>JASDDO010000022.1:202302838-203777912 GCA_030015575.1 Agapanthus africanus | reverse complement strand
CAGTCCCGGTGAAGGGATATCGGCCCTTGCCCCGTCGAATGAGGTGCTGGATATTCCACTGAATACCGCTATGCATAACAAAAGGAAACGTCTTTGCAACAACACTTTTTAAATTGTTCCAACAACTCAAACAGGTTTGTTTTACTTTGCATTGATCAGAATCAACGCAGTCCCATCAAATAATCACACCAGAAAAGAACGAAAATAAAATGTACGTATATGCCATCCGCATTCGTCACTGGGTCCCGTCATAACCCGTTAGGTTACTTAACTAACGACAGAGCGGGGACTGGACTAGCGCGGGTGTAAAACATATACAACATCTAATAGTATATAAACCAATATACATAATCGCTCCAGGCGTGATAGTATGCAACATTACAGAAAATTAATAAGCATCACAGAACAATACAGATAATCTGGGATCCCCGAGTTTCACAGAGCCGCTGCTGAAACTCGACGTTCCCCTGTCGTGTGGATAGCCTGTGCAATGAAACCTAGACCCCTACGGGTGCGGCAAGTTACCCGCCAAAACCTGAAGCGAGGTAGTCCCCACAGCATAGTGAATGGAACACCCGGCACTTCACGGAATCCGGTAAATGGAGCACCCCTCCTTGGGTCAACCTGTACCCCCTACGAGTGCGGCGAATAGTCTGCCAATTCTGAAGTGGGGCCCCTCTGCCTCTCAAAGCCATGAGATGCGGACCCGTTGTTTTCTCGAACCCGGCTATCCGTGCACTCCGTCGCGGGGTAAAACCTAGTACAGTAATGAAAAATAGTACAATAGGTACATCGACCGCATCCTGGTCGTGCCCCAAAAGAATATTATACAACAGGCAGTGACGGCAGTCCACAAGTTGGACGCTCGCCCCGCAATATCAAATGTACAAATAAACTCAATCTGTACTACCATTGCACACTGCTATCCACCACGACAAATCCGCAACATCACAGCACAACACTGAACATCAACGCGAATGTCACGTTCGCAAACCCGTCTAAAAGAACTATAGCAATCAGACGCGGTTTACCGATCAAATGACATTCCCGGTCGGAGATATAATGTAAGCACTGTAAAACTAACGTGTTTAAATTTCGATCGACCAAAGACCAAATATCAAAAAGTGGGCCCCACTGCTTACTGGTGAACAGTAACAAAATCTGGGCCAAAACTTTATATACCAAAAACCCCAAAATCCCACAAAGAACCAACTGAGAAAAACTGGTGCACTGTTCCCTCTGAAGCACGGCGGTTCCGCGGTCAAACCCTAGGTTTGACCGCGGAAGCGCGGCGCTTTAGTGGGATCACGTGACCGTCTTTTCTCAGATGTCTTAGAAAACCCTGCACTGATTTTTAAGACATGCAGAAATTGATTTTGAGACAATTTAAAATTAACAGAACTGTCGGGCATGGATTTTGCAGTTTTTAGTTTTCCGGTCGGATCGATGTTTTAAACGCGTTAGCACAAGTTAGTATAGCAAAATGGTTAGGCTCTGATACCACTGTAAGTCTACGCTAGCGCCCCGGCAGTCTACAGACGCCAAATGCGGAACAAAAACTTTTAAACTGGCGCTATCGTATACTTTAACCCGGATCTGCCATTATTGCTAAACTAACAAACTGTAAAGAGTGTAGAATGGTTATACCGAACGATCCGAGTCCTTCGTTCTTCAACCATCATCCCACGCTCCGTTGCGGCTGCTCCGATCTCGTCGATCTCCGATGTCCTTCGTCGAGGTGACACCACATGATCGGTTCTTTAAACGGGCTCCCGCCTCTGACTCGAGGCAACTCGATCGTCAAGTTTGCTAAAAGAGACGACCAAGATTGATGTAGAGAATGAGTAGATGACTTTGTCTCACTTCGTCCAAATCCGTGGACGATCGGTTAATGAAGTTGCCGTGGAAATCGGGTGATGGAATGAACTGTAAAATTCCATGCACCCCAAATACTATCATATCTTTTCTAACCGAAATGAAAACTCAACAACCATAAGAGAGAGAGGAGGGGGCCGGCCTCTTATAAAGAGAGAGGGGGTGACCGTAGGAGAGGGGGAGGTGACCATATCACAAATATCATGATAAAAGATCTTAAGCAAAACAAAACCATCAATTTCAAAGCATGAGTCATTAAAAGGAACCAATCACATTAAACCTAGTCACCTCATCTAGAAACTTCTAGAACACAGACTCATCATATCTGAAGAAAAGATAAATCCGTCTTTAACAGAATGTTAAAAGACGGCTGATAGAAAACTGGAAACTGGCAACTTCCAAAAGTGATCCTGAAACGAATTTCAGGACAACCCCGAAACTGTATAAAAATACCCGCATTTGTATTACGACCGAATACAAATGCAACTGAGACAAAGATATTATACCTACTCAATATAATACTCGGATCCGGCTTAAACCAAAGCCGACCAGTATCATCTGTCCGAAAATCGACACGTGCGTAAACGCACGTGCATTTTCCGAACCCTGCCATAAAACCATACGGCCTCTACAACGTTTCGCCCGAACTTGGGAAACTGTCTGTGGGGGACTCTAATGACTCGTCGGCACCCTGGCAGTGGGTTTAACCACAAACCGTCAGCGGCACTAGCTATGCGTAACAGCTGCCCAAGGACTGACCTCAAGGGTGGCCGAGGAGCGAACTCAAGGGAGACCGATGAGCGAACTCCTCCGAAAACCCTACTGAGCCTAACAGTGACAATGTATATACAGTCCGGTCCGTTCGTCAATGAGTATCGCATATCCGCCTAGGGGGCTAGTAACGTCAGACCCCCATTAGCAGTATAAGTCGTGTCGGAGTGTAGCCCAGAACGCCCTGAGATACTACTGGAATACCTACCAGTAAATCTCCTGCCTCGGCCGAGGGCTTTGCGTAATGGCTCTCCTAGACACAGCACGATCTCGCCCCCAATACCGGGAGAGACGAATCCCCTGCCGATCCGCTCACGTGCCTCCATATGGCTCGGGACTGTACCCAAAAGCTACCTGTTTGCACGACTCCTTTGAGCCGTGGTAGGGTAGAAATCAAAGCACAGTGGGAACTCATACGAGACAAATGACGACCTCAGGTCGATGAACTAACCTGTACACATGTCACCAGGGAACTGCTATCTGACGATAGGTAAAGTACTAACTAGCAGATTCCCGGCGAGTCCTGTCCGGTGTACTCATAACCCAATGAGCACCTGTATACATCTTAGGTGATCCAACTGACACCAGTGGCTTGTGAGACCGGCCACCGCCCCACGTCGGGGTCTCGACTGTATACACTAGTCTACTCCGGAGTATCGATGCCCTGTCTCGAAACTCCCACGACTAGGGACCACAATTAAGGATATGCATATAAACTACCCAACTCTCACGTATATGATCGCCATCATACTGTTGGTAGTAAAGCAAGATCCTAAGGGCTCTATCAAAGTGTAACATGCAATCAGTCACCTGAACATGAATACGACTGATAAAGGCAAACCAGATAGCATACTATCATTTCAAGTAAGACTGTCCTACCGGGATAGGTCCTCCGCAATCAATGCAATCACGTACCTGCGATCCAATAATTGACTATGAGGGCACTATCTCCAACACCTGGTGTGATGCTATTTTGGATCAAACTAGAGACTAGAACACAGAATACGGATTTATGAGACGATGTCGGAGAAAAGCTGTGAATCTGTGATCGTATTTAGGAATCTGCTATCACCCCGAGACCCCAAAAATAAAACTGAGTTGAAAGTGAGATGTGCAGGCACCATGGAACCACCACCCCAAACCCTAGCCCCCAACTCCAATTCCCGGTCACTAATTTATTCCTTCTGGCCACAATTTGCGGCCAGAGCAGGGGGAAACCATCGCGTTTTTGGTGCATGGCCCTATTTCCAGTAGTTTAGACCCCTTGCATGTATAGATTTGTCTAATTTGACCTAGGGTGAAATCTGGAGCCTTTTCCTTAGTTGCTGTTTTGGATTCGTGTTTCCGTATTCCGTATTTTAACTCTGAATTTACGTATTGTGTTTTACCTCGACTATTTGTCATTTATACGGCGATATAGAGGATTGATTGATGGTTTTGAAGGCGTTCCCATAGGTTCTAACCTATAGGCCCCTTATCGTATAGTTTTGGGTTTCGTGTGCCGTTTTAGATTTGATTTGGATTTAATACGCATTTTACGAAACATTGATGTGTAGGTACCCCATGAAGACTTCGGGACGACAAGCAAGCGCGTGGCGACATCCACAAATGAAGACGCAAGGTGAGTAGATTATATCTACGGGGGAAGTCGGGTGGATGGCGTATAGCACCCCCGCAGTCCGTAGTTGATATAATGTATATAATAGTTATAGTGTGTCGTGGATATTGTGTTAGGTGTATTATGGATAGTTTAGGGTTAGAAGTAAACTAGTGTTGTTCCTAGTCGCGAACACTAGAATAGATTTACACCCACGCGCAGACCCTTGCATATTCACTTTACTTACACTGTGTTGGATGACATTGGAGATGAGTCGATGATATTGGGCATTGTGCCGCGAGATCGGTGATTTGATATGATTCGTATTTGGGATACGACATGTGATCTTTAGCGGGCCTTCGGACGTGTGCTTACACACGCAGTATATAGATGATATCGATTTGTACTAGACATAGATCAGTACCCCAGATTATGTGATATGATGATAGTGATACCTGATATGTGGTGAGATAATGTGATATTGACCCGTACCCAGCTATTGGGAAGCCGTACGACGATTTACCGTACGAGCCTATAATTATGATAGATCCGCACTCATGATTCGAGGATGTCTTACGATATACTTTATCGTATGCGATATTATTGAGGCAGGATCACCGACAATTATATCTATATATATATATATATCGACTCAGATTTAGGTGGTTTCCATACCCCCTTGATTGACTTGATACTTAGATCTGTAGTTTGCATAGTAGATGTTAGACTAGACCCGAGTCATACCTATTTCAAAAACTACGAATCAGGAATACCTTAAAAGACAAGTAAAGGGATTCTACGGGTATTTTTCAAAGGACGTATCTTTCTTAAAAATACCGTAGCTCTTATTTTACTAAAAATCCTGATTCGTCTTATTTCAAATGACATAACTGCATGACATATACATATTGATGTAGATTCTTCACTGTGGTGATGATTATTTGATTTCCGCATATTCATGCTATTCACTTTGCTTTGCATATGTTTATTGCTATATTATTATCATGCTGTTAGGACACCAGCACCATTATCGATGATGCGTATGTTCCCCGTACACTATTTGCCAGCTCACACACTTCATCATCGATAATTGCCATGACACTACACTGTAGTACTGATGCATTCATGATATGATTCTTGCATGGCATATTGTACGCTTATACCTGTACACATACATAGATGATTCTGACTTGATTAGAGATTTGGGAACCGCAAGATATTCTTCAAAACTGATTCATTCTAAAAAGAGCGGTTTCCTTCGACATGTTGACATTACTATTCCATGTTGCATGACCTACTGATATGCTTACCTTTCTTTACATGTCGCATACATCATGTTTTGATTATACGCATTGAGATATGTTGTTTCTATGACATTTCTGGATTTGGGAACCGTGGGTATTTCAAAAGAGAATATATAATTGTTTTAAAAACCCGGTTACCCTTGATATGATATTTCAGTGCGTCCACCATGTGTTTTCTCGGTGCTGAGAGTGACATGTGAAACCCGATTCGAGGAGGCGGATGAGGCCGATTGCGGGTACATAGTGGACCCGGTATGGTACCCGGGGCGAGAACGGTTTCACTGTGTAGTAGACGGTGAGCCTGACGGAGGGAATACTACCTACCGGTGATTGTATTTGAGCTCGGCGGATATCTGGAGGATACCGACCGGAGTTGAGAGATGGACATGGGCTAACCCGTACTGCCGCGGCCGAGGGCCGATACCGCAGACGGAGCCCCATATGGATGAGGATTTACATGCCGATGCTAGGCACAGGTTTCATGATGATCTCCATGTTTTTGATTATATCCTTATATTTGCATGCATGATCCTTATTGTCATTTGGTGACAGATGGACGGGATCCACATATATACAGACTTGACTACATTTATCACACCTCATTTGTATATATAACCGGGTATGAGGGTGCTGTTATATATACCCTTACACCAATATTAGTGGAATGGGACACTAATATATGTGTATTGATATTCAATTTGATACTTCATCATATTTACTTCATGCAGACATACCTTACATTATGACATGTTATTACCTGAGACACTGGCACGAGTACTTGGCACTACATACATGATTAGATGTTACATTGCCACCTTATCATGCTTCGGGCTTTTTCCTTGAGGTTATATATCTGATCGTATTGACCTAGGATTATGTCATGCATTCGGTTTCTTCTTGTAGATATTTTCTATTCACGAGTTGGCAACTCACCCCCGTTGTGCCACAGTTCTTGCAGGTTTTGTCGTACAGGTTCTATAGCGGCATTTCTGGCATACTGCTTCCTTTCGGGTGAATTGCTTTTGGTAGGTGGGTTCTTTGCATCGGAACCACCCTTGTATATGTATTATTCATTGTATCTAGAATTCTATCAACCAAAACTTGTATATGTATTATTCATTGTATCTAGAATTCCATCTACCAAAACCTGTATATTGTTCCAGACTTAGACATTAGTGATGTATTATTCGACCTTAGAGTCGCGCTTACTAGTATTGCGGCTTACATGCTTATTGAGTTTCTTTTGGATTTGACCCTCGCCATTCGGCGTTGTATATTATATTGCTTGCGTGGTTGTGACCGTCAATTGACGAAGAGCTAGCTCCCGCTTGGGGATACCTTTTATCACTGCATATATATATATATATATATATATATATATATATATATATTGTTCTTGTTGTACCCCGTTCGGGGCCAGTTTTTACAAAAGAAACTCTGCCGAAATCTTTAGAAAAGACTTTACTTTTTTTTTAAATGCATATTCGGCTTAGTTATTTAAAATCTTTGATTTCAAAATATGTTTTCTCTACTTATTAAAAACCAGTTTCTTTATTTACTCCTAAAATGGTTTTAGATTTCTAGGCTTTTGGCTTACTTGGACCAGATGGAGTCTTATAGACTTCATATGGTTCAAGGGCCAGTCACGTGCTCTTTCGGGTCGTGACAGTAGGCTCCAAGGATCGACCCGGATCGTTGCTTCCTCGTCGGCTTCCTCGAGTCAAAGACGATCCACCCGAGAGTCTATAGTCCGAGCTCCTACCTCAAATCCAAGGTGACTACGGCTTCTAGTTCACTAAACTAGAAGTCCTAGAAGGTGTAGAGTAAGAAGATGGAGTGTTTTGTCTCTTGGAACCATAGGATTCTCAACACATGAGAGCTTTTAGGGTTTTAGTTGAGAGGAAGAAGAGAGCTTTGAGAAAAGAGAAATGATTTTTGATAATGATAATGATAAAATGAGATGGCTATCTTGACTTGACTACAACCATGGCAAGAAAAATATCTCACCCAAAATATCTAGTGCCACAAAATATCTCACAAGAAATATTTAGTCAAACCAAGTCAAGTGGTCAATGTTAGTTATATGTATGCCTTAGAGCCCATTATTGTACATGTGATGTATATTATAGTGGATGCTTGTGTTGGGTTTCCCTTGCACCTAGTCTAGGATTTTGTAGCATCACTCATACCACATTAAAAATTAGAGAGGTGCAAAGAAAATAATCATGAATCTTTAAACTAGAATTTCTAGGGTAACAACAACTTGTATCACATACAAAGAAGATTCTATCACTATGTGTTGAGATTACAACCTTTGTAGATCTCCCTTGTTGACTCCTTGGACCTTTGAGAGTTTGGAACGGATCGCTAGCAACCTTCCAAGTCCACGATGATCCACCCAAAGTCCATTTGTCCAAAGCTCCTTGCTTTACTTGATCCATGAAAAATTAGAGCAAACACTCTACAAAAATAGGCTAAAGATGTGTAGAATGATGATGTGGTTTGTATTCTTTAATCAAAACCCTTTCTTTTGTATGCCCTCACTCTATGGAAAACTCAAGAGAGCTTGAAGAATGAGGAAGAAGATGATAATGGTGGCTAAAGCTTTTGTCAAAAGATAATGATAAAAAGCCTAATGAAAAATAGAAAAGATAGTATATATATTTTCTATTTGTCATTACAAACCATGGTTCAAATAATATCTAGATATTTTCTATTTGGGTTAAAGTCCAAATGGAAACTAAAGCAAGGGTTTAACCAAGGTCAAAGAAAAGAAGTGTGTAGAAAAATCCAATAATGATTTAAATTTCCATTTGCCTTTTATTATCCAAATAAAAATATGTGTGTGTGTGTGTATTGAATCATGTAAGTCTTATATTGCCACCAATGATGTATCATCAACCATGACACTATGCATGTATGTGTCCATGCACATCAACATATGCATACATGGACATCAACATGTGCATACATACATGCATACATCTTCTTTAAGAAAAAGGGTTTGAATAAAGAATAAAACTAAAAGTCAATTGTTAAATCAACAATTGATTTAACAATCTGGTCATATCACATATGACCCGACTAATAGAAAAACGCCCGATTAACATACGGTATTACATAGTCGTATTCAATCGGGTCCCCGCGCATATCTCATATGCACACCATATCTTTTCTCCTGGGCTAGGAAACTCCTGTGTGGGACTCTAAGACTCGTCAATACGCCGGCAGTGGGTGATGATCATATCAAACACCCACAAGCCGCAAGCGGTCAGCTAAACGTAATGGCCACCCGGGTATTGAGCGATCAGAAGAAAACATGTGAAGCTGTCAAAACTCCCGTCGAGCTAATCAGTAACACTACCCGTACAGTCCGGTCATTTCGTCTGATATGTCGCATATCCAGTCTAGGGGTGGTGAATGTCAGACCCCAGTAACCGATAATTCGTATCGATGTAAGGCTCATGACAGGTCGAGAAACAACTGATAACTCTTACCAGTAAATCTCCATAACAGCCCTGGCCAGGGACTTCCAGTTATAGCCAACCGAACACAGCGCAACATCAACCCCCAATACCGGGAGAGACAAAACCCCTCCTATCGCTCATTGCCTCCATGTGATTCGGGACTGTACCCATAAGCCACCATTTTGCATGCCCTCTTGGACGTAGTAAAGTGGAAATCAAACCACGGTAGGAATCACACAAGACTCTATGTCGATCTTGGGTCTACAGACTAACTTGTACCAGTGTCACCAGAGAACTGCTATCTAACGAAGGGTATAATACCATCTAGGAGTTCTCGGCGAGTCCGTTCAGTGTACCCAGTCTCCACTGAGCACCCATACACCATCTTTGATGTCAAACACCGATGGATATGAGATCATCCATCGTCCATCATATGCGTCAAGATGCGTATACGCTAGTCTACTCTGGTGTATCGATGCCCTGTCTCGATACACCCTCGACTAGGAACAGTTATAGGATGTACTCTTGGACTACCTTGGCCCCACTAGTATGATCTGCTTCATAGTCCTAGTAGTCGAGTACATATCCTAAGGGATTTATCAACATGTGAGAGCAAAACAGTAAATCAATACAAGTCATCATGTTTAGATAAAGTGAAACAGATAGCATACTATCATATCGAGCAAGAAAGTCCTCTCTATATATATCCAAGCATCCACTATAATATACATCATATGTACAACAATGGCCTCTAGGGCATATATACAACTAACAATCTCCCACTTGCACTAAGGACAGCTGTTGTAGTATCTCATACCCAACATCCCAAAAAGTCTCTCAAATTGTATCTGGGGTATGGCCTTCGTGAGTGGATCCGCAATGTTGTCCTTCGTGTCTGCTCTCCTGACCTCGATCTCGCGGCGATCAACTATCTCCCGGATCAGGTGATACTGCTTCAGAATATGTCGGGACTTCTGATAGGATCTGGGTTCTTTGGCCAAAGCCACAGCTCCATTGTTATCACAATACAAAGGTATTGGATGCTTAATAGACGGAACCGCACCAAGTTCAGTGATGAACTTCTTCATCCAGACAGTCTCTTTGGCAGCATCGTTGGCAGCGATGTATTCAGCCTCCATCGTCGAGTCTGCCATGGTTTCTTGCTTGGAACTCTTCCAACAAACCGCCCCTCCATTTAGGGTAAAGACAAATCCCGAGTGCGACTTAGAGTCGTCCTTATCACTTTGGAAGCTCGAATCGGTAAAGGACTCCACCTGAAGTTCTCCATTACTATATACCAAGAACATCTCCTTAGTCCTTCTCAAGTACTTGAGAATGTTCTTCACAGCTGTCCAGTGACTCTCTTTAGGATCTGCTTGATACCTACTCACTACACTTAGTGAGTATGCAACATCGGGTCTGGTACATAGCATCTCGTACATGATAGAGCCTACTGCCGAAGCATAGGATATCCCTTGCATGCGAGCTCTCTCCAAATCATTCTTGGGAGACATCCCTTTGGAGAGAGTGAGTCCATAGATTGTGGGTTGATTCACACGTTTGGATTCTTCCATACTAAACCTCTTTAGTATGGTGTCAATGTATCTGGATTGGGACAATCCCAGTATCCTTTTAGATCTATCTCTATAGATCCTAATCCCCAAAATGCAGGAGGTATCACCTAGATCTTCCATTGAGAATCTATGTGATAAGAAGAGCTTGACCGAGTGCAGCATAGGAACATCATTTCCTATCAAGAGTATATCATCCACGTACAATACGAGGAAGACAACCTTACTCTCTGCAACCTTCTTATAAATACAAGGTTCATCAACGTTTTTGATGAAGTCGAACTCTTTGACTACAACATCAAAACAGATGTTCCAACTCCGCGATGCCTGCTTTAACCCGTAGATGGATTTAAGCAGCTTGCACACCTTTCCGTTGTTCCCACTATCTATGAAGCCCTCTCGCTGAGTCCTGTACACACACTCCTCTAAATCACCATTTAGAAAGGCGGTCTTAACATCCATTTGCCAGAATTCGTAGTCATGGTCTGCAGCAATGGCATGTAGGATTTGGATGGACTTAAGCATAGCCACTGGAGAAAAGGTTTCGTCATAATCCACACCTGGTCGTTGACGAAAACCCTTTGCAACAAGTCTAGCTTTAAAAGTCTCAACTTTTCCATCTACACCAAGTTTCATCTTAAAGATCCATTTACTCCCAATGGGTTTACCCCTTCAGGAGCAACTTCCAAAGTCCATACTTTGTTGGTGTACATGGATTCCATCTCAGATCGCATTTCATCCAGCCATTTCACAGAGTCTCCACTCGTGATGGTCTTCTCGAAGCTAGTCGGGTCATCATCTTCCATGATGCAATCCTCGCTCCCACCGTCTATGAGAAAACCGTAGTATCTCTCAGGTGGATGAGGAACCCTACTAGATCGGCGGAGAGGCTGGGGTTCGTCAGGAATTACTGAATCCTCTGGTTTCACCAAATCTTCTGTTGTAGTTTGTGTAGCTGGAACTTCTTCCAGTTCTACCCCATTGCCACTAATTTCTTTTTCAAGAAATTCCTTTTCTAAAAAGGTGGGATGTCGAGAAACAAACACTTTTTGTTCCTCAGGGTGGTAGAAGATATTCCCCCGCGAATGCCTGGGATATCCTATAAACTTACACAGAAAATACCTTGCTTCGAGTTTATCCGGATTTTTCTTTTTAACATAGGCCGGGCAATCCCATATCTTAACAAAATTAAGACACGGTCTTTTTCCCTCCCATATCTCATATGGAGTGGTAGGCACTGATTTGGTTGGAACTCTATTCAATAGATATGCTGTTGTCTCAAGCGCATAGCCCCAAAAAGAAATAGGTAACTCAGCGGTGCTCATCATAGAGCGCACAATATCTAATAGGGTGCGATTCCTCCATTCCGATACACCGTTGTGCTGTGGCGTATACGGTGGAGTAAGCTGAGAGAGAATCCCATTCTCTTTTAGATAATCCCGGAACTCATTGCTCAAGTATTCTACTCCTCGATCAGATCGAAGGATTTTAATACTTTAACCCTTTTGGTTATCTACTTCGTTCTTAAATTCTCTTGATTTTTCAAAAGCTTCAGACTTGTGTTTCAACATGAACACATATCCGTATCTTGAGAGATCGTCAGTGAATGTAATGAAGTACGAGGAACCATCTCTGGCATGTATAGACATGTGACCACATAAATCACTATGTATTAGTCCCAAGAGTTCCGTAGCTCTTTCACCGTGTCCACTAAACGGAGTTTTGGTCATCTTTCCTTTGAGACATGACTGGCAAGTGTCATAGATGAAAATTCTAACGGATTCAAATACCCATCCTTATGCAACTTGGCTAGTCTTGTCGCATTGATATGACCTAGTCTACAATGCCACAAGAAGGATTCGTTCATTTCTGAACTCTTCCTCTTGTGTGTGTTTTGCACATTAAGTACTGTAGTTTGATTGTGAATGTATATGCAATTATTTAATGAGCATGATCCAATCAACTTTTGATTTAGGAAGATGTTCATAATATTATCCTGTACTACAAAATTATATCCCTCTTTATTCAATAAAGATACTGATATAAGATTGCATATCAGGGTCGGAATGTAATAGCATTCGTTCAGAATCAATGTATTACAATTTGGTAATACAAGGTGATATTCGCCAACTTCTTTGGATGCAACATTTGCACCATTCCCTACTCTTACAGAATAATCACCCTTTCCCAGTTCCCTACCTTTCCGTAGCCCATGTAATATATTACATATGTGGGATCCTGATCCGGTATCTAATACCCAGGACGTAGAGTGAATTGAGAAACATTTCTCGATAACTAACATACCCGAAGAAGATGCATCAGCATACTTATTCTTTGTTTGGGCGGCGTGAGAATCTGGATATTCTCCTATTTCCCGCTCGGACTTATAACAATTATAAGTTGGAGCGGGACGAACGTTCCCCTGCTCTGTATAACAAGCAGGTTCAGTCAATACATCCATATTATTATCTTGATTAAGGCCCGGCATGGTCGCTACCTAGAGAGAGAGAGAATAAAACACTTTAGCGTATGCTCTTGCAAGATTAGATTAGTTATTATCTTATTTAATCAGGATGGCTCCCATTGATTTTTATCAAATATTCTTTAAAACACTAAAAGGTAAGACTAGCCGGGATTAATTACACCTTACAAGTTCGCCAATCTTTCGGCCAGGCTAGTGTTGGTACTTTGAGGGAGGTTCCCCGTGCTTTCGCACGGACCTAATTAGAATAAACCTCATTTTCCCAGAGGTATAAACCCGTAAACACCTTTCTAGACACCTACTTGATTGGCTAATTGTCATGTGTAAAACTCTCACAGGAATAACTCTTACTCGTAGTGGGTATCAGGATCCAACAATCTCATAGAAGGTATGCAATCTTATTGCAAATTTCAACACTTGAAATTCCCGATAATGCTTTTACCCATAGCGTCCTATGACCTTGACGGAGGCCAACAAACCATAGGCTGCTAGTCAAGTTCAACCTGTACATTTCATGATTGAATCAAACACACCCGCACGACCCTTGACGGAGGCGAACAAAGTCGTACGACTATCCTAATCCAATCTTATCTTATGTTGTAGATAAACACTAGTTAGCTACCGCACACTACGCCTTGACGGATGCCAACAAACGTAGCACGAATACTAAGTAGCACTTATCTGAAATGACGGAGGGTTTCGCAGGTTTTTACGAAAACCATGAGCGTAAAGAATTTGATATCGTTGTTGAAACAAGTGATTTTGAAAAGGAGTGTTTTTGAGGCTTTTCTAGTTTCGCTAAAGAGGTCACTCCCGGTGAAGGGATCTCGGCTCTTTCCTCATCGAATAAGGTGAAGGATATTTCAAAAATACCGTTGTGCAAAGCAAGAACTATAGAAGCAATCAAAAACTAAACTGTGAGTTTGTAGCATCTGCCAATTTTTTTAAAGAGGTCACTCCCGGTGAAGGGATCTCAGCTCTTTCCTCATCGAATAAGGTGCAGGGTATATCACATATACCACTAAGCAAAGCAAAAACTGTAGCTACCCTTTTTGAAAATTTGATTCTACAACATTTTTTAGGTTTCTTTTCTTTTATTAATCTCATTAATAATCCCATAATTTATGCTTCCTAAGCATCACAGAAGAAACGAAAATACAACGTACGCGTATGCCATCCGCATTCGCCACAATGTTCTGTTATGCACCGTTAGGTTACTTAACTAACGGCATACCGGAACGGGACTAGCGCGGGTGTAAAACATAAGCAACGTTTATTATATATCATATATACAAGCATTCGTCTCATGCATATAATATGATCACATCACAGTATATCAACAGCAGAAGAAACATATGAAATATTGGATATACTAGGAGGTCCGTGTTTTATTTTGAGCCTATATAAAACATGGATTCCACGGTCGCGATGAATAGCCAAACCCACATCCCTAGACCCCTACGAGAGCGGCAAGTAACGCTGTCAATTCTAGGGTTAGGAGACCCGGTCTCGACTCCTCGAGATGGCCTCCCACTGGACCCTAGAACCCGGTTACTTGTGCTCCCCTCTTTGGGTCTATCCTAATCCGGAAAAGTAAATAATATACAATGGTGACATCATCCTCAACCTGGAAGTGCCCCAATAAAAGAATATTATATACAATGAATTTTACATGAATGAAAATAAAAACCCTCATCTCACATAAAAACCCCGGCTATTCAAAACACGACAATCCACTATAACATATCACATCAACACATAATATCTCATATCATCAACGTAAACAAGTATGCGTATCCCGATTGTTGTTGATGTATAGCAACAAAATCGGTGATACACCACATACTACACTTACGGTCGCAGAAAAGAAAAGTGAAAAACTACAACATTTGGAATCCAAAATCATCTTAGACATCGTAAACCCGAAATATCACATATTGCGGATTTCATGCCTAACTCTATGAATTCCACATATTGTATCACATTACAGATTTATCAAGACAATGTTTAATGTTTCGATCGAATCAACACGCACTCACAAATTACCCCTTGAGCTCATCACTTGAGCAAAGTTATAAATACTCAAAAACGTGCCAAAATGTCTATGGTCCAGCCGTAGAAGGAGTTAACCAACGCCTCACCTATGAAACCACGGAACTACGGCAAATCCGAAGGTCCGATCGCGGTTCCGTGGGCATCGAATCGAGTTAAGATTATTATGTTCTTCTAGAGGGTCCATAGGATACTTGCGCGACTATTGAATAAAAAGTTAACTAAGGAAAATCACAACGCTTGGAAATTTCAACGGGGTACATGATGTGGAGTACGAAGTTCGTTTGAACTGTTAAACATTTCCTAGGTTACCATTACAATGTTAAATTTACGACTATGAAATACTACGAAATAGCCCCAAAGCACAATTATCATCACATGAAAAATTGGGTTAAGCAAACAACACCTGAAACCCCAAAACCTTCACACCAGAGCACAAAACAAAAACGGAGCAAAATGGACATGATGGGGCCGGCCTGCTCGGATTTTGGAGGCTAGGGCTCGGCCAAAATCCGGTGGGTTAGCTCAATTTTTCTTGTGTGCTCTAGTAGTATCACATACATGCTTCTGCACTTGTTTAAAAAAATTTTACTGATCGTTTAAAATTCGACAGAGAGCAGATTTTAGGTTTCTAGAAAATCGTATTTTCCGTATTTTTTTCGGTTTCGTAATATCTAACATCGACTAAAATTCTAGCTTGGCTCCGATACCACTGTTGGGTTTCCCTTGCACCTAGTCTAGGGTTTGGTAGCATCACTCATGCCACTTTAAAAATTGGAGAGGTGCAAAGCAAATAACCATGAATCTTTAAACTAGAATTTCTAGGGTAACAACAACTTTTATCACATACAAAGAATATTCTATCACTAAGTGTTGAGATTACAACCTTTGTAGACCTCCCTTGTTGACTCGTTGGACCTTTGAGAGTTTGGAACGGATCGCTAGCAACCTTCCAAGTCCACGATGATCCACCCGATGATCCACCCGAAGTCCCTTTGCCCAAAGCTCCTTTCTTTACTTGATTCATGAAAAAGTAGAGCAAACACTCTACACAAATAGGCTAGACATGTGTAGAATGATGATGTAGTTTGTATTCTTTAATCAAAACCCTTTCTTTTATATACCCTAACTCTATAGACAACTCAAGAGAGCTTGAAGAATGAGAAAGAAGATGATAATGGTGACTAAAGCTTTTGTCAAAAGATAATGATAAAAAGCCTAATGAAATATAGAAAAGATAGTATATATATTTTCTATTTGTCATTACAAACCATGGTTCTCTATTTGGGTTAAAGTCCAAATGGAAACTAAACCAAGGGTTTAACCAAGGTCAAAGCAAAGAAGTGTGTAGAAAAATCCAATAATGATTTAAAATTCCATTTGCCTTTTATTATCCAAATAAAAATATATGTGTGTGTGTGTGTATGTGTGTGTGTGTGTGTGTGTGTATTTTGAACCATGTAAGTCTTATATTGCGACCAATGATGTATCATCAACCATGACACTATGCATGTATGTGTCCATGCACATCATCATGTGCATACATACATGCATACATCTTCTTTAAGAAAAAGGGTTTTAATAAAAAATAAAACTAAAATTCAAATGTGAAATCAACAATTGATTTAACAATCCGGTCATATCACATACAACCCGACTAATAGAGAAACGCCCGATTAACATACAATATCACATAGTCATATTCAATCGGGTCCACGCGCATATCTCATATGCACACCACATATTTTCGCCTGGGCTAGGAAACTCCTGTTTGGAACTCTAAGACTCGTTAATACGCCGGCAGTGGGTGATGATCATATCAAACACCCACAAGCCGCAATCGGTCAGCTAAACGTAACGGCCACCCGGGTATTGAGCGATCAGAAGAAAACCAGCGAAGCTGTCAAAACTCCCGTCGAGCCAATCAGTAACACTACCCGTACGGTCCGATCTCTTCGTCATATATGTCGCATATCCAGTCTAGGGGTGGTGAATGTCAGACCCCAGTAACCGATAAGTCGTATTAATGTGAGGCTCATAACAGGTTGAGAAACTACTGATAACTCTTACCAGTAAATCTCCATAACTGCCATGGCCAGGGACTTTCAGTTATAAGCCAATCGAACACAGCGCAACATCAACCCCCAATACCGAGAGAGACGAAACCCCTCCTATCGCTCATTTCCTCCCTGTGATTCGGGACTATACCCAAAAGTCACCGTTTTGCATGCCCTCTTGGACGTGGTAAGGTGGAAATCAAAGCACAGTGGGAATCACACAAAACTCTATGACGATCTCGGATCTACAGACTAACCTGTACACGTGTCACAAGAGAACTGCTGTCTGACGATAGGTATAATACCATCTAGGAGTTCTCGGCGAGTCCGTTCAGTGTACCCAATCTTCAATGAGCACACGTACACCATCTTTGATGTCAAACACCGATGGTTATGGGATCATCCATCGCCCATCATATGGTCAAGATGCGTATACGCTAGTCTACTCTGGTGTATCGATGCCCTGTCTCGATACACCCTCGACTAGGAACAGTTATAGGATGTACTCTTGGACTACCCTGGCCCCACTAGTATGATCTGCATCATAGTCCTAGTAGTCGAGTACATATCCTAAGCGCTTTATCAACATGTGAGAGCAAGATAGTAAACCAGTACAAGTCAACATGTTAAGATAAAGTGAAACCAGATAGCATACTATCATATCGAGTAAGAAAGTCCTCTCTATATATATCAAAGCATCCACTATAATATATATCATATGTACAATAATGGCCTCTAGGGCATATATACAACTAACAGCTTGGATATATATAGAGAGGACTTTCTTGCTCGACATGATAATATGCTATCTGGTTGCACTTTGTCATAACATGTTGACTTGTATACGTGATGTTGCCTTACTCTCACATGTTGATAAAGCCCTTAGCTTGTGTACTTGACTACCAGGGCTATGACGGAGATCATACTAGTAGGGCCAAGGGTAGTCCATAAGTACACCCTTCAATTGTTCCTAGTCGTGGGAGTATCGAGACAGGGTATCAATACACCAGAGTAGACTAGCATATACGCATCTTGACCCATATGATGGGCGATGGATGATCCCACATCCATTGGTGTTTGACATCAAAGATGTTATACGGGTGCTCAGTGGAGACTGGGTACACTGAACGGACTCGCCGAGAACTCCTAGTTGGTATTGTACCTATCGTCAGATAGCAGTTCTTTGGTGACACTGGTACAGGTTTGTCTGTAGACCCGAGATCTTCATAGAGTTTTGTGTGATTCCCACTGTGCTTTGATTTCCACCTTACCATGTTCATGAGAACATGCAAAATGGTGGCTTTTGGGTACAGTCCCGAATCACATGGTGGCAATGAGCGATAGGAGGGAATTCGTCTCTCCCGGTATTGGGGGTGATGTTGCTCTATGCTTGATTGGCCATAACAGGAAGTCCCTGGCCAGGGCTACTACGGAGATTTACTGATAAGTGTTATCAGTAGTTTCTTGACCCGTTATGAGCCTCACATCGGCACGACTTATCGGTTATTGGGGTCTGACGTTTACCACCCCTATACTGGATATGCTACATATCAGACGAAGAGACCGGACTGTACGGTAGTGTTACTGATAGGCTTTTGCAGGAGTTGAAGCGGGCTAGCTTGCTGATCTTCTGATCGTTCAATACCTGGGTAGCCGTTACGTCCAGCTAGTACCGCTGATGGCTTGTAGATGCTTGATGTGATGATCATCTACTGCCGGCGTATTGACGAGTCTTTAGAGTCCTATACAGAGGTTTCACTGGCTCAGGCAAAACGAAGTAGGAGCACATATGTGATATGTGCGGGACCGAGATTAATACGAGTATGTGATACCGTATTCTATTCTCGCGATATAAAGTATCGATCGGTTATATGTGATATAGCCGGGTTAGAATCAAATGTTGATTCGATAAGTCGATACTGTATCGGTCGGTTATATGTGATATAACTGGGTTGTCAAATCAAGTGTTGATTCGATATAATGATACAAATAATATTAGTCGGTCATATGAGATATAATCGGATTATTAAATCAAGTGTTGATTTAATGATTTAATGTATAATCATATATATTTGATATATTAATTTACATTAACTAATATTAGCTCACTTAAACATTTAATTTTCTCACATGTGCACACCTAATATATATGTGATATATATTAATTGTGTTTTATTTATGTGTCATGGTTGATAATACATGCAACATGGGTGTATGAGACTTACACCATGACAAAGATAATGTAGGGTTTATTTATTTTTTGTAATTCATTTATTAGTTGGAAATTTTTCACATGGCATGAAGCTTCATGAAACTTTGAGATCCATTGACTTAGTCCACTAGTTTTGTCTCACACTAGATATTTGTTAACCCAACCATTATCTAAACTCATGGTTAAGTCTCTACATGGGTAATATTAGATATTTTCCCACCCATAGTTTCCATTCACTCTCACAACATTATCTCTCTTCATCTTCTTCCTCAAAGCTCAAGAGCACTCTAGCTTTTGTTAAAAGTGAGAAATAATAGCGAGAAAAAGAAATCCAAAGTGAGCAAAAATCCTATTTCATCATCCTCTACTACATTAGAACTTTAGTATAGGGTGTTTGCTTCACTAATTCCACATTAGTGAAGAGGGTATCTTGGGTTAGTGTCTCCTCGACGTAGATCATCTTCGGCCTCGATGACTTCAAGCAAGATCGTTCCTTTCACCTTGAGAAGCCATGCAAGAGTTCGGGAGTTCCATGATCGCAGCGAAGGGACCACTACAAGGAGAAAATGAAGTGAATGACTGGTCTACAACGGTTGTATTCCGTTATCACTTAGATGTAAAGATGTTTACTTTCTAGTTTAGCTTCTAAAACTCTAGTTAGATCTTTGGTTAGGGTTGTTCGGCACAATAAATTTTTAAATAAAGCATGTTTGATGTCTTGTGAAACCTTGTGGTTGTGTCCAAGAACCCTACAGTGGTATCAGAACCTTGCTAGAGCATTAGGAGTTGTCTAGGTGAAGTTAGAAGTTCGAACGAACTCCGAACACCTAAAATTCCCCACTTTCTGGAAATTTTTCAAAATGTTGGAATTTTTCACATTAAAAATCCTCAGAAAATCATGGAGGTAATTATATGGGCCCTCTTGAAGAACGAGTCTCTAACTCGTTTTAGTGACTGCAGAACCGCGGCCAAAACATGGTTCCGCGGTGGTTCCGTGGCGCTACTAAGGAGGCAAGGGACGGCACTTCAACGGTTGGTCCATTGATATTGGGGCATGCTTCTGGGAATTTTTAATACTGCTCAAGTGTTGATCTTTCTGTGAAATTTTAGGAATTTTTTGATTCGATCGAAAGGTTTAACATTGTCTAGCTATTTGTGGAATGTGATACAATATGTGGAATTCACATAGTTGGGCATGAAATCCGTAATATGTGATATTTCGGGTTTATGATGTCTATGATTATTATGGATTCCAAATGTTGTAGTTTGACATTTTCTTTTCTGCGACCGTAAGTGTAATATATGGTGTATTGCCGGTTTAGTTGCTATATGTCAACGACAATTGGGATACGCATATTTACTTATGTTGATGACATGTGATGTTATGTGTTGTTGTGATATGTTATATTGGATCGTCGCGTTATGAATAGCCGGGGGTTTTATGTAAGATGAGAGTTTTTATTTTCTTTAATGTAAAATTCAATGTATGTAATATTCTTTTATTGGGGCACTTCCGGGTTGAGGAAGATGTCACCATTGTTGTATTATTTACTTTTCCGCATTAGGATAAACCCAAGAAGGGGAGTGTTAGTGTATATGCCCTAGAGGCCATTACTGTATCATACTAGTATGTATATTACTTGATGGAAGCTTGGGATATTCACCTTGTATTGACATTCTTGCTCAAAATAGTAGAATGCTACTTGGTTTGTTTCTGCTTTAATGTGTGCATGCGTTTCTTTTAGCATATCGCCTTTACACATTAGTGGAGCCCTTAGGATCTTTGCTTGATTACCAGCGTTGTGATGGCAGTCACATTCGTGGGGGCTGGGTAATCTACAAGCACATCCTTATGCAGGTCCCTAGTCGTAGGACTATCGAGACAGGGCATCGATACTCCGGAGTAGACTAGCGTATGCGCTTCTCATCCTAGCTTGGGAGACGGTCTGTCCCACAGTAGTCAGTACGTCGTACTTGGGATAGTATGCGGGTGCTCGTTAGGTTACGAGTACACTGGACAGGACTCGTCGGGAACTGTTGGTTAGTATTATACCTATCGTCAGTTATCAGTTCCCAGGTGACATGAGTACAGCTTAGTCCGTTGACTTGACACTGTCACTTCGCCTCGAGTGTGTTCCCACTGTACTTTGATTACTACCCTACCACGGCTCAAAGGAGTCGTGCAAACAGGTAGTTTTTGGGTGCAGTCCCGAAGCACTTGGAGGCAGTGACGGTTAGACAGGATTCGTCTCTCCCGGTATTGGGGGTTGATATCGCGCTGTGTCTAGGAGAGCCATTACACAAAGTCCCCGGCCAGTGCAAGCGAGATAGACTGGTAGGTATCCAGTGTTATCTCAGGTGTTCTGGGCTACACTCTGACATGACTTGTACCGCTAGTAGGGGACTGACGTTTACCGCCCCCTAGGCCCGCTGTTCATATCAGATTTTTGCATTTTCATACCGCCCAATTTTTATCACATTGCATATCCGTAGATACTCTTGAGCCGTGTTTGCTAGTCAATTGCAGGATACAGGTTCTCGGTTCCAAAACGATGAAATTCATGGAAAACACGAAAAAATCCGAGTTCTTGCCGACCACAGATAAAACACGGTCTCCGTCCCTCATCCGTATGTTGCCAGACACCAGTAGGAAGACAAAATGTCAAATCTATGCACAAGGCTCAATGGTGGCACAAGATCCAAGAGATCTACGCGGAGCTCGAGGCAATCATGACAAAATCTTGACAAAAAGTCCACCTTTCCCTCAACAGAAATTCTGGAAAAATCGGGGAGCCAAATTGAGAAAATATATGTACCAGAATAATGTAGATATCAGATCAGGCCAGCACAAGAAATTGGGGGGCCCAATTCATCTAAACGGCCGCGGAAGCGCGGCCAAAGGGGGGATTTGGCCGCCCTTCCGCGGCCATCTTGGCGCCAACTGCGCAGGGTTTTGGGGGGTATTTTGGTATATTCATATGGGCCAGTATGGTTGCCCTAGTTTCTCATTTTCCAGCCTATAAATACCCCAGAATTCTGTGAAGGAAAGGGTCCATAATCTTGTATTTTTCATTTTTGCTTAGGTTTAGTATTTCTTCTTCCTCTTCTCACCTCTTCTCCATTAAACTTGTAAGTGATCTTTTGAGTGAAGAGTGATGAATAAAGAAGAACATTTCATTATCATGCTTGTCTTACTTTTGTTATAATTGTTGTAACTTTAAATTCGTTAAGTAGTTGTTGTTATTTCCTTGTTGTTCTTTCTTCTTTCTTTTTCTTTATCCTTACATATGACAATGATACTTACGCTAGATCCTCGCCAAGGTGAGGTCGCAAATAGTTAGTCGTATTCCTCTAGTCTCCTTCTTTCTATCTTCCTCTTTTGTTTGTTTTATTTTTCCGTATCATGAAGTGTGAGTAGTTCTATACTTGTTAGGGTAGGATAAGGGAAGTTTGAGAGAAGGAAATCTCTCTCACTCTTTCCTTGCCCAACAACTTAAATCAACTCCCGTTAATTGAACCACAATCCGCTCCTTACGGCACCCTATCCTACATGATAGCGGTGATTCCGTAGTGAGACCGGTTGTGGTTGAATTAACCGGAGGTTATGGATAAGAGCCAAGAACGGACGGACAAGCACCAAAAGGAAGGACTATGCGTTGGAAAGCCTAGCTTATACTCGCAAGTTCCTTCCTAGTCGTGCTAATCCCCGTTGTTGCCGATTACCGTAACACTGATATTAAGTGGGGGAACGAAAGAAGTGGAGACTCCTAACTCAAACTAACCTAATCCTAACCCTAACAAGCTCTCTTTAAATATCAACTCAACACTTAGATAATCAAACAAAATCTGAAAACCGGACTTAACTCGTTAAAACACTTTGAAAAAGACTGCCATCTCCCTGCGGACGACCCGTACTCAACCGGCTAGCTACAAGCGAAACCGTCTTGATTGCGGTATTTAAAACTAAACTTGACACGCACTTATCCTATCAATCAAATGGCGCCGTTGCCGGGGAGACGGTAGTTTGTTTCTTTGTGAAATTTCGGGTTAATTTGTAAGTATAAAAAAAAAACGATAAAAAATACATACTTTGTAAAAAAACCATCTTGTTATTCTTGATTAGTTTTTGTGCAAGTGCGCAGGAAAATACGAAATTCAAGATCGACGCCAAAGACGTTGGAAATACGGAGTTCAAGTACAGTGCCAAAGACGTGGGAAGATAGACCCACATTTTCGCGGCTACACCGCAACGGACAAAAACGAAGCATCCGGTCTACGGTAAAAATCTCTGTAAGTCCCTCTGCCTCTCTCCACTCCTCTGAACTCCACTGAACTGTGTTTTCTGCAGCCTTCTTTGCGCAAATTCTTCTCCCCCTTCCAATAAACTGTTCTTATGCAGGATTCTTTGCGCCGCAAATAAAAATTGTTTGCTGTTGATTTGTTACTGTTTTGCATTCTTTAATACGGACTTAAGGGGCTTGAAACCAATCCAGATTGGGTGGGGATTTCATCACCCTTCCCAGGACCCCAAAAATCACTAAAGCATATGCATTGTCCAATGTAAATTAAAAAATACTAGACTTCAGCCCTAAGGACTTCGCGCTCATTAGGAGAAGATAAACCTTGTTTAGAACCTCGCTTAACCGTATATTGATTACGGGGTGTCTAGGAAAGTGTTAAAGGCGCAACCGCCGAAAGAGAAAGGGTTATTTAATTAAGGAACTTCGCGAAAGCGTTGGACAACCTCCCCTTATCTCTGCACTTACCTGGCCCCGTGATCGGTGTATTTTTAAGCCTGTTTCTCGACACTGTTTAACTTCGAAAATCAAGTTCAGGAGCAGGTCTAGTAGACCTAGGCGACCGTAGATCTAGGTGTGATTGTGCATATCTTGTTTGTGATTGCTTAAGCCGTATTTCCGTACATACTTCTGTAAAAATCTTTCTGAAAAAAAAAAAAAAAAAATCAAAAACTTTTATAAAAACTTGCCCTTTTGTCGCCAAATCCATTTTCACCCAACACCCATTGCCTTTCTCCAGTGACGTTTTCTTACCCTCACCTTCTCCGCTTTGACTATACTAAACTCGTTTAGTGTATGTCCGCTTGGACTCGGGACACTCGCGCCCGTTTAGTCCGCGTTACGTTAGTCGCGACCGACTACGCGATCGACTCCGAAGTCGATACTCCGTCCACTCCTCTTTCACCCCTTCCTTTGCCGGCCAACTCCGACGTTGACCGGAATTCTGTTCACACATCTTCACCTTCACCTTCGCCTTCACCAACCTCTTCTTCCACGATGTCGGGATTTAATCGGAATATCTCTTTGACCACCGCTGGAATGGCTCCACCCCCTACGGAGACCAATCTTCCACCACCTCCGCCTGTTGTAGCGCCGCAGCGAATTGCGCTCCAGGATCGTTTCTACCCCACCCGTTCTGCACTTCCCACCTGCCTTTCTCTTCCTCCGGCCAATGGGGACAACTTCGAAATTAAGCCCCATTTCATCAACATGCTTCCACGTTTTCATGGGCTTGAATCTGAAGATGCCTATATCTTCATCAACAAATTTCAAAATGTCTGTACCATGATGAAAACCACCCAGCTGTCGGACGATGCTATACGTCTACGGGTCATTCCGTTCACTTTATGCGATCTCGCAGAAAAATGGCTGTATAGCACCGCTTCCCACTCAATCACCAGCTGGGACGAGTTTGTTAAAGCGTTTCTGAAAAAATTCTATCCAAATCATAAGACCGCAAGAATTCGAAACGAAATCAACCAATTCTCCCAGCTTCCTTCTGAACCTTTCTGGAAGTGCTTTGACCGGTACAAAGACCTTCTTGTTCAGTGTCCTCACCACGGTATAGAGAAATGGCAACTCTGCCAAACCTTATACGAGGGACTGAACCCAGCAACGAAGCAGTTGCTGGAAACCATCTGTCAGGGCCACTTCCTCTCGAAATCTGACGATGAAGCGTGGCAGTTCTTTGACGATCTTGCGGAGCAAACGCTACAGTGGGAGAGCACAAGACCGACTTCTTCTTCTTCTACCTCCACTTCAATCGGTCAGTCTAGGGTAGGAATCCACCAACTCGATGTCTCTATCGCGATGAAAGCTGAAATGGCTGCGATAACACGGAAGCTTGAAGCGATAGAGAGCAAATTTTCTGCTCCTTCTCCTGCCCCTGTTCTCCCCCTTCGTACCATCTGCGCTTGTTGTTCCGATCCTTCCCACTTGACCGAAGAGTGTCCTTACAATCCACCATCGCAAGGACAAGATCAGGTTAATGCATTCCAGCAAAGACCGAGGAATGATCCATACTCTTCCACCTACAATCCCGGTTGGAGGAACCACCCCAATTTCGCCTAGAATCAGAATCAGAATCAATTCCAAGGCAACAATTTCCAAAGGGCCCCTCCACCGCAACAACAAGCGCAACAACAAACTCAGTATCAGCAGCCCTTCCAACCCCAACCTTACCAAAACCAGACGAACAATTTCGCACCAAATAATTCTTTTCCACCAAATAACAACTTTGTTCCGTCAAACACTGATAAGGTTTCCTCGCTCGAGCGAAGTCTGGAGGCGTTTGTTAAACAATCGACTCAATCCACCGCCAACATCCAGTCTTCGATCCAATCTTTAGTACAACACACCGCCGCACATGGGCAGAGCATCAAAACCATCGAGGCCCAGATTGCACAGCTGAACGCGGCCTTGAGCGAGCGAGAGAAGGGGAAGCTTCCGTCCCAGCCACTGCCAAATCCCGGTCACCCACATAATGCACATGTTGCTCTTGAACAACAAAACCATAATGTGAGTGCCGTGACTACGCTGAGATCAGGAAGGATGCTGCAAAACAACATTGGCAAGCGAATCAACGATGACACCCCGGCCGCCGCTTCTTCTTCTTCTCCTTCTTCTTCTTCGTCTTCTGAGCCTATTCTCCATTCTTCAAAAGGCTCTCCTTCTTCTTCTTCTTCTGCTGCTCTGAACGGACCCGCTTCTCACTCCACGAAAACACCTATTCTGGGATCCGTTCCTACTCCACAATCTCCTCCACCAACATTAGACTCAACCAATTTTAAAAATGTCCCATTTCCAAACCGGTTGAGGTCTAATAAACAAAATCCACATATGGAGAAGATTCTGGAGTTGTTCAAGCAAGTTAACATTAATATTCCTCTTTTAGATGCTGTCCAACAAGTCCCGTCCTATGCAAAAATCTTAAAGGACTTGTGCACGAAAAAGAGGAAGTCTCAGGTACCCAAGAAAGTTTTCTTGGCTAGTGCTGTGAGTGATGCCCTTACCCAATCTTTACCACAAAAACGGAAGGACCCTGGCTGTCCTACGATTTCTATTACTATTGGGGATAAGAACATCAACCGCGCAATATTAGATCTTGGTGCCAGTGTTAACTTGCTTCCTTACACTGTATATGAGCAATTAGGGGTCGGAGAGCTGAAACCCACACACTGCACTCTCCAAATGGCTGACCGATCGATCACCCATCCTAGGGGTGAGCTAGAGGATGTGTTAATCAAAGTCGGGGACTTCATATTCCCTGTTGACTTCATCGTATTAGACACACAGCCTGTAGCTAACCCCCGGAATCAAATTCCGGTGATACTCGGTCGCCCATTTCTTGCAACCTCAAATGCTGTGATCAATTGTCGCAATGGTTCGATGAACCTCTCTTTTGGTAATATGACAATTGAACTCAACATTTTTAGGTTGGGGAATCAGCCCACCGAACCTAATGCTCATATATTAGATGTTTGCTCGATCCAGGAGATCACCCCTGAAGAATGTGAGTTCGAGGAGTTTCTATTTCACGACGATAACCTTGACGCCATTAGTGCGTTTCTCTTCGAACCCGCTGCTGCTTCCGCGCCCAACTACGACTATGAGTGTTTTACGTTTTCACACGATCTTAGCCGCTCACCACCCGAGTTTGAATCGTTTGACTTTTCGGATGAGTTACCTGAACCATCCAACTCGGTGGCTTACACTCGTTTCGAACCTTTGTTGGAATCCTTTGAGTTCGAGACCTTTTCTCCAATCCTTCCTTCTATCATTTCACCTCCAATTCTCGAACTCAAGCCTTTGCCGTCTCACCTTAAGTACGCTTACTTAGGTGAGAACGAGACCCTCCCAGTTATCATTTCGGCTTCTCTAGCTCCTGAGCAAGAGAAAGCCCTTCTTTCGGTCTTGCACAGCAATAGGCAAGCTTTTGGCTGGTCCATGGCGGACATTAAGGGGATTAGTCCCCTGATCGTAGAGCATCATATACATCTGATGGATGATGCCAAACCAGCCCGGGATCCACAAAGACGTCTCAATCCAGTCATGAAGGAGGCTATGAAGAAGGAGATCGTCAAATGTCTAGATAGTGGTATCATTTACCCTATCTCTGATAGCCAGTGGGTTAGCCCCATTCATGTTGTCCCCAAAAAGTCGGGCATTACGGTCATCACCAATGAGGCAAACGAGTTAATCCCTACTCGCACCCAAACTGGGTGGCGAGTATGCATTGATTACCGAAAACTCAACGCCGCAACGCGGAAAGACCACTTTCCGCTACCTTTTATTGACCAGATGCTCGAACGATTGGCCGGACACGAGTACTATTGTTTTCTAGATGGCTACTCTGGCTATAATCAAATTCCCATCGCCGAAAAAGACCAGGACAAGACCACTTTCACTTGTCCTTTCGGCACGTTTGCATATCGTCGCATGCCCTTTGGGTTATGCAATGCGCCCGCTACCTTCCAGCAGTGTATGATGGTAATTTTCTCTGACATGGTGGAGAAATTTCTGGAGATCTTCATGGACGACTTCTCCATCTTTGGCGATTCTTTTGACGAGTGTCTGCTGCATCTCGACGCTGTCCTTACCAGATGTAAGGACAAGAATCTCACTTTGAACTGGGAGAAATGCCACTTCATGGTGCGCGAAGGTATTGTCTTAGGACATATCATCTCGCAGAAAGGCATTGAGGTAGACAAAGCTAAGATTGAGGTCATTTCCAATCTTCCTCCTCCCCGATGCGTCCGAGATATCCGAGCCTTCCTTGGCCACGCCGGTTTTTATAGACGGTTTATCAAAGACTTTAGCAAGATTGCTAGGCCCTTGACTCTTCTCCTGGCCAAGGACACGCCATTCGACTTCAGCTCAAGCTGTGCGGCTGCTTTTGAATCATTGAAACACTCACTCACTTCTGCTCCCGTTCTCTCTTCTCCTGACTGGACGCACCCATTCGAGATTATGTGCGATGCATCCGACTTTGCCATCGGTGCTGTCCTTGGACAGCACATCAATAAGATGCCGCACGTGATCTACTACGCTAGCCGAACCCTGAACGACGCCCAACTTAACTATACAACAACTGAGAAGGAATTCTTAGCTGTTGTATTTGCTTTAGAAAAGTTCAGGCCCTACCTCATCGGCTCTCCAGTCATCGTCTACACGGACCATTCAGCTCTGCGCCATCTTTTTGCGAAGAAAGATGCCAAGTCTCGGTTAATCCGTTGGATCCTCTTGCTTCAAGAGTTTGACCTTGTCATTAAGGACAAACGAGGATGTGAAAACGTGGTTGCCGACCATCTCTCGCGACTTCCTTCTTCGCCTTCGCTTCCACTTCCGATAAACGACGTTTTTCCGGACGAACAACTCTTGACAGTATCTTGCGAACCCTGGTTCGCAGATATTGTGAACTATTTGGCCACGGGATTACTACCGACCGAATGGTCTAGTCAGGACAGACTTCGCTTCTTATCCCAAGTAAAACACTTTTACTGGGACGAACCCTACTTGTTCAAGTACTGTCCCGACCAGATTATTCGTCGGTGTGTCCCCGATGAGGAATTCAAGAGTGTGCTGTCATTTTGCCACGATCAAGCGTGTGGCGGGCATTTTGGGCCCAGAAAGACAGCTGAGAAGATCTTGCAATGTGGTTTCTACTGGCCACAACTTTTCAAAGACGCTCACGAATATTGCAGGACTTGCTCCCGGTGCCAACACATGGGCCGGATATCCCGGAGAAACGAGATGCCGCTCCAACCGATCTTGGTTGTGGAGATTTTCGATGTGTGGGGGATAGACTTCATGGGGCCGTTTCCCAACTCTTTTGGGAACTTGTACATACTTCTAGCTGTTGATTACGTCTCTAAATGGGTCGAGGCTGTGCCCAGCCGGACTAACGACAACAAGGTTGTCGTTAAGTTCCTTAAAGAAAACATTTTCTCCCGGTTTGGGCACCCCCGAGCGATCATTAGCGACAATGGAAGTCATTTCTGCAATAGGACTTTCGAGGCCTTGATGCGGAAGTACTCCATTAATCATAAGCTTTCAACGCCCTACCACCCCCAAACCTGCGGGCAGGCCGAAGTTTCAAATCGGCAAATCAAGCAGATATTGGAGAAGACGGTTTCCAAGAACCGTAAGGATTGGTCTCTGAAACTGACTGATGCCCTTTGGGCATTTAGAACCGCTTATAAGACCGACCTTGGCATGTCTCCCTATCGGCTTGTTTACGGAAGGGCCTGCCACCTTCCTGTCGAAATCGAGCATCGCGCATTTTGGGCGATTAAGGAGCTGAATCTATCTCTTGAGGACGCAGGCAGCCATCGGAAGCTGCAGCTGAACGAACTGAGCGAGCTTAGGGATGAGGCTTACGACAATGCGGTTGTCGTTAAGAATCGAACGAAGGTGTTTCACGATAAACACCTTTTGCGCAAAACCTTCGTACCTGGTCAACAGGTACTTCTTTACGACACCCGACTTCATTTCCATCCTGGAAAGCTCCGATCTCGCTGGAAAGGGCCATATTTTGTGCGGAATGTGTATCCGCAGGGCGCTGTGGATTTGGAAAATCCAAAGGACGGTTCACTCTTCAAGGTAAATGGACACCGATGCAAACCGTACCTTAGCGCCGAACCAACAGAGGAGCTCCTGTTCCTACAGGAGCCGGTTTACCTTGAATGATCTTCCTCTGCCTACCTCCAAACTTCGCTTATCCAGCCAAGAACAGTAGACACTGTTCCAAATAAGTTTGGGGGTATGTACAAACCATTTTGTTTATATTTGTGTATATTCTTTTTCTTTTCTTCAAAAAAAAAAAAAAAAAAAAAAAATTGTGTATCACTAACCGACAATTTTGAACCTCCCAACTGCTCTCTTCATGCTATGACAGTGAGGACACTGTCCAGTTTAAGTTTGGGGGTACGCTCGGTACGCATTTCTTCCCTTCGCATTCATATGTATATCTTTGCATCTGCATATTAAAATCCATAAAATCCATAAAATCCATAAAAATTTGAAAATTTTCTAAAACATATAAAAAATTTTCGTCAAGTTAACTTGTGGAAGAACTCTGATTCAACATTCGACGGTTTTAGTTTGAAAAAATAGGAATAACTAGATCTTATGTGTGGATTTTGAAAACCTGAAAGATAACTCTCCTTTGAAGTTAACTATAGTTGATATACGTCTTTACATCACACTACACGTGTCGTGAGATTTTGGGAATTAGATGACAAGTCTTTCATGTTTAAACTTTTAAACAGATAAATAATTTTCTGAGGATCAAATAGGTTTGTTCTGAAATAAGTAATGTCAAGAATAGTTTATGAAGTAAAGCGAATATGAAGGAATGTTATTGATGCCGTAATTGGAGCTAAGTCTGAAAAATAACCCATCTAAAACTTGATTGGAATGATTACACACCAAACCCACTAGACACGTCTTTTATCCAAAAAAATATTTGAACTGCCGGTTATATCTCCGTTCGTATTAAATCATCTGATTTTCACGCCAATCTGTCTTTTGTTTTTGGACCTAGGTAACTTGAGTAATTAAGTCCGCTGGGGTGTTTTTCACCTAATGCCCTAAAACCAACTGGTTTGGGTGCATTGGCCCAAAGCTCGCTAAGAAGCCTAGAAAGTCCAGTTTAAAACAAAGTCAAGCAAGTGTTCTCTCCGAGTTAAAATTCCTAACGGTTCTTTGTGTGAGAATAATCTTGATAAAAGACAGGCTTTTAAAAAGAATTTTAACGGAGATATGAAGGTTTTACTCTTTGATAAAGACCATTGCACGTTCACAGAGGTGTGTATGAAATGAAAACAAGAAAAAGGTGGAGTGAAAAATACGACTTAGTTTCCTGTTAAGGAAGATAGAAATTCTGAAGTTGAAACCTTACTGGAAAACGAAACTTGAAAAATGCTTAACTCATTATAAAACTTATGTGATCCTTTTAAAATTGTTCTCTGGGCTTTATTGTGCGACATGATGACTTTAATCGACCTTTCGGGAACTTAACGACACTATTTGCACTGCACGTAAAGACATGTAAAATCTGTAGTTAAATAAGAAGCGAGGTGTGAAAAATAAAGGTTCGATAGTCTAGACTTAGGATTATAGAATTGTTATTTTCTAAAACAAAACTTTAGGGTTTGAAGCTTAGTTATTTTACACAACCAACTTGACCGGATTTTGTGGGTAGTATCCGCTGAAAACCCTCAGGAGACAACACTCCTCCTACTAGGAACACCTAGAGGTTTAACGGCTTGTTGCACATGCTCAGTGCAATCGCGTTCCCTGCGAAAGTGAGGTTAGGAAATTTTTTGTGAATAAATGGACTTTGCTCGGGACGAGCAAATGATAAGTTTGGGGGTATTTGTTCATATCAGATTTTTGCATTTTCATACCGCCCAATTTTTATCACATTGCATATCCGTAGATACTCTTGAGCCGTGTTTGCTAGTCAATTGCAGGATACAGGTTCTCGGTTCCAAAACGATGAAATTCATGGAAAACACGAAAAAATCCGAGTTCTTGCCGACCACAGATAAAACACGGTCTCCGTCCCTCATCCGTATGTTGCCAGACACCAGTAGGAAGACAAAATGTCAAATCTATGCACAAGGCTCAATGGTGGCACAAGATCCAAGAGATCTACGCGGAGCTCGAGGCAATCATGACAAAATCTTGACAAAAAGTCCACCTTTCCCTCAACAGAAATTCTGGAAAAATCGGGGAGCCAAATTGAGAAAATATATGTACCAGAATAATGTAGATATCAGATCAGGCCAGCACAAGAAATTGGGGGGCCCAATTCATCTAAACGGCCGCGGAAGCGCGGCCAAAGGGGGGATTTGGCCGCCCTTCCGCGGCCATCTTGGCGCCAACTGCGCAGGGTTTTGGGGGGTATTTTGGTATATTCATATGGGCCAGTATGGTTGCCCTAGTTTCTCATTTTCCAGCCTATAAATACCCCAGAATTCTGTGAAGGAAAGGGTCCATAATCTTGTATTTTTCATTTTTGCTTAGGTTTAGTATTTCTTCTTCCTCTTCTCACCTCTTCTCCATTAAACTTGTAAGTGAGCTTTTGAGTGAAGAGTGATGAATAAAGAAGAACATTTCATTATCATGCTTGTCTTACTTTTGTTATAATTGTTGTAACTTTAAATTCGTTAAGTAGTTGTTGTTATTTCCTTGTTGTTCTTTCTTCTTTCTTTTTCTTTATCCTTACATATGACAATGATACTTACGCTAGATCCTCGCCAAGGTGAGGTCGCAAATAGTTAGTCGTATTCCTCTAGTCTCCTTCTTTCTATCTTCCTCTTTTGTTTGTTTTATTTTTCCGTATCATGAAGTGTGAGTAGTTCTATACTTGTCAGGGTAGGATAAGGGATGTTTGAGAGAAGGAAATCTCTCTCACTCTTTCCTTGCCCAACAACTTAAATCAACTCCCGTTAATTGAACCACAATCCGCTCCTTACGGCACCCTATCCTACATGATAGCGGTGATTCCGTAGTGAGACCGGTTGTGGTTGAATTAACCGGAGGTTATGGATAAGAGCCAAGAACGGACGGACAAGCACCAAAAGGAAGGACTATGCGTTGGAAAGCCTAGCTTATACTCGCAAGTTCCTTCCTAGTCGTGCTAATCCCCGTTGTTGCCGATTACCGTAACACTGATATTAAGTGGGGGAACGAAAGAAGTGGAGACTCCTAACTCAAACTAACCTAATCCTAACCCTAACAAGCTCTCTTTAAATATCAACTCAACACTTAGATAATCAAACAAAATCTGAAAACCGGACTTAACTCGTTAAAACACTTTGAAAAAGACTCCCATCTCCCTGCGGACGACCCGTACTCAACCGGCTAGCTACAAGCGAAACCGTCTTGATTGCGGTATTTAAAACTAAACTTGACACGCACTTATCCTATCAATCACCCGCCATGCGAAGTTCTTAGATGAACAGACCGGACTGTACGGAAACTGTCACATTCAGGCTCAGTATGAGTTCATATGGGTTTACCTCGTCAGTCTTCTTATCGGCATCTACCTGGGGACCGTTACGTACAGCTAGTGCCGCTTGTGGTCTGTTGTTAAACCCACTGCCAGTGTAGGGTCGAGTCTTTATAGTCCCATACAGAGGGTTATTCGCCTTTGGGAAAAACAGAGTAGAGGTCGCATGGTTTTGCGATAGGGTTCGTTCACATCCGCGCACTTGTGCACGTTTGGTGTCCGGACAGTCATTCCTAGCGAGCTCTGGTTTGAGCCGGATACTAGTATATGTTTTAGGGTTAGTTTTATCTCTTTGTATTCATGTTCCTTGGAACACGAATGCGGGTGTGTATGCACAGTTGTTTGAGGCGGAGGAAGAGGATTTTCATTAGGGTTTTGGAACGGGTGTGTATGCACTGTTGACAGTCGTCTTTTTCCAAACCCTAATGAATTTGTGATATATCAATTAATAATATTAATCAAAGGAAATTGTGTCATGGTTGGGTTTGTTGACTTATTGACCAAGGTTGACTAGATGACCATGGTTGAAACATTGACCATCATCATTACACATCAAAGATGCTCTTTAATCGTTGCAAAAAAGATTTAATGTGAAATGATAATTGTCTCATCAAACCAACCATCAACTTTTTCATTTGATTAAAATTATTAATTTGATTTATTCACTTATATTGTTATGGTTGTAAAAAACCATTCTCATTCTATCATAACCATTCTCTCCCTTCCTTTCTTCTTCCTCCTCCTCTAGTTCAAGGAGAACCATTCTCATGAGTTGAGAAACCTCTCCTTGGAGATAAAATACCCAAAGCCACTCTCTACTCTTCCTAAGGTTAAAGGTCTAGCAAGCCGGAGACATTAGTTTTCTCAAAGTTCTAAAAAGGAGCTCAAGGAAGAAACTCTCAGGTGGATCCAGCTTCTGTAAGGTTTGCCTAGCACCCTATGAAGAGTTTTGAAGCATCACATGTCTCAAAGTATGTATTTTTATGGTGCTAAACAAACACGCAATGGAATCGATCCTAGAAAATTAGGGTTACTAAACTTTAAGCTAATAAAAATTAGGGTTTCGAGACTACAACCTTTGTAGCTCCCCTCTTGCTTGACTTCTTAGTCTCTTGGGTGTTGGAAGAAGGTCCACTTGTAGTCCTCTTACGTCCATGACGATCCACCCGGAGTTTCCCGTCCAAGCTTGCAACTTTGGAAAAACAAAGAGAACACTCTAATCAAGTTGGCTAAACTTGAATAGAATGATGTTGTGGCTAAGGATCTCACTTCAAAAACCTTTCTTTAAGTGTGTTTGACTAACTAGAAAAACCTAGAGAGGAAATGGTGAAGGAGGATGAAGATGGTGGCTTTTCTTTTTAGCAAGTGTAAAAGATAAAATATGACCATTGAAAAAGAAATGAAATATAACCTTTTATATTTTATTCCTTCTTACAACCAACCATGGTTAAGTGATGGAGAGTTTATTTAACTTGAGTTTTAAATGATAAAGAGGAGGATAACCCAAGGTTAGTGGTAGGTGAGCTTGGTTAGGTTAGAAGAAGAATGTAGAAGCTAGTAAAGATTATCCTTCTCTTTTCAATTTTGTTTTAAATACAAAAACAAATAAAAATCCATCATTTAACCTATGGTGTGAGTCTTATATTGCCACCATTTCCATGTGCTAACAACCATGATAGATGGGTGTATGTATGTATGCATGTATGCACATCCACATGTGCATGAAACTAGAATGAAAGAAAGAAACACATGCATGCATGCATACATCCATCAAATACAAGAAAGGGTTTAAGTGAGAAAACTAATGGTTAAATGATAAATCAACACTTGATTTATCAATCCAGCCATATCACATATGACCCCACCAAAAGCAAGCCGCCCGATCAATGTTCGGTATCCCATACGCGCAATTTAATCGGGTCCATGCGCATATCGCATACGCGCACCACAACGTTTCGCCTGGACTAGGTAACTCCTGTGTGGGACTCTAAGACTCGTCAATACGCCGGCAGAGGGTAATGATCATATCAAGTACCCCCAAACCGCAAGCGGTCAGCTAAACGTAACGGCCACCCGGGTATTGAGCGATCAGGAGAAAACAAGCGAACCTGCTACAACTCCCGTCGAGCCAACTGGAAACACTACCGTACAGTCCGGTCTCTTCGTCAGATATGCTGCATATCGAGCCTAGGGATGGTCACGTCGACCCCAATAATGCAGTAAGTCGTGCCGGTGAATGGTCTATAACAGATCGAGAAATTACTGATAACACTTATCAGCAATTCTCAGCAGCCCTGGCCAGGGACTTGCTGATATAACCAGTCGGGCACTGCACAGCATCAACTCCCAATATCGGGAGAGACAAAACCCCTCCTATCGCTCATCGCCTTCGTGTGTCTCGGGACTGTACCCAACGGCCACCTGTTTGCACGACTCGGTAGAGCCGTGGTAGGGTGGCAATCAAAGTACAGTGGGAGAATACACAAGACTCTATGACGATCTCGGGTCTACAGACTAACCTGTACCAGTGTCACCTGAGAACTGCTATCCGACGATAGATATAATTCCATATAGGAGTTCACGGTGAGTCCATCCAGTGTACCCAGTCACTACTGAGCACCCGTATATGATCTTGATGTCAAACATCGATGAATGTGGGAACATCCATCGTATCACATGGGTCTAGTATCATATACGCTAGTCTACTCTGATATATCGATGCCCCGTCTCGATACACCTCCGACTAGGGACATTTCAGGATATGCTTATAAACTACAGATATCCCACTAGTATGATCTCTATCATAACCACTGTAGTCAAGCCGATATCCTCAGGGCTTTATCAGCATGTATGAATGAATAAAAGCATGATCAAATCAACATGTCAGATAAAGAAGAACCAGATAGCATACTATCATGTCGAGCAAGAATGCATACTGAATATATATATACATGTATAGATACATCCACTATCACATAATGGCCTCTAGGGCATACATATATCCAACATCTTCGACAAGAGAAGGTAACGAGGAAAGCACCATCCGACCACTACAAAGAGTTCAAGAAGAAGGAGTTCAAGTTGAGGTATAACCCCTAACCGAGTAGACAACTCTCTTGTTAGTTGCTAGTGTGTAGTTTAGCCAAGATCCGTATTTTGTAGTCCATGTTACCTAAACCCTAAAAATTGTTTTTTACCGTTTCCGCAAGCCCGAAAGAACCGGGAGAGGTAACGTGGACTTACAGTGGTATTAGAGCCTAACTAAACACACCCTAGCATGTTAGCAAAGTATTTAGAATTTCGACCGAACGAAAAACCGCAAAACATCCCGGAAAATCCTAGTTTCTGCCGATTTTTTTTCTGCTCTAAAAATAATAAATCATGTCTTAAAAATCGGCTCCGGCTTTTTAATAAACAGGCAAGAAAAAAGATCCAGTGAACCGACCAACTCACCGTGGTTCCGCGGCAGAAGCTTGCTTCTGCCGCGGATCTGAGGCCGAGTTGACTCGGCCGTGGATCGTTTCTCCTGCAGTTTGCTTCTGGTGGTGTTTTATGATTTTTGAGATGGTTTGTTTCTGCCCAGATTTTCCAGAGAACAAGTTCGTTTTTGGGGTGGTTACAAATCTGTATTTTTGGTCAATTTTCTGTACACTTTGGCTAATGGGTTATATCTGTGATGTGATATATGTATTGAACGTCTGCTAATCGCTATACGTCGATTAGTGAGGGTTATACATATCTGTGATCTGTAATGTTGATGGTTTGTGTATATGAATTCGTTGGATTGTCGTGGATGAATAGCCGGGGGTTGTGAGATGAGAGTTTTCTTATTCTTTCAATTCTTGTAATACGTAATTTGATGTAATATTATTTGTATGGCCGCACAACCGGGTCGGGGTTGTAGCCATCATTGTATAATTTCTTTTTACTGTTTTCGCTCCTAGGATAGACCCAAGGTGGGGTGCACAAACTACCGGGTATCTCGAAGTGCCGAGTGGCCTACTCACGGTGTTGAGGGAGGTTGCTTCGCTTCGGGTACTTTGCGGGTAGTTTGCCGCACCCGTAGGGGTCTTGGGTGGGGTTTGGCTATCCATCGCGACCGCGTAAGTCCATACTTTATTGGTGTACATAGACTCCATTTCGGATCTCATGGCATCCAGCCACTTCATAGAGTCACCACTCGTGATAGCTTGCTGAAAACTGGTAGGATCATCATCATCCATGTTGCAATCTTCTCCGTCGCCATCAATGAGGAAACCGTAGTACCTCTCCGGTGGGCGAGAAGTCCTACCAGACCTACGGAGTGGCCGAGGTTCTTCAGTTTCTGTTGTAACAGCCGGTTCAACCAAATCGTCATTTGTAGTTTGTGTCTCCAGAACCTCTTCTAGATCCACTACCTTGCCATCATCTTTATCTGTGAAGAACTCTTTTTCCAAGAATGTGGCATACTGAGAAACAAATACCTTTTTTTCCTCTTTGTGGTAGAACAGATATCCATAAGAATTCTTTGGATATCCTACAAAGTTACACATGACTGACCGTGTCTCGAGTTTGTCCGGATTCTGCTTTTTAACATAGGCCGGGCAACCCCAAATCTTAATTCTGTTAAGAGATGGTCTCTTCCCATTCCATATCTCATATGGCGTGGTAGACACGGCTTTGGTTGGAACCCTGTTTAGCAGAAACGCTGCAGTCTCCAATGCATGCCCCCAAAACGAGACTGGTAACTCAGCGTCACTCATCATGGACCGGACCATATCTAATAGGGTCCTATTCCGTCGTTCTGACACACCGTTGTGCTGTGGTGTGTAAGGAGGAGTGAGCTGAGAGAGAATCCCATTCTCTTTTAGGAAGTTTGCAAATTCTGTACTAAGATACTCACCACCTCGATCTGATCGAAGCATCTTAATACTCAAGCCGGTTTGTTTTTCTATTTCTTGTTTATATTCAATGAATTTCTCGAAAGCTTCGGACTTGTGCTTTAATAAAAATACATGACCGAATCTTGAGAAATCGTCGGTGAATGAATGAAGTATGAAAAACAGCCTCTAGCCTGTGTAGACATTGGCCCACATACATCACTATGTATGAGGCCAAGGAGCTGAGTAGCTCTTTCTCCGTGTCCGGTAAACGGAGTTTTGGTCATTTTACCCTTGATACAAGACTGGCAAGTCGCATAAGATTTATATTCAAAAGAGTTTAAAAATCCATCTTTGTGTAACTTGTTTAGTCTTGTTTCGTTAATATGACCAAGTCTACAATGCCAAAGAAAAGCTTCATTTAATTCTGAAAGTTTTCTTTTATTAGTGTGTTGTATACTGAAAACTGTGTGTTGATTTAGGACATATATTCCGTTATTAAGCGTACCATACCCAACCAATATTTGATTTAGGTGAATGTTCATAACATTGTTCTGCAATACAAAATTATATCCTTCATTGTCCAACAAAGAAACGGATATTATATTACATAGCATACTTGGTACAAAATAACATGGATTCAAAATCAAAATACATCCAGATGGCAACCCCAAGTGATACTCACCCATTGCGACTGTATGTACATTGGAACTATTTCCAACGCGGAGAGTATGGTCACCTGTCTTCAAAACCTTGCTATTTCTCAGCCCCTGCATAGAATTGCAAATGTGAGAACCTGAACCGGTATCCAATACCCAGGAAGCAGAGTTTATTGAAAAACAGTTTTCTGTTACAAACGCACCTGAAGCAGAAGCATCACCATGCTTCTTCTTGAGACTCAAGTACTCCGTGCAGTTGCACTTCCAATGTCCTGTCTTGTGGCAATGAAAACATTCGCCTTTCCCCGAGTCTCCAGCCTTGGACTTTTCCTTTCCCTTCACCTTTTTAACTCCGCCCTTAGGATTAGTGGGTTTCTTCTTTTTCTTTCCCTTGGCCTTAGCTTTCGAGCGAGAAGAGGAAGACTGTCCAATAGTCATAACGGGAGTTTTTGCTGACATCATAGTGCTCTCTGCACTCCTTAACATGTTAAGGATTTCAGGGAGTTCCTTCTCCATGCCGTGCATATTGGAGCAAAGGTGGAGGGGAGGGACTGCAGAATAATATCTATATATTGTTCATTGTCCATTGTCCATCCTAGGTCCTCAAGCTCTTCTATAAGAGCTATCATCTTCAGAACATGGTCTCCTACAGGTGTGCCAGGGGCCATTCGCATCTGAAACAGTTTCTTTGATGCTTCGTATCGTAATACGCGGGATTGCTTTCCATACAACTCCTTTGTATGGAGAAATATGGTTTGAATGTCCATATTCTCGTGCTGCTTTTGATGTGTATTGTCCATCGATGCAAGCGCGAGGCATTTGGCCATGGCACAGTCAGCGTCCCATGTCGTACGGAGTTCAACGTCCGCAACTGAGGATTTTGGACCTGGGAAGGGCGGGGCTGAAGCCGTGAGGACTTATGATACTTTATCATAAGTCAAGGCGATTTTCAGATTCCTCAGCCAGTCTTTATAGTTGGTCCCATTCAGTTTGTTTTTATCTAGTAGAAGCTTGAGTCCAGTCATGGGTATCTGCCATTAAGACAGAGAAAAGAATACACTCAGTGAAAGCTCTTGCACAGATCAGATTGGTTATTATCTTGTCTAATCGATGTCTCCCACTGCTTTAATCAAGTTTTTCTTTCAAACCTTAAAAAGAAAACTAGCCAGGATTAATTACAGTCTACAACTTCACTAACCGTTCAGCCAGGCCAGTGTCGGTACTTGAGGGAGGTTCTCCGCGCTTTCGCACGGACCTAATTAAAGTAAACCTCGTTTTCCCAGAGGCGTAGCCCCGTTAACACCTTTCTAGACACCTAATGAGTTAGCTAATTGTAAACTGCAAAACTCTCCTAGGAGCAACTATTGCCCACAGTGGGATCGGGATCCAACCATCATATGGAAGGTATGCAATCTCATTGCAAATTTCAACACTTGAAATTTCCGATGTAATTTTTACCCCTAGTACTTATGACCTTAACTATGGTCAACAAATCATAAGTACCAGTCAAGTTCTACCCGTCATTTCTTGATCAATTAGACCCACCCATATGACCTTTAACTATGGTCAACAAAGTCGCATGAATGTCCTAATTAATCTGCATCATATGCAGTGTAGGAAGACATCACTTAGCTACCGTACACTACGCCTTAACTAAAGTCAACAAGCATAGCACGAATACTAAGTACTCTACTTCCTAAAATGACGGAGGGTTGCGAATGATTTTTAATAAAATCTTTAACGCTTTGAACTTGATATCGTTGCAGAATCAAACGGTTTTCAAAAGGAGTGGCTTGTGCTCCGCAGTTTTGAAATATAGCTTTTTCATAAAGAGCCGAGTGGTTTTCAAATTTGATTCTACAACATCTTTTTAGGTGTATTTTCTTTACATTAATCATATTAATGTAATCCCATCATTTAAGTCCTTAAGCCAATCACAGAAAAGAAACGAAAATAACACGTACGCTTATGCCATCCGCATTCGCCGCAATGTTCCGTTATGCACCGTTAGGTTACTTAACTAACGGCATACCGGGATGGGACTAGCGCGGGTGTAAAACATAAGCAACGTCTACTATATATCATATATATAATATGTCATTCGTCTCAGATATCACAGAACACAGGTAGCAGAAACATATATATAATGTGGGATATACTAGGACGTCCGTATTTAGTAATTAGCCAATAATAGAAAATACGGATTCCACAGTCACGATGAATAGCCAAGCCCACACCCCTAGACCCCTACGAGAGCGGCAAGCGACCCTACCAATCCTGGAGTTTAGGAGACCTGGTCTCGACTCCTCGAGATGGCCTCCCACTGAACCCCAGAACCCGGTCACTTGTGCTCCCCACCTTGGGTCTATCCTAATGCGGAAAAGTAATTAATATACAACACTGGTGACACAACCTCAACCCGGAAGTGCCCCAAATAAAAGAATATTACATTACATTTGAATTTACATGAATGAAAATATAAAACTCTCATCTCACATAAAACCCCCCGGCTATTCAATCGCGACAATCCTGCACATCATATCTCAGCAACACATAATATCACATATCATCAACGTAAGTAAGTATGCGTACCCCGATTGTCGTTGATGTATAGCAACGAAACCGGCGATATCGAACATACTACACTTACGGTCACAGAAAAGAAAGTGTAAAACTACAATATTTGGAATCCACATTCTCTTTAGACATCATAAATGCGAAATATCACATATTTCGTATTTCATGCCTAAACTATATGAATTCCACATATTGTATCGCATTCCAGATAAACAGACAGTATTAAAGTTTTCGAACGAACGATCAAGTACCCAAGATTCACTAAAGCTCAACACTTGAGCAGGGTTCAAAAAATCCGAAGTGTGACACAGTAGTAGCGGTCCAGTCATAGAAGGGTCAAGCCAACGCCTCACATGTGGCACGCCGTACTGCCCCAAACCCTAAGGTTCAAAGGACAGTTCAAGACGGTCACATAATCGAGTTAAGGTTTGTTGTCTTCTAGAGGGACCACCATAAAAAGACTTGCACGTATCTCCAAAGTATTTAAACCCCGTGAATAATGAGCAAATGATACTCGTTCAAACACTTCAATACTTTCTAATTTACCCGGAAAAGTAACGAAATGAAAATACCGATCGAATCTATGCGTCCAAAACCATCTCCAGAAAATACAGAACTATTTTCAGATTAAACATACCTAAAACATTTCACAAGCAGACAAAAGAATTATGGTGCAACTTTCATGGAATGATACCACTGTACGGCCGCGGAGCCGCGTCCTAAGCAAGGAATTGCCGCGGTTCCGCGGCCATATGAACTGTTCACTGTATCGTATTTCACCACAATTCTTAGATTTCCCTGCTGTATTTTTTAAGTATTTTTAATTCTTAAAAAGGTCAGATTTTAAAATTTGTCCAGAAAGGGTCCAAAAAATCATATTTTTTTGTTCGATCGGGATTTTTACTTCGTAAAAGCGTCGCCTAATGTTCTAGGTCGGCTCTGATACCAATGTAAGGTTTGCCTAGCACCCTATGAAGAGTTTTGAAGCATCACATGTCTCAAAGTATGTATTTTTATGGTGCTAAACAAACACGCAAAGGAATCGATCCTAGAAAATTAGGGTTACTAAACTTTAAGCTAATAAAAATTAGGGTTTCGAGACTACAACCTTTGTAGCTCCCCTCTTGCTTGACTCCTTAGTCTCTTGGGTGTTGGAAGAAGGTCCACTTGTAGTCCTCTTACGTCCACGACGATCCACCCGGAGTTTCCCGTCCAAGCTTGCAATTTTGGAAAAACAAACAGAACACTCTAATCAAGTTGGCTAAACTTGAGTAGAATGATGTTGTGGCTAAGGATCTCACTTCAAAAACCTTTCTTTAAGTGTGTTTGACTCACTAGAAAAACCTAGAGAGGAAATGGTGAAGGAGGATGAAGATGGTGGCTTTTCTTTTTAGCAAGTGTAAAAGATAAAAGATGACCATTGAAAAAGAAATGAAATATAACCTTATATATTTTATTCCTTCTTACAACCAACCATGGTTAAGTGATGGAGAGTTTATTTAACTTGAGTTTTAAATGATAAAGAGAAGGATAACCCAAGGTTAGTGGTAGGTGAGCTTGGTTAGGTTAGAAGAAGAATGTAGAAGCTAGTAAAGATTATCCTTCTCTTTTCAATTTTGTTTTAAATACAAAAACAAATAAAAATCCATCATTTAACCTATGGTGTGAGTCTTATATTGCTACCATTTCCATGTGCTAACAACCATGATAGATGGGTGTATGTATGTATGCATGTATGCACATCCACATGTGCATGAAACTAGAATGAAAGAAAGAAACACATGCATGCATGCATGCATACATCCATCAAATACAAGAAAGGGTTTAAGTGAGAAAACTAATGGTTAAATGATAAATCAACACTTGATTTATCAATCCGGCCATATCACATATGACCCCACCAAAAGCAAGCCGCCCGATCAATGTTCGGTATCCCATACGCGCAATTTAATCGGGTCCATGCGCATATCGCATACGCGCACCACAACGTTTCGCCTGGACTAGGTAACTCCTGTGTGGGACTCTAAGACTCGTCAATACGCCGGCAGAGGGTAATGATCATATCAAGTACCCCCAAACCGCAAGCGGTCAGCTAAACGTAACGGCCACCCGGGTATTGAGCGATCAGAAGAAAACAAGCGAACCTGCTACAACTCCCGTCGAGCCAACCGGCAACACTACCGTACAGTCTGGTCTCTTCGTCAGATATGCTGCATATCGAGCCTAGGGATGGTCACGTCGACCCCAATAACTCAATAAATCGTGCCGGTGAATGGTCTATAACTGATCGAGAAACTACTGATAACACTTATCAGCAATTCTCAGCAGCCCTGGCCAGGGACTTGCTGATATAACCAGTCGGGCACTGCACAGCATCAACTCCCAATATCGGGAGAGACGAAACCCCTCCTATCGCTCATCGCCTTCGTGTGTCTCGGGACTGTACCCAATGGCCACCTGTTTGCACGACTCGGTAGAGCCGTGGTAGGGTGGCAATCAAAGTACAGTGGGAGAATACACAAGACTCTATGACGATCTCGGGTCTACAGACTAACCTGTACCAGTGTCACCTGAGAACTGCTATCCGACGATAGATATAATTCCATATAGGAGTTCTCGGTGAGTCCGTCCAGTGTACCCAGTCACCACTGAGCACCCGTATATGATCTTGATGTCAAACATCGATGAATGTGGGAACATCCATCGCCCTTCACATGGGTCTAGTATCATATACGCTAGTCTATTCTGGTATATCGATGCCCCGTCTCGATACACCTCCGACTAGGGACATTTCAGGATATGCTTATAAACTACATATGTCCCACTAGTATGATCTCTATCATAACCACTGTAGTGAAGCCGATATCCTCAGGGCTTTATCAGCATGTATGAATGAATAAAAGCATGATCAAATCAACATGTCAGATAAAGAAGAACCAGATAGCATACTATCATGTCGAGCAAGAATGCATACTGAATATATATATATATATACATGTATAGATACATCCACTATCACATAATGGCCTTTAGGGCATACATATATCCAACATCTTCGACAAGAGAAGGTAACGAGGAAAGCACCATCCGACCACTACAAAGAGTTCAAGAAGAAGGAGTTCAAGTTGAGGTATAACCCCTAACCGAGTAGACAACTCTCTTGTTAGTTGCTAGTGTGTAGTTTAGGCAAGATCCGTATTTTGTAGTCCATGTTACCTAAACCCTAAAAATTGTTTTTTACCGTTTCCGCAAGCCCGAAAGAACCGGGAGAGGTAACGTGGACTTACAGTGGTATTAGAGCCTAACTAAACACACCCTAGCATGTTAGCAAAGTATTTAGAATTTCGACCGAACGAAAAACCGCAAAACATCCCGGAAAATCCTAGTTTCTGCTGATTTTTTTTCTGCTCTAAAAATAATAAATCATGTCTTAAAAATCGGCTCAGGCTTTTTAATGAACAGGCAAGAAAAACGATCCAGTGAACCGACCAACTCACCGCGGTTCCGTGGCAGAAGCTTGCTTCTGCCGCGGATCTGCGGCCGAGTTGACTCGGCCGTGGATCGTTTCTCCTGCAGTTTGCTTCTGGTGGTGTTTTATGATTTTTGAGATGGTTTGTTTCTGCCCAGATTTTCCAGAGAACAAGTTCGATTTTGGGGTGGTTACAAATCCGTTTTTTTGGTCAATTTTCTGTACACTTTGGCTAATGAGTTATATCTGTGATGTGATATATGTATTGAACGTCTGCTAATCGCTATACGTCGATTAGTGGGGTTATATATATCTGTGATCTGTAATGTTGATGGTTTGTGTATATGAATTCGTTGGATTGTCGTAGATGAATAGCCGGGGGTTGTGAGATGAGAGTTTTCTTATTCTTTCAATTCTTGTAATACGTAATTTTATGTAATATTATTTGTATGGCCGCACAACCGGGTCGGGGTTGTAGCCGTCATTGTATAATTTCTTTTTACTTTTTTCGCTCCTAGGATAGCCCCAAGGTGGGGTGCACAAACTACCGGGTATCTCGAAGTGCCGAGTGGCTTACTCACGGTGTTGAGGGAGGTTGCTTCGCTTCGGGTACTTGGCGGGTAGTTTGCCGCACCCGTAGGGGTCTTGGGTGGGGTTTGGCTATTCATCGCGACCGCGTAATCCATACTTTGTTGGAAGAGTTCCAAGTTAGATACCGTGACTTACTAGACGATTAAAGGCACGATACATCGTTACCAAGGATGCTACCAAAGAGGCAGTCTGGATATATATAAGTTCATGAGATGAACTTCGTTCCTACCATTGTGTGACAATGGAGTTGTGGCTTTAGCCAAGGAACTTCCGTCCCATCAGATATCCAGATATAATTCTTAGGCAGTATCACCTGATCATGTAGATGGATGATTCCAAGGTGATCGAGGTTAGGAGAGTAGATACAGAGGACAATAGCGCGGATCCACTCACAAAGGCTTTTTTCCCAGTAGAGACTTTTATGGGATGGTTGAGTATGAGATGCTTCAACCGCAGCTAATTGTTGGGTATGCGATACCACAACAGATGGCCCTAGTGCAAGTGGGAGATTGTTAGTTTTATGTATGCCCTAGAGGCCATTACTGTACATACGATGTATATTGTAGTGGATGCTAGGACATATATAGGGAGGACTTTCTTGCTCGACATGATAGTACGCTATCTGGTTGTACTTTATCTTAACATGTACTCTGATTGTCTCTATGTTACATGTTGATAAAGCCCTTAGGATATGTACTCGACTACTGGGACTATGATGAGATCATACTAGTGGGGCCACGGTAGTCGACGAGTACATCCTATAACTATTCCTAGTCGAGGGTGTATCGGGACAGGGCATCGATGCACCAGAGTAGACTAGCGTATACGCATCTTGACCCATATGATGGGCGATGGATGATCCCATAGCCATCGGTGTTTGACATCAAGGATGGTGTACGGGTGCTCAGTAGAGACTGGGTACACTGGACAGACTCGCCGAGAACTCCCAGATGGTATAATACCTCACGTCAGATGGCAGTTCTCCGGTGACACTGGTACAGAGTAGTCTGTTGACCCGAGATCATCATAGAGTCTTATGTGATTCCCACTGTGCTTTGATTTCCATCATACCACGTCCAAGAGGGCGTGCAAAAAGGTGGCTTTTGGGTACAGTCCCGAATCACATGGAGGCAATGAGCGATAGGAGGGGATTCGTCTCTCCCGGTATAGGGAGTTGATGTTGTGCTGTGTTCGATTGGCTATAACCGGAAATCCCTGGCCAGGGTTGCTGAGATTTACTGGTAAGTGTTATCAGTAGTTTCTTGAACTGTTATAGACCTCATATCGACACGACTTATCGAGCTACTGGGGTCTGACGTTTACCACCCCTAGGCGAGATATGCAACATATCAGACGACGAGTCCGGACTGTACGGGAGTGTTACTGTTTGGATTCACAGGAGAATGTACAGGCTTGCTTGTTGATCTTCTGAGCGCTCAATACCTGGGTAGCTGTTACGTTTAGCTGACCGCTTGCAGCTTGTGGGTGTTTGATATGATCACCACCTACTGCCGGCGTATTGACGATTCTTTAGAGTCCTACACAGAGGTTTCTTGACTCAGGCAAAACGGAGTAGGAGCACATATGTGATATGTGCGGGACCGAGGATAATGCGGTATGTGATATCGTATTGTATTCTTGCGATATTTGATATCAGCCGGGTCATCGGATCAAGAGTTGATTCGATGAATCGGTACGGATAAATATTAGTCGGTTATATGCGATATAGCCGGATTGTCGGATCAAGTGTTGATTCGATAATTTATTGTATAATAATATATATGATATATTAAAAGACATTAACTAATATTAGCTCACTAAAAGATTCTTTTTCTCACTCGGATAATACATTGATATATATGCGATATATGTTAATTGTATTATTTTATTTGGTTACAATAAATATTATATATGTGATATATAATATTGTAACATGATATGATAAATAATGCAACATGTTTAGTAGAGATTAAACATGATTAGGGTTTGGATTAGGGTTAAGCTTTCTAGATGTTTCTAGAAGGTTTTGGTTTTGTTTTGTGAAAGATATTTGTAAGTGACTCATGCTTTAACCCAACCCAAACCCTAACCCTAGTTAATTCTCTACATGGGTTTAGTCAACCATGGTTGCATTATTCATCATATTATTCATTTCCTATTCATCACAAAAGAATTCTTATCATGTTCATCTTCTTCTTCCTTCATTTCTTTCATGAAAAAGCTTGCTTGATTTTTCCAAAGTGATGAATAAATATGAGAAAAAGATAAATAAAAAGAGCAAAAATCCTACTTCATCATCCTCATCTTCCCTTTCCATTTAGATGAGGGTGTTCACATCATTCATGAGTGTTAGCTTGTGTTAAAGAAACTTCAAGGTAGATCATCTTAGTATCGAAGATCGGAAGCAAAGGTTGCATCTTTCTCTTCGTGGAACCTCTCGAGAGTCTGGATCCCGATGATCGCAGCGAAGGGACCACAAAACGGAGCATATGAAGTGAAGGAAAAGATCTACAAAGGTTGTAATCCCTCTCACTTAGTGTTAAAGTGTTTAGCATGCTTGTTTTCGCCTAATCTCTATTTTAAAGTTCCGTATTCGGGTTGTTCGGCACGGCTAAATTTTAAATCGGGCATGGTTGATGCCTCGTAGACCCTTGTGCGCGTGCCTAGCAACCCTAACAGTGGTATCAGAGCCAAGCTAGAGCTTTAGGCGAAGTCTAGACGAAGTTTAAAGTCCGATCGAACCCGGAAAATCCGATATAACCCCTTCTCTGGAAATTTTCTGAAACTTTGGTTTTTTGTGAATTAAAAATTGCCAAAAAATTCAGCAGGGAATTTGATGAATTACTGTGAAGCACGTGCCATTGATTCGACAGAAGAGCCGCGGAACCGCGGGCACACCCTGGCGTTCGCGGCGGTTCCGCGGCCAAAGTGCTGAATCAATGCACATGCTTTGCACAGTAATTAGTAGCTTTATTGTCACGACCCGAAAGTACGGAACGTGACCGGCACTTAGATTACGAAGCGTCTAGAGACGCTACGTAACCTAAGTAAGCCGAAGCCCAGAAATCTAAACTATAAAAGAAGAAGAAGAAGAAAAAGAAAAACAAGTTTAAAAGCATCAGCAAATTTTCTTAAATATTTCGGCAGAGTCTCCTCTATAAAAACTGGCCCCCAAACGGGTACAACAAGTATAATATACATAAACAATAAAAAGCATCCCCAAACGGGAGCTAGCATCAACGCCAACAGGCGGAAACAACCACAATAATATACAACGCCAAAGGGCGATGCTCAAAACTCAAAGAAAACAAAACCACCAAATCAGAATAATACATGCGCGACTCTAAGGTCAAAATAAAAGACTGGTCCAATAAACTTATCAAGTAATACAAGTATGGTTGATGGAGCTTACTAGATACAAATGAAAGAATAAAAGTACAATGGTGGTTCGGATACAAGTGAACCAACCAACCGTGCAAATCACCCTGAAAGAATAGATGTGCCAGCAACCTGCCAGAGAAACCTGTACATCAACCTGTAATAAAATTTGGCACAACGGGGGTGAGTTGCCAACTCGTGAGTAGAAGACATCTACGAAAAGAAATCGAATGCACGACGCTATCCTAGGTCATAATAATACACTACTAAGTCCCAATCATCTAGTAATAGCAGGGTAATACTACGTGTAAGTGCAGATACTCCGTGCTCGTGTCAGTGCCTCATATAGTACTATGTCATATGAATGGATATGCATGCACCATGAATATAAAACAATCAATCCTGAAATCCAGATATATCTGTATAAGAAATCTTTAACTGTTATCATAGTAAAATGTGTATAGGAATCTGAAATCTCAATAATGAAATCCATGGAAATCCGTGCCAAGCATCGACACAAACATGTAAATCTCAAGTCTCATAGTCTCAATACCTCGGGCTCCGTCAGTCCGGATCAGCCCATATCACTAAATCTCACGACAACGGTCGGTATCCTCCGGATATCCGCCGCGCCAGACATCACCGGTAGGTAGCCTTTCCCTGCCTGGCTCATCGTCTACAACTCGATCTTCTTGCCCCGGGGTACCATACCGGGCCCACCATGTACCCGAGACGGTTCATCCACTCCTCGAATCGGGTCTCGAAATCCAAAAAAAACCATGAAATCTCATGGTGGACGACACATACATCACGAGAAAATCGCATCTTATTTTAAAAAAGAGAAGAGGAGAGAGAGAGAAGTTTTATATATTCTTGCGGTTTTCCCCAAAAATCCAGAAATCTCATAGAAATCCAAATCTTAAAAATCATGAGTAGGTATATGATAAGTGTCGGCATATGCCCATGATACTGCATGATAACATAAAAATATGAATGCATGAATGTCTAAGTGATAAATATCATGTCTATACTAACATCAGAAAGTAATCACAATATTATATCGGTCTAGTTGTTAACTGATTCTATCAATAAAAGATAATATGATCTAAAGTGTACGTGACATAGCAATTACCGATGATGATGTGTGAGCCGGCAAATGAGTGTGCGTGGAATATGCGCATCATCGGTAATGGTGCTGGTTTCCTAACAGGTAAGGTTTATACTGATTATAGCAACATATGTATGAACATGCAACATTATGACTACAGTGAAAAAAGTAAAGACGGATGTGTGTTATCCACTCATTTGATATACCATTAACATTACCACTATATGACTCGAACCTAATCTAGTGTCCATCTAGCCTCCTAAGGAACAAAACCTAAGAAACCAGTCAATAAGAAACAAGAGTCTACCTAAGGTCTGAATCAATATCTCTAATAGTCGGCGATCCGGCCTCAATAGCGTCACGTACGTAATACGGTTTCCTCAAATCAAGAGTGCGGATCAATTATCATATTTATGCCTCGTACGGTAAAATCCATCGTATGGCATCCCAATATCAGGGTACGGGTCAAGTATCTCCTAGGTGTCTCATCATTAGTATAATGTCATCATCAACACATCTCATGATCAAGGTGCTAAACTGTGATCGCATATATCAATCATATATCATTGCCATCATAATAAGCATCATTAGTTTATCCTCATAAATATCATGTCATATGTATCATATCGTCCTCAAGTCACACCTCTATGATATCGACATCAAGTCACACCTATATGATGTCGTAATCAAGTCATACATATCCCATATCGTGATCAATCACAAGTTACAGTCCGAGTACTATTTTAGAGTCCCATGTACCTCAATATCATCACCACCCATTATAAGTTATGTATTCATGTTCATTATCTCATTCTCTAATGATCTGCTAACACTTAATACGACTGTATAGCCAATAATCACGACATGAAGCCTAGTTATACTGTTCATCATACCTCAGATATCTTATCATATCAATGTATCATATATACGTGTTGTATATATATATATATATATATATATATATATATATATACCTATACCTAGTGCTATATGTATATACACACACACGTATACACCATGTCGAGTTTCAGTATGTGCGTGTGTGTGTTTCTACCTGAAACCTACGAACCTCTTCCAAGGTATTCATTCTCTGATATGGTCTTCCTAAATCAGTCTAATCCAGCCTAGGGTCATTACTAGGGTCCTACGCATTAAGAATCTAGGGTCACATATGGTTTCCTAATGTCAATAAGTACTATTCATATTCTACGTTGCGGGGGTGCTAAACGCCATCCACCCGACTTCCCCCCGTAGATATACATCTACTCACATGGTCTATGTCTGCCGAAGACGGTGTCGCCATCCTCCTCTTCATCGCCCGCAGTCTACGTGAGGGGTACCTAAATGCAAACATATAAATATTATCGTAAACTGAATCACATACAAAAGTCAAAACGACGCAAGGAACAAGCATAGGTTAAAACCTATGTCCCGTCCACGCAAAAGAACCAAATATCGCTCAATATCGGCGTACAAACTCCGATGGATCGAGATAAACATCAACAAACAAGTTGTAGTTTAAAAAACTCATTACTTATAATATAGAGCATGATTCAATCCATCAAAACCCTAAAATCACTCAAATAGTCCGATTTCGAAAAGACCCGAAACGCCAAATTACCATTTTACATCAAAACTTGGCATTTAAATGAAACTATTGGTCATAAAACTCATTAAATAGCATAACTAGACTATATAAACCATCACAATATTTTTAATATACAAATTTGTATTAATTTGAAATTTCTAGTTTGCAACCTTTAGTAATTTTTAACATCTTTCAAGCAAAATACCACAATTCCACAACAAAACATGATTTTGCATGAATTAATGTACTAAACTACAATTCATGATGATGATGAAATAATGAAACCATAATTATATTTTTAATCTCATTTATTTAGGAATTTCCAAAATCTAGTTTGCAAAAACTAGCATAATTAGCATATTTATCACACTTTATTAACTAACAATTGAAACTAATAACTAGATTAGGTTTTGCATTCCACTAACATGTTAATATCCTCTTTAAAACCACACTCTAGTGTTATAAACATTAATTGGAATTTTATTCCGCCTATATATACTATAAATAGAAATCTAGTTTATTAAAAATGGTTTAATTTAAGAAATTTGGATCACAATTTGCAATATATCAACTATGCATGATTTTCCATTTGTAAAAGTGTTAAACTAGTTATTATAAACCTAATGAATTAATAAAACCACAACTTAATTTTACAAGCCCTAACTTGAATTTTTAAAAGTAGTAAATAGAATTAATATATTAAATCTAATTAAGCTTAATGAAACATCTAATAGAAATAAAACAAAAGAAGGAAATTTATACCTCCAAAATTATGAAATCCAACATGAAAATGAGCCTCCAAAATGCATGCTATCCGTCTCCAAAATCCATATAAATAAGAGCAAAGAATAAAGGGTAGAAAATAAATAGGATTTTGTGCAATTTTTCTTGAATTTTTGATGTAATTTGATCGATTTTTGTACAAAAAATGAAGTAGGAAATGAGGGGGGCTGCCATGAGAGTGTGGCCGGCCATAATTAGAGGTGAGGGAGAGAAAGAAGAGGGTGAGGAATTGTGTAGAAGTTTCATGAAAAGAAACATCACTTTAAAGTCTTTTCATGCTTTATTTAACTTTCTTTTATTTCTTTACTAAAAACAACCAAGAAAACTCTAGAAAAATGGTAAAATTTGCAAATAAATTTTTCATGTTACACACTAAATTCTAATATGCCATGGTTCATTTTTACAAATTAAAACCATTCAAATTTGTAATTTACACTAATTTAGTGTAAAAATAAAGCTTATGTTAATATTTAAAATAATTAATTTAGGAAAAATATTTAATTAAACTAAAAATTTATAAGTGGCTAAATAAACACCATTTACTAGTAATTACATAATTCAAATAGGTATTTTTGAAATTATAATGAAAAACAATCACAGTTTAGTTTTACGAAAAATACATTTTACTTTACCGAAAATCAAAAATTTCACTTAAACAATTTTATTCATTTAATTATTTATTTAATTATTTTTAAAACGTTACATTTATGTGCTGAGTCCTCTGGAAATTTACTCAACAGTTGAGTTTTTCTGGGGTTGTTTTGGGGATTCGATTATTCGATCGGATTGTCTAATTTTGTCTATGTGTTGTCCGGATAATTTTTATAAACTGTTAAAAAGTTCGAACGGATAACAATAACTCACTTTTTCCCCTGTCGGAAAATTTTTCAAAAGTTGGATTTTTTCTCGTGTTTAAGAATGTTCTATGTCATGCAAGTAACGCGGTGGACCCTCTAGAAGACAACAAACCTTAACTCGATTATGTGACCGTCTTGAACTGCCTTTTGAACCTTAGGGTTTGGGGCAGTACGGCGTGCCACATGTGAGGCGTTGGCTTGACCCTTCTACGGCTGGACCATTGGTACTGTGGCATGTGATGGATGTTTTTAAACTGATTTCAAGTGTTGAGATATATTGGGAAAATCTTGGGTGTTTGATGATTCGATCGGAAAGTTTAACTTTGTCTATTTATCTGGAATGTGATACAATATTTGGAATCCACAGGTAGTTATGAGATAACTGATTTGAATATTATAAACATAGTAGTTTAGTCTCAAATGATCGGTTGCCACGGAATTTTGATGTGATCAAAAGTCCGTCGCAATCACGTAGCGTACGCGGATACTCGCCGGATAAACTTAATAGACATCCACGCCCCATAGCCCCGACCAAGTGACTGTAGGAGAACCCCATCGCCGAAAGCATCCCTTCGGGTGCTCGCGGCAGCGGTGTTCCGCCTTAGTGCACTTCGTCGACGGCATCTGGGGGTGCGGCCGTCTACTAAAGTTTGCGACGAGCATTCGATCAGGACGTCGGGAATCTTGTTGAATTGCCCGACTTGATATTGAAAAGAGTTTTCGATAATGAGACTAAAATACGGGGTTTATAATTGTTAGGCATGTGATGTCTAAGGAATTCATTTGGTTAGGCATGCGATGTCTAAGGAGGTTGCGGATTCCAATTGTTGTAATTTTACACTTTATTTTCTGTGACCGTAAGCGTAGTATGTGGTGTATCGCCGGTTTCGTTGCTATACATCAACGACAATCGGGATACGCATACTTGCTTACGTTGATGATATGAGATATTATGTGTTGCAGTGATATGTTGTATTGGATCGTCGCGTTTGAATAGCCGGGGATTTTATGTGAGATGAGAGTTTTTCTTTTTCATTCATGTAAAATTCATTTGTATGTAATATTCTTTTATTGGGGCACTTCCAGGTAGCGGAAGATGTCACCGTTGTATATTATTTACTTTTCCGCATTAGGTAGACCCAAGGCGGGAAGCACAAGTAACCGGGTTCTAGGGTCCAGTAGGAGACCATCTCGAGGAGTCGAGACCGGGTCTCCTAACCCTAGAATTGGCAGTGTTGCTTGCCGCTCTCGTAGGGGTCTAGGGATGTGGGTTTGGCTATTCATCGCGACCGTGGAATCCGTGTTTTATACAGGCTCGTATTCAAAACACGGACGTCCTAGTATATCCAATATTTCATATATGTTCTTCTGCTGCAATGTTCTGTGATGAGATCATATTACTGCCTGAGATGAATGTTTATATTATATATATGAGATATATGTTACATTGCAGATTTCGTTTCAAAAGAGATGCTTGTGAAGCATAATAAAATGGGACTTCATTAATGAGATTAATGAAACTAAAAGAAACCTAAGATGTTGTAGAAACTTGTTTAAAAACTGGTAGCTACAGTTCTTGCTTTGCATCGCGGTGTTTCTTGTAGAACATCCAGCACCTTATTCGATAAGGAAAGGACCGAGATCCCTTCACCGGGAGTGACTCATTTAGCAATAACTGGCAGATGCTACAAACTCGGTTTGTCTTTTGATTGCTTCTATAGTTCTTGCTTTGCACAGCGGTATATATGATATATCCTGCACCTTATTCGATGAGGAAAGGGCCGACGATCCTTTCACCGGGAGTGACCCCTTTAGCAAAACTAGAAAAGCCTAAAAAACACTCCATTTAAAATCACTCGATTCTACAAAGATATCAAGTTCATTATGCAAAGGGTTTTCTTAAAAACCTGTCGTAGCCCTCCGTCATTTCAGATAAGTACTAGTTAGTATTCGTGCTACGTTTGTTGACCATGTTAAGGCGTAGTGTGCGGTAGCTGATTAGTGCTTATTTGTATAAGCATATGATGCGATTGGATTAGGGTAGTCGTGCGACTTTGTTGACCATGTTAAGGGCCGTGCAGGTGGGTTTAATTCAATCGGGAAATGACGGGTTGAACTTGACTAGCACTTATGATTTTTTGACCATGTTAAGGTCATAGAGCTGCTAGGGGCAAAATATTATTGGGAATTTCAAGTGTTGAAATTTGCAATGAGATTGCATGCCTTCTATAAGATAGTTGGATCCCAATACCCGCTGCGAGTAAGAGTTACTCCTGGGAGAGTTTTACACATTACAATTAGCCGATCAAGTAGGTGTCTAGAAAGGTGTTAACGGGGTTACGCCTCTGGGAAAATGAGGTTTACTTTAATTAGGTTCGTGCGAAAGCACGGGGGACCTCCCTCAAAGTACCGACACTGGCCTGGCTGAAAGATTGGCGAACTTGTAGCGTGTAATTAATCCCGGCTAGTCTTTCCTTTTAGGGTTTGAAGGAAGATTTGATTAAAACAGTGGGAGACATCCTGATTAGATATATTATATAACCAATCTAATCTTGCAAGAGCATATGCTGAGTGTTTTCTTCTCTCTCTCTCCAGGTAGCGACCATATCACGCCTTAATCAAGATAATAAAATGGATATATTGACCGAACCCGCTTGTTATACTGAGCTGGGGAACGTTAGTCCCGCTCCAACTTATAATTGTTATAAGACAGAGAAGGAAATTGGGGAATACTAGATTTCCCGTGCCGCCCAAACGAAGAAAGTGCATGCTGATGCATCATCTTCGGGTGTGTTCAATACAGAGAACAGTTTCTCAGTATCCTTTACGTCCTGGGTATGTGATACCGGATCAGGATCCCGTATATGTAATCTGTTTCATAGGCTACAGATAGGTAGAGAACTGAGAACGGGTGATTAGTTTCATGAGACAGAAAACGGTGCAAGTGTTGCAGCCAAGTCTGTTGGTCACTATCACCCTGTATTACCAGAATACATTGATTCTGAACAAATGTTATTAGATACCGAACCTGATGTACAACATCATATCAGTCTCTTTATTAGTAAAGAAAGGATATTATTTTGTATTGTTGGATAATGTTTTGAACATTTCCTATATCAAGAGTTGATCGGTTCAGGCACGTTATCTAAAAGCATTGATGTTCTAAATCAAACTACAGTTCTTAGTATACGGAACACACACAAGAGGAAGAGTTCAGAAATGAACGAATCCTTCTTGAGGTATTGTAGACTAGGTCATATCAATGCGACCCGACTAGCTAAGTTACATATAGATGCAAATTTAAATTAGTTTGAATTTACATCTTGTGAAACTTGCCGGTCATGTCACAAAGATAAGATGACCATAGCTCTGTTTATTGGAAACAGAGAAAGAGTTAGTGAACTCTTGGGATTGATACATGATGATGTATGTAAGTTCCCCTGTCTACACATGCCACGACTGGTTCTTTGTACTTCATTACATTCTCTCATGATCTCTCAAGATTCAGACATATGTTCCTGCTGAAACACAAGTCCGAACCTTTTGAGATATTCACAGAATATAAGTTATAAGTAGAGAACCGAAATACGGGTATAAGTATTATGTCCTTTGATGAGATCAAGGAGGAGAATACTTGAGCACGGAATTCCTGGACTATTCTAAAGGAGAATGAGATTCTCTCTCAGCATTACTCCTTCGTATACACCATAGCACGATGGTATATCGGGGCGGAGCAATAGTACCCTATGTGATATGGGGTACTCTATGATGAGTAATACTAAGTTTCCTGTTTCCTTTTGGGAGTTATGCACTTGAGAAGCTGCATACCTATTGAATAGGATTCAAATCAAATCAGTTGCCTACCACTTCATATATGATATGGAAAGGGAAGAGCCCATATCTTAAGTTGGTTAAGATTTGGGGTTGTCCGGCCTATGTCTAAAAGCAAAATCCGGACAAGCTCGAGGCAAGTTTTATTATGTAGAACTGGAAGTGTTCCAGCTATACAAACTGCAGCTGATGATTTGGTAAAACCAAAGGATTCAATAGTTTCCAACGAACCTCAGCCTCTCTGCCGATCTAGTAGGGTTCCCCACCCACCTGAGAGATACTTCGTTTTCTCTATGACAGTGGGAGCGAGGATTGCATCATGAGATGATGACCCAACTAGTTTCGAGCTGGCCATCAGGAGTGAGACTCTGTAAGAATGGCTGGATGCTTAGCAATCTGAGATGGAATCCTTATACACCAACAAAGTATGGACTTTGGTTGCTTTATCTGAAGGGTTAAGTCCCCATCAGGAGCAAGTATATCTTGAGAAGATTACTTGGTGTACATGGAAAAGTTGAGACTTTCAAAGCTAGACTTGTTAAAGGTTTGCATCATTGACCAGGTATGGATTATGTTGAAACCTTTTCTAAGGATCTATGCTTAAGTCCATCCAGATCCTACTTGCCACGGCTACATACCGTGACTACGATATTTGGTGGTTGGGTGTCATGACTGCTTTTCTAAATGATGTTTTAGAAAAGAGCGTCTATAAGTACACAACCAGAGGGCTTCGTAGACAGTGGGAACAGCGGAAATGCGTGCAAGATGTTTTATATGATAAAGCAGGCATCACGGAGTTGGAACATCTGTTTTGATGTGGTAGTCAAATAGTTTGACTTCATCAAAATGGTAGATGAACCTTGTATACACAAAAAGGTAGTAGGTAGTATGGTGGTGATCCTCGTTTAGTACGTGGATGACATACTCTTGATAGGGAAGGAGTTTCCTATGTTACGCTTGGTTAATCTCCGCTAAACACAATAATTCTCCATATAGGATCAAAGTGATACCTCCTAAATCCTATGTTTTGGATCTATGAGATAGTTCTAATTGGATGTTAGGACACTCACTAGTTGTAGTGAGATGGTAACAATCGATCCTGGGGAGAATCACTGGAAAGGTTCCAGGGTGATAAGGACGACTGAATGTCAGTCGCAGGCATTGTCTTTACCCTCAGTGGAGGGACGGTATGTTGGAAGAGTTCCAAGCTAGATACCGTGACTTACTAGACGATTAAAGGCACGATACATCGTTACCAAGGATGCTACCAAAGAGGCAGTCTGGATATATATAAGTTCATGAGATGAACTTCGTTCCTACCATTGTGTGACAATGGAGTTGTGGCTTTAGCCAAGGAACTTCCGTCCCATCAGATATCCAGATATAATTCTTAGACAGTATCACCTGATCATGGAGATGGATGATCTCCAAGGTGATCGAGGTTAGGAGAGTAGATACAGAGGACAACAGCGCGGATCCACTCACAAAAGCTTTTTTCCCAGTAGAGACTTTTATGGGATGGTTGAGTATGAGATGCTTCAACCGCAGCTAATTGTTGGGTATGCGATACCACAACAGATGGCCCTAGTGCAAGTGGGAGATTGTTAGTTATATGTATGCCCTAGAGGCCATTACTGTACATACGATGTATATTGTAGTGGATGCTAGGACATATATAGGGAGGACTTTCTTGCTCGACATGATAGTACGCTATCTGTTTGTACTTTATCTTAACATGTACTCTGATTGTCTCTATGTTACATGTTGATAAAGCCCTTAGGATATGTACTCGACTACTGGGACTATGATGAGATCATACTAATGGGGCCACGGTAGTCGACGAGTACATCCTATAACTGTTCCTAGTCGAGGGTGTATCGAGACAAGGCATCGATGCACCAGAGTAGACTAGCGTATACGCATCTTGACCCATTTGATGGGCGATAGATGATCCCATATCCATCGGTGTTTGACATCAAGGATGGTGTACGGGTGCTCAGTAGAGACTGGGTACACTGGACGGACTCGCCGAGAACTCCCAGATGGTATTATACCTCACGTCAGATGGCAGTTCTCCGGTGACACTGGTACAGAGTAGTCTGTTGACCCGAGATCGTTATAGAGTCTTGTGTGATTCCCACTGTGCTTTGATTTCCATCATACCACGTCCAAGAGGGCGTGCAAAAAGGTGGCTTTTGGGTACAGTCCCGAATCACATGGAGGCAATGAGCGATAGGAGGGGATTCGTCTCTCCCGGTATAGGGAGTTGATGTTGTGCTGTGTTCGATTGGCTATAACCGGAAATCCCTGGCCAGGGTTGCTGAGATTTACTGGTAAGTGTTATCAGTAGTTTCTCGAACTGTTATAGACCTCATATCGACACGACTTATCGAGCTACTGGGGTCTGACGTTTACCACCCTAGGCGAGATATGCAACATATCAGACGATGAGACCGGACTATACGGGAGTGTTACTGTTTGGATTCACAGGAGAATGTACAGGCTTGCTTGTTGATCTTCTGAGCGCTCAATGCCTGGGCAGCTGTTACGTTTAGCTGACCGCTTGCAGCTTGTGGGTGTTTGATATGATCACCACCTACTGCCGGTGTATTGACGATTCTTTAGAGTCCTACACAGAGGTTTCTTGACTCAGGAAAAACGGAGTAGGAGCACATATGTGATATGTGCGGGACCGAGGATAATGCGGTATGTGATATCGTATTGTATTCTCGCGATATTTGATATCAGCCGGGTCATCGGATCAAGAGTTGATTCGATGAATCGGTACGGATAAATATTAGTCGGTTATATGCGATATAGCCGGATTGTCGGATCAAGTGTTGATTCGATAATTTAATGTATAATAATATATATGATATATTAAAAGACATTAACTAATATTAGCTCACTAAAAGATTCTTTTTCTCACTCGGATAATACATTGATATATATGCGATATATGTTAATTGTATTATTTTATTTGGTTACAATAAATATTATATATGTGATATATAATTTTGTAACATGATATGATAAATAATGCAACATGTTTAGTAGAGATTAAACATGATTAGGGTTTGGATTAGGGTTAAGCTTTCTAGATGTTTCTAGAAGGTTTTGGTTTTGTTTTATGAAAGATATTTGTAAGTGACTCATGCTTTAACCCAACCCAAACCCTAACCCTAGTTAATTCTCTACATGGGTTTAGTCAACCATGGTTGCATTATTCATCATATTATTCATTTCCTATTCATCACAAAAGAATTCTTATCATGTTCATCTTCTTCTTCCTTCATTTCTTTCATGAAAAAGCTTGCTTGATTTTTCCAAAGTGATGAATAAATATGAGAAAAAGATAAATAAAGAGAGCAAAAATCCTACTTCATCATCCTCATCTTCCCTTTCCATTTAGATGAGGGTGTTCACATCATTCATGAGTGTTAGCTTGTGTTAAAGAAACTTCAAGGTAGATCATCTTAGTATCGAAGATCGGAAGCAAAGGTTGCATCTTTCTCTTCGTGGAACCTCTCGAGAGTCTGGATCCCGATGATCGCAGCGAAGGGACCACAACACGGAGCATATGAAGTGAGGGACAAGATCTACAAAGGTTGTAATCCCTCTCACTTAGTGTTAAAGTGTTTAGCATGCTTGTTTTCTCCTAATCTCTATTTTAAATTTCCGTATTCGGGTTGTTCGGCACGGCTAAATTTTAAATCGGGCATGGTTGTTGCCTCGTAGTCCCTTGTGCGCGTGCCTAGCAACCCTAACAGGATATCCAAAGAACTCCAAGGGATATTTCTTCTATTGCGAAGAGAAACAAAAAGTTTTTGTTTCTCGTCATGCCCACTTCTTGGAAACTGAGTTTTTGGAAAATCAGATAAGTGGGAGCGCAATAGAACTGGAAGAAATTCCAGAACCACGAGCTATTACTGAAAGCTTAGTAGAACCAGAGGGTTCGAAAGATCAGGACATTCCTGCGCCGCTCCGCAGAAATAGTAGGCAGTCTCATCCGCCCGAGAGATACTATGGTTTTCTTATAGACAGGGATAGAGAGGATTGCATCATTGATAGTGATGAGCCGACTAGCTTCCAGCAGGCCATTCAGAGCGTTGACTCGGTAAAATGGCTGGATGCAATGCGGACCGAAATGGTGTCCATGTACACCAACAAAGTATGGACGTTGGACATTGCTCCAGATGGGGTAAAACCCGTAGGATGCAAGTGGATCTTCAAAAGGAAGATTGGTGTAGATGGACAGGTTGGGACCTATAAAGCTAGACTTGTTGCAAAGGGTTTCCGTCAAAGACCTGGCTTGGACTATGACGAAACCTTTTCTCCAGTGGCTATGCTGAAATCCATTCGGATCCTTCTTGCTATTGCTGCCTTCCACGATTATGAGATTTGGAAAATGGACGTAAAGACCGCTTTTCTAAATGGAAATTTAGAGGAGTGTGTCTATATGGACCAGCCAGAGGGTTTCATTCAAAGTGAGAGCAGCGGAAAGGTGTGCAAGTTGCTTAAGTCCATCTATGGACTAAAGCAGGCATCGCGGAGTTGGAACATCTGTTTTGATGAGACGGTCAAAGAATTTGGCTTTATCAAAAATCCAGATGAACCATGCATCTATAGTAGATTTATAGCAAGAACTGTTGTATTCCTCGTTTTATACGTGGATGACATTCTCTTGATAGGAAATGACATTCCTATGCTACAATCTGTCAAAGGGTTCTAGTCACACAGGTTCTCAATGAAAGACTAGGTGATGCCTCATACATTCTGGGGATCCGGATCTATCGTGACAGATCCAAGAGGATATTAGGTCTCTCACAGTCCAGTTACATCGACACCATACTGAAAAGATTCAGTATGAAAGATTCCAAGCGCGGTAATCTACCGGCTTGTCACAGGATCACCCTCTCCAAAGAGATGTTTTCCAAGACTGATTTGGAAAGGGATCGCATGTCTATTATACCCTACGCTTCTGCGGTAGGCTCTATAATGTATGTGATGTTGTGCACCAGATCGGATGTAGCTTATACACTGAGTGTGGTAAGCAGGTATCAGTCAAACCCTGGGAAGAAACACTGGATAGCGGTAAAGAACATTCTCAAGTACCTGAGAAAGACTAAGGAGATGTTCTTTATGTATGGTGGAAAAGACCTCCAGATCGAGGCCTTTGCTGACTCCAGCTTCCAGAGTGACAAGGATGATTCCAAGTCCATGTCGGGTTATGTCTTTACCCTCTATGGAGGGGCGGTGTGTTGGAAGTGTTCCAAACAGGAAACCGTTGCTGACTCGACGATGGAAGCGGAATATATCGCTGCTGCAGATGCCGCAAAAGAAGCCGTCTGGATAAGGAAGTTCCTAACAGAACTTCAGGTGGTTCCGTCCATTGTTGATCCAGTACCTTTGTATTGTGACAACAATGGGGCTATAGCTTTAGCGAAGGAACCCAGGTCCCATCAGAAGTCCAGACACATCTTAAGGCGGTATCACCTGATCAGGAAGATCGTGGGTCGCCAGGGGATCGAGGTTCGGAGAGTTGCTGCGGAAGATAACACTACTGATCCATTCACGAAGGCCATACCCCAGACTCAATTCGAACGGCTGATCGAGATGATAGGTCTTCGATACGCCAGTACATGGCCTTAGTGCAAGTGGGAGATTGTTAGTGTATATGCCCTAGAGGCCATTACTGTATCATACTAGTATGTATTTACATGATGGAAGCTTGGGATATTCACCTTGTATTGACAATCTTGCTCAAAATAGTAGTATGCTACTTGGTTTGTTTCTGCTTTAATGTGTGCATGTGTTTCTTTTAGCATATCGCCTTTACACATTTGTGGAGCCCTTAGGATCTTTGCTTGATTACCAGCGTTGTGATGGCAGTCATACTCGTAGGGGCTGGGTAATCTACAAGCACATCCTTATGCAGGTCCCTAGTCGTAGGACTATCGAGACAGAGCATCAATACTCCGGAGTAGACTAGCGTATGCCCTTCTCATCCCAGCTTGGGAGACGGTCTGTCCCACAGCCGTCAGTACGTCGTACTTGGGATCGTATGCGGGTGCTCGTTAGGTTACGAGTACACTGGACAGAACTCGTCAAGAACTGTTGGTTGGTATTATACCTATCATCAGTTATCAGTTCCCAGGTGACATGAGTACAGCTTAGTCCGTTGACTTGACACTGTCACTTCGCCTCGAGTGTGTTCCCACTGTACTTTGATTACTACCCTACCACGGCTCAAAGGAGTCGTGCAAACAGGTAGTTTTTGGGTGCAGTCCCAAAGCACTTGGAGGCAGTGACGGTTAGACAGGATTCGTCTCTCCCGGTATTGGGAGTTGATATCGCGCTGTGTTTAGGAGAGCCATTACACAAAGTCCCTGGCCAGGGCAAGCGAGATAGACTGGTAGGTATCCAGTGTTATCTCAGGTGTTCTAGGCTATACTCCGACACGACTTGTACCGCTAGTAGGGGACTGACGTTTACCGCCCCCTAGGCCCGCCATGCGATGTTCTTAGACGAACAAACCGAACTGTACGGAGACTGTCACATTCAGGCTCAGTAGGAGTTCAGATGGGTTAACCTCGTCAGTCTTCTTATCGGCATCTACCTGGGGACCGTTACGTACAGCTAGTGCCGCTTGCGGTCTGTGGTTAAACCCACTGCCAGCGTAGTGTCGAGTCTTTGGAGTCCCACACAGAGGGTTATTCGCCTTTGGGCAAAACAGAGTAGAGGCCGCATGGTTTTGCGACAGGGTTCGTTCACATCTGCGCACTTGTTCACGTTTGGTGTCCGGACAGTCATTACTAGCGGGCTCTGGTTTGAGCCGGATCCTAGTATATGTTTTGGGGTTAGTTTTATCTCTTTGTATTCATGTTCCTTGGAACACGAATGCGGGTGTGTATGCACAGTTGTTTGAGGCGGAGGAAGAGGATTTTCATTTGGGTTTTGGAACGGGTGTGTATGCACTGTTGACAGTCGTCTTTTTCCAAACCCTAATGAATTTGTGATATATCAATTAATAATATTAATTAAATGAAATTGTGTCATGGTTGGGTTTGTTAACTTATTGACCAAGGTTGACTAGTTGACCATGGTTGAAACATTGACCATCATCATTACACATCAAAGATGCTCTTTGATCTTTGCAAAAAACGTTTAATGTGAAATGATAATTGTCTTATCAAACCAACCATCAACTTTTTCATTTGATTATAATTATTAATTTGATTTATTCACTTATATTGTTATGGTTGTAAAAAACCATTCTCATTCTATCATAACCATTCTCTCTCTTCCTTTCTTCTTCCTCCTCCTCTAGTTCAAGGAGAACCATTCTCATGAGTTGAGAAACCTCTCCTTGGAGATAAAACACCCAAAGCCACTCTCTACTCTTCCTAAGGTTGAAGGTCTAGGAAGCCGGAGACTTTAGTTTTCTCAAAGTTCGAGAAAGGAGCTCAAGGAAGAAACCCTCAGGTGGATCCATCTTCGACAAGAGAAGGCAACGAGGAAAGCACCATCCGACCACTACAAAGAGTTCAAGAAGAAGGTGTTCAAGTTGAGGTATATCCCCTAACCAAGTAGACAACTCTCTTGTTAGTTGCTAGTGTGTAGTTTAGCCAAGATCCGTATTTTGTAGTCCATGTTACCTAAACCCTAAAAATCGTTTTTTTACCGTTTCCGCAAGCCCGACAGAACCGGGAGAGGTAACGTGGACTTACAGGGAGCATAAGTAACCGGGTTCTAGAGTCCAGTGGGAGACCAACTCGAGGAGTCGAGTCCGGGTCTCCTAACTCTTTGGTAGGGTTGCTTACCGCTCTCGTAGGGGTTTAGGGATGTGGGTTTGGCTATTCATCGCGACCGTGGAATCCGTGTTTTATACGGGCTCAATATAAAACACGGACCTCCTAGTATAACCAATATTTCATATGTTTCTTCTGCTGCGTTGTGATGTGATCACTGTGGATTATGAGACGAATGGATATAAATTATATATTAGATATATAGTAAACGTTGCTTATGTTTTGCACCCGCGCTAGTCCTATCCTGGTATGCCGTTAGTTAAGTAACCTAACGGTGCATGACGGGACATTGTGGCGAATGCGGATAGTATAAGCGCACGTTGTATTTTCGTTTCTTCTGTGATGCTTAGGAAGCAAAAATGATGGGACTTCATTAATGAGATTAATGAAAAGAAAGAAAGCTAAAATATGTTGTGGAATCAAATTTTCAAAAAGGGTAGCTACAGTATTTGCTTTGCATAGTGATATATGTGATATATCCTGCACCTTATTCGATAAGGAAAGAGCCGAGATCCCTTCACCGGGAGTGACCACTTTAGCAAAACTAGAAGATGATATAACACTCAGTTTGTTTTTGATTGCTTTTATAGTTCTTGCTTTGCATAGTGGTATTTATGAAATATCCTGCACCTTATTCGATAAGGAAAGAGCCGAGATCCTTTCACCGGGACTGACCTCATTAGCAACACTAGTAAATGCCTCAAAAACACTCTTTTTCAAAAATCACTTGTATCTACAACGATATCAAGTTCATTACGAAAAAGGTCTTTTGAAAAACCTGTCGTAGCCCTCTGTCATTTCAGATAAGTCCTACTTAGTATTCGTGCTGCGTTTGTTGACCTTTTCAAGACGTAGTGTGCGGTAGCTAATTAGTGCTTATCTGCAAAGCATATGAGGCGATTGGATTAGGGTAGTCGTGCGGCCTTGTTGACCTTGTCATGGGTCGTACGGGTGGGTTTAATTCAATCACGAAATGATGGGTTGAACTTGACCTGCGGTTTATGGTTTGTTGACCTTGTCATGGTCATAAATCGCTTGGGGCAAAATATTATCGGGAATTTCAAGTGTTGAAATTTGCAATGAGATTGCATACCTTCTATGAGATAGTATGATCCTGACCCAACTGGGAGCAAAAGTTGCTCCCGGGAGAATTTTGCACTTTACAATTAGCTAACTCATTAGGTGTCTAGAAAGGTGTCAATAAAGCTACGCCTCTGGGAAAATGAAATTTATTTTAATTAGGTCCATGCAAAAGCATGAGGAACCTCCCTCAGAAGTACCGGCACTGGCCTGGATGAACGGTTAGCGAATTTGTAGAATGCAATTAATCCTGGCTGAATTTTCTTTCTAAGGTTTGAAGGAAAATTTGAGAATAGCAGTGGGAAACATCAATTAGATAAGATAAATAACCAATCTAATCTTTACAAGAGCATACGCTAAGTGTTTTCTTCTCTCTCTCTCCAAGTAGCGACCATTTCAGGCCCTAATCAAGATAATAATATGGATGTATTGACCGAACCCGCTTTTTATGCTGGGCAGGGGAACGTTGGTTCTGCTCCAACTTATAATTGTTATAAGTCAGAGCAGGAAATAGGAAAATATCCGGATTTCCACGCCACCCAAACGAAGAATGAGCATGTTGATGCATCTTCTTTGGGTGTGTTAGTTACCGAGAACTGTTTCTCAGTACACTCTACGTCCTGGGTATTAGATACCGGATCGGGATCCCACATATGTAACATGTTACATGGTCTAAGGAAAGGTAGAGAACTGGTAATGGGTGAACATTCCGTAAGAGTAGGGAATGGTGTAAATGTTGCAGCCAAAGCTGTTGGCGAATATCACCTTGTATTACCAAATGGTAATACATTGATTCTGAACGAATGCTATTGCATTCCGATCCTGATATGCAATCTTATATCAGTTTTTTTATTAAGTAAATAAAGATATAATTTTGTAGTACAGGTTAATGTTATGAACATCTTCCTAAATCAAAAGTTGATTGGATCAGGCTCGTTAAATAATGGCATATACGTTCTAGATAAAACCATAGTTTTGAACGTACAAAACACACACAAGAGGAGAGTTCAGAAATGAACGAAGCCTTCTTTTGACATTGTAGACTGGGTCATATCAATGCCAAACGACTAGCTAAGTTATATAAGGATGGATATTTGAATCCGTTCGAATTTTCATCTTATGAAACTTGACAGTCTTGTCTCAAAGGAAAGATGACCAAAACTCCGTTTAGTGGACACGGAGAAAGAGTTATGGAACTCTTGGGACTAATACATAGTGATGTATGCGGTCCTATGTCTACACATGCCAGGAATGGTTCTTCATACTTCATTACATTCACTGACGATCTCTAAAGGTTCGGACATGTGTTCCTGATGAAACACAAGTCTGAAGCTTTTGAGAAATTCAAAGAATTTATGTCCGGAGTCAAGAACCAAACGGGTAAAAGTATTAAAATCCTACGATCTGATCGAGGAGGTGAATACTTAAGCACGGAGTTCCTGGACTTTCTAAAAGAGAATGTGATTCTCTCTTAGCTAACTCCTCCGTATACACCACAGCACAACGGTGTATCGGAACGGAGGAATCACACCCTATTAGATATGGTACGCTCTATGATGAGCGCTACCGAGTTACCTATTTCCTTCTGGGGTTATGCGCTTGAGACAGCAGCATACCTATTGAATCAAGTTCCATCTAAATCTGTACCTACCACACCATATGAGATATGGAGTGGGAATAGACCATATCTTAAATGTGTTAAGATATGGGGTTGTCCGGCCAATGTCAAAAGGCAAAATCCGGACAAACTCGAGGCACGATCAGTTCTTTGCAAGTTTGTGGGATATCCAAAAAATTCATATGGATATTTTTTCTACCACAGTGAGGAATAAAAGGTGTTTGTTGCTCAACATGCCACCTTTTTAGAAAAAGAATTTCTTTTAAAAGAAATTAGTGGCAAAGAGTTAGAGCTGGAAGAAGTTCCAGATACACAAACTACAGCTGAAGATTTAGTGGAACCAGAGGATTCAGTGGTTCCCAATGAACCACAGCCTCTTCGCCGATCTAGTAGGGTTCCTCATCCACCTGAGAGATACTACAGTTTTCTCATAGACGGTAGGAGCGAGGATTGCATCATGGAAGATGATGACCCAACTAGCTTCGAGCAGGCCATCACGAGTGGGGACACTGTGAAATGGCTGGATGCAATGCGATCGGAGATGGAATCCATGTACAGCAACAAAGTATGGACTTTGGAAGTTGCTCTTGAAGGGGTAAAGCCCATTGGGAGTAAATGGATCTTTAAAAAGAAACTTGGTGTAGATGGAAAAGTTGAGACTTTCAAAGCTAGACTTGTTGCAAAGGGTTTTCGTCAACGACCGGGTGTGGATTATGACGACACCATTTCTCCAGTGGCTATGCTTAAGTCCATCTGGATCCTGCTTGCCATCGCTGCATACCATGACTACGAAGTCTGGCAAATGGATGTTAAGACCGCCTTTCTAAATGGTGATTTAGAAGAGAGTGTGTACATGACTCAGCCAGAGGGCTTTGTGGACAGTGGGAGCAGCGGAAAGGTGTGCAAGCTTTCTAAATCCATCTACGGGTTAAAGCAAGTATCGCGGAGTTGCAACATCTGTTTTGATGTTGTAGTCAAAAATTTTGACTTCATCAAAAATGAAGATGAACCTTGCATATATAAGAAGGTAGAAGAGAGTAAGGTTGTCTTCCTCGTATTGTACATGGATTACATACTCTTGATAGGAAATGATGTTCGTAGGCTGCACTCGGTCAAGCTCTTCTCATCACAAAGATTCTTAATGAAAGATCTAGATGATGCCTCCTACATCTTGGGAATTAAGATCTATAGAGATAGATCTAAACAGATACTGGGATTGTCCCAATCTAGGTAGATAGACACCATACTAAAGAGGTTTAGTATGGAAGATGTTAGTTACATGTATGCCCTAGAGACATACGATGTATATTGTAGTGGATGCTTGGACATATATAGGTAAGACTTTCTTGCTCGACATGATAGTATGCTATCTGGTTGCTCTTTATCTTAACATGTACTCTGATTGTCTCTATGTTACATGTTGATAAAGCCCTTAGGATGAGTACTTGACTACCGGGACTATGATGCAGATCATACTAGTGGGGACAGTGTAGTCATCAAGTACATCCTTCAAATGTTCCTAGTCGTAAGAGTACCGAGACAGGGCATCGATACTCCAGAGTAGACTAGCGTATGCATTTCTTGACCCATATGATAGGCGATAGATGATCACATATCCATTGGTGTTTGACATCAGAGAAGGTATACGGGTGCTCAGTGAAGACTTGGTACACTGGACGGACTCGCCGAGATCTCCCAGATGGTATTATACCTCACGTCAGATGGAAGTTCTCTGGTGACACTGGTACATGTTAGTCTGTAGACCCAAGATCGTCATAGAGTCTTAGGTGATTCCCACTGTGCTTTGATTTCCACTTTACCACGTCCATTAGGGCGTGCAAAACGGTAGCTTTTGGGTACAGTCCCGAATCACATGGAGGCAATGAGCGATAGGAGGGCTTTCGTCTCTCCCGGTATAAGGAGTTGATGTTGCGCTGTGTTCGATTGGCTATAACTGGAAATCCCTGGCCAGGGTTGCTGAGATTTACTGGTAAGTGTTATCAGTAGTTTCTCGAACTGTTATGGACCTCATATCGACACGACTTATCAAGCTACTGGGGTCTGACGTTTACCACCCCTAGGCAAGATATGCGACATATCAGACGAAGAGACCGGACTGTACGGGAGTGCTACTGATTGGATTCGCAGGAGAATGTACAGGTTTCCTTGTTGATCTTCTGATCGCTCAATACCTGGGTGGCTGTTACGTTTAGCTGACCGCTTGCAGTATGTGGGTGTTTGATATGATCATCACCTACTGCTGGCGTATTGACGATTCTTTAGAGTCCTATACAGAGGTTTCCTGGCTCAGGAAAAACGGAGTAGGAGCACATATGTGATATGTGCGGGACCGAGAATAATACGTGTATGTGATACCGTATTAGATTCTCGCGATATGTGATATCGGCCGGGTATATATGGTATAGTCGGGTCATCGGATCAAGTGTTGATTCGATGAACTGATCCAGATAATATTAGTCGGTTATTTGTGAAATAGCAGGATTATCGGATCAAGTGTTGACGATAATTTAATATATAATTATATATTTGATATATTATATTACATTAACTAATATAAGCTCACTTAAAGATTTTTTTTCTCACTCGGGTAATACATTGATATATATGTGATATATGTCAATTGTATTATTTTATTTTGTTACAATTAATATTGAATATGTGATATATAATATTGTAACATGTTATGATTACTAATGCAACATGATTTGTGGAGATTAAACATGATTAGGGTTTGGATTAGGGTTAAGCTTTCATGAAGCTTTTTGAAGCATTGACTTTTACTTGGATATTTTGGATGGATATTTCCTTAACCCAACCCAACCCTTTACCCTAGTCAAATCTCTACAAGGGTTAAGCTTTCTTTCTTAACTCATGGTTGCATTTCTAACCTCACATAAGTTTCATTATTCATCACAAAAAGAATATTCTTCTTCTTTTTCCTTGAGCACTTGAAAAGCTTTCTAGCTTTTTATGAAGTGATGAAAATGAGTGAGAAATCGAAAACTAATGAGAGCTAAATTCCTATTTCATCATCCTCATCTATTCTAGCCGCTTAGATTAGGGTGTTTGCTTTGCTGATACTTGATGAGCAAAGCAAGAGCTTGGGTTTGAGTGTCTTCAAGGTAGATCATCTTTGTTATCGAAGATCGGAAGCAAGCTTGTATATTTCTCTTCATGGAGCCTCTCTAGAGTCCGGGTACATGATGATCGCGGTGAAAGGACCTCAACACAGAGCTTTTGAACTAAAGGAATGGACTACAAAGGTTGTAATCCCAAACTCTTCGAAATAAAGTTGTTTACTTGCTTTGTTTCGCCTAATCTCTAGTCTAAGATCTTGGTTAGGGTTGTTCGGCACTTGAAAAATTTGATTTTGGCATGGTTGATGCCTTGTAACCCTACAGTGGTATCAGAGCCAAGCTAGAGCTTTAGGTGATGTCTAGACGAAGTTTAAAGTCCGATCGAATCCCGAAACGTTGCATAATACCCCCTCTCTGGAAGTTTTTTGAAATGTTGATTTTTTCTATATTAAAAATACTCAAAAAATTAAGAAGGGAATTATAAGGATTACTGTGAAAAACGAGCCCCTAATCCCGTAAAAGCGCCACGGAACCGCGGCAATACCATGCCTTGCGCGGCGGTTCCACGGCCGTACAGGGGTATTAGGGTCAGGTTTTTCACAGTAACATCCGTAAGTACTTTTGCATGTTTCTGGGAATTTTTAATTCTACTCAAGTGTTGAGTTTTCTGGAGATCTTTTGTATTCGTTGATTCGATCGAAAAGTTTAACTTCGTTTAAGTTTTTTCCGGGTAATTTTAGAATGTGTTAAAAAGTTCGAACGAATATCAATAACTCATTTTTCCCCTTGACGGAAAATTTTCAAGTGTTGGATTTTTCCTCGATTTTGAAACTTTCGGAATCATGCAAGCATATCTGTGGACCCTCTAGAAGAATGTAACCTTAACTCGATTATGTGACCATCAAAACTGCCACTTGAACCCTAGGGTTTGTTGTAGTTTAGCGTTGCCACATGTGAGGCGTTGATTTGACCCTTCTACGGCTGGTTCATTAGGGCTGTGACATGTTCTGGGATTTTTTGAACTCCGCTTAAGTATTGAACTATTTCGAAAATCTTGGGTGTTTGTTTATTCGATCGGAAAGTTTAACATTGTCTATTTATCTGGAGTGTGATACAATATTTGGAATCCACAAGTAGTTATGAGATAACTAATTTGAATGTTATAAATCTAGCGGTTTAGTCTCAGATGATCGGTTGCCACGGGATTTTGATGCGATCAAAAGTCCGTCGCAATCACGTAGCGTACGCGGATACTCGCCGGGTAAACTTAATAGACAGCCACGCCCCATATCCCCGACCAAGTGACTGTAGGAGAACTCTGTCGCCAAAAGCATCCGTTCGGGTGCTCGCGGCAGCGATGTTTCGCCTTAGTGCATTTTGTCGACGGTATCGGGGGTGCGGCCGTCAACTAAAGTTTTCGACGAGCATTCGATCAGGTTGTCGAGAATCTTGTTGAATTGCCCGACTAGATATTGAAAAATGTTTTCGATATTGGGACTAAAATGCGGGGTTTATAATTGTTAGGCATGCGATGTCTAATGAACTCATTTGGTTAGGCATGCAATGTCTAAGGAGGTTGCGGATTCCAACTGTTGTAGTTTTACACTTTCTTTTCTGCGACCGTAAGTGTAATATGTAGTCTATCGCCGGTTTCGTTGCTATACATCAACGACAATTGGGATACGCATATTTACTTACGTTGATGATATGTGATATTATGTGTTGCTGTGATATGTTATATTGGATCGTCGTGTTTTGAATAGCCGGAGTTTTATGTGAGATGAGAGTTTTTCATTTTCATTCATGTAAAATTCAATTGTTTGTAATATTCTTTTATTGCGGAACTTCCGTGCTGAGGATGATGTCACCATTGTATATTATTTACTTTTCCGCATTAGGATAGACCCAAGACGGCGAGCACAAGTAACCGGGTTCTAGGGTCCAGTGGGAGACCATCTCGAGGAGTCGAGACCGGGTCTCCTAACTCTAGAACTGGCAGGATTACTTGCCGCTCTCGTAGGGGTCTAGGGATGTGGGTTTGGCTATTCATCACGACCGTGGAATCCGTGTTTTATACAGGCTCGTATTAAAACACGGACCTCCTAGTATATCCAATATTTCATATATGATCTTCTGCTGCAATGATCTGTGATGAGATCATATTACTGCCTGAGACGAATGTTTATATTGTATATATTAGATATATATATATATATATATATATATATATTATAAATTGTTGATTTCGTTTCATATCCGATGCTTGTAAAGCATAATTAAATGGGACTTCATTAATGAGATTAATGAAATAAAAGAAACCTAAAGATGTTGTAGAAACTTGTTTAAAAACCGGTAGCTCTAGTTCTTGCTTTGCATAGCGGTATTCCTTGTAGAATATCCAGCACCTTATTCGATGAGGAAAGAGCCGAGATCCCTTCACTGGGAGTGACCTCTTTAGCGAAACTAGCAGATGCTATACACTCGGTTTATCTTTTGATTCTTTTATAGTTCTTGCTTTGCATAGTAGTATTTGTGAAATATCCTGCACCTTATTCGATAAGGAAAGAGCAGAGATCCCTTCACCAGGAGTGACCTCTTTAGCGAAACTAGAAAAGCCTGAAAAACACTCCATTCAAATTCACTCGATTCTACGACGATATCAAGTTCATTACGCTCAAAGTTTTTTTAAACCTGTCGTAGCCCTCGGTCATTTTAGAAAGTAGAGTACTTAGTATTCGTGCTGCGTATGTCGACTTTAGTTGAGGCGTAGTGAACGGTAGCTAAGTGATGTCTTCCTACATAGCATATTATGCGATTAATTAGGATAGTCATATGATTATGTCGACCATAGTTGAGGGTCATATGGGTGGGTCTAATTAATCATGAAATGACGCGTAGAACTTGACTAGTGCTTATGATATGTTGACCATAGTTAAGGTCATAAGTACTAGGGGTAAAATATAATCGGGAATTTCAAGTGTTGAAATTTGCAATGAGATTGCATACCTTCTATAAGATAGTTGGATCCCGATACCCGCTGCGAGTAAGAGTTACTCCTGGGAGAGTTTTACACATTACAATTAGCCGATCAAGTAGGAGTCTAGAAAGGTGTTAACGGGGTTACGCACTTGGGAAAACGAGGTTTATTTTAATTAAGTCAGTGCGAAAGCACGGGGAACCTCCCTCATGTTAGTTATATGTATGCCCTAGAGGCCATTACTGTACATACGATGTATATTGTAGTGGATGCTTGGACATAGATAGGTAGGACTTTCTTGCTCGACATGATACTATGCTATCTGGTTGCTCTTTATCTTAACATGTACTCTGATTGTCTCAATGTTACATGTTGATAAAGCCCTTAGGATGAGTACTTGACTACCAGGACTATGATACAGATCATACTAGTGGGGACAGTGTAGTCGTCAAGTACATCCTTCAAATGTTCCTAGTCGTAGGAGTACCGAGATAGGGCATCGATACTCCAGAGTAGACTAGCGTATGCATTTTTTGACCCATATGATGGGCGATGGATGATCCCATATCCATTGGTGTTTGACATCAGAGAAGGTATACGGGTGCTCAGGGAAGACTGGGTACACTGGACGGACTCGCCGGGAACTACCAGATGGTATTATACCTCACGTCAGATGGCTGTTCTCTGGTGACACTGGTACAGGTTAGTATGTAGACCCAAGATCATCATAGAGTCTTGTGTGATTCCCACTGTGCTTTGGTTTCCACCTTAACACGTCCATTAGGGCGTTCAAAACGTGGCTTTTGGGTACAGTCCTGAATCGCATGGAGGCAATGAGCGATAGGAGGGGTTTCGCCTCTCCCGGTATAGGGAGTTGATGTTGCGCTGTGTTCGATTGGCTATAACTGGAAATCCCTGGCCAGGGTTGCTGAGATTTACTGGTAAATGTTATCAGTAGTTTCTCGAACTGTTATGGACCTCATATCGACACGACTTATCATGCTACTGGGGTCTGACATTTACCACCCCTAGGCGAGATATGCGACATATCAGACGAAAAGACCGGACTATACGGGAGTGTTACTGGTTGGATTCACGGGAGAATGTACAGGCTTGCTTGTTGATCTTCTGATTGCTCAATACCTGGGTGGCTGTTACGTTTAGCTGACCGTTTGTAGCATGTAGGTGTTTGATATGATCATCACCTACTGCCGGTGTATTGACGATTCTTTAGAGTTCTACACAGAGGTTTCCTGGCTCAGGAAAAATGGAGTAGGAGCACATATATGATATGTGCGGGACCGAGAACAACACGTGTATGTGATACCGTATTAGATTCTCGCGATATGAGATATCGGCCGGGTATATATGATATAGCCGGGTCATCGGATCAAGTGTTGATTCGATGAACTGATACAGATTATATTAGTCGGTTATTTATGAAATAGCCGGATTATCGGATCAAGTGTTTATTCAATAATTTAATATATAATTATATATTTGATATATTAAATTACATTAACTAATATAAGCTCACTTAAAGATTCTTTTTTTCACTCGGGTAATACATTGATATATATGCGATATATGTTAATTGTATTATTTTATTTTGTTACAATAAATATTGTATATGTGATATATAATATTATAAAATGTTATGGTTATAAATGCAACATGATTTGTGGAGTTTAAATATGGTTAGGGTTTGGATTAGGGTTGAGCTTTCATGATGCTTTCAAGAAACTTCTTGAAGCTTTGACTTTGACCTTGATATTTTGTGATATTTTGCAAAGATATTTATTTAACCCAACCCAACCTTTTAAGCATAGTTAAATCTCTACAAGGGTTAAGTCTTCTTACTTAATCCTTGGTTGCAATTCTAACCACACACTTGATTCATTATTCATCATAAAAGGATTTGATCATCTTCTTCTTCTTTCTTGCTTGATGAAAAGCTTCACTAGCTTTTTCATATGTGATGATTTTGAGTGAGATAAAGAAAACAAATGAGAGCTAAATTTCTACTTCATCATCCTAATCTATTCTAGCCACTTAGATTAGGGTGTTTGCTTTGCTAATACTTGATTAGCGAAGCAAAAGCTTGGGTTTGAGTTTCTTCAAGGTAGATCATCTTTGTTATTGAAGATCGGAAGCAAGCTTGCATCTTTCTCTTCATGGAGCCTCTCTAGAGTCCGGGTACTTGATGATTGCAGCGAAGGGACCTCAACACGGAGCTTATGTAGTGAAGGAACGGAATACAAAGGTTGTAATCCCAAACTCTTCGAAGTAAAGTTGTTTACTTGCTTTGTTTCGCTTAATCTCTAGTCTAAGATCCTGGCTTTAGGTTGTTCGGCACTTCTAAATTTTAAATCGGGCATGGTTGATGCCTTATAGATCTTTATGGCAGTGCCTAGTAACCCTACAGTGGTATCAGAGCAAGGTTAGAGCTTTACGTGAAGTCTAGACGAAGTTTAAAGTCCGATCGAACCCTGAAACGTCGATATACACCCCCTCTCTGGAAATTTTTTAAAATGTTGATTTTTTCTGTATTAAAAATACTCAAAAAATAAAGCAGGGAATTCTAAGGATTACTGTGAAAAATGAGCCACTAATCCCATTAAAGCTCCGCGGAACCGCGACAATACCATGCCTTGCGCGGCGGTTCCACGGCCGTATAGGGGAATTAGGGTTTGCTTTTTGCATATAAACATCCGTAGGTATTTCTGCATGCTTCTAGGAATTTTTAATTCTACTCAAGTGTTGAGTTTTCTGGAGATTTTTTGTATTCGTTGATTTGATCGGAAAGTTTAACTTCATTTAAGTTTTTCCGGGTAATTTTAGAATGTGTTAAAAAGTTCGATCCGGTATCAATAACTCACTTTTTCCCCTGCCGGAACATTTCCAAGTGTTGGATTTTTTCCTCAATTAAAGAACAATCATAGTCGTGCAAATAACGGGGTGGACCCTCTAGAAGAACACAAACCTTAACTCGATTATGTGATCGTCTGAACTGCCTCTAAACCTTAGAGTTTGGGGCAGTACGGCGTTGCCACATGTGAGTTGTTGGTTTGACCCTTATACGGCTGGACCATTGGTACTGTGGCATGTGATGGATGCTTTTAAACTAAGTTCAAGTGTTGAGCAAAAAGGAAAATTTTGGGTGTTTGTTTATTCGATTAGAATGTTTAACATTGTCTATTTATCTGGAATGTGATACAATATTTGGAATCCACAAGTAGATATGAGATAACTAATTTGAATGTTATAGATCTAGAAGTTTAGTTTCATTTGATTGGTTGCCACGGGATTTTGAAGTGATCAAAAGTCCATCGCAATCACGTAGCGTACGTGAATACTCGCCAGGTAAACTTAATAGATAGCCACGCCATATAGCCCCGACCAAGTGACTGTAGGAGAACCCCGTCACCAAAATCATCCGTTCGGGTGCTCGCGGCAGCGGTGTTCCGCCTTAGTGCACTTCGTCGACGGCATCCGGGGGTGCAGTAGGGTTCGTAGGCAGTCATACAAGGGTCTATAAGGCATCAACCATGCCCGATTTAAAATTTAGACGTGCCGAAACAACCCAAAGCAGGGATCTTTGCTAAATTATTAGGGTTTAACATGCAAGTAAACATCTTTACAACTAAGAGTGAGGGATTACAACCTTTGTAGTCCGTTCCTTCGCTTCATAAGCTCCAAGTAGAAGTCCCGTCGCCGTGATCCATGATCTCCCGGACTCAAGAGAGGCTCCACAACCCGAATGATCCATGCTAGCTTGTAGTCTTCCTTTTCTCCGATGATCTACCTCGAAGTTCCTTTAACTCAAGCTCTTCACACACTAATGAGGTGAACACCCTAATTTAATTGGCTAGATTAGATGAGGATGATTAAGTAGGATTTATGCTCTCTTTTGTTTTCAAATTCTCACACTAATCATCACAAAACTCAAAACTAGAAAGCTTTGCAAAGAGGAAAAAGAAGATGAATAATGAATAATCCTTTTGCGATGAATAATGAAAATGATATATGATTACAAATGCAACCATGGTCAAAGATGACAAGGCAAACTATTGTAGAGAGTTAACTAGGGTTAAGGGTGTGGTTTGGGTAAGGAAAATATCTCACAAAATATCCATCATAATATCTTTGCAAGAAACAAAAGGAAACCTTCTAGAAGGTTCATGAAAGAACTAACCCAAAATCTCCACTAATAATGTTGCATTAGTAATTATAACATGTTACAATATTATATAACACATATATAATATATTTTGTAACAAAAGAAAATAATACAATTAACATATATCGCATATATATCAATGTATTATCCGGTGAGAAAATGAAATAATAAAGCGAGCCAATATTAGATAATGTAATGTAATATATCACATATATAATTATACATTAAATTATCGAATCAACACTTGATCCGACAATCCGGCTATATCGAATATAACCGACTAATATATCATGTGTTGATTCATCGAATCAACACTTGATCCGATGACCCGACTCATATCAAAATATCACGAGAATATAATACGTTATCTCATATCGCATTATCCTCGGTCCTGCACATATCACATATGTGCTCCTACTCCGTTTTTCCTGAGTCAAGAAACCTCTGTGTTGGACTCTAAAGAATCGGCAATACGCCGGTAGCAGGTGATGATCATATCAAACACCCACAAGCTGCAAGCGGTCAGCTAAACGTAAGAGCAACCCAGGTAATGAGCGATCAGAAGATCAATAAGCAAGCCTGTACATTCTCCTGTGAATCCAATCTGTAACACTCCCATACAGTCCGGTCTCTTCGCCTGATATGTTGCATATCTAGTCTAGGGGTGGTATACGTCAGACCCTAGTAACCGATAAGTCGTGTCGATGTGAGCCTCATAACAGGTCGAGAAACTACCGATAACACTTACCAGTAAATCTCTATATCAGCCATGGCCAGGGACTTCCAGTTATAGCCAATCGAACACAGCACAACATCAACTCCCTAAACCGGGAGAGACGAATCCCCTCCTATCGCTCATTGCCTCCATGTGATTCGGGACTGCACCCAAAAGCCACCATTTTGTATGCCCTCTTGGACGTGGTAAGGTGGAAATCAAAGCACAGTTGGAATCACACAAGACTCTATGACGATCTCGGGTCTATAGACTACCCTGTACCAGTGTCACTGGAGAACTGCCATTTGACGTGAGGTATAACACCATCTGGGAGTTCTCAGCGGGTCCGTCCAGTGTACCCAGTCTCCACTGAGCACTCGTACACCATCCTTGATGTCAAACACCGATGGATATGGGACCATCCATCGCCCATCATATGGTTCAAGATGCGTATCTGCTAGTCTACTCTGGTGTATCGATGCCCTGTCTCGATATACCCTCGACTAGGAACAGTTATAGGATGTACTCATCGACTACCGTGGCCCCACTAGTATGATCTCATCATAGTCCCAGTAGTCGAGTACAGATCCTAAGGGCTTTATCAACATGTGAGAGTAAGACAGCAAACTAATATAAGTCAACATGTTAAGATAAAAAGAAGCCAAATAGCATACTATCATGACGAGCAAGAAAGTCCCCTCTATATATATCCAAGCATCCATTATAATATACATCATATGTAAAACAATGGCCTCTAGGTTATATACATAACTAACAGGTTTGGCCGCCTACTAAAGTTTGCGACCGGCATTCGATCAGGATGTCGGGAATCTTGTTGAATTACCCGACTAAATATTGAAAAGAATTTTCGATATTGAGACTAAAATGCGGGGTTTATAATTATTAGGCATGAGATGTCTAAGAAGGTTGCGGATTCCAACTGTTGTAGTTTTACACTTTCTTTTCTATGACCGTAAGCGTAGTATGTGGTGTATCGCCGGCTTCGTTGCTATAGATCAACGACAATCGGGACACGCATACTTGCTTACGTTGATGATATGAGATATTATGTGTTGCTGTTGTTGGAGATAGTGCCCTCAGAGTCAATTATTGGATCACAGGCACGTGATTGCAATGATTGAGGGAGGACCTATCCCGGTAGGACAGTCTTACTCGAGATGATAGTATGCTATCTGGTTTACCTTTATCATCGTGTACTGCTTTAGGAGACCTAACAGGTTGCTATTACACGTTGATAGAGCCCCTAGGATTCTTGCTTGACTGCCAGCAGTATGAGGGCGATCATATACGTAGGAGCTGGTAGTCTATAAGCACATCCTTAAAAGGTCCCTAGTCGTGGGAGTTTCGAGATAGGGCATCAATACTCCAGAGTAGACTAGTGTATACAGTCGAGACCCCGACGAGGGGCGGTGGCCGGTCTCAAAAGCCACTGGTGTCAGTTGGTTCACCTAAGATGTATACAGGTGGTCATTGGGTTATGAGTACACCGGACAGGACTCGCCGGGAACATGATAGTTGGTCTTATACCTGACGTCAGATAGCAGTTCCCTGGTGACATGTGTACAGGTTAATTCATCGACCTGAGGATCGTCATTTGTCTCGTGTGAGTTCCCACTGTACTTTGATTACTACCCTACCACGCTCAAAGGAGACGTGCAAACAGGTTTTAGTTGGGTACAGTCCCGAGCCATATGGAGGCAGTGAGCGGATCTTCAGGGGTTCGTCTCTCCCGGTATTGGGGGTGAGGTCACTCTGTGTCTAGGAGAGCCCTTACACGAAGTCCTTAGCCAAGGCAGGAGATTTACTGGTAGGTATTCCAGTAGTATCTCAGGGTGTTCTGGGCTTCACTCCGACACGACTTGTACCGCTTTTGGGGGTCTGACTTTTACCAACCCCCTAGGCCCGCCATGCGATGCTCATAGACGAACGGACCGGACTGTACGGATATTGTCACTGACAGGCTCAGTAGGGTGTTAGGATGAGTTCGCTCATCGACATCCCTTTTGGTCAATAGATGGTGGCCCGTCACGTATTGGCATATACCTCTGACATGCTTGTGGTTAAATCCACAGCCATAGTATTGACGAGTCTTTAGAGTCCACCACACTTACAGTTACTCAAGTTTTGGGCGAAAAGCTGTAGAGGCTGTATGGAGATATGGCAGGGTCCGATCAGATACGTGCGGTATTGCACGGATCAGGATCAGACGTTTTGTACTAGTGGCCGTATGGTTATATGGCAGGGTTCGATCTGATACGTGCGGTATTGCACGGATCAGGATCGGACGGATATTACTAGCCGGCTTTGGTTTAAGCCGGATCCTAGTATAGTACTGAGTAGATTTTGTCTCATTGCATTTGTATCCGGTCGGAATACAGATGCGGGTGTGTTTGCACAGAATCGGGGTTTTCCTGTAATTTATTACGGGACCAGTTTTCTGGAGTTGCCAGTTTGCATTCTGTTCCGGCCGGTTTTCCTTTGTTCTTTCCCGGCCGGACTTTTCTGATGGAGGGTGTTATTTGCACATTTGCAAATAACATTTTGTGGGGGGCTTTCTTGCATAGTGGTGGCATCATGATAGTTTTTCATGATGAGATTCTTTTTCCTTCTTATCACTTGCTTTATGGTGATTAGAGTGGATTTGATATTGATTTGAGATGGTTATCATTTCTTTAGGGTTGTGGCACCCCCTTGCTTTTACTACACTCACATCCCTTCTTGTTATGGTTTGATATTCAATCCTCCACCATTCTCACTTAGGGAGAGATGCCACACTTGAGAGAAAAGAAGGAGAGAGTTCATTTTTGTTATGTGAGGAATTCTTCATCTCATATTCTTCTTGCTAGAAAATTGAAAGCACCAATTTTCTTAACCTCCTCCTCCTTCCTCCATGGCAACAAAACCCCTATATGAGACATAGCCTCTACACTACATTCTACAGCATATCTTGGGCACGTCGACTTGCCAGCTTCGTGCCCGAGTTGCCTCGGTATTGAGGTGGGAGCCCGTAAAAGATGCAGGCGATGTGGTGCCCTTCCGGCGAGGAGGCGACGACATGGAGACAGGACTTTCCGCGGGAGATCGGGATGATGACGAGAAGACCGGAGGACTCGGATCACTCGGTATATCTCTAACCCGTCTTGTAGTTTGCTAGATCTAGTTTAATGGCACGATCCGGGTGTTTAGTGCGCGGTGGTGCCGGTTTGCTAAGTTCGCAAAATTAAAGTTTATCACCGCTTCCGCATTCCGGCGTCGGATTGACGGCCGATGCCGCCGTGCACTTACAGTGGTATCAGAGCCTCGCCATTAACTTAGTCTAGCTTTGTTTAATGTGTTTGCATTTCCGATCGACCAAAATTCCAAAAACCCGCGTTTTCTTCACATCAGTTTTCTGTCGATTTTTTTCTGGCTCGAAATTTTTTTCAGGTTGTAGAAAAGTGATGTACTGAAAGTCGTATGAACACTGAAAAATTTTGGTGCCCTGATCCTTCCGTACGACCGCAGAACCGCGGCCATAACCCCTCTTTTGCCGCGGTTCCACCGCAGGAATGTGGATTCATGTCATCATTTTTTTGCAGTGGGCTTGTGGGCTGAAAATAAGAGTTTTGGTATACTTTGTTTGGGCCCAGAATTTCTGTGAGTGCTACAGTATTGCTTGGGGGCCCACTTGGTATAATTTGATCGATCGGATATTTTAAACACATTATTTCACAGTATTTACATTATATCTGCGACCGTGAATGTCACTCGATCGGTAAATCCTGTCTAACTGCTATAGCCCGGTTAGACGGATTTGCGAACGTGACTTTCACGTTGATGTTCTGTGTTATGCTGTGATGTTGCGGATCGGTCATGGGGGATAGCCTGGTTGCAATGCTAGTACAGTTTTTGTTGTATTATGTACATTTGATATTGCGGGGCGAGCGTCCGACATGTGGACTGCCGTCACTGCCTGTTTGTATTATTATTTTGGGGCACGACCTGGTTGCGGTCGATGTACCCGTTGTATGTATATTTTACTTTCTGTACTAGGATTACCCCGCGGAGGGGTGCACGGATAGCCGGGTTCTAGAAGGCAACAAGCCCGCATCTCATGGCATTGAGACGGAGGGGGCTTCACTCTAGGATTGGCGGGCTATTCGCCGCACTCGTAGGGGGTACAGGTTGACCCAGGAGGGGTGCCCAAGTTACCGGATTCCGTGAAGTGCTGGGTGGTCCATTCACGGTACTGAAGGGGACTGCCTCGCTTCAGGTTTTGGCGGGTAACTTGCCGCGCCCGTAGGGGTCTAGGATTTCATTGCACAGGCTATCCACACGACCAGGGGAACGTCGGGTTTCTGTAGTGGCTCTGTGAAACCCGGGGATCCCAGATATCTGTATTGTTCTGTGATGCTGTACATTTCTGTGATGTTGCATTTTATCACGTCTTGAGCGAAATATAATATATTGGTATATATATTAGTAGATGTTGTATATGTTTTGCATCCACGCTAGTCCAGTCCCCGCTCTGTCGTTAGTTAGCTAACCTAACGGGTAATGACGGGACCCAGTGGCGAATGCGGATGGCATATACGTACATCAGTATATTTTCGTTCTTTATTGGTGTGATCAATTGATGGGACTGCGTTGATTCGGATCAATGCAAGTTAAAAACAAACCTAATCTGATGTTGTTGGAACACTTTTCAAAAAGCTGTTATTGCAAGGACGTTCTCTTTTGTTTTGCATCGTGATATTCAGTTGGAATATCCTGCTCCTCAGTCGACGAGGCAAGGGCCGAGATCCTTTCACCGGGAGTGACCCCTTGGACAGAAGTTTGCGTCAGGGCATTGACTTCACTATAGCCGATTACTTTTGCTTTGCATCGTGGTATTCATTTGGAATATCCTGCACCCCATTCTACGGGGAAAGAGCCGAGATCCTTTCACCGGGAGTGACCTCTTTAGCAACGGTTTTCGTCACTATATTTTCTAAAAAGCTATTCATTCCTTCAATGATCAAGTTCATTACGTTAAAGGTTTTCGCCAGAAACCATTCGTAGCCCTCCATCATTTCATATGGGTAGTCAATAGTATTCAAGCTGTGTTTGTTGGCCAAAGTCAAGGCACAGTGTTTGGTAGCTGTTGGTTATTCATATGCAGCATAGATAGATGCATTGGTTTGGAACAGTCGTACTGCCTTGTTGGCCAAAGTCAAGGGTAGGTACGGGTGGATTCAATTCAACCTGGAGAATGACGGGTAGAACTTGACATGTGACTTATGATTTGTTGGCCAAAGTCAAGGTCATAAGAGCATGGGGTAAAAATCCACATCGGGAGTTTCAAAAGTACTGAAACTTGCCAGATATGCGCATACCTTCTGGAGTGTGACACCGTGAGAGGATTCCGTCACGTTATCATGCAATGATAGTTGGATCCCGATTCCCACTGATGAGTTGGTTTACTCCTCGGGTGACCCCGACTAATTCTTCTATAAGGTTTGGAGGAGAATTTGAGGTACAGCGGGAGGTTTCCTGATTAGAAAAAGTGATAACCATTCTGATCTAGGATAGAGTGCACGCTGAGTGTTTCTTTTCTCTCTCTCTTCGGCAGCGACCATTGACCCGACCCTAAGACCATGACTCAGTGACCAAGTTGACCGAACCTTCTTAACACTGGCTTTTGGATTGTCAGAGTTGCAAACCTCATTGCCACTCCTACTTTTACCCTTTTCTCCAGGACACCCCGTATTACTACGAACGTCCACTTCCATTGGACAAAACCATCGTATGGTTATATACGAACTCGAAGGACTTCGAGGATGGTTTCTAGTTCTGGAGAAAACGAATAGGACTATTCAGTTGTCTTTTCTTTTCACCTTCTCTCAGGTTGCGAGTACTCCTTGGTTTAGGAGTAGTACACCTATTACGCAAATTGGATAGTCTTCTTCCAAACCATAGGCTGGTGCCGACCGGTAGGGAATGAAGAAAGTCAATTAGCCTAAACGGTGTACAGAAGGTATTAAGTTCAGACAAAGCAAGAGATTAGTAAGAGGGCAAAGTAAATTGCGGCTGCTATTCACGACCAAACCAAGTATTTCTTCGCCAATCCTAAATCACCTTTGTATTTCTCCAGGACACTCCGTATCACTACGAAGATCCCAGTTTATTGGATAATCCATCGTATGGTTATATACGAACTCGAAAGGAACTTGTTCCGGTTCGGGGATGGATCCTGGTTTAGGAGAAATAGGAATAAAGTACATTCAGGTGTCTTTTATCTTCACCTTCTCTCGCATTGCGAGTGCTCCTAGGATTAGGACAGTACACCCATTATGCTTATTGGATAGTCTTCTTCCAAACCATAGGCTGGTGCCGAACGATAGGGAAGGAAGAAAACCATTTGGCCTAAAGGGGTGTACAGAAGGTAATGACTAAAGATATATAAAGGGATTTGGAGAGGTGGCAAAGAATTATACGGTTACAGTTGTGAATCTGGATAATGGAAGAGGCTTTACTAGGAATACCAGGATACCCCAACGAAACAATTCAATGTTTCAGTTTCACTGTGTACTGTTAATGGAAAACTGATTTCCCGATTAGACACTTACTCCAGTGTATGTATTTACCAGGTATGATTCTCACATCTGTATGGTTTTACAGATGATGAGTGGGAGTAAGTTATTGGGAATTGGGTGATCATCCTCATTATATCGGGATTCGTTGTAATCGGTGATATTTGAGGAAGTCGCCTGGGTTGTTTGCCGGACGGCAATTATTTGGTTTTGAATATCCGTTGTTATGCACCAATTTCAAATTGATATATCTGTACGTCTATTTTTATAGAGTGAGATATACCTTTTTGAAATTATGTCTACGACATTTACCTATATCAGTGGATGGTTAGGTAAGGAGCATTAAACAGCGGTGTAATTCTTCTTAACCATAAGTACAGTTTTCAACCTACGACACACAGTGAATGAGTTATCAGACTCAAGAGACTTATACAGAGTATTGTATATTGTCCAGCGTCCATGAGGACAGAGGGGTTGGTTCTCGTACTATATTCGGTTTACTTATGACTCCTCTAGTTTTTAGACAGGTGTTTCGTGGAAACACAGGGTCTGAATTTTGAGAAGTTATAGGTATTTGAATAAAGTAGAGAACCAGGTATTGCAAGTATCGGGATTCTTCAAAGTGATCGAAGATGTAGATACTTGTGTATGGTATTCAGTTGATAGTAATGATTAAGAGAACTTGCTTCTCTTTCGGGTTACTCATAATTGGAAGCATTCCCAAGTTGAGTGACGCTGATCGGCCTCCTTCCATTTAGTTGACATGCACTGGAGACAGCTGCATGATTTGAATCTGGTTCAATTAAATCTGTGCCTCTGGTTCTATATTGGATATAGAACAGTTCATATCTTAACGTTGTTAAGGTACGGGGAGTTGTCTGGCTTATGATTAAAACCAGACTCTGGATAACTCAAGGCACGTTTCTGTAATGGCTGTTTGTGGGTTGACCCAGGCTATGACGAGGGTTGACTTTCTACCATCTGGAAGATCAATAGTGATATTGTTCTTGACTCGCCACAGTTTTATTAAAAATGGATTTTTTCAGAAAACAGTAGTGGGAGTATGGTAGAACTGGAAGTGATTCCAGAACCACAAACGATTACTAAAGATTTGATAAGGAACCTAAAGATTCAATCTGGATTGACATTCCATTGGCCACTCCGCAGATTTGGTGGGTAACCTCAGGCACCCGAGAGGTACTCCGGTAGGCTCAAGGACGGTGGCAGGGAGGTTCTTGTTTACCCACACTTGCCATTGCTGTTGTTCCAAACTGTGAGACCCGACAGGAAGATGAGTATAGCGTCGTTCTAAACTTGCTTTAGAAGTGTACATGTATATGACTCTGCCAGAGGGTTGTCGTAGTCAGTGGGAGAGAAGCATTGGTGGACAGGTGACTTATGTCTATTTATAGACTAAAGCAGATGTAGCGGAGATAGATCATCTATTTCTGACGTGACAGTCATAGGTTTGACTTCATCAGAATAGGGGATGGATCTGTTGAGAAGGTAGTAGGGTGTGATGTCATGGTATTTGGATGACATACATAGAGTAGGAAGTGATATTCCTATACTACGATCGGTTATACTTTGGTCTTCACACAGTGTTTTCTCCATATGGGATTTAGACATTATATCAGACATACTGGTTACTAGATCTATGGTTTTAGATCTAGATTTGGGTGGTTTCCTAATCTGGGTACTTTGACAACATTCTAAGAGTATTTAGAATGGACGACTCCTGGCACGGTAGTATACCTGCAGGTGATGGAGTCACCCTCTCTAAAGGTGTCTTACAGACTAAAGGGGAAAGGGATGTTCATGATTGGCAGATCACTTGCTTAGGCAATTGAGTCAATCATGAGATGTCAAGTACCATACCAGATGTTGTTCTTGCACTAGATGCAATAAGTTGACATTGATCCAATCCTGGAGAAACAGTCGGAAGCAGTTTTAGAATATAAGTGGCTGTTCTAGGGATATGATAACGAAAGCCCAATTCGGGAAACAGTTATCATTCCAGGCTTCCAAGGTGACATGGATGGCAGAGAGGTTGTCAGAGTTATAGTTTTCCTTCTGACGAGGGGCAGTATTTTAGACAGGTGGTCCAAGGCAATACTGAGGGAGGAATGGCGCAGGATACTGATTAAGTTCAGTTGACGATACAGTCTAAGAAGTTTGGATTTGGAGTTCATTCATGAGCTAGGTCCCATCAGACATCCAGACATATTCTAAGACAGGTATTGCTCATTTCGGGAGATGGCTTTCTCCGCGAACTTGAGATATAGAGAGACATAGAAAGAAACATCAAAGCGGATCCACTCACTGAGGCTATTTCTCGAACGCAATAGTTTCGCAAACGAGTTTTGTGAGACTGACTAGTAGAGGAGTTGGGTGTTCGGTATCACACGGGCTGTGAGCATGCGACATCGCAATAATTAGCCTTGAGTGCAAGTGGGAGATTGTTGGAGATAGTGCCCTCAGAGTCAATTATTGGATCACAGGCACGTGATTGCAATGATTGAGGGAGGACCTATCCCGGTAGGACAGTCTTACTCGAGCTGATAGTATGCTATCTGGTTTACCTTTATCATCGTGTACTGCTTTAGGCGACCTGACAGGTTTCTATTACACTTTGATAGAGCCCCTAGGATTCTTGCTTGACTGCCAGCAGTATGAGAGCGATCATATACGTGGGAGCTGGTAGTCTATAAGCACATCCTTAAAAGGTCCCTAGTCGTGGGAGTTTCGAGATAGGGCATCGATACTCCAGTGTAGACTAGTGTATACAGTCGAGACCCCGACGAGGGGCGGTGGCCGGTCTCACAAGCCACTGGTGTCAGTTGGTTCACCTAAGATGTATACAGGTGCTCATTGGGTTATGAGTACACCGGACAGGACTCGCCGGGAACATGCTAGTTGGTCTTATACCTGACGTCAGATAGCAGTTCCCTGGTGACATGTGTACAGGTTAGTTCATCGACCTAAGGATCGTCATTTGTCTCGTGTGAGTTCCCACTGTACTTTGATTACTACCCTACCACGCTCAAAGGAGACGTGCAAACAGGTTTTAGTTGGGTACAGTCCTGAGCCACATGGAGGCGGTGAGCGGATCTTCAGGGGTTCGTCTCTCCCGGTATTGGGGGTGAGGTCGCGCTGTGTCTAGGAGAGCCCTTACCCGAAGTCCTTGTCCAAGGCAGGAGATTTACTGGTAGGTATTCCAGTAGTATCTCAGGGTGTTCTGGGCTTCACTCCGACATGACTTGTACCGCTTTTGGGGGTCTGACTTTTACCAACCCCCTAGGCCCGCCATACGATACTCATAGACGAACGGACCAGACTGTACGGATATTGTCACTGACAGGCTCAGTAGGGTGTCAGGATGAGTTCGCTCATCGACGTCCCTTTTGGTCAATAGCTGGTGGCCCGTCACGTATTGGCTTATACCTCTGACGTGCTGGTGGTTAAATCCACAGCCATAGTATTGACGAGTCTTTAGAGTCCACCGCACTCACAGTTACTCAAGTTTTGGGCGAAAGCTGTAGAGGCCGTATGGAGATATGGCAGGGTCCGATCAGATACGTACGGTATTGCACGAATCAGGATCGGACGTTTTGTACTAGTGGCCGTATGGTTATATGGCAGGATTCGATCAGATACGTGCGGTATTGCACGGATCAGGATCGGACGGATATTACTAGCCGGCTTTAGTTTAAGCCGGATCCTAGTATAGTACTGTGTAGATTTTGTCTCATTGCATTTGTATCCGGTCGGAATATAGATGCGGGTGTGTATGCACAGAATCGGGGTTTTCCTGTAATTTATTACGGGACCAGTTTTCTGGAGTTGCCAGTTTGTATTCCGTTCCGGCCGGTTTTCCTTTGTTCTTTCCCGGCCAGACTTTTCTGATGGAGAGTGTTATTTGCACATTTGCAAATAACATTTTGTGGAGGGCTTTCTTGCATAGTGGTGGCATCATGATAGTTTTTCATGATGAGATTCTTTTTCCTTCTTATCACTTGCTTTATGGTGATTAGAGTGGATTTGATATTGATTTGAGATGGTTATCATTTCTTTAGGGTTGTGGTCACCCCCTTGCTTTTACTACACTCACCTCCTTTCTTGTTATGCTTTGATATTCAATCCTCCACCATTCTCACTTAGGGAGAGAGGCCACACTTGAGAGAAAAGAAGGAGAGAGTTCATTTTTGTTATGTGAGGAATTCTTCATCTCATATTCTTCTTGCTAGAAAATTGAAAGCACCAATTTTCTTAACCTCCTCCTCCTTCCTCCATGGCAACAAAACCCCCATATGAGACATAGCCTCTACACTACATTCTACAGCATATCTTGGGCACGTCGACTTGCCAGCTTTGTGCTCGAGTTGCCTCGGTATTGAGGTGGGAGCCCGTAAAAGATGCAGGCGATGTGGTGCCCTTCCAGCGAGGAGGCGACGACATGGTGACAGGACTTTCCGCGGGAGATCGGGACGATGACGAGAAGACCGGAGGACTCGGATCACTCGGTATATCTCTAACCCGTCTTGTAGTTTGCTAGATCTAGTTTAATGGCACGATCCGGATGTTTAGTGCGCGGTGGTGCCGGTTTTCTAAGTTCGCAAAATTAAAGTTTATCACCGCTTCCGCATTCCGGCGTCGGATTGACGGCCGGGGCGCCGCCGTGCACTTACTGCTGTGATATGTTGTATTGGATCGTCGCGTTTTGAATAGCCGTGGGTTTTATGTGAGATGAGAGTTTTTCTTTTTCATTCATGTAAAATTCATTGTATGTAATATTCTTTTATTGGGGCACTTCCGGGCTGAGGTTGATGTCACCATTGTATATTATTTACTTTTCCGCATTAGGTAGACCCAAGGCAGGGAGCACAAGTAACCGGGTTCCAGGGTCCAGTGGGATACCATCTCGAGGAGTCGAGATCGGGTCTCCTAACCCTAGAATTGGCAGTGTTGCTTGCCGCTCTCGTAGGGGTCTAGGGATGTGGGTTTGGCTATTCATCGCGACCGTGGAATCCGTGTTTTATACAGGCTCGTATTAAAACACGGACCTCCTAGTATATCCAATATTTCATATATGTTCTTCTGCTGCAATGTTCTGTGATGAGATCATATTACTGCCTGAGACGAATGTTTAATTTATATATATGTGATATATATTATATTGCTGATTTCGTTTCAAATGTGATGCTTGTGAAGCATAATAAAATGGGACTTAATTAATGAGATTAATGAAACTAAAAGAATCCTCAAGATGTTGTAGAAACTTATCTCGAAAACTGGTAGCTCTAGTTCTTGCTTTGCATAACGGTGTTCCTTGTAGAACATCCAACACCTTATTAGATATGGAAAGAGCCGAGATCCCTTCACCGGGAGTGACCTCTTTAGCAAAACTAGCAGATGCTACAAACTCGGTTTGTCTTTTGATTGTTTTTATAGTTTTTGCTTTGCATAGTGATATTTATGAAATATCCTGCACCTTATTCGATGAGGAAAGAGCCGACGATCCCTTCACCGAGAGTGACCTCTTTAGCGTAGCAAAGGCCTCAAAAACATTCCATTTAAAATCACTCGATTCTACAACGATATTAAGTTCATTATGCAAAGGGTTTTCTTAAAAACCTGTCGTAGCCCTCTGTCATTTTAGGAAGTAGAGTACTTAGTATCCGTGCTGCATATGTCGACTATAGTTGAGGCGTAGTGTACGGTAGCTAATTGATGTCTTCCTACACAGCATATAATGCGATTAATTAGGACAGTCATGTGATTATGTCGACCATAGTTGAGGGTCATGTGGGTGGGTCTAACTAATCATGAAATGACACGAAGAACTTGACTAGTGCTTATGATATGTTGACCATAGTTAAGGTCATAAGTACTAGGGGCAAAATATTATCGGGAATTTCAAGTTTTGAAATTTGCAATGAGATTGCATACCTTCTATAAGATAGTTGGATCCAAATACCCGCTGCGAGTAAGAGTTACTCCTGGGAGAGTTTTACACATTACAATTAGCCGATCAAGTAGGTGTCTAGAAAGGTGTTAACGGGGTTACGCCACTGGGAAAATGAGGTTTATTTTAATTAGGTCCGTGCGAAAGCACGGGGAACCTCCCTCAAAGTACCGGCACTGGCCCGGCTGAAAGATTGGCGAACTTGTAGGGTGTAATTAATCCTGGCTAGTCTTTCCTTTTAGGGTTTGAAGGAAGATTTGACTAAAACAGTGGGAGACATCCTGATTAGATATATTAATAAACCAATCTAATCTTGCAAGAGCATACGCTGAGTGTTTTCTTCTCTCTCTCTCTCCTGGTTACGACTATGTCACGTCTTAATCAAAATAATAATACGGATGTATTAACCGAACCCGCTAGTTATACAGCACTAAGGAACGTTGGTCCGGCTCCTACTTATAATTGTTATAAGACAGAGCAGGGAATAGGGGATTAGCAGAATTCCCGTGCCACCCAAACGAAGAAAGTGCATGCTGATGCATCTTCTTCGGGTGTGTTCATTACCGAGAACTGTTTCTCAGTATTCTTTACGTCCTGGGTATGAGATACCAGATCAGGATCCCGCAAATGTAATATGTTACATGGGCTACAGATAGGTAGAGAACTGAGAACGGGTGATAAGTTTCAAGAGTTGGAAACTGTGCAAGTGTTGCAGCCAAGTCTCTTGGCAATTATCACCCTATATTACCAGAATACATTGATTCTGAACGAATGTTATTAGATACCGAACCTGATATACAATATCATATCGGTCTTTTTTTTAGTAAAGAAGGATATAATTTTGTATTGTTGGATAATGTTTTGAACATTTCCTATATCAAGAGTTGATCGGTTCAGGCACGTTATCTAAACCATAGACGTTCTAAATCAAACTACAGTTCTTATGTACAGAACACACATAAGAGGAAGAGTTCAGAAATGAACGAATCCATCTTGAGGCGAAGTAGACTGGGTCCTATCAATGCGACCCGACTAGCTGAAGTTACATAAAGAAGCATATTTAAATTAGTTTGGATTTACATCTTGTAAAACTTACCAGTCATGTCACAAAAATAAGATGACCACAGCTCCGTTTATTGGAAACAAAGAAAGAGTTAGTGAACTCTTGGGATTGATACATGCTGATGTTTGAAAGTCCCCTGTCTACATATGCCAGGGCCGGTTCTTTGTACTTCATTACATTCACTGATGATCTCTCAAGATTCAGACATATGTTCCTGTTGAAACACAAGTCCGAAACTTTTGAGATAATCACAGAATATAAGTAAGAAGTAGAGAACCAAAAACGGGTATAAATATTATGTCCTTTGAAGTGATCAAGGAGGAGAATACTTGAGCACGAAATTCCTGGACTATTCTAAAAGAGAATGAGATTCTCTCTCAGCATTACTCTTCCGAATACACCACAGCACGTCTGTGTATCGGGGCGGAGCAAACGCACCCTATGTGATATGGTGTAATCTACGATGAGTACTATTGAGTTACCTATTTTCTTTTGGGGTTATGCACTTGAGAAGTTGCATACCTATTGAATAGGGTTCCAACCAAATCAGATGTATACCACTCCATATGTGATATGGTATGGGAAGAGCCCATCTCTTAAGGAAGTTATGATTTGGGGTTGTCCGGCCTATGTCAAAAGCAAAATCCGGACAAGCTCGAGGCGAGGTCAGTTCTGTGGAAGTTTATTGGATATCCCAAGCATTCGCAAGGGAATATCATCTACCACACCGAGGAACAAAAGATGTTTTATTTCTCGGCATACCACTTTGTGAGAAAAAGGGAATTCCTTGTGAAGAAATTAGTGGTCATGAGGTAGAACTGGAAGGAGTTCCAGCTATACAAACTGCAGCTGATGATTTGGTAAACCTGGAGGATTCAATAGTTTCCAACGAACCTCAGCCTCTCCGCCGATATGGTAGGGTACCTCATCCACATGAGAGATACTTCGGTTTCTCTATGACAGTGGGAGCGAGGATTGTATCATGAGATGATGACCCAACTGGTTTCGAGCAGGCCATCAGGAGTGGGGACTCTGTGAGAATGGATGGATGCTTAGTGATCTGAGATGGAATCCTTATACACCAACAAAGTATGAACTTTGGTTGCTTTATCTGAAGAGTTAAATCCCCATCAGGAGCAAGTATATCTTGAGAAGATTACTTGGTGTACATGGAAAAGTTGAGACCTTCAAAGCTATGCTTAAGTCTATCCAGATCCTACTTGCCACTGCTACATAACATGACTACGATATCTGGTGGTTGGGTGTCATGACTGCTTTTCTAAATGATGATTTGGAAGAGAGCGTCTATAAGTACATAGCCAGAGGGCTTCGTAGACCATGGGAGCAGCAGAAACGTGTGCAAGTTGTTTTATGTGATAAATCATGCATCGCGGAGTTGGAACGTCTATTTTGATGTTGTAGTCAAAGAGTTTGACATCATCAAAATTGTAGATGAACCTTATATATACAAAAGGGTAGTAGAGAGTATGGTGGTGACCCTCGTAGAGTATGTGGATGACATACTCTTGATAGAGAAGAAGTTTCCTATGCTACACTCGGTCAATCTCCTCTTATCACAAAGATTCTCCATATAGGATCAAGGTAATACCTCCTAAATCCTGAGTTATGGATCTATGAGATTGATTTAATTGGATGTTAGGATTCTCACTAGTTGTAGTGAGATGGTATTGTTCATATCATAATATTGCATTTTATATTCCCCATTCTTATGCATTTTACAATAAAACAGGTGCTTTTGACGCATGTCTGCTACATATTACAAGTTACAGGTTCTTAGACAGAAAACAGTGAAAACGATGAAAAGACGAAGCAAAAGTGGAATTTGACCAACAAACAGAAGACTCTTGATCAAGCCTACATCAAAGATAAAATTCACAAAGTACAAGGCAATGCAAGGTCCAAGATTACAAAGCGAATGGTTAAAAGTCCACCGCAATTATTCACTGGAGATCTGGAAGAAACATAGAAGCTATTTTAATAAAAGAACCAAATAATAAAGAAGCCCAAAAATTCAAGGCCCAATACTTCCTTTTAAAGAGACAGAGACATAAAATTTTACCAAAGGGTGGAGTCTACTTTGACTTGGTCTTCCTAAGGATATTTTGGTAAATGTAGACGTGCGAACCAATTGTAACCTAGGGTTTCCTATCCCCTATAAATAGGAACTCTAAATCATTGTAAAGGCTATGCCTCCCTTCATTAATAAATTTTAGAATTCTTTTGGAGAGCATCGGTGCCTCTTTTCAATTCATGAATTCAGATCTGACAACCCTGTGTTGATGTTTTGAGAGAGCCATCTGTAAAGTAAGTAGGTAATTTCAATTCTTGCCCTAGGTAATTTTTCATTCTCTGCCCTAGATTAAATTTAATTTCTTGCCCTAGTTAGATAGTTAGATCTTTAATTCAATTGCCCTAGATTAATTTCGTTTTTAGATTTAATTAATCCATTCACACCGTTTGGAATTAACTCGTTAGCGCGACTAGGAGATTCACAACATCCCTGTGGACCGACCCGTACCCACCGGCTAGCTACATGCGACGCCGTTCTTGATTGCGGTAATAAATAGTTTTTGAGATCAATTAAATGGCGCCGTTGCCGGGGATGGCGTGTTATTTCCTTTTTGCAATTTCGGGTTAGTCTTAATTAAAAAAAATCATAAAAACTGAAAAATCAAAAAAATATAAAAATATATCATCTGTTATTTTTGGGAAGGGTATTTTTGTGTGAATTTTGCAGGATCTATGAACAAATTTGGATCTGGAAATCTACAGAGATCAAAACAGCAAATATCAAATTCGAACAAACAGAAGATCACAACAACCGAGGAACAGAAGAAATTTGGAGGACCGAGTCAAGCAAGAAGAATCGTGGTGATCGGGTAAAAAAATACCGCCGGGCGACCCCATTCCGGCCGCGGAACCGCCACGCCCTGGCCGGTTCAGGGCTTAAAGAAAACAAAAAAAAATCTGTAAGTCTTCTGATCTCCTCCTCTGCAAATCTCGATATATTTTCTGTAAAATCTCCTGCAGGATTCTTTCCGCTTAAAAAATCTCCCCCCTTCCAATAAAACATCTTATGCAGGATTCTTTGCGCCGCATAAAATAAAAATCTTTGATTGCAAGTGATTTTTCTGTTTTGCATATCTTTAAAACTGATTTTAAGGGGCTTTTGACCAATTCAAATTGGTGGGGATTTCATCACCCTTCCCAGGACCCCAGAAATCACATAAGGCATATGCATTGACCATCTATTAATTAAAAAAATAGTAGACTCAGCCCTAAGGACTTCGAGCTTAATAGGACAGAGGACTAGTTATAGGCATCAGTTGTTTATCGTAACCTGACTTTGCGGTGTCTAGGCAAGTGTGTCAAGGCAAGTGGTTACTTAATTAGGACCGCTACTTGTAGCGGGGAGCCTCCCACTTACCTGGCACTTACCTGGCCGTAATTGGCGGTGAAGAGGCGGTTTGAGGTCCTATTTCTAGCCCTTTGGAACAGTTAGGAGCTGTCTAACTGACCTAGATGACCCTAGAATTAGGCCTGACTGTGCATTTTTGGTTGACCGAAAGTGCGTCTTAGTCCTTTATCAAAAATCTTTTTGCAAATAGTTCCAACTAAAAAAAAAGGGGAAAAAGGAAAAATCTTTTATAAAAACTTGCAAAATTTTGTCGCTAAGAAATCCTTGCACCCCACTTGTACCACCTACCTTCTTTCTTTTCTCATTCTTCTATCATGGGTGCCCCACATCATAAATCTCTTGCCGAACTTTGGTATCCCGAACCTAACTTTGCGTCGTACGTCAATTTTTTCGGTCGATTTAAAGAAGATCCCTCCATGCCAAAAATATCTTTGAAAGATCAAATAGAAGCGTCTAGGAGAAACAGTTTGACTTTGCAATCCACTTTGTGTCAACCATGTCAACCTTTACCACCTTCATATGTTGATACCACTTTTTCAAGTCCTGCTGTGACTCCTAAACCGATGTCCATTGCTGAGCATATCGCTCAATCTCGCAGCCGATCTTTCACCCCTCTCCCCTCATCTAGTTCTAGGAATCAACAAGTCCACCCACCTTTTTATCCACATGTTGATCCTAATCCTGTCCAACCACCCACTTTCTACCAGTCTTACCCGACTTTTCCACCGTCACTAGACACTGTTTCTACACAGCCTTTTTGGAGTTCACATATCCACACAATTTCGAATCTTTTACCGAAACCCCCTTACCACCCAAGTCTAGTTTGGAACAGTCGTTGGAAGGTTATATTGCAGCAACAAACAAAATGACTAGGAATGTGGAAGCATCCATAGCCGCCCTTATGCAACCTGCTGAACCGGTAGCTAGTTTCCAACTAGCTTCAAATTTTTCAATGTATGAGGAGGCGGTTGGACAGAGTGAGAATGTGAGAGGATTTCCAAATCAAACCTACCCATACCCAATTGAATCCAACAACTCCAGTTTTCAAACATGTGTCCAAAATGATGAGTTGTGCGACTTTGTAGTGCTTGATTTGCCAAATTGTGAGGAACCCTATTCGAGTGAAACCGCACCTAATCAGTTTGACCTTTACACCTCCAATCTAGAACCTAAATCGATAAATATCCATGCTTTTGATGAGGTGTCAGAAAAAATTGATTTTCACTTGATTGAGGATATAGACGCCGGGAAAATTTCGGATGATGAACCTGTCGATTTGATTGAACTTTTATGTCCAATTCATCATCCCGAATCCTTAAATGTTTCTCCCGAACTTCATATGCGTCTTGATTTTTATGATAATGGCATGGATGAGTTAAATATTGAGGAGAATTATAAGGATAGTATTGAGGAGAGTATTGAGGATAATATTGAGGTTGAACCATTTTTGTTTGATGTGTCGGATTTTCCAATTCATCCTCTTGAACCTTTAACTAAATCACCCTCCCTCCCTTCCATCGTCCCGACCACGCACAAGATCACGCTTGATGACTGTGAGCTTGAAAACTTTTACTTTGAATCTGACACAGTTCTCACAGCCGATAACATGTACGAGTGTTTCACTTTTCCGGACGATGTTGATGACTCACGGCCCGAGATTGAGTCCTTTACATTTTCAGATGAGTTAGTTGAACCATCAGACTCGGTTGCTTACAGTTTTTTCGAACCATTGATGGAATCTTTCCAATTCGAGACAGATTACTTAGGTGAGAATAACATTATCCCTAAATCACTCCCTTCCCTACCTTCCATTGTTCCGACCGTGCAAGTGATCGTTACGCTTTCATCTCCAATACCAAGTTCGGCATACCCAGGCTTTCTTGCGAATCTTGAGAGATTTGACCCCATTTCTCGACGGGTTGATAGGTTAGCGCAATCGCTTTTAACACATCGGTCATCATATATTGCGCTAATTTATTCACTCGATTTACACCCTCAAGATCGTACTCCACTTCTTTTTCTTTTCCGCCATTCTTCTCCTCCGCCGAGACCATATTCCACTCGTCTTCCCATCCGGTCTCGTGTGCTTCTCATTTCTTTTCTTTCCACTCCATTCTTTCACCAACTCGACCATTACCACGATAAGATTTTTGAATGGTTGGTGCTAACTTTTGGCTTGTGTAAGGCCAAGCTTAAGTTTGGGGGGAACGTTGTTGTATATATGTATATATACTTTTTGTTTTCTCTTTCTATAAAAAAATTATAAATAAATAAACAGGGGAGTGCCGACAATTTTGACCCTCTTGGTGTAGCATGACAGTGAGGACACTGTCAAGTTTAAGTTTGGGGGTATGCTCGGTACGTATTCTTCCTTCGCATTCATATGTACATATTTTTGCATTTGCATACTTATTTGAAAACCCATAAAAAAATTGAAAATTTTTGAAAATTTATAAAAATTATTGTATTCAATTTTGGCTAATTGACTTGAGTTTGACAAATAGGTTAACTGGCTAGGAACAACTAGATCTTAGACTTAGTAAATTAAAAACCCTAAAAATAACCTTCTTTAAAGTTTAACAATAGAAAGTATATGCCTTGTAGTTTATTTAAAAATAGGCAAATTTTAAGTTCACTTTTTGGGCTAAGTCGAAACGAAGGAAAAGTATCGATACTTTTATTAGAGTATATGTTTGAAAAATAATTCCTAGCTTAAGTCTAGATTCTGAAAATGTATACCCTACAATTTGCACAATCACGCACCTTGAAACTTGGAATAGTAGAAGAGACCTTGAAATGCTCTTATCTAAAGTCCTTAGTACGAAGAAAATGAAAAAAATGTGAATAAAGAAAAAAAAATGAATACTGGTTTTTGTGATTACTTAAGGCTGCAAAAATAGAAAAATATTTAGCGAGAGTGCTTCATCACCTAGTGCTTTAGACCAACTGGTTTGGGAGTCACTGCTAAATCCTTAGGTGTTGCAAGACTAGGAATTACGCTTTAAAAGTGCAAACGCATTTTGTAATCGGTCGTTGGTGCCTCAAGAAGTATTAACGGTCGCATGAAGGATGTGTAAGCAAAATTCAATTAAAAATTCACCAATTAATAAGTACTTTGGGCAAAGGACAAGTGTATGATTACTTGATTTGAATTTCCAAGTGTAGGGGTGACTTATACACACACGTAGGGATATGTGATTGGAGTTTAGATGAGAGAAAGGAGTGAAGAATAGAACTTGTATCTTCAGTAGAGTTGATAGAAATTCCTAAGTGGAGATGGAACCCTAGAAGGAAAACTTAAGAGATGCCGAAAGCTAAGTAAGTCTATAAGAACATGTATAATCTTAAGTTAGATGATAAGGAAGTGTGAAGAATATGGGTAGATAATTTACGAGTCGACGATAATAGAATTCCTTGTTAGAAAACCTAATTGGAGAATAAAAGTCGAAAAGCCAAGTTGATACGATTTTGTGGGTAGTATCCGCTGAAAACCCTCAGGAGACAACACTCCTCCTACTAGGGACACCTAGAGGTTTAACGGCTTGTTGCACGAGCTCAGTGCAATCGCGTTTCCCTGCGAAAGTGCAGTTTGGTTTTTTGTAGAGAATAAAAAATAAGTTTGCTCGAGGACGAGCAAAAGATAAGTTTAGGGGTATTTGTTCATATCATAATATTGCATTTTATATTCCCCATTCTTATGCATTTTACAATAAAACAGGTGCTTTCAACGCATGTCTGCTACATATTACAGGTTACAGGTTCTTGGACAGAAAACAGTAAAAACGATGAAAAGAAGAAGCAAAAGTGGACTTTGACCAACAAACAGAAGACTCTTGATCAAGCCTACATCAAAGATAAAATTCACAAAGTACAAGGCAATACAAGGTCCAAGATTACAAAACGAACGGTTAAAAGTCCACCGCAATTATTCACTGGAGATCTGGAAGAAACATAGAAGCTATTTTAATAAAAGAAACAAATAATAAGGAAGCCCAAAGATTCAAGGCCCAATACTTCCTTTTAAAGAGACAGAGACATAAAATTTTACCAAAGCTTGGAGTCTACTTTGACTAGGTCTTCCTAAGGATATTTTGGTAAATGTAGACGTGCGAATTAATTGTAACCTAAGGTTTCCTATCCTCTATAAATAGGAACTCTAAATCATTGTAAAGGCTATGCCTCCCTTCATTAATAAATTTTAGAATTCTTTTGGAGAGCATCGGTGCCTCTTTTCAATTCATGAATTCAGATCTGACAACCCTGTGTTGATGTTTGGAGAGAGCCATCTGTAAAGTAAGTAGGTAATTTCAATTCTTGCCCTAGGTAATTTTTCATTCTCTGCCCTAGATTAAATTTAATTCCTTGCCATAGTTAGATAGTTAGATCTTTAATTCAATTGCCCTAGATTAATTTAGTTTTTAGATTTAATTAATCCATTCACATCGTTTGGAATTAACTCGTTAGCGCGACTAGGAGATTCACAACATCCCTGTGGACCGACCCGTACTCACCGGCTAGCTACATGCGACGCCGTTCTTGATTGCGGTAATAGATAGTTTTTGAGATCAATCAGGTATCAATCGATCCTGGGGAGAATCACTGGAAAGGTTCCGGGGTGATAAGGACGACTGAATGTCAGTCGCAGGCATTGTCTTTACCCTCAGTGGAGGGGCGGTATGTTGGAAGAGTTCCAAGCTAGGTACCGTGACTTAATAGATGATTAAAGGCAAGATACATCGTTACCAAGGATGCTACCAAAGAGGCAGTCTGGATATATTTAAGTTCATAAGCTGAACTTCGTTCCTGCCATTGTGTGACAATAAAGTTGTGGCTTAGTCCTAGGAACCCTGTCCCATCAGAGATCCAGACACATTCTTAAGCAGTATCGACTGATCATGGAGATGGTTGATCTTCAGGGAGATCGAGGTTAGGAGAGTAGACACAGAGGACGGGCGCTAGGCTAGCAAGAAAACTAACGCGCAACGGCTCAGTCCGTTGCTTGTTCAGTTCGTTGCTTGTTCTGGGGAAGATCAGCCTGTTATCCCTAGAGTCACTTTGATCCGTTGAGCGACGGCCCTTCCACTCGGCACCGTCGGATCACTAAGGCCGACTTTCGTCCCTGCTCAAGGCAAATCGACTTTCGATTATCATTTACGATGCTTTTAATATCAAGTTCATGGTTTGAGTTTTGGATTTTCGGTTCAGGCAAGAGAGCGAAGCGATCGACCATTTTAGGGACCGTTGTTGTATCAGTATGGAGCCGGCGTCGGTTGAAGACTGGTTTTGGGAACCAAACTTTTTGAGTTCCCAATCCAGTCATAGCATGCCGGAGTTGCCAGGCGCCAGCCTGTACTTACCCGGCGAACCGAACGAGTGTCCTTTCAGGAAACTCGGGAGGCCCGTCCAAGTCCGCTTCCCCTCGGTCTCTCCCTATCGGCTATCATAGACTCGACCGGGTTCGTGCCAAAGGCACTCTGCCTGGCCGCGCGGATCCACTCATAAAGGACTATTTCTCTGTAGAGACTTTTAAGGGATGGTTGAGTATGGGATACTTCAACCACAGCTGATTATTGGGTATGCGATACCACAACAGATGGCCCTAGTGCAAGTGGGAGATTGTTAGTTATATGTATGCCCTAGAGGCCATTACTGTACATACGATGTATATTGTATTGTATGCTTGGACATATATAGGTAGGACTTTCTTGCTCGACATGACAGTATGCTATCTGGTTGCTCTTTATCTTAACATGTACTCTGATTGTCTCTATGTTACATGTTGATAAAGCCCTTAGGATGAGTACTTGACTACCAGGACTATGATGCAGATTATACTAGTAGGGACAGTGTAGTCGTCAAGTATATCCTTCAAATGTTCCTAGTCGTAGGAGTACCGAGACAGGGCATCGATACTCCAGAGTAGACTAGCGTATGCGCTTCTTGATCCATATGATGGGCGATGGATGATCCCATATCCATTGGTGTTTGACATCAGAGAAGGTATACGGGTGCTCAGTGAAGACTGGGTACAGTGGACGGACTCGCCGAGAACTCCCAGATGGTATTATACCTCACGTCAGATGGCAGTTCTCTGGTGACACTGGTACAGGTTAGTATATAGATCCGAGATTGTCATAGAGTCTTGTGTGATTCCCACTATGCTTTGATTTCCACCTTACCACGTCTATTAGGGCATGCAAAAGGTGGCTTTTGGGTACATTCCTGAATCACATGGAGGCAATGAGCAATAGGAGGGGTTTCCTCTCTCCCGGTATAGGGAGTTGATGTTGCGCTGTGTTCGATTGGCTATAACCGGAAATCCCTGGCCAGGGTTGTTGAGATTTACTGGTAAGTGTTATCAGTAGTTTCTCGAACTATTATGGCCCTCATATCGACACGACTTATCAAGCTACTAGGGTCTGACGTTTACCTCCCCTAGGCGAGATATGCGACATATCAGACGAAGAGACCGGACTGTACGGGAGTGTTACTGGTTGGATTCACGGGAGAATGTACAGGCTTGCTTGTTGATCTTCTTATTGCTCAATACCTGGGTGGCTGTTACGTTTAGCTGACCGCTTGCAGCTTGTGGGTGTTTGATATGATCATCACCTACTGCCGGCGTATTGACGATTCTTTAGAGTCCTACACAGAGCTTTCCTGGCTCAGGCAAAATGGAGTAGGAACACATATATGATATGTGCGAGACCGAGAACAATACGTGTATGTGATACCGTATTAGATTCTCGCGATATGAGATATCGGCCGGGTATATGTGATATAGCCGGGTCATCGGATCAAGTGTTGATTCGATAAACTTATACAGATTATATTAGTCGGTTATTTGTGAAATAGCCGGATTATCGGATCAAGTGTTGATTTGATAATTTAATTTATAATTATATATTTGATTTATTAAATTACATTAACTAATATAAGCCCACTTAAAGATTCTTTTTCTCACTCGGGTAATACATTGATATATATGCGATATATGTTAATTGTATTATTTTATTTTGTTACAATAAATATTGTATATGTGATATATAATATTGTAACCTATTATGGTTATAAATGCAACATGATTTGTGGAGTTTAAATATGGTTATGGTTTGGATTAGGGTTACGCTTTCATGAAGCTTTCAAGAAGGTTCTTGAAGCTTTGACTTTGACCTTGATATTTGCAATGAGATTGCATACCTTCTATAAGATAGTTGGATCCCGATATCCGCTGTGAGTAAGAGTTACTCCAGGAAGACTTTTACACATTACAATTAGCCGATCAAGTAGGTGTCTAGAAACGTGTTAACGGGGTTACGCCTCTGGGAAAATGAGGTTTATTTTAATTAGGTCCGTGCAAAAGCACGGGGAACCTCCCTCAAAGTACCGGCATTGGCCTGGCTGAAAGATTGGCGAACTTGTAGGGTGTAATTAATCCCGGCTAGTCTTTTCTTTTAGGGTTTGAAGGAAGATTTGACTAAAACAGTGGGAGACATCCTGATTAGATATATTAATAGACCAATCTAATCTTGCAAGAGCATACGCTGAGTGTTTTCTTCTTTCTCTCTCTTGGTTACGACTATGTCACGTCTTAATCAAAATAACAATACGGATGTACTGACCGAACCCGCTAGTTATACTGCACTAAGGAACGTTGGTCCCACTCCAACTTATAATTGTTATAAGACAGAGAAGGAAATAGGGGATTACCAGAATTCCGTGCCACCCAATTGAAGAAAGTGCATGCTGATGCATCTTCTTCGGGTGTATTCATTACCGAGAACTGTTTCTCAGTATCCTTTACGTCCTGGGTATGGGATACCAGATCAGGATCCCGCAAATGTAATCTGTTACATGGGCTACAGATAGGTAGAGAACTGAGAACGGGTGATAAGTGTCAAGAGTTGGAAACGGTGCAAGTGTTGCAGCAAAGTCTGTTGGCAATTATCACCCTGTATTACCAGAATACATTGATTCTGAATGAATGTTATTAGATACCGAACCTGATATACAACATTACATCAGTCTCTTTATTAGTAAAGAAGGATATAATTTTGTATAGTTGGATAATGTTTTGAACATTTCCTATATCAAGAGTTGATCGGTTCAGGCACGTTATCTAAAAGCATAGACGTTCTAAATCAAACTACAGTTCTTATGTACATAACACACACAAGAGGAAGAGTTTAGAAATGAACGAATCCTTCTTGAGGCATTGTAGACTAGGTCATATCAATACGACCCGACAAGCTGAAGTTACATAAAGATACATATTTAAATTAGTTTGGGTTTACATCTTATAAAACTTGCCAGTCATGTCACAAAGATAATATGATCACAGCTCCGTTTATTAGAAACAGAGAAAGAGTTAGTGAACTCTTGGGATTGATACATCATGATGTATGGTAGTCCTATATCTACATATGCAGGACAGGTTCTTTATACTTCATTACATTCACTGATGATTTCTCAAGATTCAGACATATGATCCTGTTGAAACACTAGTCCGAAACTTTTGAGATAATCACAGAACATAACAGAGAAGTAGAGAACCAAAAACGGGTATAAGTATTATGTCCTTTGATGTGATCAAGAAGGATAATACTTGAGCACGGAATTCCTGGTCTATTCTAAAGGAGAATGAGATTCTCTCTCAGCATTACTCCGAATACACCACAGCACGTCGGTGTATCGGGGCAGAGCGATCGCACCCTATATGATATGGTGTGCTCTATGATGAGTACTACTGAGTAGCCTATTTTCTTTAGAGGTTATGCACTTGAGAAGTTGCATACCTATTGAATTTGGTTGCAACCAAATCAGATGCCTACCACTCCATATGTGATATGGTATGGGAAGAGCCCATCTCTTAAGGAAGTTAAGATTTGGGGTTGTCCAGTCTATGTCAAAAGCAAAATCCGGACAAGCTCGAGGTAAGGTCAGTTCTGTAGGAAGTTTGTTGGATATCTGAAGCATTCGCAATGGAATATCTTCTACCAAACTGAGGAACAAAAGATGTTTTGTTTTCTCAGCAAGCCACGTTTGGGAAAGGGAATTTCTTGTGAAGAAATTAGTGGTCATAAGGTAGAACTGGAAGTAGTTCTAGCTAAAACAAACTGCCGCTGATAATTTGGTAGAACCGGAGTATTCAATAGTTTCCAACGAACCTAAGCCTCTCCGCCGATCTGGTAGGGTTCTTCATCCAACCTGAGAGATACTTCATTTTCTCTATAACAGTGGGAGCGAGGATTGTATCATGAGATGATGACCCAACTAGTTTCGAGCAGGCCATCAGGAGTGGGGACTCTGTAAGAATGGCTGGATGCTTAGCGATCTGAGATGGAATCCATATACACCAACAAAGTTTGGACTTTGGTTGCTTTATCTGAAGGGTTAAATTCCCATCAGAAGCAAGTATATCTTGAGAAGATTATTTGGTGTACATGGAAAAGTTGAGACTTTCAAAGCTATACTTAAGTCCATCCAGATCCTACTTGCCACTGCTACATACCATGACTACGATATTTGGCGGTTGGGTGTCGTGACTGCATTTCTAAATGATGATTTGGAAGAGAGCGTCTATAAGTACACAGCCAGAGGGCTTCGTAGACAGTGGGAGCAGCGGAAACGTGTTCAAGTTGTTTTATGAGATAAATCAAGCATCGCGGAGTTGGAACGTCTGTTTTGATGGTAGTCGAAGAGTTTGACTTCATTAAGATGATTGATGAACCTTGTATATACAAAAATGTAGTAGAGAGTATGGTGGTGATCTTCGTATAGTACGTGGATGGCATACTCTTGATAGGGAAGGAGTTTCCTATGCTACTCTCGGTCAATCTCCTCTTATCACAAAGATTCTCTATAGGATCAAGGTGATACCTCCTAAATCCTGGGTTATGGATCTATGAGATAGATCTAATTGGATGTTAGGATTCTAACTAGTTGTAGTGAGATGGTATCAATCAATCCTGGGGAGAATCACTGGAAAGGTTCCAGGGTGATAAGGACGACTGAATGTCAGTCGCAGGCATTGTCTTTTCCCTCAGTGGAGGGACGGTATGTTGGAAGAGTTCCAAGCTAGATACCGTGACTTACTAGACGATTAAAGGCAAGATACATCGTTACCAAGGATGCTACCAAAGAGGCAGTCTGGATATATTTAACTTCATAAGGTGAACTTCGTTCCTGCCATTGTGTGACAATAAAGTTGTGGCTTAGGCCTAGGAACCCCTGTCCCATCAGAGATCCAGACACATTCTTAAGCAGTATCGCCTGATCATGGAGATGGTTGATCTTCAGGGAGATCGAGGTTAGGAGAGTAGACACAGAGGACTACAGCGCGGATCCACTCATAAAGGCATATTTCTCTGTAGAGACTTTTAAGGGATGGTTGAGTATGAGATACTTCAACCACAGCTGATTATTGGGTATGCGATACCACAACAGATGGCCCTAGTGCAAGTGGAAGATTGTTAGTTATATATATGTCCTAGAGGCCATTACTGTACATACGATGTATATTGTATTGTATGCTTGGACATATATAGGTAGGACTTTCTTGCTCGACATGATAGCATGCTATCTGGTTGCTCTTTATCTTAACATGTACTCTAATTGTCTCTATGTTACATGTTGATAAAGCCTTTAGGATGAGTACTTGACTACCAGGACTATGATGCAGATCATACTAGTGGGGACAGTGTAGTCGTCTAGTACATCATTCAAATGTTCCTAGTCGTAGGAGTACCGAGACAGGGCATCGATACTCCAGAGTAGACTAGCGTATGCGCTTCTTGACCCATATGATAGGCGATGGATGATCCCATATCCATTAGTGTTTGACATCAGAGAAGGTGTACGGGTGCTCAGTGAAGACTGGGTACACTGGACGGACTCGCCGAGAACTCCCAGATGGTATTATACCTCACGTCAGATGGCAGTTCTCTGGTGACACTGGTACAGGTTAGTCTGTAGACCCGAGATCGTCATAGAGTCTTGTGTGATTCCCACCGTGCTTTGATTTCCACCTTACTACGTCCATTAGGGTGTGCAAAACGGTGCCTTTTGGGTGAAGTCCCGAATCACATGGATGCAATGAGCGATAGGAGGGGTTTCGTCTCTCCCGGTATAGGGAGTTGATGTTGCGCTGTGTTTGATTGGCTATAACTGGAAATCCCTGGCCAGGGTTGCTGAGATTTACTGGTAAGTGTTATCAGTAGTTTCTCGAACTGTTATGGACCTTATATCGACACTACTTATCAAGCTACTGGGGTCTGACGTTTACCACCCCTAGGAGAGATATGCGACATATCAGACAAAGAGACCGGACTGTACGAGAGTGTTACTTATTGGATTCGTAGGAGAATGTACAGGCTTACTTGTTGATCTTCTGATCGATCAATGCCTAGGTGGCTGTTACGTTTAGCTGACCGCTTGTAGCATGTAGGTGTTTGATATGATCATCACCTACTGCCGGCGTATTGACGATTCTTTAGAGTCCTACACAGAGGTTTCCTGGCTCAGGCAAAACGGAGTAGGAGCACATATGTGATATGTGCGGGACCGAGAATAAAACATGTATGCGATACCGTATTAGATTCCGCGATATATGATATCGGCCGGGTATATGTGATATAGCCGGGTGATCGGATCAAGTGTTGATTCGATGAACTTATACAGATAATATTAGTCGGTTATTTATGAAATAGCCGGATTATCGGATCAAGTGTTGATTCGATAATTTAATGTATAATTATATATTTGATATATTATATTACATTCACTAATATAAGCTCACTTAAAGATTATTTTTCTCACTCGAGTAATATATTGATATATATGTGATATATGTTAATTGTATTATTTTATTTTGTTACAATAAATATTGTATATGTGATATATAATATTGTAACATGTTATGGTTATAAATGCAACATGATTTGTGGAGTTTAAATATGGTTAGGGTTTGGATTAGTGTTAAGATTTCTTGAAGCTTTCAAGAAGCTTCTTGAAGCTTTGACTTTGACTTGGATATTTTGCATGGATATTTCCTTAACCCAACCCAACCCTTTACCCGAGTTAAATCTTTACAAGGGTTAAGTTTTGTTTCTTAACCCATAGTTGCATTTCTAACCTCACATAAGTTTCATTATTCATCACAAAAGGAATATTATTCTTCTTCTTCCTTGAGCACTTGAAAAGCTTTCGAGCTTTTTATGAAGTGATGAAAATGAGTGAGAAATCGAAAACAAATGAGAGCTAAATTCTTACTTCATCATCCTCATCTATTCTAGCCGATTAGATTAGGGTGTTTGCTTTGCTAATACTTGATTAGCAAAGCAAGAGCTTGGGTTTGAGTTTCTTCAAGGTAGATCATCTTTGTTATCGAAGATCGGAAGCAAGCTTGCATCTTTCTCTTCATGGAGCTTCTCTAGTGTCTGGGTACATGATGATCGCGGCGAAGGGACCTCAACACGGTACTTTTGAAGTAAGGAACGTACTACAAAGGTTGTAATCCCAAACTCTTAGAAGTAAAGTTGTTTACTTGCTTTGTTTCGCTTAATCTATAGTCTAAGATCTTGGTTAGGGTTGTTCGGCACTTGAAAATTTTTATTTTGGCATGGTTGATGCCTTGTAGAACCATGTGACAGTGCCTAGTAACCCTACAGAAGAATCCAAGCGTGGGTTTTTACCCACGATCTCAGGACTCACTCTCTCCAAAGAGATGTCTCCCAAGACTGATTTGGAGAGAGCTCGCATGCAAGGGATACCCTATGCTTCGGTAGTAGGTTCTATCATGTACGTAATGCTATGTACCAGACCCGATGTAGCATACTCACTAAGTGTAGTGAGTAGGTATCAAGCAGATCCAGGAGAGAGTCACTGGACAGGCGTGAAGAACATTCTCAAGTACTTGAGAAGGACTAAAGAGATGTTCTTGGTGTATGGTAACGGAGAACTCCAAGTGGAGTCCTTTACCGATTCGTGCTTCCAGAGTGATAATGACGACTCTAAGTCGCACCCGGGATTTGTCTTTACCCTCAATTGAAGGGAGGTTTGTTGGAAGAGTTCCAAACAGGAAACCGTTGCAGACTCGACGGTGGAGGCTGAATACATCGCTGCCAGCGATGCTGCCAAAGAGGCTGTCTGGATGAAGAAGTTCATAACTGAACTTGGAGTGGTTCCATCCATTGAGTATCCAATACTTTTGTATTGTGATAACAATGGAGCGGTGGCTTTGGCCAAGGAACCCATGTCCCATCAGCGATCCAGGCATATTCTGAGGCAGTATCACCTGATCCGGGAGATAGTTGATCGCCGGGAGATCGAGGTCAGGAGAGTTGACACGAAGGACAACACGGCGGATCCACTCCCCAACGCCATTCCCCAGACACAATTTGAGAGACTCTTCGGGATGTTGGGTATGTGATACTACAACAACTGGCCTCAGTGCAAGTGGGAGATTGTTAGTTATATGTATGCCCTAGAGTCCATTATTGTACATGTGATGTAAATTATAGTGGACGCTTGGATATATATAGAGAGGTCTTTCTTGGTCGACATGATAGTATGCCATCTGGTTATACTTTGTCTTAACATGTTGACTTGTATACATGATGCTGTCTTGCTCTCACATGTTGACAAAGCCCTTAGGTTGTGTACTTGACTACCGGGACTATGATGGAGATCATACTAGTTGGGCCAAGGGTAGTCCACAAGTACAACCTTCAATTGTTCCTAGTCGTGGGTGTATCGAGACAGGGCATCAATGCTCCAGAGTAGAATAGCGTATACGCATCTTGACCCATATGATGGGCAATGGATGATCCCACATCCGTTGGTGTTTGACATCATAGATGGTATACGGGTGCTCAATGGAGACTGGGTACACTGAACGGACTCGCCGAGAACTCCTATTTGGTATTATACCTATCGTCAGATAGCAGTTTTCTGGTGACACTGGTACAGGTTAGTCTGTAGACCCGAGATCGTCATAGAGTCTAATGTGATTCCCACTGTGCTTTGATTTCCACCTTACCACGTTTATGAGAATGTGCAAAACGGTGGCTTTTGGGTACAGTCTCAAATCGCATGGAGGCAATGAGTGATAGGAGGGGATTCGTCTCTCCTGGTATTGGGGATTGATATTGCGCTGTGCTTGATTGGCCATAACAGGAATGCCCTGGCCAGGGCTATTACGGAGATTTACTAATAAGTGTTATCAGTAGTTTCTCGACCCGTTATGAGCCTCACATCGACACGACTTATCGGTTATTGGGGTCTGACGTTTACCACCACTATACTGGATTTGCGACATATCAGACGAGGAGACCAGACTATACGGTAGTGTTACTGACAGGCTTTTGCAGGAGTTGGAGCGGGCTAGCTTGCTGATATTCTGATCGTTCATTACCCAGCTAGCCGTTACGTCCAGCTAGTACCGCTGACGGCTTGTGGGTGCTTGATTTGATCATCACCTACTGCCTGCGTATTGACTAGTATTTAGAGTCCTACACAGAGGTTTCACTGGCTCAGGAAAAACGAAGTAGGAGCACATATGCGATATGTGCTGGACCGAGATTAATACGAGTATGTGATACCGTATTCTATTCTCGCGATATAAAGTATCGCTTGATTATATGTGATATAGCCGGGTTATCGAATCAAATGTTGATTCGATAAGTCGATACTGTATCGGTCGGTTATATGTGATAAAAACGGGTTGTCGAATCAAGTGTTGATCCGATATAATGATACAAATAATATTAGTCGGTCATATGAGATATAACCGGATTATTAAATCAAGTGTTAATTTAATGATTTAATGTATAATCATATATATTTGATATATTAATTTACATTAACTAATATTAGCTCACTTAAACATTTAATTTTCTCACATGTGCACACTTAATATATATGTGATATATATTAATTGTGTTTTATTTATATGGCATGGTTGCTGATACATGCAACATGGGTGTATGAGACTTGCACCATGATAAAGATAATGTAGGGTTTATTTATTTATTGTAATTCTTTTATTAGTTGGAAATTTGTCACATGGTATGAAGCTTTGAGATCCATTGACTTAGTCTACTAATTTTGTCTCACACTAGATATTTGTTAACCCAACCATTATCTAAACTCATGGTTAAGTCTCTACAAGGGTAATATTAGATATTTTTCCCACCCATGTTTTCCATTCACTCTCACAACATTATCTCTCTTCATCTTCTTCCTCAATGCTCAAGAGTTCTTTGGCTTTTGTTAAAAGTGAGAAATAATAGTGAGAAAAAGAAATCCAAAGTGAGAAAAAATCCTACTTCATCATCCTCTACAAGATTAACACTTTAGTATAGAGTGTTAGCTTCACTAATTCCACATTAGTGAAGAGGGTAACTTGGGTTAGTGTCTCCTCGACGTAGATCATCTTCGGCCTCGAAGATATCAAGCAAGATCGTTCCTTTCATCTTGAGAAGCCATGCAAGAGTCCGAGAGTTCCATGATTGCATCGAAGGGACCACTACAAGGAGCAAATGAAGTGAAGGACCGGTCTACAAAGGTTGTATTCCGTTATCACTTAGATGTAAAGATGTTTACTTTCTAGTTTATCTTCTAAAACTTTAGTTAGATCCTTGGTTAGGGTTGTTCGACACACTAAATTTTTAAATATAGCATGTTTTATGCCTTGTGAAACCTTGTGGTTGTACCCAAGAACCCTACAGTCAAACCAAGTCAAATGGTCAAACCAAGTCAAGTAGTCAAAACAAGTAGCCTTACCTCAATTATCATTTAAAAAAATAACAAATACTTTTCACCACCTCATAATTGTTTTAATCAAGTCAAGGTCAAAACCCCAAATAGGTGTCTCCTTCTATGCCCCTTTCATCCGTATATACATACCCGCATTCGTGTTTCGAGAAACACGAATACAAAGAGATGAAACTGATCCATCAATATATTATTAAGATCCGGCTTAAACCAAAACCCACTAGTATTATCCGCCTGAACATCATACGTACACAAGTGGATGTAAGTGATCGATGCCCTGCCGTAAAACCATACATCCTCTACACCTTTTGCCCGGTGCAGGGAAACTCTCTACGTGGGACTCTAAAGACTCGACACTACGCTGGCAGTGGGTTTAACCACAGGTCGCAAGCGGTACTATCTGCACTTAACGGTCCCCTGGTAGATGTCGATAAGAAGGTCGATGAGTAAAACCCATCCGAACTTCTACTGAGCCTGAATGTGACAATCTGTGTACAGTCCGGTTTGTTCGTCTAAGAGTATCGCATATCGGGCCTAGGGGCGGTAATCGTCAGACCCCTAATAGCGCAATAAGTCGTGTCAGAGAGTAGCCCAATACACCCTAAGAAACTATTAGAATACCTACCAGTAAATCTTGCTTGCCTTGGCCAAGAACTTTGTGTAATGGCCTTCCGAACATAAAGCGATATCAACCACCAATACCTGGAGAGACGAATCCTATCTAACCGCCACTGCCTCCAAGTGCTTCTGGACTGCACCCAACTACAACCTGTTTGCTCGACGCTTTTGAGCCATGGTAGGGTAGTAATCAATGTACAGTAGGAACACACTCGAGGCGAAGTAGCAGTGTCAAGTCGACGGACTAAACTGTACTCATGTCACCTGGGAACTGCTACCCGACGACAAGTATAATACCCACCAACAGTTCCCGACGAGTACTGTCCAGTGTACTCATAACCTAATGAGAACCTGCATACTATCTCCAGTATGACGTACTGATGGTTATGGGACAGACCATCTCCCCTGCTGGGATGACAAGCGTATACACTAGTTTACTGTGGAGTATCGATGCCCCGTCTCGAAAATCCTATGACTAGGGACATGTATAGGATGTGCTTATAGACTACCCAGCCCCCACTAGTGTGACTGCCATCACAACACAGGTAATCAAGCAAAGATCCTAAGGGCTCTACCAATATGTATAAGCGAAATGCTAAGAAAACACATGCACATATTGAGGTAGAAAAAAACAAGGTAGCATACTACCATTTCGAGAAAGACTGTTACTATGTCCGTGTATATCCCAATCTCCCATTAAGTAATATACAATCCAGTATGATACAATAATGGCCTCTAGGGCATATATCACTAACATTTGCGAGACTGACTAGTAGAGAAGTTGGGTGTTCGGTATCACATGGGCTGTGAGTATATAACACTGCAATAATTAGCATTAAGTGCAAGTGGGAGATAGTTGGCTATAGTGCCCTCAAGGCAGTTATCATAGTCGCAGGCAGGTGATTATGATGATTGAGGGAGGACCTATACTGGTAGAACTGTCTTACTCGAGATGATAGTATGCTATCTGGTTTGTCTTTATCATCATGTACATGCTTCAGGTGGTATTACAGATCATTATTACATGTTGATAGAGCCTATAAGATTCGTGCTTGACTACCAGCATTATAACGGCGATCATATAAGTGGGAGCTGGGTGGTCTATAAGAACATCCTTAAATGTCTCTAGTCGTGGGAGTTTCGAGACTGGGCATCGATACTCCAGAGTAGACTAGTGTATACTGATCGAGACCCCGACGAGGGGCAGTGGCCAGGTCTCACAAGCCATTGGTGTTAGTTTGTTCACCTAAGATAGTATACAGGTGCTCATTGGGTTATGATTACACTGGACGGACTTGCCGGGAACCTGCTAGATGGTATTATACATGTTGTCAGAGGTCAGTTCCCTGGTGACGTGTGTATAGGTTAGTCTGTCGACCAGAGATCGTCATTTTTCTCGTGTGAGTTCCAACTGTGCTTTGATTACTACCCTACCACGGCTCAAAGGAGTCATGCAAACAGGTTTTAGTTGGGTACAGTCCCGAGCCACATGGAGGCAGTGAGCAAATCGTCGGGGATTTGTCTCTCCCGGTATTGTGGGTTGATGTCGCGTTGTGCATGGGTGGCCATCACGAGAAATCCTCGGCCGGGGTGGACGAGAATTACCGATCTAGGATCGATAGTTTCTCAAGTGGTGATGGGTTTCATACCGACACTAAATGTCGCGTTATTAGGGGTCTAACTTTATCCACCCCCATAGACTCGATATGCGATACTTTTGGACGAACAGACCGGACTGTACGGATATTGTCGCTGTCAGGCTCAGTAAGGGTTTGGATGAGTTTGCTCGTCAGCCTTCCTTTTGCTCAATACCTGGGTAGCCGTTACGTACAGCCAGTGCCGCTGACGTTCTTGTGGTTAAACCCACTACCAGCGTATTGATGATTCTTTAGAGTCCCACATAGAGAGTTTTCACGGTTCAGGCGATATGGTGTGGATGACAATTGTTGGTACATACATGTGTTCGATGAATATGTATACAGGATGCACCGATTTTAATCGGACGGTTGATAATACTAGCGGCTTAGGATTGAGCCGGATTATTAAATCGGGTTTTGATTTAATAATTTATATATGCATTTATGTAGATGTATTCTTGTATTCTTGTTAATTATTCATTTTTTCTCTTGGCTATTTGTATTTTGATACGAATACTCGTATATGTGTTTCGATACGTGTACCGGGTAGTATTCCGTATTTATACGGAATAGCATCTAGAGGATGGCAACATCATTATTAGATTTTCTTTTTAGAAAATCATTTTGGAAATGAGGTGGATGGGTGAGTTGGCATGGGCATGGCTTGGCATGTAGAGAAGCATGGCTCTCATTTGTTTATTGAAAAATTGAGGAGATATTTTGTATGCATGGTTCAAATTAAAGTAGCCATATTCTTTACATGCCATAAAATTTTTGATATTCTTTGTTCACTTGATCATTCTCTCTCTCTTGAGATACTTAGCTTTCTTACCATGGTTGCTCATGCCACTAGTTTTCCTCACCTCCTTCTTCATCTTCCATGGTTGTACTTTTGAGCATATTTTTGAGAGAAAATTATAGTGAGATAATCCGACACCTCCACTCTCCATTGCTAGCAACCTTGGAGCGTCTGTTTCCTCGCTAGGCGAGGCTAGAGCTTGTGTCATTTCTCTCAGGTGGATCATCGTAGATGGAGGAAGACCGGCAACCAAATTCGATCAGCAGACACTAAGAGCTTGGGATGATGGTTGAAGACCCGAAGGACTTGGTTCATTCGGTATAACCATCAAACTCCTCTTTATACGCTTGATAGTATAGGGTTTAGGGTAGATCCGGGCATCGGGTTGTGGTAGCGCCGGTTTAGAAAATTTTTGTTCCGCATTTGGTCACGGTTTAATGGTCAGGGCGCTGCCGTAACCCAAAAATTTATATATCAAATATATATATATATATATATATTAATAAAGCAATTAGTGAGCTAACAATATTAGTTGATATATAATTATATCAAATATAATTTATATCAAATTATTAAATCAACCCATGATTTAATAATCCGGTTATATCACATATGACTGACTAATATCACTTATCTTTGTATCATATTATCAAATCAACACTTGATTCGATAATTTGGTTATATCACATATAATCTAACTTGATAAATGTTAACTGCCAGATTACAATATGCCAGCAGTAGGAAACATCTTTGTGGGACTCTAAAGATTCGTCAATACGCCAGTAGTAGGTGATGATCACATCAGTCACCTACAAGTCTTCAGCGGTACTAGCTGGACGTAACAGAGACCCGGGTATTGAGCGATATGAAGATCAACAAGAAAGCTCGTCCGTACACTCCATGAAACCTATCAGTAACACTACCGTACAATCCGGTCTCTTCGTCTGATATGTCGCATATCATATCTAGGGGTGGTAAATGTCAGACCACGGTAACGTGATAAGTCATGCCGATATCTAGTCTATAACAGTTCGAGAAACTACCGATAACTTTTATCAGTAAATCTCAGCAGCAGCCCTGGCCACGGACTTCCAGTTATAGCCAATCGAGCATAGTGCAACATCAACCCCCAATACCGGAAGAGACGAAACCCCTCATATCGCTCATTGCCTCCATGTGACTCGGGGCTGTACCCAAAATCCACCTATTTGCACTTCTCCTTTGAGCATGGTAGGGAGGAAATCAAAGCATAGTGGGAGCCACACAAGACTCTATGAAGATCTCGCGTCTACAGACTAACATGTACCAGTGTCACTAGACGACTGCTATCTGACGATAAATATACTACCAACTAGGAGTCCTCGACGAGTCCTGTTCGGTGTACCCATTCTCCAACGAGCACCTGTGTACAATCTTTGATGTTACACACCAATGGTTGTGGTATCAACCATCGCCCTTCAAGAGACAAGAAACGTACACACTAATCTACTCTGGAATATCGATGCCCTAGTCTCGATATCCCTTCGACTAGGAATTGATTAAATGATGTACTTTTTGACCACCCTGGCCCTAATAATATGTTCTCATCATAATCTTTGTAGTCAAGTACATATCCTAAGGGCTTTACTAACATGTGAGAAAAAGACAGTAAAGAATACCAGTCAACATGTTAAGATAAAGAGTAACCAGATAGCATATTATTATGTCGACCAAGAAAGTCTTCTATATATATGTCCAAGCATCCACTGTAATATACATCAATGCACAATAATAGCCTCTAGGGCATACATATGCCTAATAGGCACTAGCTATACGTAACGGATACCCGGGTACCTTTCGAAAAGGAAGGCCGACGAGCAAACTCATCCGGATCCCTACTGAGCCTATCCATTAAAATCTACATACAGTCCGGTCTCTTCTTCTGAGAGTATCGCATACCAGATCTAGTTGTGGTAAACGTGAGACCCTAAGAACCTAATAATTCATGCAGATGCGGCTCAGGACCAAACTGGTAAACTACCGATCAAGCTATCAGTAAGTCACGACTGCCTTGGCCAATGTCTTATGGTCATGACCAATCGAACACAGTGCGATATCGACTCCCTATACCAGGAGAGACGAATCCCCAACAATCACTCGCTGCCTCCATATGGATCGGGACTGTATCCAACCAAAACCTGTTTGCATGACTCAGTAGAGCCGTGGTAGGGTAGTGATCAAAGTACAGTGGGAACTCACACGAGAAAAATAATGATCTCAGGTCTGAAAAACTAACATGTACTCATGTCACCTGAGAACTTCTATCTCATGATAGGTATGGTACCATCTAGAAGTTCTCGGTAAGTTTGTCCAGTGTACTCATCCCCAGTGAGCACCTGTATATGATCTTAGGTGCAAAAGACCAATGGCTGCGGGACCAACCATCGCCCCTCGTCGGGATCTAGAAACGTATAAACTAGTCTACTCCAGAATACCGATTCCCATTCTCGATGCTCCCACGACTAGGGACCATTTAAAGATGTGCTTACCGACTACCCAGCTCCCACATGTATGATCGCTATCACAACGCAGGTAGTCAAGCAATGATCCTACGGGCTTTATCAACATGTATAAATGATATGTAATAACAAGTAAGACATACACACATGTTAAGATAAAGACAAACCAGATAGCATACTATCATATCAAGCAAGATTGTCCTGTACATATATATGTCCAAGTATCCATATGTATATATATACAATAATGGCCCCTAGGGCATATATATCCTACAATCTCCCACTTGCACTAAGGCCATATATTGGCGCACTGAGTACCCAACGTCTGCACTTGGGCCAGTTGTTGGCTTATCACATACCAACATCTCAAAAAGTAGCTCGAACTGCGCTTGAGGGATGGGCTTTCGTGAATGAATCCGCTGTGTTGTCTTTTGTGTCCACTCTCCGCACCTCGATCTCCCGACGATCAAAGATCTCCTTGATCAGGTGATACCGTCTCAAGATGTGTCTGGATTTCTGATCGGACCGTGGTTTCATCGCTAAATCTATAGCCCCATTGTTATCGCAATACAAAGGTATCGGATTAACAATAGACAGAACCACATCAAGTTTAGTAATGAACTTCTTAATCCAGACGGCTTCTTTTTCGGCATCACTGGAAGCAATGTATTCAGCCTCCATCGTCGAGTTTGCGACGATGTCCTGTTTGGAACTCTTCCAAGACACCGCCCCTCCATTGAGGGTAAACACAAAACCCGAGACAGACTTGCTGTCATCCTTGTCACTCTGGATGCTTGAATCGGTAAAGGACTCAACTTGCAGGTCTCCATTACCATAAACTAAGAATATCTCCTTAGTCCTTCTCAGGTACTTGAGAATTGTCTTCACTGCTTTCCAGTGGTTCACACGTGGGTCCGACTGATACCGGGTCACTACGCTAAGAGCGTAAGCTACATCTGGTCTGGTACATAGCATCGCATACATTATAGATCCTACCGCCGAAGCGTAGGGTATAGTGTTCATGCGAACCCTCTCCTCAGAAGCCTTGGGAGACATCTCTTTGGAAAGGGTGATTCCGTGCACAGCGGGTATGTTACCGCGCTTGGAATCTTCCATACTAAATCTCTTTAGTATGGTCTCTATGTACCTGGACTGTGAATGTCCCAATATTCTCTTTGATCTATCTCTATAGATCTTGATTCCCAGAATGTACGAGGCATCACCTAGGTCCTTCATTGAGAACCTTTGTGATAAGAACAGCTTGACCGATTGTAGCATAGGAATATCATTTCCTATCAAAAGAATGTCATCCATGTACAGGACTAGGAATACGACTGTTCGTCCTACAATCTTCTTATATATACACGGCTCATCCTCGTTCTTGATGAAGTCAAATTCCTTGACTGTTTCATCAAAACAGACGTTCTAGCTCCGCGATGCCTGCTTTAATTCATAAATGGATTTAAGCAACTTTCACACCTTCCCGCTGCTCCCACTTCCTACAAAACCATCCGACTGATCCATATAAACGCACTCTTCCAAACTTCCGTTTTGAAATGTCGTTTTTACGTCCATCTTCCAGATTTCATAGTCATGGAAGGAAACAATGGCAAGTAGGACCCAAATGGATTTGAGCATAGCCACTGGAGAAAAGGTTTTGTCATAGTCCACACCTCGTCTTTGACAAAAACCTTTTGCTACATGTCTAGCCTTATAGGTTTCCACCTGCCCATCTACACCGATCTTCATTTTGTAGATCCATTTGCATCTAACAGGTTTTAACCCAGGTGGAGCAATACATTTCGGATCGCATAGCATCCAGCCACTTATCAGATTCACTACTGATAATGGCCTTCTTGAAACTAGTAGAATCATCTTCTTCCAAGATGCAATTCTCTCAATCGCTGTCTATGAGAAAACCGTTGTATCTTTCGGGCGGATAAGAAATTCTACTAGATCTACGGAGTGGCTGAGGTTTGTCGGGTATTACTGAATCTAGCGGTTCCACCAAATCTTCTGTTATAGTTTGTGTTTCTTGAACTTCATCCAGTTCTACTATGCCGTCACTAATTTTTTTTGCAAGAAATTCTTTTTCCAAAAATGTGGTGTTCTGAGAAACAATAATCATTTGTTCCTCTGCGTAGTAGAATAGATATCCATTGGAATCTTTTGGCTATCGCACAAACTTACACAAAACTGATCGTGCCTTGAGTTTGTCTGGGTTCTGCTTTTTCACATAAGCTGGGCAACCACAAATCTTAACACGTTTAAGATACAAACTCTTACCACACCATATTTCATATGGAGTATTAGGCATGAATTTAGATAGAACTTGATTCAAAAGATTTGCCATTGTCTGAAACGCATATCCCTAGAATGAAAGAGGCAACTCAGCGCTACTCATCATGGAGCGAACCATTTCCAATAGGGTATGATTCCTCGCTGTGATACACCGTTGTTCTGTGGTGTAAACGGAGGAGTAAGCTGAGAGAGAATTCCATTCTCTTTTAGGTATTCTAGGAATTCCAGTCTCAAGTACTCCCTTCCTCTATCAGATCTGAGGATCTTGATACTTTTTCCAGTTTGGTTCTCTACTTCGTTTCTGTATTCTTTGAATTTCTCAAAGGCTTCAGATTTGTGTTTCATGAGATACACATATCCGAACCTAGAGAGATCGTCAGTGAATGTGATGAAATAGGAGAACCCACCCTGTGCATGTATAGATATTGGACCACATACATCGCTGTGTATGAGTCCCAAGAGCTCTGTTGCTATTTCTCCGTGTCCGGTAAACTGAGATTTGGTCATTTTTTCTTTGAGATGGGACTGGCATGTTTCATAAGATGAAAATTCGAATGTATTTAAATATCCGTCCTTATGCAATTTACTCGATCTTTTCTCTTTGATATGACTAAGTCTACAATACCACAAGTAGAATTCATTCACTTCTGAACTCTTCCTCTTGCGTGTGTTTTGTATATTGAAAACTGCGTATTGATTAAGAACATAGATACCATTACACAGTGTACCTTCTGCAACCATTATCTGATTAAGGTAAATGTTCATGATATTTCTATCAAGAACAAATTTATATCCATATTTATCAAGTAAAGAAACTGATATGATATTGCAAACAATAGAAGGTACATAATAGCAATTGTTTAAAATCATAGTATTGCCATTTGACAATGCCAGGTGATATTCACCGACGGCAGAAGCATCAACTTGTGCTCTGTTCCTTACTCTGAGGGACATATCACCAGGTCCAACCATCTAATTTTTTCTCAGTCCCTGTAATAAATTACAGATGTGAGTTCCTGACCCGGTATCTAGTACCCAGGAGGTAGGACTTGCAGGGTTACTTAGCGCGGCAGCAAGGTTTCGGGAGGAATCGTCCATGCCGATTTCAAAAATTTGTCGTTCTAAAGAACCCTAACCTAGAATCTTAACTAGAGATTTAAACAATACAACATGCAAACAACTTTGCATACAAAGTGAATGAGGAATACAATCTTTGTAGACCGGTCCTTCACTTCTAAAGCTCTGTTTAGTAGTCCCTTCGCTCCAAGTAGTGAACACACGAACTCTAATAAGGGTTCACATAAAGAAATGAACAAGCATGCTCAAAATCTTCGAGGCCGAAGATGATCTACGTTGAGGAGACTCAAGCTCATGCTACCTCTTCACTAATGGTAGATTAGTGAAGCAAATACCCTAAACTAAATGGCTAATATAGTAGAGGATGATGAAGTAGGAATTGGGCTCACTTTAGATTTATTTTTCTCATAATATTTTCTCACTTAGAAAAAAGGTAGCAAGCTTTTTCTCAATGAAGAAGAAGATGAAGTGATCAAGAGAAATGAAACTTATACGGTGAGAATAGCAACCATTGGTGAGTTAGTGTCATACACTAACTCTTGTAGAGAATAAACCATGGTAAGGATAATGGTTAGGTTAATAATATCTCAAGAAAAAAAAACTAGTGGACTTGGTCAATGGTTATCAACAAGCTTCTCCAAGCTTCTAGCCATGACAAAATATCACCAATTTACAATTTACTTTGATAAATAAAAACCCTAAGATTATCCTAACTATAGTGTAAGTCTCATATACCCATGAAGCATGCGGCATCAAGCATGACACAAAAAAGTTGTATATTAATATAATCACATATATACTATATGCACACAAGTGAGAAGAAGAAATGATTAGTGAGCAAATATTAGTTAATGTAGGTTAATATATCAAATATATAATTATACATTAAATTATCAAATCAACACTTGATTTAATAATCCGGCTGTATCACATACAACCGACAAATATCATATGAATCAACTTATCGAATAAACACTTGATCCGATAACCCGGTTATATCACATATAACCGACCGATATCACATATCGTTAGAATAGAATGCGGTATCACATACACGCATTAATCTCAGTCCCGCACATATCACATATGTGCTCCTACTTCGTTTCGCATGAACCAGGAAACCTCTGTGTAGGACTCTAAAGACTCGTCAATACGCCGGCAGTAGGTGATGATCATATCAAACACCCACAAGCCGCAAGCGGTCTGCCAAACGTAACGGCCACCCGGGTATTGAGCGATCAGAAGATCAACAAGCAAGCTTGCTCATACTCCTGCAAATCCAATCAGTAACACTACCGTACCGCCAGGTCTCTTCGTCCAAATGTCGCATATCACAGCCTAGGGTGGTATAACGTCAGACCCCAATAGCCTGATAAGTCATGCTGATGTGAGGCTCATAATGATTCGAGAAATTACTGATAACACTTAACAGTAGATCTCAGCAACCCTGGCCGGGGATTTCCTGTTATGGCCAATCGAGCATAGCACAACATCAACTCCCAATACCGGGAGAGACGAATCCCCTCTTATCGTTCATTGCCTCCATGTGACTCGGGAATGTACCCAAAAACCACCTTTTTGCACGATCTCTTGACCATGGTATGGTGGAAATCAAAGCACAATGGGAATCACACAAGACTCTATGACGATTTCGGGTCGACAGACTAACCTGTACTAGTATCACCAGAGAACTGCTATCTGACGATAGATATAATACCATCTAGGAGTTCTCGGTGAGTCCGTCTAGTGTACCCAGTCTCGATTGAGCACCCGCATACCTTCTCTGATGTCAAACATCAATGGATATGGGATCATCCATCGCCCATCATATGGATCAAGAAGCGCATACGCTAGTCTACTCTAGAGTATCGATGCCCTGTCTCGACACTCCCACGACTAGGTACATTTGATGGATGTACTTACCGACCACTATTGCCCCACTAGTATGATCTGCATCATAATCCTGGTAGTCAAGTACTCATCCTAAGGGCTTTATCGACATGTAATAGAGAGACAATAAGTGTACATGTTAAGATAAAGTTCAACCAGATAGCATACTATCATGTCGAGCAAGAAAGTCCTCCCTATATATGTCCAAGCATCCACTACGATATACATCGCCTGTACAGTAATGGCCTCCAAGGCTTACATATAATTAACAGGACTGACCGAAAAGCAGTTCTCAATAACAAGAACACGTGAAGGAGACGCAATAGTATGCTTCTTCTTCGTTGGGGTCATCAAGAAATTCATGCAATCTTCTTTCCTCTGCTAATACATGCGCCTTGGGCACGCCTCGATAACGTCAGTCTTCCATAGAATCATGAGACGTAACTGACGTCATCTTAGAGGGCAAGATATTGCGGCGAGCGTTATTGTGATAATTTGGTTGGTCCCGAGAGCTCGACATTGCACTATCCAGCGCCCAACGAGCCATGTAATCATTCCTCGCACGGGGTCGCGACTGCCGGAATCGGCTTGCCGATGTTCCGTAGTCTCGAGATTGGAATGAGTGAGGCGGAGGATCTCAGCATGTCCTTCTGCCGCCTTATGGATGCCGCCGTTCTGGAGAGCAGAGGCGTCGGTTTGCCAGGCGTGACTGGCAGTTTAGACACGAGCGAGCACATCCACCATCACTGTCAGCCGTTCGATCCGTGCTGATAAGGATTCGACGATATACCTATAACTAGCAACTAGAGAAGGGTTAGAAAAGCTATACCGATCGATCCGTATCCTTCGGTCTTTGGCCACCAATCCAAGCTCCTTGCAGCATCTCCGATCTCCGGTCTCCTCGTCGGAAAGGGCACCACATCTTCGAGTCTTTTTACGGGCTCCCGCTTCATCCGAAGCAACTCGGGCACGAAGTTCGCTAGCCGACGTGTCCAAGGCGAAGTAGAGAATGTGTGTGACAACTTTGTCTCTTGCATCCATTGCATGGATGGAGGTTGAAGATGAAGCCATCAATGGAGGTTGTGAGCTAGAGGAAGAAGGAGAAGAACAAGCCTTTTTCCTTTTGTGTTATCTTATGATGAAAATGAGAGAGTGAGAAGTAAAAAAATACAAGACCAAACTTTCTTCTTGGCTGCCCCCTCTCTCTCTTCTCATCATATCAACACAAAATCAATCAAATAATGTGACATTAGCACAAGAAAAGAGACCATGAGTCACTAATGAAGTCTATGCCACATTAAATGCACAAAAACGATGATTTAAGCTCACAATTTCCATTTGTAAACATTAATCCAAATGTTTACAACAATAAAAAGATACGGCAACATCTAAAGTAAACTTGTGACGGATCACAAGGATTCCCCTCACCTGTATATACATACCTACATCCGCATTCCGACTGAATGCGAATACGATGAGACTAAAGTAATCCAACAAATCTAATACCCGGATCCGGCTTAAACCAAAGCCCACTAGTATGATCCGTCCGATCATGATCCGTGCACTACCGCACGTATATGATCGAACCCTGCCATATATCATACGGCCACTACAAAGTTTCGCCCGAAACTTGAGAAACTGTCTATGGGGGACTCTAAAGACTCGTCAATACTTTTGCTGTAGATTTAACCACTGGCTCGTCAGTGTTAATAGCTGTACGTAACGGGCTACCAGTTATTGACCAAAAAGGAGGTCAATGAGCGAACTCATCCTGACACCCTACTGAGCCTGTCAGTGACAATATCCGTACAGTCCGGTTCGTTCGTCTATATCGCATGTCGGGCCTAGAGGGTTGGTAAAAGTCAGACCCCCAAAAGCGGTATAAGTCGTGTCGGAGTGTAGCCCAGAACACCCTGAGATACTACTGGAATACCTACCAGTAAATCTCCTTCCTTGGACAAGGACTTCGTGTAATGGCTCTCCTAGACACAACGCGATCTTACCCCCAATACCGGGAGAGACGAAACCCCTACCGATCCGCTCACTGCCTCCATGTGGCTCGGGACTGTACTTAACTAAAACCTGTTTGCACGACTCCTTTGAGTCGTGGTAGGGTAGTAATCAAAGCACAGTGGGAACTCACACGGGATAAATGACGATCCCATGTCGATGAACTAACCTGTACACATGTCACCAGGGAACTGCTATCTGACGTCAGGTATAATACCAACTAGCATGTTCCCGGCGAGTCCTGTCCTGTGTACTCATAACCAATGAGCACCTGTATACATCTTAGGTGAACCAACTGAAACCAATGGCTTGTGAGACCGGCCACCGCCCCTCGTCGGGGTCTCGACTGTATACACTAGTCTACTAATGGAGTATCGATGCCCATTCTCGAAACTCCCACGACTAGGGACCACTTTAAGGATGTGCTTATAGACCCCAGCTCCCACGTATATGATCGCCATCATACTGCTGGCAGTCAAGTAAGAATCCTAAGGGCTCTATCAACATGTAATAGCGACCTGTAAGGTCACCTAAAGCAGTACACGATGATAAAGATAAACCAGATAGCATACTATCATCTTGAGTAAGACTGTCCTACCGGTATAAGTCCTCCTTCAATCATTGCAATCACGTGCCTGTGATCCAATAATTGACTCTGAGGGCACTATATCCAACATTATATAATGGTCGTGTTGAAGCGAGCCAATGCGAGATTCTCGCTGTCCGTTACGCCCCTCCGTCACATTCGCGTTGATGGCGGGATACGCTCATTAATGACGAGATACGCTAGCGTGGGATGCAGGATGTAGAGCGGCGTAGATCTCGTCGTCTCGAAATACACGGAGCCGTTAAGGATGCGCTCGTGCCCCGTGATCCCAGCCAAGTAGGGACGCTGTGGAATCTCGGCTAAAGGATAGCTCGAAGACGAGCAAAGGATCTAATGAAACTCAACTATATGATTGCTCAGAGACGACCAATTATCTGGTGGTTAGGCGAAGAGGGAATGTACTCAGAGAAAGCCCACAAAAGGTCGGGTGCTACCTCGGAGGTAAGACGGTGAGGAATGCCCCAATTGCATCATACCTATTCTAGCTCCATAGTCCCGAAGAATCTAGTGGGCTTACTTAGAAGGAACATCTTCTGCTACGTACCATGATCTAGGGATTCTCCACTTAAGAGTATCATCAGGCTCCGTTTATCATGCCACAGTGAGATCTCCGCCGCACCATGTCCCGCATCCCACGCTAGAGTTGAAAGTGTACGTTACCACCACCACTTGGTTTTTGTAGCATCACACATGCCATTTTAAAAAGTTTAGGGTGCCAAGTAAAACTTAACAAGAACTTTAGCTAGATGATTAGGGTTTAACTAAGATATTAACTAAACTATGAGAAGAGAATGAGGCTACAACCTATATAGACCATGTCCTTCTCTTTTTATGCTCCATGTAGTAGTCCACGTGACTCCACTAGGCTCCACTTGAAGGAATGAACGGGCTTTCTCCAATGACCTTCATACCGAAGGTGATCCACCCGAAGCCCACTAGCTCAAGTTACCTCTTCACTAATCTTCTTTCAGTGAAGGAAACACGCAACACCAAAGTGCTAGTTTAATGTGGGATGGTGAAGTAGGGGATTTAAGGCTCACTAGAGTTCTTACAAGTTCAATGATTCACACCACATATGAGGGTTTGAACTTGGAGGTGAGGTGATGAAAATGTTGAGAGCAAGAGAGTGCAAGAGCTCAAGAATGGCTAATGCATGAACTCTCAAGTGAAAGAGTGTAGAACGACAACTCATGAGCTCACTCATTATTAACACTTGGAATAAAAATAATGCACCATACTTCAATAGTGCAAACAAATGAATAAATAAATGTATAAACCATGCCTTGAACCAAACCACAAATATGTTTCCAATTTACACCTCATTTTCTATGTTCATAAAATAGAAAATCATGCCATGCTTCATATAATATATATATATATATATATACATATATCAAATATATATTAATATATATTAACAAATATAATTAGTGAGCTAATAATATTAGTTAATATATAATTATATCAAATATAATATATATCAAATTATCAAATCAACACTTGATTTAATAATCCGGTTATATTACATATGACTGACTAATATCATTTATTTGTGTATCACATTATCAAAACAACACTTGATTCGATAATCTGGTTATATCACATATAACCTAACTTGATAACATATAACTGGCAGATTACAATACGGTATCACATACTCATATTTAATCAAGCCCACGCACATATCACCATATGTGCCCTACTTCGTTTCGCTTGAACCAGGAAACTTATGTGTGGGACTCTAAAGTCACATCAATACGCCAGCAGTAGGTGATGATCACATCAGTCATCCATAAGCCGTCAGCGGTACTGGCTGGACGTAACAGCTACCTGAGTATTGAGCGATTAGAAGATCAACAAGCAAGCTTGTCCATACTCTCCATGAAGCCTATAAGTAATACTACCGTATAGTCCGGTCTTTTCGTCTGATATGTCGCATATCGAGTCTATGGGTAGTAAACGTCAGACCCCAGTAACTTGATAAGTCATGCCGATATATGGCTCATAACAGTTCAAGAAACTACTGATAACACTTACCAGTAAATCTCAACAGCAGCCCTGGTGTCACGCCCGCTTCCCAATATACGGACAGAGGACACGACTGGCCGCTACATATTTACTCTTAAGCAAATACGCTAAGTGTATCTAAGCAATATAAATAAAATGCATAAGAGACAAAAGATATAATTGAACAACAAATTTATTTATTCACATTCTTTTTACAATACATGGAAAAGTAAATACATGGGATAAAGAGATGCCTAAACAGTGGCATAACAGAAATGAAAAGTACTGAAAGTAAATGTGTACAAGGAATCTAAAGCTCGGGGTCGTATGCTAGTTGGTCCAAGTCTTCGCTAATGGGCTCGATCTCCTGAAGGTACAAATCACCAGACAACAGTCCAAAGAAGAAAGAGAAGGAATATCGTCAGCGAACAATCGCTCAGTAAGTCCCAAAGATAATAGAGAAGTGGAATAGACAGAGAGATAGAATGTAATTTTTAATGTTGTATTATATTGTTGATGCTGTTGTTTGTTGCTTGGTACAGAAGAATGCCAGTGTATACAAGAGGAGTCTCAGAAAACCAGAGACTAAGGTGAACGGAATGTATAAGGAACTGTTTATACCATGGTATAACAGCAATGTAATACAGGTTAGGTGTCTTAAATCTTGCTGTCTCGTGCCACTTCTAACACCTTCCGTACCAATCTACCCCTTAAACCCTGCGATATCTTGATTGTATTGTTTGTATTGTCTTGTCTTGTAATTTAAATTATATAGATGGATGACTTGCCGAAACCATGATATCAGTAAATGGATGTAACTGGAGAATCATGTAATTAGATATATATCCATGGTTTGATTCAGTCAATATAGATTGAATAGATTGAATATATGGATTCATGGATTCATATTGAATTATAGTTTGTACTTGAATCATATTCAAGTCAGGTTATTTATAATGAGACTCGGTCTAATTCAGAACAATTAGAAAAGAAATTGATGTCCTAAATTTGGTTTTGGTGTTATCGGTAACCGCTGCACATGGGCGGCAGGATTTGTGTCTTTGTCAAAGACGATTACCGTGTTGATAACACTGTTTGTTAAGTTGTCTACCTTAAATAGGCAAGCACCCATATCTCTCGCTCCCTGAGGCTCAAGAGACTGGTTTCGCTTAAACCTATGTTTACTAAGGTCCTTATTGTAATTTATAGAACTTGAGGGGCTTTTATGTAAAAATAAATTGTATACTTTTCAAAATACACCTCAAGTATTTAATTATCGTCTTTAGAGTTTTCATAGATGTAGTTTATATATGCGGCACTTATAGTGAATAAAATCTAATTTCATAATATATGGTATTTATTTGCAATGTATTGAACTTGTATGGAATTGCATGGTATTTTCATGTAAAGTGATTCTTTTTTAGTTAAAAAAGTTGGAATATTTATACTATATCAAAAATAGATACTTTGATGATACATATATATGTAAAATAATTTAATTTATTATTTTTCTAGAAATCTCATTTTCTTAAGATATTTGTATTTTAAAATCTTTCGAGACCGTATGCTCCTTGCTGAGGTCTGCATCTCGCACTACTAAGCCCGAGGATGTGCAATAATCCGCACCATCCCGAACGGGTTCCCCAAAATGGGTTGTAGCGGCGCTTTGCAAAAATTTGTTTAAAATACATATCTTGTAGAAAAAGGTTTTAATAGTAAAACGTATTTATGTGTAAAATTACATTTTCCCGTATTCTATGTTTCCGAAAGGCATCATGATATATTGCATATGAATGTTGTGAGGAGGTAGGTCATTACCTCTTGATCTATTTAAAGGTATAGCAAGGAATTATGATGTTTAATGTCGAAACAAATCTATATAGTATTTTTCTGAAAAGATACGATAAAAACTACAACATGAATTGTTTTGCTATAAAACTTGTTCAATATGTTTGTTAATGATTAATAGTCATGATATGCAACTTTGGTATTGTTGTATTTAAGAAAATTAGAACTTTTTAATGAAAACCGAATCGGAAGTCGGATTAACTCCGCTTCCATCGGGTTTTAGAAATACAAGTTTTTAGAGTACACAAGAGAAGGGGGAAGATGGACTTAGTGGTGTGTTCATTAGAGAAGAAAATGAGGGAGAGGTAGGAGGTGCCGGTGCGTCGTTTCGTCGCCGGGAACTCCTAGGGTCATCGTCGGAAATTCGTTGGAGATTCGCCCTTCGCTAACTCTACTTGTATACTAAAATTCTATAGAATTTTCTAGAGAGTTTAGACGAAGTTTGTGAGTGAGGGGTGTGTGAGATGGAGTGGTATTTATAGGAAAAGATTAGGGTTAAGGTTTGATAGAAAAATTTGCATTTAAATTTCATTAAGAATAGTTTTAATTGTATTTTAATTCCTCTGGAATAATGCAGGGAAATTAAACATGATAGGGGTTATACGGAGACCAAAAGACACAGGAGTTCAGAAGGGAGAATCAGTGTCAGGCCGAGTCAACCCGGTACCGCCGGCCGAGCCGCCGGCCCGAGTCGGTCGAGTCGGGTCGGGGCTCGTCGCCACGTGTTCTTTTTCGTTTGGTCTACCCCCTGGGCCAGTTTGTTTTATGTGTGACTTTTGGTATTTACGAGTTATGCACGTGTAGACCCTTGGGCTTCTAAAAATTAAAAAGAAAACTAATTAAAAAATAATGTGGTTAATGGGATTTGAACTCTGGTGCTTTGGTTCAGCAGTGCAAGGTCTTACCAATGAGCTACAAGCTCCTTCTTGCTGTTCAAAAGCAAATCAAATACTTATAGTACACACAGGAAATGTAAATGCCCCAAGTATACATTAACTTTAATGAATTTTATATACACTATAATTGGAGTTGTTACAGTCTACCCTCCTTACAAAAATTTCGTCCTCGAAATTTACAATTTTATTTTAAGGACTAGTTTACAAATAAGTGAGGATATCTTGCACGCATCTCGTCTTCCCTTTTCCATGTCGATTCTCTTGGAGTGTCTTTTCTCCACATCACTCGAACCAACTTGACTTCCTTGTTCTGAAGTGACTTCACTTTCCTGTCCAGGATCTCAACAGGTTGTTGCTCATAAGATAAGTCGGGCTGTACAGTGAGCTTGGAATGATCGAGAATGTGGCTGGGGTCACTCACATACCTTCTGAGTTGGGATATGTGGAACACATTGTGCACTCATTCTAACGAAGGTGGAAGTGCCAAGCGGTATGCCACTTCACCGACTCGTTCGAGTATGTCGAACGGTCCAATGTATCTCGGACTTAGCTTACCCAGTCTTCCAAATCGAATCACTTCGTGGTTTGGAGATATCTTTAAGAATACGTGATCTCCCGGCTTGAACTCCAAGTGACGTCGCCTTGTATCAGCTCATTGCTTCTGTCGATCTTAGGCTTTGCACATCTTTTCTTTGATAGTACGAACCACATCAACAGTTGCTACTATCATCTCAGGTCCAAGGAGTTCTCTATCTCCGATGTCGTCCCAACTTAATGGCGATCGACACTTCCTTCCATAAAGTGCTGCAAAAGGTGCCATTCATATATTTGCTTGGTACGAAAACTCCACAAGATGTAGGTGATCTTACCACGATCCTCCGAATTCTAACATACACGCTCTGAGTATATCCTCCAAGATCTAAATAGTTCGCTCAGACTGACCATCGGTTTGTGGATGATAAGCCATGTTGAAGTTCAGACTTGTTCCCAAGCTTGCTTGCAGACTCTGCCAAAATTGTGATCGAAACCTGGTGTCACGATCGGAGACAATGCAGACCGGTACTCCATGAAGTCTCACAATTTCCTGTATGAGTTCATGGGTATCATAGATAGTACATATTTGAAGAGTTTAAATCTTACTTAGATTCTTACCTCCATATACTTCTTTGCTAATGTCTCAGTTGATTGGCCAACTTGAAATGGGATGAAGTGAGCCGATTTTGTGAGTCGATCCACAATAACCCATACCGCATCGTTATCCTTTGTGCTGTGAGGAAGTGTAGTCACAAAATCTATTGTGATGTGTTGCCACTTCCATTCTGGGATAGGTAACAGTTGAAGTAATCCAGATGTCCTGTGATGTTCAGCCTTTACTTGCTGACACACCAGGCATTTATCGACGCTTCTGGCTACTTCACGCTTCATTCCATGCCACTAGTAATTTTGACGCAGATCTTTGTACATCTTTGTACCTCCAGGGTGTACTGAGTAGGGAGAGCTGTGAGCTTCTTTCATTAACTCTTTCCGAACAGAACCTTTTGGTACACATAATCTACTGCTGTATCTCAAAGATCCGTCTTCATGGATGATGAAGTCTGTTCTGAGTCCATTCTCTACTTGTTCTCTGATCTTTTGCAACTTAGCATCACTTGCTTGAGCTGCTTTGATCTGATTGATGATGGTAGATTGAACTTGTAAATTCATCAAATTTGAAGCGTTACCTGGCATGACTACTTCAATCTCCATCTGATGCAAGTCTTGTTGAAGCTTCCACTGAGCGGTAAGATTCGTTGCTAATGGTTGAAGACTAAGGGCATTAGGTACCACATTTACTTTCCCTAGGTGATATTGCAGGTTGATGTCAAAGTCCGCCATGAGTTCTAACCATCGTCTTTGCCGCATATTAAGCTCCTTCTGAGTAAAAACATATTTCAGACTCTTGTGATCTGTGTATATGTTCACTCATTCACCAAGAAGATAATGACGCCAAATCTTGAGAGCAAATATTACAGCTGCCAACTCAAAATCATGCGTCGGATAATTAAGCTCATGAATCTTCAGCTGACTTGAAGCATAAGCCACAACCTTTCCGTGCTGATGTAGAACACATCATAATCCCTTACCGGATGCATCATAATTCACTTTGAAACCTCCAGATTGGTCCGGTATAACGAGAATAGGCGCTAATGTCAAGCTTGACTTGAGTTCTATGAAAGCCGGTTCGCATGCTTCTGACCACACAAAGTCTTCATCTTTACGTGTGAGCTTGGTCAGGGGTGTTGCTATCTTTGAAAAGCCTTCAATGAACCTTCGATAATATCCAGCTAGACCCAAGAAATATCGAATGTCCTTCACTGACTTTGGTGTCCGCCATTCGCTTACTGCTGAAATTTTCGCTGGATCCACAGAGATTCCTTCGCCTGATACAATATATCCGAGAAAACCAACTTGATCTAGCCAAAACTAACACTTGTTGTACTTGGCGTAGAGTTGATGTTGTCGTAGAGTTTCCAGAGCAATTCGTTGGTGTTCGGCGTGTTCTTTCCGACTCTTAGAATACACCAGGATGCCGTCGATGAAGATGAAAACAAACATGTCTAATTACTCCCGGAAAACTTGATTCATTAGGTTCGTGAGTATTGTTGGTGCGTTGGTCACTCCAAATGGCATCACAAGAAATTCGTAATATCCATAGCGAGTTCTGAAAGCCGTTTTATGAATATCAGCTTCCTTGACCTTCACCTGATGATAAGCTGAACGGAGATCTAGTTTAGAGAAAACACAAAATCCACTTAGCTGATCGAATAAATCGTCGATACGCGGTAGCGGATACTTGTTCTTTATAGTTACTTCGTTCAAGGCTCTATAATCGATGCACATTCTGTATGAATCTTCCTTCTTCTTCATAAGCAATACTGGTGATCCCCAACTTAAAGTGCTGGGAGGAATCTATCCTTTCGCTAATAATTCGTCCAACTGAGTTTTGACTTCCTTCAAACCTTTCGGACTTAAGCGATAAGGTGTTTTGATCATCGGTTGTGCTACTGGTACTAAATCAATGCTTAATTCAAGAGCTTGATCGGGAGGTAAACCTGATATATCGTCAGGAAACACATCGTCGAACTCTCGAACCACATCTGGTTTTGATCCTTCATCCACTTGAATTGCTGCAATCACCGCCTTCTTTGGTTTCACCTTGTAGGTACTTGGCTCCAGGGTACGGTCACCTCTTTTGAAATAAAAGACTGGATGCTCTGGAACCTCGAACACTACCCTCCTTTGGCGACAGTCGATGGTACCGTAAAAGGTTCCGAGCCAATCCATTCCATGAACCACATCGAAGTTCGGTATGTCCAGCACCTTGAAGTCAGCATAGAATTCTCTGCTGCAGACAACTACTGGATACAAGCTGTATCCCACTGTTGCCTTTAGAACGCCATTTCCTGATCTGACATTCCAGCTGGATACAAGCGGTGTGACTGGAATCGCATGAGTTCGGACGAAACGTTGCGACATAAAGAAGTGATATGCTCCAGTATCGAAGAGTGCTAGTGAAGGAAGTGAGGCTACTAAGATTGTACCTAAGGTATGTGGGATATGTTTTAGGTATAGGAAAAATATATAGGTAGGTGTTAAAACTGAAAGAAAAGCTTGAAAAGAAAAGGTTACCATTGATGATTTGGCCAGTGGCCTCAGCTTCTTCCACGGTCATCATGAAACCCTGTCGCCGTGGTACATTCTTCCTGGCCAGAGGAGCATTCCTCGTTATGTTCCGTTGAGCTTGATGGAACTGACGAGGAGGAGGTGCAGTCGGTGGTCCTCTAGGTGGTGTAGCAGGTAGTGCAAGTCTCGGAGCAGGTGCTTGGATGGCTGAGCGCTGCTGATAAGTGATTGCTGGCATGGGTGCAGCAATTGTGTTGAGTCTTTGAGGGCAAGACCCAATACCATGAGTAGCTGAGACGTAGACTAAGCAAAGACGGTTGGCTCGCCGGAAGTCTTTCATCAGATGCCCGTCTCTTTTGCAGTAGTCACGAAAGGCTGGGCTGGGACGGTTGTTCGGTACTCCCAGTCTCTTTGGCACAAATGGTGGCCTTGACGAGGCTCCTCCTGCCATCTGGTTGGCAGGGCACTTAACTCCTGCAGATTGAGATCCGCCCCTCATCTTTACCACAGCCTCATAACGACGGGCAGCTTTCAGAGCCGATTCATGAGTCGGAAAATCTCTTGTGGCCAGTGCAGCCTGGATTTCCGAATCCAAACCTTGTTGAAATCGATGGGCTCTGATCTCATCCGTCGGTATCAAGTGTGCCACAAATCTGTTAAAGTATTGTGTTAGCTGTGTAATATGTGATTTATTGAAAAATCGAATTATTAAGGCATATTTTACCGACTGAGCATGGTGAACTCAGCGTCATATTCATCTACTGACTTGGTCCACATTGAACCTTGTTGCAGATGAATGAACTGTTGTTCCATGTCGAACCTGGCAGTCTCAGGGAAGTACTTTGTGTCGAACATATCTCGGAAAGTCTTCCATTCGATGGGTTGATCAAGACGGCTTTCTTCCGCCTTCCACCAGACCCGTGCATTGTACGTGAGCTGTAATTTCGCAACACAAACCCAAGCTATCTCTGGCACTTGTGCCGCTTCCAGATCATCTTCGATGCTCTGAGCCCATTCCTCAGCTTCCAGAGGGCTTTCTTTTTCGGAGAACCGTTTGGGGTGCAAAGCTCTTAATTGTTTTACCCCAGGTGCTTCTGCCTCTGGACGGTTCAAGAGAATAGCAGTATGCTGCTGCTGTCCTTCTAGGAGGCTGCGGATTGCCTCAAGCAGAACCAACTTCTTGTTGATCGGTGCAGCTACGGTAGGTGTAATCGGTAAGGGAGGTGGAGTGTTGTTGAAGTTGGTGCTCGTGTTGTTCGGGGAATCAATAACCTTGAATGAAAAAATTTGGGTTAGGACAGATTCAAAATATATGGAATGATAAGATTCAAGGAATATGAATTTTAAAGAATGTTTTCAGTTGCTGGTTCTTGTGTTATATTGCTTAGGTTGTCTACGCAAACTGAACTGCATGGTAGGGTTCCATACAGCTCTGACCTGCATGGGCCACCAACAAAACCTGTCACGCCCCACTTCCAAGTATACGGGCAGAGGACGCGACTGGCCGCTACGTATTTACTCTAAAGCAAATACGCTAAGCGTATCTAAGCAATATAAATAAAATGCACAAGAAACAAAAGATATAATTGAACAGCAACTTTATTTATTCACATTCTTTTTACAATACATGGAAAAGTAAATACATGGGATAAAGCGATACCTAAACAGTGGCATAACAGAAATGAAAAGTACTGAAAGTAAATGTGTACAAGGAATCTAAAGCTCGGGGTCGTAAGCTAATTGGTCCAAGTCCTCGCTGGTGGGCTCGATCTCCTGAAGGTCCGAATCACCTGACACCATTCCAAAGAAGAAAAAGAAGTAATGTCGTCAGCGAACAATCGCTCGGTAAGTCCCAAAGATAAGGGAGAAGTAGAATAGACAGAGAGAGAGAATGTAGTTTTTAAAGTTGTATTATATTGTTATTTTTTCTAGCTTGGTACAGAAGGATTCCAGTGTATACGAGAGGAGTCTCAGTAGACTAGAGACTAAGGTGAATGGAATGTACAAGGAACCGTTTATGCCACGGTATAACAGCAATGGAATACAGGTTGGGTGTCTTAAATCTTGCTGTCTCGTGCCACTTCTAACACCTTCCGTACCAATCTACCCCTTAAACCCCGCGATGTCTTGATTATATAGTTTGTATTGTATTGTCTTATAATTTAAATTGTATAGATGGATGACTTGCCGAAACCATGATATCAGTAAATGGATGTAACTGGAGAATCATGTAAATGGAAGTATATCCATGGTTCAGTTCAGTCAATACAGATTGAATAGATTGAATATATGGATTCATGGATTCATATTGAATTGTAGTTTGTACTTGAATCATATGCAAGTCAGGTTACTTATAATGAGACTCATTCTGAGTTAGAACAATTAGAAAAGAAATTGAAGTCCTGAATTAGGTTTTGGTGTTATCGGTAACCGCTGCGCATAGGCGGCAGGATTTGTGTCTTTTTCAAAGACGATTACCGTGTTGATAACACTGTTCGTTAAGTTGTCTACCTTAAATATGTTTGTTATATGTATGACCTAGAGGCCATTATTGTACATGAGATGTATATTATAGTAGATGCTTAGACATACATAGGGAGGACTTTCTTGCTCGACATGATAGTATGCTATCTGGTTACTCTTTATCTTTACATGTACACTGATTGCCTCTCTGTTACATGTTGATAAAGCCCTTAGGATGTTTACTTGACTACCTGGATTATGATGCGGATCATACTAGTGGGACAAAGGTAGTCCGTGAGTACATCCTTTAATGTCTCTAGTCGTGAATGTATCAAGACGGGGCATCGATATACCAGAGTAGACTAGTGTATACCTTCTCGACCCATGTAGATGGGCAATGGATGATTCCATATCCATTGGGATTTGACATCAGAGATGATATACGAGTGCTCAGTGGAGAATGGGTACACTGGACGGACTCGCTGAGAACTCCTAGACTGTATTATAGCTCATGTCAGATGGTAGTTCTCTGGTGACACTGGTACAGGTTAGTCTGTGGACCCGAGATCGTCATAGAGTTTTGTGTGATTCCCACTGTGCTTTGATTTCCACCTACCACGTTCAAGAGAACATGCAAAACGGTAGTTTTTGGGTACAGTCCCGAGTCACATGGAGAGAATGAGCGATAAGAGGGGATTTCGTCTCTTCCGGTATTGGAGTTTGATGTTGTGCTGTGCTCGATTGGCTATAACAGGAAAGTCCCAGGCCAGTCCTGTATATGAGATTTACTTGTAAGTGCTATCAGTAGTTTCTCAACCCGTTATGAGTCTCACATCGGCATGACTTATCAAGCAATTAGGGTCTGACATTTACCACCCCCAGGCGAGATATGCGACATATTAGACGAAGAGACCGGATTGTACGGTAGTGTTACTGATTGGATTCGCAGGAGTATGAGCAGGCTTGCTTGTTGATCTTTTGATCGCTCAATACCTGGGTGGACGTTACGTTTAGCAGACCGCTTATGGCTTTTGGGTGTTTGTTATGATCATCACCTATTTCCGGCGTATTGACTAGTTTTTAGAGTCCTACACAGAGGTCTCCTGGTTCATGCGAAACGAAGTAGCAGCACATATGTGACATGTGCAGGACCAAGATTAATGCGCGTATGTGATACCGCATACTATTCTCGCGATATGTGACATCGGTCGGTTATATGTGATATAGCCGGATTATCGGATCATGTGTTGATTCGATAGATTGTTACATTTGATATTAGTTAGTTATATGTGATATAGCCAGATTATTAAATCAAGTGTTGATTTAATAATTTAATGAATAATTATATATTTGATATATTAACTTACATTGACTAATATTAGCTCACTTAAGATTTCTTTTCTCACTTGTGTGCATATAGTAAATATGAGATATATATTAATGTACATTATTTTGTGCCATGCTTGATGCCACATGTGATATGGGTGTATGAGACTCACACCAAGCTTATGATAATGTATGGTTTTATTTATTTAAAGTTAATCAAAATTAGTAGGAAATTAGTCACATTCTTGGAAGCTTGGAGAAGCTTGTAGCATCATTTGACTTAGTCCACTAGTTTTATTTTACTTGGACATATTTATTAACCTAACCATTATTGTAACCCATGGTTTATTCTCTATATGAGTTAGTGTATGACACTAACTCACCCATGGTTGCTATTCTCACCACATGAGTTCATTCTCATTCTTCACTTGAGCTTCTTCTTCCTCATGATAGCTTTTCTCAAGGTTAGAAAATATTGTGAGAAAAATAAATCTAAAGTGAGCCCATTTCCTAATTCATCATCCTCTACTATATTAGTCATTTAGTTTTGGGTGTTTGCTTCACTAATCTACCATTAGTGAAGAGGTAACATGAGCTTGAGTCTCCTCGACGTAGATCATCTTCGGCCTCGAAGACTTCGAGCAATCTTGTTCATTTCTCCAAGGGAACCCTCTCTACAGTTCGGATGTTCATTACTTGCAGCGAAGGAACTACTACACGGATCATTAGAATTTAAGGGCCGGTCTATAAAGGTTGTATTCCTCATTCACTTAGATGTAAAGTTGTTTACATGTTGTTTCGTCGCATTTTCTAGTAAAGATTCTATGGTTTTGGTTAACTAGAAAGGCAAATTTTTGAAATTGCCTTGGACGATGCCTCTCGAAACCTTGCTGTCGTCCTAGGGAACCCATCAGTGGTATCAGAGCCATGCTAGAAAATTAGATGATGTTTGTTAGATTACGAAACCGAAACGACTCCGAAACTTGAAACAAAACAACCTAGTTTCTGTCGAATTTATAAAGTCTTTAAATTTTTTTTTAATCAAGTACAAAATGGTGTATGAGATACAACATGAACACTACCAAAATATGGTCCAGTTTCACCTCAGAGTGGCCGGCCACATCATGGTTAAAACCAGCGAGCTCGGCCCAATTTTGGAGTTTGGGCTTCAAATTTTCATGGTGTTCCAGTCTCTGGGTTTTGGTGTTTCAGGTGTTGTTTGTTTTTGCTAAATTTGCATGTGATGTTAACTTTCTGCAAAGTCAATTTGGAGTGTTTCGCAGTCATAATTCTAACATGTATTCGGGTTATTTAGACGATGTTAAAAAGTTTGAACGGATATCAATAACCCATATATCCCTCACTGAAATTTTCCAAGAGTTGGATTTTTTCCGAGTTTAAAATTTTCAGAAAATCATGCAAGCGATTCTGTGGACCCTCTAAAAGAACGATACCCAAACTCGACTTTTTGGATATTGGAACCGCGGTCATACCCTAGGGTTTGCCGCAGTTCCGTGGCGACATGAGTGAGGCATGGGTCAGAACTTCTACGGATGGTTCATAGGAGCTGTGACAGTTTCAGGGTACTTTTTGAACTCCTCTCAAGTGTTGAGCTTGTTGGGAAATTTTAGGTGCTTGCTTATTCGATCGAAAAGTTTAACTTCGTCTAGTTATCTGTGATGGGATAGAATACTTGGAATCCACAAGAAAACTAATTTGAATTTATAAATCTAGCATTTATTCTCATTTGATTGGTTGCCACGGGATTTTGATGTGATCAAAAGTCCGTCGCAATCATATAGTGTACGCGAATACTCGTCGGTTAACCTTCTTAGATTGCCACGCCCCATAGCCCCGACCAAGTGACTGTAAGAGAACCCCGTCGCCAAAAGCATCCGTTCAGGTGCTCGCGGCCACGGTGTTCTGCCTTAGTGCACTTCGTCAACGACATCGGGGGTGTGGCCGTCTACTAATGTTTTCGATGAGCATTCGATCAGGTTATCAGGAATCTTATTGAATTACCCGAAAGGTTATTGGAAAGTGTGTTCAACATCGAGACTAAAATGCGGGGTTTATAATTGTTAGGCATGTGATGTCTAAGAAATTCATTTGGTTGGGCATGAAATCCAATGTATGTGATGCGTTGGGTTTATGATGTGTAAGGTGGTTGCGGATTCCAACTGTTGTAGTTTTTCACTTACTTTTCTGCGACCGTAAGTGTAATAAGTGGTGTATCGCCGGTTTCGTTGCTATACGTCAACGACAATTGGGATATGCATATTTACTTACGTTGATGACATGTGATGTTATGTGTTGCTGTGATATGTTATATTGGATTATCGTGTTTTGAATAGCCGGGTTTTTTTTATGTGAGATGAGAGTTTTTCATTTTCATTCATTTAAAAGCTTGTATGTAATATTCTTTTATTGGGGCATTTCCGGGTTGAGGATGATGTCACCATTGATGTATATTATTTACTTTTTCGCATTAGGATAGACCCAAGGAGGAGAGCACAAGTGACCGGGTTCTAGTGTCTAGTGGGAGACCATCTCGAGGAGTCGAAACCGGGTCTCCTAACTCTAGAATTGGTAGGGTTGCTTGCCGCTCTCGTAGGGGTCTAGGGATGTAGGTTTGGCTATTCATTACGACCGTGGAATCAATGTTTTATACAGCCTTAATATAAAACCCCGAAATCCTAGTATATCCAATATTTTATATATTGTTTTCTGCTGCGATATTCTGTGATGTGATCACTTTATATATTCTGAGACGAATGCTTATATGTTATATATGTGATATATAATTAATATTGATGCTTTCATTTCTTCTGTGATGCTTAGGAAGCATAAATGATGGGACTTCATTAATGAGATTAATGAAAGAAAATAAACTTAAAGATGTTGTGGAATTGAATTTTCAAAAATAGGCAGCTTTAGTTGTTGCTTTGCCTAGCGGTATTCCTTGTAGAATATCCTGCACCTTATTCGATAAGGAAAGAGCCGAGATCTCTTCACCGCGAGTGACCTCTTTAGCAATAACTGGCAGATGCTACAACCCTCGGTTTTGTCTTTTGATTGCTTTTCTAGTTCTTGCTTTCCATAGTAGTATTGTGAATATCCTGCACCTCATTCGAAGAGGAAAGAGCCGAGAACCCTTCACCGGGAGTGACCTCTTTAGCAAAACTAGTAAAAGCCTAAAAAAAACACTCCTTTTAAAATTCACTCGATTCTACAACGATATCTAGTTCATTACGCAAAGGGTTTTCTCAAAACCTGTCGTAGCCCTCTATCATTTCAGATAAGTACTTCATAGTATTCGTGCTACGTTTGTTGACCTGCGTCAAGGCGTAGTGTGCGGTAGCAATTTATGCATATCTGCAAACGCATATGATGCGATTGAGTTAGGGTAGTCGTGCGACCTTGTTGACCTGTGTCAAGGGTCGTGCGGGTGGGTTTAATTCAATCATGAAATGTACAGGTTGAACTTGACTAGCGGACTATAGTTTGTCGACCTGCGTCAAGTTCATAGGACGCTAGGGGAAAAATTATCGGGAATTTCAAGTGTTGAAATTTGCAATGAGATTGCATACTTTCTATGAGATAGTTGGATCCCGATAACCACTGCGAGTAATTGTTACTCCTGGGAGAGTTTTTCACATTACAACTAGCCGATCAAATAGGTGTCTAGAAAGATGTCAACGGGATTACGCCCCTAGGAAAACGAGGTTTCTTTTAATTTGGTCCGTGCGAAAGCACGGGGAACTTCCCTCAAAGTACCGGCACTAGCCTGGTTGAAAGATTGGCGAACTTGTAGAGTGTAATTAATCCCAGCTGGTCTTTCCTTTTAGGGTTTGAAGGAAGATTTGATAAAAACAGTGTGAGCCATCCTGATTAGATAAAATAATAACTAATCTAATCTTACAAGAGCATATGCTGAGTGTTTTCTTCTCTCTCTCTCTCCAGGTAGCAACCATATTACGCTTTAATCAAGATAATAATATGGATGTATTGACTGAACCCGCTTGTTATACTGAGCTGGGGAACGTTGGTCCCGCTCTACCTTATAATTATTATAAGACCGAGCAGGAAATAGGGGAATAACAGGATTCCCATGCCGCCAAAACGAAGAAAGTGCATGATGATGCATCTTCTTCGGGTGTGTTCATTACCGAGAACTGTTTCTCAGTATCCTCTATGTCCTGGGTATGAGATATCGGATCAGGATCCTATATATGTAATCCATTATATAGGCTACAGAGGAGTAAAGAACTGGGAATGGGTGATAAGTTTCAATAATTTGAAACGGTGCAATTGTTGCAGCCAAGGTGTTGGCAGTTATCACCCTGTATTACCAAATACATTGATTCTAAACGAATGTTATTAGATAACGAACCTGATATGCAATATTATATCAGTCTCTTTATTTAGTAAAGAAAGATATAATTTTTTATTCCTGGATAATGTTTTGAACATTTCCTATATCAAAAGTTGATCAGTTCAGGCACGTTATCTAAAAGCATATACGTTCTAAATCAAACCACTGTTCTTAACGTACACAATACACAAAAGAGGAAGAGTTCAGAAATGAGCGAATATTTCTTAAGGCATTGTAGACTAAGTCATATCAATTCGACCCAACTAGCTAAGTTACATTAAGATGCATATTTAAATCAGTTTGAATTTACATCTTATGAATCTTGCCAGTCATGTCATAAAGATAAAAAGACCAAAGCTCCGTTTACTGGAAACAGAGAAAGAGTTAGTGAACTCTTAGGATTGATAGATGATGATGTATGTAGGTCCCCTGTCTACACATGCCAGGACTAGTTCTTTGTACTTCATTACATTCACTGATGATCTCTCAAGATTCTTACGTATGTTCCTGTTGAAACACAAGTCTGAAGCTTTTGAGAAATTCAATGAATATAAGTCAAAAGTAAAGAACCAAAACGGGTATAAGTAATATGTCCTTTGATATGATCAGGGAGGAGAATACTTGAGCATGGAATTCCTGGACTATTCAAAAGGAGAATGAGATTCTCTCTCAGCAATACTCCTCCGTATACACCACAGCACGTTGGTGTATCGGGGCAGAGCGATCGCACCCTATTAGATATGGTGCGCTCTATGATGAGTACTGCTAAGTTGCCTATTTCCTTTTGGGATTATGCACTTGAGAAGCTGCATACCTATTGAATTGGGTTCCAACCAAATCAGGTGCCTACCACTCCATATGAGATATGGTATGGGAAGAGCCCATATCTTAAGTAAGTTAAGATTTGGGGTTGTTCGGCCAATGCCTAAAAGCAAAAATCCGGACAAGCTCGAGGTAAGGTCAGTTCTTTGGAAGTTTGTTGGATATCCCAAGCATTCGCAAAGGAATATCTTCTACCGCACCGAGGAACAAAAGGTATTTTATTTCTCGGCATGCCACCTTTTTAGAAAAGGAAGTTTTTATGGAAGAAATTAATGGTTATGTGGTAGAACTGGAATAATTTCCAGCTAAACAAATTACAGCTGATGATTTGGTAGAACCTGAGGATTCAATTGCTCCCGACGAACCTCGTTCTCTCCGCCGATCTGGTAGGGTTCCTCATCCGCCTGAAAAATACTTCGGTTTTCTCAATGACAGTGGGAGCGAGGAATGCATCATGAGATGATGACCCAACTAAGTTTCGAGCAGGCCATCAAGAGTGGGGACTCTGTAAGAATGGCTGGATGCTAAGAGATATGAGATGGAGTCCATATGCACCAACAAAGTATGGAATTTGGTTGCTATATCTAAAGGGTTAAACCCCCATCAGGAGAAAGTATATCGTAAGAAGATTACTTGGTGTAGATGGAAAAGTTGAGACTTTCAAAGCTAGACTTGTTGCAAATGATTCTCGTCATCGATCAGATGTGGTTTATGATGAAACCTTTTCTCCTGTGGCTATGCTTAAGTCCATCCGGATCCTACTTGCCATTGATACATACCATGACTACGATATCTGGCGGTTGGGTGTCATGACTGCTTTTCTAAATAGTGATTTAGAAGAGAGCATCTATAAGAACACAGTCAGAGAGCTTCGTAGACAGTTGGAGCAGCGGAAACTTGTGCAAGTTGCTTTGTGGGTTAAAGCAGGCATCGCGAAGTTGGAACATCTGTTTTGATGTGGTAGTCAAAGCGTTTGACTTCATCAAAATGGTAAATGAACCTTGTATATTCAAAAAGGTAGTAGAGAGTAAGGTGGTCTTCCTCGTATTGTACGTAGATGACGTACTCATGATAGGGAAGGTATTTCCTATGCTACACTCGGTCAATCTCCTCTTATCACAAGGATTCTCCATAAAGGATCAAGGTGATACATCCTAAATCCTGGGTTTTGGATCTATAAGATAGATTTAAGTGGATGTTAGGATTCTCACTAGGTGTAGTGATATGGTATCAATCGATCCTAGGGAGAATCACTGGATAGCTTCCAAGGTGGTAAGGTCGACTGAATGTCAGTCACAGGCATTGTCTTTACCCTCAGTGGAGGGATGGTATGTTGGAGGAGTTCCAAGCTAGATACCGTGACAAACTAGACGATAAAGGCTCGATACATCGCTATCAAGATGCTACCAAAGAGGCAGTCTGGGTGTATATTAGTTCATGAGATGAACCTCGTTTCTACCATTGTGTGACAATAGAGCTCTGGCTTATGCCTAGGAACCTCTGTCCCATCAGTGACCCAGACATATTCTAAGGCAGTATCACCTGATCATGGAGATGGTTGATCTCCAGGGAGATCGAGGTTAGGAGAGTAGACTCAGAAGACAACACGGCAGATCCACTCACGAAGGCCTTTTCCCAAGAGAGACTTTTATGGGATAGTTGAGTATGAGATACTACAACTACTGCTGATTGTTGGGTATTGGATACTACAACATATGGCCTTAGTGCAAGTGGGAGATTGTTAGGTATATGTATGCCCTTGAGGCCATTATTGTACATGAGATGTATATTACAGTGGATGCTTGGACATGCATAGGGAGGACTTTCTTGCTCGACATGATAGTATGCTATCTGGTTACTCTTTATCTTAACAAGTACACTGATTGTCTCTCTGTTACATGTTGATAAAGCCCTTCGGATGTTTAATTGACTATCAGGATTATGATGCGGATCATACTAGTGGGACACAAAGGTAGTCTATGAGTACATCCTTTAATGTCCCTAGTCGTGAGTGTATCGAGATGGGGCATCGATATACCAGAGTAGACTAGCGTATATCTTCTCGACTCATGTAGTTGGGCGATGGATGATCCCATATCCATTGGTGTTTGATATCAGAGATGATATATGGGTGCTCAGTGGAGACTGGGTACACTGGATGAACTCACCATGAACTCTTAGATGGTATTATACCTCACGTCAGATGGAAGTTCTCTGGTGACACTGGTACAGGTTTGTCTGTCGACCCGAGATCGTCATAGAGACTTATGTGATTCCCACTGTGTTTTGATTTCCACCTTACCACGTTTAAGAGAACGTGCAAAACGGTGGTTTTTGGGTACAGTCCCGAGTCACATGGAGGCAATGAGCGATAGGAGGGGATTTCGTCTCTCTCGGTATTAGGGGTTTAAGTTGCACTGTACTTGATTGGCTATAACAGGATTGTCCCTGGCCAGGGCAGTTTATGAGATTTACTGGTAAGTGTTATCAGTAGTTTCTCGACCCGTTATGAGCCTCACATCGGCATGACTTATCAAGATATTGGGTTCTGGCGTTTACCATCCCAGGAGAGATATGCGACATATTAGACGAAGGGACCAAGCTGTACGGTAGTGTTACTGATTGGATTCGCAGGAGTATGAGCAGGCTTGCTTGTTGATCTTCTGATCGCTCAATACCCGGGTGGCCGTTACGTTTAGCAGACCGCTTGCGTCTTGTGGGGTGTTTGATATGATCATCTCCTACTGCCGGCGTATTGACGAGTCTTTAGAGTCCTACACAGAGGTTTCCTGGTTCATGTGAAACGAAGTAGGAGAACATATGTGATATGTGCAGGACCGAGATTAATGCGCGTATGTGGTACCGCATACTATTCTCGCGATATGTGATATTGGTCGGTTATATGTGATATAGCCGGGTTATCGGATCAAGTGTTGATTCGATAGATTGTTACATTTGATATTAGTCGGTTGTATATGATATAGCCGGATTATTAAATCAATTGCTGATTTAATAATTTAATGTATAATTATATATTTGATATATTAGCTTACATTGACTAATATTTGCTCAATTAAAACTTCTTTTCTCACTTGTGCATATAGTATATATGTGATATATATTAATGTACATTATTTTGTCTCATGCTTGATGCCACATGAGAATGGGTGTATGAGACTCACACCAAGCTTATGATAATGTATGGTTTTATTTATTTAAAGTTAAACAAAATTAGTAGGAAATTAGTCATATGCTTGGAAGCTTGTAGCATCTTTGACTTAGTCCACTAGTTTTGTTTTACTTGTAGATATTTATTAACCTAACCATTATTGTAACCCATAGTTTATTCTCAACATGAGTTAGTGTATGACAATAACTCACCCATGGTTGCTATTCTCACCACATGAGTTCATTCTCATTCTTCACTTGAGCTTCTTCTTCCTCAAGAGAAAAGATCACTAGCTTTTTTCAAGGTGAGAAAATATTTTGAGAAAAATAAATCTAAAGTGAGCCCATTTCCTACTTCATCATCCTCTACTATATTAGCCATTTAGTTTAAGGTGTTTGATTCACTAATCTACCATTAGTGAAGAGGTAGCATGAACTTGAGTCTCATCGACGTAGATCATCTTCGGCCTCGAAAACTTCGAGCAAGCTTGTTCATTTCTCTAAGGGAACCCTCTTTAGAGTTCGGATGTTCATTACTTGCAGCAAAGGGACTACTAAATGGAGCATTAGAAGTGAAGGACCAGTCTACAAAGGTTGTAATCATCATTCACTTAGATGTAAAGTTGCTAACATGTTGTTTCGTCGTATTTTCTAGTAAAAATTCTATGGTTAGGGTTAACTAGAACGACAAATTTTTGAAATTGGTATGGGCAATCCCTCCCGAAACTTTGCTGCCGTCCTACGGAACCCATCAAAATAGGCAAGCACCCATATCTCCGGCTCCCTGAGGCTCAAGAGACCGGTCCCGCTTAAACCTATGTTTTCTAAGGTCCTTATTGTAATTTATAGAACTTGAGGGGGTTTTATGTAAAAATAAATTGTATACTTTTCAAAATACACCTCAAGTATTTAATTATTGTCTTTAGAATTTTCATATATGTAGATTTTATATATGTGACACTTCTAGTGAATAAAACCTAATTTCATAATATATGGTATTTATTTGCAATGTATTGAACTTGTATGAAATTGCATGGTATTTTCATGTCAAGTGATTCTTTTTTATTTAAAAAAGTTGGAATATTTATACTATATCAAAAATAGATACTTTGATGATATATACATATATATATATATATAAAATAATTTAATTTATTATTTTTCTAGAAATCTCATTTTCTTAAGATATTTGTATTTTAAAATCATTCGAGACCGTATATGCTCCTTGCGGAGGACTGCATCTCGCACTACTAAGCCCGAAAATGTGCGATAATCCGCACCATCCCGAACGGGTTTCCCAAAATGGGTTGTAGCGGCGCTTTGCAAATATTTGTTTAAAATATATAATCGTGTAGAAAAAGGTTTTAATAGTAAAATGTATTTATGTGTAAAATTGCATTTTCCCGTATTCTATGTTCCCTAAAGGCATCGTGCTATGTTGCATATGAGTGTTGGGAGGAGGTAGGTCATTACCACATGATCTACTTAAAGGTATAGCAAGGAATTATGAGGTTTAATGTCGAAACTAAACTACATGGTATTTTTCTGAAAAGATACGATAAAAACTACAATATGAATTCTTCTGCTATGAAATGTATTCAATATGTTTTGTTAATGATTAATAGTCATGATATGCAAGTTTGGTATTGTTGTATTTAAGAAAATTATGACTTTTTCAAGAAAACCGAATCGGAAGTCGGACTAACTCCGCTTCCGTCGGGTTTTAGAAATACAAGTTTTTAGAGTAAACAAAAGAAGGGGGAAGAGGGACATACGGGTTTATTGATTAGAGAAGAGAAAGAGAGAGAGGTAGGAGGTGCCGGTGCGTCGTTTCGTCGCCGGGAACTCCTAGGGTCATCGTCGGAAATTCGTCGGAGCTTCACCCTTTGCTAATTCCACTTGTACACTAAAGTTCTAAAGAATTTTCTTAGGAGTTTGGACAGAGTTTGTGAGTGAGGGGTGTGTGAGATGGAGTGGTATTTATAGGAAAATATTAGGGTTAGGGTTTGATAGAAAAATTTGCATTTAAATTGCATTAAAAATTGTTTTAATTGTATTTTAATTCCTATGGAATAATGCAGGGGAATTAAACATGACAGGGGTTATAAGGAGACTAAAAGACACAGGAGTTCAGAAGGGAGAATCGGAGTCAGGCCGAGTCAACACTGTGCCGCCGGCCGAGTCACCGGCCCGAGTCGGCCGAGTCGGGCCAGGGCTCGTCGCCACGTGTCCCATTCCATTTGGTCTACCCCCTGGGCCGGTTTGTTTTATGTGTGACTTTTGGTTTTTACGAGTTGTGCACATGTAGACCCTAGGGCTTTTAATAATTTAAAAGAAAACTAATTAAAAAATAATGTGGCTAATGGGATTTGAACTCTGGTGCTTTGGTTCAGTGGTGCAAGGTCTTACCAATGAGCTACAAGCTCTTTCTTGCTGTTCAAAAGCAAATCAAATACTTATAGTACTCACAGGAAATGTAAATACCCCAAGTATACATTAACTTTAATGAATTTTGTGTACACTAAAATTGGAGTTGTTACACCTGGCAAGGGACTTCCTGTTATAGCCAATCGAGCATATCGCAACATCAACTCCCAATACCGGAAAAGACGAAACCCCTCATATCGCTCATTGCATCCATGTGACTCGGGACTGTACCCAAAATCCAACTGTTTGCACGACTCCATTGAGACGTGGTAGGGAGGAAATCAAAGCACAGCGGGAGCCACATAAGACTCTATGATGATCTCGAGTTTACAGACTAACCTGTACCAGTATCACCCGAGAACTGCTATCTGACGATAGGTATAATACCAATTAGGAGTTCTCGGCGAGTCATGTTCGGTGTACCCATTCTCTAATGAGCACTTGTGTACAATCTTTGATGTCAAACACCAATGGCTATAGGATCAACCATCGCCCCATAAAGGGTCAAGAAACGTACACACTAGTCTACTCTGAAATATCGATGCCCTGTCTTGATATCCCCTCGACTAGGAACTATTGAAGGAGGTGCTTTTAGACTAACCTGGTCCCAGTAGTATGATCAGCATCATAGTCCTGGTAGTCTTGCTAACATCCTAAGGGCTTTATCAACATGTAAGAGATAAACAATATAATAATACCAGTCTATATTTTATGATAAAGGCAACCGGATAGCATACTATCATGTCGAGCAAGAAAGTCCTCTATATATATGTCCAAGCATCCACTATATCATACAATAATGGCCTTTAGGGCATACATATTTTAACGATCTTCTAGTTGCACTAAGGCTAGTTGTTATAGTTTCTCATACCAAACATCCCAAAAAATCTCTTGAATCGCATTTGGGGGTGGGCCTTTGTGAGTGGATTCACTGTGTTATGTTCTGTGTCAACTCTCCTGAGCTCGATCTCCCGGAGATCAACTATCTTCCTGATCAAGTGATACCGCCTAAGAATATGTCAAGATCACTGATGGTACCGGGGTTCCTTGGCCAAAGCCACAGCTCCATTGTTATTACAATACATAGGTATTGGATGCTCAATGGATGGAACCTTACTAAGTTCATCTCATGAACTTCTTCATCTAAACAGCCTCTATGGCAGCATCGTTGGTAGCGATGTATTCAGCCTTTATCGTCGAGTCTACAACGGTATCTAGCTTGGAACTCTTCCAACATACCGTCCCTCCACTGAGGGTGAAGACAAAACCCGAGACCGACATACTGTCGTCCATATCACTCTGGAAGCTCGAATCGGTAAAGGACTCCACCTGGAGTTTACCATTACCATACACGAAGAACATCTCTTTAGTCCTTCTCAAGTGCGTACTTAAGAATGTTCTTCATAGCTTTCCAGTGTTTCTCCCCTGGATCTGATTGATACCTACTCACTACATCTAGTTAGTATGCTACATCCAGTCTCATACATAACATCGCATACATGATTGACCTGACTGCCGAAGAACATAGTATCTCTTTTATGGGAGCCCTCTCCAAATCAGTCTTGGGAGACATCTCTTTGGAGAGAGTGATTCCTGAACAAGCGGGTGAATTACCACGCTTAGAATCTTCCATACTAAACCTCTTTTAGTATGGTGTCTATGTACCTGGATTGGGACAATCCCAACATCCGTTTATATCTATCTCTATAGATCTATGGCCTTAGGATGTAGGAGGCATCAGTTAGATCTTTCATGGAGAACTTTTCTGATAAGAAGAGGTTGACCGAGTGTAGCATAGGAATATCGTTTCTTATCAAGAGTATGTCATCCTCATAAAATACGAGAAAGAAAACCTTATTCTCTACAACCTTCTTATATACATGGTTCATCTACATTTTTGATGAAATCGAACTCTTTGACAGCTTCATCAAAACAGATATTCAATTTCTACGATGCATCCTTAAATGGATTTAAGCAGCTTGCACACGCTTCCGCTGCTCCCACTGTCTACGAAGCGCTCTGGTTGTGTCATATACACGCTCTCTTCTAAATCACCATTTAGAAAAGTTGTTTTGACGTGCAATCTGCTAGATTTCGTAGTTATGATATTCAGCAACGTCAAGTAGGATCCTGATGGACTTAAGCATAGCCACTGGAGAAAAGGTTTCATCATAGTGGACACCAGGTCGTTGACGAAAATCTTCTGTTACAAGTCTAGCATTGAAAGTCTCAACTTTTCCATCTACACCAAATATCTTCTCAAGATCCACTTGCTCCCGATGTGTTTTACCCTTTCAGGAGCAATTTCCAAAGTCCATACTTTGTTGGTGTATATGGATTCCATCTCAGATCGCATAGCATCCAGCCATTTCACAGAGTCTCCACTTGTGATGGCCTGCTCGAAACTAGTTGGGTCATCATCTTCCATGATGCAATCCTCGCTTCCACCGTCTATGAGAAAACCGTAGTATCTCTCAGGTGGATGAGAAACTCTACTAGATATGCGGAGTGGCTGCGGTTCATCAGGGACTATTGAATCCTCCGGTTCCACCAAATCGTCAGCTATAGTTTGTGTTTCTAGATCTTCTTCCAGTTCTACCTCATTGCCACTCTTTTCTTTCACAAAAAAATTCCTTTTCTAAAAATGTGGCATGTCGAGAAACAAACACCTTTTGTTCCTCGGTGTGGTAGAAGATATTCCCTCATATTTGTTTGGTATATCCTACAAACTTGCACAGAACTGACCTTGCCTCAAGGTTGTCCGGATTTTTCTTTTCAACATAAGCCGGACAACCCCGTATCTTAACTCGTTTAAGAGATGGTCTCTTCCCATTCCATATCTCATATGGAGTGATAGGCACGGATTTGGTCGAAACTCTATTCAATAGGTATGCATCTATCTAAAGTGCATATCCCTAAAAGGAAATAGGTAACTCAGCAGTACTCATCATAGAGTGCACCATATCTAATAGGGTGCGATTCCACTGCTCTGAAACTCCATTTTGCTGTGGTGTTTATGAAGAAGTAAGCTGAGAGAGAATCCTATTCTCATTTAAGTAGTCTCTGAATTCCGTGCTCAAATATTCTCCTCCCCGATCATATCGAAGGATTTGAATACTTTTACCCATCTGGTTCTCAACTTCATATTTATATTCCTTGAATTTCTCAAAAGATTCAGATTTGTGTTTCAACACGAACACATGTCCGTATCTTGAGAGATCATCGGTGAATGTAATAAAGTATGAGGAACCATTCCTGGCATATGTAGACATAGGACCGCATACATCACTATGTATCTGTCCAAGAGTTCAGTAGCTCTTTCTCCATGTCCAGTAAATGGAGATTTGGTCACGTAGCCTCATAAGATGTAAATTTGAAAGGATTCAAATATGCATCCTTATGCAACTTTAGCTACTCTTGTCGCATTGATATGACCTAGTTTACAATGCCACAAGAAGACTTCGTTCATTTCTGAACTGTTCCTCTTGTGTGTGTTCTGTATACTTAGAATTGTATTGTGATTTAAAACGTATATACCATTTTACAACGTACCATACCCAACCAACACTTGATTTATGAAAACATTCACAATATTTTTGGTACGAAATAACAGTCGCTCAGAATCATTATATTACTAGTTGGTAACACTAGGTGATATTTGCCAACTGCTTTGGCTGCAACAATTGCACCATTCCCTACTACTAGAAACATATCACCATTTCCCAGTTCTCTACCTTTCTATAGCCCATGTAACAAATTACATACGTGGGATCCTGATCCGTTATCAAATACCCAGGACGTAGAGCAAATTAAGAAACAGTTCTCGGTTACCAATACACCTGAAGACGATACATCAACATGTTTATTCTTCATTTAGGTGGAATGAGAATCCTGGTATTCCTCTATTCCCTGCTCAGACTTATGACAATCATAAGATAGAGCGGAACCTAGCCCAGTATAATAAGTGGGTTGGGTCAATACATCCATATTATTATCTTGATTATGGCATGTCATTGGTCGCTATCAGGAGAGAGAGAAGGATAATCACATTGCGTGCGGTCTTTGCAAGATTAGATTGGTTATTATTTTATCTAATCAGGATGGCTCCCACTGTTTTTATCAAATATTCCTTCAAACCATAAAAGGTAAGATTAGCCGGGACTAATTACATTCTACAAGTTCGCTAACCGGTCAGCCAGGCCAGTGTCGGTACTCCGAGGGAGGTTCCCCGTGCTTTCGCATGGACCTAATTAAAATAAACCTCGTTTACGTAGTGGAATAACCCCATTGACACCTTTCTAGACACCTACGAGATTAGCTAATTGTAAAGTGAAAAACTCTCCCAGGAGTAACTCTTACTCACAGTGGGTATTGCGATCCAACTATCAGATAGAAGGTATGCAATCTCATTGCAAATTTCAACACTTGAAATTCCCGATAATGGTTTTTACCTCTAGCAACTTATGACCTTGACAAGGTCAACAAATCAAAAGCGCTATCCAAGTTTGACCCGTCATTTCTTGATTGAATTAAACCCACCCGCACGACGTTTGACAAGGTTTAAAAGGTCGTACGACTACCCTAATCCAATCGCATCACATGCTGCAGATAAGCACTAATTAGCTACCGCACACTACACCTTGACAAGGTCAACAAACGCAGCACGAATACTAAATAGTACTTATCTGAAATAACGGAGGGCTACGAATGGCTTTGAAGAAAACATTTAACGTAATGAACTTAATATCGTTGTATAATCTAGTGTTTTTGAAAAGGAGTGTCTTTCGTCGGTTTTGCAAGTTTCGCTAAAGAGCTCACTCCCGATGATGGGATCTCAGCACTTTCCGCTGGATATTCATCAAGGTATATCACTATGCAAAGCAAGAACTAGAGAAGCTATTAAAACAAAACCGAGTGGGATGTAACATTTGCTAGTTTCGCTAAAGAGATCACTCCCAGTGAAGGGATCTCGGCTCTTTCCTCATCGAATGAGGTGCTGGATATTCATCAAGGAATACCACTATGCAAAGCAAGAACTAGAGCTACCTTTTTAAAAAAATTGATTCTACAACATCTTTAGGTTTCTTTTCTTTCATTAATCTCATTAATGAAGTCCCCATCATTTAATGTTTCACTAAACATCATGGAAAAAAGAAACGAAAATAGAACGTACGCTTATTCCATCGGCATTCGCCACGGGGACTCGTCATGCACCGTTAGGTTACTTAACTAACAGTAGAGCGGGAGCTGGACTAGCGCATGTGCAAAACATAAGCAACGTTTATTATATATCATATATATAATATACCATTCATCTCACGCAGTTATATGATCACATTACAGAACCAAGCAACAAAATATAACATATAAAATATTGGATATATTAGGAGGTCTGCGTTTTAAATTCAGCCAGTAATGTAAAACAAGGATTCCACGGTCGTGATGAATAGCCATCCCACATCTCAAGACCCCTACGAGAGCGACAGTTAACCCTGCCAATTCTAGAATTAGGAGACCCGATCTCGACTCCTCGAGATGGTCTCCCACTGGACTCTAGAACCCGGTCACTTATGCTCCCTGCCTTGAGTATATCCTGATGCGGAAAAGTAAATAATATACACCAATGGTGACATCAACCTCAACCCGGAAGTTCCCCAATAAAAGAATATTATATATAAATGTTTACATGAATGATAATACAAAAACTCTTATCTCACGTAAAACACCTGGCTATTCAATCACGACGATCCAATAAAACATATCACAGGAAAACATAATATCACATATCATCAACGTAAGTAAATACGCGTATCCAAAATTCCGTTGACATATAGCAACGAGATTTGGGATACCCCACATATTACACTTACGGTCACAGAAAAGAAATGAAAAACTGCAATAATTAAAATCCGCATATCCTTAGTCATCATAAACACGGAATATCTCATATTCCGAATTTCATGCCTAACCTATAAATCTTGCATTTTAGACTCATATCAAAATCACTTTTCAATAATTTAGTCGGGTAATTCAACAAGATTCCCAACTACCCGATCAAATACTCGTCGGAAACTATATTAGATGGCCGCACCCCCGATGCCGTCGACCAAGTGCACTTAGGCGAACACCGTGGTCGCGTACACCCGAGTGGATGCTATTGGCAACGGGGTGTTAGTTGTATGTATGCCCTAGAGGCCATTATTGTACATGAGATGTATATTATAGTGGGTGCTTAGACATATATAGGGAGGACTTTCTTGCTCGACATGACAGTACGCTATCTGCTTGCTCTTTATCTTAACATGTACACCTACTATCTCTCTGTTACATGTTGATAAAGCCCTTAGGATGTGTACTTGACTACCATGATTTTGATGCAGATCATACTAGTAGGGCCTGAGTAGTCCATGAGTTCATCCTTCAATATTCCTAGTCGTGGGAGTATCGAGACGGGGCACCGATATTCCAGAGTAGACTAGCGTATATCTTCTCAACCTAAGTGATGGGTGATGGATGATCATATATCCATTGGTGTTTGACATCAGAGATTGTATACGGGTGCTCAGTGGAGACTGGGTACACTGAACGGACTCACCGAGAACTCCTAGATGGTATTATACCTCACGTCAGATAGCAGTTCTCTGGTGACACTGGTACAGGTTAGTCTGTCGACCCGAGATCGTCATAGAGTCTTGTGTGTCTCCCGCTATGCTTTGATTTACACCCTACCATGGCTCTACTGAGTCGTGCAAACAGGTGGATTTTGGGTACAGTCCTGAGTCACATGGAGGCAATGAGAGATAGGAGGGAATTCATCTCTCCCGGTATTGGGGGTTGATGTTGCGCTATGCCCGATTATCCATAACTGGAAATCCCCGGCCAGGGTAGGTGAGATTTACTGGTAAGTGTTATCAGTAGTTTCTCAACCCGTTATGGACCTTACATCGGCTAGACTTATCAAGCTATTGGGGTCTGACGTTTACCACCCCTTAGCGAGATATGCGACATATCAGAAGAAGAGACCGGACTGTACCGTAGTGTTATTGATTCGATTCGCAGGAGTATGAGCAGGCTTGCATGTTGATATTCTGATCGTTCAATACCCGGGTAGCCGTTACGTTCACCAGGCCTCTTGCAGCTTGTAGGTGTTTGATATGATCATCACCTACTGCCGACGTATTGACGAGTCTTTATAGTCCTACACAGAGGTTTCCTAGATCAAGCGAAATGGAGTAGGAGCACATATGAGATATGTGCGGGACCAAAATTAATACGTGTATGTGATACCGTATTCTATTCTCGCGATTTGTGTCATCGGTCGGTTATATGTGATATAGCCGGGTTATCGAATCAAGTGTTGATTCGATAAAATGATACATATTATATTGATCGGTTATATGTGATATAGCCGGATTATTAAATCAAGTGTTGATTTAATAATTTAATTTATAATTATATATTTATATATTAAATTACATTAACTAATATATGCTCACTTAAGTATTTATTTTTTCTCACTTATTATACATTTAACATATATGTGATATATGTTTATTGTATAGTTTTCTTTTGTTCACAAATTATATATGTGATATATAATATTGTGACATGCTAGGATATACATGCAACTTGGGTGTATGAGAATCAAACCATGCTATATGATAATGGTTAGGTTTTATTTATCTTATTAATTCAAAATTAGTGGAAATTAGTCATGCTTGGAAGCTTGGAGAAGCTTGATGCATCTTTGACCAAGTCCACTTGTTTTGTTTACTCTAAGATATTTATTAACCTAAACCCAATCAATTAGCCATGGTTTATTCTCTACAAGGGTTAGCCATGACATATACTAACTCATGGTTGCATTTCTAACCTCACTCTCATTCTCTTCATCACTTGATCATCTTCTTCTTCATTTGATTCTAGCTCTCTTGATCTTGAGAAAGTGATGAAATATTGTGAGAAAAATAACTCTAAAGTGAGCCCATTTCCTACTTCACCATCGTCTATTATTAGCCATTTAGTTTAGGGTGTTCTCTTCACAAAGTTCATCACCTAGTGAAGAGGTAGCTTGGTTTGACTCTCCTCGACGTAGATCATCTTCGACCTCGAAGACTTCGAGCAAGCTTGTTCATATCTCCAAGGGAACCTATACTAGAGTTCGGGAGATCACTACTTGCAGTGAAGAGAATTCTACACAGAGTTTTAGAAGTGAACGACCAGTCTACAAAGTTTGTATTCCTCATTCACTTGTTGTAATGGTAGATTACATGTTTTGATTGTCTAGTTACTCTAGCTTGATCCTTGTTAAGGGTTCATTAGAATCTTAGAATTTTTAAAATTGGCATGCTTGATGTCTTGAAAACCCAGTAGGGTGCCAAGGAAGACCAAAAGTGGTATCAGAGCCGGGCTAGAGTATTAGACGGTGTTTGTTAGATTATGAAACCGAAACTACAACGAAACTTGAAACATACAAACCCAATTTCTGTCAATTTTTATATGGCCTCGAAAAATTATTTAAGCAAGCGCCGAATATTGTATGAGATATAATATGAACATGATAGAAATTTGAAACCAATTGCTCGGATTTTAGCCGAGCAGAGGAGGGTTAAAACCGAGCAGGCCGGCCCAGGCAGGGAATTTTGGGTTCAAATTTTTGTCATGTTCCAGTCTCTGGGTTTTGGTGTTTAATGTGTTGGTTATTTTTTATAAAATTGCTTGTGATGTAGTTTACTGAATAGGCAATTCAGTGTGTTTCGTATTCGTAGTTTAACATTTTTTTCGGGTTTTCACATGCGAAGTTAAAAAGTTCGATCGAATGTCAAAAACCTATTTTTCCAAGTTTAAGGTATTCGAAAAATCATGCAAGTCATTCTGTGGACCCTCTAGAAGAATGAAACCCTAACTCGACAAAATGACTATGGAACCGCTTTTGAACCTTAGGGTTTGTGGCAGTTCCGCGGTGCCATTAATGAGGCTTGGGTTTGCCCTTCTACGGTTGGTCCATTGGTGCTGTGGCATATTCTGGGTGTTTTTAAACTATGCTCAAGTGTTGAGCTCTCGGGGAATTATATGACTTTGATTAATCGATTGAAAGTTTAACATCGTCCGGATATTTGTGATAGGATACAATACTTGGAATCCACAACATTTGAATTTTATGAATCTAGTAATTTAGTCTCATTTGATCGGTTGCCATGGAATTTTGATATGGATCTAAAGTCCGTCGCAATCACGTAGAGTATACGGATACTCGCCGGGTAACCTTATTAGATTTCCATGCCCCATAGCCCCAACCAAGTGACCGTAGGAGAACTCCGTTGCCAAAAGCATCCGTCCGGGTGCTCGCGGCCGCGGTGTTCCGCCTAAGTGCATTTCGTCGATGGCATCGGGGGTACGGCCGTTTACTAAAGTTTCCGACGAGCATTCGATCAGGATGTCAGGAATATTGTTGAATTGCCCGACTTGATATTGAATTTTTTTTCGATGTCAAGACTAAAATGCGGGGTTTATAATTGTTAGGCATGCGATATCTAAGGAGTTCATATTGTTAGGCATGAAATCAGGAATATGAGATATTTCGGGTTTATGATGTCTAAGGAGGTTGCGGATTCCAATTGTTGTAGTTCTCACATTCTTTTCTGTGACCGTAAATGTAATATATAGTGTATCGCCGGTTTTGTTGCTATACGTCAACGACAATTGGGATACGTATATTTACTTATGTTGATGACATGTGATATTATGTGTTGCTGTGGTATGCTATATTGGAACGTCGTCTTTGAATAGCCGGGTTTTTTTTATGTGAGATGAGAGTTCTTCATTTTCATTCATGTAAAAACTTGTATGTAATATTCTTTTATTGGGGGCACTTCCGGGTTGAGAAAGATGTCACCGTTGATGTATATTATTTACTTTTCCGCTTAGGATAGACCCAAGGAGGGGAGCACACCTAACCAGGTTCTAGAGTCCAGTGGGAAGCCATCTCGAGGAGTCGAGTCCGGGTCTCCTAACTCTATAATTGGTAGGGTTGCTTGCCGCTCTCGTAGGGGTCTTGGGATGTGGGATTGGCTATTCATCACGACCGTGGAATCTGTGTTTCATACAAGCTTAATTACAACCCGGAAATCCTAGTATATCCAATATTTCATATGTTGTCTTCTGCTGTTCTGTGATGTGATCACTTTATTTTCTGAGATGGATACATTATATTATATATGAGATATATAATAGACGTTGCTTATGTTTTTCACCCGCGCAAGCCCTGCCCTACTCTGCCGTTAGTTACCTAACCTAACGGTGCATGACGGGACTTCGTGGCAAATACGGATGGCATAAGCATACGTTGTATTTATCTGTGATGCTTAGGTAACTTAAATGATGGGACATTCATTAATGAGATTAATGAAAGAAAATAAACTTAATGATATTGTAGAATCGGATTTGAAACCCACTCGGATTTTTACGAAAAAGCAGAGTTTCAAAATGCAGAGCTTAAGCCACTCCTTTTAAAACCATTTGATTCTACAACGATATCAAGTTCAAAGCGTTAAAGGTTTTCTTAAAAACCATCCGCAACCTTCCGTCATTTTAGGAAGTAGAGTACTTAGTATTCGTGCTGCGTATGTTGATTATAAACAAGGCGCAGTATACGGTAGCTAAGTGATGTCTTCCTACACAGCATATGATGTGATTAATTAGGACAGTCATGTGATTATGTTGATTATAGTCAAGGGTCATATGGATGGGTCTAATTAATCAAGAAATGATGGGTAGAACTTGACTAGTGCTTATGATATGTTGATCATATTCAAGGTCATAAGTGCTAAGGGTAAAACCATTATCGGGAGTTTCAAGTGTTGAAATTTGCAATGAGATTGCATACCTTCTATGAGATAGTTGGATCCTGATACCCACTGCGAGTAATTGTTACTCCTGGGCGAGTTTTCCACTTTACAATTAGCCGATCAAGTAGGTGTCTAGAAAGGTGTCAACGGGGTTACGCCCCTGGGAAAACGAGGACTATTTTTAATTAGGTCAGTGTGAAATCACGGGGAACCTCACTCAAAATACCGGCACTGGCCTGGCTGAAAGATTGGCGAACTTGTAGGGTGTAATTAATCCCGGCTAGTCTTTCCTTTTAAGGTTTGAAGGAAGATTTGATAAAAACAGTGAGAGCCATCCCAATTAGATAAAATATATAACCAATCTAATCTTGCAAGAGCGAACGCAGAGTGTTTTCTTCTCTCTCTCTACAGGTAGGGACCATATCACGCCTTAATCAAGATAATAATATGGATGTATTGACTGAACCCTCTTATTATACTGAGATAGGGAACGTTGGTCCTGCTCCAACTTATAATTGTTATAAGACCGAGCAGGAAATAGGGGAATACCAGGATTCCCATGCCGCCCAAACGAATAAAGTGCATGATTGATGCATCTTCTTCGGGTGTGTTCATTATAGGGAACTGTTTCCCAGTATCCTCTGCGTCCTTGGTATATGATACCGAATCAGGATCCCGCATATGTAATCTGTTACATGGGCTACAGAAAGGTAGAAAACTGAGATTGGGTGATATGTCTCTAAGTATAAAGAATAGTGCAATTGTTGCAGCCTGATCAGTTGGCAAATATCTCCTTGTATTACCAAATACATTGATTCTGAACGAATGTTATTAGATACCGAACCTGATATGCAACATTATATCATTCTTTTTATTGACTAAAGAAGGATATAATTTTGTATTATTGGATAATGTTTTGAACATTTCCTATATCAAGAGTTTATCAGTTCAGGCACGTTAAGTAATAACATATACGTTCTAAATCAAACCACAGTTCTTAACGTATAGAACACACATAAGAGGAAGAGTTCAGAAATGAATAAATCCTACTTATGGAATTATAGACTAGGTCATATCAATGTGACCCGACTAGCTAAGTTACATTAAGATGCATATTTAAATCAGTTTGAATTTACATCTTTTGAAACTTGCCAGTCATGTCACAAAGATAAGATGACCATAGCTCCGTTTACTTGAAACAGAGAATGGGTTAGTGAACTCTTGAGACTGATACAAAATTATGTATGTGGTCCCCTATCTACACATGCCGTGATTGGTTCTTTGTACTTCATTATATTCACTGATGACCTCTCAGAATTTGGACATATGTTCCTGTTGAAACACAAGCCTGAAGCTTTTGAGAAATTCAGTGAATATAAATTCGAAATAGAGAACCAAAACGGGTATAAGTATTATGTCCTTTAATGGGATCAGGGAGGAGAATACTTGTGCATGGAATTCTTGGACTATTCTAAAGGAGAATGAGATTCTCTATCAGCATTACTCCTCCGTTTACACCACAGCACAACGTTGTATCGGGGCGGAGCAATCGCACCCTATTAGATATGGTGCGCTCTATGATGAGTACTGTTGAGTTGCCTGTTTCCTTTTGGGGTTATGCGCTTGAAGAAGCAGCATACCTATTGAATTGGGTTCCAATCAAATCAGTGCCTACCACTCCATATGAGACATAGTATGGGAAGAGCCCATCTATTAAGCAGTTAAGATTTGGGTTGTCCGGCCTATGTCTAAAAGCAAAATCCGGACAAGCTCGAGGCAAGGTTAGTTCTGTGGAAGTTTGTTGGATATCTCAAGCATTCGCAATGGAATATCTTCTACCGTACCGAGGAACGAAAGGTGTTTTATTTCTCGGCATGACCACCTTTTTAAGGAAAAGGAATTTATTTTGGAAAGAAATTTGTGGTCATAAGGTAGAAATGGAAGGAGTTCCAGCTATACAAACTATAGCTGATGATTTGGTAGAACCGAAGGATTCAATAGTTCCCAATGAACCTCAGCCTCTCCGCCAATCTGGTAGGGTTCCTCATCTGCCTAAGAGATACTACGGTTTTCTCGATAATAGTGGGAGCGAGGATTGCATCATGAGATGATGACCCAACTAGTTTCGAGCATGCCATCAAGAGTGGGGACTCTGCAAGAATGGATGGATACTAAAAGATTTGAAATGGAATCCATATACACCAACAAAGTATGGACTTTGGTTGCTATATCTGAAGGGTTAAATCCCCATAAGGAGCAAGTATATCTTGATAAGTTTACTTGGTGTAGATGGAAAAGTTGAGGCTTTCAAAGCTAGACTTGTTGCAAAAGATTCCCATCATCGACCAGGCGTGGATAATGATGAAACATTTTCTCCAATGGCTATACTTAAGTCCATCCGGATCCTACTTGCCATTGCTGCATACCATGACTATGATATCTGGTGGTTGGGTGTCATGACTGATTTTCTGAATACTGATGTAGAAGAGAGCGTCTATAAGTACACAACCAGAGGGCTACGTACAAAGTGGGAGCAACGGAAACGTATGCAAGTTTCTTTATGCGGTGAAGCAGGCATCGCGGAGTTGGAACATCTGTTTTGATTTGATAGTCAAAGCGTGTGACTTCATTAAAATGGTAGATGAACCTTGTATATACAATAGGGTAGTAGAGAGTAAGGTGCTCATTCTCGTATTGCACGTGGATGGCATACTCTTGATAGGGAAGGTGTTTCCTATGCTACACTCGGTCAATCTCTTCTTATCACATTGATTCTCCATATAGGATCAAAGTGATACATCCTAAATCCTCGGTTTTGGATCTATGAGATAGATCTAAATGGATGTTAGGATTCTCACTAGGTGTAGTGAGATGGTATCAATCGATCCTGGGGAGAATCACTGGATAGAAAGGTGGTAAGGACGACTGAAAGTCAGTTACAGGCACTGTCTTTACCCTCATTAGAGGGACGGTATGTTGGAAGAGTTCCAGGCTAGATATCGGGGCAGACTAGACGATAAAGGCTAGATACATCGCTATCAAAGTTACTACCAAAGAGGCAGTCTGGGTGTATATTTTTTCATAAGATGAACTAGGTTCCCACCATTGTGTGACAATGGAGGTGTGGCTTTGGCCTAGGAACCCCGGTCCCATCAATGACCCAGACATATTCTAAGGCATTATCACCTGAACGTGGAGATGGTTGATCTCCAAGAGATCGAGGTTAGGAGAGTAAACTCAGAGGTTAACACGGCGGATCCACTTACTGAGGCCTTTCCTGCGAGAGACTTTTATAGGACGTTGGGTATGTTATACTACAACAAATGGCCTTAGCGCAAGTAGGAGATTGTTAGTTGTATGTATGCCCTAGAGGCCATTATTGAATATGAGATGTATATTATAGTGGATGCTTGGACATATATAGGGAGGACTTTCTTGCTCGACATGATGGTACGCTATCTGGTTGCTCTTTATCTTAACATGTACACCTTCTGTCTCTCTGTTACATGTTGATAATGCCCTTACGATGTTTACTTGACTAACAAGATTATGATGCAGATCATACTAGTGGGGCCTGAGTAGTCCATGAGTTCATCCTTCAATGTTCTTATGCGTAGGAGTATCGAGACGGGGCATCGATATTCCAGAGTAGACTAGCGTATATCTTCTCGACCCATGTAATGAGCGATGGATGATCCCATATCCTTTGGTGTTTGACATCAGAGATCGTATACGGGTGCTCAACAGAGACTGGGTACACTGAACGTGTTGGATATATGTATACCCTGGAGGCCATTATATGATAGTGTACGTACCAGTATGTGTATATATATTTATATATTCGGGAGACATTCTTGCTCGACATGATAGTATGTTATCTGGTTGCACCTTTTATCTTGACATGTTCGTTTGATTGTGCTTTCATTCGTTTGGTACATGTTGATATAGCCCATAGGATATGCAGGACTACTGAGATTATGATGCGGATCATACTAGTGGGAGATGTGTAGTATATGAGCATATCCTTGAAATATTCCTAGTCGTGGGTGTGTCGAGACAGGGCATCGATATCACCAGAGTAGACTAGCGTATACGTTGCTTGTCCCATATGATGGGCGATGGATGATCCCATATCCATTGGTATGGTGACACCAAAGACCATATACGGGTGCACAGTGAGATTAGGTACACTGAACGGACTCGCCGAGAACTCCTATGTAGTATTATATCTATCGTCGAATAGAAGTTCTCAGGTGACACTGGTACAGAATAGTCTGTAGACCCGAGATCGTCATAGAGTCTTGCGTGCCTCCCACTATACTTTGATCTCCACCCTACGACGGCTCTATTGAGGCGTGCAAACATGTGGATTTTGGGTACAGTCTCGAGGCATATGGAGGCAATGAGCGATAGGAGTGGGTTTCTTCTCTCCCGGCATTAGGGGTTGATGTTGCACCATGTACGATTGGCTATAATAGGAAGTCCCTAGCCAGGGCTGCTGAGATTTACTGATAAGAGTTATCAATAGTTTCTTGATCTGATATGAGCCATATACCGGCAAGACTTATTGGGTTATTGGGGTCGACAATACCATCCCTAGACTCACATATGCAACATATTTGACAAGGAGACCGGACTGTATGGTAAGTGTTACCAGTTGGCTCGACGGGAGTTTTTGCAGGTTTGCTTGTGTTTCTTCTGATCGCTCAATACCTAGGAGCCGTTATGTACAGCTTGTGCCACTAACGGTTTGTGGGCATGTGATGTGATCACTGCCTACTGCTAGCGTATTGATGAGTCTTAGAGTCCCACAAAGGGGTCTCCTAGCTCTGGCGAAAAGGTGTGGGGTGCATATGTGATATGCGCGGGAGCTCGATTAAATGCGAGTATTGGATACCATATTTTAATCGGGAGTTTACTATTGGACGGGTCGTATGAGATATGACCGGGTTATTAAATCAAGTGTTGATTTAATATTTAGTCCATTAGCTCATTTATTAAAACCTATTTCTTTATTTTGTATGCATGAGTGTATGTATATGTTGATATGCATGCACACATGTAAGCATACATGTGTCATGGTTGATGATACATTGGTGGTGGCAATGCAAGACTCAGATGGTAACATATTTAGATATTTTGATTATTTGAGAAAAGCAAAATGGGATTAACATCATGGTTGACTATTCAACTCTCTTGTGTTGACAAAAGTCAATGGTTTCATTGCCCATGGTTTTAGCTCATGGTTTTGCTTATACTCAAGTTACAAAAAATCTAGATATTTTGTAACCATGGTTTAGCATGGATGACTTCACTTATTCTCTTGAGTTTAGTAAGGGTTATCATATTATTCTCTTGAGTTTTTTTGAGCAATCTCCTTCTTCCTCTCTCTCCTCAAAGCTCAATAGGGTTTTAAAAGAAAGAGAAAGAATTAAAAAAATAAGGTTTTGTAGTGAGATCCAAACCCACATCACCATTCCACTTTAGTCTAGCCGACTAGTGTGGAGTGTTTGCTTCATCTTCATCCTTGAACAAGTGAAGCTTGGAGCTTGGTGCAAAGGGACTTTGTAGTGGATCATCGTGGACTTAGAAGGACACAAGCCAACTGATTCAAACCTCAATCGATCCAAGGAGTCTAGGAGGAGGTCTACAAAGGTTGTATTCTCTCCCTACTTAGTGTTAGACACTTTATAGTATGTGATACTATAGTTTGTTACTCTATTTTTCTAGTTCGATTCTTGTTTGGAATTGTTTAGCACCCTCTAAATTTTTGTTATAGCTTGTGTGATGCAGCCCTAAACCTAGGATGGTGCTAGAGAATCCCTACAGTGGTATCAGAGCCATGCTAGAAACTTAGACAATGTTAGAAACAATATGTAAATGAAACAACTCCAAATTAACAAAAACTGCAACCCTCAAATTAAGCTTCTCTGTCGATTTTTAACAGTGCTCGGAAAAATTTTCAAACAACTGCAGAAGCTTACTGGTAATGCTCTGAGAACACAAAACAAATTTGAGGCGATTTCCTCGGAATTTGGTCGAGCGCCCACGCTCAAAATCCGGCGTCGCCGGCCCCTTTTCCCCCAAATCGCCTCGAATTTTTCCTGTACTCTGGTGTCTAGGTTTTGGGGTTTCATGTATTGTTTGTTTGAGCCAAAATTTCATGTGATGCTAATTTTGCTTAGGGGCTTATTCGGAGTGTTTCGTAGTCGTATATTTTAACATTGTATTGGTAACTTGGACGATGTTTAACAGTTCGAGCGAACATCAATCACCCCCCATTACCCTCGCAGAAAATTTCCAAGTGTTGGAATTTTCCTAAGTTAAAGATATTTGAATGTTCGTGCAAGTAACCCTATGGACCCTCTAGAGGAATAAAACCCTAACTCGATTCTACGAAAATGGAACCGCAGTTAAACCTTAGGGTTTTCCGTAGTCCTGTGGCACCATAGGTGAGGCAAGGGTTGACCCTTCTACGGCTAGTCCATAGACACTGTGGCACGTTTTTGGATATTTTAGCTTTGCTCAAGTGTTGAGCTTTCGGGATAATTTGTGAGTGTTTATTGTCTTGATCGAAACGTTTAACATTGTCTAGATATTTATGATGTGATATAATAATTGGAATCTATACTAGTTAGTTTTGTGAAAAGTAATTAGTTGCGTGTAAGTCTAATATTTCGGTCTCGATAGAATCGGGAATTTTTGTTGAATTACCCGGATTCTTTTGAAAAGGTGTTTTCATTGTTGAGACCTAAATATCAGATCTGCATTGTTAGGCATGAAATCCTGAATATGTGATATTCCGAGTTTATGATGTCTAAAGGCAGTGTCGATTCCAATTGTTGTAATTTTTCACTTTCTTTTTTGCGACCGTAAGTGTAGTATGTGGTATATCGCCGATTTCATTACTATACATCAACGACAATTGGGGTATGCATACTTACTTACGTTGATGATATGTGATATTATGTGTTGCTGAGATATGATGTACAGGATCGTCGTGAATGAATGGCCGGGAGTTTTATGTGAGATGAGAGTTTTTCTTTTCATTCATGTAAAATTAATTGTATGTAATATTCTTTTATTGGGGAACTTCCGTGTTGAGGATGGTGTCACCATTGTTGTATATTATTTACTTTTCCGCATTAGGATAGACCAAAGGAGGGGAGCACAAGTGACTGGGTTCTAGGGTTCAGTTCGAGCCCATCTCGAGGAGTCGAGACCGGGTCTCCTAAACTCTAGAATTGGTAGGGTCACTTGCCACTCTCGTAGGGGTCTAAGGGTGTTGGCTTGGCTATTCATCGCGACAGTGGAATCCGTATTTTCTATTGTTGGCTAAATACAAAATACGGACCTCCTAGTATATCCTGTATTTTCATATATGTGCTTGTGTTGTTGATATTCTGTGATGTGATCACTTTATATGTTGAGACGAATGATAATATATATATATATAATAAACGTTGCTTATGTTTTGCATCCGCGCTAGTCCCGGCCCGCTATATCGTTAGTTAAGTAACCTAACGGTACATTACGGGATATTGTGGCGAATGCGGATGGCATAAGCGTACGTTCTATTTTTGTTTCTTTTCTGTAATAGATTAGGACTTAAATGATGGGACTACATTAATAAGATTAATGTAAACAAAAGAAAACTAAAAAGATGTTGTAGAATCAAATTTGAAACCTACTCGGCTTTTTATGAAAAAACAAGATTTCGAAAGGCGGAGCTTAAGCCACTCCTTTTTAAACCATTAAATTCTATAACGATATTAAGTTCGAAGCGTTAAAGGTTTTCTTAAAAACAATTCACAACCCTCCGTCATTTTTGGAAGTAGAGTACTTAGTATTCGTGCTCCGTATTTTGACTATAGTTAAGGTGCAGTGTACGGTAGCTAAGTGATGTCTTCCTACACCGCATATGATGTGATTAGTTAGGACATTTATATGATTATGTTGACTATAGTTAAGGTTCATATGGGTGGGTCTAGTTAATCACGAAATGACGGGAAGAACATGACTAGTACTTATGATATGTTGACTATAGTTAAGGTCATGAGTACTAGGGGTAAAAACCATATCGGGAGTTTCATGTGTTGAAATTTGCAATGAGATTGCATACCTTCTTTATGATAGTAGGATCCCGATCCCACTGTGAGTAATAGTTTCTCCCGGTAGAGTTTTGCACTTCACAATTTGCTGACTCATTAGGTGTCTAGAAAGGTGTCAACGGGGTTATTTATCTGGGAAAATGAGGTTTATTTTAATTAGGTCCGTGCGAAAGCACGGGAAACCTCCCTCAGAAGCACCGGCACTGGCCTGGCTGAACGGTTAGCGAAGTTGTAGAATGTAATTAATCCTGGCTAATTTTATCCTTTGAAGGTTTGAAGGAAAATTTGATAAAAGCAGTGGGAGACATCGATTAGATAAGATAATAAACCAATCTAATCTTTGCAAGAGTTTTCACTGAGTGTATTCTTTTCTCTCTCCTAATGGCAGATAACTATGACTGGAATTAAGCTACTATTAGAGAAAAATAAGCTTACCGGACCGAATTATAAAGATTGGCTGAGGAACATTAACATTTCTCTCACATATGATAAAGTATCATATGTCTTCACTGCCATAGCCCTGCCCAAACCAGGCGCTAAATCTTCTGTTGCGGATCGGGAAATCCGAAAAATGTGGGATATTGTTTGTGCCACCGCTAAATGCCTCGCGCTTGCATCGATGGACAATACACATCAAAAGCAGCACGAGGAGATGGATGTTCAATCCATCTTTCTCCATACAAAGGAGTTATATGGAGAGCAATCTCGTATCAGAAGATACGAAGTGTCACAAAAGCTGTTTCAGATGCGGATGGCTCCTGGCACATCAATAGGTGACCACGTTCTGAAGATGATAGCTCTTATTGAAGAGCCTGAGGGCCTCAGATGGACAATGGATAACGAGCAATATACGGATATTGTTCTACAGTCTCTTCCCTCTGCATTTGCTCCTTTCATAGTGAACTTCAACATGCATAACATGGAGAAGTCATTACCCGAACTTCTCAATATGTTGAGAAATGCGGAGAGCACGCTTAAGACGAAGTCTCCCTCCCTGCTTGTTGGACAATCTTCTTCTTCCATCCCAAAAGCCAAGGCCAAGGGAAAGAACAAGAAGAAATCCACCAAGCCGAGAGGTGGAATAAAAAAGGCAAAGGGGAAAGACAAATCCAAATTGCAGTGATCCTTTTAAAATTGTTATCTGGGCTTTATTGTGTGACATGATGACTTTAATCGATCCTTCTGGAACTTAACGACACTATTTGCACTGCACGTAAAGACATATAAAATCTGTAATTAAATAAGAAGTGAGGTGTGAAAATTAAAGGTTCGATGATCTAGACTTAGGATTATAGAATTGCTATTTTCTAAAACAAAACTTTAGGGTTTGAAGCTTAGTTATTTTACAAAACCAACTTGACCGGATTTTGTGGGTAGTATCCGCTGAAAACCCTCAGGAGACAACACTCCTCCTATTAGGGACACCTAGAGGTTTAACGGCTTGTTGCACATGCTCAGTGCAATCGCGTTCCCTACGAAAGTGAGGTTAGGAAATTTTTTGTGAATAAATGGGCTTTGCTCGGGACGAGCAAATGATAAGTTTGGGGGTATTTGTTCATATCAGATTTTTGCATTTTCATACCGCCCAATTTTTATCACATTGCATATCGGTAGATACTCTTGAGCCGTGTTTGCTAGTCAATTGCAGGATACAGGTTCCCGGTTCTCAAACGGAGAAATTCATGAAAAACAAGACAAAATCCGGTTCCTGCCAACCACAGATAAAAACACGGTCTCCGCTCTTCATCCGTATGTTGCCAGATACCAGTTTAGGAAGACAAAACGTCAAATCAATGTCACTATCATGCACAAGGCTCAATGGTAGCACAAAATCAAAGAGATCTACGCGGAGCTCGAGGCAATCATGACAAAATCTTGACAAAAAGTCCACCTTTCCCTCAACAGAAATTCTGGAAAATTCGTGATGCAATTATGAGAAAATACATATACCAGAAAGAAGTGCACAGAAAACCAGGCTAGCACCTAAAAGAACATAGCTCAACTCCACCATACGGCCGCGGTTCCGCGGCCAAAGGAGGGTCCAGGCCGCGGTTCCGCGGCCATGTTGGCGCCAAAATTGGAGATTTTGCAGGGGCACTTTGGTCTTTTCATATGGGCCCGTATGGTTGCCCTAGATTCTCATTTTCCAGCCTATAAATACCCCAGAATTCTGTGAAGGAAGGATCCATTCTTGTAATCTCATTTTGCCTAGTTTTAGTGTGTTTCTTCTTCCTCTTCTCACCTCTTCTCCATTAAACTTGTAAGTAAGCTTTTGAGTGAAGAGTGATGAATAAAGAAGAACAATTTATTATCATGCTTGTCTCTTTATTTTTATGCTTGTTGTAATTTTACTTGTTGCAATTTTACTTATTGTAATTTTAATTTGTTAAGTAGTTGTTTTTATTTTTGTTGTTTCTTTCTTCTCTCTTTTTCTTTATCCTTACATATGACAATGATACTTACGCTAGATCCTCGCCAAGGTGAGGTCGCAAATAGTTAGTCGTATTCTTCTAATCTCCTTCTTTCTATCCTCCTCTTTTGTTGTTTTATTTTTCCGTATTATGAAGTATGAGTAGTTCTATACTTGTTAGGGTAGGAAAAGGGAAGTTTGAGAGAAGGAAATCTCTCTCACTCTTTCCTTGACCAACAACTTAAATCAACTCCCGTTAATGGAACCACAATCCGCTCCTTACGGCACCCTATCCTACATGATAGCGGTGATTCCGTAGTGAGACCGGTTGTGGTTGAATTAACCGGAGGTTATGGATAAAAGCGAAGAACGGACGGACAAGCACCAAAAGGAAGGACTATGCGTTGGAAAGCCTAGCTTATACTCGCAAGTTCCTTCCTAGTCGTGCTAATCCCCGTTGTTGCCGATTACCGTAACACCGATATTAAGTGGGGCAACGAAAGATGTGGAGACTCCTAACTCAAACTAACCTAATCCTAACCCTAACAAGCTCTCTTTAAATATCAACTCAACACTTAGATAATCCAACAAAATCTGAAAACCGGACTTAACTCGTTAAAACACTTTGAAAAAGACTCCCATCTCCCTGCGGACGACCCGTACTCAACCGGCTAGCTACAAGCGAAACCGTCTTGATTGCGGTAATTAAACTAGAACTTGAACGCGCACTTATCCTAACAATCAAATGGCGCCGTTGCCGGGGAGACGGTAGTTTGTTTCTTTGTGAAATTTCGGGTTAATTTGTAAGTAAAAAAAAAACGAAAAAAAAATACATACTTTGTAAAAAACCATCTTGTTATTCTTGATTAGTTTTTGTGTAAGTGCGCAGGAAAATACGAAGTTCAAGATCGACGCCAAAGACGTTGGAAATACGGAGTTCAAGTACAGTGCCAAAGACGTGGGAAGATAGACCCACATTTTTGCGGCAACACCGCGACGGACAAAAACGAAGCATCCGGTCTACGGTAAAAATCTCTCTGTAAGTCTCTCTGCTCCTCTCCACTCCTCTGGACTCCAATAAACTGTGTTTTCTGCAGCCTTCTTTGCGCAAATTCTTCTCCCCCTTCCAATAAACTGTTCTTGTGCAGGATTCTTTGCGCCGCAAATAAAAATTGTTTGCAGTTGATTTGTTACTGTTTTGCATTCTTTAATACGGACTTAAGGGGCTTGAAACCAATCCAGATTGGGTGGCGATTTCATCACCCTTCCCAGGACCCCAAAAATCACTAAAGCATATGCATTGTCCATTGTAAATTAAAAAATACTAGACTTCAGCCCTAAGGACTTCGCGCTCATTAGGAGAAGATAAACCGTGTTTAGAACCTCTCTTAACCGTACATTGTTTACGGGGTGTCTAGGAAAGTGTTAAAGGCGCAACCGCCGAAAGAGAAAGGGTTATTTAATTAAGGAACTTCGCGAAAGCGTTGGACAACCTCCCCTTATCTCTGCACTTACCTGGCCCCGTGATCGGTGTATTTTTAAGCCTGTTTCTCGACACTGTTTAACTTCGAAAATCAAGTTCAGGAGCAGGTCTAGTAGACCTAGGCGGCCGTAGATCTAGGTGCGATTGTGCATATCTTGTTTGTGATTGCTTAAGCCGTATTTCCGTACATATTCCTGTAAAAATCTTTAAAAAAAAAAATCAAAATCTTTTATAAAAACTTGCCCTTTGTCGCCAAATCCATTTTCACCCACCACCCATCGCCTTTCTCCATTGACGTTTTCTTACCCGCACCTTCTCCGCTTTGACTATACTAAACTCGTTTAGTGTATGTCCGCTTGGACTCGGGACACTAGCGCCCGTCTAGTCCGCGTTACGTTAGTCGCGACCGACTACGCGATCGACTCCGAAGACGATACTCCGTCCACTCCTCTTTCACCCCTTCCTTTGCCGGCCAACTCCGACGTTGACCGGAATTCTGTTCGTACATCTTCACCTTCACCTTCACCTTCACCTTCACCAACCTCTTCTTCCGCGATGTCAGGGTTTAATCCGAACATCTCTTTGACCACCGCTGGATTGGCTCCACCTCCTACGGAGACCAATCTTCCACCACCTCCGCCTGTTGTAGCGCCGCAGCGAATTGCGCTCCAGGATCGTTTCTACCCCACCCGTTCTGCACTTCCCACCTGCCTTTCTCTTCCTCCGGCCAATGGGGACAACTTTGAAATTAAGCCCCATTTCATCAATATGCTTCCACGTTTTCATGGACTTGAAACTGAAGATGCCTATATCTTCATCAATAAATTTCAAAATGTCTGTGTCATGATGAAAACAACCCAGCTGTCGGACGATGCTATACGTCTACGGGTCATTCCGTTCACTTTATGCGATCTCGCTGAAAAATGGCGGTATAGCACCGCTTCCCACTCAATCACCAGCTGGGACGAGTTTGTTAAAGCGTTTCTGAAAAAATTCTATCCAAATCATAAGACCGCAAGAATTCGAAATGAAATCAATCAATTCTCCCTGCTTCCTTCTGAACCCTTCTGGAAGTGCTTTGACCGATACAAAGACCTTCTTGTTCAGTGTCCTCACCACGGTATAGAGAAATGGCAGCTCTGCCAAACCTTATACGAGGGACTGAACCCAGCAACGAAGCAGTTGCTGGAAACCATCTGTCAGGGCCACTTCCTATCAAAATCTGACGAGGAAGCGTGGCAGTTCTTTAACGATCTTGCGGAGCAAACGCTACAGTGGGAGAGCACCAGACCGACTTCTTCTTCTTCTACCTCCACTTCTACCGGTCAGTCTAGGGTAGGAATCCACCAACTTGACGTCTCTATTGCGATGAAAGCTGAAATGGCTGCGATAACACGAAAGCTTGAAGCGATAGAGAGCAAATTTTCTGCTCCTTCTCCTGCCCCTGTTCTCCCCCTTCGTACCATCTGCGCCTGTTGTTCTGATCCTTCCCACTTGACCGAAGAGTGTCCTTACAATCCACCCTCGCAAGGACAGGATCAGGTTAATGCTGCCTTCCAGCAAAGACCGAGGAATGATCCATACTCTTCCACCTACAATCCCGGTTGGAGGAACCACCCCAATTTCGCCTGGAATCAGAATCAGAATCAATTCCAGGGCAACAATTTCCAAAGGGGCCCTCCGCCGCAACAACAAGCGCCACAACAAACTCAACATCAATATCAGCAGCCCTTCCAACCCCAACCTTTCCAAAACCAGACGAACAATTTTGCACCCAACAACTCTTTTCCACCAAACAACTTTGTTCCGTCAAACACTGATAAGGTTTCCTCGCTCGAGCGAAGTCTGGAGGCGTTTGTTAAACAGTCGACTCAATCCACCGCCAACATCCAGTCTTCGATCCAATCTTTAGTGCAGCACACCGCCGCACACGGGCAAAGCATCAAGACCATCGAGGCCCAGATTGCACAGCTGAACGCGGCCTTGAGCGAGCGAGAGAAGGGGAAGCTCCCGTCCCAGCCACATCCAAATCCCGGTCACCCACATAATGCACATGTTGCTCTTGAGCAACAAAACCATAATGTGAGTGCCGTGACTACGCTGAGATCGGGAAGGATGCTGCAAAACAACATTGACAAGCGAATCAACGATGACACCCCGGCCGCCGCTTCTTCTTCTTCTTCTCCTTCTTCTTCTTCGTCTTCCGAGCCTATTCTCCGTTCTTCAACAGGCTCTCCTTTCTTTTCTTCTGCTCTGAACGGACCCACTTCTCACTCCACGAAAACACCTATTCTGGGATCCGTTCCAACTCCAAAATCTCCTCCTCCAGCATTAGACTCAACCAATTTTCAAAATGTTCCATTTCCAAACCGGTTGAGGTCTAATAAACAAAATCCTCAAATGGAGAAGATTTTGGAGTTATTCAAGCAAGTTAACATTAACATTCCTCTTTTAGATGCTGTCCAACAAGTCCCGTCCTACGCGAAAATCTTAAAGGACTTGTGCACGAAAAAGAGGAAGTCTCAGGTACCCAAGAAAGTTTTCTTGGCTAGTGCTGTGAGTGATGCCCTTACCCAATCTTTACCACAAAAACGTAAGGACCCTGGCTGTCCTACGATTTCAATTACCATTGGAGATAAGAACATCAACCGCGTACTATTAGATCTTGGTGCCAGTGTTAACTTGCTTCCGTATTCAGAATACGAGCAATTAGGCGTCGGAGAGCTGAAACCCACACACTGCACTCTCCAAATGGCCGACCGATCGATCACCCATCCTAGGGGTGAGCTAGAGGATGTGTTAATCAGAGTCGGGGAATTCATATTCCCCGTCGACTTCATTGTATTAGATACACAGCCTGTAGCTAACCCCCGGAATCAAATTCCAGTGATACTCGGTCGCCCATTTCTCGCAACCTCAAATGCTGTGATCAATTGTCGCAACGGTTCGATGAACCTCTCTTTTGGAAATATGACGATTGAACTCAACATTTTTAGGTTGGGGAATCAGCCCGCCGAACCTAATGCTCATATACTGGACGTCTGCTCGATCCAAGAGATCACACCAGAAGAGTGTGAATTTGAGGAGTTTCTGTTTGACCACGATAATCTTGACGCCACTAGTGCGTTTCTCTTCGAATCTGCTGCTGTTTCTGCGCCCGATAACGAATACGAGTGTTTCACGTTCTCGAACGATCTTAGCCGCGCACAACCCGAGTTCGAATCTTTCGACTTTCCGGATGAGTTACCTGAACCATCCGACTCGGTTGCCTAGACTCGTTTTGAACTTTTGCTGGAATCCTTTGAGTTCGAGACCTTTGCACCAGTCTTGCCTTCCATCATTTCACCTCCAACGCTCGAACTCAAGCCGTTGCCGTCTCACCTTAAGTATGCTTACTTAGGTGAGAACGAGACCCTCCCTGTCATCATTTCGGCTTCTCTAGCTCCAGAGCAAGAGAAAGCCCTTCTCGCGGTCTTGCACAGCAACAGGCAAGCTTTTGGCTGGTCCATGGCGGACATCAAGGGGATTAGTCCCCTGATCGTTGAGCATCACATTCATCTGATGGATGATGCCAAACCAGCCCGGGATCCACAAAGACGTCTTAATCCAGTCATGAAGGAGGCTGTGAAGAAGGAGATCGTCAAATGTCTAGATAGTGGTATCATTTACCCTATCTCTGATAGCCAGTGGGTTAGCCCCATTCACGTTGTCCCCAAGAAGTCGGGCATCACGGTCATCACCAACGAGGCGAATGAGTTAATCCCTACTCGCACCCAAACTGGGTGGCGAGTTTGCATTGATTACAGAAAACTCAACGCCGCAACGCGGAAAGTCCACTTTCCGCTACCTTTCATTGACCAGATGCTTGAACGATTGGCCGGACATGAGTACTATTGCTTTCTAGATGGCTACTCTGGCTACAATCAAATTCCCATCGCCGAAAAAGACCAGGACAAGACCACTTTCACTTGTCCTTTCGGCACGTTTGCATATCGACGCATGCCCTTTGGGTTATGCAATGTGCCCGCTACCTTCCAGCGGTGTATGATGGGAATTTTCTCTGACATGGTGGAAAAATTTTTGGAGATTTTCATGGATGACTTCTCCATCTTCGGCGACTCCTTTGACAAGTGTTTGCTACATCTTGACGCTGTCCTTACCCGATGTAAGGACAAGAATCTCACTTTGAACTGGGAGAAATGCCACTTCATGGTGCGCGAAGGTATTGTCTTAGGACATATCATCTCGCAAAATGGCATAGAGGTTGACAGAGCAAAGATTGAGGTCATTTCCAATCTGCCTCCTCCCCGATGCGTCAGAGATATTCGAGCCTTCCTTGGCCATGCCGGTTTTTATAGACGGTTCATCAAGGACTTTAGCAAGATTGCTAGGCCCTTGACTCTTTTGCTGGCCAAGGATACACCTTTCGACTTCAGCTCGAGCTGTGTGACTGCATTCGAGTCACTGAAACGCTCACTCACTTCTGCTCCCGTTCTTTCTTCTCCTGACTGGACGCACCCATTCGAGATCATGTGCGATGCATCCGACTTTGCCATCGGTGCTGTCCTTGGACAGCACATCAACAAGATGCCGCACGTAATCTATTACGCGAGCCGGACCCTGAACGACGCCCAACTTAACTATACAACAACTGAGAAGGAATTCTTAGCTGTTGTATTTGCTCTAGAAAAGTTCAGGCCCTACCTCATCGGCTCTCCAGTCATTGTCTACACGGACCATTCAGCTCTGCGCCATCTTTTTGCGAAGAAAGATGCTAAATCTCGGTTAATCCGTTGGATCCTTTTGCTTCAAGAGTTTGACCTTGTCATTAAGGACAAACGAGGATGTGAAAACATGGTTGCCGACCATCTCTCGCGACTTCCTTCTTCGCCTTCGCTTCCAATTCCGATAAACGACGTTTTCCCGGATGAACAACTCTTGACAGTATCTTGCGAACCTTGGTTCGCAGATATTGTGAACTATTTGGCCACGGGATTACTACCGACCGAATGGTCTAGTCAGCACAGACTTCGCTTCTTATCCCAAGTAAAACACTTTTACTGGGATGAACCCTACTTGTTCAAGTACTGTCCCGACCAGATTATTCGTCGGTGTGTCCCCGATGAGGAATTCAAGAGTGTGCTGTCATTTTGCTACGATCAAGCGTGTGGTGGGCATTTTGGGCCCAGAAAGACAGCTGAGAAGATCTTGCAATGTGGTTTCTACTGGCCACAACTTTTCAAAGACGCTCACGACTATTGCAAGACTTGCTCCCGGTGCCAACACATGGGCCGGATATCCCGGAGAAACGAGATGCCGCTCCAACCGATCTTGGTTGTGGAGATTTTCGATGTTTGGGGGATAGACTTCATGGGGCCGTTCCCCAACTCTTTTGGGAACTTGTACATTCTTCTAGCTGTTGATTACGTCTCTAAATGGGTCGAGGCTGTGCCCAGCCGGACTAACGACAACAAGGTTGTCGTTAGGTTCCTTAAAGAAAACATTTTCTCACGGTTTGGGCACCCCCGAGCGATCATTAGCGACAATGGAAGTCATTTCTGCAATAGGACTTTCGAGGCCTTGATGCGGAAGTATTCCATCAATCATAAGCTTTCTACGCCCTACCACCCCCAAACCTGCGGGCAGGCCGAAGTTTCAAATCGGCAAATCAAGCAGATATTGGAGAAGACGGTTTCCAAGAACCGTAAGGATTGGTCTCTAAAACTCACTGATGCCCTTTGGGCATTTAGAACTGCTTATAAGACCGACCTCGGCATGTCTCCCTATCGGCTTGTGTACGGAAAAGCCTGCCACCTTCCTGTCGAAATCGAGCATCGCGCATTTTGGGCGATTAAGGAGCTGAATCTATCTCTTGAGGACGCGGGCAGCCATCGGAAGCTGCAGCTGAACGAACTGAGCGAGCTTAGGGATGAGGCTTACGACAACGCGGTTATCGTTAAGAATCGAACGAAGGTGTTTCATGATAAACACCTTTTACGCAAAACCTTCGTACCTGGTCAGCAGGTACTTCTTTACGACACCCGACTTCATTTTCATCCAGGAAAGCTCCGATCTCGCTGGAAAGGGCCGTATTTTGTGCGGAATGTGTATCCGCAAGGCGCTGTGGATTTGGAAAATCCAAAGGACGGTTCACTCTCCAAGGTAAATGGACACTGATGCAAACCGTACCTTAGCGCCGAACCAACAGAGGAGCTCCTGTTCTTACAGGAGCCGGTTTACCCTGAATGATCTTCCTCTGCCTACCTCCAAACTTCGGTTATCCAGCCAAGAACAGTGGACACTGTTCCAAATAAGTTTGGGGGTATGTACAAACCATTTTGTTTATATTTGTGTATATTCTTTTTCTTTTCTTTAAAAACAAAAACAAATAAAAATTTGTGTATCACTAACCGACAATTTTGAACCTTCCAACTGCTCTCTTCATGCTACGACAGTGAGGACACTGTCCAGTTTAAGTTTGGGGGTACGCTCGGTACGCATTTCTTACCTTCGCATTCATATGTATATTTTGCATCTGCATAAAAATCCATAAAATCCATAAAAATCGGAAAATTTTCTAAAAAAATATAAAAACTTTTTTGTCAAGTTAGCTTGTGGAAGAACTTTGATTCAACATTTCGACGGTTTTTGTTTAAAAAAAAATAGGAATAACTAAATCTTATGTTTGGATTTGAAAACCTGAAAGATAACTCTCCTTTGAAATTAACTATAGCTGATATACGTCTTTACATCACACTACACGTGTCGTAAGATTTTGGGAATTAGATGACAGGTCTTTCATGTTTAAACTTTTAAACAGATAAATGATTTTCTGAGGATCAAATAGGTTTGTTCTGAAATAAGTAATGTCAAGAATAGTTTATGAAGTAAAGCGAATATGAAGGAATGTTATTGATGCCGTAATTGGAGCTAAGTCTGAAAAATAACCCATCTAAAACTTGATTGGAATGATTACACACCAAACCCACTAGACACGTCTTTTATCCAAAAAAAAAAATATTTGAACTGCCGGTTATATCTCCGTTCGTATTAAATCATCTGATTTTCACGCCAATCTGTCTTTTGTTTTTGGACCTAGGTAACTTGAGTAATTAAGTCCGCTGGGGTGTTTTTACACCTAATGCCCTAAAACCAACTGGTTTGGGTGCATTGGCCCAAAGCTCGCTAAGAAGCCTAGAAAGTCCAGTTTAAAACAAAGTCAAGCAAGTATTCTCTCCGAGTTAAAATTCCTAACGGTTCTTTGTGTGAGAATAATCTTGATAAAAGACAGGCTTTTTAAAAAAAAAATAAAAAATTTTAACGGAGATATGAAGGTTTTACTCTTTGATAAAAGACTATTGCACGTTCACAGAGGTGTGTATGAAATGAAAACAAGAAAAAGGTGGAGTGAAAAATACGACTTAGTTTCCCGTTAAAGAAGATAGAAATTCTGAAGTTGAAACCTTACTGGAAAACGAAACTTGAAAAATGCTTAACTCATTATAAAACTTATGTGATCCTTTTAAAATTGTTATCTGGGCTTTATTGTGCGACATGATGACTTTAATCGATCCTTCTGGAACTTAACGACACTATTTGCACTGCACGTAAAGACATATAAAATCTATAGTTAAATAAGAAGTGAGGTGTGAAAATTAAAGGTTCGATGATCTAGACTTAGGATTAAAGAATTGCTATTTTCTAAAACAAAACTTTAGGGTTTGAAGCTTAGTTATTTTACAAAACCAACTTGACCGGATTTTGTGGGTAGTATCCGCTGAAAACCCTCAGGAGACAACACTCCTCCTACTAGGGACACCTAGAGGTTTAACGGCTTGTTGCACATGCTCAGTGCAATCGCGTTCCCTGCGAAAGTGAGGTTAGGAAATTTTTTGTGAATAAATGGGCTTTGCTCGGGACGAGCAAATGATAAGTTTGGGGGTATTTGTTCATATCAGATTTTTGCATTTTCATACCGCCCAATTTTTATCACATTGCATATCGGTAGATACTCTTGAGCCGTGTTTGCTAGTCAATTGCAGAATACAGGTTCCCGGTTCTCAAACGGAGAAATTCATGAAAAACACGACAAAATCCGGTTTCTGCCAACCACAGATAAAAACACGTTCTCCGCTCTTCATCCGTATGTTGCCAGATACCAGTTTAGGAAGACAAAACGTCAAATCAATGTCACTCTCATGCACAAAGGCTCAATGGTAGCACAAAATCCAAGAGATCTACGCGGAGCTCGAGGCAATCATGACAAAATCTTGACAAAAAGTCCACCTTTCCCTCAACAAAAATTCTGGAAAATTCGTGATGCAATTATGAGAAAATACATATACCAGAAAGAAGTGCACAGAAAACCAGGCTAGCACCTAAAAGAACATAGCTCAACTCCACCATACGGCCGCGGTTCCGCGGCCAAAGGAGGGTCCAGGCCGCGGTTCCGCGGCCATGTTGGCGCCAAAATTGGAGATTTTGCAGGGGCACTTTGGTCTTTTCATATGGGCCCGTATGGTTGCCCTAGATTCTCATTTTCCAGCCTATAAATACCCTAGAATTCTGTGAAGGAAGGATCCATTCTTGTAATCTCATTTTGCCTAGTTTTAGTGTGTTTCTTCTTCCTCTTCTCACCTCTTCTCCATTAAACTTGTAAGTAAGCTTTTGAGTGAAGAGTGATGAATAAAGAAGAACAATTTATTATCATGCTTGTCTCTTTATTTTTATGCTTGTTGTAATTTTACTTGTTGCAATTTTACTTATTGTAATTTTAATTTGTTAAGTAGTTGTTGTTATTTTTGTTGTTTCTTTCTTCTCTCTTTTTCTTTATCCTTACATATGACAATGATACTTACGCTAGATCCTCGCCAAGGTGAGGTCGCAAATAGTTAGTCGTATTCTTCTAATCTCCTTCTTTCTATCCTCCTCTTTTGTTGTTTTATTTTTCCGTATTATGAAGTGTGAGTAGTTCTATACTTGTTAGGGTAGGAAAAGGGAAGTTTGAGAGAAGGAAATCTCTCTCACTCTTTCCTTGCCCAACAACTTAAATCAACTCCCGTTAATAGAACCACAATCCGCTCCTTACGGCACCCTATCCTACATGATAGCGGTGATTCCGTAGTGAGACCGGTTGTGGTTGAATTTACCAGAGGTTATGGATAAGAGCCAAGAACGGACGGACAAGCACCAAAAGGAAGGACTATGCATTGGAAAGCCTAGCTTATACTCGCAAGTTCCTTCCTAGTCGTGCTAATCCCCGTTGTTGCCGATTACCGTAACACCGATATTAAGTGGGGCAACGAAAGATGTGGAGACTCCTAACTCAAACTAACCTAATCCTAACCCTAACAAGCTCTCTTTAAATATCAACTCAACACTTAGATAATCCAACAAAATCTGAAAACCGGACTTAACTCGTTAAAACACTTTGAAAAAGACTCCCATCTCCCTGCGGACGACCCGTACTCAACCGGCTAGCTACAAGCGAAACCGTCTTGATTGCGGTAATTAAACTAGAACTTGAACACGCACTTATCCTAACAATCAGTAGTCCATAAGTTCATCCTTTAATGTCCCTAGTCGTAGGTGTATCAAGACGGTGCATCGATATACCAGAGTAGACTAGCGTGTACGCTTCTCAACCCATGAGATGGGCAATGGATGATCCCATATCCATTGGTGTTTGACATCAGAGATGGTATACGGGTGCTCAGTGGAGACTGGGTACACTGGACGGACTCGCCAAGAACTCCCAGATGGTATTATGCCTCACGTCAGATGGCAGTTCTCTGGTGACACTGGTACAGGTTAGTCTGTAGACCCAAGATCGTCATAGAGTCTTGTGTGATTCCCACTGTGCTTTGATTTCCACCTTACCATGTCTAAGAGAGCGTGCAATACGGTGGTTTTCTGGTACAGTCCCGAGTCATATGCAGGCAATGAGCGATAGGAGGGGTTTCGTCTCTCCCGGTATTGGGAGTTGATATTGCACTGCTCTCAATTGGCCATAACAGGGAAGTCCCTGGCCAGGGATGATTTAGAGATTTACCGGTAAGTGTTACCAGTAGTTTCTCGACCCGTTATGAGCCTCATATCAGCATAACTTATCGGTTATTGGGGTCTGACGTTTACCACCCATAGACTTGATATGCGACATTTCAGACGAGGAGACCGGACTGTACGGCAAGTGTTACTATCAGGCTTTTGCAGGAGTTAGAGCAGGCTTGCTTGCTGGTCTTTTGATCGCTCAATACCCGGGTAGTCGTTACGTCCAGCTAGTACCGCTGACGGCTTGTGAGTGCTTGATGTGATCATCGCCTAATGCCGGCGTATTGGTGAGTCTTTAGAGTCCTACATAGAGGTTTTACTGGCTCAAGCAAAACGTAATAGGAGAACATATGTGATATGTGCGGGACCGAGATTAATGCGTGTATGTGATATCGTATTCTATTCTCGTGAGTTTTGTATCGATCGGTTATATGTGAGATAGCCGGGTTATCGAATCAAGTGTTGATTCGATATGTTGGTACATTTAGTGTTAGTCGGTTATATGTGACATAGCCGGATTATTAAATCAAGTGTTGATTTGATAATTTAGTATATAATTGTATATATGATATACTAATCAACATTAACTAACATTTTCTCACTTAGGCATTTATTTTCTCACATGTGCACACTTAATATATATGTGATATATATTAATTTGTGATTTGTTTTTATATCATGGTTGTTGATACAACATACATGGGTGTATGAGACATACACCATTCTATTTATAATGGTGCGTTATTAATGTTTAAAGTATTTACAAAATTAGTGGATTATTTGTTAAAAGCATGAAGCTTGTAGAAGCTTGTGAGTGCTTTGACAAAGTCCACTAACTTTGTTTTACTTTAGATATTTGTTAACCAAACCATTTTAATTAGCCATGGTTATGTTTCTACATGAGTTAGTATATGATACTCACTTACCATGGTTCACTCTCTCACTTGATCTTTTTTGATTCTCTTCTCATTTGTTCATCTTCTTACTCAAGCCAAAAGCTTACTAGGGTTTGAAACTAGTGAGAAAGTATTGTGAGAACAATAATTCTAAAGTGAGCCCACTTCCTATTTCATCATCCTCTACTAGATTAGCACTTTAGTATAGGGTGTTTGCTTCACTAATCCTTTAGTTAGTGAAGTAGAATCTTAAGCTAGTATTCCCTCGACGTATATCGTCTTTGGCCTCGAAGACTTCGAGCAAGATCGCTCTTTTCCCCTCGTGAATCCATGTAAGAGTCCGGGAGTTCAACGATCGCAGCGAAGGGACTACTACAAGGAGCTTTAGAAGTGAAGGACCGATCTACAAATGTTGTATTTTTATTTCACTTAGAAGTAAAAAGGTTTACTTTTTTTTCCTTATTATATTCTAGTTAACGATTCTAGTTTAGAGTTCCTTGAAACGGCAAAATTTTGAAAATGGCATGGACGATGCCTTCCGAAAACTTGCTGCCATCAATATGAACCCTACAGGTTCGGGTTCTCATATCTGCAATTCTGTGCAGGGGCTGAGAAATAGCAGAGTTTTGAAGATAGGTGATCATACTCTCCAGGTTGGAAATGGTTCCAATGTACATGTTATTTCAGTTTGAGAGTATCATCTGGGGTTGCCATCGGGTTGTATATTTGTTTTGAACCCATGTTATTTTGTACCAAGCATGCTTTGTAATATTGTATTCGTTTCTTTGTTAGACAATGAAGGATATCATTTTATATTGCAGCATAATTTTATGAACATTAAACTTAATCAAGAGTTGATTGGTTATGGTACACTTAATAACAGGATATACGTCCTGAATCAACACCTAATTTTCAACATACAACACACAAATAAAAGAAAGTTTTCAGATATAAATGAATCTTTTCTTTGGTATTGTAGACTTGGTCATATTAATGAAACAAGACTAAACAAGCTTCATAAAGATGGATATTTAAATTCTTTTTAGTATAAATCTTATGTGACTTGTCAGTCTTGTATCAAAGGGAAAATGACCAAAAACTCTATTTACCGGACACAGAGAAAGAGCTACTGAGCTCTTAGGCATCATACATACTGATGTATGTGGGCCAATGTCTACACATGCAAGAGGCGGTTTTTCTTACTTCATAACTTTTATGGATGATTTCTCAAGATTCGATCATGTGTTTTTGTTAAAGCATAAGTCTGAAGCTTTTGAGAAATTCAAGGAGTACAAACTTGAAGTAGAAAAACAAACTGGAATGAGCATCAAGATACTTCGATCAGATCGAGGTAGAGAGTATCTTAGTACTGAGTTTTCGAACTTCCTAAAAGAGAACAGGATTCTCTTTCAGCTCACTCCCCTTACACAGCACAACACAACGGTATGTAAGAGCGATGAAATCGAACCCTATTAGATATGGTACGATCCATGATGAGTGATGCTGAGTTGCCCCTCTCCTTTTGAGGGCATGCATTGGAGACTGCAGCTTTTCTATTGAACAAAGTTCCAACCAAGACCGTGTCTGCCACTCCATATGAGATATGGTATGGGAAGAGACCATCTCTTAAACTAGTTAAGATTTGGGGTTGTCCGGCTTTTGTTAAAAAGCAGAATCCAGACAAACTTGAGTCACGATCGGTCAAGTGTATATTTGTGGGACATCCAAAACATTCGTTTAGGTATCTTTTTTATCAAAAAGAGGAACAAAAGGTGTTTTTTTCTCAGTATGCCACGTTTTTGGAAAATGAGATTTTTCCAAAAGATGATGTTGGCAGTGTGGTAGATCTAGAAGAAGTTCTAGAGACACAAGTTACAAATGACGATTTGGTTTAACCTGAAGTTGCAACAGAACCTAATGAACCTCAACCACTCCTTAGATCTGGTAGGACTTCTCGCCCACCAGAGAGATACTACGGTTTTCTCGTTGATGGTGATGGAGAATATTGCATCATAGATGATGATGATCCTATCACTTTTCAGCAAACTATCACGAGTGGTGACTCTGTGAAGTGGCTGGATGCCATGAGATCCGAAATGGAGTCTATGTACACCAACAAAGTATGGACTTTGAAAGTTGTGCCCTTTGGGGTAAAACCCGTAGGGTGCAAATGAATCTTTAAGAGAAAGATCGGTGTAGATAGGCAGGTGGAGACCTATAAGGCAAGGCTTGTGGCGAAAGGATTTCGACAAAGACAAGGACTGGACTATGACGAAACCTTTTCTCCTGTGGCCATGCTTAAATCCATTCGGATCCTACTTGCTATTGCTGCTCACTACGACTATGAAATCTAGCAGATGGACGTTGAAACGGATTTTCTAAATGGTGATTTAGAAGAGTACGTTCATATGGATCAGCCAGAGGGCTTCATCGATAGTGGGAGCTGTGGGAAAGCATGTAGCTTTCTTAAATCCATTTATGGATTAAAGTAGGTATCACGGAGTCGGAACATCTGTTTTGATGATGTTATCAAATAGTTTGATTTCGTCAAAAATCCATATGAACCTTGTGTTTATAAGAAGATTGTAGGAAGTACTGTCACATTCTTCGTATTGTACGTGGATGACATTCTTCTGATAGGAAACGATGTTCCTATGCTACAATCGGTCAAACTGTTCTTATCACAAAGGTTCTCCATGAAGGACCTGGGTGATGCCTCGTACATATTGGACATGAAGATCTATAAGGATAGAACTAAACGGTTATTGGGATTGTCCCAAACCAGGTACATTAACACCATCCTAAAGAGCTTTAGTAAGGAAGACTCCAAGAGGGGTTCCTTACCCGCTAGTCATGGAGTCACTCTCTCTAAGAGTTTTGCCCAAAGACTGATGAAGAGAGAGCTCGCATGAGCATTATACCCTACGCTTCTGCTGTAGGATCTATAATGTATGCGATGTTATGTACACGCCCTGATGTAGCTTATGCACTAGGTGTAGTAAGCTGGTATCAATCCAACCCATGGGAGAATCATTGGACTGCTGTGAAGAACATTCTTAAGTACTTGCGAAGGACTAAAGAAATGTTCTTGGTGTATGGTAACGGGGATCTCCAAATAGAGGCCTTTACCGATTCGAGCTTAAAGAGTGATAAGGATGATAGCAAATCTATCTCAGGGTTTGTCTTTACCCTCAATGGAGGGGCGGTGTGTTGAAAGAGTTCCAAACAGGATACCGTTGCAGACTCCACTATGGAAGCTGAGTATATTGCTTCCAATGATGCTGCCATGGAAGCCGTCTGGATGAGAAAGTTCATCTCAGAGCTAGGAGTAGTTTAGACCATTATTGATCCCATACCATTGTATTGTGATAATAATTGGCTATGGCGTTAGCCAAAGAGCCCAGGTCCCATCAGCGATCTAGACACATCCTCAGGCGATATCATTTGATCTGGGAGATAGTTGATCGCCGTGAGATCGAGATTCGGAGAGTAAATACAAAAAGTAACACCACGGATCCACTAACTAAGTCCCTCCCTTTGTCGCAGCATGAGAGACTTTTCGAGAGGTTGGGTATGAGATACGCCAATAATTTGCCTTAGTGCTAGTGGGAGATTGTTGGATATATGTATGCCCTAGAGGCCATTATATGATAGTGTACGTACCAGTATGGGTATATATATTTATATATTCAGGAGACATTCTTGCTCGACATGATAGTATGCTATCTGGTTGCACCTTTTATCTTGACATGTTCATTTGATCGTGCTTTCATTCATTTGGTACATGTTGATATAGCCCTTAGGATATGCAGGACTACTGATATTATGATGCGGATCATACTAGTGGGACGTATGTAGTCTATGAGCATATCCTTGAAATGTTCCTAGCAGTGGGTGTGCCGAGATGGGGCATCGATATCACCAGAGTATACTAGCGTATACGTTGTTTGTCCCATATGATGGGTGATGGATGATCCCATATCCATTGTTGTGGTGACACCAAAGACCGTATACGGGTGTTCAGTGAGACTGAGTACACTGAACGGAATCGTCGAGAACTCCTATGTGGTATTATATTTATCGTCGGATAGCAGTTCTCAGGTGACACTGGTACAGGTTGGTCTATAGACCCAAGATCGTCATAGAGTCTTGTGTGCCTCCCACTATACTTTGATCTCTACCCTACCACGTGTAAGAGCACGGCGGCGCCCCGGCCGTCAATCCGACGGCCAAATACGGAAGCGGTGATAAACTTTAATTTTGTGAACTTAGCAAACCGGCACCACCGCGCACTAAACAACCGGATCGGACCATTAAACTAGTTCTAGCTAACTACAAGACGGGTTAGGGATATACCGAGTGATCCGAGTCCTCCGGTCTTCTCGTCATCGTCCCGATCTCCCGCGGAAAGTCCTGTCTCCATATCGTCGCCTCCTTGCCGAAAAGGGCACCACATCGCCTGCATCTTTTACGGGCTCCCACCTCAATACCGAGGCAACTCGGGCGCGAAGTTGGCTGGCCGACGCGTCCAAGATTTGCTGTAGAATGTGTAGTGTAGAGGCTATGTCTCATTTGGGGTTTGTTGCCTTTGAAGATGATGGAGGAATAAAGATAAGAAAAATGGTGCTTGCATTTTTCTTAACATGAAAAGAGATCAAAATGCTACACTCTCAAAAATGAAGCTCTCATCTTCTCCTCTCTCAAATGTCTTCAACCATATCATATGAGAATGGTGGAGGAAAAGAATACAAAACCACAACCTTAGAAGGAAGGTGAGTGTAGGAAAAGGTGGAGGGTGACCACAACCTAAACATCATCATAACAAATCCACATCAACCTCTAATCACCTCAAATCACCAAAAAGCAAGTTATGATGATAGAAAAGAATGGTATCAAAAGATGCTTTCATAATTAATACATTTGCAAGAAACCCCTCCACAATGTGTTATTTGCAAACTTGCAAATAACACCCTCCACCGGAAAAGTCCGACCGGGAAAGAACAAAGGAAAACCTGCGGGAACGGAATGAAAACTGGCAACTCCAGAAAACTGGTCCCGTAATAAATTACAGGAAAACCCCGATACTGCAAATACATGCCCGCATTTGTATTCCCACTGAACATAAATGCAAATGACAAAACTACACTATTAAATACTAGGATCCGGCTTAAGCCAAAGCCGGCTAGTAAAAACCGTCCGATCACGATCCGTGCAATACCGCACGTATCTGATCGAACCCTGCCATATCTCCATACGGCCTCTACAGCGTTTCGCCCGAAAGCTTGAGTAACTGAAAGTGTGGTGGACTCTAAAGACTCGTCAATACTATGGCTGTGGATTCAACCATTAGCACGTCAGAGGTATAAGCCAATACGTGACGGGCCACCAGCTATTGACCAAAAGGGACGTCGATGAGCGAACTCATCCTGACACCCTACTGAGCCTGTCAGAGACAATATCCGTACAGTCCGGTCCGTTCGTCTATGAGCATCGCATGTCGGGCCTAGGGGGTTGGTAAAAGTCAGACCCCCAAAAGCGGTACAAGTCGTGTCGGAGTGTAGCCCAGAACACCCTGAGATACTACTGGAATACCTACCAGTAAATCTCCTGCCTTGGCCAAGGACTTCGTGTAATGGCTCTCCTAGACACAGCGCGACCTCACCCCCAATACCGGGAGAGACGAACCCCTGAAGATCCGCTCACTGCCTCCATGTGGCTCGGGACTGTACCCAACTAAAACCTGTTTGCACGACTCCTTTAAGCCGTGGTAGGGTAGTAATCAAAGCACACTGGGAACTCACACGAGATAAATGACGATCCCCAGGTCGATGAACTAACATGTACACATGTCACCTGGGAACTGCTATCTGACGTCAGGTATAAGACCAACTAGCATGTTCCCGGCGAGTCCTGTCCGGTGTACTCATAACCCAATGAACACCTGTATACATCTTAGGTGAACCAACTGACACCAGTGGCTTGTGAGACCGGCCACCGCCCCTCGTCGGGGTCTCGACTGTATACACTAGTCTACTCTGGAGAATCGATGCCCTGTCTCGAGACTCCTACGACTAGGGACCTTTTAAGGATGTGCTTATAGACTCCAGCTCTCACTTATATGATCGCCCTCATACTGCTGGCAGTCAAGCAAGAATCCTAGGGGCTCTATCAACGTGGAATATTGACATGTCAGGTCACCTAAAGCAGTACACGATGATAAAGGTAAACCAGATAGCATACTATCATCTCGAGTAAGACTGTCCTACCGGGATAGGTCCTCCCTCAATCATTGCAATCACGTGCCTGTGATCCAATAATCGACTCTGAGGGCACTATCTCCAACAATCTCCCACTTGCACTCAAGGCTAATTATTGCGATGTCGCATACTCACAGCCCGTGTGATACCGAACACCCAACTCCCCTACTAGTCAGTCTCACAAAATCCGTTTGTGAAACTATTGCGTTCGAGGAATAGCCTCAGTGAGTGGATCCGCCTAGATGTTTCTTTCTATGTCTCTCTCTATCTCAAGTTCGCGGAGAAAGCCATCTCCCGAAATGAGCAATACCTGTCTTAGAATGTCTGGATGTCTGATGGGACCTAGCTCATAAATGAACTCCAAATCCAAACTTCTTAGACTGTATCGTCAACTGAACTTAATCAGTATCCTGCGCCATGCCACCCTCAGTATTGCCTTGGACCACATGTCCAAAATACTGCCCCTCGTCAGAAGGAAAACTATAACTCTGACAACCTCCTTGTCGTCCATGTCACCTTGGAAGCCTGGAATGATAACTGTCTCCCAAAGGAGGCAGCTGTTATCATATCCCTAGAACATTCACTTATGTTCTAAAACTGTTTCCGACTGTTTCTCCAGGATTGGATCAATGTCAACTTATTGCATCTACTGCAAGAACAACATCTGGTGTGGTACTTGACATCTCATGATTGACTCAATTGCCTAAGCAAGTGATCTGCCAATCATGCACATCCCTCTCTACTTTAGTTTATAAGACACCTTTAGAGAGGGTGACTCCATCACTTGCAGGTACACTACCGTGCCCGGAGTCGTCCATTCTAAATACTCTTAGAATGCTGTCTAAGTACCCTGATTGGGAAACCACCCAAATCTAGATCTAAAACCATAGATCTAGTAACCCGTATGTCTGATATAATGTCCAAGTCCCATGTGGAGAAACCACTGTGTGACGACCAAAGTATAACCGATCGTAGTATAGGAATGTCACTTCCTACTTTGTGTATGTCATCCAAAACCCGGATATCATACCCTACTACCTTCTCAACAGATCCATCCCCTATTCTGATGACGTCAAACCCATGACTGTCACATCAGAAATAGATGATCTATCTCCGCTATATCTGCTTTGGTCTATAAATAGACATAAGCCTGATGTCCACCAATGCTTCCGCTGCTCCCACTGACTACGACAACCCTCTGGCAGACTCATATAGATGTGCACTTCTAAAGCTAGTTTAGAACGAAGCTATACTCATCCTCCTGCCGGGTGTCGCAGCCTGGAACAACAACAATGGCAAGTGTGGGTAAACAAGAACTTCCCTATCACCGTCCTTGAGGCTACCGGAGTACCTCTCGGGTGCCTGAGGTTACCCACCTTATCTGCGGAGTGGCCAATGGAATGTCAAATCAGATTGAAATCTTTAGGTTCCTTATCAAATCTTCGGTAATCGTTTGCGGTTCTGGAATCACTTCCAGTTCTACCATACTCCCACTACTGTTTTTGAAAAAATCCATTTTTAATAAAACTGTGGCGAGTCTAGAACAATATTTCTATTGATCTGCCAGATGGTAGAAAGTCAACCCTCGTCATAGCCTGGGTCAACCCACAAACAGCCATTACAGAAACGTGCCTTGAGTTGTCCAGTGTCTGGTTTTAATCATAAGCCGGACAACTCCCCGTACCTTAACAACGTTAAGATATGAACTGTTCTACATCCAATATAGAACCAGAGGCACTGATTTAATTTAACCAGATTCAAATCATGCAGTTATCTCCAGTGCATGTCAACTAAATGGAGAGAGGCCGATCAGCGTTACTCAACTTAGGAATGCTTCCAATTATGAGTAACCTGAAAGAGAAGCAATTTCACTTTATCATTACTATCAACTGAATACCATAGACAAGTATCTACATCTTCGATCACTTTGAAGAATCCCGATACTTGCTACACCTGGTTCTCTACTCTATTCAAATACCTATAACTCCTCAAAACTTAGACCCTGTGTTTCTACGAAACACATGTCTAAGAACTAGAGAAGTTAAAAGTAAACAGAATATAGTATGAGGACCAACCCCTCTGTCCTAATGGACACTGGACAACATACAATACTCTGTATAAGTCCGCTGAGTCTAACAACTCTTCACTATGTGTCGTAGGTTGAAAACTGTATTTATGGTTAAGAAGAATTACACCGCTGTTTAATGCTCCTTACCTAACCATCCACTGATATAGATAAATGTCATCGACATAATATCAAAAGGTATATCTCACTCTATGAAAATAGACGTACAGATATATCAATTTGAAATTGGTGCACAACAGCGGATATTCAAAACCAAATATTTGCCGACCGGCAAACACCCCAGATGATCTTCTCAAATATCACCGATTACAACGAATCCCGATATAATGAGGATGATTACCCTATTCCCAATAACTTACTCCCACTCATCATCTGTAAAACCATACAGATGTGAGAATCAAACCTGGTAAATACATACCCTGGAGCAAGTGTCCAATCGGGAAATCAGTTTTCTTTTAACAGTACACAGCTGAACTGAAACATTGAAATGTTTCGATGGGGTATCCTGTTATTCCTAGTAATGCCTCTACCATTATCCAGATTCACGACTATAACCGTATAATTCTTTGCCACCTCTCCAAATCCCTTTATATGTCTTTAGTCATTACCTTCTGTACACCCCTTTAAGCCAAATGGTTTTCTTCCTTCCCTACCGTTCGGCACCAGCCTATGGTTTGTAAGAAGACTATCCAATAAGCATAAAGGATGTACTGTCCTAATCCTAGGAGCACTCGCAACGCGAGAGAAGGTGAAGATAAAAGACACCTGAATATACTTTATTCCTATTTCTCCTGAACCAGGATCCATCCTCGAACTGGAACAAGTTCCTTTCGAGTTCGTATATAACCATACGATGGATTATCCAATAAACTGGGATCTTCGTAGTGATACGGAGTTTCCTGGAGAAATACAAAGGTGATTTAGGATTGGCAAAGAAATACTTGGTTTGGTCGTGAATATCAGTCGCAATTTACTTTTCCCTCTTACTAATCCCTTGCTTTGTCTTAATCTTAATACCTTCTGCACACCATCATTATGCTAATTGGTTTTCTTCATTCCCCACTGTTCGGCACCAGCCTAAAGTTTGGAAGAAGACTATCCAATTTGCGTAATAGGTGTACTATCTCTTAAACTAAGGAGTACTCACAACTTGAGAGAAGGCAAAAAGGAAAAGACAACTGAATAAATCTTATCCGTTTTCTCCAGAACCGGAAACCATCCTCGAATTCCTTCGAGTTCGTATATAACCATACGATGGTTTTGTCCAATGGAAGTGGACGTTCGTAGTAATACGGGGTGTCCTGGAGAAAAGGGTAAAAGTAGGAGTGGCAATGAGGTTTGCAACTCTGACAATCCAAAAGCCAGTGTTAAGAAGGTTCGGTCAACTTGGTCACTGAGTCATAGTCTTAGGGTCGGGTCAATGGTCGCTGCCAGAGAGAGAGAGAAAAGAAACACTCAGTGTGCACTCTATCCTAGATCAGAATGGTTACCAATTTATCTAATCTGGAAACCTCCCACTGTACCTCAAATTCTCCTCCAAACCTGAAAGAAGAATTAGTCGGGGTCACCCGAGGAGTAAACCAACTCATCAGTGGGAATCGGGATCCAACTATCATTGCATGATAACGTGACGGAATTCGCTCACGTCATCACACTCCAGAAGGTATGGAAGTTTCAGTTCTTTTGAAACTCCCGATGTGATTTCTGCCCCATGCTCTTATGACCTTGACGAAGGTCAACAAATCATAAGTCGCATGTCAAGTTCCACCCGTCATTGTCCAGGTTAATTTGAACCCACCCGTACAAGCCCTTGACGAAGGTCAACAAGGCTATACGACTGTCCCAAACCAACACATCTATATATGCAGCAGAAAGGCAACAAGAAGCTACCCTGCACTATGCCTTGACGAAGGTCAACAAACATAGCATGAATACTACGTGCTACCCGTCTGAAACGACGGAGGGCTACGAATGGTTTCTGGCGAAAACCTTTAACGTAATGAACTTGATATCGTTGAAGGAACGGATAGCTTTTAGAAAATATAGTGACGAAAACTTTTGCTAAAGAGGTCACTCCCGGTGAAGGGATCTCGGCTCTTTCCCCGTAGAATGAGGTGCAGGATATTCCAACTGAATACCACGGTGCAAAGCAAAAGTAATCGGCTATAGTGAAGTTAATTCCCTGACGCAAACTTCTGTCCAAGGGGTCACTCCCGGTGAAGGGATCTCGGCCCTTGCCTCGTCGTCTGAGGAGCAGGATATTCCAAATGAATACCACGATGCAAAACAAAAGTGAACGTCCTTGCAATAACAGCTTTTTGAAAAGTGTTCCAACAACATCAGAATAGGTTTGTTTTAACTTGCATTGATCCGAATCAACGCAGTCCCATCAATTGATCACACCACAAAGAACGAAAATATACTGATGTACGTATATGTCATCCGCATTCGCCACTGGGTCCCGTCATTACCCGTTAGGTTAGCTAACTAACGTTAGAGCGGGGACTGGACTAGCGCGGATGTAAAACATATACAACATCTACTAATATATATACCAATATATTATATTCGCTCAAGGCGTGATAAGAAATGCAATATCACAGAAATGTACAGCATCACAGAACAATACAGATATCTGGGATCCCCGGGTTTCACAGAGCCACTACTGAAACCCGACGTTCCCCTGGTCGTGTGGATAGCCTGCGCAATGAAATCCTAGACCCCTACAGGCGCGGCAAGTTACCAGCCAAAACCTGAAGCGAGGCAGCCCCCTTCAGCACCGTGAATGGACCACCCAGCACTTCACGGAATCCGGTAACTTGGGCACCCCTCCTGGGTCAACCTGTACCCCCTACGAGTGCGGCGAATAGCCCACCAATCCTAGAGTGAAGCCCCCTCCGTCTCAATGCCATGAGATGCGGGCTTGTTGCCCACTAGATCCCGGCTATCCGTGCACCCCTCCGCGGGGTAATCCTAGTACAGAAAGTAAAATATACATACAACGGGTACATCGACCGCAACCAGGTCGTGCCCCAAAAGAATAATACAAACAGGCAGTGACGGCAGTCCACATGTCGGACGCTCGTCCCGCAATATCAAATATACATAATACAACAAAACTATACTAGCATTGCATCCAGGCTATCCCCCACGACCGATCCGCAACATCACAGCAAAAACACAGAACATCAACGTGAAAGTCATGTTCGCAAATCCGTCTAACCGGGCTATAGCAGTTAGACTGGATTTACCGATCAAGTGATATTCACTGTCGCAGATATAATGTAAATACTGTGAAATAATGTGTTTAAAATATCCGATCGATCAAAAATTAACAAGTGGGCCCCCAAGCAATACTGTAGCACTCACAGAAATTCTGGGCCCAATATTAATATTCCAAAACCCCTAGAATCAGCCCAGAAGCCCATTGGAGAAATTGGACACAGTGAGGACACCAATGTGCGGCGGAACCGCGGCCCAAGGGGGTTTGGCCGCGGTTCCGCGCTTCAGTGATCGACTCACTGCATCGAATTTTTACAGCAGTCTTAGATTTTCCAGTACATTAGTTTTTTACAACCTGAAAAATTTTTGGAGTTCAAAAAATTTTGACAGAAAACTGATGTGAGGAAAAACGCGATTTTTTGGAATTTTGGTCGATCGGAAATGCAAACACATCATACAAAGCTAGACTATGCTAATGGCGAGGCTCTGATACCACTGTAAGTGCACGGCGGCGTCCCGGCCGTCAATCCGACGGCCAAATGCGGAAGCGGTGATAAACTTTAATTTTGTGAACTTAGCAAACCGGCACCACCGCGCACTAAACAACCGGATCGGACCATTAAACTAGTTCTAGCTAACTACAAGACGGGTTAGAGATATACCGAGTGATCCGAGTCCTCTGGTCTTCTCGTCATCGTCCCGATCTCCCGCGGAAAGTCCTGTCTCCATATCGTCGCCTCCTTGCCGAAAAGGGCACCACATCGCCTGCATCTTTTACGGGCTCCCACCTCAATACCGAAGCAACTCGGGCGCGAAGTTGGCTGGCCGACGCGTCCAAGATTTGCTGTAGAATGTGTAGTGTAGAGGCTATGTCTCATTTGGGGTTTGTTGCCTTTGAAGATATGGAGGAATCAAGATAAGAAAAATGGTGCTTGCATTTTTCTTAACATGAAAAAAGATCAAAATGCTACACTCTAAAAAATGAAGCTCTCATCTTCTCCTCTCTCAAATGTCTTCAACCATATCATATGAGAATGGTGGAGGAAAAGAATACAAAACCACAACCTTAGAAGGAAGGTGAGTGTAGGAAAAGGTGGAGGGTGACCACAACCTAAACATCACCATAACAAATCCACATCAACCTCTAATCACCTCAAATCACCAAAAAGCAAGTGATGATGATAGAAAAGAATGGTATCAAAAGATGCTTTCATAATTAATATATTTGCAAGAAACCCCTCCATAATGTGTTATTTGCAAACTTGCAAATAACACCCTCCATCGGAAAAGTCCAGCCGGGAAAGAACAAAGGAAAACCGGCCGGAACGGAATGCAAACTGGCAAATACATGCCCGCATTTGTATTTCCACTGAACACAAATGCAAAGAGACAAAACTACACTATCAAATACTAGGATCCGGCTTAAGCTAAAGCCGGCTAGTAAAAACCGTCCGATCACGATCCGTGCAATACCGCACGTATCTGATCGAACCCTGCCATATCTCCATACGGCCTCTACAGCGTTTCGCCCGAAAGCTTGAGTAACTGAAAGTGTGGTGGACTCTAAAGACTCGTCAATACTATGGCTGTGGATTCAACAACTAGCACGTCAGAGGTATAAGCCAATACGTGACGGGCCACCAGCTATTGACCAAAAGGGACGTCGATGAGCGAACTCATCCTGACACCCTACTGAGCCTGTCAGTGACAATATCCGTACAGTCCGGTCCGTTCGTCTATGAGCATCGCATGTCGGGCCTAGGGGGTTGGTAAAAGTCAGACCCCCAAAAGCGGTACAAGTCGTGTCGGAGTGTAGCACAGAACACCCTGAGATACTACTGGAATACTTACCAGTAAATCTCCTGCCTTGGCCAAGGACTTCGTGTAATAGCTCTCCTAGACACAGCGCGACCTCACCACCAATACCGGGAGAGACGAACCCCTGAAGATCCGCTCACTGCCTCCATGTGGCTCGGGACTGTACCCAACTAAAACCTGTTTGCACGACTCCTTTGAGCCGTGGTAGGGTAGTAATCAAAGCACAGTGGGAACTCATACGAGACAAATGACGATCCCCGGATCGATGAACTAACCTGTACACATGTCACCTGGGAACTGCTATCTGACGTCAGGTATAAGACCAACTAGCATATTCCCGGCGAGTCCTGTCCGGTGTACACATAACCCAATGAGCACCAGTATACATCTTAGGTGAACCAACTGACACCAGTGGCTTGTGAGACCGGTCACCGCCCCTCGTCGGGGTCTCGACTGTATACACTAGTCTACTCTGGAGAATCGATGCCCTGTCTCGAGACTCCTACGACTAGGGCCCTTTTAAGGATGTGCTTATAGACTCCAGCTCTCACTTATATGATCGCCCTCATACTGCTGGCAGTCAAGCAAGAATCCTAGGGGCTCTATCAACGTGCAATAGCGACATGTCAGGTCACCTAAAGCAGTACACGATGATAAAGGTAAACCAGATAGCATACTATCATCTCGAGTAAGACTGTCCTACCGGGATAGGTCCTCTCTCAATCATTGCAATCACGTGCCTGTGATCCAATAATCGACTCTGAGGGCACTATCTCCAACACCACGGCTTTACGGAGTCGTGCAAACGGGTGGATTTTGGGTACAGTCCCGAGGCACATGGAGGCAATGAGCAATAGGAGGGGTTTCTTCTCTCCCGGTATTGGCGGTTGATGTTGCACCATGTACGATTGGCTATAACAGGAAGTTCCTGGCCAGGGCTGCTAAGATTTACTGATAAGAGTTATCAGTAGTTTCTCGATCTGTTATGAGCAATATACCGGCATGACTTATTGGGTTATTGGGGTCGACGATACCATTCCTAGACTCATATATGCAGCATATTTGACGAGGAGACCGGAATGTACGGTAAGTGTTACCAGTTGGCTCGACAGGAGTTTTAGCAGGTTTGCTTGTGTTTCTTCTGATCGCTCAATACATGGGAGCTGTTACATACAGCTTATACCCCTGACGGTTTGTGGGCATGTGATGTGATCACAACTGACGAGACGTAAAGTCCCACAAAGGGGTCTCCTAGCTAAGACGAAAAGATGTGGGGTGCATATGTGATGCGCGGGAGCTCGATTAAATGCGTGTATTGGATACCGTATTTTAATCAGGCGTTTACTATTGGACGGGTCATATGAGATATGACCAGGTTATTAAATCAAGTGTTGATTTAATATTCAGTCCATTAGCTCATTTATTAAAACCTATTTCTTTATGTTGCATGCATGAGTGTATGTATATGTTGATATACATACACACATGCAAGCATACATGTGTCATGGTTGATGATACATTGGTGGTGGCAATGCAAGACTCACATGGTAACATATTTAGATATTTTAATTTTTTGAGAAAAGCAAAATGGGATTAAGATCATGGTTGACTATTCAACTCTTTTGAGTAGACAAAAGTCAATGGTTTCATTGCCCATGGTTTTAGCCCATGATTTTGCTTAAACTCAAGTTACAAAATATCTAGATATTTTGTAACCATGGTTTAGCAAGGATGACTTCAGCTACTCTCTTAAGTTTAGTAAGGGTTATCATATTATTCTCTTGAGTTTTTTTTGAGCCATCTCCTTCTTCCTCTCTCTCCTCAAAGATAACTAGGGTTTTAAAAGAAAGAGAAAGAATTAAAAACAAAAGGTTTTGTAGTGAGATCCAAACCCACATCACCATTCCACTTTAGTCTAGCCCACTAGTGTGGAGTGTTTGCTTCATCTTCATCCTTGATCAAGTGAAGCTTGGAGCTTGGTGCAAAGGGACTACGCGGTGGATCATCGTTGACTTGGAACGACACAAGCCAACCGGTTCAAATCTCAATCGATCCAAGGAGTCTTGGAGGAGGTCTACAAAGGTTGTATTCTATACCCACTTAGTGTTAGACACTTAATAGTATGTGATACTATATTTTGTTACTCTATTTTTCTAGTTCGATTCATGTTTGGAATTGTTTAGCACCCTCTAAATTTTTTTATAGCATGTGTGATGCAACCCTAAACCTAGGATGGTGCTAGAGAATCCCTAGAGAACGGACTCGCTGAGAACTCCTAGATTGTATTATACATCACGTCAGATAGTAGTTCTCTAGTGACACTGGTACAGGTTAGTCTGTCGACCCGAGATCGTCATAGAGTCTTGTGTGTCTCCCACTGTGCTTTGATTTCCACCCTACCACGGCTCTACTGAGTCATGCAAACAGGTAGTTTTTGGGTACAGTCCCGAGTCACATGGAGGCAATGATGATAGGAGTGGATTCGTCTCTCCCGGTATTGGAGGTTGATGTTTCGCTATGCCCGATTAGCCATAACTGGAAATCCCTGGCCAAGGTAGATGAGATTTACTGGTAATTGTTATCAGTAGTTTCTCCATCCGTTATGGACCTTACATCGGCATGACTTATTGAGCTATTGGGATCTGACGTTTACCACCCCTAAGCGAGATATGCGACATATCAGACGAAGAGACCGGACAGTATGGTAGTGTTACTAATTGGATTCACAGGAGTATGAGCAGGATTACTTGTTGATCTTCTGATCTCTCAATACCCGGGTACCTGTTATGTTTAGCAGGCTTCTTGCGGCTTGTGGGTGTTTGATATGATCAGCACCTACTGTCGGTGTATTGACGAGTCTTTAGAGTCCTACACAAAGGTTTCCTGGCTCAAGAGAAACGGAGTAGGAGCACATATGAGATATGTGCGGGACTGAGATTAATACGTGTATGTGATACCGTATTCTATTCTCGCGATTTGTATCATCGGTCGGTTATATGTGATATATCCGGGTTATCGAATCAAGTGTTGATTCGATAAAATGATACATATTACATTGGTCGGTTATATGTGATATAGACGGATTATTAAATCAAGTGTTGATTTAATATTTTAATGTATAATTACATATTTATATATTAAATTACATTAACTAATATATTCTCACTTAATTATTTATTTTTTCTCACTTATTATACATTTAACATATATATGATATATGTTTATTGTATTGCTTTCTTTTGTTCACAAATTATTTATGTGATATATAATTGTAACGTTTTAGAAATCGTTATGTGAATTTCTCCGTTTTTGAGTAAAATTGTCGGTATTTTCCGTTTTAAACCGACTGTGATCAAACGACCATATATACTTGCCAGTACCTAGTTTAGCTAAAATAAAACTAGTGCGCAAGATTTGGGGGTATATGGGACGTTTTGGTTCAATTAGATTTTTTCCCAATTTTAATATTATTTTAATGTGGTATTCTAATTTTGGGAAATTTCTCTTAGTAATCTTTTCAACAATTATGTTTGAGTTAAATCAACCTCCACTTAATATCTAGATATTTGTTTGGAGATGGATTAAAAATTCAAAGAAAAGAAAAGAAATTGAGAGAGGTGCTTGCATGTGTGTGTGAATGCATTAAGTGTGCATTTATTGTTGAAATAAGCTAGATCAATCTACACAAAACCCTTCCCTTCCTCGCTTGGCCGAAATCCTCTTCTTTCTTCTGCCCTTCGTCTTTTCTTTCTCCGTTTGCAAAAAAATCCAAGCTCTTAAATCTCCAAAATTTCATTTTTATATCACAAAATACCCCAAGTCTTGATTTAGCCACTTGGAGCTAGGAAAGCTTGGATCTTGGAAGCAAGTGTTGATAGGTATAATCCCTACACTGATAATTAGGAGTTTTTATATTGAGTAGCTCGTTGGTTGTAGTGTATAACACTTTAAATATCGATTAGTGCAATATTGTGTTTTTATTGTCCTTGTTGAACCTCTGTGAACTGCTATGACCTGGATTTCGTACAGAAAAATCAAACAAAATTGTAGTGATGTACTAGTGACTCTGGAACACTACCTGAGACACGAGACCCACCCCACCGGCACGGGCCGGCGACTCTTTAGAAAATTACGGAGATGCCGTCTATGGGGGGAGGTGATTGGGTTTGGATTTTGTGGGTAGTTGTCTGCTCTTGGTTAGGGTGTTTGGTACTATTTACTTTTTTAGTATTTGCTGTATGCAAAATCTCAGATCGTTTTACTATAATCTAGTACTTTGTGTCCGCGCGATACGTTATACGACACGGATCATGCACTTTGTGTGGTTTTGCTCTTAAGTTGTTTTCGTCATGTCTCTACGCACGTTAGCCACAATACGAACACTTGAGAGTATGTTTTGTGTTGTTGTGTCGATTAAATGTAATGTGTGCGTGTTTTGGGTCTATTATTAATATATACTTGCTTTATTGTTTTAATGTGGTAGGTTCGCAGGTGAGAACTTCGGACGCTGCTACAGGGGGAAAACGAGTGGTTGGCTTCACTTAGCCAGGAGCGTTGGTGAGTAGATTTAACATCTACAGGGGAATCGCCCGCATGGCGTTATGCATCTGGGCTAGATATGCTAATTTTGTCGCATATTCTATGTCATATTTAGAATTGCACATTTACCCTACTGCTTAGTTAATTGTTGTGCTTGGACTAATATCCTTAGGACACTACACTATTATTGATGGCTCGTGTTGCACGAGCACTGATTGTACGCCACACACACCGTCAATAATTGCCATGTCACGCACAACCCACTTATAGAAATGGTATTGTTTGGTTAGGGACGTTGAGACATTGATTCATATTTCCTTGTGCGTATGACATATAGCATACCTGTATACCTATATACTCACGCATATGTACCTGATATACTTACGTGCTAGTTACCTGTATACCTATAGAGTATTGTACCATTAGTGATAGGTACATACACACTTCATGACATAGCTACAGGTATACCTTGCACACATACTTCACTTATACCCATGGGGTATAATACATCATTACTCATAGGTAGATGCATATACCTTGCTATACCTTATGTTTACACATATACCTGGTTATAGCTACATGTTACCTTTGCTTTATGTAATACCCAGCCCCTTTTTATACGCATACATCCGTATTTCTTTTTCACCTATAAAATTTATTTATTTTCGAAACTCCATTAAACCCAAACCTTATTATATCCTATATTTTCCTTATCCTCAGCCCACAAGATTTTAATTAAAAGGTATTCTTTTAAACATCAGCCCAGCCCAAATTCCTTCAGGCCGTTCCATTTCCTATTTTTTTAAACTTAAATTCCTTATTAAAACTCCCCGACCCACTTCCTTCTTTACACAAATTAATTTTCCCTTTAATTCTCTGGCCCAGCTCATGTCGGCCCGGCCCGCTCCCGCTTCAACCCGACCCGTTACACCCTACCCGACCCGCTCCTACAGTGCTTCTCCCCAATAGCACTTTTCCTTTTCTCGCGCGCGTTTCCTTCGCGACCCACTGCCGTCGCCTCCACCCACGCTCGCGCCCTCGTCGCTCACGCGCGTTACTCCCCACGACGCGCGACCCCTCGCACTCCCCTCTCTAACCTCGTCGCCCCCATCACCTCCTCACTCTCTCTCCTCTCAAAAACCTCTCTCGAAAACCCACTTCCGGAGACACTACCATCATCGCCCACCACTCCCACCGGCGACGACGACGTCTACAGCTCCTCATTCTCCTCCCCTTCTTCTCCTCTCTTCCTCCACCTAGCTCCCCAGTTCTCCAGAAAACACATTGACAGCCAAGCACCTCCACCGAGCTCGGGCCCTGCACACTCTCGCCGGCAAGCCCCCACTGCACCCTCACCTGCCCTAGTCGTCGACGTTCACCCCCTCGTCGTCGACCGAGCACCTCCTTCCCTCTTCAGTTCCCTCACCCGCTCCCCTCCCCGGAGCTCCGACCTCCGATCTCTCCCCCTCCCCATTTTCCTCTGTATCTCTTTCTCTCTCTAACTCCTTCTCACTTATCTCTCTTGATCTCTCTCTCACTCTGTTTCTCTCTCTCTGTGTTCTCTCGTTCTACCGCTCTTTCCCTCCTTCTCTGTCTACTCTCTCTGTGTCTCTCTCTCACACTCTCTGTCTCTCTCTTTTCTCTCTCTTTCTGTCTCTCTCTCTCTCTCACATTCCCCTCTCTCTCTTTCTCAGTACTCTCTCTCTCTCTCTGTCTAACACTCCCTATACCGGCCACCACCACAGCGAGCAACTCCACACCAACGACCACCACCCTCGCCGTCAAGACCCCAAGTAACATGGCCGCCGCTGCCGAGACTCGAGTTCGAGCCAAATCAAGTGTCGTGCCGGAATCGTCGTTTCCGTACCGCGCGTATGTCGTTGCTACTACCGCGCGTCTCCAGGCAAGTTCTCTACTTGCTTCATGCTATTCTATTTAAGTTACAAATCCAAATCGTATAAATTGCAAAGTTACTATTCGTGATAGCGTACACTATTTAATTGTTCGACGTATGGCCCCAATGGAAATACTTGCTTAATTTGACGGAACTCAATTGTATAATCTGGCCCGTATGGCTGTGAATGTAGTGTGTGAATTTCGTTGGATAGTATGACCGTTAACGACTAAAACGACTACCCCCAAGTTTACTCGTAAAACTGGAATTTTGTTGTACCTGAAAACCGTTAAAATCGTCATAAATTATATACACACTGGAACGATGCGCTCGAGGGGTTAAATCGAAGCCGACTCGACGAGCTATACTCCTATACAAGTTTTTATTACTTTCTGTACTTAAATAGTGACAAGATTTGGATCGGAGTGCGACTCTGGACTGCAGTCCAGAGCGACTTAAGTTGTTGTTTACTGTCCCGTAATGAACACCACCCTGTTTCCTTAACTCGTAGATTGCGGAACTCTACTGGTTATTATATGTAAATGTGTTATCTAGACAGCACAGGTGGTTTCATCCTGTTTCGTTATCGTTTGTTATTTGATCTATAATTTAATAGATGTGGACGTATAACAGTCCAGAACAGATTCTAAGATGACATATTAATGTTAAACAGTGTATAACTCCTGACGTACAGATGCGATTGAAGATCCGTCTATTGCATTGAATACCTTACTTAAAACTCTAGATTTCATCCAACTTTTGCGTCGCTGAAATCTGATCCCAACTGGGATTAAAATGCGTTGCGAAATAGACTTCCGATTCTGAAACCGGATTTCCAGCCGTGAACGCTTAAAATGAAATGGCCATAACAAATGATTCTGAAACCCGATTGGCGTGAAACTAGAATTTGATAGATAGATAACTGAACATACTATATATTCACCATTCATCGTTTCACTAAACTGTAACCGTATGATTTATGATACATTATTCAAGTGGTAGATTACTAATTCATGACATTCTAAACATGCTTTATATACTGTTCACGCATCTTATCATACACATGTCACTGCATTGATAACCTAGTGATAAAGTGCATTACCCAGTGTTAGGTATTAGTTATGATTGTGGCAAGTACGTCAGTGTTCGTGTATCAGTGAATAAGTGAAAGTGATACGTACTTGTACACAATCAGTGAACCATATTATTCAACTGCATTGTCGACGTCTGTGTGATGCGTGTATGTGTGACAATAAGTGGTATGGGACACTTATGAAAGCTCTTACACGGGTGTCACAGATAAGGCACCAGACCCTGCCATTTATCTTAGGTATTAGTCGGGATGTGCTTGATGGAGGTCCTGCCTCCAGTTCTCGCGCAGACTTGTCACAGACCAATTGGTATTTAGGGTTATGGTTAGTGCTTGATGTAGACCACGGGGTGTAGGGTAGTTTGAGTGTGAGTTCAACAGAATCTCGGGAGTCCCATGCCGGCTTATATATTTAGGGAGATATATGGATATTTACAGGGTACATGATTATTACCGTGATATACATGTTGGGCCCGTGGTCCCTTGCCCTTGGGTTCTACCCTTGGGTGGAGGACACTCACGAGTGGTTGACTCTCACACATGGACTGACGATAGGCTTAATGAGCTGTACAATGAGACTTAGAGACTGATAGGGATACTGGCATTGATATACCTTACTTACTGTGTTGACATACGTGGCATATCATTTCTACTGCTTTTACTGTTCCGCTGCATTGATTACTGCATGTTCATACCTATACTGCCATTGATCTACTGTCATATATATCTACTATTACTGTTAGAATTGTCAAATTATTTTATATATATTATATTGCTATTGTGTTGCTCTGACGACCTGAGTATGCATGCTAAGTGTGAGGAGAAGATTTAGCCTGGACCAGGACTAGAAGCATTTCACGGACATCTTGTTTAGCTATCTAGAGTTACATCTTTTGTTCCCAATCAGGTCAGTTCATTTTACTGTATTGCTCTAGTTACATCATTTCTCATTACCTGTGCATTATTTACTGTTTACCATGAAAAACTAGAAGCCGAAGTGTGACTACGTCAGGACATTTCCTTGACCGTAGGAGCATGGCTGGCCTTGTCAGCCCCTCGTATTCCGTATTTTGGGAAGCGGGGCGTGACATGGTTTAGTTGGTATCAGAGCCCAGGTTTTGCTTCGATTGGGATTGCAGTTTTCCGTGTATAGCTTGGCAATCTAAGACATCCCTTGGTCTAGGTTGTAAACTTGTTATTCTTGATCCATATTCACATCGAGTATTCTGCTATCCATTCTCTAGGGTTTCTGGTGACTTGGAAAAGTTTCGGGGTTGTAATTGTGAACTACATCACGATTAAACTACCATACTCTGTTTAAGTGACTTAGAATCCTACAATTGATTTCCACTTGTAATAAATTTCATCACATCCGATGTTCTTGATTCCTTGCCCAATCCATATTATAATTTGATTCTTATATCGTTCTCAAAATTATTGTTTCAGGATCATATCGTCCAACGACTCTTTCTCTATCTCCACTCCCCAGAATCAGACCGTCGAGATCCTGAATGTACTGCAAGGTGTGAAGGAAGCCCAGGAGCGAACAAACGACTTGTTAGCTGAAAGACTGAGAAGGAAGGTGAATCAGGCACCAGCGGGAGTCTCCAATCATAAAGGGATTCATGTTAGACGAGGAAAAGAGAAGAAGATGAAGCGCCAATTTGCTTTCCCGCGACAGAAGCAACAGAAGACCCCATGTTGTGGGTACTGTAAGAGGCCAGGACATCTCCAGAGGGATTGTCGCCGCGCCCAAGGGAAATGTCTGATTTGCGGATCCAGCGGACATCTTATCAACGGTTGCCCAAGAAGTAAGGAGCTACAAGGAGGAGACTCATCCACACTCTCCACTTCTGCCAAGTGAGGATTACTGCGTAGTTCGAAATATGAGGATAAAGCGGACCCAACACAGGATTCAACTCGCATGACGAGAAGGCAGCGGTCTAGCAATCAAAGAAGAATTTTCATGTTTTCCAATTTCAGTTTTATGTTGTCATCCTCTTATAAACATTTCTTTCCGTTTGAAACTTTGTATCCGTCGAACTTTTAGTTGGATGAAATAAAAAACTTGAATCGTAATATATGTATCATTCTCTTGTTCCTCCCCTTATACATACTATTCATTATCACATCATTTTAATTTTGATTTTTCAGTTTCTGCCACCGCATATCTTTCTATATTTCGTACACTTAGATATTTTCTTGATGTGTCCCACTGTCTAATCATGACTCTTTCTTTTCAGGCCATTGCCCACCCCGGAGCAGCGCCGCATCTAGATGAGGATGCACAGTCATGCGTTTGCTTAGACCGCACGCTGATGAGTTCTGACGATGAGATCAACGGTCCCCGGGTCATTGGAGAAAACAGCGATTCCGAAAACGAAGGAGCAGCCGCCCTAGAGTTTAACATGATAGCTGATTACGACGAAGAAGAAGGAGACCCTAAAGAGAACCCGATAGAGGAAGACCCCGAGGAAGAACTGATAAAAGAAAATCCAGTGGAGGAAAATCCCATGGAAGAGAATCCAGAAGAAGAGAATCACATGGAATCGGACCTCGATGAAGAAGCTTCATCCGAGGAAGAAGGACCAAAAGATCAAGACCCTGCGGTGGAAGAACTCCCAATGGCGATACCTGCGAGGCTCTATGGAAATGAACGCCCCTACCTGAGTGCGCGAGCCTACCGCAACCTGCTGAATCTCCACAACCGCGACTGACGGGATTTCTTTTAGATGTTGTCTTCTTTGGCCAAATAAAATCTGTGTATAGTTTAGGGCCACCTTTCTTCTTTAAGAATGCTTTGTTTAAAATCTTTTGGAATAAAATAAATTGCTGAGTTCGCAAATCTTTCGATCTTCTTAGTTCACTTGCTACGTGATTATTCCTTATGTACAATTATTTCCTCTACTCCTTATTTTGCCTTAACCCTCACTCAGATTAACAAGCACCACACCCGATCTTTAGAAGTCCACCTTCATCCTTTGTCTGTGCCCCGTTTGAGATCCTTCTGGGAGGAGGACATGTCTTGTGAAATTTCCGAGTTCGCTAACCAATCAAAATTTTGATTCATATGATGTACCGACCGTTGTTCTCTCCATACCTTTTCCCTTGTAGTCCTTGCTGCTCACCCTTACCCCAATCTCTTTGACAGCTAGCCTAAAACCGCCATACTCCAACCTTTGAATGAGCCACACTCTATTGTAATTCCTACCCTAGCTAGCCCTATTCATATTGGTGTTTTCTCTATTACCCTAACTATATTTAGGGACATTATTATTCAAAATTTAGTTTTCATTATTTTGAATTTATCAAAGAGTACGTGTTATTGATTACTCCGTTTTATGTATTTTAAGTACACCATTATTATTCTCATTTTCAGTAGCGCAACCTTACACCGCGCATATTTTTGTTCCATGTTTCATATTTTCACGATATGAGTTTTCTAAGTTATTTTAAAAATATTTGATTGATACATCGTCCTAAAATATTTTTTACCTACCGACGAATCTTTCACTACCTTATTGTCTCTACTTTACTTCGGGTATTGTGCCCACGTTTACTATTATAAATGATTGTGCCTTATACTTATTTTCCTGCCGTACTACTTTTGATATACTTATACGTGTACATATTTGAGTTTCGATTTTATCGAATACGCCTCGAATATCATTGTGCGTTATTATTGTTATTGCTATTCTTATGTACAGTTAGTTGCCACTATAGTTATTCCTGCCTTATACATATTTAGACATATCCTTTCGTATGTTGTTCTCACATTTTTTTTTTTACCTTCAATTTTCTTCGTCCACGTACTGCTAGTAAATCTTTCGTGTTAGTGTGCAATATAATAGCTTCCGCCTATGTTTGTAAAACTTACCGTTTATTTTAAATTTCGAGGACGAAATTTTTTTTGTAAGGGTGGTATGATGTAATAGCCAGCCCCTTTTTATACGCCTACATCCGTATTTCTTTTTCACATATAAAATTTATTTATTTTCGAAACTCCATTAAACCTAAACCTTATTATATCCTATATTTTCCTTATCCTCAGCCCACAAGATTTTAATTAAAAGGAATTCTTTTAAACACCAACCCAGCCCAAATTCCTTCAGCCCGTTCCATTTCCTATTTTTTTAAACTTAAATTCCTTATTAAAACTCCCCGGCCCACTTCCTTCTTTACACAAATTAATTTTCCCTTTAATTCTCTGGCCCAGCTTACGTCGGCCCGGCCCGCTCCCGCTTCAACCCGACCCGTTACACCCTACCCGACCCGCGTCGGCCCGGCTCGCTCCCGCTTCAACCCGACCCATTACACCCTACCCGACCCGCACTTACAATGATTCTCCCCAACGGCTCTTTTCCTTTTCTCACGCGCGTTTCCTTCGCGACCCACTGCCGTCGCCTCCGCCCACGCTCGTACCCTCGTCGCTCGTGCGCGTTACTCCCTACGACACGCGACCCCTCGCACTCCCCTCTCTAACCTCGTCGCCCTCATCACCTCACTCTCTCTCCTCTCAAAAACCTCTCTCGAAAACCCACTTCCGCAGCCACTACCTTCATCGCCCACCACTCCCACCGGCGACGACGACTTCTACAGCTCCTCATTCTCCTCCCCTTCTTCTCCTCTCTTCCTCCACCTAGCTCCCCACTTCTCCAGAAAACCTATCGACAGCTAAGCACCTCCACCGAGCTCGGGCCCTGCACATTCTCGCCGGCGAATCCCCACTGCACCCTCACCTGCCCTAGTCGCCGGCGTTCACCCCCTCGTCATCGACCGAGCACCTCCTTCCCTCTTCAGTTCTCTCACCCGCTCCCCTCGCCGGAGCTCCGACCTCCGATCTCTCCCCCTCCCCATTTTCCTTTGTATCTCTTTCTCTCTCTAACTCCTTCTCACTTATCTCTCTTGATCTCTCTCTCACTCTGTTTCTCTCTCTCTGAGTTCTCTCATTCTACCTCTCTATCCCTCCTTCTCTGTCTACTCTCTCTATGTCTCTCTCTCACACTCTCTGCCTCTCTCTTTTCTCTCTCTTTCTGTGTGTCTCTCTCTCTCTCTCACATTCTTCTCTCCCTCTTTCTCAGTACTCTCTCTCTCTCTCTCTCTGTCTAACACTCCCAGTACCGGCCACCACCACAGCGAGCAACTCCACACCAATGACCACCACCCTCGCCGTCAAGACCCCAAGCAACCAAGCCGCCGCTGCCGAGACTCGAGTTCGAGCCAAGTCAAGTGCCGTGCCGGAATCGTCGTTGCCGTACCGCGCGTATGTCGTTGCCACTGCCGCGCGTCTCCAGGCAAGTTCTCTACTTTCTTCATGCTATTCTATTTAAGTTACAAATCCAAATCGTATAAATTGCAAAGTTACTATTCGTGATAACGTACACTATTTAACTGTTCGACGTATGGCCCCAATGGAAATACTTGCTTGATTTGACGGAACTCAATTGTATAATCTGGCCCATATGGCTGTGAATGTAGTGTGTGAATTTCGTTGGATAATATGACCGTTAACGACTAAAACGACTACCCCCAAGTTTACTCGTAAAACTGGAATTTTAATGTACCTGAAAACCGTTAAAATAGTCATAAATTATATACACACTGGAACGATGCGCTCGAGGGCTTAAATCGAAGCCGACTCGACGATCTATAATCCTATACAAGTTTTTATTAGTTTCTATTCTTAAATGGTGACATGATTTGGATCGAAGTGCGACTCTGGAATGCAGTCCAGATCGACTTCAGTTGTTGTTTACTGTCCCGTAATGAACACCACCCTGTTTCCTTAACTCGTAGATAGCGGAATACCGCTGGTTATTATAGGTGAATGTGTTAGCTAGACAACACAAGTGGATTCATCCTGTTTCGTTATCGTTTGTTATTTGATCTGTAATTTAATAGATGTGGACGTATAACAGTCCATAACAGATTCTAAGATGACATATTAATGTTAAACAGTATATAACTCCTGACGTGCAGATGCGATTGAAGATCGTCTGTTGCATTGAATACCTTACTGAAAACCCTAGATTTCATCCAACTGTAACGTCGCTGAAATCGGATCCCAACTGGGATTAAAATGCGTTGCGAAACGGACTTCCGATTCTGAAACCGGATTTCCAGCCGTGAACGCTTAAAATGAAATGGCCATAACAAATGATTCTGAAACCCGATTGGCGTGAAACTAAATTCGATAGATAGATAACTGAATATACTATATATTCCCCGTTCATCATTTCACTAAACTGTAACCGTATGATTTATGATACATTATTCAAGTGGTAGATTACTAATTCATGACATTCTAAACATGCTTTATATACTGTTCACGCATCTTATCATACACATATCACTGCATTGATAACCTAGTGATAAAGTGCATTACCCAGTGTTAGGTATTAGTGATGATTGTGGCAAGTACGTCAGTGTTCCTGTATCAGTGAATAAGTGAAAGTGATACGTACTTGTACACAAACAGTGAACCTTATCATTCTACTGCATCGTCGACGTCTGTGGGATGCGTGTATGTGTGACTATAAATGGTATGGGACACTTATGGAAGCTCTTGCATGGGTGTCATAGATAAGGCACCAGACCCTGCCATTTATCTTAGGTATTAGTCGATATGTGCTTGATGGAGGTCCTGCCTCCAGTTCTCGCGCAGACTTGTCACAGACCGATTGGTATTTAGGGGTATGGTTAGCGTTTGATGTAGACCACGGGGTGTGGGGTTGTTTGAGGATGAGTTCAACAGAATCTCGGGAGTGCCATGCCGGCTTATATATTTAGGGAGATATATGGAGATTTACATGGTACATGATTATTACCGTGATATACATGTTGGGCCCGTGGTCCCTTGCCCTTGGGTTCTACCCTTGGGTAGAGGACACTCGCGAGTGGTTGACTCTCACACTTTGACTGACGATAGGCTTAGTGACCTGTAAAGTGAGACTTAGAGACTGATAGGGATACTGGCATTGATATACCTTACTTACTGTGTTGACATACGTGGCATATCATTCTACTGCTTTTACTGTTCCGCTGCATTGATTACTGCATGTTCATACCCATACTGCCATTGATCTACTGTCATATATATCTACTATCACTGTTAGAATTGTCAAATGATTTTATATATATTATATTGCTATTGTGTCGCTTTGACGACCTGAGTATGCATGCTCAGTGTGAGGAGAAGATTTAGCCTGGACCAGGACTAGACGCACTTCACGGACATCTTGTTTAGCTATCCAGAGTTACATCTTTTGTTCTCCATCAGGTCAGTTCATTTTACTGTATTGCTCCAGTTACTACATTTCTTATTACCTGTGCATTATTTACTATTTACTTTGAAAAACTAGAAGCCGAAGTGTGACTACGGCAGGACATTTCCTTGACCGTAGGAGCATGGCTGGCCTTGTCAGCCCCTCGTATTCCGTATTTTGGGAAGCGGGGCGTGACACTTGATGTCATTTAGAATTGGAGAGATTAGGAACCACATGATATTATATTAACTTGTTGCAGTTAATTACGGATTTTCCTTTATATGCTCGCATTTCAGACTTATGATGCGTATATTATATTCATGGATTTTCGCATTGAGATATGAATTTTTCATGATGTTTTTCTGGATTTGGGGAACGTGGTAGTTTCATAAAATTATGCATTATTTGAAAGACCCGGTTTCCCTTGATATGATATTTCAGCAGCCACCATGAGACTTATCGGTTCGGATATATATACCCCACGCGAGGAACGGAAGGAGCCGTGTGCAGGTACATGGTGGGGCCCGGAGGTACCCCGGGGCAAGAATCTCAATGAGGAGATGAGTTATTGGGGGAACCATTCTTTCCGGTGACATTACCAATGACTCGACGGTTAGCATTGGGATACCGACGGGACTCATGTGCGTATGGATACGTCGAGAGGCGAGGGTCGGAGCTAGGCACTCGAGCTTTCGGGATAGCGTATGATACGTACCTATCAAAGGGCCAGTCATGGAGACAGCACCTGATAGATCAGCCTTTCTGTGTCGATGCTTGACACCTTGTTTTCGTGATATTTTACTTCTTTGTATATATAACAGTAGAATGGGACGCTGTTATATATGCCCTTACACCAATATTAATGGAATGGGACGCTAATATATGTGTATTGACTTTAATTTATATACATCATCATATTTATTCATGAAAACACACATGTTATACAAGATCTACTTGATGTTGTACATTCGGGATATACGAGATATACTTGATATTGTACATATGGGATATGTGAGATCTACTTGATGCTGTACATTCAAGATATACGAGATACGCTTGATATTGTACATATGGGATATGTGAGATCTTCTTGATGTTGTACATTCGGGATATACGAGATATACTTGATATTGTACATATGGGATCTGTGAGATCTACTTGATGTTGTACACACAGGATATACGAGATATACTTGATATTGTACATTCAGGATTTATGAGATTTACATGATATGAGAGCCAATTTGGGGGTTGATTTGTGGAAATAGGGAGTTGGACTGTCTTGTTGGATTTTGGTCCTACCACGAGGTTAGGATTTCCGTGGAAATGACATGTTGTATTCCATACTCCATATTTATTGTTTATGCACTGTTTTATGTATTATTTGTACCAGATAGAGTACTTTACATGATTATGGCATACCGATTGTCATATTATTGCTTCATGTATTAGTAGTACCTGCTAGCATACTTTCATGACTGATGCATTACATATGACTATTCATTGCTACTAAATGCTTATGTTAGATTCGGACTGTACGTACATACTCGCGATTACCTGCATATGTTATTTTATTATTCACGAGTTGGCAACTCACCCCCGTTGTGCCACAGTGTTTTGCAGGTGTTCCTCAGGATAGTCAGAGGCAGGGCTATTTCCATCCATCGTATCACCTTTGCTGCGGATACCGCTTCGCTTGACAGTGTGCAGTTTTTCTTAGGTAGGTTTTGCGGTTATCCAATGTTTCTTGATGTGTATTCGTTGTAACATGTACTCTCCATCTACCATTATCTTGTATGACTTAGAGACTTGATTTGAGGACGATATTGTATATTATTTTGTGACTTGGAGGTTTTTATGCAGTTTTATTTATATCGTCTCATTCTTTGCTACGGCGTCGTATATCTGTTTTGGTGGTTGTTTTTCCGCCTTTTGGCATGGATTTGCTCCCGTTGGGGATGCTTTATTTTATATTTATGTTGTACCTATTTTGGGGGCTTGTTTTACAAAGGAGGTGCTGTCAAAATTTTAAAGAAAATATGTTGGACTTTTAAATAATTTAGGTTGAGATTTCAAACGGTTTGAAAATACTATTATTTCTTATTATTTTTGATGGTTTAGATTTCTGGGTTTTGGCTTTTTTTTACTGCGTTACGCCTGTAGACGTTGCGTAGTATTAGGTCCGTCACGTGCCAATTTCGGGTCGTGACAAAGTTGGTATCAGAGCACTAGGTTTTACCTTTCGGAGTGTAGGTTGACCTTGGTATGATGGAGTAGATAGCTTAAGCAGAGTAACGTAGTGTATGTATGTCTGCAGCATACTCACGATGCGGTACTCCGCCTTAAGTGGCCTGAGTACAAATTGCTTGAAATTCCTTCCTTCATGATTCATATCCTTGTGATTCGATTTCCGTGTTCATATCGAATCCTATCTCAATTTATAGCCTTTGCGGCCGACGACTATGGGGACTCAGAGAGGTGCAGCGAGGGCCGACGTCAGAATTGACTCGGGTAGGAAGAGGACTGACCTGGTTGGCACGCTCGTTGCACCAGAACAGATGGATCCGCTTTCGATAGATCATATTGATAGGCTTGTGGCAGAGATGCAGGATTTGCGCCAGACGATGAGTTCTTTGGTTGAGGCCATTCGAGCACAGCGACAGGAGGTTTTCACTCCTGCTACCCAGTTGTTCCTTGCGATCAGCACACAGTATTCGGCCACCTACATAGCACCAGTGGATGCAGCCCTAGTTGACGAGACACGTATTCCGGAGACTTTGGAAGTTCCGGAACCGTGGAGGACTCGTACCGGTGTCCCAGCCTAGAGAAAGAGGCTTAGTTGTCGAGATAGCTTTCGTGACCGTCACGGGAGTAGCAGAGGTTCGGGACGAGGAGAGTCATGTTAGCTAGATCAGCCGTTAATTGTGTTAACTTCTGTCAGCGATTCTATTGTTACGCAATACGTATTTCAGTCGTTTGCCAATCTGTTAGGAGATAGAGATTCGTCCGTCACTTGATCCTTCTAGAGATGTTGGATTTGATGTTCTCCTGGGCACGGACTGGTTAGCTATGTGCTAGGCGTCTGTGGACTACCGCAAGAAAACAGTCAGGTTTGTTTTCCCGTAAAGTCAGTTCTCGTTGTGCAGGGGGACAATGGTGTCGCCTCTCACAGCTTGAATTCAGTTTTTTTTCGCTAGTCGGCTTTTGAGGAGTGGATATCGAGGATTCTTGGCGTTCATTTGGGATACCGGATCCTACAGTGGGTTTGTTGGACTGGATCCCTTCGTGCGAGAGTTTTCCGACGTTGTTCCAGATGAGCCGGCGAAGCTTAGGAAGCTTAAAGATCAGCTGCAGAGTTGTTTGTTGGGGGGCTTGTGCGTCTAAATGTTTCTCTTTGAGGGGCTCTTATTTCTGTTCGTCAAGGAGAAAAACGGTGTTCATATCAGATTATTGCATTTTTATACCGCCCAATTTTTATCATATTGCTTATCGGTAGGTACTCTTGAGCCGTGTTTGCTAGTCAATTGCAGGATACAGGTTCTCGGCTCTTAACGGTGAAATTCATGGAAAAACACGACAAAAATCCGGGTTCCTTCCAATCACAAATAAAACACGGGTCTCCGCTCTTTATCCGTCTATTGCCACACACCAGTTTAAAAGACAAAATGGCAAATCAATGTCATTTTCATGCACAAGGCTCAATGGCAACACAAGATCCAAGAAATCTACGCGGAGCTCGAGAAAATCATTACAAAAAGATCCACATCAAATCACCTTTTCCTCAACAGAAATTCTGGAAAAATCATAAAGAAAATCTGAGAAAAATCATATGCCAGAATAAAGTACATGAAAGAACAGGGAAGCCCAAAAAATCAGAGCACCCAATTCCTCTAAAGGACCGCGGAGCGTCGGCCAATAGGGGGTCTAGGCCGCGGTTCCGCGGCCGTATAGTGGCGACAGAAGACCAATTTTTAGGGGTTGTTTTGTCTTTTCATCTTTGTTCTGAATGTTGCCCGAAATTTTCATTTTCCAGCCTATAAATACCCCAGAACCTTGTGAAGCCAAGGGTGCATAATCTTGTATTTTTCTAGGTTTAGAATACTTGTCTTCTTCTTCTTCTTCTTCATTCTTTCCTCCATGAAAATTGTAGTGAGAGCGTTTTGAGTGGATGATGAAATGAAGATGAGGGTTTTTGTATTATTCTTTTTTCTTAGCTTCCCCCTTGAGCTCTCTACCTTAACTTGATCTTGCAACCTCTTAAGTGAGCTTGCAAGTTTAAGCTTTGGTCATTGGTCTCAAGGGGTTGTATCATTTTGTTCTCTCTTTAGTGCTTCATTTCACAAGAGTTCTTTACCCTTCTCTTGATCTTGCAACCTCTTGATTGAGCTTGCAAGTTTAAGGGTTGGCTATTGATCCCATGCTTGTCTTGAGTTCTAGTTTATTGTTCTTTTTATTGCTTATTTATTACTTGCTTTTTAATACCTTGCTTTACTTACTTGCAATTTAAATTCATGCACTTACTTACTTGTAATCTTTTCTTTTCTTTGTTCTTTTTGTTCTCTCTTTTTGGTTCTTTTTGTGAATGTTTGTAATTATTGTTGTTAATAATAAATACGGTATTGTAAGTTAACATTTCTTTACTCATTTTCTTTTCCCGTTATTTTCAATTGAACTCCACCCAAACGTTACGCAAGCGCTCCGTTAGACACCCTACCCTAACAAGGTAACGGTGATTCCTAACCGCGACCGGTTGCGTTCGGTTTGGCCGTAGGCGAAAGCAAGAGACAAGAACGGAAGGACAAGGGTAAATAAGCCGGATTCCACGAATACCGTGCTTAAATCCCCTAATCCACGTTGTTGCCGATTTCTCTAGCTTCAATTGGTTAAGACTCGGCTCAAAGGTTTTGAGTACGGATTTTCTTAGCTTACACTTTCGTATCTTTTCTTAACAACTCTATACTTGCATATAAAACACATAGGTTAGTTTGAACAAACACATACAAATTCTTTATTGACTCGTCTAAGACAAGAAAGGACATACAACCATCTCCCTGTGGATCGACCTGTGCTCAACCGGCTAGCTGCATAGCGACACCGTCTTGATTGCGGTTAACTTTAAATTCTATCAATCAAATGGCGCCGTTGCCGGGGAGACGGTAGCTTATTTTCTTTCTTGTTATTCGGGTTAATATTCTTTTTGTATATATTGAAAAAAAAATATCTTTTTGTTTTTTTTTATCATTTTTGTTGGCAAGTGTGCAGATTTTTGCGGATTTGCAAACTGCGATTGTGGGGCGCAAAGTGTACGTTCAAAGCTAAGGTGTTTACAAAGTACAGTGCCAAAGATCCGGGTAGTTTGATCCGCGCAAGCGAACTTTTCAAGCTTACCGAATTTGATTCAACGGGGGTTTCCTAACCCAAAAACTTAACGGTACGCACTTTACTAACACCTTCTTCTCAAATCCGACGCATCCAATATACTATTCTTTGCAGGATTCTTTGCAAGTTCGCTAGCAAACGCTAAAAGTTGACTAACCCGTATTTATTGCAGTGCAGTGCTTAAACTAAAAAACGATTGTTTGATTCTTTATAGAATTTTTATTGAATTGCGCATTGCATACATTAATACGGACTTAAGGGCAAGCGAACCCCATAACATATGGTAAAGGATTTCATCACCTTTTCCGTGGCCCACAAATCACGAACTTGAGCATAACGTTTACCCGCACAAAATTTAAAAGAAACTAGACTTTAAACCTTAAGGACTTCGCGCTCACTAGGAGAAGTTAACTATGTTTAGAACCTCGCTTAACGGTATATTGCTTACGGGGTGTCTAGGAAAGTGTTAATGGCGAAACCGCCAAAAGAGAAAGGGTTATTTAATTAAGGAACTTCGCGAAAGCGTTGGAAAACCTCCCCTTATCTCTGCACTTACCTGGCCTCGTGATCAGTGTATCTTGAGCCCGTTTCTCGACACAGTTTTACTTCGACAATCAAGTTCTGGAGCAGGTCTAGTTGACCTAGGTGAACCCTAGAATGATTAGGTGTGTGGTATTTTTTGTGTCGTGATTGTTTTTGTCCATATTCTTTTTGTGTGTATATTTCATTCTTCTGTTAATATATATATATAAAAAAATCACATTCTTTTTTCCCCTCATTTTCTCTACCTTTCTTTCTCTCTCTTCATATCATGGGTACCCCACCTCAAAAAACTCTTGCCGAACTTTGGTACCCACAACCAGACATTACTTCTTACGGTTCTTGTTTTGGCCGAACATCGAACGACCCCTCCATGCCCAAAGTTTCACTGAAAGATCGGATAGACGCATCTAGGACGAACAACTGGACCCCGCAATCCACTTCGTATCAACCGTTTCAAACATTCACCCCTTCTTGCGTTGATACCCTTTTTGAAAGTCCAGTTGTAGCCACAAGACCAATGTCTATTGCTGAACGTATTGAACAATCTCGTAGCCGATCTTTCACTACTTTCACCATTTCAAATTCTTGGGATCAACAATTCCATTCACCTTCTTATCCAAATGTTGATCCTGCTCCTGTCCAGCCATTCATTTCCTACCAGTCCTACCCGACTTTTTCACCTTCCCTAGACATTGTTTCTGAACCGCTATTCGGGAATTTTCAGTATCCAAACAACTTTGAATCTTTTACTGAAACCCCTTCACAACCCATGTCTAGTCTGGAACAGTCGTTGGAAGACTTTAGGGTAGCGTCAAGCCAACAGATGATGGATTTGAATGCGTCCATGTCCGCTCTCATACAACCTACTGACTCGGTAGCTAGTTTCCAACTAGCTCCTAATTTTCCAATGTATGAGGAGGCGGCATGACAGGCTGAGAATTTGAGTGGAGAGAGTGAGATGTACCCCCTTCCGAATCAAGCCTACCCGTTTTAACTTGAATCCCACAACTCCAGTTTTGAATATCTATCTAGTGTTCCCAACGATTCACCAATTGAAGATAGAATGATTAATGAGTTGTGCGACTTTGTAGTGTTTGATTTGCCAGATTGTGAAGGGACCTTGCCAAGTGAAACCAATCCCAAACCTTTTGACCTCTACACCTCCATCTTAGAACCAAAATTGATTGAAATCCATGGTTTTGATAAGGTGTCTGAGAAAATTGACTTTCACTTGATTAAGGATATTGACGCTGGGACTATTTTGGATGATGAACCCGTAGATTTGACTGAGTTTTTCTCTCCAATTCATCATCCCGAGTCATTAAATGTTTTTCCCAAACCCCATATGCGTCTGGACTTTGATGAAATATGCATGGATGAGCTTAACTTTGAGGAGAATTTTGAGGATATTTTTGAGGATGAAACAGTTCTAGATGATGAGTCGGATTTTCCAATTCATCCTGTTCCTTTCACTGACTGTGCACACCCTCCAGAACCCTTAACCGATACCCTTCCTCAACCACTTCCCTCCATCCTTTCCATCGTTCCGACCTTGCAAGAACCCGTATCATTTTCACTTCCTGTGTCTGGTTTACCAAGTTCGGCTTACCCATGGTTTCTCACGAATCTTGAGGGATTTGACCCCATTTCTCGCCATATTGATAGATTAGTACAATCCATCTTTTCACATCGATCATCGCAGATTGTACTAATTTATTCAATCCATTTCCACCCTCAAGTTCGTATTCCACTTCTTTTTCCCTTCCGCCATTCTTCTTCCTCTCATATACCGAGACCGTATCCCGCTTCTCTCCGTATATGGTCTCGCGTATTCTCCATCTCTTTTCTCTACGCCTTCTTTCACCAGCTACTGCTTTATCACGATAAGATCTTAGAATGGTTGGTGTTAACTTTTGGCCTGTGTAAGGCCATGTATAGCTTGACACTGTTCTTTCCCCCTAATCCTGAACTTCAACGCTTAACAGTGGAAACACTGATTTACTTAAGTTTGGGGGGGACACTTTTTTTGTATATATTTTTGTTTTCCTTTTTTGTATATAATTTGTTTTTAGGGAGAGTGCCGACAATTTTGACCCTCTTGATATAGCCTGACAGTGACGGCACTGTCAAGTTTAAGTTTGGGGGTGTGCTCGGTAAGCTTTCTTCCTTCGCATTCATTTGTATATTTTGCATTTGCATACCTTTTAAAATAACCCACAAAAATTGAAATTTTTTCCAAAAAATATAAAAGCTGTCGTCAAGTTAGCTAATAGGGTAACTTAGATTTTTATTCTGAAAGTTTAGTTGATATATTAGAAATAACTAACTCCTAGGCTTAGGAATTGAAAACCCTAAAAATAACCCTCATTCTGTCTAACTTTGGTAAGTATACGTCCTTACAGTTTTTTTGAGAAAATATGTAATCTTGAGTTCAGTTCTTGAGTTAAGTCAAGATGAAGGAAAAGTATTGAAGCTTTACTGGAGGATAAGTCTGAAAAATAGTTTCTTTTCTTGAGTTTAAATTTAGAAAGTATATACCCTACAAACTGCACTTACACGCACCTTGAAACTTGAGATAGTAGAAGATACCTAGAAATACTCTTGCCTGAAAGCCTAGTATGAAAGAAAAAACGGTATTTAAAGCTAAACACCAAAAAGAGCATATTGAAAAATATATCCGGTCTTGAAAATGAAAAAGAAAAAGAAAAAGAAAAATAGAATAAAGTCAAGACCTGAAAACTTCTATTTACGCTTTAAAGTTCACACATTCAGTAATCGGTCGTTAGTGCCTCAAGAAGCATTAATAGTCGCATGAAAGGTGTGTGAGCAAATCCGTCCATCCTTAATGAAAACAAGTAGTATTATGTATTAGGGCAAGGGTATTATAGCTTGAATTGAATTCTCGAGTGTAGGGGTGCAAATATACATACACGTAGGGTTATACAATCGATGTTTGGATAAAAGATAGAAATAAAGAATAAGACTTGTGTTTTCTGTAAAGTTGATAAAAATCCCTGATTTGAGGCCGCACTTTAGAAGGAAAACTCAGGAGAACAAACATCTTTCTAAACTTTTTTGGAATGTATAAAGACCTAAGGTTAAATAGATAGGAGGTGTGAAAAATAAGGGTTGAATATTTCTAACTTAGGATGATAGAGTTTCTAACCTAAATACTAAACTGTAGGAGTAGAATCGATGTTAACTTATTACACTAGCTTGACGGGATTTTGTGGGTGTAATCCGCTGAAAACCCTCAGGAGACAACACTCCTCCTACTAGGGACACCTAGAGGTTTAACGTCTTGTTGCACGCGCTCAGTGCAATCGCGTTCCCTGCGAAAGTGCGGTTAGGATTTTATTTTTGTGAATAAATTGGCTTTGCTCGGGACGAGCAAATGATAAGTTTGGGGGTATTTGTTCATATCAGATTATTGCATTTTTATACCGCCCAATTTTTATCATATTGCTTATCGGTAGGTACTCTTGAGCCGTATTTGCTAGTCAATTGCAGGATACAGGTTCTCGGCTCTTAACGGTGAAATTCATGGAAAAACACGACAAAAATCCGGGTTCCTTCCAATCACAGATAAAACACGGGTCTCCGCTCTTTATCCGTCTGTTGCCACACACCAGTTTAAAAGACAAAATGGCAAATCAATGTCATTTTCATACGCAAGGCTCAATGGCAACACAAGATCCAAGAAATCTACGTGGACTCGAGAAAATCATTACAAAAAGATCCACATCAAATCACCTTTTCCTCAACAGAAATTCTGGAAAAATCATGAAGAAAATCTGAGAAAAATCATATGCCAGAATAAAGTACATGAAAGAACAGGGAAGCCCAAAAAATCAGAGCACCCAATTCCTCAAAAGGACCGCGGAACTGCGGCCAATAGGGGGTCTAGGCCGCGGTTCCGCGGCCGTATAGTGGCGACAGAAGACCAATTTTTAGGGGTTGTTTTGTCTTTTCATCTTTGTTCTGAATATTGCCCTAAATTTTCATTTTCCAGCCTATAAATACCCCAGAACCTTGTTAAGCCAAGGGTGCATAATCTTGTATTTTTCTAGGTTTAGAATACTTGTCTTCTTCTTCTTCTTCTTCTTCATTCTTTTCTCCATGAAAATTGTAGTGAGAGCTGTTTGAGTGGATGATGAAATGAAGATGAGCGTTTTTGTATTATTCATTTTGCTTAGCTTCTCCCTTGAGCTCTCTACCTTAACTTGATCTTGCAACCTCTTAAGTGAGCTTACAAGTTTAAGCTTTGGTCATTGGTCTCAAGGGGTTGTATCATTTTGTTCTCTCTTTAGTGCTTCATTTCACATGAGTTCTTTACCCTTCTCTTGATCTTGCAACCTCTTGATTGAGCTTGCAAGTTTAAGGGTTGGCTATTGATCCCATACTTGTCTTGAGTTCTAGTTTATTGTTCTTTTTATTGCTTATTTATTACTTGCTTTTTAATACCTTGCTTTACTTACTTGCAATTTAAATTCATGCACTTACTTACTTGTAATCTTTTCTTTTCTTTGTTCTTTTTGTTCTCTCTTTTTGGTTCTTTTTGTGAATGGTTGTAATTATTGTTGTTAAGAATAAATACGGTATTGTAAGTTAACATTTCTTTACTCATTTTCTTTTCCCGTTATTTTCCATTGAACTCCGCCCAAACGTTATGCAAGCGCTCCGTTAGGCACCCTACCCTAACAAGGTAACGGTGATTACTAACCGCGACCGGTTGCGTTCGGTTTGGCCGGAGGCGAAAGCAAGAGACAAGAATGGAAGGACAAGGGTAAATAAGTCGGATTCCACGAATACCGTGCTTAAATCCCCTAATCCACGTTGTTGCCGATTGCTCTAGCTTCAATTGGTTAAGACTCGGCTCAAAGGTTTTGAGTACGGATTTCCTTAGCTTACACTTTCGTATCTTTTCTTAACAACTCTATACTTGCATATAAAACACATAGGTTAGTTTGAACAAACACATACTAATTCTTTATTGACTCGTCTAAGACAAGAAAGGACATACTACCATCTCCCTGTGGATCGACCCATGCTCAACCGGCTAGCTGCATAGCGACACCGTCTTGATTGCGGTTAACTTTAAATTCTAACAATCAGACGGCAGTTTGAGATTGTGTATTGGTTGATCGTCAATTGAACCAGCTTACGGTGCGGATAGGTATCCTTTACCTCGCAATGACGATTTCTTCGATCAGCTCCAGAGTGCGAGACATTTTCTTAGTTTGTTTGGGATCAGGTCATCTTTGTTACGGGTTCAGAGTGATGACATTCCGAAGACTGCCTGGTGCGTGCTACGGGCTTTGTGTGTTTTGGTGGTGTCATTGGACTCACCAATGCCATAGCAGCATTCGTAGATATGATGAACCAGATTTCTTCAGGCCATTCCTCGACCTGTTATTATTGTGTTATTGACGACATTCTGGTCTATTCAATGTGTCGTGAGGGACAGGAGTAGCACTTGAGGATTTGTTTTGCAGACATTGGGAGAGTGCCAGCAGTTTGCTAAGTTCTCGGAGTGTTCCCTCAGGCTTGTTTGTGTTGACTCCTAGGTCTTTTGGTTACGGGAGACGGTTTTCCGATGGTTCTGAGGGAGATCGAGGCCGTACAGCTTAGGCCCAGACTTGTGTGCAGGACGGAGGTCCACAAATTTTGGGCTTAGCAGGTTTTTACCGCCGTTTCGTACAAGATTGCAATTGTAGTGCTGCACCATTGATTGGACTGACCAGAAAGGAGATTCCTTTTTTTTGGACTGAGGCATGCGTGCGGAGTTTTTCAGCAGTTGAAGGCTCGATTAACAACAGCATCAGCTCTTTCTTTGCTTTCTGGTTCGGGCGACTTTGTTGTTTAACTGTAATGTTTTGCGAGTGGGGCTCGATTGGGTACTGAGGTGACACTATAGAGTTATCGCTTTTGCTTCCCTACATTTGGAGGAAGTACGAGCAGGATATCCCACTCATGATCTGGAGATGGCCGCGATGGTAGTGCGTTGGAGATTTGGAGACACTACTTGTTCGAATGTCATGTCAGATTTTCACGGACCACCAGAGCTTAATATACATCTTCCTGCAGCGGGTTCTGATTGTTGAGACAGTCTTCTGCAGATTTACAGTTCTTGTGCGATCGTTGAGTATAGATTAAGTTTGTCTCTACTGAGGGGGCAGATTGCTCATGTCCGCGCCCGAACACCTTTCCTTAATCGCTTTCGCGAGGCATAGCCCGCCGATGCTCGTTCGTCAGAGATACTTGTGTTAGTTATATGTATGCCCTATAGGCCATTACTGTACATACGATGTATATTGTAGTGGATGCTAGGACATATATAAGGATGACTTTCTTGCTCGACATGATAGTATGCTATCTGGTTGTAATTTATCTTAACATATACTCTGATTGTCTCTATGTTACATGTTGATAAAGCCCTTAGGATATGTACTCGACTACTGGGACTATGATGAGATCATACTAGTGGATCCACGGTAGTCGACGAGTATATCCTATAACTGTTCCTAGTCGAGGGTGTATCGAGACAGGGCATCGATGCACCAGAGTAGACTAGCGTATACGCATCTTGACCCATATGATAGGCGATGGATGATCCCATATCCATCGGTGTTTGACATCAAGGATGGTGTACGGGTGCTCAGTGGAGACTGGGTACACTGGACGGACTCGCCGAGAACTCCCAGATGGTATTATACCTTACGTCAGTTGGCAGTTCTCTGGTGACAGTGGTACAGAGTAGTCTGTTGACCCGAGATCGTCATAGAGTCTTGTGTGATTCCCACTGTGCTTTGATTTCCATCATACCACATCCAAGAGGACGTGCAAAAAGGTGGCTTTTGGGTATAGTCCCGAATCACATGGAGGCAATGAGCGATAGGAGGGGATTCGTCTCTCCCGGTATAGGGAGTTGATGTTGTGCTGCGTTCGATTGGCTATAACCGGAAATACCTGGCCAAGGTTGCTGAGATTTACTGGTAAGTGCTATCAGTAGTTTCTCGAACTGTTATAGACCTCATATCGACACGACTTATCGAGCTACTTGGGTCTGACGTTTACCTCCCCTAGGCGAGATATGCGACATATCAGACGACGAGACCAGACTGTACAGGAGTGTTACTGATTGGATTCACAGGAGAATGTACAGGCTTGTTTGTTGATCTTCTGATCGCTCAATACCCGGGTGGCCGTTACGTTTAGCAGACCGCTTGCGGCTTGTGGGTGTTTGATATGATCATCACCTACTGCCGGCGTATTGACGAGTCTTTAGTGTCCTACACAGGGGTTTCCTGGCTCAAGCGAAATGGGGTAGGAGCACATATGTGATATGTGCGGGACCGAGATTAATACGATATGAGATACCGTATTCTATTCTCGCGATTCGTGACATTGATCGGTTGTATGCGATATAGCCGGGTTATCGGATCAAGTGTTGATTCGATAAGTTGTTACAAATGATATTAGTCGGTTATAGTCGGATTATTAAATCAAGAGTTGATTTAATAATTTAATATATAATTATATATTTGATATATTACATTACATTAACTAGTATTAGCTCACTTAAGATTTATTTTCTCACTTGATTGTGCATAAGTGTATATGTGATATATATTTGTGTACATATGATTGTGTCATGCTTGATGATACATCAAAGATGGGTGTATGAGACTTATATCAAGTTTAGGTTAAATTAGGGTTTACTTATTTCCTTAAGAATAACAAAAGAGAGGAGACTTTAGTCAATGTTATCAAGCTTGTAGAAGCTTGTATGCAACATTGACAAAGTCAACTCTTTTGTCATTCCTTAGGATATTAGTTAACCCAACCCTTAACCTCATACTTTGGTTAATTCTCTACATGAGTTAAGCATGAGGGCTTAACTCAACCATGGTGCAATAATTCAAAGGATAAGTTTTTCATTTGGATGAATTTTCACTTCTTCTTCTTCCTTCAACAAAAGCTTTCTAGCTTCAGCTTGAGAAAAAGTGTGAGAAAATCAATTCTAAAGTGAGCAACCCTCCTACTTCTTCATCCTCTACCACTTGCCATGTAGTAGAGTGTGTTCTCTTCACAAATTTCATGACCTAGTGAAGGAATAGCTTGAGTTAGTGTATCCCCGACGTAGATCATCTTCGGCCTCGAAGTCATCGAAGAAAGCACGTTCGTTCTTCTTGTAGAACTTTTCTAGAGTCCGGAGTTCACGATCGCAGCGAAGGGGGCTCATCTGCACGGAGCTATTGAAGTGAAGGACCGGATCTACAAAGGTTGTAATCCCTCTCACTTAGTGTTAAAGTGTTTAACATATTAGTTTTCGCCTAAACTCTAGTTTAAAGATCCGGCTTCGAGTTGTTCGGCACGGCTAAAATTTTAATCGGGCATGGTTGATGCCTCGTAGACCCTTGTGCGCGTGCATAGAAACCCTATAACTTGAGTATACTCGGCTGGGTAATGATTCGAAGTCCTTGATTTGTGACCAGATATGCTACATTTGGGGACGCGTTTGTGTACCTGTTGCTGATAGGCAGAGACACGAAATCCTAGAACAGGCACATCAGTCAGCTTTCAGTGTTCGTTCGAGTTCCACCATTTTGTGACGTGGCTCGTGAGGTAGTTACGGGTGGGCAGGAATGAAGAGTGGAATTTCGGATTTCGTTTCGAGGTGTCTGTCTTGTTGTTGTGTGTTTTGGTTGAGCATCTGAGACCGGCTGGAGAGTTGCGACCTTTAACCGTTTCCGGAGTGGGAATGGGAGCAGATCTCCATGAATTTTCGTTGTGGCGTCTACCCAGGTTTAATCAGGGTGCGACTCCATTTGGGGTGTTTGTTGTCCGGTTATTCTTAGTTTGCTCAGTTGTTCTTTGTTAGATTTGTGCATTGCATGAAGTTCCTTCATATGCTGTATCCAATAGGGGCGCCCTGTTCGCTAGCCGTAGTTGACAGAAGCTTCTGGAAGCCTTGGGAACTGGTTGAGTTTTAGCTCCGCTTTTCCATCTGTGGGACGATGGCCAGTCGAGCGGACTATACAGACTCTGGAGAATATGTATGTGCATACGTACTAAATGTTGTTGGCTGTTGGGATCGTCACTTGCCATTGTTAGAGTTCTCCTTCGATAGCTGTTATCAGGAGACACTCCAATTGGCAACCTTTAGGTTTTGTTGTTCGGTTGTGTCGATCGCCATTCTGTTTTTCTGACTCTGTGTAAGTAGTATTTTTGGACCCCAGCTAGTCTAGAGACTTCGGATATGATCCAGTTGGTTCAGGTCAAGATGAGAGTAATCCAGTGCGGACAGAGGTCTTATGCCAACCATGGTGGTCGCAAGCTTGAGTTCATTTTGGGAAATTTCTCTTAGTGATCTTTTCAACAATTATGTTTGAGTTAATTCAACCTCCACTTAATATCTAGATATTTTTTTGGAGATGGATTAAAAATTCAAAGAAAAGAAAAGAAATTGAGAGAGGTGCATGCATGTGTGTGTGAATGCATTAAGTGTGCATTTATTGTTGAAATAAGCTAGTACAATCTACACAAAACCCTTCCCTTCCTCTCTTGGCCGAAATCCTCTTCTCTCTTCTGCCCTTGGACTTTTCTTTCTCCTTTTGCAACAAATTCCAAGCTCTTAAATCTCCAAAATTTCATTTTTATATCACAAAATACCCCAAGTCTTGATTTAGCCTCATGGAGCTAGGAAAGCTTGGATCTTGGAAGCAAGTGTTGATAGGTATAATCCCTACACTGATAATTAGGAGTTTTTATATTGAGTAGCTCGTTGGTTATAGCGTAGAACACTTTAAATATCGATTAGTGCAATATCGTGTTTTTACTGTCCTTTTTGAACCTCTGTGAACTGCTATGACCTGGATTTCGTACAGAAAAATCAAACAAAATTGTAGTGATGTACTAGTGACCCTGGAACACCACCTGAGACACAAGACACACCCCACCGGCATGGGCCGGCGACTCTTTAGCAAATTCCGGCGACGCCGTCTTTGGGGGGAGGTGATGGAGTTTGGATTTTGTGGGTAGTTGTCTGCTGTTGATTAGGGGTGTTTGGTACTGTTTACCTTTTTAGTATTTGCTGTATGCAAAATCTGGGATCATTTTCCTATAATCTAGAATTTTGTGTCCGCGCAATACGTTATACGACACGGATCATGCACTTTGTGTGGTTTTGCTCTTAAGTTGTTTTCGTCGTGTCACTACGCACGTTAGCCACAATACGAACACTTGAGAGTATGTTTTGTGTTGTTGTGTCGGTTAAATGTAGTTTGTGCGTGTTTTGGGTATATTATTAATATATACTTGCTTTATTGTTTTAATGTGGTAGGTTCGCAGGCGGGAACTTCAGACACTGCTACAGGGGGAAAACGAGTGGTTGGCTTCACTTAGCCAGGAGCGTTGGTGAGTAGATATAAAATCTACAGGGGAATCGTCCGCATGGCGTTATACATCTGGGCTAGATATGTTAATTTTTTCGCATATTCTATGTCATATTTAGAATTGCGCATTTACCCTACTGCTTAGTTAATTGTTGTGCTTGGATTAGTATCCTTAGGACACTACACTATTATTGACGGCTCATGTTGCACGAGCACTGATTGTACGCCACACACACCGTCAATAATTGCCATGTCACGCACCACCCACTTATAAAAATGGTATTGTTTGGTTGGGGACATTGATACATTGATTCATATTTCCTTGTGCGTATGACATATAGCATACCTGTATACGTACATGCTCACGCATATGTACCTGATAAACTTACGTGCTAGTTACCTGTATACCTATAGAGTATTGTACCATTAGTGATAGGTACATACACACTTCATGACATAGCTACAGGTATACCTTGAACACATACTTCACTTATACCCACGGGGTATATTACATCATTACTCATAGGTAAATGCATATACCTTGCTATACCTTATGTTTACACACATACCTGGTTATAGCTACATGTTACCATTACTTGATGTCATTTAGAATTGGAGAGAGTAGGAACCGCATGATATTATATTAACTTGTTGCAGTTAATTGCGGCTTTTCCTTTATATGCTCGCATTTAATACTTATGATGCGTATATTATATTCATGGATTTTCGTATTGAGATATGGATTTTTCATGATGTTTTTCTGGATTTGGGGACCGTGGTAGTTTCATAAAATTATCCATTATTTGAAAGACCCGGTTTCCCTTGATATGATATTTCAGCAGCCATCATGAGACTTATCGGTTCGGATATATATACCCCATGCGAGGAACGAAGGGTGCCGTGTGCGGGTACATGGTGGGGCCCGGAGGTACCCGGGGCAAGAATCTCAGAGAGGGGATGAGTTAGTGGGGGAACCATACTTTCCGGTGACATTACCAATGACTCGGCGGTTATCATGGGGATACCGACGGGAGTCATGTGCGTATGGACACGTCGAGAGGCGAGGGGCAGGGCTAGGCACTCGAGCTTTCGGGATAGCGTATGATACGTACCTATCAGGGGCCAGTCATGGAGACAGCACCTGATAGATCAGCCTTTCAGTGTCGATGCTTGACACATTGTTTTCATGATATTTTACTTCTTTGTATATATAACAGTGGAATGGGACGCTGTTATATATGCCCTTACACCAATATTAGTGGAATGAGAAGCTAATATATATATGTATTGACTTTAATTTATATACATCATCATATTTATTCATGAAAACACACTGGTTATACAAGATATACTTGATGTTGTACATTCGGGATATAAGAGATATACTTGATATTGTACATATGGGATATGTGAGATCTACTTGATGTTGTACATTCAAGATATACGAGATACACTTGATATTGTATATATGGGATATGTGAGATCTACTTGATGTTGTACATTGGGGATATACGAGATATACTTGATATTGTACATATGGGATATGTGAGATCTACTTGATGTTGTACACACAGGATATACGAGATGTACTTGATATTGTACATTCAGGATATATGAGATTTACATAATATGAGAGCCAATTTGGGGGCTGATTTGTGGAAATAGGGAGTTGGACTGTCTTGTTGGATTTTGGTCCTACCACGAGGTTAGGATTTCCGTGGAAATGACTTGTTATATTCCATACTCCATATTTATTGTTTATGTACTGTTCCATGTATTATTTGTACCAGATAGAGTACTTTACATGATTATTGCATACCGATTGTCATATTATTGCTTCATGTATTAGTTGTACCTGCTAGCGTACCTTTCATGACTGATGCATTACATATGACTATTCATTGCTATTACATGCTTATGTTAGAATCGCGATGTACGTACATACTCACGATTACCTGCATATGTTATTTTACTATTCACGAGTTGGCAACTCACCCCCGTTGTGCCACAGTGTTTTGCAGGTGTTCCTCAGGATAGTCAGAGGCAGGGCTATTTCCATCCATCGTATCACCTTTGCTGCGGATACCGCTTCGCCTGACAGTGTGCAGTTTTGCTTAGGTAGGTTTTGCGGTTATCAAATTTTGCTTGTTGTGTATTCATTGTAATATGTACTCTCCATCTACCATTATCTTGTATGACTTAAAGACTTGATGTGAGGACGATATTGTATATTATTTTGTGACTTAGAGGTTTTTATGCAGTTTTATTTATATCGTCTCTTTCTTCGCTACGGCGTCGTATATTTGTTGTGGTGGTTGTTTTTCCGCCTTTTTGTGTGGATTTGCTCCCATTGGGGATGCTTTACTTTATATTTATGTTGTACCCATTTTGGGGGCTTGTTTTACAAAGGAGGTGTTGTCAAAATTTTAAAGGAAATAAGTTAGACTTTTAAAGAATTTGGGTTGAGATTTCAAAGAGTTTGAAAATGCTATTATTTCTTATTACTTTTGATAGTTTAGATTTCTGGGTTTTGGCTTTCTTTTACTGCGTTACGCCTGTAGACGTTGCGTAGTATTAGGGCAGTCACGTGCCAATTTCGGGTCGTGACAATAATATTGTGACATGCTAGGTTATACATGCAACTTGGGTGTATGAGAATCATACCATGCTATATGATAATAATTAGGTTTTATTTATCTTATTAATTCAAAATTAGTGGAAATTAGTCAAGCTTGGAAGCTTGGAGAAGCTTGAAGCATCTTTGACCAAGTCCACTTGTTTTGTTTTATCTAAGTTATTTATTAACCTAACCCCAATTAATTAGCCATGGTTTATTCTCTACAAGGGTTAGCCATGATATATACTAACCCATGATTGCATTTCTTACCTCACTCTCATTCTCTTCATCACTTGATCCTCTTCTTCTTCATTGGATTCTAGCTCTCTTTATCTTGAGAAAGTGATGAAATATTGTGAGAAAAATAAATCTAAAGTGAGCCCATTTCCTACTTCACCCTCCTCAACTATTAGCCATTTAGTTTATGGTTTTCTCTTCACAAAGTTTATCACCTAGTGAAGAGGTAGCTTGGGTTTGAGTCTCCTCGACGTAGATCATCATCGGCCTCGAAGACTTCGAGCAAGCTTGTTCATTTCTTCAAGGGAACCTGTAACACCTTGAAAATGCGGTTAGTGTTAACTAAGCGTTATTGCGGGTTTTTCGTAAAATTTTACCAAATCGGGTTCCTCACATTTTATATCAATTAATTAATATTTTATTATTATTTGATATGGCTTGCACACACACGTGCATGTTAATGTGAGGGTTTATTAGTGTTAACCTTGTTAAGTGACCATGACACCTTAAGCTAATCCATGTCCTAATTAACCTTGCCTTAGATATTTTGATTGAGAATATATCTATTTGCTTTAGATTGAGAGAGAGAGAGAGAGCTGGTTAGGTGAGTCATGAAGCTTTAATGAGAGCTTTAATGAGGTGAGGGAGAGAGAGTATAAGAATAAGGCTTGATTCACCCTACACTCACATCACCCTCTCATTCTCTCTCACTCTATCTCTCTCAATTATTTATCATTCCCTTTTACCTTCAACTGAAACCTTAACCATTCATCACAAAACCTTCACAAAAACTTGATCAAATCTCACCAAATCACATCCCAAGTCTTGTTTTTGCCTCAAAGTTCAATTGGAGCTTGGAAAGCTAGGATCATGTAAGCAAGTGTGGATAGGTATAATCTCTAAACTGTTAAATAGGTGTTAAAATGTTGTGTAACTTGTTGGTTGCTGTTTAGAACACTTAAAGTATTATTTCGTGCAAATATCGTATTTTTGGTGTCATATTAGAGTCTCTGTGATCTGCTGTGACTTGGGATTTTTACTGTAAAATCAAACAATGTTGGAGTGTTGTACTAGTGACCCTAAGATTACACCTGAAGTACGAACCCCATCCCATCGATTTTGGCCGGCGACATGAGAGACAAATCCGGCGACCTCGGCCATTAGGGCATGTTGGGGCTTGGGTTTTGTAGGGTAGCTGTCTGCAGCGGTTTAGGGGTGTTTGGCACTGTTTGATTTTTGAGTTCTGACAGTATGCAAAATCTGGGATCACTTTGTTATAATCTTGCGTTTTGAGTACGCGTGTTACGTTATCCGACACGGTTCGTGATCTTGTGAGCCGCTGCACTTGGGCTGGTTTTGGTGTGTCGCCACACACGTTAGCCATTAGACGAACACTTGTGAGTTGGATTGGAGTTGGTGCTTTGGTCAAACGTAGTGTGTACGTGATATTGATCGATTTCTGAGAATTGCACTTGCTATGTTTTGTGTTAATAGGATCGCAGGCAGGGACTTCGGACGCTGCGAAGAAAGAGAAGCTGATGATTGGATTTACCTAGCCCGCGATTGTCGGTGTGTAGATTTAACATCTACGGGGAAATCGCCAGTATGGAGTTAAGCGTCAGGGCTAGATATGATATGATATTAGCCGCATGTTTATATGCACATATAGAGATGGTGCATGAACATCATTGCATATAGTTACTTGTTGTGCCTAAACCTGTATTCATTATACACTGCACTATTATTGACAGTCCATGTTGCACGAGCACCAACTGTATGCTACACATACTGTCGGTAATTGCAATGATACGCACAATACAAATATTCATATGATATACCTTGCTATTGGTTAGCGACATTGAGGCATTGATTCTTGTGCGATGGCGCATATGAAATGTAGCATAAGTGTACACCTACATACTTACACATATACCTTGCTATAACTATATGTTCAGCTTTATATGATATATATCAGTGGTATGGGACGCTGTTATATATGTATATATATAATTTTGGATTTGGATAATTGGGAACCGCATGATATATTTAATGACTTGATGTATTTAAATAGCGGATTTTCCCTTGATATGCTCATATTGTTGTTCTATGTTGCATATGTCATATTATATGGATTTACGGATTGAGATATGTTTTTCATGCGATTTGGTGATTTCAAGTGTCGATGTTGGGCACTTATGATCCGAAAGATTTATGGATATTAGAAACCGAACGTGGAACACGAGTGTCAACTTTGGACACTTAGGTTTCGAGGAACGTATGGATATTAGAAAACCGATATGTGGAACACGAGTGTCGATGTTGGACACTTAGGTTTCGAGGAACGTATGGATATGATTAGTTATGTGTCGATACTGGACACTAGTTTTCATGATATTTTCGGGTGTCGATGTTTGACACTCAGGTTCCATGAGACTTACTGGTTATGAGGGCCGATCTTAGGGCCGATATGAGGGCCGGTTTGAGGAATTTGGGATTTAGATTGTCTTGATGGACATTGGTCCTGCCACGATGAGGATATCGTGAGGATGACATGTTTTTTTCCATACTCTGCATTTATTTGATATGCATTGCTTCAAGTATTAGCAGTACCTGATAGAGTACCTTTCATGACTGTTGCATAGACTTATTTCCATACTTATGCTATTAGATTACATGTGATAGATCATCGCTGTTAGTGCATACTTGCGATTACAGTATAATGTTATTTACTATTCACGAGTTGGCAACTCACCCCCGTTGTGTCGCGGTGTTTTCCAGGTATGATCTTCAGAGTAGTCGCGGCAGGGCGCCTTACTATCTATACTTTTGCGGATACCGCCACAGTTGGCTGTGAAGCAATTTTCTATAGGTGGGTTGCGGTTATCCGATGATGTACACTGTATATTTCTTGTATCTAGTACTCTCCATCTACCACCTTCATGTATTGACTTAGAGACGTGTTGTGAGGATCGATGTTGTATATTTCTTATGACTCTGGTTGTCGTGCTCGTGTGAGCCGGCCTTTCATATATGTGGATTATCTCATTTTTTCGCTACGGAGTCGTATATCTGTTGTGGTGGTTTTTTCCGCCGTTGGGCGAGATTTGCTCCCGTTTGGGGATGCTTTACTTTTATCTTATGTTTGTACCCGTTTCGGGGCCAGCGTTTACAAAGGAGGTGCTGCCGAAATTTTAATGAAAACAAACTTAAGTTTAAAGTTTTGCATCAAGATTTTAAAAAATGTTCTATCTTTTCCTTCTTGTAATGGTTTAGATTGCTGGGTTTTCGGCTTACTTAAATTGCGTTACGCCTGTTTACGTTATGTTGTATAAGTGCCGGTCATGTGCCTAATTTTGGGTCATGACAAAGTTGGTATCAGAGCACTAGGTTTTACCTTTCGGAGTGTAGCATCACCTTGGTATAATGGAGTAGGTAGCTTAAGTAGAGTAACGCAGCGTGTGTATGTTCCGCGGCATACTTACGACACGGTACTAAGCCTAAGTGTCCTTAGGACTTATTGCTTGTAATTCCTTCCATGATTATTTACATCCTTGTGATTCAATTTCTGTGTCCTTATCGAATCCTGTTTCCATTTTCAGCCTTTATGCCGCTGAATAGTACGAGGGCACAGAGAGCGGCAGCGAGGGCCGAGGTCAGAGTTGACTCGTCTGAGATGAGGACTGACTAGGGCGGTACGCCCGTTGTGCAGGAGCAGATTGTTCCACCTTCGACATACCATTTGGCTATGCTAGTTGCTGGTATGCAGGATTTGCGCCAGATGATGGGGTCGTTAGTTGAGTCCATTTGAGCGCAAGGGCAGGCGGTTGTTCCACCCGTTACGGGGACCGTGTTGGTGACTGTTGTTCTTACAGTCATGCCTGCAGCTACGGAAGTGATCACCATATCGTTATCGGAGTTCATGAGGCTGAGGCCTCCAGTTTTCATTGTCACCGATGCAACTGAGGATCCCCAGTCATTTATCGATCGGATGGCCAGGATATGTCGTTCACTTAGATGCTCCGACGCGAGATGGGTGGAGTTCGCAAGCTTTCGTCTGGAGGGTTTTGCCCAGAAGTGGTGCGAGTCCTTAGAGAAGGGTAGAGCCGCAAGTCTTCCTCCTATGACCTGGACTGAGTTCGTGACGGTGTTTCTTGCGCGTTTTCTTCCACTGAGTGTCAGGTATGCTCGAGCTCGCAGTTCGTTACACCAGACTCAGGGTATGACGGCGGCCGAGGACGATGTGTTGTTTACCGAGTTGTCTGTATATGCTCCATATTTGGTAGCTACGGAGGAGATGTGGGTCAAGAGATTTGTTCGAGGCCTGCTTACCCAGTTGTTCCTCGCTATCAGCATTCAGCGTTGTGACATGTATGCAGCAGCGGTGGACGCATCCTTATTGGTTGAGGAGCGTCTTTCTGAGGCGTCGGTTGCTCCGGAACCGAAGAGGGTTCATACTGGTGTATCAGCACAGAGGCCGGCGTTTAGACTCCGTGACAGTTCCTGTTCAGATTCTGGGGGTAGCGGAGGTTCGGGACGAGGTCGGCTTTTTAGCTCTTATCCCAAGGAGAGTCAGCAGTTTTCATCTGGATGTTATCAGTGCGGGAGTTTGGGTCATCGGGTTCGAGATTGTACCGATCCACGTGAGCACGAGGAAGCTGTACCACAGGTTACCTTACCACCTTCTCCACCGCAAAGGGCGTTGACCCTTATGCCTGTTGTTGCTCCACGTCAGACTCATGTGCAGAGAGGTCGGGGATGCGGTGGTTTTGTGCCGAGAGGGCGGGGTGGAAGAGGCAGAGGTCAGCCAGTCGCCGGTAGAGGGAAGGCTTGGGTGTTTTCTTTGACCCATCAGGATGCGTAGGCGTCCAATGCAGTGGTTTCAGGTACTCTTTCTGTATGTTCTTTTGTGTCTCATGTTTTGTTTGATCCGGGATCTATGCATTCGTATGTTTCTACGCACTTCGTGCCAAGGTTGGTCCGAGAGTCGTGTTTGCTAGATCAGCTGCTTGTTGTGATTACACCTGTTGGCGATTCTTTTATCGCGCATTATGTGTTTCGGTCGTGTGTCGTTCAGATTGGAGATAGAGATTCGTCCGTCGATTTGATCCTTCTAGATATGTTGGACTTCGACGTTCTCCTTGGCATGGACTGGTTGGCAACTTGTTATGCGTCGGTGGACTGCTGTGAGAAGATGATCAGTTTCAGTTTTCCGAGCGAGTCTGTTCGGGGTGTGCAGGAGGACCGTAGTGCCACCCCTCACAGTTTGATTTTTGCCCTTTGCGCTTGTCGGCTTTTGAGGAGGGGATGTCGGGGGTTCTTGGCTTTCATTTGTGATACTGGGACAACAGTAGGGTCGTTGGACCGGATTCCTATCGTGTGAGAGTTTTCCGACGTTTTTCCCAATGAGTTACCTGGTTTGCCGCCAGAGCACGATATTGAGTTTTGCATTGATCTGATTCCTGGCACGGGGCCTACTTCTATACCGCCTTACCGGATGGATCCGGCGGAGCTGAGAGAGCTTAAAGATCAATTGCAAGAGTTGCTTGATAGGGGACTTGTGCGTCTGAGTGTTTCTCATTGGGGAGCTCCTGTGCTGTTCGTCAAGAAGAAGGACTGCAGTTTGAGGTTGTGTATTGATTATCGTCAATTGAACCGAGTTACGGTGCGGAATAGGTATCCTTTACCTCGCATTAACGATTTGTTTGATCAGCTCCAGGGTGCGAAACATTTTTCTAAGATTGATTTGCGTTTGGGTTATCATCAGTTGCGGGTTCGGAATGATGACATTCCGAAGACTGCTTTTCGTACACGCTACGGGCATTATGACTTTCTGGTGATGTCGTTCGGACTCACCAATGCCCCAGCAGCGTTCATGGAACTGATGAACCGATTTTTCAGGCCGTTCCTCGACCAGTTTATTATTGTGTTTATTGATGACATTCTGGTCTACTCTAGGAGTCGAGAGGAGCACGAGCAACATTTGAGGATTGCTCTGCAGATATTGAGAGGGTACCAGCTGTATGCTAAATTCTCAAAGTGCGCATTTTGGCTTGATAGTGTTGACTTCCTGGGTCATGTGGTAACGGGAGATGGTATTCTTGTGGACCCGAGGAAGATCGAGGCTCTACAGTTTTAGCCCAGACCTGTATCCGTGACAGAGGTCCGCAGCTTTTTGGGCCTAGCTGGTTATTACCGCCGTTTTGTGCAGGATTTTTCGAGTATCGCTGCACCGCTGACCGGACTGACCCGGAAAGGGGTTCCTTTTCTTTGAACTGATGCGTGCGAGCAGAGTTTTCAGCAGTTGAAGACTCGGTTGATGACGGCACCAGTTCTATCTCTGCCTTCTGGATTGGGTGGTTTTGTTATTTACTCTGATGCATCTCGAGTGGGGCTCGGTTGTGTTCTGATGCAGCATGATAGAGTGATTGCTTATGCTTCTAGGAAGCTGAAGAAGAATGAGCAGAATTATCCCACTCACGATCTTGAGATGGCTGCGGTGGTCTTTGCGTTGAATATTTGGAGACACTACTTGTATGGGGAGTCGTGTCAGATTTTCATGGACCACAAGAGCTTGAAGTACATCTTCCAGCAGCGGGATCTGAATCTAAGACAGCGCCGGTGGATGGAGCTTGTAAAGGATTATGATTGTAAGATCCTTTATCACCCGGGCAAGGCGAATGTGGTAGTTGACGCTTTGAGTCGTAGGCCCGGGGGTAGCTTGTCCTAGTTGAGCGCAGTTCAGAGACAGTCTTCTGCAGATTGGCAGACCTTGTGTGATGGTAGAGTACAGTTTGATTTCACTTCCGCTGGGGGACAACTTGCTTATGTCCGTGCCCGTCCACTTTTACTTGATCGTATCCGTGAGGCACAGCCCAGTGATGCCCGTTTGTCTGAGATTCATGAGCTTGTTCGGCAGGGTACAGATTCGGAGTTCTTGATCGATGACCAGGGTGTGCTGCGTTGTGGGACTCGCTTGTGTGTACCAGATATTGATGGGTTGATATGCGAGCTCCTAGAGCAAGCACATCAGTCAGCCTTTAACGTTCATCCAGGTTCCTCCAAGATGTACCGTGACTTGAGAGACATTTACTGGTGGGAAGGGATGAAGCGTGATGTTTCGGACTTCGTGTCGAGGTGCCTGACTTGTTAGCAAGTCAAGGCTGAGCATCAAAGACCGGCTGGAAAGTTGCAGCCTTTACCCGTTCCTGAGTGGAAATGGGAGCAGATTTCCATAGACTTTGTTATGGGTCTACCCAGGACCAGTCGGAGGTATGACTCTATTTGGGTAGTCGTAGACCGGTTGACGAAATTGGCTCACTTCCTTCCAGTGAAGACCACTTTAGATTATGCTCGGTATGCTCAGTTGTATATAAATTAGATTGTTTGTTTGCACGGTGTTCCAACATGCATTGTATCCAACAGGGACACCCAGTTTACTAGCCGTTTTTGGCAGAAGCTTTAGGAAGCCTTGGGTACCCGATTGAGTTTTAGCACCGCTTTCCATCCGCAGACCGATGGTCAGTCTGAGTGGACTATACAGACTCTGGAGGATATGCTTCGGGAGTGCGTGCTTGATTTTGGTGGCAGTTGGGATCATCACTTTCCGTTGATTGAGTTCTCCTACAACAACAGCTTTCAGGAGACTATTCAGATGGCACCTTTCGAGACTTTGTATCGTAGGAAGTGTCGATCGCCAGTCTGTTGGACCGAACTCAGAGAGAGTTGGGTTTTAGGACCCCAGCTAGTCCAGGAGACTACAGAGAAGATCCAGCTGGTTCAGGATAGGATGAGAGCAGCCCAGTACAGACAGAAGTCTTATGCCGACCATCGTCGTCGCAGACTTGAGTTCGCAGTGGAGGATTATGTATTCCTGCAGATTTCTCCGATGAAGGGAGTTATGAGATTGGGGAGAAAGGGGAAGCTCGGTCCCAGATTTGTAGGTCCTTTCGAGATCCTTGAGTGAGTTGGTACCGTTGCTTATCGTTTGGCGCTACCGCCCAGCTTTCCAGATGTTCACCGCACGTTCCATGTGTCAATGCTTCGTAGATACCTTCATGATCCTTCTCACACGATTCAGCACCAGGCCATTCAGCATGAGCGCGATCTTTCGTTCACCGAGCAGCCGGTAGTTATATTGGATCGGCAGGTGAAGAAACTTCGGTCAAGGGTCTTGCCATCTGTGAAGGTTTTTTGGCATAGCCCAACTAGTGAGGAGATCACTTGGGAGGCCGAGAGCGAGATGCGGAAGAAATTCCCTCATCTTTTTGAAGGTGCGCTTGTAAGAATTTTAATTCGGGGACGAATTTTCTTTAGGGGGGAGATTGTAACACCTTGGAAATGCGGTTAGTGTTAACTAAGCATTATTGCTGGTTTTTCGTAAAAGTTTACCAAATCGGTTTCCTCATATTTTATATCAATTAATTAATATTTTATTATTATTTGATATGGCTTGCACACACACGTGCATGTTAATGTGAGGATTTATTAGTGTTAACCTTGTTAAGTGACCATGACACCTTAAACTAATCCATGTCCTAATTAACCTTGCCTTAGATATTTTGAGAGAGAAAATATCTATTTGCTTTGGATTGAGTGAGAGAGAAATGTGGCTATGTGAGTGTAACATTTCAGAAAAATAAAATATTATTTTTGGGAATTTTTATAATTAAATAATAAATATTATGAATATTTTAATGTTGCGGTATAATTAAAAACTGATAATTGGAAAATATTTGGAAATATTTGTAAATTGTTGATTTTGAAAGAATGTTTTATGATTTAGATAAATTATAAAATTTATGAAATTAGTTATACACAAGTTTATTTCTAAATTTGATTACTAATCGCTAATTATGCATTAATCCGTTTTTGTGCATGACATGCACCACTTCATGTTACAAACCTTGTTATTCTCCTTTTTGTGTGACCATGGTTTTAATTGGGGTTTTCATTTGTATTTAAAATGTAAAGGAAAACAAGATAAGTGAAGAAAAGAAAACAAATAGAAAAGAAAAAGGAAAAGAATAGAAAAATGGGTATGGGCAAGAGAGAGAAGAGAGTGAGAGGTGAGGGGTCTCATTTGACCAAGTCTCCATTGCTTTCCCCCCTCATTTCCTTCACCATTTCCTCCCTCTCCCTCTCCCATGGATGCTGCCCTCGCGCCCTCCTCCTCTATTGTCACGACCCAAAAGAGCACGTGACTGGCCCTTGAACCATATGAAGTCTATAGGACTCCATCTGATCCAAGTAAGCCAAAAGCCCAGAAATCTAAAACCATTTTGAAGAATAAGTAAAGAAAACTAGTTTAAAGAAGTGAAGAAATACAGGTTTGAAATCAAGGTTTTTAAATAACTAAGCCGAATGTGCATTTTAAAAACAGTACAATCTTTTCCAGAAATTTCGGCAGAGTTTCTTTTGTAAAAATGGTCCCGAATGGGGTAAAACAAGAATAACGATATATATGCAATGATAAAGGCATCCCCAAGCGGGAGCTAGCTCTTCGTCAATCGACGGTCATAACCACGCAAGATATGATAATATACAACGCCAAGTGGCGAGGATCAAATCCAAAAGAAAGCTCAAAAGCAACAAGGAAATCCGCAATACAACTAAGCGCGACTCTAAGGTCGAAATATACAACACTGAAGTCTAGGTCTGAAAGAATATACAAGTTTTGGTTGATGGACAATTTCTAGATACAATGAAATAAATAAATACAATGGTGGTTCTGATACAGAAGAATCCACCTACCAAAGCAAATCACCCGCAAGAAGGAAATATGCCAGAAATGCCGCAATAGAACCTGTACGGCAAAACCTGCAAGAACTGTGGCACAACGGGGGTGAGTTGCCAACTCGTGAATAGAAACATCTACAAGGATAAATCGAATGCGAGACATAATCCTAAGTCAATGATCAGTAATACAATCCACAAGAGTACATCTGAGTGTGATAAGGTAATATCTAATCATGTATGTAGTGTCAGGTACTCAAGTAATAACATGTCATGAATGTAAAGTATGCTGCATGAAGTAAATGTGGTGAAGTATCAATGATATCAATACACATATATTAGCGTCCCATTCCACTAATATTGGTGTAAGGGTATATATAACATCGCCCTCATACCCTGTTATATATACAAATGAAGTATGATAAGTGTAAACCAGTCTGTATATGATCCATGTCTGTATATATGTGGAACCCGTCCACCTGTCACCCAATGACAATAAGCATCATGTATGCAATGTGAGGATATAAACAAAATCATGGAAAAACATCATGAAACCCGTGCCTAGCATCGACACGTAAATCCTCCTGTATCGGGCATCCGTCATTCCGGAGCATACCCTATCTCAATCCATCGGGCATCCGTCATTCCGGAGCATACCCTATCTCAATCCATCGGGCATCCGTCATTCCGGAGCATACCCTATCTCAATCCATCGGGCATCCGTCATTCCGGAGCATACCCTATCTCAATCCATCGGGCATCCGTCATTCCGGAGCATACCCTATCTCAATCCATCGGGCATCCGTCATTCCGGAGCATACCCTATCTCAATCCATCCTCTAGCACCGAGAAAACACGGGGCGACGCCCCAAATATCATATCAAGGGAACCGGATTTTTAAATGGTTACTTATTCGAAAAGGCTACGGTTCCCAAATCCAGAAATCACATGAAAATCCAACATCAGGAAGTAAATCCAATGCGATGTACTATGCAATCAATCCATGATATATGCAACATGTAAAGAGAGTAATCATATCGGAAATCATGCAACATGGAATAGGAATGCGCATATGTCGAATGAAGCATCATATCACAAATGCAATAGTACTACGGTGTAGTGACATGGCAATTATCGATGATGAAGTGTGTGAGCCGACAAATAGTGTACGTGAAACATACGCATCATCGATAATGGTGCTGGTGTCCTAACAGCATGATAATAACATGGTAATGAACATGCCAGCAATGCGAATAGCATGAATATGCGGAAATCTAGTAATCAGCAGCACAGCGAAGTATCTACTATGCAAACTACATCTAAGTATCAGGTCAATCAGGAGGGGTAAGTGTGGAAACCACCTAAATCTGAGTCGGTATATATATAAAGATATATAGTCGGTGATCTCGCATCAATGTCATATCATAAGATATCCTCGAGTTATGAGTGCGGATCTATCATCAATATCGGCACGTACGGTAAATCATCGTACGGCATCCCCAATAGCTGGGTAGGGTCAACATCTCACTGTCTCATCACATAACAGATATCACCATCATCAGATCGTAAGTCTGGAGTACTACTCTATGTCTAGTACAAAACGGTAACATCAGTAAGTATGCATGCGGGGGTAAACACATATCCCAAGCCCGCAAAAATCACAAGTCATATCCCACATATGAATCGTATCAAAACACCGATCCCAGGGCACCAAGCCCACATCATCAACTCATCTCCAAGTCATCACATATCATCAATCACAGTGTAAGTACATGTGAAAAGCAAGGGTATGTGTATAGGTGTAACTCTATCCTAGGGTTCGCGACTATGAACTACACTAGTCACTTCTAACCCTACCTTATCCAAAATACACCTAATATCACAATACTATATAATAAGCTATCTACGGACTGCGGGGGTGCTATACGCCATCCACCCGACTTTCCCCCGTAGATATAATCTACTCACCTTGCATCACCAATTGCAGACGTCACCACGTATGCTTGTCGTCCCGAAGTCTTCATGGGTACCTACACATCAAAATATCGTATATGCGCATTAAAACCAAATCCAATCTAAAACGGCGCATAAACTCCAAAACGATACGATAAGGGGGCCTATAGGTGAGAACCTATGGCACGCCTTCAAAACCATCCATAATCCTCTATATCGTCGTATAAACGACAATAGTCGAGGCAAAACACATTCCACCATTTCAGAATCCAAAAATACGGAATACGGAAACACGAATCCAAAACGACAACATAGGATATATGTCCCAGATTTCACCCTAGGAAGAATCTGTCAAAACTAGAAGTACCCTGGGCCAAGAATAGAGGAAATGGGGCTAGGCACAGAAAACGAGGCAATTTCATCAGGGTCTGGCCGCAATTTGCGGCCAGAATGGGATTTTTGGCGGCCGGGTCAGGGAGTGGGGAGCTAGGGTTTGGGGTGTTGGTTCTATGGTTCCTGCACGTCTCAATTTCCATCCAATATTATTTTAGGGTTCTCGGGGTAATAGCAGATTCAAAATAACCCTCACAGACTTCACATTTTCCCCGATATTGGTTTCTACAATCCGTATTATGGTTCTAGCTTCAGGTTTGGGGTTCTAATTCATACACTAGGGTGTTGGTAAGATCAATACTGAGCCCAATTTCATAATGCAACACCAATTCACTCAAACCCTAACTAGGTTTTCATCAAATCCATAATCTCACACAATATCGATTAAATCTTAACATGGGGTTATAGGAAAGGCTATACTTAAACAAATGGTTCAGAAATTACCTCAATTGGCAACTCAAGAATTTTCTTGAGTTGCCCCAAATGGCCACAATCCAATCTTTCTAGGTCCATCTTGAAGATCTCGGGCTCACGCATCTTTTTTGTGAAACCGACATAGGATTTTTGTGATGTTTTAGAGATGATTTCATGGCTTGAAGAGAGGGGGAGAATGGGGCTAGGGCAGCAGCAGCACAAAGAGGAAGAGGGGGAGAAATGAGAGGGAGAGAAATGGCTAAGGGTTATAAGTCAAGGGTCCACTCTCTCTCTCACCTACCCTCATCATTTCATTTCCTTTTTCTTTTCTTCTCTTTTCTTTTAAATCCCTAAACCTTCTCATGATAATAGTAACCCAAAAGAAATCCATTGCAAGAAAATACACAAGTGTAGAAAATGTGATATGTGCAAGTTTTTGCGCAAAATTACCAAAAAACCCGATTAGCGATTTTAATCGCGATTAGCACTAAATTAGTGTCAAAATTATCACAACAACTTAAAAATGTCAAAATTCACTAATTTATCCTATTTTAGAATTTTCCATAATTTTCCGTAATTTTTCTCCATTTATTTGCATTTAAATATATATTTAATATTAAAATAATCAATAAAATAATATTAAATTATAAAAATTCCCAAAATTAATATTTTATATTTTTGAAAATGTTACATCTATCTCTTCACTTCATCATCCAAAACCCATCAAAACACCAATTTACAAAAAACATGCACAAGCTCCCTACAAACACTTTGGTCCAAGAAAGCATGGATTTTGGACACTTGGGGAAACTCAAGAATTTTCTTGAGTTGCCAAATGAGGTAATTTCTTCATCATTTGTATTGTATTTCATTCACCTTAGCACCTATACATTTTTAGGACCGATTTAGTGTAGATATGTGAACTTCGGAAAATTCTAGAAGAGGTTAGGGTTTGAATTGAATCCAAAGGTGTAATTGAGGCTAGTAGAGGCCATATAACCCCTGTAGTGTTAGTGTTATGGACTAAAACAGAGACTAGAACCCTTTAACCGGAACTTAGAAATCCCCGATATCGCATTTTGTAGAAATTGTGAAGGGAAATTGATATCTGCTAACACCCGGGGACACTAGAATTTATTTTGCAAACACTGTGAGTCATGCAGGCACCCAGGAAGCTACCACAGAGACCTGAGCCCAAACCCCCTCACTTTGGCCGCAATTTTATTCGCAAAATTCCTCCATGTTTGGTCCAGGGCTTTTTATACAGTAAACTAGACCCTTTATATATGCAAAATTGACTGATTTCAGCTAGGGTAAAATCTGGGACCATTTTCATGAGTTGCCGCCTTGTTTTTCTTGATATTTATGAATTGAAGTTTTGATATTTGTGTTTTTATCGGTCGATTTACGTTTGTACGTCAATCGTCGAGAGTTATTGGTTATTCTTGCATGCGTCGACATAGGTTTTAACCTATGTATTTTTAGTGTAACGTTTTGGTTATCGTTCGCAATTTCAGTTTACGATACTATGTGTGATATGTAGGTACCCCCATGTGGATTTCGAGACGATGAAGAGAGCGTAGCGTCATCGACTCCAGCAAGCGAGGATCAAGGTGAGTAGATATATATCTACGGGGGAAGTCAGGTGGATGGCGTATAACACCCCCGTAGTTTCGTAGTATAGAACGCCAATGCGTTATGATATATATATATATATATATATATATATTTATATGTTATTATAAGATGTGTATACATTGCTAGAAATGTTTTAGTGGACTTTGGTTTAGTATAAGCGTATTTGGTAGTTAATGCTTTAGTTTAGTGTTAGTCGTGAAACCCTAAAATATGGTTTACACCCACACACGCGCACACACACTTACATTGTTTTATTTATGCGTATATGGGTATATGTGTGTGTGTGTGTGTGTGTATATATATATATATATATACACGCACACATAGGTATGGGACTATGTATATATATACAAATACATATACATGGATGATGAGGATAGTATATGGTATTTGGAGATGAGTCGATGAGATTGGGCATGATGCCACGAGATCGGTGATGTGATTTGGTTCGTATTATGAGATACGACATGATATTATAACGGATCTTTGGACGCTGTGTTCTCAGACACACGCATATATATTATTGATGGTATCAGTATGTACTAGACGTAGATCAGTACCCAGCTCATGAAATATGCGGATAAGGATACCAGTTAAATAATGAGATAAATGTGATATTGACTCGTACCCAGATTTGGGATGCCGTATGAAGGATTTACCGTACGAGATATGATATTGATGATAGATCCACAACCTTGACTCGAGGATGTCATGTGATATATATATATATATATATATATATTGTATCGTACGCAAAATTATTGAGGTGAGATCACCGACTATTATATATATATATATATAGAGAGAGAGAGAGAGAGAGATCGACTCAGATTTTGGTGGATTTCCTTACCCTTTCGATTAGCCTGTTAGTTTAGTCCTGTAGTTTACTTATAGATGTTAGACTAGACTCGTGTCATACCTATTTTAAAACCAACGAATCGTGAGTATTTTAAAGACAGGCTAAGGGACTCTACGGATATTTCAAAGGACGTACCTTTTCTTAAAAACACCATAGCCCTATTTTCAAAACACAACAATTCGTATTATTTCAAATGGTAAAACGGTATGACACATATATAGTAATGTAGATTCTTTATTGTTGCGTTATTATTCATGTTCCACATATTATTGCTGCATTTACTATTCATTTGCCATTTATTCTGATGTTCGCATTGCATTGCACCTCTATTTGTATTTTCGTGAGAAATGATGAAACCTGTTGTTAGGACACCAGCACCATTACCGATGATGCATATGCTCCACGTACACTTGCTTGCCGGCTGACACACAACTTCATCGGTATTTGCTATGTCACGTACACTTTAGAGAACGTTACTTCATTGACATAGCTTGCTAGCTGATAGTTCCTATATGTTATTGTTTTCATATGCTAGTTAGACATTGCATTTCTTACTGTGATTTTCATGTTTATTTATATGTTCATTCGCCATGAAATTTTGGGCCAGTCTAGATTGCCGGAGCTCAGTATTCATTATTTTTTTACATCGTGATTCAAGATTTCAGAGTTCCATGAGATTTCTGGATTTAGAGAAACCAGAAAGATTTTATAAACTTGTCGTCTTTTAAAAGATAGAAAATGCGGTTTTCTCATGTTATGATTTGAGATATGTCCACCATGAATTTTCTCTGCTCTTGAGCGATATCATACACCCGATTCGAGGAGGAGGAGAAACCGTCTGTAGGTGCATGGTGGACCCGGTGCGGTACCCCGGGGCGAGAAGGTCGCAGATGATGGCGTTGAGCCTGAGACAGGGGAGCACTACTGACCAGTGATTTTATTGTGACTCGATGGATATTTGGAGGATACCGATCGGAGTACAGGCCAGTCCGGATAGCCGAAGCCTTAGATATTGTGATTCGAGGATACAGGACAGTCCGGATTGCCGGAGCCTAAGATATTGAGATATTGAGATTTATGTTTTGTGTCGATGCTTGGCACTGATTCTATGTTCATTTCATTGATGATACCTCGATTTAAATATACACAAATCTCACTAAATTAAGAAAACAGTTTTCTCATTATGATGTATTCTATTTTCATTTATTGAATTCATACCTCACATTTATGATATGTTGCTATCTGAGGCACTGACACGAGCACATGGTATTACACTTATGTATAAATGTTTACCCTTGCCACCTTATTATGCTTCAGACATTGTCATTTTGAGTTTATATATTATGATCGTATTTGACCTAGGATTAAGTCATACATACGATTTCTGCTCTGTGATGTTTTGTACTCACGAGTTGGCAACTTACCCCTGTTGTGCCACAGTTTCTTGTAGGTTTTGCCGTACAGGTTTCGTCGAGGATTTGCTGGCACACTGCTCCCTTTCGGGTGATTGCTTTGATAAGTGGGTTCACTCGCATCGTGACTACCCTTGTACATTTATTATATTCAGTTGTATCTAGTAACTCCATCAACCAGAATGTGTCATTTTATAACTTTAGAAGACCAGTTGTATATTTTTTCGACCTTAGAGTCGTGTGTTGTATTATTATGGGGTTTCTTGTTGATTTGAGTTTCCTTTGAGTTTTGATCATCGCCCTTCGGCATTGTATATTATATTACTTGCGTGGTTGTGACCGCCAATTGAAGAAGAGCTAGCTCCCGCTTGGGGATGCCTTTATTCATATTATGCATGTTGTACCCTTTTGGGGCCAATATTTACAAAGGAAACTCTGCCGAAATTTTCAGAAAGGACGTGAGATTTTAAAAATGCATACTTTGGTTTATATTATTAAAACCACTTTCTTTAAAATAAGTTTTCTTTACTTTTTCCTTAAAATGGTTTAGATTTCTGGGATTTTTGGCTTACTTGAATTAGATGGGGTCCTATAGACTTCATTTGATTCAAGTGCCAGTCACGTCATGACAAAGTTGGTATCAGAGCGCTAGGTTAACCTTGGTTTGAATCTATGTTTGAGTATGCGGAGCCTAGGGCGTTTGTATATATTCGGAACCTAGGCGTGACCTTACGGAACTTAGAGTTAGTCGAGGGGGTATTAGACCCGAACTTTCGTCGCGTAGGTTGACCTTGGTTGATGGAGTAGGTGACTTAAGGAGAGTAACGTACCGTGTGTATATTCCGCGGCATACATAAGATACGCTACTCCGCTTAAGAAATCTTAGGATGTACATTTCCTTGCACAACATTATATTCATTCATATGTTCTATGCTCATCGATATCGGTTTATGGTTTTTGCTGCCACGATTACACGGGCAGAGAGAGAGAGCTACGGATAGAGTTGCGTCAGAACGATCTCGTCACGGACGAGGACTGACCAGGACGTGATTCCACGGACACACGATTGCATAGATCTATCGTCCTATTGTGTTTTCGCGCCATGAGCGTTTGATGGATCGCTTTTACAAGATTTCTCGGACGTGCAGATCAGCACCAGATGATTGGGCACTGCTAGAGGACAGCCAGAATGTGATGATTGTCGATGCACCGATGATACATGATGATTGATGCACTATTCAGCGTGTGGACAAATGAGCCAGTTGCTGCTGCAAATAACGAGATATCGCCCCAGATGTTTGAAGCTATTACCGCACGAGTTGTACGTAGAGATATTATAGAAGATCGCTAGTCACCCAAGAAGGAATGACTAGGACATGTGATTCGTTGCCTACCCCGATGCGAGGTCATCAGATTGACTGATTCCAGTTAGAGATGACTTCACGCAAGTACGTTGAGAGTCGATAGAAGACGATCGAATGTCAAAAACTCATTTTTCCAAGTTTAAAGTATTCGGAGGAACATGCAAGTAATTCTGTGGACCCTCTACAAGAATGAAACCCTTACTCGATATAATGACCATGAGAATGCTTTGAAACCTTACGGTTTGCAGCAGTTCCGCGGTGCCATTAATGAGGCTTGGGTTTGCCCTTCTACGGCTGGTCTATAGGTACTGTGGCATGTACTGGAATACTATTAAACTGTACTCAAGATGTTGAGCTCTTGGGGGATTATGGAACTTTGACGAATCGATTGAAATGATTGACGTCATTCGGATATCATGTGATGGGATACATTGCTTGGGAGACTCTAGATACGAGTATAGCCGTTGGAGCGCAGTCCACGCAGCCACGAAGAGACGAGTCCGAATCAGTCGACATTAGAGAAAAGTGGAGTAATAGGTTCGTATGAGATCTTGATGAGATGGCGTTCCACTCCACTGACATCAGAGATGTGATACGCATGCAGAGGCATTGTATATGGAAATACCTTCCGGAAGGAGTCACGATGAGTATGCAGTCATGCCGGAACAAGAAACAGGATTAGTCAAAGGTGATTAATTCCGGGCAGTTCGGCAGAAACGAGATTTGAGGGAGACTTTGACAGAACCATTCTGGAATACAATAAGAGAAGACTTGGACCCAGGATCGGACATATTACGCACACCCAGTAGGCCAGAGTTCGGTATCGTCGACGAGACATGTTATGAGTGACCATAACTGTTGGTCAGAGATCTTTAGAGGATGTGCCAGAGTGGGACTGTTTCTGCCATCTTTGATTTTGGTATTTTGGGAGATTTATTTGCATGATTAAGATTTTGTGCACCACAGTTGCACTTGACTTCGATTTGATGTCATTCGAGACGTTGATTTTGATTTCATACCTATGGTATGCATGTGATTTGACTTATGCTTTCGGCATAGTTTTCATGCACTTTTAGTATTTTGATTCAATTTTTTTGCATGCCGATGCACATGATTGTGAGATTATATACCACGGTATACCTAATTTGGATTTGGATTGAGATGTGTTGTATACCGTCGATTTCGATTGTGATACTTGATATTTGTTTTCGTGCACCTTGTGCATTTGATTTGGATTCTTGCGCATACTTGACACGCTTGATGCGATTTTGGTGCGCGCCAGATGCACTAAATCAAGATTCTTCGTGCATATCAGATGCACATGGTATTGCTGTCAGGCACACACCGTTGCCCTTGACAGGTGTTTCGTGCACACCCGTTGCACTTAGATTTGTTTTGTGCACATGAATGGCACATTCATGGATTTCGATTTCCGTGAACACCAGACGCACGCGACATTCTTTTATACATTTTGGGATTGATTTCCCTTGAGCAGCATGTTTTAAGATATTTACTATTTATTATAGTAACTGAGCAGGACTAGTCAGAGGACAGTACTCGAATATATTTTTGCATGCACTGATAAATATCGAAGGGATTTCCAAAAAGGAGCTATAGTCTCAGTATTTACCTGCATGTCCGAGATGACACGAAACATTTTACAAAGGAAACCCTTCTAAATTATTTTTCCAAACGGCGGGACGTGTATGTTAAACAAAGGGTATATATATATAGTTATTTTCTTACAATAGACGTCTGCCACTGTACAGTGATACGCACAACGCACAGCGACTTGAAAAGATTTGGCATGCATTGCTTCCAGATGTTTTAATGATGTTAACATGTATAGATCGATCTATATCATGTTGGTTTTCGTATTGGATTTTGATATTGGTGCCTTCACCATCACTCCGATGATTGCGGGATGCTTGACGGAGTTTTGATTCTGGTTTATATACTCGTTTTTCATGCGCATCCATTGCCCTACGATATGTTTTATGTATTTATGATTTCGGAGTCCCGACGACTTGATCATTTTACTGAAATGTTTTAGTATTTGAGGGGTTTAAATTTAAATTCAGGGACCAAATTTTTTTAAGGGAGAAAGACTATAACATTTCAGAAAAATAAAATATTATTTTTAGGAATTTTTATAATTAAATAATAAATATTATGAATATTTTAATGTTGCGGTATAATTAAATACTGATAATTGGAAAATATTTGGAAATATATGTAAATTGTTGATTTTGAAAGAATGTTTTATTATTTAGACAATTTATAAAAGTTATGAAATTAGTTATACTCAAGTTTATTTCTAAACTTGATTAATAATCGTTAATTATGCATTAATCCGGTTTTGTGCATGACATGCACCACTTCATGTTACAAACCTTGTTATTCTCCGTTTTGTGTGACCATGGTTTTAATTTGGGTTTTCATTTGTATTTAAAATGGAAAGGAAAACAAGATAAGTGAAGAAAAGAAAACAAATAGAAAAGAAAAAGGAAAATAATAGAAAAATGGGTATGGGCAAGAGAGAGAAGAGAGTGAGAGGTGAGGGGTCTCATTTGACCAAGTCTCCATTGCTTTCCCCCCTCATTTCCTTCACCATTTCCTCCCTCTCCCTCTCCCTCTCCCATGGCTGTTGCTCTCTCCCTCCCCCTCTACCTCTTCACTTCATCAACAAAAACCCATCAAAACACCATCTCCACTTCACAAAAAACATGCACATGCTCACTACAAACATTTTGGACCAAGAAAGCATGTATTTTGGACACTTGGAGCAACTCAAGAATTTTCTTGAGTTCCTAAATGAGTTAATTTCTTCATCATTTGTATTGTATTTCATTCACCTTAGCACCTATACATGTTTAGAACCGATTTAGTGTAGATATGTGAACTTTGAAAAATTCTAGAAGAGGTTAGGGTTTGAATTGAATCCAAAGGTGTAATTGAGGCTAGTAGAGGCCATATAAACCCTGTAGTGTTAGTATTATGGACTAAAACAGAGACTAGAATCCCTTAACCCGAACTTAGAAACCCCCGATATCGCATTTTGTCGAAATTGTGAAGGGAAATTGATATCTGCTAACACCCGGGGACACTAGGATTTATTTTGCAAACACTGTGAGTCATGTAGGCACCCAGGAAGCTACCACAGAGACCCGAGCCCAAACCCCCTCACTTTGGCCACAATTTTATTCTTCCTTGCCGCAAACTGCGGCCAGGCTGGGGCAGAATTCCTCCATGTTTGGTCCAGGGCTTTTTATTCAGTAAACTAGACCCTTTATATATGCAAAATTGACTGATTTCAGCTAGGGTAAAATCTGGGACCATTTTCATGAGTTCCCGCCTTGTTTTTCGTGATGTTTATGAATTGAAGTTTTGATATTTGTATTTTTATCGGTCGATTCACGTTTATACATCAATCGTCGAGAGTTGTTGGTTATTCTTGCATGCTTAGACATAGGTTTTAACCTATGTACGTTTCGTGTATCGTTCGCGATTTTAGTTTACGATACTATGTGTGATATGTAGGTACCACCACATGGATTTCGAGACGACAAGGAGAGCATAGCGTCATCGACTCCAGCAAGCGAGGATCAAGGTGAGTAGATATATATCTACGGAGGAAGTCGGGTGGATGGCGTATAGCACCCCCGCAGTTTCGTAGTATAGAACGCCAATGCGTCATGATATATATATATATATATATATATATATATATATGTTATTATAAGATGTGTATACATTGCTAGAAATGCTTTAGTGGACTTTGGTTTAGAGTAAGCGTATTTGGTAGTTAATGCTTTAGTTTAGTGTTAGTCGCGAAACCCTAGAATAAGGTTTACACCCACACGCGCGCGCACACACACTTACGTTGTTTTACTTATGCGTATATGGGGATATGTATACACACACACACACACATAGATATGGGACTATGTATGTATACATATATATATATATATATATATATATATATATATATATATGTATACATATACATGGATGATGAGGATAGTATATGGTATTTGGAGATGAGTCGATGAGGTTGGGCATGATTCCACAAGATCGGTGATGTGATTTGGTTCGTATTATGAGATACGGCATGATATTATAGCGGATCTTTAGGCCTTGTGCTCTCAGACACACGCATATATATATTATTGATGGTATCAGTATGTACTAGACGTAGATCAGTACCCAGCTCATGATATATGAGGATAAGGATACCAGTTGAATAATGAGATAAATGTGATATTGACCCGTACCCAGATTTCTGATGTCGTACGATGGATTTACCGTATGAGATATGATATTGATGATAGATCCGCACTCTTGACTCGAGGATGTCATGTGATATATATATATATACATATATATTGTATCGTACGCAATATTATTGAGGCGAGATTACCGACTATTATATATATATATATATATATATATATATATATATATATCGATTCAGATTTAGGTGGATTTCCTTACCCTTTCGATTAGCTTGTTAGTTTAGTCCTGTAGTTTATTTGTAGATGTTAGACTGGACTCGTGTCACACCTATTTCAAAACCAATGAATCATGAGTATTTTAAAGACAGGTCAAGGGACTCTACGGATATTTCAAAGGATGTACCTTTTCTTAAAAACTCCGTAGCCCAATTTTCAAAACACCACGATTCGTATTACTTCAAATGGTAAAACGATATGACACATATATAGTAATGTAGATTCTTTATTGTTGCATTATTATTCATGTTCCGCATATTATTGCTGCATTTACTATTCATTTGCCATTTATTCTGCTGTTCGCATTGCATTGCACGTTTATATGTATTTTCGTGAGAAATGATGAAACCTGTTGTTAGGACACCAGCATTATTACCAATGATGCGTATGCTCCATGTACACTTGCTTGCCATCTCACACACAACTTCATCGGTAATTGCTATTTCACGTACACTTTAGAGAACATTACTTCATTGACATAGCTTGCTAGCTGATAGTTCCTATATGTTATTGTTTTCATATGCTAGTTTAGACATTGCATTTATTACTGTGATTTTCATGTTTATTTATATGCCATGACATTTTGGGCCAGTCCGGCTTGCCGGAGCCCAGTATTCATTATTTATTTACATCGTGATTCATGATTTCGGATTTCCATGAGATTTCTGGATTTAGAGAAACCGCAAAGATTTTATAAACTTGTCATCTTTTAAAAGATAGAAAATGCGGTTTTCTCATTTTATGATTTAAGATATGTCTACCATGACTTTTCTCGGCTCTTGAGCGATATCATACACCCGATTAGAGGAGGAGGAGGAACCGTCTGTGAGTGCATGGTGGACCCGGTGCGGTACCGCAGGATGAGAAGGTCGCAGATGATGGCGTTGAGCCTAAGACAGGGGAGCACTACTGACTGGTGATTTTATTGTGACTCGACGGATATCCGGAGGATACCGATCAGAGTACAGGCCAATATGGATAGCCGGAGCTTGAGATTTTGAGATTTGATGATATGAGCCAGTCCGGATAGCCGGAGCCTTAGATATTGTGATTCGAGGATACAGGCCAGTCCGGATCGCCGGAGCCTGAGATATTGAGATATTGAGATTTATTTTTTGTGTCGATGCTTGACACTGATTCTATGTTAATTTCATTGATAATACCTCGATTTAAATATACGGAAATCTCAGTAAATTAAGAAAACAGTTTTCTCATTATGATGTATTCTTTTTTCATTTATTGCATTCATACCTCACATTTACGATATGTTGCTATCTGAGGTACTGACACGAGCGAATGGTATTACACTTATGTATAGATGTTTATCCTTGCCACCTTACCATGCTTCAGACTTTATCATTTTGAGGTTATATATTATGATCGTATTTGACCTAGGATTGAGTCATACATACGATTTCTGCTCTGTGATGTTTTCTACTCACGAGTTGGTAACTAACCCCCGTTGTGCCACAGTTTCTTGCAGGTTTTGCTGTACAGGTTTTGTTGCGGCTTTGCTGGCAAACTGCTCCCTTTCGGGTGATTGCTTTGATAGGTGGGTTCACTCGCATCATGACCGCCCTTGTACATTTATTATATTCAGTTGTATCTAATAACACCATCAACCAGACTGTGTCATTTTATAACTTTAGAAGACCAGTTGTATATTCTTTCGACCTTAGAGTCGCGCGCTGTATTATTATGGGTTTTCTTGTTGATTTGAGTTTCCTTTGAGTTTTGATCCTCGCCCTTCGGCGTTGTATATTATATTTCTTGCGTGGTTATGACCGCCAATTGGCGAAGAGTTAGCTCCCGCTTGGAGATGCCTTTATTCATATTATGCATGTTGTACCCTTTTGGGGCCAGTATTTACAAAGGAAACTCCGCCGAAATTTTCAGAAAGGACTTGAGATTTTAAAAATTCATACTTCGGCTTATGTTATTAAGACAACTTTCTTTAAAATAAGTTTTCTTTACTTTTTCCTTAAAATGGTTTAGATTTCTGGGATTTTTGGCTTACTTGAATTAGATGGTGTCCTATAGACTTCATATGATTCAACTGCCAGTCACGTGTCATTTCGGGTCGTGACAGTGATTCATGAAGCTTTAATGAGAGCATTAATGAGGTGAAGGAGAGAGAGAGTAAGAATAAGGCTTGATTCACCCTACACCCACCTCACCCTCTCATTCTCTCTCACTCTATCTCTCTCAATTGTTTCTCATTCCCATTTACCTTCAACTGAAACCTTAACCATTCATCACAAAACACTCACAAAAACTTGATCAAATCTCACCAAATCATATCCCAAGTCTTGTTTTTGTCTTAAAGATCACTTGGAGCTTGGAAAGCTAGGATCTTGTGAGTAAGTGTGGATAGGTATAATCTCTAAACTGTTAAATAGGTATTATAATCTACATTGTTTGATTTTTGGTATCATATTAGAGTCTCTGTGATCTGTTGTGACCTAGTATTTTTACTGTAAAATCAAACAATGTAGGAATGTTGTACTAGTGACCCTAAGATTACACCTGAAGTACGAACCCCATCCCATTGATTTTGGCCGGCGACATTAGGGGAAAATCCGGCGTCCTCGGCCGTTAGGGGGTGTTGGGGCTTGGGGTTTGTAAGGTAGCTGTCTGCAGTGGTTTACGGGTGTTTGGTATTGTTTGATTTTTTAGTTCTAACAGTATGCAAAATCTGGGATCACTTTGCTATAATCTTGCATTTTGAGTACGGGTGTTACGTTATCCGACACGGTTCGTGATCTTGTGTGCTGCTGCACTTGGGCTGGTTTTGGTGTGTCGCCACACACGTTAGCCATTAGACGAACACTTGTGAGTTGAATTGGAGTTGGTGCTTTGGTCAAACGTAGTGTGTACGTGATATTGATCGATTTCTGAGATTTGCACTTGCTATGTTTTGTGTTAATAGGATCGCAGGCAGGGACTTCGGACGCTGCGAAGAAAGAGAAGCTGATGATTGGATTTACCTAGCCTGCGATTGTCGGTGAGTAGATTTAACATCTACGGGGAAATCGCCAGTATGGAGTTAAGCGTCAGGGCTAGATATGATATGATATTAGCCGCATGTTTATATGCACATATAGAGATGGTGCATGAACTTCATTGCATATAGTTACTTGTTTTGCCTGAACCTGTATTCATTATACACTGCAATATTATTGACAGTCCATGTTGCACGAGCACCAACTGTATGCTACACACACACTGTCGGTAATTGCCATGATACCCACAACACAAATATTCATATGATATACCTTGCTATTGGGTAGCGACATTGAGGCATTGATTCTTGTGCGATGGTGCATATGAAATGTAGCATACCTGTACACCTACATGCTTATACATATACCTTGCTATAGCTATATGTTCATCTTTATATGATATGTATCAGTGGTATGGGACGCAGTTATATATGTATGTGTGTGTGTGTGTGTGTGTGTGTGTGTATTGGATTTGGATAATAGGGAACCGCATGATATATTTATTGACTTGATGTATTTAAATAGCGGATTTTCCCTTTATATGCTCATGTTGTTGTTCTATGTTGCATATGTCATATTATATGGATTTACGGATTGAGATATGTTTTTCATGCGATTTGGTGATTTCAAGTGTCGATGTTGGGCACTTATGATCCGAAAGATTTATGGATATTGGATACCGAAACGTGGAACACGAGTGTCGAGTTTGGACACTTAGGTTTCGAGGAACGTATGGATATTAGAAAACCGATACGTGGAACACGAGTGTCGATGTTGGACACTTAGGTTTCGAGGAACGTATGGATATGAGTATTTATGTGTCGATGTTGGACACTAGTTTTCATGATGTTTTCGGGTGTCGATGTTTGACTCTCAGGTTTCATGAGACTTACAGGTTATGAGGGCCGATCTGAGAGCCGATCGGAGGGCCGATATGAGGGCCGATCTGAGGGCCGGTTTGAGGAATTTGGGATTTAGATTGTCTTGATGGACATTGGTCCTTCCACGATGGGGATTCCGTGAGGATGACATGTTTTATTCCATACTCCGCATTTATTTGATATGCATCGCTTCATGTATTAGTAGTACTTGATAGAGTACCTTTCATGACTGTTACATAGACTTTTTGCCATACTTATGCTATCAGATTACATGTGATAGATTATCGCTGTTAGTGCATACTTGCGATTACAGTATGATATTATTTACTATTCACGAGTTGGCAACTCAACCCCGTTGTGCAGCTGTGTTTTGCAGGTCTGGTCTTCAGAGTAGTCACGGAAGGGCGACTTATTATCTATACTTTTGTGGATACCGCCACGGTTGGCTGTGAAGCCATTTACTATAGGTGGGTTGCGGTTATCTGATGATGTACATTATATATTTCTTGTATATAGTACTCTCTATCTACCACCTTCATGTATTGATTAGAGACGTGTTGTGTGGATCGATGTTGTATATTCTTATGACTCCGGTTGTCGTGCCCGTGTGAGCCGGCCTTTCATATATGTGGATTATCTCATTTCTTCGCTACGGTGTCGTATATCTTTTGTGCTGGTTGTTTCCGCCATTGGGCGAGATTTGCACCCGTTTGGGGATGCTTTACTTTTATCTTATGTTTGCACCCATTTCGTGGCTAGCGTTTACAAAGGAGGTGCTGCCAAAATTTTTATGTAAACAAACTTAAGTTTAAAGTTTTGCATTGAGATTTTAAAAAGTGTTCAATCTTTTCCTTCTTGTAATGATTTAGATTGCTGGGTTTTCGGCTTACTTAAATTGCGTTACGCCTGTTGACGTTACGTAGTATAAGTGCCGGTCATGTGCCTAATTTTGGGTCATGACAGAACCCATACTAGAGTTCGGGAGATCACTACTTGGAGCGAAGAGACTTCTACACGGAGCTTTATAAGTGAAGGACCGGTCTATAAAGGTTGTATTCCTCTTTCACTTGTTGTAATGGTAGATTACATGTTTTGATTGTCTAGTTACTCTAGCTTGATCCTTGTTAAGGGTTCTTTAGCATATTAGAATTTTTAAAATTGGCATACTTGATGTCTTGAAAACCCAGTAGAGTGCTGAGGAAGACCAACACAGGGTTCTCCTACAGTCACTTGGTTGGGGAAATGGGGCGAGACTATCTAGTAAAGTTAGTCGGTGAGTAGTCGCGTACGATACGCGATTGCGGTGGAGTTTTGATCCAAATCGAAATTTCGTGGCAATCGATCAATAGAGACTAACATGCTAGATTTACAAACAAACTAGTTTTCACAAAACTAATTTAATATGGATCCTAACTACTGTATCCATATCAAATTTAAATCCGAAACGACATTAAAATTATGGCTATGAAACACTCCGAATTAGCCCCTTAACAAAATTAACATCACATGCAATTTTGGACTAATCAAATATAACCTGAAGCCCCAAAATCTACAGACCAAAACACCAAACAAACACGAACCAATTTGAGCACAGAGAAACCAGCCAAGCGGCCAAATATGGGTTTTCGCCGGGTCAACTTTGGAAATTTGGTCCCGAATTTGTATGGTGTTCTAGTTATATCACATGCAACATTCTGCAGTTGTTTAAAAAAATTTTAGAGGCCATATAAAATTCGACAGAAACTTGTGGTTTCGAGTTACAATTTCGCAGAAGTTTCGGTATCGTGTTTCTATTAACATCGTCTAATCTTTTATTTTTGGTTCTCATACCATGAAAGTGTACGTTACCACCACCACTTGACTTTTGTAGCATCAAACATGCCATTTTAAATTTTTTAGGGTGCTAACTAACGCTTAATAAGATATTTAGCTAGATGATTAGGGTTTAACTAAGATATCGACTAAAGTATGAGAAGAGAATGAGGCTACAACCTTTGTAGACCATGTCCTTCTTTTCATATGCTCCCTGTAGTAGTCCACGAGACTCCACTAGGCTCCACTTGAGGGAATGAATGAGCTTTCTCTGATGACCTTCGTGCCGAAGACGATCCACCCGAAGCCCACTAGCTCAATCTACCTCTTCACTAATCACCTATTAGTGATGGAAACACGCCACACCAAAGTGCTAGTTTAGTATAGGATGGTGAAGTAGGGGATTTAAGGCTCACTAGAGTCCTCATAAGTTCAATGATTCACATCATATGTGAAGGTTTGAACTTGGAGGTGAGGTGACGAAAATGTAGAGAGGAAGAGAGAGCAAGAGCTCTAGGCTAAGGCATGAACTCTCAGGTGAAAGAGTGTAGAATGGCAACTCATGAGCTCACACATTATTGAAGTATGGAATAATAATAATACAAATAATACACCATGCTTCAATAGTGCAAACAAATGAATAAGTAAATATATAAACCATGCCTTGAACCATACCACAAATATCTCTCCAATTTACACATTTTCTATTTTCATAAAATAGAAAATCATGCCATGCTTCATATAATATATATATATACATATATCAAATATATGTATTAAGAAACATAATTAGTGAGATAATAACATTAGTTAATATATAATTAAATAAAATATAATATATATCAAATTATTAAATCAACACTTTATTTAATAATCTGGTTATATCACATAGCACCGACTAATATCATTTATCTATGTATCACATTATCAAATCAACACATGATTCGATAATCTGGTTATATCACATATAACTTAACTTGATAACAGATAACTGGCAGATTACAATACGGTATCACATACTCGTATTTAATCAGGCCTACGCACATATCACTTTATGTGCCCTATTTCGTTTCGCTTGAACAAGGAAACTTCTATGTAGGACTTTAAAGACTCGTCAATATGCCAGCAGTAGGTGATAATCATATCAGTCACCTACAAGCCGTCAGCGGTACTAGCTGGACTTAACGGCTACCCGGGTATTGAACGATTAGAAGATCAACAAGCAAGCTTGTCCATACTCTCCATGAAGCCTATAAGTAATACTACCGTTCAGTCCGGTCTCTTCGTCTGATATGTCGCATATCGAGTCTAGGGGTGGTAAATGTCAGACCCCATTAACTTGATAAGTCATGCCGAGATATGGCTCATAATAGTTCGAGAAACTACTGATAACACTTACCAGTAGATCTCAACAGCAGCCCTGGCTAGGGACTTTCTATTATAGCCAATCGAGCATATCGCAACATCAACTCCGAATACCAGGAGAGGCGAAACCCCTACTATCGTTCATTTCCTCCATGTGACTCGGGACTGTACCTAAAATCCACCTGTTTGCACGACTCCTTTGAGCCGTGGTAGGGAGGAAATCAAAGCACAGTGGGAGCCACACAAGACTTTATGACGATCTTGAGTCTACAGACTAACTTGTACCACTCTCACCATAGAATTGCTATCTGACGATAGGTATAATAACAACTAGGAGTTCTCGGCGTGTCATGTTCGGTGTACCCATTCTCTAATGAGCACATGTGTACAATCTTTGATGCATGTCAAACACCAATGTCTATGGGATCAACCATCGCCCCATACAGGGTCAAGAAACGTACACACTAATCAACTCTGGAATATCGATGCCCTATTTCGATATTCCCTTGACTAGGAACTATTGAAGGATGTGCTTTCAGACTACCCTGGTCCCAGTAGTATGATCTGCATCATAATCCTGGTAGTGAAGTGTCACGACCCGAAAATATTAGCTCATGACCAGCACTTAAGTCACGCAATGTCTAAAGGCGTAACATAATCCAATTAAGCTGAAACCCAGAAATCTAAACCTTTTAAAGAAATAAAAGAGGTGCGGTTTTGAAATAAGGTATAATGAAGAAAAGTGGTTTCTTAAATGCATAGAAAAGGGAACATGAAAAATGCAAGTTTATCTTACTAATGTAAAACATGTTCGTCTTTTAAAAATTTGGGCAGCACCTCCTTTGTATATTTTGATCCAAAACCACAAATACATGATAATATAAAAGACATCCCTAAGTGGGAGCTAGCTCTTCGCCAAACGGAGGATTCACAACCACCCAAGTAATAAAGCAAGTATACGACGCCCAACGGAGAAGATCAACACAAAAGATAATGAATAAAGCAAGACAACAACCCAATAAGGGAACATAAACCCCATCGCTCAAGTCTCGCAACTACAAATCTTTCTTAGTCTTACTAATTATACAAATACTAGTTTTGATTGATTTGATTTGATGGAGTCAACTAGATACAACAGGAATAATAATACAAGAGGGGTACAATCTGTATGTCTACGTTACCCACCTCGGTGCTTACGAGGAGGCGGAATAGGTAAAAATCAAATTTTTAACACAAGGTTACTTGGACTAAAACTTGAGGATCTTTGCCAAACCATTGCTAACAAACAACAAGAGGTTCTATCTACTATCCTTAGGAGATTATACCTCATGCAACAAATCCTTCGGGTCTTCTTTCCGCTGTCCCCCTCGTCCATGCATGCTCCGAGGATCGATCCGGATCTTGGTCACCTCCGCGGCCTCCTAGAGTCGAAGACGATCCACCCAAGAGTCTGTAGTCCGAGCTCCATCTCAAGCCGAGGTAACTAGGGCAACAAGTTTGCTATTCTTGAAGTCCTAGGTGGTGTAGAAGATGGTGATGGATTTGTTTGTCTATTTTTTTTCTATTTTTCTCAACACATGAAAGCTATAGAAAATTCAAGAGGGGAAGAAGAAGGAGGAATCATGTGAGCTCTCACTTGAAGAGAGAGAGAGAGTGAGAAGAAAATAATGATCCATAAACTAAATAATTACTAATTTCTTATCATGATAAAGTTGATGGCTACATTGATTTGACCATTATCATCTCAAATCAAATCCAAAGCCAAAAGCAAAAGAAGGATCTAGTGCTCTCAAGAAAATTCCAAGTCAACAATGGTCAACTAGGTCAAATGGTCAAGCATGGTCAAATGGTCAAAGCAATTAGCCATAAAACAATTATCATTAAAAAGATTAGTAAATATTTTCCTCACCACATAATGGTTTTGACCGAACCAACGGTCAAAACCCTAAGAGGAACCTCCTACTTCTTCGCTCCTCACAACCGTGCATACACACCCGCATCCGCATTCCGTAGAATGCGAATGCACAGAAGACAAAACTAATCCATCCATACAATATTAGGATCCGGCTTAAACCAAAGCGCACTAGTATTGTCTGCCCGAACAGCATACACGCACAAGTGCACGTAAGTGATCGTAGCCCTGCCGTATAACCATACGGCCTCAACACCTTTCACCCAGTGCAGGGAAACTCTCTGTGTGGGACTCTAAAGACTCGACACTACGCTGACAGTGGGTTTAACCACAGACCGCAAGCGGCACTAGCTGTATGTAACGGTCCCCAGGTAGATATCGATAAGAAGGCCGATGAGGTAAACCCATCCGAACTCCTACTGAGCCTGAATGTGACAATCTCCGTACAGTCCGGTCTATTCGTCTAAGACTATCGCATGTCGGGCCTAGGGAGGCGGTAAACGTCCGACCCCTAATAACGGTACAAGTCGTGCCGGAGTGTAGCCCAGAACACCCTGAGAAACTACTGGAAACACTACCAGTAATTCTCGCTTGCCCTGGCCAAGGACTTTATGTAATGGCTCTCCTAGACACAGCGCGATATCAACCCCCAATACCGGGAGAGACGAATCCTATCTAACCGCTACTTCCTCCGAGTGCTTCGGGACTGCACTCAACTACTACCTGTTTGCACGAGTCCTTTGAGCCGTGATAGGGTAGTAATCAAAGTACAGTGGGAACACACTCGAGGCGAAGTAGCAGTATCAAGTCGACGGACTAAGCTGTACTCCTATCACCTGAGAACTGTTATATGACAATAGGTATAGTACCAACCAACAGTTCCCAATGAGTTCGGTCCACTGTACTCATAACCTAACGAGCACCCGCATACTATCTCTAGTACGACGTACTGATGGCTGTGGGCCAGACCATCTCCCCTGCTGGGATGGGAAGCGCATACGCTAGTCTACTCCGGAGTATCGATGCCCCGTCTCGATAATCCTACGACTAGAGACCTGTATAAGGATGTGCTTGTAAATTACCCAGCCCCCATAAGTGTGACTGCCATCACAACGCCGGTAATCAAACAAAGATCCTAAGGGCTCCACTAATATGTATAAGCGATATGCTAAAAGAAACACATGCACGTATTAAAGTTGAAACAAACCAAGTAGCATACTACCATTTTGAGCAAGATTGTCTATACAACTTTGAATATCCCAAGCTTCCATTAAGTAATATACAAACTAGTATGATACAGTAATGGCCTCTAGGGAATATACACTAACAATCTCCCACTTGCACTAAGGCCATGTGCTGGCGTATCGAACACCTATCATCTCGATCAGCCGCTCGAACTGAGTCTGGGGTATGGCCTTCGTGAATGGATCTGCAGTGTTATTCTTCGAATCTACTCTCTTCACCTCGATCTCCCGGCGATCTACAATCTCCATGATCAGGTGATACCGCCTCAAAATGTGCCTGGACTTCTGATGGGACCTGGATTCCTTCGCTAAAGCTATAGCGCCGTTGTTGTCACAATACAGCGGTATTGGATCAACAATGGTAGGAACCACCTGAAGCTCCGTGAGGAACTTCTTCATCCAGACAGCTTCCTTTGCGGCATCGTAAGCAGCTATGTACTCCGCTTCCATAGTTGAGTCAGCAACGGTTTCCTGCTTGGAGCTCTTCCAGCAAACCTCCCCTCCATTGAGGGTAAAGACATAACCCGACATGGACTTGGAGTCATCCTTGTCACTCTGGAAGCTGGAGTCAGCAAAGGCCTCGATCTGGAGGTCTTTTCCGCCATACACAAAGAACATCTCCTTAGTCCTTCTTAGGTACTTGAGAATGTTCTTTACTGCTATCCAGTGTTTGTCCCCTGGGAACGACTGATACCGGCTTACAACGCTTAATGCGTATGCTACATCTGGTCTAGTACACAATATCACATACATTATAGAGCCTATCGCAGATGCGTAGGGTATAGATGACATGCGAGCCCTTTCCAAATCAGTCTTGGGAGACATCTCTTTGGAGAGGGTGATTCTGTGACAAGCCGGTAGATTGCCGCGCTTTGAATCTTCCATACTGAATCTTTTCAGTATGTTGTCGATGTACCTGGACTGCGAAAGTCCCAACATCCTCTTAGATCTATCACGATAGATCTGGATCCCCAGAATGTAGTTGGCATCGCCCAGGTCCTTCATGGAGAACCTCTGTGACAAGAATCCTTTGACTGACTGTAGCATAGGAATCTCATTTCCTATTAGGAGAATGTCATCCACGTACAAGACGAGGAATACCACAGTTCTCCCTACAATCTTACTGTAAATGCATGATTCATCCGGATATTTGATAAAGTCGAATTCTTTGACAGTATCATCAAAGCAGATGTTCCAACTCCGCGATGCCTGCTTCAGTCCATAAATGGACTTAAGCAACTTGCACACTTTACCGCTGCTCCCACTCTGAATGAAACCCTCTGGCTGATCCATATAGACGCACTCTTCTAAATTTCCATTTAGAAAAACCGTCTTTACGTCCATCTGCCAGATCTCATAATCGTGGAAGGCAGCAATGGCAAGAAGGATCCGAATGGATTTGAGCATAGCCACTGGAGAAAAGGTTTCGTCATAGTCCAAACCAGGTCTTTGACGAAAACCCTTTGCAACATGTCTAGCTTTATAAGTTTCAACCTGCCCATCTACACCAATCTTCTTTCTGAAGATCCATTTGCAGCCTACGGGTTTTACCCCTTCTGGAGCAATGTCTAAAGTCCAAACTTTGTTGGTGTACATAGACTCCATCTCGGTCCGCATTGCATCCAGCCATTTTACTGAGTCACCACTCTGAATGGCTTGCTGGAAGCTAGTAGGCTCATCATTTTCAATGACGCAATCCTCTCGATCCCCGTCTATGAGAAAACCATAGTATCTCTCGGGCGGATGAGACTGCCTACTACTCCTGCGGAGTGGCGCTGGGATGTCCAGTTCTCCTGAAACTTCTGGTTCTACCAAGCTTTTAGTAATAGCTTGTGGTTCTGGAATTTCTTCCAGTTCTATTGCGGTCCCACTTATCTGATTTTCTAAAAACTCAGTTTCCATGAAGCAGGCATGACGAGAAACAAAGTCATTTTGCTCCTCTGCGTTATAGAAAACATACCCCTTGGAGTTCTTTGGGTATCCCACAAACTTACACTTAACTGAGCGTGCCTCGAGCTTGTCCGCTTGCTGCTTTTTGACAAAAGCTAGACATCCCCATGTCTTAAAGTGTTTAAGACAGGGTTTCTTCCCACTCCACTCTATAAGAAAGCCTGATTTGTTTTCGGAGACTTTCTTTTAAGTGTGTTCTGGACACTGAAAACCTGAGATTGATTCAGTAAGTATATTCCGTTTTCTAATGTACCTGACCCAATCAGAACTTGATTTATGTGGATGTGGACCACATCGCTTACAAAAGTAAAATCATATCCATCCATAGAAAGTATGGATACAGATATGATATTACAAGCCATACTAGGTACATACAAATAGTTACGCAGAATCAATATATGCCCACTTGTCAATCCAAGATGATATTCCCTTACGGATTCAGCGTCCACACTCATTCCGTTGGCAACCTTGAGAGTCATATCACCTATCCTAATAACTCTGTTAGTTATATGTATGCCCTAGAGGCCATTACTGTACATTGGATGTATATTGTAATGGATGCTGGGACATATATAGGTAGGACTTTCTTGCTCGATATGATAGTACGCTATCTGGTTGCTCTTTATCTTAACGTGTATACTTTCCGTCTCTCTGTTACATGTTGATAAAGCCCTTAGGATGTGTACTTGACTTCCAGGACTGTGATGCAGATCATACTAGTGGAGGCCTGGATAGTCCAAGAGTACATCCTTGAAATGTTCCTAGTCGAGGGAATATCGAGATGGGGCATCGATATTCCAGAGTAGACTAGCGTATATCTTCTCGACCCATGCGATTGGCGATGGATGATCCCATATCCATTGGTGTTTGACATCAGAGATGGTATGCGGGTGCTCAGTGGAGACTGGGTACACTGAACGGACTCGCCGAGAACTCCCAGATGGTATTATACCTCACGTCAGATGGCAGTTCTCTGGTGACACTGGTACAGATTAGTCTGTTGACCCGAGATCGTCATAGAGTCTTGTGTGTCTCCCACTGTGCTTTGATTTCCACCATACCACGGCTCTACTGAGTTGTGCAAACAGGTAGTTATTGGGTACAGTCCCGATTCACATGGAGGCAATGAGCGATAGGAAGGGATTCGTCTCTCCCGGTATTGGGGGTTGATGTTGTGCTATGCTCGACTGGCCATAACAGGAAATCCCTGGCCAGGGTTGCAGTGATATACTGGTAAGAGTTATCAGTAGTTTCACGAATGTTATGGACCTTACGTCGGCATGACTTATCGAGCTATTGGGGTCTGACGTTTACCACCCCTAGGCGAGATATGCGACATATCAGACGAACAGACCGGACTGTACGGTAAGTTTTACTGGTTGGATTCACAGGAGTGTGAGCGGGCTTGCTCGTCGATCTTCTGATCGCTCAATACCCGGGTAGCCGTTACGTTTAGCAGACCACTTGCGGCTTGTGGGTGTTTGATATGATCATCATCTGCTGCTGGCGTATTGACGAGTCTTTAGAGTCCTACACAGAGGTTTCCTGGCTCAAGCGAAATGAAATAGGAGCGCATATGACATATGTGCGGGACCGAGAATAATGCGTGTATGTAATACCGTATTTCATTCTCGCGATAAATGTGTCGAATGGTTGTATGCGATATAACCTAGTTATCGAATCAAGGATTGATTCGATAAGCCAATACATTGGATACTAGCCGGTTATATGCGATATGACCGGATCATTGAATCAAGTGTTGATTTAATGATTTAATGTATAATTATATATTTGATATATTACTTTGCATTAACTAGTATTGGTTCACTTTAAATGGATTTACTCACTTGGTTTGTGCACATTGTATATGTGATATATTTTGTGCACATGATTGTATCATGTTTGATGATACATTGAAGCTTGGGTTTGTGTAAAGAATTGACCATGGTTATATGAATGGTTAGGGTTTCATTTTATTTACTTATTCATTTATTTATTCTTTTTGTTTATTTTGGAAAAAGTAAATGATAAAGAAAATGGAATGGTGGGTTGATTTGTTTGTAGTGGAAGTTTCTTGAAACTTTGACTAAGTCACCATTCTTATCTCATCCTTAACCCTAACCATTCAAGTTAACCATGGTCCATTCTCTACAACTAACCAAGGGTTAATATATGATACGTATTGATTTATTTATCTCATTATTAATCATATCATGATATCATCTTCTTCTTCTTCATCTTCTTCTTCCATGAAGAAAAGCTAGTGACCATCAATGGCAACTAGTGAAATCAAGTGAGAAATCCAACTCTAAAGTCTACCCACTTCCTATTTCTTCATCCTCTACCTCTTTCCAAGTTGTATAGGGTGTTTCCTTCACAAGTTTTCATGGCTTGGTGAAGTTGGAGCTTGTTCTTGTGATGCCTCGACGTAGATCATCTTCGGCATCGAACCGACGATCAAGCCCGCCCATTCCTCTATGATGCCGATGCTAGAGTCATGGGTTCGATTTGGACAGCGGAGGGAGATCATCGCGGAGCTTAGGAAGTGCTGGACCGGATCTACAAAGGTTGTAGCCACTTCCCTTTAGCTATATTTCCGTTTACTTGCTTGCTTCGCCTAAATATCTAGTTAACGATCCGTAGTCTAGGGTTTCTCGGCACCGTAAAATTAGAAATTGGCATGTTTGATACCTTGTGAGACCTCTTGGGAGTGCCTAGGAACCCTACAGTGGTATCAGAGCTACTAGGCATTGGATGTCGACCTATAGGGGGTTCTCACTGTGTGACAGTGTGGCGAAGCTTAGGCTCTTACCCCCAGGGTGTCCCGAGATCGGAAGGTGTTCCGGCGGGTTGTAGTCCTCGCGAGGGGGCATGCGTAAAAAGTAGCGGCTGAGGGACCCGTTGGTGCCACGCCGACCCCATTGGATGGGGTGGCTGCCTGACCTACAGTGGTATCAGAGCCTAGCTAGAGCCTTAGGCGAAGTCCTGACGGAGTTAGAAGTCCGATCGACCCAAAACCCCGACTTTAAAATGCTCTCTGGACAATTCTGTAAAATGTGGATTTTTGTAGATTAAAAATATTCAGAAAAATAAGCAGGAAGATCTAAGGGTTACTGTAAAATTCGAGGGCCTGATTCCTTAAGAGCGCCGCGGATCCGCGGCATGAGCATGCTCATGCGGCGGTTCCGCGGTCAGTTTGTCTTGTTGTGCATCGAATTTTGCACCTTAATTCCTAGTTTTTAGTGCTGGTTTTCCTGGGAATATTTTAATATTTATTCCAGAATTTTATTTTCTGGGTTGTATTGGGAACTCAGTGTATCGATCGGATTGTCTAATTTTGTCAGTGTGTTTTTCCGGATAAATTTTAGAATATGTTAAAAAGTTCGACCGGATATAAATACCCAATTTTTCCCCTGTCGGGAAATTTCCAAGTGTTGGATTTTTCCGTAGTTTAACGACGTTCTAAGTAGTGCAAGTAACGCGATGGACCCTCTAGAAGACAACAAACCTTAACTCGATTATGTGACCGTCTTGAACGGCCCTTTGAACCTTCGGGTTTGGGGCAGTACGGCGTGCCACATGTGAGGCGTTGGCTTGACCCTTCTACGGCTGGACCGTTGGTACTGAGGCACAACTGAATATTGTTAGACTTATTTCATGTGTTGAGCTGTTTCGGGAAAACTTGGGTGTTCGAATGTTCAATCGGAAAGTTTATCATTTTCTGTTTATCCGGAATGTGATACAATAATTGGAATTCACAAATTGTTATGAGATAACGGAATGAATATTATAAACGTAGCAGTTTAGTCTCACTTGATCGGTTGCCACGGAATTTTGATGTGATCAAAAGTCCGTCGCAATCACGTAGCGTACGCGGATACTCGCCGGGTAAACTTAATAGACAGCCTCACCCCATAGCCCCGACCAAGTGACTGTAGGAGAACCCCATCGCCGAAAGCATCCGTTTGGGTGCTCGCGGTAGCGATGTTCCGCCTTGATGCACTTCGTCGACGGTATCAGGGGTGCGACCGTCTACTAAAGTTTGCGACGAGCATTCGATCAAAGTGTCAGGAATCTTGTTGAATTGCCCGACTTGGTATTAAAAAGTGTTTTCGATAATGAGACTAAAATGCGGGGTTTATAATTGTTAGGCATGCGATGTCTAAGTAATTAATTTGATTAGGCATGTGATGTCTAAAGAGGTTGCGGATTCCAACTGTTGTAGTTTTACACTTTCTCTTCTGTGACCGTAAGTGTAATATGTGATATCGCCGGTTTCGTTGCTATATGTCAACGACAATTGGGATACGCATGTTTACTTACGTTGATGACATGTGTTGTTATGTGTTGCTGGATATGTTATATTGGATCGTCGTGTTTGAATAGCCGGGGGTTTTTAGGTGAGATGAGTGTTTTTCATTTTCATTCATGTAAAAACTTGTATGTAATATTCTTTTATTGGGGCACTTCCAGGTTGCGGAAGTAGTCACCGTTTGTATATTATTTACTTTTCCGCATTAGGATAGACCCAAGGAGGGGAGCACAAGTAACCGGGTTCTGGGGTCCAGAGGGAGACCAACTCGAGGAGTCGAGTCCGGGTCTCCTAACCCTAGAATTGGTAGGGTTGCTTGCCGCTCTCGTAGGGGTCTAAGGGTGTGGGATTGGCTATTCATCACGACCGTGGAATCCGTGTTTTATACTGGCTCGTATTGAAAACACGGACGTCCTAGTATATCCAATATTTCATATGATATTTTTTCTGCTGCGTTATCTGTGATGTGATCATGTGATGTTCTGTGATAGATATTGTATATAGTATATATGATATATTATATAGACGTTGCTTATGTTTTACACCCGCGCTAGCCCTGCCTCGCTCTGGCGTCAGTTACCTAACCTAACGGTGCAGACGGGACATCGAGGCGAATGCGGATGGCATAAGCGTACGTTATATTTATCTGTGATGGTTAGGTGGACTTAAATGATGGGATATTCATTAATGAGATTAATGAAAGAAAATAAACCTAATTGATCTTGTGGAATCGAATTTCAAAATAAAAACAGGTAGCTACAGTTCTTGCTTTGCATCGCGGTGTTCCTTGTAGAACATCCTGCACCTTATTCGATAGGGAAAGGACCGAGATCCCTTCACTGGGAGTGACTCCTTTAGCAATAACTGGCAGATGCTACATCACTCGGTTTGTCTTTTGATCGTTTCTATAGTTTCTGCTTTGCACAGTGATATATATGATATATCCCGCACCTCATTCGATGAGGAAAGGGCCGACGATCCCTTCACCGGGAGTGACCCCTTTAGCAAAACTAGAAAAGCCTCAAAAACATTCCATTTAAAAATCATTTGATTCCGCAACGAGATCAAGTTCAAAGCGTTAAAGGTTTTCACAAAAACCATTCGCAACCCTCCGTCATTTTAGGAAGTAGAGTACTTAGTATTCGTGCTGTGTTTGTTGACTTTAGTTAAGGCACAGTGTACGGTAGCTAAGTGATGTCTTCCTACACCGCATATGATGCGATTAGTTAGGACAGTCGCGTGACTTTGTTGACCTTAGTTAAGGGTCATGTGGGTGGGTCTAATTAATAACGAAATGACGGGTAGAACTTGACTAGTACTTATGATTTGTTGACCATAGTTAAGGTCATAGGTGCTAGGGGTAAAAACCTTTATCGGGAGTTTCAAGTGTTGAAACTTGCAATGAGATTGCATACCTTCTATATGATAGTTGGATCCCGATACCCACTGTGAGTAATTTTTACTCCTGGGAGAGTTTTGCACTTTGCTATTAGCCGATCAAGTAGGTGTCTAGAAAGGTGTCAACGGGGTTACGCCTCTGGGAAAGCGAGGTTTACAGTAATTAGGTCCGTGCGAAAGCATGGGGAACCTCCCTCAAAGTACCCACACTGGCCTGGCTGAAAGATTGGCGAACTTGTAGAGTGTAATTAATCCCGGCTAGTCTTTCCTTTTAGGGTTTGAAGGAAGATTTGATAAAAACAGTGGGAGCCATCCTGATTAGATAAAATATATAACCAATCTGATCTTGCAAGAGCGCACGCTGAGTGTTTTCTTCTCTCTCTCTCTCTCTCTAGGTAGCGACCATATCACGCCTTAATCAAGATAATAATATGGATGTATTGACCGAACCCACTTGTTATACTGAGCTGGGGAACGTTGGTCCCGCTCCAACTTATAATTTTTATAAGACCAAGCACGAAATAGGGGAATACCAGGATTCCCATGCCGCCCAAACGAAGAAAGTGCATGAGATGCATCTCCTTCGGGTGTGTTCATTATAAAGAACTGTTTCTCAGTATCCTCTGCATCCTGGGTATATGATACCGGATCAGGATCCCAGATATGTAATCTGTTACATAGGGCTACAAAAGGGTAGAAAAACTGAGAACGGGTGATATGTTTCATGAGACAGAAAACGGGGCAAGTGTTGCAGCCAGGTCTGTTGGTCACTGTCACCCTGTATTACCAATACATTGATTCTGAACAAATGCTATTAGATACCGAACCTGATATACAAAATCATATCAATCTCTTTATTAGTAAAGAAAGGATATAATTTTGTATTGATTGGATAATGTTTTGAACATTTCCTATATCAAAAGTTGATTGGTTCAGGCACGATATCTAAAAGCATTGACGTTCTAAATCAAACTACAGTTCCTTGTATACTGAACACACACAAGAGGAAGAGTTCAGAAATGAACAAATTCTTCTTGAGGTATTGTAGACTAGGTCACATCAATGCGACCCGACTGGCTGAAGTACATTTTAGAAGCATATTTAAATCAGTTTTGAATTTACATCTTATGAAACTTGCCAGTCATATCACAAAGATTAGATGACCATAGCTCCGTTTACTGGAAATAGAGAAAGAGTTAATAAACTCTTGGGACTGATACATTATGATGTATGTAAGGTCTCCTGTCTACACATGCCAAGACTGGTTCTTTATACTTCATTATATTCTCTGATAATCTCTCAAGATTCAGTAATATGTTCCTGTTGAAACATAAGTCCGAACCTTTTGAGGTATTCACAGAATATAAGTTAGAAGTAAAGAACCAATAACCGGGTATAAGTATTATGTCCTATGATGAGATCAGTGAGGAGAATACTTTTGCATGGCATTCCTGGACTATTCTAAAGGAGAATGAGATTTTCTCTCAGTGTTACACCTCTGAATACACCACAGCACAACGGTGTATCAGGGCGGAGCAATTGCACAATATTAGATATGCTGTGCTCTATGATGAGTATTACTGAGCTACCTATTTCCTTTTGGGGTTATGCACTTGAGAAGCTGCATACCTATTGAATTAGGTTTGAATCAAATCAGTGCCTACCACTCCATATGAGATATGGTATGGGAAGAACCCATCTCTTAAGAGAGTTAAGATTTGGGGTTGTCCGGCCTATGTTTAAAGCAAAATCCGGACAAGATCGAGGCAGGATCAGTTCTGTAGAACTGGAATGGTTCCAGCTATACAAAACTGCAGTTGATGATTTGACAAAACCAAAGGATTCTATAGTTCCCGACGAACCTCAGCCTCTCCGCCGATCTAGTAGGGTTCCTCATCCGCCTGAGAGATACCTCGGTTTCTCGATGACAGTGGAAGCGAGGAATGCATCATGAGATGATGACCCAACTAGTTTCGAGCAGGCCATCGAGAGTAGGGACTCTGTAAGAATGGCTGGATGCTTAGCGATCTGGGATGGAATCCATATACACCAACAAAGTATGGACTTTGGTTGCTATATCTGAAGGGTTAAATCCCCATCAGGAGCAAGTATATCTTGAGAAGATTACTTGGTGTAGATGGAAAAGTTGAGACTTTCATAGCTAGACTTGTTAAAGGTTTTTCGTCATCGACCAAGAGTGGAAAATGATGAAACCTTTTCCAGGGACTATACTTAAGTCCATCCAGGTCCTACTTACCATTGCTACATACCATGACTGCGATATCTGGTAGTTGGGTGTCATGACTGCTTTTCTAAATACTGATTTAGAATAGAAAGTCTATAAGTACACAGCCAGAAGACTTCGTAAACAGTGGGAGCAGCGGAAACATGTGCAAGTTGCTTTACAAGATAAAGCAGGTATCGCAGAGTTGGAACATCTGTTTTGATGTGGTTGTCAAAGAGTTTGACTTCATCAAAATGGTAGATGAACCTTGTATATACAAAAGGGTAGTATGGAGTATGATGATGATCCTCGTAGAGTACGTGGATGACATACTCTTGATAGGAAAGGAGTTTCCTATGCTACGATTGGTCAATCTCCTATTATCACAAGGATTCTCCAAAAAGGATCAAAGTGATACCTTCTAAATCCTGATTTTTTCATCTATGAGATAGATGTAATTGGATGCTAAGATTCTCACTAGATGTAGTGAGATGGTATCAATCGATCCTGGGGAGAATCACTGGAAGAGTTCCAGGGTGATAAAGACGACTGAATGTTCAGTCACAGGCATTGTCTTTACCCTCAGTAGAGGGACGGTATGTTGGAAGAGTTCCAAGCTAGATACCGTGGCAAACTAGACGATAAAGGCTAATAACATCGCTATTGAAGATACTACCAAAGAGGCAGTTTGGGTGTATATTGGTTCATAAGATGAACTAGGTTCCTGCCATTGTATGACAATGGAAGTGTGGCTGAGGCCCTGGAACCCTGGTCCCATCAGTGACCCAGACATATTCTGAGGAAGCATCACCTGATCATGGAGATAGTTGATCTCCAGGTTGATCGAGGTTAGGAGAGTAGACTCAGAGGACAACACGGCGGATCCACTCACGAAGGCCTTTTCCCAAAGAGAGACTTTTAGGGGATGATTGAGTATGTGATACTGCAACCACTGCTACAGATGGCCCTAGTGCAAGTGGGAGATTGTTAGTTATATGTATGCCCTAGAGGCCATTACTGTACATTGGATGTATATTGTAGTGGATGCTGGGACATATATAGGTACGACTTTCTTGCTCGACAAGATAGTACGCTATCTGGTTGCTCTTTATCTTAACGTGTATACTTTCCGTCTCTCTGTTACATGTTGATAAAGCCCTTAGGATGTGTACTCGACTTCCAAGACAGTGATGCAGATCATACTAGAAGGGGCCCTGGATAATCCATGAGTACATCCTTGAAATGTTCCTAGTCGAGGGAATATCGAGACGGGGCATCAATATTCCAGAGTAGACTAGCGTATATCTTCTCGACCCATGCGATGGGCGATGGATGATCCCATATCCATTGGTGTTTGACATCGGAGATGGTATGCGGGTGCTCAGTGGAGACTGGGTACACTGAACGGACTTGCCGAGAACTCCCAGATGGTATTATACCTCACGTCAGATGGCAGTTCTCTGGTGACACTGGTACAGATTAGTCTGTTGACCCGAGATCGTCATAGAGTCTTGTGTGTCTCCCACTGTGCTTTGATTTCCACCCTACCACGGCTCTACTGAGTTGTGCAAACAGGTGGTTATTGGGTACAGTCCCGATTCACATGGAGGCAATGAGCGATAGGAGGGGATTCGTCTCTCCCGATATTGGGGGTTGATGTTGTGCTATGCTCGACTGGCCATAACAGGAAATCCCTGGCCAGGGTTGCAGTGATATACTGGTAAGAGTTATCAGTAGTTTCACGAATGTTATGGACCTTACGTCGGCATGACTTATCGAGCTATTGGGGTCTGACGTTTAACAACCCTAGGCGAGATATGCGACATATCAGACGAACAGACCGGACTGTACGGTAAGTGTTACTGGTTGGATTCACAGGAGTGTGAGCGGGCTTGCTCGTTGATCTTCTGATCGCTCAATACCCGGATGGCCGTTACGTTTAGCAGACCACTTGCGGATTGTGGGTGTTTGATATGATCATCATCTGCTGCCGGCGTATTGACGAGTCTTTAGAGTCCTACACAGAGGTTTCCTGGCTCAAGCGAAACGAAATAGGAGCGCATATGAGATATGTGCGGGACCGAGAATAATGCGTGTATGTGATACCGTATTTCATTCTCGCGATAAATGTGTTGAATGGTTGTATGCGATATAACCTAGTTATCGAATCAAGGATTGATTCGATAAGCCGATACATTGGATACTAGCCGGTTATATGCGATATGACCGGATCATTGAATCATGTGTTGATTTAATGATTTAATGTATAATTATATATTTGATATATTACTTTGCATTAACTAGTATTGGTTCACTTTAAATGGATTTACTCACTTGGTTTGTGCACATTGTATATGTGATATATTTTGTGCACATGATTGTATCATATTTGATGATACATTCAAGCTTGGGTTTGTGTAAAGAATTGACCATGGTTATATGAATGGTCAGGGTTTCATTTTATTTACTTATTCATTTATTTATTCTTTTTGTTTATTTTGGAAAAAGGAAATGATAAAGAAAATGGAATGGTGGGTTGATTTGTTTGTAGTTGAAGTTTCTTGAAACTTTGACTAAGTCACCATTCTTATCTCATCCTTAACCCTAACCATTCAAGTTAACCATGGTCCATTCTCTACAACTAACCAAGAGTTAATATATGATACGTATTGATTTATTTATCTCATTATTAATCATATCATGATATCATCTTCTTCTTCTTCATCTTCTTCTTCCATGAAGAAAAGCTAGTGACCATCAATGGCAACTAGTGAAATCAAGTGAGAAATCCAACTCTAAAGTCTACCCACTTCCTATTTCTTCATCCTCTACCTCTTGCCAAGTTGTATAGGGTGTTTCCTTCACAAGTTTTCATGGCTTGGTGAAGTTGGAGCTTGTTCTTGTGATGCCTCGACGTAGATCATCTTCGGCATCGAACCGACGATCAAGCCCGCCCATTCCTCTATGATGCCGATGCTAGAGTCATGGGTTCGATTTGGACAGCGGAGGGAGATCATCGCGGAGCTTAGGAAGTGGTGGACCGGATCTACAAAGGTTGTAGCCACTTACCTTTAGCTATATTTCCATTTACTTGCTTGCTTCTCCTAAATATGTAGTTAACGATCCGTAGTCTATGGTTTCTCGGCACCATAAAATTAGAAATTGGCATGTTTGATGCCTTGTGAGACCTCTTAGGAGTGCCTAGGAACCCTACAAACTCTACGGTTTCTCAGAGCCTGTAATGAATTACAGATGTGAGATCCTGATCCGGTATCCAATACCTAGGAAGTAGGGTTAATTAACATACAGTTTTCTATTACAAACACACCCGAAACCGAAGCCACAACATGCTTCGAATCCTGGCTATTGGCTTTCAAAGACTTGCAATTCTTCTGCCAATGTCCTTTCCCGTAACAATAGGAACGTCCCTCCTTCACTACATCTAGTCCCGAAACTATTGCCCTTCCCTTTCCTCCTTCTTCCCTGGTTTCCTTCAGGGTATTAGTAGAGGGTAGAGACTGTAGAATCAAGTCAGTACTTGACCCGTTTTTCAACATGGTCTTTAGGTCCGTGAGCTCATCAAAATAGCTAGTCTCTGTAAGGACGTTGTCCCCAACAGATGACCTAAAAGCCAACCTCGCTTGAAGCAATTCGTTCGAGGTCTCATATCTTGCGATACGAGATGCTCTCCATATAAATCTTTGTTATGGAGGACGACAGAAGCTAAGTCCATCTTCTCGTGCTGCCTCTGGTATGCACCATCAACTGAGGCCAACATGAGGCACTTGGCATTCGTACAGTTCTTTTCCGATGTCTTACGGATATCAATATCTGTGACAGGAGAAACTGGTCCTGAGACGGCAGGGGTTTTATTAGTTAGGAGGTGTCCCAGCTTGTCATGGGTAATGGACATCTGGACAGACCTTTGCCAGTCATAACAATCAGATTCAGTCATTTTATTATCTAGATGTAACCTATGTTTGGTCACTGGGTCGCTGCAATTAAGAGAGAGAGAAGGAAACACTTTAGCATGATGCTCTTGCAAATTTAGATTGGTTTTTAGTTTATCTAAACAGGATGGCCCCCACTGTTTCTCGAATCCTTCCCCAAACCATAAAAGAAGAATTAGTCGGGATTGATCTCACCGTACAATACTTGCTTAACCGTTCATCCAGGCTGGTGTCGGTACTTCGAGGGAGGTTTTACGATTCTTTTGCGAAGTTCCTTAATTAAATAACCTCTTTTCCCTGTGGGCGTAGCCCCGCTAACACCTTTCTAGACACCTACTTTGTTTATAGCATTGATCGTTAAGTGAAAAGTCTCCCGAGGAGTAGCGGATACTCACAGTAGGATCGGGATCCAAATATCATTATGAGATAATGCTGAAGGAATTCTACCAACATTATCAAACTCCAAATGGTATGCAACACTAGCAAGTTTCAGTTTCTTTAGAAACTCCTGATGTGGATTTTTGCCCCATGCTCTTATGACCTTGACTAAGGCCAACAAATCATAAGTCACATGTCAAGTTCTACCCGTCATTGTCCAGGTCGATTTGAACCCATCCGTATATACCCTTGACTATGGCCAACAAAGTAATATGACTGTCCCAAACCAACGCATCTATCTATGCAACATATGAATATCCAGCAGCTACCAATCACTATGCCTTGACTAAGGCCAACAAACATACCTTGAATACTATTGAATATTCATATGAAACGACGGAGGGCTACGAATGGTTTTGGCGAAACCGTGAACATAGTGAACTTGATATAATTGAAGGAACCTTGATAGCTTTTAAAAGGAGTGGTTTAAGCTCCACGTTTTAAAAGTTTTCTGTTTTTGAAAAAACCGAGTGGTTTTGAAATTGTTCCAACGATTCAGCTTTGGTTTATTTTTCTTTGCATTAATATAATGCGTCCCATCAATTAATCCTACCATTGCAGAAAACAACGAAAATATGGCGTACGCTTATGTCATCCGCATTCGCCACTGGGCCCCGTCATCACCCGTTAGGTTTCTTAACTAACGACAGAGCGGGGGCTGGACTAGCACGGATGCAAAACATAAGCAATGCCTACTAGATATCATATATAGATATATACATTCGTCAGATGCAATGATAGTCATTCCAGATCATAGATGAACACATTGGATATGCTAGGAATCCGCGTTTCGTTCGAGCATGCAACGAAAGATGGATTACACGGTCGTGATGAATAGCAAAGCCCCCACCCTAGACCCCTACGGGTGCAGCAAACTACCCGCCAAGTACCCAAAGTGAAGCAACCTCCCTCAACAACGTGAGTAGGCCACTCGGCACTTCAAAGTACCTGGTAGTTTGTGCACCCTACCTTGGGTCTATCCTAGGAGCAAAAACTGTAAAATAAATAATATACAATGGCGGCTACAACCACAACCTGGATGTGCGGCCATAAAATAATATTACATCAAATTACAAATTTTACATTGAATGAAAAATGAAAACTCTCATCTCACATCGCCGGCTATTCATCACGACAATACAACAAGTTCATATACACAAACCAACATCACAGATCAAAGATATGTATAACCCCCACTAATCGACGTACAGTGATTAGTAGACGTTCAATACATATATCACATCACAGAAGATCCGATTAGCAAAAGTACTTAGAATTTCGATCGATAACATGATTTGAAACTACCCCAAGCACAACAGAGTACTCAGAAACTCTGGGCAGAAACAAACTATCATAAAAATCACAAAATAGAAATCTGGGCATGATGCACGAAAACTGAGTTGAATTGGCGTCAACTCGACCGCGGATCCGCGGCCAAACCCTTGGTTTAGCCGCGCTTCCGCGGCGGTTTGACCGATTCATGGGCTCAATTTTCTTGTCTGTCCTTAAAAAAGCCTACACGTATTTTTAAGGTCCCTGGAAAAAATTTTGGACCAGATTTTAAAATCGACAGAAAACGTGCATTTTTTAATGTAATTTTGTGATTTTTCCGGCGATCGAATTTCTAACACTTTGTTAACAAGTTAGTAATGGTTTAGCGAGGCTCTGATACCATTGTAAGTCCACGTTACCCACCCCGGTGCTTACGGGGAGGTGGAATAGTTAAAAATCAAAATTTTAACACAAGGTAACATGGACTAAAACTTGAGGATCTTTGTCAAACCATTGCTAACAAACAACAAGAGGTTCTATCTACTATGCTTAGGAGATTATACCTCATGCAACAAGTTCTTCGGGTCCTCTTTCCGCTGTCCTCCTCATCCATGCAAGCTCCGAGAATCGATCCGGATCTTAGTCACCTCCGCGGCCTCCTAGAGTCGAAGACGATCCACCCGAGAGTCTGTAGTCTGAGCTCCACCTCAAGCCGAGGTAACTAGGGCAACAAGTTTGCTATTCTTGAAGTCTTAGGTGGTGTAGAAGATGGTTGTGGATTTGTTTGTCTATTTTGTTTCTATTTTTCTCAAAACATGAGAGCTGTAGAAAATTCAAGAGAGGAAGAAAAAGGAGGAACCATGGGAGCTCTCACTTGAAAAGAGAGAGTAAGAAGAAAATAATGATCCATAAACTAAATAATTACTAATCTCATATCATGATAAAGTTGATGGCTACATTGATTTGACCATTATCATATCAAATCAAATCCAAAGCCAAAAGCAAAAGAAGGATCTAGTGCTCTCAAGAAAAGTCCAAGTCAACAATGGTCAACAAGGTCAAATGGTCAAGTATGGTCAAATGGTCAAAGCAATTAGCCATAACACAATTATCATTAAAAAGATTAGTAAATATTTTCCTCACCTCATAATGGTTTTGACCGAACCAACGGTCAAACCCTAAAGAGGCACCTCCTTCTTCTTCGCTCCTCACAACCGTGCATACACACCCGCATCCGCATTCCGTAGAATGCGAATGCACAAAAGACAAAACTAATCCATCCATACAATACTAGGATCCGGCTTAAACCATAGCCCACTAGCATTGTCTGCCCGAACAGCATACGCACACAAGTTCACGTAAGTGATCGTAGCCCTGCCGTAAAACCATACGTCCTCTACACCTTTCGCCCAGTGCAGGGAAACTCTCTTTGTGGGACTCTAAAGACTCGACACTACACTAGCAGTGGGTTTTACCACAGACCGCAAGCGCCACTAGCTGTATATAACGGTCCCCAGGTAGATCGATAAGAAGGCCGATGAGGTAAACCCATCCGAACTCCTACTGAGCCTGAATGTGTCAATCTCCGTACAGTCCGGTCTGTTCGTCTAAGAGTATCATATGTCGGGCCTAGGGGGCGGTAAACGTCAGACCCCTAACAGCGGTACAAGTCGTGCCGGAGTGTAGCCCAGAACACCCTGAGAAACTACTCGAAACACTACAAGCAATTCTCCCTTGCCCTGTCCAGGGACTTTGTGTAATGGCTCTCCTAGACACAGCGCGATATCAACCCCCAATACCGGGATAGACGAATCCTATCTAACCGCTACTGCCTCCGAGTGCTTCGGGACTGCACCCAACTACTACATGTTTGCACGACTCCTTTGAGCCATGGTAGGGTAGTAATCAAAGTACAGTGGGAACACACTCGAGGCGAAGTAGCAGTGTCAAGTCGACAGACTAAGCTGTACTCCTGTCACCTAAGAACTGTTATCTGACAATAGGTATAGTACCAACCAACAGTTCCCGACGAGTCATGTCTAGTGTACTCGTAACCTAACGAGCACCCGCATACTATCTCCAGTACGACGTACTGATGGCTGTGGGACAGACCATCTCCCCTGCTGGGATGAGAAGTGCATACGCTAGTCTACTCCGGAATATCGATGCCCCGTCTCGATAATCCTACGACTAGGGACATGCATAAGGATGTGCTTGTAGATTACCCAGCCCCCACAAGTGTGACTGCCATCACAACGCTGGTAATCAAGCAAAGATCCTAAGGGCTCCACTAATATGTATAAGCGATATGCTAAAAGAAACACATGCACATATTAAAGTAGAAACAAACCAAGTAGTATACTACCATTTTGAGCAAGATTTTCTATACAACTGTGAATATCCCAAGCTTCCATTAAGTAATATACAAACTAGTATGATACAGTAATGGCCTCTAGGACATATCCACTAACACAATCCAACATGTACCATCTTCCATTGCAAAACTCCCGAATGCAACTGTATGCCAGCAATGCCGCTATCGATCCATGCGGTTAACCTGCAAGAACTGTAGCACAACGGGGGTTAGTTGCCAACTCGTGAGTAGAAAACATCAACTGGTAGAAATTGAATAAAATAATGATTTCCTAGGTCAACTATATCAAAAAGGTAATACTATAATATCTAGGGTGACCGTGTGTAAATATGTGCCAACAATATAATCAATGTCCGTATGCATTGTAAGTCCACGTTGCTCACCCCGGTGCTTGCGGGGAGGCGGGAAACGGAATAAAAATCGTATTTTGATCGAACTAGGCAACATGGAATAACTAAAGGAGGATCTTTGCTAAACAAAAACTAACTAAAAGCAAACTAGATTTAGCTACATGGAAGAAAGGTTATACCTTCGGCTTTATGTCCTTCTCTCTTTTCTCCTTGGAGTAGAAGAAAGAGATCACCTTGTCTCCTTCTCTAGTCGAAGAAGGATCCACCCGAGAGCCTCAACCTTTGGCTTCAACTTCAAGCTAGAAGTAACTAAGGTGCTAGAAGTGCTAATCCTAGAACCTTAGATGAGAGTAGAGATTATCAAGGAGAGGTTTTTCTCAAGCTCAAGTGTTTCTCAACACATGAGAAGGGAGAGCTTGAGAGAGAGGAAGAGGAGGAGAGAGAATCTATATGAAAGAATGAGAGAATAATAGAACCATTCTCACATATATGTGTGAATTATGTAAAAAGATAATTAGCAAGATAATTGTCATGGTTTAATCAAGACTTGACCATTATCATTTCACATTAAATGAAAATTGCAAGGATCAAAGAGCATCTTTCATATGGAATGATGATGGCAAACATGTCAACCAAGGTCAACAAGTCAAGTATGGTCAAAATGTCAACAACCCTGACCATGCACAATTATATATAACTAATATTAATTAATCATAATACACACATAAGCATTAGGGTTAACAAAATGACAATGGTCATTAACCCTAATCAAAGTCCTCTGCCTCTGTCTCAGTCAACTGTGCATACACACCCGTATTCGTGATCCGAGGAACACGAATACAATGAGATAAAACCAATCAAAAATCATATACAAGGATCTGGCTTAAACCAAAGCCCGCTAGTATAACCTGTCCGGACAGCAAACGTGCACAAGTGCGCGGATGTGAACGAACCCTGTCGCAAAACCATGCGACCTCTACTCATTTTGCCTAAAGACGAATAACTCTCTGTGTGGGACTCTAAAGACTGGACACTACGCTGGCAGTGGGTTTAACCACAGACCGCAAGTGGCACTAGCTGTACGTAATGGTCCCTAGGTAGATGCCGATAAGAAGACTGACAAGGTGACCCCATCTGAACTCCTACTGAGCCTGAATGTGACAGTCTCCGTACAGTCCGGTCTGTTCGTCTGATACATCGCATGGCGGGCCTAGGGGGCGGTAAACGTCAATCCCCTAATAGCGGTACAAGTCGTGTCGGAGTGTAGCCCAGAACACTCTGAGATAACACTGGAAACCTACCAGTATATCTCGCTTGCCCTGGCCAGGGACTACTTGTGTAATGGCTCTCCTGGACACAGCGCGATGTCAACCCCCAATACCGGGAGAGACGAATTCTGTCTATCCTTCACTGCCTCCAAGTGCTTCGGGACTGCACCCAACTTTTACCTTTTTACACGACTCCTTTGAGCCGTGGTAGGGTAGTAATCTAAGTACAGTGGGAACACACTCGAGGCGAAGTGACAATGTCAAGTCAGCGGACTAAGCTGTATTCATGTCACCTAGGAACTGATAACTGACGATAGGTATAATTCCAACCAACAGTTCCCGACGAGTCCTGTCCAGTGTACTCGTAACCTAACGAGCACCCGCATACTATCTCAAGTACGACGTACTGACGGCTGTGGGACAGACCGTCTCCCCCGCTGGGATGAGAAGTGCATACGCTAGTCTACTCCGGAGTATCGATGCCCTGCCCCGATAGTCCTACGACTAGGGACCTGTATAAGGATGTGCTTATGGATTACCCAGCCCCCACGAGTGTGAGCGCCATCACAACGCTGGTAATCAAGCAAAGATCTTAAGGGCTCTACTAAAATGTATATATAAGCGATATGCTAAAAGAAACACATGCACATATTAAAGTAGTGACAAACCAAGTAGCATACTACTATTTTGTGCAAGATTGCCTATACAATTGTGAATATCCCAAGCTTCTATTAAGTAATATACAAGCTAGTATGATGCAGTAATGGCCTCTAGGGCATATACACTAACATGTATGTGGATAACATCCATAATATAATGAATGCCTGTATGTATGTGGATCTCGTCCACTCGAAACATCATAAAAACATATGCATGTAAATATATAAGGATATCAAAGATTGTGTGTCCATCAATGACACAACAAATCATAGAACCTGAGTGTCCAACACCGACACTCGAAAACATCATGAAACCCGTGTCCAGCATCGACACGTAAATCCTCATATCTCAGGCGCTGCATCCTCAGATCGGCCCTCATGTCCATCTCTCTACTCCGGTCGGTATCCTCCGGATAAAACGCCGAATCCAAATACTATCACCGGTAGACAGTGCTCCCCTGCCAGGCTCAACGCCATCATCTGCGACCATCTTGCCCCGGGGTACTCACTGGGTCCACCATGCACCCGCAGACGGTTCCTCCTCCTCCTCGAATCGGGTGTATAATATCGCTGAAGAGCCGAGAAAACTCATGGTAGACTATACAAATATCATATCAAGAGAAACCGGGTTTTTAAAACAATACATACTTTCTTTTGAAATAACCACGGTTCTCAAATCCAGAAATTTCATGAAAACAGCATATCGCAATGCGTATAATCGTATAGCATGATGTATGCAGCATATAACAGAAATATAAGCATATCCATACAAAATGCAATATGGAACAGTAATATGCACATATTAAGGGAAAACCGCTCTTTTAAACGAATCCGGTTTTAAAATGTATCCTGCGGTTCCCCATTTCTCCAAAGTCGAAAGCAACATCGTATAAAGGTGTATATATAACTATAACAAGTAAATTATGCAAAGATTCATATCATGATGCAACAATTCTACTGTGTAGTGACATGGCAATTATCGATGATGAAGTGTGTGAGCCGGCTAATCTGTGTAATTGTGACATACGCATCATCGATAATGGTGTAGGTGTACTAGCAAAGGTATATGAAATGTAATGGAAATAATATGAACGTAGCATAAAGTAAATCGGCAGCTAAAAGCTATAAGGTATACGTATCTAACATGACCGAGTCGGTGAATCTATCAATCGGCCTCCTCTAGTCAAGGGTATGGATCAATCATCAATTAAACTCATCACGTATGGCAAATCATCGTACGACGGCATTAAACAATTAGGGATCCTATCAACCTGTAAGACAAGGAGGGTACGGACCTAACGTCTCGTACGGCTTATCACTCATGATTCACAACATTATCCATATATATACCAATCTCACGGGTCTCATCCATATTTATCTCAGATCGTGGGACCGGTAAAGGTATCAACTATCACATATTGACTCGCATCAATATAACGGCATATCACACCAAGTCATCATATCACATCGTATACTCTTTTCATCTCATTAAGATCTCATATCAAGTTATCTTACATATACATTATATCCTATACATCTAATATCTTGCTACTGTAGAACTCATACTTATTCTAATATAACTACATATCTATAAGTCGTGGTTCACATTCACTTTTCATATCCCTAAAACTTTCATCTCTAACTATCTTTTAACAATATCCCTAGTTTCCTAATCTAGGTTTCTACGACTGCATCCTATAGATCAGTTTTCATTAAAATTTGCGGGGGTGCAATACGCCATCCACCCGACTTCCCAAGTAGATATAGATCTGCTCACCTAGATCCTTGCTTGCCGAAGTCGATGACGCCATCCACCGTCGTCTCGGAATCCATGCGAAGATACCTACAATATCAGCACATATCGCAATACCATTAGAATCAAGTCCGGAAAACCAATACGGCACACGGTGCGCTCATAGGTTAGAACCTATAGCCTACGCGTGCAAAACAACCAAACAATCCTTGTTGTTGACGTACAAATACTCAACAACCATATACAATACCAAATATCAAAACCAAGTGTTCAGACCAAAATATTGCATTTTAATACCGCTCATTCATTATCTATTTTTTGTATATATCGGTACTATTAACCAGTGTCTGCTCAGTAATACAGATTACAAGTATCCATGACAAAATACTGGAAATACATTCAAAATCACGGATATATCATTTGTGAGCCGATACTGCAACCAGAACCGCAAACCGACCGATATCCCAAGAGTTTCTTTGTGCAACATGCTTGTGTACACACTTTTTATCTAAATGGACCAACACAATACAAGTGTGTACACAAGACTTTGTGGCATGTGTGAAAACAACTCTTGGAGCATGGACCATGATGGGGCAGCCATGAATCATGGCACAAGTGGGCATGGTGTGATGTACATTAATGGTGCAATAAATTCAATAAAGTGTGTGTTGACTTAAAGTTTCAAGTTTCCTCCAAAAACCCTGAGTGCATCCAAAGCCTTTACTGAGAAAACAAACTGCACCAGAGTGATATTGGGGACAACACAAGACCACACACCAAGCACGAAACCATGTGCTCAGAATTTAGCCGAGCACATGCTTGCCAAAACCGAGTAGGCCGGCCCAATTAACCCCAAATGCCTCAAGTTTTCTGTGGGCCCTCCCTTGCTTCCACATCAGCTCATTTTTATTGTTTGTTTAATTTACTTTTGAGCCTATAAATACAGAACCAGTGAGCAAGGAGAGGGGGTCCAAGTTTTCTCATTCTTTATCCAACACTTTGTAACTCTTTTTGTTTTCTTTTTGGTTCTCTTGTACATAGCATTGCTTTCCCTTGAGTTCATAGTCTTCTCTTGATCTTGCAACCTCTTTAGTGAGCTTGCAAGTTTAAGATTTAGCTATTGATCTCAAGGTTGTATCTTGGACATAATAAAGATATCATTTTGCACACTTGGGTTCCTAGTATTATATTCTTGCTCTTTATTGTTACCTTGCTCTTTTATATTCATGCTTTACTTTCTTGCTATTTTCATTCTTGCCTTTACTTACTTCCACTTTAAATTCCATGCACTTACTTACTTGTAATGTTTTCTTCTCATTTCATTGTTCTTTTCTTTTCTTTTTCTTTTTGTGATGGTTTGTTAATATGGTGTTGTTAATATGATGTTTGTGAATATGTGTTGTTAGGAATAGATAACGATTTTGTAAGTTAAGGTTTCTTTGCTCTTTTTCATTTCCCGTATTTTCCATTGAACTCTGTCCAAACGTTACGTAAGTGCTCCGTTAGGCACCCTACCCTACCAACATATCGGTGATTCCTAACCGCGACCGGTTGCGTTCGGTTTTCTAATACCGTGCTTAAGTACCCTAATCCATGTTTTTGCCGATTGATCAAGCTTCAATCGTTAAGTTCGGCTCAAAGGTTTTAGCGTGGATTTCCTTAACCTACAATATCCTATATAATCCTAACAAACGGTTACTTTGTATATAACACATAAGTTAGATACGAACAATCCGCCTCGCGCATTAACTCGTTACGACAAGAACGTAAAACGCTCCGTCTCCCTGTGGACGACCCGTGCTCATCGCGGCTAGCTGTAAAACGACACTGTCCTGATCGTGGTTAAACTTTAGAACTCTTAAAACCTGATACGCTGAAAGTGTGCGATCAAATAGTGCCGTTTCCGGAGAGACGGCAACATTTTAATTCTGGTTATTTCAGGTTAATCATTGTACATCTCATTTATACAACTAACCCTATTTTTCAAAACAAACTAAAAATTTCAAAATTTCAAAACCAAAACAAAAACTAACTAAACTAACTTTTTGGTTCTCTGGAATTCTTACCTGCTAGCACTCGGGATCTGAACAAAAAAGATAAACAATACCAGTGAGTCGCTAATAGAATATTGAGGCACCAGAAGAAAATTGAATCCCCTTTGCCATAAGAAAACCGGCGACATACCAATGAAATCCGGCGTCGCCGGCCTGAGCTCCTCCTTCAGCCTCCAATCTTTCCTCTGTGCTCCATTGTTCTGTTTTTGTCCCATTTTTATTGTTTGTTTTTTTATAATTTTTAGTGTGCAGGTATTTGGGCATTCGTATCGCTTTTCCGCACTAATATCCGTTTTTCTGACATTTCAGATTTTTGCGGATTTGCGAACTACGATTGTAGGGAGTAAAATGTACATTCCAAGTTAAGATGATTGCGAAGTACAGTGCCAAAGATCCGGGTAATTTGACCCACGCACGAGAAGTTCCAATCTATTCGGATTTAATTCAAACGAGGGTTTCTTAACCCGAAAATTCATCGGTACGTACTTTACTAACACCTTCTTCTCAAATCCGACGCATCCAATATTACATCCTTGCAGGATTCTTTGCAAGTTCACTACCAAACACCAAAATTAAGTAACCCGTATTTGTTGCAGTGCCGAGCTTAAACTTAAAAAAGATTGTTTGATGTTTTGAACAATTTTTTTTTATTGAATTGCGCATTGCATCCATTAATATGTACTTAAGGGCAAGCGAACCCGACAACATACGGTAAAGGATTTGACCTCCTTTTTCATGGCCCACAAATCACGAAACTTTGCATAAACGTTTGCCCGCACAAATTTTTAAAAGAAACTAGATTTTAAGATTTAAGGACTTCGCGCTCACTAGGAAAAGTTAACTGTGTTTAGAACACCGCTTAACGGTATATCGTTCACGGGGTGTCTAGGAAAGTGTTAACGGCGAAACCACCAAAAGAGAAAAGGGTTATTTAATTAAGGACCTTCGCGAAAGCGTCGGAAAACCTCCCCTTATCTCTGCACTCACCTGGTCTCGTGATCAGTATATCTTGAGCCCGTTTCTCGACACAATTTTGTAGGGTTCCTAGGCACACTAATGAGGTCTCACAAGGCATCAACCATGCCAATTTCAAATTTTACAAGTGCCGAGAAACCCTAGACTAGATCGTTAACTAGAATTTTAGGCGAAACAAGAACTAGTAAACTACTTTACTATAGGGTAAACGGAAATACAACCTTTGTAGATTCAGTTCTCCACCTCTATGGCTCCGCAATGAAGTCTCCTCGCTGCGATTATCGGATCCCGGGCTCTAGCGTCGGCTTCATCGGAGAAATGGGCGGGCTAGGTCGTCGGCTTCGATGCCGAAGATGATCTACGTCGAGGCAACACAAGATCAAGCTCCCACTTCACCAAGTCATGAAACTTGTGAAGAAAACACCCTATACTACTTGGCAAGTGGTAGAGGATAAAGAAATAGGAAGTGGGTTCACTTTAGAATTGGATTTCTCACTCATTTGCTCAAGTTGCCATTGATGGAGGCAAGCTTTCTTCTTGAAGAAGAAGAAGAAGAAGAAGATGATAGAATATAATAAGTTAATTTAAAAATGGGAAATAATATGATACTTATCATATTCACAACCATGGTCAAGTGTAGAGAATTAACTAAGGTTAGCTAAATGGTTAGGTTTAGGAAAAGAACAAGAATGGTCAAAGCTTCTTGAAACATCTAAGAAAAGAACAAAAGAAGCAACCATATCATTTTCTTTTCCTAAAATAAAGAATAAATAAATAAACTAAATAATCAAGAGAAGATGATAAAACCCTAACCATTTTCTTAACCAAGGTTTAAGTCTTACACAAACCCAAGTTAGCATGTATCATCAAACATGATACAAACTAGTGCACAAAAGCATATCACATATACAACTTGTGTACATCAAGTGAGAAAATCCATTTAAAGTGAACAAATACTAGTTAATGCAAAGTAATATATCAAATATATAATTATACATTAAATCATTAAATCAACACTTGATTTAACGATCCGGTCATATCGCATACAACCGACTAATATCCAATGTATCGACTTATCGAATCAATCCTTGAATCGATAACTAGGTTATATCGCATACAACCAATCGATACATTCATCGCGAGAATGGAATACGGTATCACATACACGGATTATTCTCGGTCCCGCACATATCTCATATGCGCTCCTATTTCGTTTCGCTTGAGCCAGGAAACCTCTGTGTAGGACTCTAAAGACTCGTCAATACGCCGGCAGCAGGTGATGATCATATCAAACACCCACAAGCCGCAAGCGGTCTGCTAAACGTAACGGCCACCCGGGTATTGAGCGATCAGAAGATCGACGAGCAAGCCCGCTCACACTCCTATGAATCCAACCAGTAACACTTACCGTACAGTCCGGTCTCGTCGTCTGATATGTCGCATATCTTGCCTAGGGGTGGTAAACGTCAGACCCCAATAGCTCGATAAGTCGTGTCGATATGAGGTCTATAACAGTTCGAGAAACTACTGGTAACACTTACCAGTAAATCTCAGCAACCATGACCAGGGATTTCCGGTTATAGCCAATCGAACACAGCGTAACATCAACTCCCTATACCGGGAGAGACGAATCCCCTCCTATCGCTCATTGCCTCCATGTGATTCGGGACTGTACCCAAAAACAACCGTTTTGCACGCCCACTTGGACGTGGTAAGGTGGAAATCAAAGCACGGTGGGAATCACACAAGACTCTATGACGATCTCGGGTCTACAGACTAACCTGTACCAGTGTCACCAGAGAACTGCAATCTGACGTGAGGTATAATACCATCTGGGAGTTCTCGGCGAGTCCGTCCAGTGTACCCAGTCTCCACTGAGCACCCGTATATCATCTCTGATGTCAAACACCAATGGATATGGGATCATCCATCGCCCATCTGTATGAGTCGAGAAGGTATACGCTATTCTACTCTGGTATATCGATGCCCCGTCTCGATACACCCACGACTAGGGACCTTGAAGGATGTACTTATGGACTACCATGTCCCCACTAGTATGATCCGCAACATAGTCCAGGTAGTCAAGTATACATCCTAAGGTCTTTACCAACATGTAACAGAGAGACATCCAGTATACACGTTAAGGTAAAGAGTAACCAGATAGCATACTATCATGTCGAGCAAGAAAGTCCTCCCTATATATGTCCAAGTATCCACTACAATATACATCCTATGTACAGTAATGGGCTCTAGGGCATACATATAACTAACAACCTCCCACTTGCACTAGGGCCATCTGTAGCAGTGGTTGTAGTATCTCATACTCAACCATCCCATAAAAATCTCTCTCTGGGAAAAGGCCTTTGTGAGTGGATCCACCGTATTGTCCTCTGAGTCTGCTCTCCTAACCTCGATCACCTTGGAGATCAGCCATCTCCATAATCAGGTGATACTGCCTTAGAATATGTCTGGATCACTGATGGGACGGGTGTTCCTTGGCATAAGCCACAACTCCATTGTCACACAATGGGAGGAACTAAGTTCATCTCATGAACTAATATACACCCAGACTTCCTCTTTGGTAGCATCTTAAGTAGCGATGTATCCAGCCTTTATCGTCTAGTATGCCACGGTATCTAGCTTGGAACTCTTCCAACACACCGTCCCTTTACTGAGGGTAAAGACAATTCCTGTGACTGACATTCAGTCGTCTTTATCATCCTGGAACACTTCCAGTGATTTTCCCCAGGATCGATTGATACCATCTCACTACTACCAGTGAGATTCCTAACATCCAATTAGATCTATCTCATAGATCCAAAATCCAGGATTTAGTAGGTATCATTTTTGATCCTGTATGGAGAATCATTATGATAAGCGGAGATTGACCGAGCGTAGCATAGGAAACTCCTTCCCTATCAAGAGTATGTCATCCACGTACTCTACGAGGATCACTACCATACTCCCTACTACCTTTTTCTATATACAAGGTTCATCTACCATTTTGATGGTGTCAAACTCTTTGACTAACTCATCAAAACAGACGTTCCAACTCCGCGATGCCTGCTTTATCACATAAAACATCTTGCACACGTATCCGCTGCTCCCACTGTCTACGAGGCCCTCTGGCTATGTACTTATAGACGCACTCTTCTAAAACATCATTTAGAAAAGCAGTCATGGCACCCAACCGCCAGATATCGTAGTCATGGTATGTAGCCGTGGCAAGTAGGATCTGGATGGACTTAAGCATAGATCCTTAGAAAAGGTTTCAACATAATCCATACCTGGTCAATGATGCAAACCTTTAACAAGTCTAGATTTGAAAGTCTCAACTTTTCCATGTACACCAAGTAATCTTCTCAAGATATACTTGCTCCTTATGGGGATTTAACCCTTCAGATATAGCAACTAAAGTCCATACTTTGTTGGTGTATCAGGATTCCATCTCAGATCGCTTAGCATCCAGCCATTCTTACAGAGTCCCACTCCTTTTGGCCAGCTCGAAAATAGTTGGGTCATCATCTCATAATGCATTCCTCGCTCCCACTGTCATAGAGAAACCGAAGTAACTCTCAGGTGGGTGAGGAACCCTACTAGATCGGCAGAGAGGCTGAGGTTCGTTGGAAACTATTGAATTCTTTGGTTCTGTCAAATCATCAGCTGCAGTTTATATAGCTGGAACATTTCCAGTTCTACATTACAGACCTTGCCTCGAGCTTGTCCGGATTTTGCTTTTAGACATAGGCCGGACAACCCCAAATCTTAACTAACTTAAAATATGGGCTCTTCCCTTTCCATATCACATATGAAGTGGTAGGCAACTGATTTGATTTGAACCCTATTCGATAGGTATGCAACTTCCCAAGTGCATAACTCCCTAAAGGAAATAGGTAACTCAGCAGTACTCTTCATAGAGCACACCATATCAAATAGGGTGTATCTGCTCCGCCCCGATATACCATCGTGCTATGGTGCATACGGAGGAGTATTGCTGAGAGAGAATCTCATTCTTAGAATAGTCCAGGAATTCCATGCTCAAGTATTCTCCTCCTTGATCACATCAAAGGACATAATACTATTACCCGTTTCGGTTCTCTACTTCTAACATATATTCTGTGAATATCTCAAAAGGTTCGGACTTGTGTTTCAATAAGAACATATGTCTGAATCTAAAGAGATCATCAGAGAATGTAATGAAGTATAAAGAACCAGTCTTGGCATGTGTAGACTGGGGACCTACATACATCAACATGTATCATCCCAAGAGTTCACTAACTCTTTCTCTGTTTCCAGTAAACAGAGCTATGGTCATCTAATCTCTGTGACATGACTGGCAAGTTTCACAAGATGTAAATTCAAACTGATTTAAATATGCATCTTTGTGCAACTTTGCTAGTCGGGTCGCTTTGATATGACCTAGTCTAGAATACCTCAAGAAGGATCCGTTCATTTCTGAACTCTTCCTCTTGTGTGTGTTCCGTATACTAAAAACTGTAGTTTGATTTAGAACATCAATGCTTTTAGATAACGTGCCTGAACCAATCAACTTTTGATATAGGAAATGTTCAAAACATTATCCATCAATACAAAATTATATCCTTCTTTACTAATAAAGAGACTGATATGATTTTGTATATCAGGTTCAGTATCTAATAGCATTTGTTCAGAATCAATGTATTGGTAATACAGGGTGACAGTGACCAACAGACTTGGCTGCAACACTTGCCCCGTTTTCTGCCTCATGAAACTTATCACCCGTTCTCAGTTCTCTACCTATCTGTAGCCCTATGTAACAGATTACATATCTGGTATCATATACCTAGGACGTAAAGAATATTGAGAAACAGTTCTGTGTAACGAACACACCCGAAGATGATGCATCATATGCACTTTCTTCGTTTGGGCGGCATGGGAAATCTGGTATTCCCTAATTTCCTGCTCTGTCTTATAACTATTATAAGTTGGAGCGGGACCAACGTTCCCCAGCTCAGTAAAACAAGCGGGTTCGGTCAATATTCCGTATTATTATCTTGATTAAGGCGTGATATGGTCGCTACCTGGAGAGAGAGAGAAGAAAACACTCAGCGTGCGCTCTTGCAAGAATAGATTGGTTATTATTTTATCTAATCAGGATGGCTCCCACTGTTTTAATCAAATCTTCCTTCAAACCCTAAAAGGAAAGACTAGCCGGGATTAATTACACGCAACAAGTTCTCCAATCTTTCAGCCAGGCCAGTGTCGGTACTTTGAGGGAGGATCCCCGTGCTTTCTTACGGACCTAATTACAGTAAACCTCGTTTTTCCAGAGGCGTAACCTCGTTAACACCTTTCTAGACACCTACTTGATCGGCTAATTGTAATGTGTAAAACACTCCCAGGAGTAACAATTACTCGCAGCGGGTATCGGGATCCAACTATCTCATAGAAGGTATGCAATCTCATTGCAAATTTCAACACTTGAAATTCCCGATAATTTTGCCCCTAGCACCCTATGACCTTGAAGGAGATCAACAAACCATAGGCTACTAGTCAAGTTCAACCCGTCATTTCTTGATTTAATCAAACCCACCCGCACGACCCTTGACGGAGGTCAACAAGGTCGCACGACTACCCTAATCCAATCTGCATCATATGCATAAGCAGGTAAATACAGTTAGCTACCGCACACTACGCCTTGACGGAGGTCAACAAACGTAGCACGAATACTAAGTAGGACTTATCTGAAATGACGGAGGGCTACGACGGGTTTTTCTGAAAACCTATTGCGTAATGAACTTGAAATCGTTGTAGGATCGAATGAATTTTGAAATGGAGTGTTTTTGAGGCTTTTCTAGTTTTGCTAAAGGGGTCACTCCCGGTGAAGGGATCGTAGGCCCTTTCCTCGTCGAATAAGGTGCGGGATATATCATATATATCACTGTGCAAAGCAAAAACTCTTAAAAGCAATCAAAATACAAACCGAGTGTGTAGCATCTGCCAGTTATTGCTAAAGGAGTCACTCCCAGTGAAGGGATCTCGGTCCTTTCCTCATCGAATAAGGTGCAGGATATATCACATATACCGCTGTGCAAAGCAAGAACTGTAGCCACCTGTTTTATTTTGAAATTCGATTCTACAACATCTTTAGGTTTCTTTTATTTCATTAATCACATTAATGAAGTCCCATCATTTAAGTACCTAAACATCACAGATAAATACGACGTACACTTATGCCATCCGCATTCGCCTCGATGTCCCCTTGTGCACCGTCAGGTTAGGTAACTAACAGCAGAGCGGGGCAGGGCTAGCGTGGGTGTAAAACATAAGTAACGTCTATATAATATATCATATATACTATATACAGTATTTATCACAGAACATATCAAATGATCACATCACAGATATCGCTGCAGAAGAAACATATGAAATATTGGATATACTAGGACGTCCGTGTTTTCAATACGAGCCAGTATAAAACACGGATTCCACGGTCATGATGAATAGCCAAACCCACACCCCAAGACCCCTACGAGAGCGGCAAGCAACCCTACCAATTCTAGAGTTAGGAGACCCGGACTCGACTCTTCGAGTTGGTCTCCCACTGGACTCCAGAACCCGGTTACTTGTGCCCTTGTCACGACCCAAAGTTGGCCCGTGACGGCCCTAATACTACGCAACGCCAAAAGACGTAAAGAAGTAAAAGAAAGCCAAAACCCAGAAATCTAAACCAAGAAAATACAGAAAAGATAGTATAGTTTTTGAATCATTTGAAATCGCAACCCAAATTCTTTAAAAGTCTTACTTTCTTTCTTTAAAATTTTGGCAACAAATCCACAATTAATATACAATAACGTCCTCACCAAGTCTCTAAGTCAACAATACAATAGTAGATGGAGAGTACAAGATACAAAGAATGTACAATATGAAATACAGATAATCATCTAACCCACCTAAGCAAAATAGTACTGTGAGCTGATGCGGTATCTGTAGCAAAAGATGATAGATGGATACTGAATAGCCTGCCTCGACTACTCTGGAGAACGACCTAAAACACCTGTGGCACAACGGGGGTGAGTTGCCAACTCGTGAATAGTAGATAACATATGCAGGTAATCGCAGGAATGCACGTACAGCATGAATCTAAGATATGCGATTACAGTAATAACATGTCATGTGAATGCAGAATAATGGAAAGTACACTAGCAGGTACAATCAATATGTGAAGCAATGATGACATGATAATAGTATGCAATGACTATGCAATAGGGATATGAGAAAGCAAATATGCAACTATCATAAGGGTACACTAACAGATACTACCAATATATGAAACTGTGCATAAAATAGGTAAGTGTGAGGTATAGGGTGGAATATGTCATTTCCACGGAAACCTGACATCGTGGCAGGATCACAATCCATCAAGACACTCAAATCCACAATTCCTCAGATCAGCCCCCAAACTGGGCTCTCACATCATATAAGTCTCACATCTCCTCAATGTACAATATCGAGTAATCTCCTATATCCCGAATGTACAATCAACAATCTCTTTCATATCCAATATCCAATCTCAATGTAAGTTTCTAACATCCTAAAGGTATATATATATTTGCAGAAATAAATATGATGGGGGCAATACACATATATTAGCGTCCCATTCCACTAATATTGGTGTAAGGGTATATATAACAACGGCTAATCCCCTGTTATATATACAAAGGTATTAAAAGAAATATCATAAAAACAATGTGCCAAGCATCGACAAAGAAATCCTGATAGGTACGTATCATACGCTGTCCCGAAAGCACGAGTGCCTAGCTCTGACCCTCGCCTTTCGACGTATGCATACGTGCATGACTCCCAACGGTGTCTCCATGACCCCCGCCGAGTCATTAGTACTATCACCGGTAGGTACTAGCCCGCCTCCAGGCTCAATCGGCAACATCCATCGATCTTCTTGCTGAGAGGAACCATACCGGGCCCTACCATGTACCCTCATACGGCAACCACACCTCGTATGGAGTATATAATCAGAACCGATAAATCTCATGGTGGCTGCACAAATATCATATCAAGGAAACCGGGTTTTTCAATGTATGCATAATTTCAAGAACCCCCGCGGTTCCCAAATCCAGAAATCATCATGTGAAATCCAAATAACAATGCGCAAATCCATGAATAAATATATGCGATATATCTGAAATGCGAGCATATAAACGAGAATATGTAGCTAAAACCAGATGTATGCGAGACCAATGAGGTACAACTAAGTAACGTCAGTAAAGGTAAATATATGATTGCAACTGAATATGTGTGTAACATACAGGTGTAGCAATGTATAGGCATCTACCTATAGTAACTGATGTCGTATACCCCCTGGGTATAATAAGAATATGAGTAAGATATCCCCCCGGTATACGTAAAATATGTAAAAGGTATACCTGTAGCTGTATCGCAAGGTGTAAATGTACCTATCACTAAAGGTGTGATACACTATAGATATACCGGTAAGCTAGATGTCATGTGTGACAAGCAATAGTATCTATAAGGGGTTGTGTGTGACATGGAAATTATTGACGGTGTGTGTGTAGCATACAATCCGTGCTCGTGCAACATGAACCGTCAATAATATGTGCAGTGTCCTAAGGCTTCTAGTCACAGTATAACTATATCAAGGAAATAAAGTAAAGGCGCAATTCTACAATGACGTAGAATGTGCGACAGGTATTTGAATCCTAGCCCAGACGCATAACGCCATGCGGGCGATTACCCTGTAGATGTTAAATCTACTCACCTAAGCTCCACGCTAGGTGAATCCTACCATCTGCTCCCCCTCGTAGCAGTGCCCGTAGTCCCTGCCTGCAAACCTGCAAATAAGACACGGAAATCATTTATAAGACAAATATTCCGCGAAACGCGATATCGAACCAAAACGAGAAACTCGCGTCGCGAACTAAACGCGCGTGTGCACGATACGCTGAATCGTGTGTGTACGCGTCTAAAACTATCGCGACACGCCGCGATACGCTGGATCACAGAACTCACTCACGTATCGCGCGTATCGCGCAAACACAATGGACACCAAATACGATATATAGTCCCAGATTTTCCTACAGGCCAAAACTTACAAAACTAGACATGCCAAAACACTACAATACACTACAGACAACCATTCCCAAAACCCCAGCACCCAACTCCCCTTCCTGGCCGCAATTTGCGGCCAGAATGACTTAATTGGCGGCCTGGGTAGGGAGAGGATGGCTCGTGTTCATGTGGTGTGCTCTATACCTAGTGTACATGCTCCAATCTTCTCAATTTTAACCTGAAGATCCCGGGTCAAAAGCAGATTCACAGATTGCCAATATATCGTATAAAACCGACAATTTGCACAAAACACAAACCCTATGGTATTTTAGTGTAATCCAGGGAAATTCTCAGTTAAAGTGACCCTAACAACACTTAAACAAGTAGGGTTTACCAACACAATCACCACATAATCAAAGTTCCACACAAATCACCCTAATTAGCACTAAACTAGCTAATTTAACACTAATCGAAGCTAATCCACACACAAGCTAGGAAAACTAGGGAAAGAGCTCAGAATTATACCTTAAGGAACCCAAGGAAGCAAGAGAAGAAGTGTGTGGAGGAGATGATGGCTGCTGCAGTTGCTGGAGCTCCTACTGCTGCTCCAGAAGTTGCTGCTGATGCTGCAGAAGATGCTGATGATGATGCTGCTGCTGCTGAAGATGTTGTTGTTGTTGTTGTTCCTGCTGCTTGCTGCTGCTTCAGTGTGTGAGTGTGTGTGTGTTTGTGTGAGAGTGAGAGAATGAGAGTGAGAGAAATGAGAGTAACACTAACCCCTCCCTCTATTTCTCTTGCCTCATTAATGAGGCATGGTTCATACCATGCTCCCAATGCCCTCTCTCTCACACAAGTCAACACTTCAAACCAATAATAAAACCCTTTTTCCAAATTCATTTTAAATTTTTAAAACAACCATAACTATTTAACCCAAAACACCTAATAAGAATTAATTAGCTTAAAGAGAATGGGTTAATCCATCATGCTAGCTAAATCATGGTCTAACCCATCTCTAAACCCTAGTTTATCATGCACAAGTGTGTGTGTGCCTAACAAAATTCTAATAAAATACTCATTAAATAGGATAAAATATTTAAAACTTAATTTGGTAAACTTTTTATTAAAAACCATACATTAAAATATAATTAGCTACAAAACACATTCTAAGGTGTTACAGCCCTCCTCCTTGGGTCTATCCTAGTGCGGAAAATTAAATAATATACATCAACGGTGACAACTTCCGCAACCAGGAAGTGCCCCAATAAAAGAATATTACATACAAGTTTTTACATGAATGAAAATGAAAAACACTCATCTCACATAAAAAACCCCGGCTATTCAAACACGACGATCCAATATAACATATCCAGCAACACATAACATCACATGTCATCAACGTAAGTAAACATGCGTATCCCAATTGTCGTTGGCATATAGCAACGAAACCGGCGATATCACATATTACACTTACGGTCACAGAAAAGAAAGTGTAAAACTACAACAGTTGGAATCCGCAAACTTGTTAGACATCACATGCCTAATCCAATGAATTCCTTAGACATCACATGCCTAACGATTATAAACCCCGCATTTTAGTCTCATTATCGAAAACACTTTTCAATATCAAGTCGGGCAATTCAACAAGATTCCCGACATCCTGATCGAATGCTCGTCGCAAACTTTAGTAGACGGCCGCACCCCCGATACCGTCGACGAAGTGCACCAAGGCGGAACACCGCTGCCGCGAGCACCCGAACGGATGCTTTCGGCGACGGGGTTCTCCTACAGTCACTTGGTTGGGGCTATGGTGTAAGTCCACGTTGCCACCCCCGGTTCTTACGGGGAGGCGGAAACGGTATAAAAATCAAATTTTAGTGCGAGAGGCAACATGGACAAAGCTAGGTCGGGATCGTTACCTAAACTAAAACTAGCGACCTAGCTAAAGAAGTTTAGCTACTCGGATGAAGATGGTTATACCTAGACTTGAACTCCTTCGTCTTCAAACTTTGTAGAGGTTGATGGTTCTCCTTTGTCGCCTTCTCCCGTCGAAGATGGATCCACCTCGAAGGCTCGACCTTAGGGCTCTTTCTCGTACTTGGAGTGAACTAGAATCGCCGGCTTGCTAGACCCTTGATCCTAGAGTGAGTAGAGAGTGTTTAGGGTCTGCTTTTCTTTTTCAAGAGAAGGATTCTCAACTCATGAGAAGGTTTCTCTTGACTAGAGGAAGAAGAAGATGAAGTGAAGAGAGAGAGTGAGAATGATAGAATGAGCTCTTTCTTTTCCTTTTGCAACCATAACAAAAGAAAAAGAAAAATCAAATAATAACAATAATCAAAATGAAAAAGGTTTGATGGATAGTTTAGAATGACTAATATCATTACATGCATTAAATGAATAAAGCAAGAATGAAAAGGCATCTTGCATTTGTAATGATGGTAGTCAAATGTTCAACCATGGTCAACAAGTCAACAAAAACTAACCATGACACAATTTCATTTTATTATATATTATTAAATGATATAATACAAATCCATTAGGGTTTGGAAAAAGACGACTGTCAACTGTGCATACGCACCCGTTCCGAAACCCTAATGGAAATCATCTTCCTCCTCCTCAAATAACTGTGCATACACACCTGCATTCTTGTTCCGAGGAACATGAATACTGAGAGATAAAAGCAACCCCAAATACTATACCAGTATCCGGCTCAAACCAGAGCCCGCTGGTAATATCTGTCCGGACTCCAAACGTGCACAAGTGCGCGGATGAGAACGAACCCTGTCGCAAAACTATGCGACCTCTACTCTGTTTTGCCCATAGGCGAATACCCTCTGTGTGGGACTCTAAAGACTCGACACTACGCTGGCAGTGGGTTTAACCACAGACCGCAAGCGGCACTAGCTGTGCGTAACGGTCCCCAGGTAGATGTCGACAAGAAGGCTGACGAGGTGAAACCCCATCTGTACTCCTACTGAGTCTGAATGTGACAGTCTCCGTACAGTCCGGTCTGTTCGTCTGATACATCGCATGGCGGGCCTAGGGGCGGTAAACGTCAGTCCCCCAATAGCGGTACAAGTCGTGCCGGAGCGAAGCCCAAAACACCCTGAGATAACACTGGAAACCTACCAGTATATCTCGTTTGCCCTGGCCAGGGACTACTCGTGTAATGGCTCTCCTAGACACAGCGCGATGTCAACCCCCAATACCGGGAGAGACGAATCCTGTCTAACCGTCACTGCCTCCAAGTGCTTCGGGACTGCACCCAACCACCACCTGTTTGCACGACTCCTTTAAGCCGTGGTAGGGTAGTGATCAAAGTGCAGTGGGAACACACTCGAGGCGAAGTGCCAGTGTCAAGTCAGCGGACTAAGCTGTACTCATGTCACCTGGGAACTGATGACTGACGATAGGTATAATACCAACCTGTCAGTTCCCGACGAGTCCTGTCCAGTGTACTCGTAACCCAACGAGCACCCGTATACTATCTCCAGTACGACGTACTGATGGCTGTGGGACAGACCATCTCCCACACTGGGATGAGAAGCGCATACGCTAGTCTACTCCGGAGTATCGATGCCCTGTCTCGATAGTCCTGCGACTAGGGACCTGTATAAGGATGTGCTTATAGATTACCCAGCCCCCACTAGTGTGACTGCCATCACAACGCTGGTAATCAAGCAAAGATCCTAAGGGCTCCACTAACGCGTATAAGTGATATAGTAAAATAAACACAAGTACACATTGAAGTAGAGACAAACCAAGTAGCATACTACTATTTTGAGCAAGATTGTATATACAAGGTGAATATCCCAAGCATCCATTAAGTAATATACAAACTAGTATGATACAGTAATGGCCTCTAGGGCATATACACTAACAATCTCCCACTTGCACTAAGGCCATGTACTGGCGTATCGAAGACCTATCATCTCGATCAGCCGCTCGAACTGAGTCTGGGGCAGGGCCTTGGTGAATGGATCTGCAGTGTTGTCTTCTGAAGCAACTCTCCGAACCTCGATCTCCTTGCGATCCACGATCTCCCTGATCAGGTGATACCGCCTCAAGATGTGCCTGGATCTCTGATGGGACCTGGGTTCCTTCGCTAAAGCTATAGCCCCATTGTTGTCGCAATACAGAGGTATTGGATCAACAATGGACGGAACCACCTGAAGTTCTTTCAAGAACTTCCTCATCCAGACAGCTTCTTTTGCGGCATCAGATGCAGCGATGTATTCCGCTTCCATCGTCGAGTCTGCAACGGTTTCCTGTTTGGAACTCTTCCAACACACCGCCCCTCCATTGAGGGTAAAGACAAAGCCCGACATGGACTTGGAATCATCCTTGTCACTCTGGAAGCTGGAGTCAGCAAAGGCCTCGATCTGGAGGTCTTTTCCGCCATACACCAAGAACATCTCCTTAGTCCTTCTCAGGTACTTGAGAATGTTCTTTACCGCTATCCAGTGTTTCTCCCCAGGGTTTGACTGATACCGGCTTACCACACTCAGTGCATAAGCTACATCCGGTCTGGTACATAACATCGCATACATTATAGAGCCTACCGCAGAAGCGTAGGGTATAATAGACATGCGATCCCTCTCCAAATCAGTCTTGGGAGACATCTCTTTAGAGAGGGTGATCCCGTGACAAGCCGGTAGGTTACCGCGCTTGGAATCTTCCATACTGAATCTCTTCACTATGGTGTCGATGTACCTGGACTGAGAAAGTCCCAATATCCTCTTGGATCTATCACGATGGATCCGGATCCCCAGGATGTATGAGGCATCACCCAGGTCTTTCATGGAGAACCTGTGTGACAAGAACCCCTTGACAGATTGTAGCATAGGAATGTCATTTCCTATTAAGAGAATGTCATCCACGTATAAAACGAGGAATACTACAGTTCTCGCTACAAATCTACTATAGATGCATGGTTCATCTGGATTTTTGATAAAGCCAAATTCTTTGACCGTCTCATCAAAGCAGATGTTCCAACTCCGCGATGCCTGCTTTAGTCCATAAATGGACTTAAGCAACTTGCACACCTTTCCGCTGCTCCCACTCTGAATGAAGCCCTCTGGCTGGTCCATATAGACACACTCCTCTAAATTTCCATTTAGAAAAGCTGTCTTTACGTCCATTTGCCAGATCTCATAATCGTGGAAGGCAGCGATGGCAAGAAGGATCCGAATGGATTTCAGCATGGCTACTGGAGAAAAGGTTTCGTCATAGTCCAAGCCAGGTCTTTGACGGAAACCCTTTGCTACCAGCCTAGCTTTATAGGTCTCAACCTGTCCATCTACACCAATCTTCCTTTTGAAGATCCACTTGCATCCTACGGGTTTTACCCCGTCTGGAGCAATGTCCAACGTCCATACCTTGTTGGTGTACATGGACTCCATTTCGGTCCGCATTGCATCCAGCCATTTCACTGAGTCAACGCTCTGAACGGCCTGCTGGAAGCTAGTAGGCTCATCATAATCTATGATGCAATCCTCTCTATCCCCGTCTATGAGAAAACCGTAGTATCTCTCGGGCGGATGAGACTGCCTACTACTTCTGCGGAGCGGCGTAGGAATGTCCTGTTCTGTTGAACCCTCTGGTTCCACCAAACTTTCAGCAACAGTCTGTGGTTCTGGAACTTCTTCCAGTTCTACTGCGCTCCCACTTATTTCCTTTTCTATGAACTGGTGTTCTAGAAAGTGGGCATGACGAGAAACAAGAACTTTTTGTTCCTCTTCGCAGTAGAAGAAATATCCCTTGGAATTCTTTGGATATCCCACAAACTTGCACAGTACTGAGCGTGCCTCGAGTTTGTCCGCATGCTGCTTTTTGACAAAAGCCGGACTTCCCCATATCTTAATGTGATTAAGATGGGGTCTCTTCCCACACCACATCTCAAATGGCGTAGTAGGCACAGTCTTAGTGGGAACTCGGTTCAAAAGGTATGCGGCTGATTCTAGCGCATATCCCCAGAATGATCGCGGTAACTCAGCGTTACTCATCATGGACCGCACCATATCCAATAGGGTGCGGTTCCGTCTCTCCGATACACCGTTATGTTGCGGGGTGTATGGAGGAGTAAGCTGAGAGAGAATTCCGTTCTCTTTTAAATAGTCCAGGAACTCGGCACTTAAGTATTCTCCACCTCGATCCGATCTTAGAATCTTAATACTCTTGCCGGTCTGTTTCTCTACTTCATTCTTATACTCCTGGAATTTTCCAAAGGCTTCGGACTTATGTTTCATCAAGAAAACATAACCGTACCTTGAGAAGTCATCCGTAAAAGTAATGAAGTAAGAATGTCCGCTTCGGGCATGTGTAGACATTGGACCGCACACGTCACTGTGTACGAGTCCCAAGAGCTCGCTCGCTCTTTCTCCATGTCCAGTAAACGGAGTCTTTGTCATCTTTCCCTTGAGACAGGATTGACAAGTGGCATACGACTGATATTCGAACGCATTCAAATACCCTTCTGTATGTTACTTCGTCAACCTTCTCTCATTGATGTGACCCAATCTACAATGCCATAAGAAAGTCTGATTTATTTCTGGAGACTTTCTTTTGTGTGTATTCTGGACATTGAAAATCTGTGGTTGGTTCAATACGTATATACCATTACTCAATGTACCTGACCCAATCAGAACTTGATTAAGGTGAATGTTTACAACATTACTTACAAACGCAAATTCATAACCTTCTTTAGAAACTAAAGATACAGAAATGATATTACAAGTTGCGTTGGGTACAAAAAAGCAATTACGCAAAACCAAAACATGTCCATCTGACATTCCCAGGTGATAGTCCCCCACGGCTTTAGCATCCATGCTAGCTCCGTTTGCAACTCTGAGGGTCATGTCACCTGCCTTCAAAACCCTACGGTTTCTCAACGCCTGCAAAGAATTACAGATATGAGATCCTGATCCGGTATCCAATACCCAGGAAGTAGAGTTTATTGAAAGACAGTTTTCAATAACATACACACCTGAAGCTGAAGCTGCAACCTGCTTCAATTCCTGTGTTCTGGCCTTCCAGGCCCTGCAATCATTCTTCCAGTGTCCTTTCTTATGACAAAAGAAGCATTCTTCCTTATCCACAAGCTTCCCCGCTATCTTTGTTGCTTTACCTTTTCCCTTCGTATCCACTTTACTAACACCGCCCCTTGGTTTGGCGGGGGCTTTCTTCTTCTTTCCCTTGGCTTTCGCCTTGGACCTAGAAGAAGATGATCCTCCTACAAACAAAGTGGATGTTTCCCTACCTTTCTGTAGGGTGCCCTCTGCGCTCCTCAGCAGGTTGAGGAGCTCTGAAAGTTCAACCTCCTTTTCTTGTAGGTTGAAGTTCATTATAAACTGGGCGTAAGTGGAAGGAAGGGACTGGAGAACTATATCCGTATATAGCTCACTCTCCAATGTGATCCCTAGGTCAGCGAGCTCCTCAATGTAGCCGATCATCTTTAGCACGTGCTCGGCTACTGATGATCCGACGGCCATTCTTGTCGAAAACAACCTTTTCGACGCTTCGTATCTTGCGATACGTGATTGCTCTCCATACAGTTCTTTTGTATGAAGCAATATGGACTCCATGTCCATATTCTCATGCCTCCTCTGATGTTCGTTGTCCATCGAGGCAAGCAGGAGGCACTTGGCCTTCGCGCTATCAATCTCCCAAGTCTTGCGGATTTCCTTATCCGCGACGCTGGAAGTTGGACCAGGGACAGGGGGAGCTTTGGTGGTAAGAGGATACCCCAGCTTGTCATAAGTGATTGCTATCTTGACATTCCTGAGCCAATCTTTGTAGTTTGGCCCTGTCAACTTGTTTTTATCTAGGAGTAACTTAAGTCCAGTCATGTTGATTGGTCGCTGCAATTAGGAGAGAGAAGAAGAAACACTCAGCATGATGCTCTTGCAAGTTTAGAGTGGTTTTTAATTTGTCTAAACAGGATGGCTCCCACTGTTTCTCGAATCCCTCCTCAAACCATAAAGGAAGAATTAGTCAGGATCAATCCCACCGTACAATACTTGCTTAACCGTTCGGCCAGGCTGGTGTCGGTACTTCGAGGGAGGTTTTCCAACGCTTTCGCGAAGTTCCTTAATTAAAGAACCTCTTTTCCCTGGGGGCGTAGCCCCGCTAACACCTTTCTAGGCACCTACTAGGTTTATAGCATTGATCGTTAAGTGAGAAATTTCCCGAGGAGTAGCATATACTCACAGTAGGATCGGGATCCAAATATCATCGCGTGACGAAACTGAAGGAATCCTACCAGAATCACCACACTCCAAATGGTATGCAAATCTAGCAAGTTTCAGTACTTATGAAACTCCCGATGTGGATTTTTGCCCCATGCTCTTATGACCTTGACTTTGGCCAAAATATCATAAGTCACATGTCAAGTTCTACCCGTCATTATCCAGGTTAATTTGGATCCATCCGTATCTACCCTTGACTTTGGCCAAAATGGCAGTACGACTGTCCCAAACCAACGCATCTATCTATGCTACACATGAACACCCAACAGCTACCAATCACTGTGCCTTGACTTTGGCCAACATACACAGCTTGAATACTATTGACTATTCATGCGAAACGACGGAGGGCTACGGATGGTTTTGGCAAAACCGTGAACGTAGTGAACTTGATTTGGTCGATGGAACGAGATAGCTTTTAAATGGAGTGGCTCAAGCTCCGCATTTTAAAAGTTAGTTTTGAAAAGAACCGAGTGGTTTTTCGAAAGTGTTCCAACGACTTTAACTTGGTTTATTATCTTGCATTAGTTCTTTTAATGCGTGATATTCTTGCATTAGTACTTTTAATGCGTCCCATCATTTAAATCCTACCATTGCAGAAAACAACCAAAATATGACGTACGCTTATGCCATTCGCATTCGCCACTGGGCCCCGTCATTACCCGTTAGGTTACTTAACTAACGACAGAGCGGGGGCTGGGCTAGCGCGTCTGTAAAACATAAGCAACGCCTAAATAGAAAGCAATGATAAACATTTCAGATCACAGATAAATACATTGGATATACTAGTAATCTGTAATTTGTACGAGCCTGTAACAAAAAACAGATAACACGGTCGCGGTAAATAGCCAATACCCCACCCAAGACCCCTACGGGTGCGGCAAACTACCCGCCAAGTACCCGAAGCGTAGCAACCTCCCTCATCTCCATGAGTAGGCCACTCGACACTTCGGCATACCCGGTAGTTTGTGCACCCCTCCATGGGTCTATCCTAGGAGCAAAAACAGTAAAAGAATTATACAATGACGGCTACAACCCCGACCCGGTTGTGCGGCCAAACAAATAATAATTATTACATCAATTTACATTTACAATGAATTGCAAGAAAAGAAAACTCTCGTCTCACAACCCCCGGCTATTCACCCGCGACAATCCAACATATTTATATACACATTCCAGCACATTACAGATCATGTATAACCCCGACTAATCGTCTTATAGCGATTAGTCGACGTTCAATACATGCAAACATCACAGATATAACCATCATAGTCAAAGTGCAGTGAAGTTCGGAAAAATACGGAATTATAGGCCCCCAAAAGTAAATTTTAGTTCTGGAAAATCTGGGCATATAATATATATCCTAAAAATCCCAAAATCAACAAATAAAGACACTGCACGAAAATCGATGCAGAGGGGACATCAAGTCGCGGCGGAAGGGCGGCGGCCAAGAAGGCTCACGCGGCGGAAGGGCGGCGGCTTAGATGAATCTCTGTGTCGTTTTTCATGGGTGGTTTTAAAAAACCCTGAGATGAATTTACAAATATAAAGTTTTTCATTTTGAGCCCAAAAAATTTCAACAGAAACTCAGGTTTTGAAAAATACGGTTTTTGGGTTTTTTACGGTTCCGAACTTCGTTACACTTCACTACCAAGCTAGTTTAAGTTTAGTTAGGCTCTGATACCACTGTAAGTCCACGTTGCCACCCCCGGTTCTTACGGGGAGGCGGAAACGGTATAAAAATCAAATTTTAGTGCGAGAGGCAACATGGACAAAGCTAGGTCGGGATCGTTACCTAAACTAAAACTAGCGACCTAGCTAAAGAAGTTTAGCTACTCGGATGAAGATGGTTATACCTAGACTTGAACTCCTTCGTCTTCAAACTTTGTAGAGGTTGATGGTTCTCCTTTGTCGCCTTCTCCCGTCGAAGATGGATCCACCTCGAAGGCTCGACCTTAGGGCTCTTTCTCGTACTTGGAGTGAACTAGAATCGCCGGCTTGCTAGACCCTTGATCCTAGAGTGAGTAGAGAGTGTTTAGGGTCTGCTTTTCTTTTTCAAGAGAAGGATTCTCAACTCATGAGAAGGTTTCTCTTGACTAGAGGAAGAAGAAGATGAAGTGAAGAGAGAGAGTGAGAATGATAGAATGAGCTCTTTCTTTTCCTTTTGCAACCATAACAAAAGAAAAAGAAAAATCAAATAATAACAATAATCAAAATGAAAAAGGTTTGATGGATAGTTTAGAATGACTAATATCATTACATGCATTAAATGAATAAAGCAAGAATGAAAAGGCATCTTGCATTTGTAATGATGGTAGTCAAATGTTCAACCATGGTCAACAAGTCAACCATGGTCAACAAGTCAACAAAAACTAACCATGACACAATTTCATTTTATTATATATTATTAAATGATATAATACAAATCCATTAGGGTTTGGAAAAAGACGACTGTCAACTGTGCATACGCACCCGTTCCGAAACCCTAATGGAAATCATCTTCCTCCTCCTCAAATAACTGTGCATACACACCTGCATTCTTGTTCCGAGGAACATGAATACTGAGAGATAAAAGCAACCCCAAATACTATACCAGTATCTGGCTCAAACCAGAGCCCGCTGGTAATATCTGTCCGGACTCCAAACGTGCACAAGTGCGCGGATGAGAACGAACCCTGTCGCAAAACTATGCGACCTCTACTCTGTTTTGCCCATAGGCGAATACCCTCTGTGTGGGACTCTAAAGACTCGACACTACGCTGGCAGTGGGTTTAACCACAGACCGCAAGCGGCACTAGCTGTGCGTAACGGTCCCCAGGTAGATGTCGACAAGAAGGCTGACGAGGTGAAACCCCATCTGTACTCCTACTGAGTCTGAATGTGACAGTCTCCGTACAGTCCGGTCTGTTCGTCTGATACATCGCATGGCGGGCCTAGGGGGCGGTAAACGTCAGTCCCCCAATAGCGGTACAAGTCGTGCCGGAGCGAAGCCCAAAACACCCTGAGATAACACTGGAAACCTACCAGTATATCTCGTTTGCCCTGGCCAGGGACTACTCGTGTAATGGCTCTCCTAGACACAGCGCGATGTCAACCCCCAATACCGGGAGAGACGAATCCTGTCTAACCGTCACTGCCTCCAAGTGCTTCGGGACTGCACCTAACCACCACCTGTTTGCACGACTCCTTTGAGCCGTGGTAGGGTAGTGATCAAAGTGCAGTGGGAACACACTCGAGGCGAAGTGCCAGTGTCAAGTCAGCGGACTAAGCTGTACTCATGTCACCTGGGAACTGATGACTGACGATAGGTATAATACCAACCTGTCAGTTCCCGACGAGTCCTGTCCAGTGTACTCGTAACCCAACGAGCACCCGTATACTATCTCCAGTACGACGTACTGATGGCTGTGGGACAGACCATCTCCCACACTGGGATGAGAAGCGCATACGCTAGTCTACTCCGGAGTATCGATGCCCTGTCTCGATAGTCCTGCGACTAGGGACCTGTATAAGGATGTGCTTATAGATTACCCAGCCCCCACTAGTGTGACTGCCATCACAACGCTGGTAATCAAGCAAAGATCCTAAGGGCTCCACTAACGCGTATAAGTGATATAGTAAAATAAACACAAGTACACATTGAAGTAGAGACAAACCAAGTAGCATACTACTATTTTGAGCAAGATTGTATATACAAGGTGAATATCCCAAGCATCCATTAAGTAATATACAAACTAGTATGATACAGTAATGGCCTCTAGGGCATATACACTAACATATGGAGTGAAGCTGTCTATTAAGTTTACCCAGCGAGTATCCGCATACGCTACATGATTGCGATCACATCAAAATTCCGTGGCAACCGATCAAGTGAGACTAAAGTGCTGTGTTTATAACATTCATCCAGTTATCTCATAACTACTTGTGAATTCCAATTATTGTATCACATTCCAGATAAACAGAAAATGTTAAACTTTCCGATCGAACAGTCAAACACCCAAGTTTTCCCGATACAGCTCAACATATGAAATAGGTTTAAAAACATTCACTTCATGCCTCAGTACCAACGGTCCATACGTAGAAGGGTCAAGCCAACGCCTCACATGTGGCACGCCGTACTGCCCCAAACCCGAAGGTTCAAAGGGCAGTTCAAGACGGTCACATAATCGAGTTAATGTTTGTTGTCTTCTAGAGGGTCCATCGTGTTACTTGCACTACTTAGAACGTTATTAAACCACGGAAAGATCCAACACTTGGAAATTTCCCGACAGGGGAAAAAGTGGGTATTTATATCCGGTCGATCTTTTTAACATATTCTAAAATTACCCGGAAAGACACATAGACAAAGTCTGATAATCCAATCGAATCTACGAACTCCCAATACAACCCAGAAAAATCAACTCTTGAGTCAGATATAAAAATTCCCAGAAACTACAGTACCCTTATATAGAAATTACTGTGCCAAAAATAATGGGAGATGCGACCGTACAGCCTCGGAACCGCCGCACGAGCCATGCTCGTGCCGCGGAACCGCGGTGGTTTGATGGATGCAGCCGCTCGAATTTTACAGTAACTCCTAAATATTCCTGCTGAGTTTTCTGAATATTTTTAATCTGGAAAAAACCCAGTTTTTGAAAAATGTCCAGAGAGCATTTTGGAGTTGGGGTTTCGGTTCGATCGGACTTCAAACTCCGTCAATGCTTCGCCTAAGGCTCTAGCTAGGCTCTGATACCACTGTAGGGTTCCTAGACACACTAATGAGGTCTCACAAGGCATCAACCATACCAATTTCAAATTTTACAAGTGTCGAGAAACCCTAGACTAGATCGTTAAGTAGAATTTTAGGCGAAACAAGAACTAGAAAACTACTTTACTATAGGGTAAACGGAAATACAACCTTTGTAGATCCGGTTCTCCACCTCCATGGCTCCACGAAGAAGTCTCCTCGCTGCGATCATCGGATCCCGGGCTCTAGCGTCGGCTTCATCGGAGAAATGGGCGGGCTAGGTCGTCGGCTTCGATGCCGAAGATGATCTACGTCGAGGCAACACAAGATCAAGCTCCCACTTCACCAAGTCATGAAACTTGTGAAGAAAACACCCTATACTACTTGGCAAGTGGTAGAGGATGAAGAAATAGGAAGTGGGTTCATTTTAGAATTGTATTTCTCACTCATTTGCTCAAGTTGCCATTGATGGAGGCAAGCTTTCTTCTTGAAGAAGAAGAAGAAGAAGATGATAGAATATAATAAGTTCTTTTTAAAATGGGAAATAATATGATACTTATCATATTCACAACCATGGTCAAGTGTAGAGAATTAACTAAGGTTAGCTAAATGGTTAGGTTTAGGAAAAGAACAAGAATGGTCAAAGCTTCTTGAAACATCTAAGAAAAGAACAAAAGAAGCAACCATATCATTTTCTTTTCCTAAAATAAAGAATAAATAAATAAACTAAATAATCAAGAGAAGATGATAAAACCCTAACCATTTACTTAACTAAGGTTTAAGTCTTACACAAACCCAAGTTAGCATGTATCATGAAACATGATACAAACTAGTGCACAAAAGTATATCACATATACAACTTGTGTACATCAAGTGAGAAAATCCATTTAAAGTGAACAAATACTAGTTAATGTAAAGTAATATATCAAATATATAATTATACATTAAATCATTAAATCAACACTTGATTTAACGATCCGGTCATATCGCATACAACCGACTAATATCCAATGTATAGGCTTATCGAATCAATCCTTGAATCGATAACTAGGATATATCGCATACAACCAATCGATACATTCATCGCGAGAATGGAATACGGTATCACATACACGCATTATTCTCGGTCCCACACATATCTCATATGCGCTCCTATTTCGTTTCGCTTGAGCCAGGAAACCTCTGTGTAGGACTCTAAAGACTAGTCAATACGCCGGCAGCAGGTGATGATCATATCAAACACCCACAAGCCGCAAGCGGTCTGCTAAACGTAACGGCCACCCGGGTATTGAGCGATCAGAAGATCGACAAGCAAGCCCGCTCACACTCCTATGAATCCGACCAGTAACACTTACCGTAGAGTCCGGTCACGTCGTCTGATATGTCGCATATCTTGCCTAGGGGTGGTAAACGTCAAACCCCAATAGCTCGATAAGTCGTGTCGATATGAGGTCTATAATAGTTCGAGAAACTACTGGTAACACTTACCAGTAAATCTCACCAATCCTGGCCAGGGATTTCCGGTTATAGCCAATCTAACACAGCGCAACATCAACTCCCTATACAGGGAGAGACGAATCCCCTCCTATCGCTCATTGCCTCCATGTGATTCGGGACTGTACCCAAAAACCACCGTTTTGCACGCCCTCTTGGACGTGGTAAGGTGAAATCAAAGCACAGTGGGAATCACACAAGACTCTATGACGATCTCGGGTCTACAGACTAACCTGTACCAGTGTCACCAGAGAACTGCCATCTGACGTGAGGTATAATACCATCTGGGAGTTCTCGGCGAGTCCGTCCAGTGTACCCAGTCTCCACTGAGCACCCGTATATCATCTCTGATGTCAAACACCAATGGATATGGGATCATCCATCGCCCATCTGTATGAGTCGAGAAGGTATACGCTAGTCTACTCTGGTATATCGATGCCCCGTCTCGATACACCCACGACTAGGGACCTTGAAGGATGTACTTATGGACTACCATGTCCCCACTAGTATGATCCGCATCATAGTCCAGGTAGTCAAGTATACATCCTAAGGGCTTTACCAACATGTAACAGAGAGACATCCAGTATACACGTTAAAGGTAAAGCGTAACCAGATAGCATACTATCATGTCGAGCAAGAAAGTCCTCCCTATATATGTCCAAGCATCCACTACAATATACATCCTATGTACAGTAATGGCCTCTAGGGCATACATATAACTAACAAATTTTACTTCAACAATCAAGTTCTTGAGCATGTCTAGTTGACCTAGGTGAACCCTAGACCAATTAGGTGCGTGGTATTTTTGTGTCGTGATTGTTTTTGTCTAGATTCATTTTGTGTGTATATTTTATTCTTTTGTTGATAACTAACAAAAAAAAAATATATATATATATATATAAAATATTAATAAAAACCCACATTATTTTTCCTCTCTTCTTCATCTCATCATATCATGGGTACCCCACCTCGCAAAACTCTTGCCGAACTTTGGTACCCACAACCAGACATCACTTCTTATAGTCCTTGCTTTGGTCGAATTACGAACGACCCCTCCATGCCTAAAATTTCTATGAAAGATCGGATAGACGCGTCTAGGATGAACAACTAGGCTCCGCAATCCACTTTGTATAAACCGATTCAACCCACTCCACCTTCTTACGTTGATACCCCTTTTTTGAGTCCTCTTGTAACTCCGAAACCTATGTCCATTGCTGAACGAATTGAACAATCCCGTAGCCGATCTTTCACTCCTTCTACCACTGCCAATTCTTTTGATCAATAATTTCAATCACCTTTTTATCCGTATGTTGATCATACCCCTGTCTAACCATTCAATTCCTATCCATCCTACCCCACTTTTGTACCTTCCCTAGACATTGCTTCTACAGAGCCTTTTTGGGAGTTTTCAGTATCCAAACAACTTTGAATCTTTTACTGAAACCCCTTCACAACCCATGTCTAGTTTGGAACAGTCGTTGGAAGACTTTAGGGTAGCGTCATACCAACAAATTATGGATTTGAATGCGTCCATGTCCGCCCTCATACAACCTAGTGACCCGGTAGCTAGTTTTCAACTAGCTCCACATTTTCCAATGTATGAAGAGACGGTAGAAAAGGTTGAGAATTTGAGTGGAGAGAGTGGCCTGTACACCCTTCCAAATCAAACCTGCCCATTGCAAATTGAATTCCACAACTCCGGTTTTGAATGTCTATCGAGTATTCCAAACGATTCATCGATTGAAGATAGAACGGTTAATGAGTTGTACGACTTTGTAGTGTTTGATTTACCTGATTGTGAAGGGTCCCTTCAAAGTGAAACCAATCCTAAACCTTTTGACCTCTACACCTCCATCTTAGAACCACAATTGATTGAAATCCATGCTTTTGATGAGGTGTCTGAGAAATTTGATTTTCACTTGATTGAGGATATCGACGCTGGGGATATTTTGGATGATGAACCCGCAGATTTGGCTATGTTTTTCTCTCCAATTCATCATCCCGAGTCATTAAATGTTTTTCCCGAACATCATATGCATCTTGATATTGATGATAAATGCATGGATAAGCTGAATTTGGAGGAGACTTTTGAGGATAGTTTTGAGGATGAACCAGTTTTACTTGATGGGTCGGATTTTTCAATTCATCCTATCACTTCCATTGACTGTGTACACCCTCCTGAACCTTTACCTGATACCGCTCCTCGATCACTCTCCTCTATTCATTCCATCGTTTCAACCTTGCAAGACACCGTATCAATTTCAATTCTTATGTCTGATTTATCAAGTTCGGCGTACCCATATTTACTCACGAATCTTGAGGGATTTGACCCAATTTCTCGACGGGTTGATAGATTAGCACAATCGCTTTTCAGACATCGGTCATCATAAATTGTGCTAGTCTATTCACTCCATTTTCACCCTCAAGTTTGTATTCCATTTCTTTTCCCCTTCCGCCATTCTTCTCCTCATATACCGAGACCGTATACCACTTCCATTCACATACGGTCTCATGTATTCTCCATTTCTTTCCTCTCCGCATTCTTTCACCATTCGCTGCATTATCCCAATAAAATTTTTGAATGGTTGGTGTTAACTTATGGCCTCTGTAAGGCCTTATATAGATTGATACTGTTCTTTTTCCCCCATAATCCTGAACTTTAACGCCTAACAGTGGAAACATTGTTTCACTTAAGTTTAGGGGGAACTCTTTTTGTGTATATATTTTTGGTTTTCTTTTTTGTTTTGTATATAATTTTTTTTGGGGAGCGCCGACAATTTTGACCCTCTTGGTGTAGCCTGACAGTGATGGCACTGTAAGGTTTAAGTTTGGGGGTGTGCTCGGTAAGCTTTCTTTCCTTTGCATTCATTTGTATATTTTGCATTTGCATACTTATTTAAAAACCCACAAAAATCGAAAAAAATTCAAAAAATATAAAAACGTTGTCGTCAAGTTAGCTAATAGGGTAACTTAGAATTTTATTCCGAAAGTTTAGTTGATACGTTAGAAATAACTAAATCCTAGGCATAGGAATTGAAAACCCTAAAAATAACCCTCATTCTGTTTAACTTTTGTAATTATACGTCCTTACAGTTTTTTTTTGAGAAATAGGTAATCTTGAGTTCAGTTTTGAGTTAAGTCGAAATGAAGGGAAAGTACTGAAGCTTTACTGAAAGATAAGTCTGAAAAATAGTTTCTATTCTTGAGTTCAACTTAGAAAGTATATACCCTACAAACTACACATACACGCACCTTGAAACTTTGGATAGTAGAGGATACCTAGAAATACTCTTGCCTGAAAACCTACTATGAAAGAAAAAACGGTATTTAAAGCTAAACACAAAAAGAGCATATTGAAAAATATATCCGGTCTTGAAAAAAATAAATAAATAAAGTCAAGATCTGGAAACTGCTATTTACGCTTTAAGCTCGCACATTCAATAATCGGCTATTAGTGCCTCAAGAAGTATTAATAGTCGCATGAAAGGTGTGTGAGCAACACCATCCATCATTTAATGAAAAAAATAGTATTAGGTATTATGGAAAGGGTACTATAGCTTGAATTGAATTCTTAAGTGTAGGGGTGAATAATTTACACACACGTAGGGGTATACAATCGATATTTGGATAAAAGATAGAAATAAAGAATAAGACTTATGTTTTCTGTAAAGTTAATAAAAATCCCTGATTTAAGACCGCAGTTTAGAATGAAAACTCAGGAGATACCGAGATCTTTCTAAACTTTTTTGGAACGTATAGGATCTGGGGTTAAATAGATAGGAGGTGTGAAACATAAGGGTTGGATATTTCTAACTTAGGATGATAGAATTTCTAACGTAAATACTAAACTGTAGGAGTAGAATCAACGTTAACTTATAAAACTAGCTTGACGGGATTTTGTGGGTTGTATCCGCTGAAAATCCTCAAGAGAAAACACTCCTCCTACTAGGGACCCCTAGAGGATTAACGGCTTGTTGCACGCGCTCAGTGCAATCACGTTCCTTGCGAAAGTGAGGCTAGGATTTTGTTTTGCTCGGGATGAGCAAAAGATAAGTTTGGGGGTATTTATTAAGACCAAAATATTGCATTTTAATACCGCTCATTCAATATCTATTTTTTGTATATATCGATACTATTAACCAGTGTCTGCTCAGTAATACATATTACAAGTATTCATGACAAAATACTGGAAATACATTCAATATCACGGATATATCGTTTGTGAGCCGACACTTCAACAGGAACTGCAAACCGACCGATATCCCAAGAGTTTCTTTGTGCAACATGCTTGTGTACACACTTTTTATCTAAATGGACCAACACAATACAAGTGTGTACACAAGACTTTGTGGCATGTGTGAACACAACTCTTGGAGCATGGACCATGATGGGACAGCCATGAATCATGGCATAAATGGGCATGGTGTGATGTGCATTAATGGTGCAATAAATGCAATAAAGTATGTGTTGACTTAAAGTTTCAAGTTCCCTCCAATAACCCTGAGTGCATCCAAAGCCTTAACGAGAAAACAAACTGCACCAGAGTGATATTAGGGACAACACAAGACCACACACCAAATACGAGACTATGTGCTCGGAATTTGGCCGAGCAAATGCTTGCCAAAACCGAGCAGGCCGGCCTAATTAGCCCTAAATGCCTCCAGTTTTCTGTGGGCCCTCCCTTGCTTCCACATCTGCTCATTTTTATTGTTTGTTTAATTTACTTTTGAGCCTATAAATACAAAACCAGTGAGCAAAGAGTAGGGGTCCAAGTTTTCTCATTCTTTATCCAACACTTTGTAACTCTTTTGTTTTCTTTTTGGTTCTCTTGTACATAGCATAGCTTTCCCTTGAGTTCAAGGTCTTCTTTTGATCCTGCAACCTCTTTAGTGAGCTTGCAACTTTAAGATTTGGCTATTGATCTCAAGGTTGTATCTTGGACATAATAAAGATATCATTTTGCACACTTGGGTTCCTAGTATTATATTTTTTCTCTTTATTATTACCTTGCTCTTTTATATGCATGCTTTACCTTCTTGCAATTTTCATTCTTGCCTTTACTTACTTGCACTTTAAATTCCATGCACTTACTTACTTGTAATGTTCTCTTTTCTTTTCTTTGTTCTTTTCTTTGCTTTTTCTTTTTGTGATGGTTTGTTAATATGGTGTTGTTAATATGATGTTTGTGAATATGTGTTGTTAGGAATAGATAACGATTTTGTAAGTTAAGGTTTCTTTGCTCATTTTCTTTTCCCGTATTTTCCATTGAACTCCGTCCAAACGTTACGTAAGCGCTCCGTTAGGCACCCTACCCTACCAATGTATCGGTGATTCCGAACCGCGACCGGTTGCGTTCGGTTTGGCCGGAGGCGAAAGCAAGAGACAAGAACGGACGGACAAGGGTCAATAAGCCAGATTTCTAATACCGTGCTTAAGTACCCGAATCCACGTTGTTGCCGATTGATCTAGCTTCAATCGTTAAGTTCGGCTCAAAGTTTTTAACGTGGATTTCCTTAACCTACACTATCCTATCTAATCTTATAAAAACGGTTACTTTGCATATAACACATAGGTTAGATACGAACAATCCGCCTCGCTCATTAACTCGTTACGACAAGAACGTAACACACCCCGTCTCCCTGCAGACGACCCGTGCTCATCACGACTAGCTGCAAAGCGACACCGTCCTGATCGTGGTTAAACTTTAGAACTCTTAAAACTCGACACGCCGAAAGCGTGCAATCACCAAGAATTCTGAAATACGGAAAACATAACCAAAATCACTCATAATAGCTCCCAGATTCCCTCTCAGGTAAAATGGTGATAAACAAACAGTGCTATGGGTAGTATATGGAATGTGTGTGCTACTAGACCAATTCCAGAACCAAACACCTACATGGCCGGCGACAATTCTCCCAAATCCGGCGAGCTCGGCCAAGTAGTGAGGGAATGGGCTCGTACTTGCAGGGTGGCTTCCTATTGGTCCAACTGGGTCTCTGGTATTGTTTGTGTTTCTCATAAACATCCCAGGTCATCCCAGATTCCCTGTAGGCCTTAAGGTTTCACAAAACCGACACGGAACGATTCTAGCTTCATGTGTTGGGTTCCAAACTCAATTCCAGGTTAATATAATACTCTCTAAGGTCTTGTAAACACTCACTACAGCTCAACTTATCATTCAACATCAACTTATACTTTTCCAAGATCAGAAACCTATTTAACACAATTTCTAAACTAAAAATACCATATTTAACACTAAAACTAAACTAGAGTGAAAGGATTACCTTAATAGCAACCAAAGAACTTTCTTGAGTTGCCCAAGTCTTCAAAATCCAAATTTGATTGGTTCATGGGTTTTAGAATAGGTGTGTGCATGTTTTTAATGAAGACGGGATAGGATTTTGGTGAAGGATTAGAGATGATGCATGGAGGTAGTGAGGGTTGAAGAAGAAAAAGCAAGGAGATGAAGAAATAATGGGGTATGAAAGGATTGGGGCAGCCAAGAACCCTCTCTCTCTTAGCCTCACTCTCCTTATTCTCACCCTCACAACAAATATCTCTTTTGTTTCTTCCATAAATATCTCATGGCATAAATCTTTATTCCATTCACTCAAATTCTATATTTCCTTTTTTTCTTTTCTTTTATCATTTCATTTCTCATTCTCTATCTCACAAACTCACAAACACACACATGCACACATGCACATGACATGATGCAAAATCATGAAAAATGTAAAAACACGGATTTTATCCAAAATCCGATAAATATCATTAAAATAAATAAATCATTTTATTCTCCGATAAATTTCCAAATATTGGTATATACTTATACCACTTTACGAAAACCCCAATTTCGCAAATCAGGTAGTTTTCGCGAAATATATTATTTTAATATTAAATTCCAAAAATAATATTTTCTATTTTCTGAAATGTTACAATCTTCCCCACTTAAATAAATTCGGTCCCCGAATTTAAATTGAAACCCCCAAATACTAAAACATTTTAAAACTCAACTCAATCAACGAGCCTTGAAAATCACGGAAGCTATAGAAATAACATAGCGCATCCTATGCGCCTGAAAACGAATATAAGACTCAAAATCGAACTGCGTCAAGCGTCACGCAAATCATCGGATTTGCTCGCATATCCTCGGAGTTACAATGGAGATACAGATCTTGAAATCCACTACTGAAATCCAATATGTACTATAATATGTGTGTAGTACGCATCCTTGGAAAAACTTTCTAGAACTGAATAAAACTCATGCAAAATCTTTTCTGAATTGCCGTGCGATGCGTAACTCATGGCGCAAGGGGTGAACGCTCATTTGTAAAGTAGTAAATATACCTATATGTTTTTCGCTCAATTTATACATTCCACCGTTTTGAAATATCCCAAAAGGTTTTCCTTTGTAAATGTTTGTGTCGCTCGCAGACACGTAGGAAATAGCGAGACTATAGCTCCTTTTTGACCACCTCTAGTTAAACTTTTTAATGCATGCAAAGAACTCAGGCACTTTCCTCAGATCAGTCCTGTTTGGCTACTACACAATATAGTGCCCAGCATGAAAACAAGTGCTCAAAAGCAAAATCAGCCTCAAAAGGTGTATCCAATAATCACATGCGTCTGGTGCGCATGGAAATCAAATCCAAATATAGGTGCCACAATATGTATAAAAGCAAAACTAAGTGCAATAGGTATGCACGAAAGCATATGTCTAGTGCAACGGGTGTGCACTAAAACAATATCAAGTGCACCTAGAGCGCACGAAAACCTCAATCCAGTACAACTAACATGCACGAATGAAAATCCTAATCAAGTGCATCCGGTATGCACAAAATCACATCTCATATTATGTGCCCAACATGCGAAAAAATCCAATCAAGTGCATCCGTCATGCACAGATGAAATCTAAATCAAGTACGTTCAACATGCACGAATAATATCTAAGTCAAGTGCACCCAATGCGCACAAAACACGAATCTGGTACCACAAATGCTCAAAGACATAAATTGGGTGTATCCAAAGTACGGAGTATAAATCTAGTGCAACCAATGCACGAAATACAAATACGATGCATAAATGCATAGGTACAAAACTGGTGCATCAAGTGCACAAATGCCAATCAATAACTCAAATGCGTAAAAAGCAATACCGAGTATACCAAGGTGTATAAAATAATAAAGCTGTGAAACTGCGTGCACGAAACACATATCAATGCACTGCAAGCACATATAAGCTATACCGAGTGCAAAAATCAAATCGAGTATGTACCACACGCACAAAATCAAATCTACTATATGAAATCCAGGAAATCATAAACATGTGAAGCCAAGGCACAAAATCGACATCAAGTGCAATAGGTATGCACAAATCGCAAATCAACACAATGGTGTATAAAATATATATATCAAGTGCAATAACTTTGCACAAAATGTAAATACCCAGTAGGTGCAGCAATGGTGCATGAAAACAATATCATGAAAGTCAATCATCAAAACTAAAATCCAAGCGATATAAGCGTGATACTCGGATCACAACGCAAATCGCAATAAATGACATTGAGGTACACCTCCTACAATGTCGAAAAATATCGGTGCGCCTAAAAGTAGCAAAGCAAGATCATCTACTTGCCTCCTGCACACGGTCTGGCGTCTTCTATCTCTGGGTCCTAAGAATACACGTCACACATCTGATCCTCGTTGCAAATCTTATTGCAGCAGTGTCAAGGAAGGAACTTGCTCAAGGTCTCTTCCGATCTTATCTATGCCGAACTATACGGAGGCTGGTACTCTTGCATAATCTTTCCTCGCTTTCTGGACATCTGTGTTCTCAGCACCGCATTTCCTCGGGAACTGTTCGTAGCTCACGCCTCTGTATACATATCAGATCTCTAATCTCAACGGGGAGTAACAACAGCTCGTTAACATCTCGTACGAACCTCTTGCTCCACTCGTCTTTATTATCATCCACTTGACATCACGTCATGCTATCTGCGTACTGCAATTATCTCGGCTACAGTCAATCCATAATCTCTCACACGGACTCGAAATCATGAACTCGGTATCTTCATCACTCTGTAGAATATCTCTAGCCGAACACGTCCTCGGGAACTCGTCCATACCATCGGAGGAATACTTAATACTCGTCCTTTCTCGATCAACTCACAACGCATCTGGGCGAGGTCCTCTATCTGAAGCTGGTCAGCTTACTGGTCTCCTACCACATGATATTAGGACGACGTTAAACTTTTCGATCGATTCATCAAAGTCCCATAATTCCCCGAAAGATAAACACCTGAGCATAGTTTAATAATATCTAGTACACGCCACAGTACCTATGGACCAACCGTAGAAGGGCAAACCCAAGCCTCACTAATGGCACCGCTGAACTGCCGCAAACCCTAATGTTCAAAAAGTGGTTCCATGGTCATCCTGTCGAGTTAGGATTTCATTCTTCTAGAGGGTCCACAGAATTACTTGCATGTTGCTCCGAATACCTTAAACTTGGAAAAATGGTTTTCTGACATTCGTTCGAACCTTTTTAACTTCGCTTATACAATATGTAAATACCCTTCGTCTCTCAATTCGGGGTAGACTGGATATCATCTATCGCATCTCTACCTGAAAGCTCCAGCGATCTCGGCTCGTAAAGTATGGAGGCGACTTCCTATCAATTTCAGCAACAGCTGGGTCATCTGTCTGCACGGTAGATGACATTACAATCTCTGAGGTATGCTGTACATCAATAGTCTTCACACAACTGGAAGCCTCTATCAACTACCTGATTGTCCTGTGCAAAACCGAACACTCGCCTCAACGAGAAGTTACAACACAACTACTAAATCGATACGTTCCCATGTCACCAGAAAACACGATGGTCAGTTCTCTTCCATGACGAGCTCGCCCTGACCGTAACACTAGCAGCAGCTTAATCTGCGCCCAAACCATGGTGACAAGAACCTCAAACATATATCGATGAAACCTGTTCATATCAGAAACTGCATTTTATTTCCGCTCATTCATTATCTATTTATTGTATTTATCGGTACTATTAACCAGTGTCTTCTCAGTAATACAGATTACAAGTATCAGTGACAAAATACTGGAAATACATTCAAAATCACGGATATATCATTTGAGAGCCGGCACTGCAACCAGAACCGCAAACCGACCGATACTTCATGAGTTTCTTTTTGCAACAAGTTTGTGTACACACTTTTTTATCTAAATGGTCCAACACATACAAGTGTGTACACAATACTTTTTTGTTATGGACTAGAGGGGGGCTGCCCAAAGCTAGAGCAAGTGGGCATGAGAAGTGATGTGCATTAATGTGCATTGAATGCAAAAGATTGTGTGGTGACTTTAAGATCCAAGTTTCCCACCAAGCACTGGGTGCAAACCAAATTCAAATAGACAAATTAAACTAGACCAAAGTGATGTGGGGGAGCATACAAACCAACACAACAAGAACGAGCCTAGGGACTCAGATTTGGGCCGAGATCATGCCCCTTGTGGCCGGCCAAACAGTAAATAGTGGGCCCAGTATTTTACAGTGCATCCATTACTGCCATCTCATCTCATTTTTATTGTTTGTTTAATTTTCTTTGTCGCCTATAAATACAGACCAGAGGCCAAAGGGGAAGGATAATTTTTTTCTCTAGTTTTGTGTTAGAACTCTTGTAATTTGTTTGTTATTTCTTTTTGAATTCTTGAGCTCTTGCCCTTTTTTCTTGACCTTGCAACTTCTCATTTGAACTTGCAAGCTTAAGGCTTAGGTTCTTGACTTCAAGATCACTTGTAACTTGTTTGCAATTCAATAAAAAGTTCTCATATTATTACCATGTCTTATTCTATTTTACATATTTGAACTTGTGAAATTCTTGTTTTACTTTGATCTTGCAACCTCTTAAGTGAGCTTGTAACCTTAAAGTTTGGTATTTGGATTTCACATTGCACCGGGATTAAGAACACTTGGAGATATTCACACTTGGATTCATTGGTTCTCTTTTTATCTTTCTTTTCTCATATTTTTCATTATGTTCCTTTCACTTTTCTCTTTTCTTTATTTTTACTTTGTAAATATGTGTGAGTAGTCGCTTTACTTGTTAAAGGTATAATACGGTTAGTTTGCGTTAGGAAATGTTTTGCTAAAACCATAAAAACCTTTACCTTGAAATTGAAATTCCGAGCAAACCACTCACAATTCCACTCCGTTAGACATCATATCCTACCACGATAGCGATGAATTCTAATCGTGACCGGATTGCAAATGGTTTGCCGAAAGCTAAAGTCAAGAGATATCAACGGAAGGACAAGGGACAAGGAATACGGATTTAGCTTTAAACCGCAAAATACCGTATTTCAAGTTCCGTAATCCGCGTAGTTGCCTATTACCTTAGCGTCAATGTCAAAGTTAGGTCTATAAGGAATCGACAAACATCATCCAAACACAAGCTAACCTAAAAATACCCTTAACAAGTCCTGTAATTGAACATATCCTAGTTACAACTCTTAGCTTAATCATCAACTCAAAACACGGTATTAACTCATTAAAACAAGTCTAAAAACTTATCATCTCCGTGCGGACGACCCGTACTCATAGCTGATCGCTACACGTGACACCGTTTTGATTGTGGTAATTTCAAAACTCTTTCTAAATACGACACGTAAAAACCTAACAATCAAATAGCGCCATTGCCGGGGAGACAGTAACGCTTTTATACTTGTAGTATCGGGTTAATTTGTGCATATTTTGTATAAAAATTAACTTTCTAACACATTCAAACGGATAAAATTATTCTATTTAAAACCAACACAAAAACAATAACATTCTTTTTTCTTCTCTGGATTTGTATTCTGCTAACACTCTGAGGTTTAAAAAATAAATCAAATTATAAAAGTGGAATGACATTACTTCACTGAGGCAACACACAAAATTTGAGCCCATTCCCTCCCACAAAAACCGGCAACATCCCCTTGATTCACAAGCTCGCCGGCCTTGTGGTGACATTTTAACTTTTAGTTTTTTGTCTTACCTCCAATGTTCTAATAGCATCCCATTTTTATTGTTTGATTTTCTTAATTATTTGTGTTCAGAATTTTGGCTTTCCATATCGCTTTTTGGCTCAAATATCCGTATTTTCTGACATTTGCAGATTTAACGGATTGTGAGCAGCGATCGTGCGGAACAAGGGGGCATTTCAAGTACAAGGGGAGTGAACACTTAGTGCCAAATATCCGGGTAGTTGGACCCGTGCAAGCGAACCATTCAACCACGCGGATGTGATATCGACATGAGTTTCCTAGACTCAACACTTTTTGGTACGTATTTCTCTATAAACTTCCCCTTCTCAAACCCGACGCTCCAATATTCTTGTCATTGCAGGGTTCTTAGCAATATCGCCGCAAAAAGTCAAAGAAAAGACTAACCGTATTTGTTGCAGCGCCACATTTAAAAGTAAAAAACGATAATTGATTGTTTGAAAACAAAACCTTGTTGATTTGCGCATTGCATCATAATACGGACTTAAGGGGCTCTAACACCAATCCAGATTGGGTAGGGATTTCATCACCCTTCCTAAGACCCCGGAAATCACTAATTGCATAAGTGCCGCCTCAAGCATAATAAAAAATATCTAGACTCGGCCAACTAAGGACATGTCGCGCTTAATAGGAAAGAGGAAGATTCTGGGCATTCGGTCGTTTATCTAAACATGACTTTTGTGGTGCCTAGGCTAGACAAGTGAGGAGGTAATTTTAAAAGGCCTGTCTCACGGTGATTCGTGAGCGTAACCCTCCTTACCTCACTTATGCTTACCTGGCCACAACTGGCTGTGAAGAGGCGATTTGAGGGTTATCTCACAATTTGTCGATTTAGAACAGTTAGAAGCAGGTCTAGAAGACTTAGAGGACCCTAGTCTAGGTGTTGATTGTGCATTTGTGACTATGCATTTTTGATTGTGTTTGTTGAACGGTCATTTCATTTTCCCATTCTTTTGAAACAAACACAAATTCGCCATTTTTACCACCTTCACCCAGTTTTTCTCCACTTTTGTTTTCTTACCCTCACATTCTTCGCTTTGACTACACTAAACTCGTTTAGTGTATGTCCGCTTGGAATAGGGACCCTAGTGCCCGTTTAGTCCGCGTTTCGTTAGTCGCTACTGACTACACGATCGACTCTGACATCGAAACTCCCTCCACACCTCTTTCACCCTTACCTTTGCCGGCCAACTCCGACGTTGACCGGGATTTTGTTCATACATTCCCACCTTCACTATCACCAAATTCTTCTTCTGAGATGTCAGGATTTCCTCCTAACATCCCATTACCACCCCCGAGACTGATTCCACCTCATTTGGGTGCGAATAACCCGCAACCACCTCCTGTTGAAGCGCCACGGCGAATCGCGCTCCGGGATCGTTTCTATCCTCCCCGCTATGCAATTCCAACCTGTCTTTCACTTCCGCCGGCCAATGGGGATAATTTTGAAATTAAGCCACACTTCATAAATATGTTGCCCAAATTTGACGGGCTGGAATCCGAAGATGCCTACATCTTCATCAACAAATTCCAGAACGTCTGTGCAATGATGAAGACAACCCAACTGTCCGACAATGCTATATGGCTACGAGTCATTCCTTTCACTCTGTGTGATCTTGCTGAGAAGTGGTTGAATTGAACCACATCGTATTCCATAACCTGTTGGGATGAGTTTGTAAAAGCGTTTCTTAAAAAATTCTACCCAAATCAAAAGACCGCGAGGATCCGAAACGAAATCAACCAATTTTCCCAGCTTCCTACCGAACCTTTTTGGAAGTGCTTTGACCAATACAAAGACCTTCTTGTTCAGTGCCCTCATCACGGTATTGAGAGATGGCAACTTTTCCAGACCTTATACGAGGGCCTGAACCCAGCAACTAAACAGTTGTTGGAAACCATTTGTCAAGGCCATTTCCTATCACAATCTAGCGAGGAAGCTTGGCAATTCTTCGACAATCTTACGGAACAGACGGTTCAGTAGGAAAGCACCAGACCAAACACTTCTTCTTCTTCTACTTCTTCCAGTCTCTCTTGGGCAGGTGTTCATCATCTCGACATCTTAATTGCAATGAAGGCTGAGATGGCAGCAATCACGCGAAAACTGGAATCTATTGAGAGCAAATTCTCATCTCCCTCTTCTGCCCCTGCTCTTCCTTTTGGAGAAAGTGCCCTCAGAGTCAATTATTGGATCACAGGCACGTGATTGCAATGATTGAGGGAGGACCTATACCGATAGGACAGTCTTACTCAAGATAATAGTATGCTATCTGGTTTATCTTTATCATCGTGTACTGCTTTAGGTGACCTTACAGGTCGCTATTACACGTTGATAGAGCCCCTAGGATTCTTGCTTGACTGCCAGCAGCATGAGGGCGATCATATACGTGGGAGCTAGGGTCTATAAGCTCATCCTTAAAAGTTCCCTAGTCGTGGGAGTTTCGAGACAGGGCATCGATACTCCAGAGTAGACTAGTGTATACAGTCGAGCCCCCGACGAGGGGCGGTGGCCGGTCTCATAAACCACTGGTGTCAGTTGGTTCACCTAAGATGTATACAGGTGGTCATTGGGTTATGAGTACACCGGACAGGACTCGCCAGGAACATGCTAGTTGGTCTTATACCTGACGTCAGATAGCCGTTCCCTGGTGACATGTGTACAGGTTAGTTCATCGACCTGAGATCGTCATTTGTCTCGTGTGAGTTCCCACTGTACTTTGATTACTACCCTACCACGCTCAAAGGAGTTGTGCAAACAGGTTTCAGTTGGGTACAGTCCCGAGCCACATGGAGGCAGTGAGCGGATCTTCCGGGGTTCGTCTCTCCCGGTATTGGGGGTGAGGTCGCGCTGAGTCTAGGAGAGCCATTACACGAAGTCCTTGGCCAAGGCAGGAGATTTACTGGTAAATATTCCAGTAGTATCTCAGGGTGTTCTGGGCTACACTCCGACACGACTTGTACCGCTTTTGGGGGTCTGACTTTTACCAACGCAATAGGCCCGCCATGCGATGCTCATAGACGAACGGACCGGACTGTACGGATATTGTCACTGACAGGCTCAGTAGGGTGTCAGGATGAGTTCGCTCATCGACGTCCCTTTTGGTCAATACCTGGTAGCCCGTTAAGTATGGCTAATACCTATGACGAGCTAGTGGTTAAATCCACAACCAAAGTATTGACGAGTCTTTAGAGTCCCCCACAGACCGTTTTCTCAAGTTTCGGGCGAAACGCTGTAGAGGCCGTTTGGAGATATGGCAGGGTTCGATCTTATCCGTGCGGTATTGCACGGATCATGATCGGAAAAATAATACTAGCGGGCTTTGGTTAAAGCCGGATCCTAGTATTGTACAGTGTAGATTTTGTCTCTTTGCAATTGTATTCAGTGGGAATACAAATGTGGGTATGTATATACAGTCGCGGGGTTTTCCTGTAATTTATTACGGGATCAGTTTTCTGAAGTTGCCAGTTTGCATTCCTTTTCGGCCAGTTTTCCCTTGTTCCTTCACGGCCGGATTTTTCCAATGGAGAGGGTTATTTGCAAGTGTGCGAATTAGATTTGTGGAGGGGGTTTGTTGTAAACGGAGATATTATGATAATCTAGCATCTTTTTTATTCTATTTCCATCATGGTTTGCATTAATTGTGATGTGAGTTGATTAGGAAATGGTGTGACTAAAATTCCTCATTATCATTTCATCTTTTTCTTATGCTCACCCCTTTCCTTGTGCTCAACCCCTTGATTCCCAATTTCCAATATACTTGGCCGGCCATATTAGTGAGAAGGAGGATTTTTATTTTTTGGTGTGAGGAAATTATTCATATCATTTGGCTCATTGTAAATTTCCTCACCTCTCTCCATAGTTCATTCTTCACCTCCATCCATTAAGGCAACTTCATAACCCCATTGAGACAATGGATTCTACACTTAGCCTACAGCATCCTTGGGCACGTCGGCTCGCCAACTTCGTGCCCGAGTTGCCTCGGTCCAGAGGTGGGAGCCCGTAAAAGAACCCGGCGATGTGGTGCCCGTTCCGACGAGGAGATGAAGACCGGAGATTCCACAAGGAGATCGGAGTGGAGGCCGAAGACCGAAGGACACGGATCACTCGGTATATCTTTCTTTCCATTCTCTTGTTTACTAGGAGTAGGTTAATGGCCCGATCCGGGTTTATAGTGCGCGGTAGTGCCGGTTTACAAGTTTTGTAAAAGTTTCGTTTCCGCATTCCGGTGTCGGATTGACGGCCGGGGCGCTGCCGTGCACATACATTGGTATCAGAGCCACGCCATTAACCTAGTCTAGCTTGCTCTAACGTGTTTACAAGTTCGATCAAACGGATTTTCCGAAAACCCGATTTCAAGTGCATCAATTTCTGTCGATTTTTTTTTGCTCGAAAAAAATTTCAGTACATTGCAGAAATACGTGCAGGGAATTCTAAGCATTCTGGAAAAATTTGATGCACCGATTCCTCAGTAGGACCGTGGAACCGCGGCCAAACCCCTGTTATGGCCGCGGTTCTGCGGTGGGAAAGTGTATTCAGAGCATCATATTTTTACAGTAGACTTCTGAGTTGAAAATGGGGTTTTTGGAATATTCTGTTTGGGCCCAGATTCTCTTAGAGTGCTACAGTTGTGCTTGGGGCCCACTTCAGTAAATTTGATCGATCGAAAATTTTAAACATGTTAGTTCACAGTATTTACATTATATCTGCGACCGTGAATGTCATTTGATCGGTAAATCCTGTCTAACTGCTATAGCCCTTTTAGACGGATTTGCGAACGTGACATTCACGTTGATTATCTGTGTTGTGCTGTGATGTTGCGGATTGGTCATGGGGGATAGCCTGGATGGAATGTTAGTACAGTTTGGTTTATTATGTACATTTGATATTGCGGGGCGAGCGTCCGACATGTGGACTGCCGTCACTGCCTGTTTGTATATTAATCTTTTAGGGCACGACCGGGCTGAAGTCGATGTACCCGTTGTATATTTTACTTTCTGTACTAGGATTGCCCCAAGGTGGGGTGCACGGGTAGACGGGTTCTAGAGGGCAACGGGCCCGCATCTCATGGCTTTGAGACGGAGAGGGCTTTACTCTAGAATTGGCGGGCTATTCGCCGCACTCGTAGGGGGTACAGGTTGACCCAAGGAGGGGTGCCCAAGTTACCGGATTCCGTGAAGTGCTGGGTGGTCTATTCACTTTGCTGAAGGGGGCTGCCTCGCTTCAGGTTTTGGCGGGTAACTTGCCACGCTCGTAGGGTTCTAGGATTTCATTGCATAGGCTATCCACACGACCAGGGGAACGTCGGGTTTCAGTAGCGGCTCTATGAAACCCGGGGATCCCAGATATCTGTATTGTTCAGTAATGCTTATTACATTTCTGTGATGTTGTATTTTATCACGCCTTAAGCGAATATTATATATTGATATATATACTGGTAGATGTTGTATATGTTTTGCATCCGCGCTAGTCCAGTCCCCGCTCTGTCATTAGTTAAGTAACCTAACGGGTGATGACGGGACCCAGTGGCGAATGTGGATGGCATATACGTACATCATATTTTCGTTCTTTTGTGGTGTGATCAATTGATGGGACTGTATTGATTCGGATCAATGCAAGCTAAACAAACATATTCTGATGTTGTTGGAACATTTTTCAAAAAGCTGTTATTGCAAGGGCGTTCTCTTTTGTTTTGCACAGTGGTATTCGGTTATGAATATCCAGCACCTCAGTCGACGAGGCAAGGGCCGAGATCCCTTCACCGGGAATGACCCCTTGGACAGAAGTTTGCGTCAGGTTAATAACTTCACTATAGTCGTTTACTTTTTCTTTGCATCGTGGTATTCAGTTGGAATATCCTGCACCTCATTCTACGGGGAAAGAGCCGAGATCCCTTCACCGGGAGTGACTTCTTTAGAAAAGGTTTTCGCCACTATATTTTTATAAAGCTATCTGGTTCCTTCAACGATATCAAGTACATTATGTTAAAGGTTTTTCGCCAAAAACCATTCGTAGCCCTCCGTCGTTTCATATGGATAGTCAATAGTATTCAAGCTGTGTTTGTTGGCCAAAGTCAAGGCATAGTGTTTGGTAGCTATTGGGTATTCATATGCAGCATAGATAGATGCGTTGGTTTGGGACAGTCGTACTGCCTTGTTGGCCAAAGTAAAGGGTAGGTACGGGTGGGTTCAAATCAACCTAGAGAATGACGGGTAGAATTTGACATGTGACTTATAATTTGTTGGCCAAAGTCAAGGTCATAAGAGCATGGGGTAAAAATCACATCGGGAGTTTCTAAATAAAATGAAACTTGCCAGATATGCGCATACCTTCTGGAGTGTGATAACGTGAGCGGATTCCGTCACATTATCATGCGATGATAGTTGGATCCCGATTCCCACTGATGAGTTGGTTTACTCCTTGGGTTATCCCGACTAATTCTTCTTTCAGGTTTGGAGGAGAATTTGACGGTACAGTGGGAGGTTTCCAGATTAGATAAAGTGATAACCATTCTGATCTAGGTTAGAGTGCACGCTGAGTGTTTCTTTTGTCTCTCTCTTTGGCAGCGACTATGACCCGACCCTAGACTATGACTCAGTGACCAAGTTGACTGAACCTTCTTAAACACTGGCTTTTGGATTTGTCAGAGTTGCATACCTTATTGCCACTCCTACTCTTACCCTTTTCTCCAGGACACCCCGTATTACTACGAATGTCCACTTTCATTGGATAAAACCATCGTATGGTTATATACAAACTCGAAGGAATTTATTCGAGGATGGTTTCCGGTTCTAGAGAAAACGAATAGGACTATTCAGTTGTCTTTTCCTGTTACCTTCTCTCAGGTTGCGAGTACTCCTTGGTTTAGGAGATAGTACACCTATTACGCAAATTGGATAGTCTTCTTCCAAACCTTAGGCCGGTGCCGAACGGTGGGGAATGAAGAAAACCAATTAGCATAACGATGGTGTACAGAAGGTATTAAGTAAAGACATATCAAGGGATTAGTAAGAGGGCAAAGTAAATTGCGGCTACAATTCACGACCAAACCAAGTGTTTCTTCGCCAATCCTAAATCACCTTTGTATTTCTCCAGAACACTCCGTATCACTACGAATATCCACAGTTTATTAGATACTCCATCCTATGGTTATATACGAACTCGAAAGGAACTTGTTCCAGTTCGGGGATGGACTCTAGTTCAGGAGAAATAGGAATAAGGTTTATTCGGTTGTCTTTTATCTTCACCTTCTCTCGCATTGCGAGTGCTCCTAGGATTAGGACAGTACACCCATTATACTTATTGGATAGTCTTCTTCCAAACCATAGGGTGGTGCCGAAAGGTAGGGAAGGAAGAAAACCATTTAGCCTAAAAGGGTGTACAGAAGGTAACGACTAAAGACATATAAAGGGATTTGGAGAAATGGCAGAGAAATATACGGTTACAGTTGTGAATCTGGATAATGGAAGAGGCATTACTAGGAATACCAGGATACCCCTACAAAACATTTCAATGTTTCAGTTTCACTGTGTACTGTTAAAAGAAAACTGATTTCCCTATTAGCACTTGCTCTAGGGTATGTATTTACCAGGTTTGATTCTCACATCTGTATGGTTTTACAGATGATGAGTGGGAGTAAGTTATTGGGAATTAGGTGATCATCCTCATTATATCGGAATTCGTTGTAATTGGTGATATTTGAGGAAGTCACCTGGGTTGTTTGCCGGACGGCAAATATTTGGTTTTGAATATCCGCTGTTATGCACCAATTTCAAATTGATATATCTATACGTCTTTTTTCATAGAGTGAGATACACCATTTTGAAATTATGTCGGTGACATTTACCTATATCAGTTGATGGTTAGGTAAGGAGCATTAAACAGCGGTGTAACTCTTCATAACCATAGTACAGTTTTCAACCTACGACACACAGGGATTGAGTTATTAGACTCAGAGGACTTATACAGAGTATTGTATGTTGTCCAGTGTCCATTAGGAGAGAGGGGTTGGTCCTCGTACTATATTCTGTTTACTTATGACTTCTCTATTTCTTAGACAAGTGTTTCGTAGAAACACAAGGTCCAAGTTTTGAGAAGTTATAGGTATATGAATAAAGTAGAGAACCAGGTGTTGCAAGTATCGGGATTCTTCAAGGTGATCGAAGATGTAGATACTTGTGTATGGTATTCAGTTGATAGTAATGATTAAGAGAACTTGCTTCTCCTTCAGGTTACTCATAATTGGAAGCATTCCTAAGTTGAGTAACGCGGATCGGCCTCCTTCCATTTAGTTGACATGCACTGGAGACAGCTGCATGATTTGAATCTGGTTCAATTAAATTAGTGCCTCTGTTTCTATATTGGATATAGAACGGTTCGTATCTTAACGATGTTAAGGTACGGGGAGTTGTCCGGCTTATGCTTAAAACCAGACTCTGGATAACTCAAGGTACGTTTCTGTAATGGCTGTTTGTGGGTTGACCCGGGCTATGACGAGGGTTGACTTTCTACCATCTAGAAGATCAATAGTGATATTGTTTTAGACTCGCCACAGTTTTAAGTAAAATGGATTTTTTCAGAAAACAGAAGTGGAAGTATGGTAGAACTGGAAGTGATTCCAGAACCGCAGACGATTGCTGAAAATTTGATAAGAACCTAAAGATTCAATTTAGTTTAACATTCTATTCGCTACTCCGCAGATATGGTGGGTAACCTCAGACACCCGAGAGGTGCTCCGGTAGCCTCAAGGACGGTGACAGGGAGGTTCTTGTTTACCCAGACTTACCATTGCTGTTGTTCCAGACTATGAGACCCGGCAGGAGGATGGGTATAGCGTCATTTTGAACTGGCTTTAGAAGCATTCGTGTATATGACTCTGCCAGAGGGTTGTCGTAATCAGTGGGAGCACCGGAAGCATTGGTGGACAAGTAACTTATGTCTATTTATAGTCTAAAGCAAATATAGCGAAGATAGATCATCTATTTCTGATGTGACAGTCATGGGTTTGACTTCATCAGAATAGGGGATGGATCTGTTAAGAAGGTAGTAGGGTGTGATGTCCTGGTATTTGGATAACATACACAGAGTAGGAAGTAAAATTCCTATACTACGATCGGTTATACTTTGGTTGTCACACAGTGGTTTCTCCACATAGGAATTGGATTCTATATCAGACATTCTGGTTACTATATCTATGGTTTTAGATCTAGATTTGGGAAACGTCACAATCAGGGTACTTAGACAGCATTCTAAGAGTATTTAGAATGGACGACTCCCGGCACGGTAGTACACCTGCAGGTGATGGAGTCACCCTCTCTAAAGGAGTCTTACAGACTAAAGGGGAGAGGGATGTGCATGATTGGCAGATCACTTGCTTAGGCAATTGAGTCAATCATGAGATGTCAAGTACCACACCAGATGTTGTTTTTGCAGTAGGTGCAATAAGTTGATATTGATCCAATCCTGGAGAAACGATAGGAAGCAGTTTTAGAACATAAGTGGATGTCCTAGGGATATGATAACGACAGCTTCCTTTAGGAGACGGTTGTCATTCCAGGCTCCCAAGGTGACCTGGATGACAGAGTGACTGTCAGAGTTATAGTTTTCCCTCTGACGAAGGGGCAGTATTTGGACAGGTGGTCTAGGCGGATACTGAGGGAGGCATTATGCAGGATACTGATTAAGTTCAGTTGATGATACAATATAAGAAAATTGGATTTGGAGTTCATTTATGAGCTAGGTCCCATCAGATATCCAGACATATTCTAAGACAAGTATTGCTCATTTCGGGAGATGGGTTTTCTCCGCTAAATTGAGATAAAAAGAGACATAGAAAGAAACATCACAGCGGATCCACTCACTGAGGCTATTCCTCGAACGCATTAGTTTCGCAAACGAGCTTTGTAAGACTGACCAGTAGAGGAGTTGGGTGTTCGGAATCACACGGGCTGTGAGTATGCGACATCGCAATAATTAGCCTTGATTGCAAGTGGGAGATTGTTGGAGATAGTGCCCTCAGAGTCAATTATTAGATCACAGACACGTGATTGCAATGATTGAGGGAGGACCTATACCGGTAGGACAGTCTTACTCAAGATAATAGTATGCTATCTGGTTTATCTTTATCATCGTGTACTGCTTTAGGTGACCTTACAGGTCGCTATTACACGTTGATAGAGCCCCTAGGATTCTTTCTTGACTGCCAGCAGTATGAGGGCGATCATATACGTAGGAGCTGGGGTCTATAAGCATATCCTTAAAAGGTCCCTAGTCGTGGGAGTTTCGAGACAGGGCATCGATACTCCAGAGTAGACTAGTGTATACAGTCGAGACCCCGACGAGGGGCGGTGGCCGGTCTCACAAGCCACTGGTGTCAGTTGGTTCACCTAAGATGTATACAGGTGCTCATTAGGTTATGAGTACACCGGACAGGACTCGCCGGGAACATGCTTGCTGGTCTTATACCTTACGTCAGATAGCAGTTCCCTGGTGACATGTGTACAGGTTAGTTCATCGATCTGAGATCGTCATTTGTCTCGTGCGAGTTCCCACTGTACTTTGATTACTACCCTACCACGCTCAAAGGAGTTGTGCAAACAGGTTTTAGTTGGGTACAGTCCCGAGCCACATGGAGGCAGTGAGCGGATCTTCAGGGGTTTGTCTCTCCCGGTATTGGGGGTGAGGTCGCGCTGTGTCTAGGAGAGCCATTACACGAATTCCTTCGACAAGGCAGGAGATTTACTGGTAGGTATTCCAGTAGTATCTCAGGGTGTTCTGGGCTACACTCTGACACGACTTGTACCGCTTTTGGGGGTCTTACTTTTACCAACCCCTTAGGCCTGCCATGCGATGCTCATAGACGAACGGACCGGACTGTACGGATATTGTCACTGACAGGCTCAGTAGAGTGTCGGGATGAGTTCGCACATCGACGTCCCTTTTGGTCAATACCTGGTAGCCCGTTACGTATGGCTAATACCTCTGACGTGCTAGTGGTTAAATCCACAACCAAAGTATTGACGAGTCTTTAGAGTCCCCACAGACCGTTTTCTCAAGTTTCGGGCGAAATGCTGTAGAGGCCGTATGGAGATATGGCAGGGTTCGATCTTATCCATGCGGTATTGCACGGATCATAATCGGACAAATAATACTAGCGGGGGGTTTGGTTTAAGCCGGATCCTAGTATTGTACAGTGTAGATTTTGTCTCTTTGCATTTGTATTCAGTGGGAATACAAATGCGGGTATGTATATATTTATTACGGGATTAGTTTTCTGAAGTTGCCAGTTTGCATTCCATTTCGGCCAGTTTTCCCTTGTTCCTTCACAGCCGGATTTTTCCAATGGAGGGGGTTATTTGCAAGTGTGCAAATTAGATTTGTGGAGGGGGTTTCTTGTAAATGGAGATATTATCATAATCTAGCATCTTTTTGATTCTATTTCCATCATGGTTTGCATTAATTGTGATGTGAGTTGATTAGGAAATGGTGTGACTAAAATTCCTCGTTATCATCTCATTTTTTTCTTATGCTCACCCCTTTCCTTGTGCTCTCCCCCTTGATTCCCAATTGCCAATATACTTGGCCGGCCATATTGGTGAGAAGGAGGATTTTTATTTTTTGGTGTGAGGAAATTATTCATATCATTTGGCTCATTGCAAATTTCCTCACCTCTCTCCATAGTTCATTCTTCACCTCCATCCATTAAGGCAACTTCATAACCCCATTGAGACAATGGATTCTACACTTAGCCTACAGCATCCTTAGGTACGTCGGCTCGCCAACTTCGTGCCCGAGTTGCCTCGGTCCAGAGGTGGGAGCCCGTAAAAGAACCCGGTGATGTGGTGTCCGTTCCGATAAGGAGATGAAGACCGGAGATTCCGCGAGGAGATCGGAGTGGAGGCCGAACACCGAAGGAAACGGATCGCTCGGTATATCTTTCTTCCCATTCTCTTGTTTACTAGGAGTAGGTTAATGGCCCGATCCGGGTTTATAGTGCGCGGTAGTGCCGGTTTACAAGTTTTGTAAAAGTTTCGTTTCCGCATTCCGGCGTCAGATTGACGGCCGGGGCGCTGCCGTGCACTTACACTTTCCCCTCGTACCATCTGCTCTTGTTGTTCTGATCCATCACATTTAACCGAAGAGTGTCCTTACAACCAATCTTCTCAAGAACATAATCAGGTCAATGCTGCATTTTAGCAAAGACTAAGAAATGATCCATACTCTTCCACTTACAATCCCGGTTGGAAGAACCATCCCAATTTCGCTTGGAATCAAAACCATCATCAATTCCAAGGCCAAAACAACTTCCAGAGCCCTCCTCCTCCTCAACAACAAGCTCAGCAACAAACTCAACAGCAATATCAGCAGCCCTTCCAACCCCATCCTTTTCAAAATTCGATGAACAACTTCGCACCCAACAATTCTTTTCCTCAAAACAATTTTGTTCCGTCAAACAACGATAAGGTTTCCTCGCTAGAACGGAGTCTGGAGGCATTTGTAAAGCAATGGACTCAATCCACCGCCAACATCCAGTCTTCCATTCAGTCTCTGGTGCAACACACCGCTGCTCACGGGCAAAGCATCAAGACCATCAAAGCCCAGATTGCACAACTGAATGCGGCTTTAAGCGAGCGAGAGAAAGGGAAGCTTCCATCTCAACCACTCCCAAATCCTGGTCACCCACATAATGTACATGTTGCTCTTGAACAACAGAACCATAATGTGAGTGCCGTGACTATGTTGAGATCTGGAAGGATGCTGCACAACAACACTAGCGCGCGGATAGATGATGACACCCCGGCCGCTTCTTCTTCTTCTTCATCTTCTGAGCCTATTCTCCATTCCTCAAAAGGCTCTTCTTCTTCCGCTGCTCCGAACGGACCCACATCTCACTCCACTAAAACTCCAGCTCTGGGATCCGTTCCAACTTCACAATCTCCTCCACAAGAATTGGACTCAACCAATTTTAAAGACGTTCCATTTCTAAACCGGTTGAGGTCCAATAAACAAAATCCACAAATGGAGAAGATTCTGGAGTTGTTTAAACAGGTTAACATCAACATTCCCCACTTAGATGCAGTCCAACAAGTCCCTTCCTACGCAAAAATCTTGAAGGACTTGTGCACTAAGAAGAGAAAGTCTCAGGTACCCAAGAAGGTTTTCTTAGCTAGTGTCGTGAGTGATGCTCTTACCCAAACTTTACCTCAAAAATGGAAGGACCTGTAAGTGCACGGCAGCGCCGCGGCCGTCAATCCGATGCCGGAATGCGGAAACGAAACTTTTACAAAACTGGTAAACCGGCACTACCGCGCACCATAAACCCGGATCGGGCTATTAACCTAATGCTAGCAAACTAGAGAATGGGTAGAAAGCTATACCGAGCGATCCGTGTCCTTCGGTCTTCGGCCTCCATCCTGATCTCCTCACGGAATCTCCGTTCTTCATCTCCTCGTCGGAAAGGGCACCACATCGCCGATTCTTTTTACGGGCTCCCATCTCTGGACCGAGACAACTCGGACACGAAGTTGGCAAGCCGACGTGTCCAAGAATGCTGTAGGTGAAGTATAGAATGGATTGTCTCAATGCGGGTATGAAGTTGCCATATATGATGGAGGAATGAATAAATGAACTTTGGAGAGGGGTTACGAATTTTTGTAGCAAGCCAAATGAGATGAAGAAATTCCCACCATAACAAAATGAATCCTCTCTCTCCCCTAGTAGTGGCCGGCTTATACAAATATGGTGAAGGGAAAAATCAACAAGGGAGGTGAGTGCAGTAAAAGCAAGAGGTGATCATAACAAATGTGATGATCATGAGGAATAAAGGTCACATCCATTTCTAATCTTATCTTATCTCATTAATGCAAGCCATGATGAAAGAAAAAGCAAAGATTCTATCATAATCTCTCCATTTACAAGAAACCCCTTCCACAATGCTAATTTGCACAACTGCAAATTAGCCCCTCCATCTAAAAACATAGATCCAGTAACCAGAATGTCTGATATAATATCCATTTCCCATATGGAGAAACCACTGTGTGACAACCAAAGTATAACCGATCGTAGTATAGGAATTTTACTTCCTACTCTGTGTATGTCATCCAAATACAAGGACATCACACCCTACTACCTTCTTAACAGATCCATCCTCTATTCTGATGAAGTCAAACCTATGACTGTCACATCAGAAATAGATGATCTATCTCCGCTATATCTGTTTTAGTCTATAAATAGACATAAGCCACTTGTCCACCATACTTCCGCTGCTCCCACTGACTACGACAACCCTCTGGCAGAGTCATATACACGTACACATCTAAAGCTAGTTCAGAACGCCGCTATACTCATCCTCCTGCCGGGTCTCACAGTCTGGAACAACAGCAATGGCAAGTCTGGGTAAACAAGAACCTCCCTATCACCGTCCTTGAGGCTACCGGAGTACCTCTCGGGTGCCTGAGGTTACCCACCATATCTGCGGAGTGGCCAATGGAATGTCAAACCAGATTGAATCTTTAGGTTCTTATCAAATTTTCAGTAATCGTTTGCGGTTCTGGAATCACTTCCAGTTCTACCATACTCCCACTTATGTTTTCTGAAAAAGTCCATTTTTATTAAAACTGTGGTGAGTCAAGAACAATATCACTATTGATCTTCCAGATGGTAGAAAGTCAACCCTCGTCATAGCCCGGGTCAACCTACAAACAGCCATTACAGAAACGTGCCTTGAGTTATCCGGAATCTGGTTTTAAGCATAAGCCGGACAACTCCCCGTACCTTAACATCGTTAAAATATGAACTGTTCTATATCCAATACAGAAACAGAGGCACTGATTTAATTGAACCGGATTCAAATCATGCAGCTGTCTCCAGTGCATGTCAACTAAATGGAGAGAGGCCGATCAGCATTACTCAACTTAGGAGTGCTTCCAGTTATGAGTAACCTGAAATGGAAGCAAATTCTCTTAAAATCATTACTATCAACTGAATACTATACACAACTGTCTATATCTTCGATCACCTTGAAGAATCCTGATACTTGCAACATCTGGTTCTCTACTTTACTCTTATACCTATAACTTCTCAAAACTTGGACCTTGTGTTTCTACGAAACACTTGTCTAAAACTAGAGAAGTCATAAGTAAACCGAGTATAGTATGAGGACCAACCCCTCTGTCCTAATGGACACTGGACAACATACAATACTCTGTATAAGTCCCCTGAATTTAATAACTCATTCCCTGTATGTCGTAGGTTGAAAACTGTACTATGGTTATGAAGAATTACACCGCTGTTTAATGCTCCTTACCTAACCATCCACTGATATAGGTAAATGTCATGGACATAATTTCAAAAAGGTATATCTCACTCTATAAAAATAGATGTACAGATATATCAATTTGAAATTGGTGCATAACAGCGGGTATTCAAAACCAAATATTTGCCGTCCGGCAAACAACCCAGGTGACTTCCTCAAATATCACCAATTACAACGAATTCCGATATGATGAGGATGATCACCTAATTCCCAATAACTTACTCCCACTCATCATCTGTAAAACCATACAGATCTGAGAATCATACCTGGTAAATAAATACCCTGGAGCAAGTGTCTAATTGGGAAATCAGTTTTCTTTTGACAGTACACAGTGAAACTGAAACATTGAAATATTTCGTAGGGGTATCCTGGTATTCCTAGTAATGCCTCTTCTATTATCCAGATTCACAACTGTAACCGTATATTTCTATGTCATCTCTCCAATTCCCTTCATATGTCTTTAGTCATTACCTTCTATACACCCTCTTAGGCTAAATGGTTTTCTTCCTTCCCTACCGTTCGGCACCATCCTATGGTTTGGAAGAAGAATATCCAATAAGCATAATGAGTGTACTGTCCTAATCCTAGGAGCACTCGCAATGCGAGAGAAGGTGAAGATAAAAGACAACCGAATAAACCTTATTCCTATTTCTCCTGAACCAGAATCCATCCCCGAACTGGAACAAGTTCCTTTCGAGTTCGTATATAACCATACGATGGAGTATCCAAATAACTGTGGATCTTCGTAGTGATACGGTGTGTCCTGGAGAAATACAAAGGTGATTTAGGATTGGCGAAGAAATAGTTGGTTTGGTCGTGAATAGCAGTCGCAATTTACTTTGCCCTCTTACTAATCCCTTGATATGTCTTTACTTAATACCTTCTGTACACCATCGTTATGCTCATTGGTTTTCTTCATTCCCTACCGTTCGGCACCAGCCTATGGTTTCGAAGAAGACTATCAAATAGGCGTAACGGGTGTACTATCTCCTAAACCAAGGAGTACTCACAACCTGAGAGAAGGTAAAAGGAAAAGACAACTGAATAGTCCTAACCGTTTTCTCCAGAACCGGAAACCATCCTCGAATAAATTCCTTCGAGTTCGTATATAACCATACGATGGTTTTGTCCAATGGAAGTGGACGTTCGTAGTAATACGGGGTGTCCTGGAGAAAAGGGTAAAAGTAGGACTGGCAATGAAGTATGCAACTAGACAATCCAAAAACCAGTGTTCAAGAAGGTTTGGTTAATGTTGGTCACTGAGTCATAGTCAAGGGCCGGGTCATGGTCGCTGCCAAAGAGAAGGAGAAAAGAAACACTCAGCGTGCACTCTAACCTAGATCAGAATGGTTATCACTTTATCTTATCTGGAAACCTCCCACTGTACCGTCAAACTCTCCTCCAAACCTGAAAGAAGAATTAGTCGGGATCACCCGAGGAGTAAACCAACTCATCAGTGGGAATCGAGATCCAACTATCATCGCAGAATAACGTGACGGAATCTGCTCACGTTATCACACTCCAGAAGGTATGCGCATATCTGGCAAGTTTCAGTTTCTTTAGAAACTCCCGATATGATTTTTACCCCAGGCTCTTATGACCTTGACTTTGGCCAACAAATCATAAGTCACATGTCAAGTTCTACCCGTCATTCTCCAGGTTAATTTGAACCCACCCGTACCTACCTGTGACTTTGACCAACAAGGCAGTACGACTGTCCCAAACCAACGCATCTATCTATGCTGCATATGAATATCCAATAGCTACCGATCACTGTGCCTTGACTTTGGCCAACAAACACAGCTTGAATACTATTGACTATCCATATGAAATGACGGAGGGCTGCGAATGGTTTTTGGCGAAAAACCTTTAACGTAATGAACTTGATATCGTTGAAGGAACCGGATAGCTTTATAAAAATATAGTGACGAAAACCTTTGCTAAAGAGGTCACTCCCGGAGAAAGGATCTCGGCTCTTTCCCCGTAGAATGAGGTGCAGGACATTCCAACTGAATACCACGATGCAAAGAAAAAGTAAACGACTATCGTAAAGTTATTGCCCTGACGCAAACTTCTGTCCTAGGGGTCACTCCCGGTGAAGGGATCTTGGCCCTTGCCTCATCGACTGAGTTGCAGGATATTCCAACTGAATACCACTGTGCAAAACAAAATAGAACGTTCTTGCAATAATAGCTTTTTGAAAAATGTTCCAACAACATCAGAATAGGTTTGTTTAGCTTGCATTGATCCGAATCAACGCAGTCCCATCAATTGATCACACCAATAAAGAACGAAAATAATGATGTACGTATATGCCACCCGCATTCGCCACTGGCTCCCGTCATCACCCATTAGGTTACTTAACTTACGACAGAGCAGGGACTGGACTAGCGCGGGTGCAAAATATGTACAACATCTACTAGTATATATATCAATATATAATATTCGCTCAAGGCGTGATAAAATGCAACATCACAGAAATGTAATAAGCATCATAGAACAATACAGATATCTGGGATCCCCGGGATTCCCGTGGTCGTGTGGATAGCCTGTGCAATGAAATCCTAGACCCCTACGGGCGCGGCAAGTTACCCGCCAAAACCTGAAGCGAGGCAGCCCCTTTCAGCAACGTGAATGGACCACCCAGCACTTCACAGAATCCGGTAACTTGGGCACCCCTCCTTGGGTCAACCTGTACCCCCTATGAGTGCGGCGAATTGCCCGCCAATTCTAGAGTGAAGCCCCCTCCGTCTCAATGCCATGAGATGCGGGCCCGTTGCCCTCCAGAACCCGGCTATCCGTGCACCCCACCGTGGGGTAATCCTAGTACAGAAAGTAAAATATACAACGGGTACATCGACCTCAGCCCGGTCGTGCCCCAAAAGAATAATATACAAACAGGCAGTAACGGCAGTCCACATGTCGGACGCTCATCCCGCAATATCAAATGTACATAATAAACCAAATTGTACTACCATTGCATCCATGCTATCCACCACGACAATCCGCAACATCACAGCACAACACAGAACATCAACGTGAATGTCACGTTCGCAAATCCGTCTAAAAGGGCTATAGCAGATAGACTGGATTTACCGATCGAGTGACATTCACGGTCGCAGATATAATGTAAATACTGTGAACTAACATGTTCAAAATTTTCGAACGACAAAAATTCCCGAAGTGGGCCCCAAGCACAACTGTAGCACTCAAAGAAAATCTGGGCCCAAACAGAACATACCAAAAACCCTATTTCCATGTCAGAAGCCCACTGTAAAAATTTGGTGCTGAGAAGGCACAGAACGGCGGTGGAACCGTGGCCGGAAGGGGGTTATGGTCGCGGTTCCGCTGCGCTTCTATACGATCATGCCATCAATTTTTCACAGAATGCTTAGAAAACCCAGCTCGAATTTTTACAATGTACCAAATAATTTTTAGAGCACAGGAAAAATTCGACAGAAACTGGACATGAAAACGTGGTTTTTGGAAAATTTGTTCGATCGAACTTGTAAACACGTTAGAGCAAGCTATACTAGGTTAATGTCGTGGCTCTGATACCAATGTAAGTGCACGGCAGCGCCCCGGCCGTCAATCCGACGCCGGAATGCTGAAACGAAACTTTTACAAAACTGGTAAACCGGCACTACCGCTCACCATAAACCTGGATCGGGCCATTAACCTAATGCTAGCAAACTAGAGAATGAGTAGAAAGCTATACCGAGCGATCCTTGTCCTTCGGTCTTCGTCCTCCATCCCGATCTCCTCGCGGAATCTCCGTTCTTCATCTTCTCATCGGAAAGGGCACCACATCGCCGATTCTTTTTACGGGCTCCCATCTCTGGACCGAGACAACTCGGACACGAAGTTGGCAAGCCGACGTGTCCAAGAATGCTGTAGGTGAAGTGTAGAATGGATTGTCTCGATGCGGGTATGAAGTTGCCATATATGATGGAGGAATGAATAAATGAACTTTGGAGAGGGGTTAAGAATTTTTGTAGCAAGCTCAATGAGATGAAGAAATTCCCACCATAACAAAATGAATCCTCACTCTCGCCTAGTAGTGGCCGGCCTATACAAATATGGTGAAGGGAAAAATCAACAAGGGAGGTGAGTGCAGTAAAAGCAAGAGGTGATCATAACAAATGTGATGATCATGAGGAATAAAGGTCACATCCATTTCTAATCTTATCTTATCTCATTAATGCAAGCCATGATGAAGGAAAAAGAAAAGATGCTATCATAATCTCTCCATTTACAAGAAACCCCCTTCCACAATGCTAATTTGCACAACAGCAAATTAGCCCCTCCATCAGAAAAATCCGGCCAAGAAGGAACAAAGGAAAACTAGCCGAAACGGAATACAAACTGGCAACTTCAAAAATTGTTCCCATAATAACTTACAGGAAAACCCCGCGACTGTATATACATACCCGCATTTGTATTCCGGCCGAATACAAATGCAATGAGACAAAATCTACACTGTATAATACTAGGATCCGGCTTAAACCAAAGCCCGCTAGTATTATCCGTCCGATCATGATCCGTGCAATACCACACGTGTATGATCGAACCCTGCCATATCTCCATACGGACTCTACAGCGTTTCGCCCGAAACTTGAGAAACTGTCTGTGGGGGACTCTAAAGACTTGTCAATACTTTGGCTGTGGATTTAACCATTAGCACGTCAGAGGTATTAGCCATACGTAACGGGCTACCAGGTATTGACCAAAAGGGACGTCGATGAGCAAACTCATCCTGACACCCTACTGATACTGTCAGTGACAATATCCGTACAGTCCGGTCCGTTCGTCTATGAGCATCGCATGGCGGGCCTAGGGGGTTGTTAAAAGTCAGACCCCCAAAAGCGGTACAAGTCATGTTGGAGTATAGCCCAGAACACCTTGAGATACTACTGGAATACCAACCAGTAAATCTCCTGTCTTGGCCAAGGACTTCGTGTAATGGTTCTCCTAGACACATCACGACCTCACCCCCAATACCGGGAGAGACGAACCCCAGCAGATCCGCTCACTGCCTCCATGTGGCTCGGGACTGTACCCAACTAAAACCCGTTTGCACGTCTCCTTTGAGCGTGGTAGGGTAGTAATCAAAGTACAGTGGGAACTCACACGAGAAAAATGACGATCTCAGGTCGATGAACTAACCTGTACACATGTCACCAGGGAACTGCTATCTGACGTCAGGTATAATACCAACTAGCATGTTCCCGGCGAGTCCTGTCCGGTGTACTCATAACCCAATGAGCACCTGTATACATCTTAGGTGAACCAACTGACACCAGTGGCTTATGAGACCGGCCACCGCCCCTCGACGGGGTCTCGACTGTATACACTAGTCTACCCTAGAGTATCGATGCCCTGTCTCGAAAACTCCCACGACTAGGGACCTTTTAAGGATGTGCTTATAGACCCCATCTCCCACGTATATGATCGCCATCATACTGTTGGCCGTCAAGCAAGAATCCAAAGGGCTCTATCAACGCGCAATAGTGACCTGTAAGGTCACCTAAAGCAGTACACGATTATAAAGATAAACCAGATAGCATACTATCATCTTGAGTAAGACTGTCCTACCGGCATAGGTCCTCCATCAATCATTGCAATCACGTGCCTGTGATACAATAATTGACTCTGAGGACACTATCTCCAACAGGACCCTGGCTGTCCTACGATTTCAATAACCATTGGGGATAAGAACATCAACCGCGCTTTTTTGGATCTTGGTGCCAGTGTTAACCTGACTCCGTATTCGGTATATGAGCAACTAGGTGTAAGAGAGCTGAAACCCACACACTGTACTCTCCAAATGGCCGACTGATCTATCACCCATCCTAGGGGTGAGCTAGAGGATGTGTTAATCAAAGTCGGGGACTTCATATTCCCCGTTGACTTCATTGTTTTAGACACACAACCTGTAGCTAACCCCCGGAATCAAATTCCGGTGATACTCGGTCGCTCATTCCTTGCAACCTCAAATGCTGTGATCAATTATCGAAATGGTTCGATGAATCTATCTTTTGGAAACATGACATTTGAACTCAATATTTTTAGGTTGGGGAATCAGCCCTCCGAACCTAATGCTCATATACTAGACGTTTGTTCGATCCAAAAGATCACCCCAAAGGACTGTGAATTCGAGGAGTTTTTGTTCGATCACAGCAATCTTGATGCCACTAGTGCATTCCTCTTTGAACCTGCTGCTGTTTCCGCTCCCGACAATGATTATGAGTGTTTCACTTTTTCGAACGATCTTGGCCTGTCGCCACCCAAGCTTGAATCTTTTGAATTTTCAGATGCGTTAGCTGAACCATCCAACTCGGTCGCTTACACTCGTTTTGAGCCTCTACTGGAATCCTTTGAGTTCGAGACACTTTCTCTAATTTTGCCTTCAATCGTTTCACCTCCAACGCTCAAACTCAAGTTGTTGTTGTCTCACCTCAAGTATGCTTACTCTAGCTCCAGAGCAGGAGAAATCCCTTCTCACGGTCTTGCACATCAATCGACAAGCTTTTGGCTGGACAATGGCGGACATCACGGGGATTAGTCCCCTGATCGTTGAATATCACATTCATATGATGGATGATGCCAAACCAGCCCGGGATCCACAAAAACGACTTAATCTAGTCACGAAGGAGGCTGTGAAAAAAGAGATCATCAAATGTCTAGATAGTGGTATCATTTACCCTATCTCTGATAGCTAGTGGGTCAGTCCCATACACATTGTCTCTAAGAAGTCGGGCATAACGGTCATTACCAACGAGGAGAACGAGTTAATCCCTACTCGCACCCAAACTGGGTGGCGAATATGCATTGATTATAGAAAAGTCAACGCCGCAACGCGGAAGGACCACTTTCCGCTACCATTCTTTGACCAAATGCTCGAACGATTGGCTGGACATGAGTACTACTGTTTTCTGGACGGCTACTCCGGCTACAACCAGATTCCCAACACCGAGAAAGACCAGGACAAAACCACGTTCACCTGTCCTTTCGGCACGTTTGGATATCGTCGCATGCCCTTTGGGTTATGCAATGCGCCCGCTACCTTCCCGCGGTGTATGATGTGAATTTTCTCGGACATGGTGGAGAAATTCTAGGAGATATTCATGGATGATTCCTCCATCTTTGGAGATTCCTTTGACGAGTGTCTGCAGCATCTCGACGCTGTCCTTACCCGGTGTAAGGATAAAAACCTCACTTTGAACTGGGAGAAGTGCCACTTCATGGTACGCGAAGGTATTGTCCTAGGACATATCGTTTCGCAAAACGGCATTGAGGTTGACAAAGCAAAGATTGAAGTCATTTCCAATCTCCTTCCTCCCATATGCGTCAGAGACATCCGAGCTTTCCTTGTCCACGCTGGTTTCTATAGACGGTTTATCAAGGACTTTAGCAAGATTGCTAGACCCTTGACTCTTCTGCTGGCCAAGGATACCATATTCGACTTCAACTCGAGCTGTGCAACTGCGTTCGAATCACTAAAAAGCTCACTCACTTCTTCTCCCGTTCTTTCTTCTCCTGACTGGACATATCCCTTTGAGATTATGTACGATGCATCTGACTTTGTGCGATCCTAGGACAACACATTGATAAAATGCCGCACGTAATCTACTATGCTAGCTGAACCCTGAACGATGCCCAAATGAATTACACAACAACCGAGAATGAATTCTTGGCCGTTGTGTTTGCATTAGGAAAATTCAGGCCATACTTGATCGGCTCTCCAGTCATTGTCTACATAGACCAATCAGCTCTACGCCATCTTTTTGCAAAGAAGGATGCAAAATCTCGATTGATACGTTGGATCCTCTTACTTCAAGAGTTTGACTTTGTCATCAAGGACAAAAGAGGATGTGAAAATGTAGTCGCCGACCATCTTTCACGACTTCTTAGCCGACACTTCTACTTCCAATCAACGATGTTTTTCCGGATGAACAACTCTTGACAGTATCGTGCGAACCCTGGTACGCAGATATTGTGAACTATTTGGCAACAGGATTACTACCTAATGAATGGCCAAGTCAGGACAGACTTGGATTCTTATCCCAAGTAAAACACTTTTACTGGGACAAACCCTATCTGTTCAAGTACTGTCCCGACAGATTATTCTTCGGTATGTTCCTAATAATGAGTTCAAGAGTGTGCTGTCGTTTTGCCACGATCAAGCATGTGGCGGGCATTTTGGCCCAAGAAAGACAGCCGAGAAAGTCTTGCAGTGTGGTTTCTACTGGCCACAATTCTTCAAAGATGCTCATGATTACTGTAAGACTTGCTCCCAGTGCCAACACTTGGGCCGGATATCCAGGGGAAACGAGATGCCGCTCCAACCAATCTTGGTTGTCGAGATTTTTAATGTTTGGGGTATTGATTTCATGGGGCCGTTTCCCAGCTCTTTTGGGAACTTGTATATTCTTCTACCTGTTCATTATGTCTCTAAATGGGTCGAGGCTGTTCCCAGCCGGACGATTGACAACAAGGTTGTCATTCGATTCCGTAAAGAAAACATCTTTTCCCGGTTCGGGCACCCCCGCGCGATCATTAGCGACAATGGGACGCATTTCTGTAATAAGACTTTCAAGGCCTTGATGCGGAAATACTCCATTAATCATAAGCTATCCATGCCCTACCATACCCAAACATGTAGGCAAGCCGAAGTTTGTAATCGGCAAATCAAGCAAATTTTGGAGAAAACGGTTTCCAAGAACTGTAAGGATTGGTCTTTGAAACTCACTGATGCCCTTTGGGCATTTCGAACTGCTTATAAGACAGATCTTGGCATGTCTCCTTATCGGCTTGTTTACGAAAAGGCTTGCCACCTTCCTGTGGAAATCGAGAATCGCGCATTTTGGGCGATCAAGGAGTTGAATCTAACCCTTGAAGATGCGGGCAGCAATCGGAAGCTGCGGCCAGCAATCGGAAGCTGCAGCTGAACGAATTGAACGAGCTTCGGGATGAGGTTTACGACAACGCTGTAGGGTTCGTAGGAACTCTTACAAGCGTCTATAAGGCATCAACCATGCCCGAATAAAAATTTTGACGTGCCGAACAACCCAAAGCCGGGATCTTTGCTAGATAATTAGGGTTTAACATGCAAGTAAACATCTTTACAACTAAGAGTGAGTGATTACTGTTCCCCTCCGAAAGACGGCGCAAGACGGACATCTTGCCTGAAATTCGGGGCAGATGCTAATTGGTGCTACCCGTCCACCTCTCCGAAGATGCCAAGTTGATTTATGGCACCGTGTGTCGAAGGTATGAACGGATGCGGCCGATGTAGCAGACTTCGTCAGATTCCCCCTCGCTTGAGGGCGTTTTGATTGTGGGGATGCTTTTCCCTACAGGCGCAAGCCCCTGCTGTTAATTACGCTACCGCATTGCGGTAACAACTTTCTCCTTCTCCAGATGGTCGCTTCGTGTCGTGGGTGTTTGTTTTGTGTTTGGTTGCCCTTGGATTGTATACGGAGACTAAGTTATGTTGTCGCCCGTAGGGCGTGGACTAGTTCAAATCCGTATCTTTCTTAGATTTGGGTTTGAGGGGTTTGGGTTTAAGGATACATTAGCCTTATTTGAGACTAAGATTGACTTAAACGTTAGTTAAGGATACGTTAGTCTAATTTTAGACTAAGATCAACTTAACGGGATCGTTTAGATCCAACAAAAGAGCAATTAGGCTCTATTGTTTAGTTTAATGAAATTGCAGTCGATTACCAGTTTAAGAACTTGGTGGTCTAATGTTAGTTTTAAGACATCGCGGTCGAGGTTAAGGACATCATAGTCCATGGATTTAAGGACTCCACAGTCCATTATTAGTTTTAAGACATCACGGTCAAGCTTAAGGACTTCATAGTCCGTGGAATTAAGGACTCCACAGTCTAATGTTAGTTTAAAGACATCACGGTCGAGGTTAAGGACATCATAGTCCGTGGGTTTAAGGACTCCACAGTCCGTTGCTAGTTTTAAGACATTACGGTCGAGGTTAAGGACATCATAGTCCATGAGTTTAAGGACCCCACAGTCCGTAGAAATGTATGGTTATCGGGACTTGTCACCTCTTTGAAGACGTTGAGGAATTACAACGACAATTATCAAAGGAGTGAAGAGATGTACCCTTGAACCAAGGTTGCTTGGGGATTTGTAGTCCAATTTGGAACTAAGATCAAATAATTAGATTATGAGCACATTGGCACAGTTAAATCTGAATTGAGGACGTATGGCCTACTTGGGCTAAGTCCAATCAAGTTTGGAATATTGGCCCTCTGTTGGTCCATTGAAGGGGAGTTAGCCAATTGGGCTGAAGCTAGTGTTCAACACTAAAGAACAACAGTGTTAAACACTGGTAATGAGATTATCAAATTAGTGTTTAAACACTAGAAATGTGATTCTCAAATTAGTGTTAAACACTAACAGATAACAGTATTAAACACTGGCAAAAAAATTATCAGATTAGTGTTAAACACTAGAAGAGGAGGGATCATGTGGGGGCATGTGATAGCATCAAAAAGTGGGGCCAGATCCCCTTATTTTGTTCTCAGGATATTCAGATAAGTGTTAAACACTTTTTTTTATTTTTGAGCATCACGTGCTGACACGTGATGGTGATTCATGCGCTGACTGTTAAACCGTTTGCTGAGGGGTCACGTGGTAACACCTGAGAGCGCCCAAAGCCTTCATTTCCTTTGTTTTTCCTTTCTATGTTTTGTAGGTCACTTGTGAGAACGTGAGGCATTGCCTGAGGATTAATTCCTTCCTATTTTGGAGGATCTTTTCAGGGTTCACGTGGGGACACGTGACCCAAGTTCTTTGCATGCACAGAGATCTCTTTAGTCCCTTTATTTTATTTTGAGAATTAAATTCTCTGCAGGGTTAAACCCTAATTATAATTTTGGAGGAATTAAATTCCTATATTTGCGGAAGAATTAAATTCTTATGTAGGGTTAAACCCTAATTTCTTTTAAAGGAATTGAATTCCCATTAAACTGAGAGAATCAAATTCTCAATTAGGGTTAAACCCTAGTTTTGCCCATTTTGAAGGAATTAAATTCCTATAGTTTTAAGAGAATTAAATTCTCAGATAGGGTTTAAACCCTGATTTCATCATGAAGGAATTAAATTCCTGTGAGTTTGGGAGAATTAAATTCTCATATAGTGTTAAACCCTAATTTTGTTTTGGGAGAATTAAATTCTCTAAACTCAATTCTCTCTCTATGTTTTAGATCTGCATGGCAGGATCTCAACCCGATGAGAATTAAATTCTCAACTTTTGGGGAGATGTGCTCTGTGCAGAACAAGAGGAAGAACTAAGTTCTTTTGCAGAAGAGTTAAACTCTTAGATACTGAGAATTAAATTCTCTATTTGAAGTTTTGAACCCCTTTCTTTTCTCACCTAGGGTTTTTCTTTGTAGAGAATTAAATTCTCCTTTCTTTTCTCTCTGAAATTTCAAGATTCCAAGGCTCTCTCTCTCTAAAACTCTCCATTTTCTCTTCTCTTGGCTCCTATTTATAGGAGAAGGAAAAGAATCAATTTGTTTAGTAAATCTCTCATTGAAAGATTTTGTTTGTTTTCATAATTAATATGATGCTTTAGATTATTAAGTGAGTTTTATTCACCGTTGGATTTTCAATCCAAAGATATTCTGTTTGTTATTTCTGGTGAGATTTATGGAAATCTTTCCTTGTTTTAAGATTTTTCCATAAGTTGGTGATATTTAATCACCCCTGGATTTTTAATCCAACGGTTCTCCTTAATCATTTCCCATTTGGAAAGATTTTAGAGAAGTTTAGAATTTTGATTCTATTGATTTATGAAGCTTTCAAAGCCTATCACGTGTTGGCACGTGACCGCTCCTCCTTCAGAGTTTTAATTCTGTATTTTAATTGGGCTGAAGGGTCATCACGTGTCAACACGTGACCTCTGGTCACGTGTGAGCATGTGACCTCTGGTCACGTATGAGCACGAGACCCCCCTTTGGGGTCTTTCTTCAGCCACTTGTTTTACTTAGGATTTTTACTTCTGTAAACAGACCACGTGTCAACACGTGACCCTTGGTCACGTGTGAACACGTGATGCCTCATTGGGGCCTTTATAATTTGATAGAATTAAACTCTGCATTTCAACTGGGCTAAAGAACATCACGTGTCAGCATGTGACCCTTGGTCACGTGTGAGCACGTGACGCTCCTTTGGGGTCTTTCCTCAGCCGCCTACTTCTGCTTCGCTTAAATTTTAACTCTGTAAATGGATCACGTGTCAACACGTGACCCTTGGTCACGTGATGCTTCATTGAGAAATTCCTGATTTTTAATCAGGAAACAAATGCCCCCACAGCGTCGCATTCACGTGTCTGCACGTGAGTGAAACGCTGTCACTTTTGTGACCGTTGGATCTGTCTAGGGAATAGGGTAGGTGAAACGTTTTTGTAACACCTGAGTTGGTGTTTTGTGGTAATTGTGTTTAATGTGGGGGTTTTGGTAAAAAGTTTACCAAAACGGCTTTTAAATATTTTATCTGGTTTTATGAATATTTTATCTGGACAGCACACACTTGTGCATGTTAGCTAAGGGTTAAGCCTAGGGTTAAACCATGCTTAGATGACCATGGTGGTTTAAACCATTTGGTTAAGATAATTGGGTTAATTAAGGGGTTTTAGTTTTAAAATTTAGATTAGAGTTGGGGTTTACTTGTGTTGAGGAGAGAGAGAGCCATGGTGGCTTGAGCAAGCAAGAATTTATTAAGAGAGAGAGAGAGAGGTGGCTCTAGGGTGTGTCATGATCCATCTCATTTCAAATCTTTTGCTTTCCCCTCACATCTCTCCCTCTCACTCACATCCTTCCCTCACATCTCCCACTCTCACACTTCACCACAAAAGCAACACAACACCACCAACAAAACAACAACAGCTGCAGCAGCTGCAGCAGCCTTGGCAACAGCCACAACATCATAAGCAGCAACAACAACCAAACTGCTGTTGAAAACAGCATCGGCAACAGCTGCAACAGCAACAACAACAGCTGATCAGCAGTAGCAGCAGCACTCCTCCAGCAGCAACACACTCTTCTTCTTCTTCCCTTCTCCCTCATCTAGGATCTCTAGAGGTATAACACCTTAACTCAACTCCTATCTTGCTAAGTTATGGTTATTTGGCTGAAATTTAGTGTTATTATGTGAGTTAGTGCTAGTTTTAGGTAAATTTGAATGAGACTTGACCAAGTGATGGTTTTGATTGTTAGTATGGCCTAATTAGATGCTGTTGAGACCAGTTGACCATAAATTTGCCCCAGATTCCAGTTATATTCCAGATTTGTTCGACTTGGTGTAATTTAGCGATTTTGTCGACTTTGTGACCTTTCTAGAATCTGCTTTCACCCCAAGCCCCCTTAAATAATTTTGAGTTGGCAGTGAGATGTGCAGGAAAACAGAAACCAACACCCAAAACCCTAGCCCCCACCTCATTCCCCAAGCCGCAGATTTAATCCCCCTGGCCGCAATTTGCGGCCAGAGCAGGGGGGAATCATCTCGTTCTTGTTCTGTGGCCCTATTTCCAGTAGACTTGACCCTGGGTATGTGCAGTTTTGTATGATTCCAATCAGGGTAGAATCTGGGTTGATTTTCTTGAGTTGGCGCATGATTTACGACTTGTTTTAGTATAGGATTTGGTATTTGATGATTCGTTTCTGTCGGGTGGCGTTTGGACGTCAACGACGAGTGGATATTGGCTGCGTTTGTACGTGAGGCTATAGGTTTTTACCTATGGGCGTAGCGTGTACCGTTTTGGTTTCCGACATGGTTTTCATGTGCTTTAGCGTTTGTGACATCCTTGTAGGTACCCCATGTAATGTCGAGGCGTTGGAGATGCAAATGGCGACGTCGGCACCGGCACGCATAAAGCAAGGTGAGTAGATTTATGTCTATGGGGAGAAGTCGGGTGGATGGCGTATAGCACCCCCGCAGTTCGTGGTGATGTATACGGATGCGTATACACCCCTACAATTATTATATGTTGTTTGGAAATTATTGATGTTAAAGATGGATATTTGGTATGCTTGGATGATTTAGTGTCGCGAAACCCTAGAGTAGTGGTCGTAACTCACATGCGCACACACACCCATACTTGCATACATTCTTCTTTCATATGTGCTTATGGGATTCTATATAGTTATTGTGTTCACATGGGTATGGGACCACGTGTTCATATACGGATTTGAGGATGATACTTGGGATTGAGATTAGTCGATGATATTTGAGCTGAGATTATGATATCGGTGATATGGCAGGATTCGTACTTGAGATACGTCATGATGTTATAGTGGATCTTGGATGACGATACCATATGAATAGTTATATATATAAAATGATCGACATGTGATTGTATTACGAGATATGATATGATATGATATGACAAGATCTTCATGATAGGCCGCATTGGGCGATGTATACTCCTTGTGATGATATGTGCTGATGATATCGATTCATACAAGACTGTCGATCAGTAGTCAGATCATGATTCTAGTGATGATATTAGCATTGTACTAGACGTAGGTCAGTACCCGGATGATGATCTTGATAAAGAGAATATCAGTGGAACAGTGTGATGAGTATGATATTGACCCGTACCCAGATTTGGGGATGCCGTACGATGGATTTACGTACGAGCTATATCTTTATGTTTGATCCGCACTCTTGACTTGGTAATAACTGATTATAGAGATATGGTATCGGATGTGATATTATCGAGGCGGGATCACCGACTAATATATATATATATATATATATATATATGTATGTATGTATGTATGTATGTATGTATCGACTCAGAGGTTAGGCGGTTTCCCTTACCTTTAGTTAGCCTATTAGCTCAGCCCTGTAGTTGGTGTAGCTGTGTGACTCTTTTGACATTAGATGCAGTTTTGCTATCATTGTGTTTGGTATTCAGCTCCCGCACATTATTATTGTTGCTCCGCATCGCATACTTATATTGTGATTCATATTCTATTATTGATATCATGCTGTTAGGACACCAGCACCATTACCGATGATGCGTATGTTCCACGTACACTTACTTGCCGGCTCATACACATCTTCATCGGTAGTTGCCATGTCACTACACAGTAGTATCATTGCATCAGGATATGACTCTTGTATGTGGATACTATTATTCCATGTTGCATGATATACTGTTATACTTGCACTTCATTGATATTTCACATACATCATGCTTTCTGATTATGCGCATTGAGATATGTTGTTTCTATGATATTTCTGGATTTGTGAACCGTGGCATTTCAAAGAGATTATGTAATTGTTTTAAAAACCCGGTTACCCTTGATATGGTATTTCAGTGAGTCCACCATGTGTTTTCTCGTTTCTGAGAGTAACATGTGAGACTCGAGTTCGAGGAGTGGGGGAACCGTTTCGTGTACATGGTGGGCCCGGTGCGGTACCCCGGGGCTAGAGGATCGCAGATGATGGCATTGAGCCTGGCAGGGGAGCATTACCGACCGGTGATTTTACCCGACGCGTCGGATATCTGGAGGATACCGTCGTGGTCTTGAGATTGATGGTAGGGGCCGGTCTGGATTGACAGCGCCCTAGATTGTGAGATTTATCTGAGACTTTGAGATATTGAGGTACAGAGACATTGAGATTGAGGCTATGTTTTGTGCCGATGCTGGGCAGATGTTTCATGATGTTTTTCCATGATTTTGACTATATACTCATATTTACATGCATGATGCTTTTTGTCATTGGGTGACACGTGGACGGGATCCACATATTTACAGACATTGATCACATACAGACTTTGGTTACATTGATCATACTTCATATGTATATATAACAGGGGATGAGGACGCTGTTATATATGCCCTTACACCAATATTAGTGGAATAGGACGCTAATATATGTGTATTGATATCAATTTAAATACTTCATCATACTTTTCATGCATGCATACATCATCCATATGATACATTGCTACCTGAGGCACTGACACGGGCACATGGGATTACATTTGGGTTAGATAGTTATCTTAGCCATTGTTATAGGCTGCTGGTTATATATTTGAGGATTATATATTATGATCGTATGACCTAGGATTGCGTCATACATGCAATTTCTGTTCGTAGATGTTTTTCTATTCATGAGTTGGCAACTCACCCCCGTTGTGCCCCAGTTTCTTGCCGGTTTTTCCGTACAGGTTTCATTACGGCTTTGCTGGCATTACTTCCATTTCTGGGTGACTTGCTAGAAGGTGGATTTATTTGTATCGTACCCATCATTATTCATTGTATATTATTATTCAGTTGTATCTAGAGGTTCCATCAACCAAACATGTATTTATTTCAGATAGAGACCAGTGATGTTATTCTTTTGACCGTAGAGTCGCGCGTTACATTTCTCTGGGTTTCTGGCTGTTGTGATCCTCGCCTTTAGGCGTTTTATATTATTGCTTGTGTGGTTGTGACCGTCGATTGACGAAGAGCTAGCTCCCACTTGGGGATGTATTTTCATTATATATGCTTATCAGGTTTTGTACCCGTTTGGTGTCAGTTTTTACAAAGGAAACTCTGCCGAAATTTTTAGAAAAGACTTATTATTTTAAAATGTGTATTTCGGCGCATGTTGCAAACTATTTGATTTAAAATGGTTTTTCCTACACTCTATTACTTTCCTTGGTTTGGATTTCTGGGTTTGCGGCTTACTTAGATTGCGTACGCCTTGAGACGTTCGTAGTTTAAGTGCCGGTCATATTCCGTACTTTCGAGACGTGACAAAGTTGGTATCAAAGTGTTAGGTTTTACCTTCGGAGCGTAGGATGACCCTTGGTTGATGGAATTGGTGACTAAAGTAGAGTGACGTACCGTGGGTATGTTCCGCGGCATACTTACGATACGCTACTCCGCTTAAGAAGCCTTAGGATGTACATTTATTTGCTCAGTATTATATTCATTCATGATCTAGCCTCATCGGTACCAATTATGGTTTTGCTGCCACGATTACGGGTAGGGAGAGCTACGGCTAGAGTTGCGGTCAGCACGAGCTCGTTACGAACGAGGACTGACCAGGGCGTAATTCCGGCGACACACGATTGTGAAGATGTGTCTTTTTATTGAGTTTTCGCGCCACGAGCGTTGGATGGATCGCTGTATGAGATTACTCGGACGTGCAGATCAGCACCAGAGGATTGAGCCACTGATAGAGGCCAGCCAGATTTTGATGACCGTTGAGGTATGGCTTATTCATGATGATTGAAGCACTGTTCAGCGTGCAAACGAGTGAGCCAGTTATTGCTGCGAACGACGGGATATCGCCCCAGATGTTGGAGCTATTGCAGTACGAGATTGTACTAAGAGATTATTGAAGGTCGCTAGTCACCGAGGATGAATGACTAGGACATGTGGATCGTTCGCTACCCGATGCGAGGTCATCAGATAGATTGATTCCAGCTAGAGACGACTTCACGCGGAGACGTTGAGAGTTGACAGAGACGATCGAATGTCAGAAACCTATTATTCCAAGTTTAAAGTATTCGGAAAGACATGCAGGCAATTCTATGGACCCTCTAGAAGAATGAAACCCTAACTCGACTTAATGACCGTGTGAAAGCTTTTGAACCTTAGGGTTTGCGGCAGTTCCGCGGCGCCATTAGTGAAGCTTGGGTTTGCCCTTCTACGGCTGGACCATCGATGCTGTGGTACGTACTCGATACTGTTAAACTGTACCCAAGATGTTGAGCTCTTGAGGGATTAGGAGGTTTTGAAAAATCGATCGGATGGCTCGACTTCATTCGAATGCTTGGTGGTGAGATGCATTTCTTAGGAGACTCCAGATACGAGGATAGCCGTTGAAGCTCAGTCCATGCAGCCACGACGAAACGAGTCCGAAGCAGTCGACATTTGAGAAAAGTGGAGTAAGAGGTTCGTACAAGATCTGGATGAGATGGCGTTCCACTCCGCCGACATCAGAGATGCGATGAACATGCCTAGGCATAGTACTGGATATATCATCCAGAAGGAGTCGCGATGAGTATGCAGCCATTCCGGAGCAAGGAGCAGATATAGTAAAGGACGATAACTTCCGGACAGTTAGCAGAGATGAGACTTGGAAGAGACCTTGAGTAGGATTCCTTCCAGGACACTGCTGCAATGATATTTGCATCTAGGATCAGATGTGTCACATGCATTCAAAGAGCCAGAGGCCGACGCCAGTGACATGCTGCTTTACAAGTGGCCATGAGGATTGACCGAGAAATGACCAGAGAAGTGCCAGAACGGAATCGTCCCCGTTAGCACACCTGACAGGGCCGATGAGCCGATGGATCGTGAGATTGGTAAGGAGACTTGGACCCAGGAGCGGTCATATTACGCACACCAGCAGGCCAGAGTTCAGGATCGTCGACGAGATATGCTATAAGTGATCACGACAGTTGGCCAGAGATTCTTGGAGGATGTGCTTGAGCGGGACCATTCCGCCATACTTGATTTCGATGTTTTGGGCGATCTATTCGCATGACTGATTTTGATGATTGGGTTTCATGATATTTGTTTTCATGCACCATGGTTGCACTTACTGAGTATTTACGATTTTCGCACAGTTGTCGCACTTGATATCGTTTTCGTGCTATGGTTTCACATGTTTATGATTTTATGGGTTTTAGACAGTGGAGTTGATTTCGTGCGTATGTACGCACACGATTTGATTTTTGCACTCGGTATAGTTCATATATGCTGGTAGTGCAGTGATTCGCATTTTGTGCACTTAGTTGCACTGGACTTTGATTTCGATTGTGATGTTTGATATTTATTTTGTGCACCTTGTACACCCGATTGGATTTTGCGCATGTTCGGTGCTTGATATTTGGTTTCATGATTTCGTGCGTGATGGATGCACTGGATTTGGATTTTCGCGCATGTTGGGTGCATGTTATGAGATACGATTTTGGTGCACACCAGATGCACTAACTCGAGATTCTTCGTGCATGTCAGATGCACCTGTTTTGCTATCAGGCACACACGTTGCCTATGACAGATGTTTCGTGCACACCCGATGCACTTAGATATTGTTTCTGTGCGCGTATATGGCACATTCGTGGATTTTGATTTCCGTGCGCACCAGACGCACGTAGTATTCATATGCATATTTTGGGATTGATTTCGTATGGGGCGGTACATTTTTGTGTTATTTGTGATTTGTTTTCGTACTAAGCAGGACTAGTCAGATGACAGTACCTGAGTATATTTGGCATACACTTCCTTTAGATATTTACATGTACAGATTTGATATTTACATGTATAGTTCCGATTTATAGCATATCGGTTTTGCTTTGGATTTGGCATTCGTGTTTTCACCTTGACTCCGATGATTGCGGGATGCTTGACGGAGTTTTGATTTCGAGTTATCTGCTCATTACTCATGCGCATGTATTGCGCTACGTTGCGTTTTATGTATTGATGATTTCGGAGCCCCGTTGACTTGGACCTTTTATTGAAATGTTTTAGAATTTGGGGTTTTAAATTTAAATTCGGGGACGAATTTTCTTAAGGGGGAAGATTGTAACACCTTAGTTGGTGTTTTGTGGTAATTGTGTTTAATGTGGGGTTTTTGGTAAAAATTTGCCAAAATGGCTTTTAAATATTTTATCTTGTTTTATGAATATTTTATTGGAATTTTATCTGGACTGCACACACTTGTGCATGTTAGCTAAGGGTTAAGCCTAGGGTTAAACCATGCTTAGATGACCATGGTGGTTTAAACCATTTGGTTAAGATAATTGGGTTAATTAAGGGGTTTTAGTTTTAAAATTTAGATTAGAGTTGGGGTTGACTTGTGTTGAGGAGAGAGAGAGCCATGATGGCTTGAGCAAGCAAGCATTTATTAAGAGAGAGAGAGAGGTGGCTCTAGGGTGTGTCATGATCCATCTCATTTCAAATATTTTGCTTTCCCCTCACATCTCTCCTTCTCACTCACATCTTTCCCTCACATCTCCCACTCTCACACTTCACCACAAAAGCAACACAACATTACCAACAAAACAACTACAGCCATAGCAGCTGCAGCAGCCTTGGCAACAGCCACAACATCATAAGCAGCAGCAGCAGCAGCAACCGAACTGCTGTTGAAAACAGCATCAGCAACAGCTGCAACAGCAACAACAACAGCTGATCAGCAGTAGCAGCAGCACTCCTCCAGCAGCAACACACTCTTCTTCTTCTTCTCTTCTCCCTCATCTAGGAACTCTAGAGGTATAACCCCTTAACTCAACTCCTATCTTGCTAAGTTATGGTTATTTGGCTGAAATTTAGTGTTATTATGTGAGTTAGTGCTAGTTTTAGGTAAATTTGAGTGAGACTTGACCAAGTAATGGTTTTGATTATTAGTATAGCCTAATTAGGTGCTGTTGAGACCAGTTGACCATAGATTTGCCCCAGATTCCAATTATATACCAGATTTGTTCGACTTGGCGTAATTTAACGATTTTTTCGACTTTGTGACCTTTCTAGAATCTGCTTTCACCCCGAGCCCCCTAAAATAATTTTGAGTTGGCAGTGAGATGTGCAGGAAAACAGAAACCAACACCCAAAACCCTAGCCCCCACCTCATTCCACAAGCCATAGATTTAATCCCCCTGGCCGCAATTCGCGGCCAGAGCAGGGGGAATCATCTCGTTCTTGTTCTGTGGCCCAATTTCCAGTAGACTTGACCCTGGGTATGTGCATTTTTGTCTGATTCCAATCAGGGTAGAATCTGGGTTGATTTTTGAGTTGGCGCATGATTTACGACTTATTTTAGCATGGGTTTTGGTATTTGATGATTCGTTTCTGTCGGGTGGCTTTTGGACGTCAACGACGAGTGGATATTGGCTGTGTTTGCACGTGAGGCTATAGGTTTTTACCTATGGGCGTAGCGTGTACCGTATTGGTTTCCGACATGGTTTTCATGTGCTTTAGCGTTTGTGACATCCTTGTAGGTACCCCATGTGACGTCGAGGCGTTGGAGATGCAAATGGCGACGTCGGCACCGGCACGCATAAAGCAAGGTGAGTAGATTTATATCTACGGGGAGAAGTCGGGTAGATGGCGTATAGCACCCCCGCAGTTCGTGGTGATGTATACGGATGCGTATACACCCCTCCAATTATTATATGTTGTTTAGAAATTATTGATGTTAAAGTTGGATATTTGGTGGGCTTGGATGATTTAGTGTCACGAAACCCTAGAGTAGTGGTCGCACCACACATGCACACACACACACCCATACTTGCATACATTCTTATTTCATATGTGCTTATGGGATTCTATATAGTTATTGTGTTCACATGGGTATGGGACCACGTCTTCACATACGGATTTGAGGATGATACTAGGGATTGAGATGAGTCGACGATATTTAAGCTGAGATTATGATATCGGTGATATGGCTGGATTCGTACTTGAGATACGTCCTGATGTTATAGTGGATCTTGGATGACGATACCATATGAATAGTTATATATATAAAATGATCGACATGTGATTGTGTTACGAGATATGATATGATATGATATGACAAGATCTTCATGATAGGCTGCATTGGGCGATGTATACTCCTTGTGATGATATGTGCTGATGATATCGATTCATACGAGACTGTCGATTAGTAGTCAGATCCTGATTATACTGATAATATTAGCATTGTACTAGACGTAGGTCAATACCCGGATGATGATCTTGATAAAGAGAATACCAGTAGAACACTGTGATGAATATGATATTGACCCGTACCCAGATTTGGGGATGCCGTACGACGGATTTACGTACGAGCTATATCTTTATGTTTGATCCGCCCTCTTGACTTGGGAATAACTGATTATAGAGATATGGTATCGGATGTGATATTATCGAGGCGGGATCAATGACTAATATATATATATATATATATATATATATGTATCGACTCAGAGGTTAGGCGGTTTCCCTTACCTTCAGTTAGCCTATTAGCTCAGCCCTATAGTTGGTGTAGCTGTGTGACTCTTTTGACATTAGATGCAGTTTAGCTATCATTGTGTTTGGTATTCAGCTCCCGCACATTATTATTGTTGCTCCGCATCGCATACTTATATTGTGATTCATATTCCATTATTGATATCATGCTGTTAGGACACCAGCACCATTACCGGTGATGCGTATGTTCCACGTACACTTACTTGCCGGCTCACACACATCTTCATCGGTAGTTGCCATGTCACTACACAGTAGTATCATTGCATCAGGATATGACTCTTGTATGTGCATACTATTATTCAATGTTGCATGATATACTGTTATACTTGCACTTCATTGATATGTCGCAAACATCATGCTTTCTGATTATGCGCATTGAGATATGTTGTTTCTATGATATTTCTGGTTTTGGGAACCGTGGCAATTCAAAGAGATTATGTAATTGTTTTAAAAACCCGGTTACCCATGATATGATATTTGAGTTCGTCCACCATGTGTTTTCTCGGTGCTGAGAGTGACATGTGAGACCCGAGTTCGAGGAGTGGAGGAACCATTTCGGGAACATGGTGGGCCCGGTGCGGTACCCCGGGGCAAAAGGATCGCAGATGATGGCGTTGAGCCTGGCAGGGGAGCACTACCGACCGGTGATTTTACCCGACGCGTCGTATATCCGGAGGATACCGTCGTGGTCTTGAGATTGATGGTAGGGGCCGGTCTGGATTGACGGCGCCCTAGATAGTGAGATTTATCTGAGACTTTGTGATATTGAGGTACATAGACATTGATATTGAGGCTATGTTTTGTGCCGATGCTGGGCACAGGTTTCATGATGTTTTTCCATGATTTTGACTATATCCTCATATTTACATGCATGATGCTTTTTGTCATTGGGTGACACGTGGACGGGATCCACATATTTGCAGACATTTATCACATACAAACTTTGGTTGCATTGATCATACTTCATATGTATATATAACAGGGGATGAGGGCGTTGTTATATATGCCCTTACACCAATATTAGTGGAATAGGACGCTAATATATGTGTTTTTATATCAATTTAAATACTTCATCATACTTTTCATGCATGCATACATCATCCATACGATACATTGCTACCAGAGGCACTGACACGGGCACACGGGATTACATTTGGGTTAGATAGTTACCCTAGCCATTGTTATAGGCTGCTGGTTATATATTTGAGGATTATATATTATGATCGTATGACCTAGGATTGCGTCATACATGTGATTTATGTTCGTAGATATTTTTCTATTCACGAGTTGGCAACTCACCCCTGTTGTGCCCCAGTTTCTTGCAGGTTTTGCCGTATAGGTTTCATTACGGCTTTACTGGCACTACTTCCATTTCCGGGTGACCTGCTAGTATGTGGGTTTATTTGTATCGTACCCATCATTATTCATTGTATATTATTATTCAGTTGTATCTAGAAGTTCCATCAACCAAACATGTATTTATTTCAGATAGAGACCAGTGATGTTATTCTTTTGACCGTAGAGTCGCGGGTTACATTTCTCTGGGTTTCTGGCTGTTGAGATTCCTTTTCTGTTGTGATCCTCGCCTTTAGGCGTAGTATATTATTGCTTGCGTGGTTCTGACCGTCGATTGACGAAGAGCTAGCTCCCGCTTAGGGATGCATTTTCATTATATATGCTTATCTGGTTTTGTTCCCGTTTGGGGTCCGTTTTTACAAAGGAAACTCTGCCGAAATTTTTAGAAAAGACTTATGATTTTAAAATGTGTAATTCAGTGCATGTTGTAAACTATTTGATTTAAAATGGTTTTTCCTACACTCTATTACTTTCCTTGGTTTGGATTTCTGGGTTTGCGGCTTACTTAGATTACGTACGCCTTGAGACGTTCGTAGTTTAAGTGCCGGTCATATTCCGTACTTTCGGGACGTGACAGTTTTCCATCATATCCTATAAATGCAGGGGTCTCTCCAGAAGTGCCTCCACTCTTTCATCTTCTTCCTTGCGACTTTTTCCTTTTTTGAGAATTTAATTCTCGTTTCCAGAGCTTAGTTCTCTGCCTCGAATATTTTCAGAGTTTAACTCTGTCTAAGAAACACCAATCTCTTCAGGTAATGTCTTTGGATGATCGAAGAACTTTCTTGCATAAAACTCTCTGGATTTTAAATCCATACCAAGGGCTTTTTCCTTTTAACAAGAACCCATTTTTCTTTAAGTTCTTTAACAAGAACAGAAAACTATTTAACCTTCAAATAGTAGATCTCTTAGGGTTTCTCTAATCTTTAGGGATCGGTGGTGGTGTTTGTCTTTTCCATGGAATCATCAAAAAGCTCTGGATATGGGAAAAGAATTTCTGGGAATTTAATTCCCTTTTTCAAAAAGGGATTTAATTCCTATGAAGAACTTTGTTCTTCTCAGGGGACTTCGTGGGTTTGATTTGCCACAGAGTCCAAGATGAATTTCTTTTTTTAGGGAAGTGTGTAGGGTCATTTGAAATCCACTGCCTATTTAATGAGAATCATCCTTTTGTCTCATTATAATTGCTTTGCCTCATCATTAGCCAGCCGTCATATTGATCTTGTGGGACCCATGTGTTTTGTAACCAATGATCCCATAAAATGAGTCCGCTGTCGTTTTCTTCCATGGTCTCTTCATATATATATATATATATATATATATATATATATATATTTATATATTTATTTATATATTTATATATTTATAATCATATATATATACACTGTTGGCTTTGCTTTTAACAGTTTCCCCTTATTTTATTTCAGGTACAATGACTTCCGTTCCGTACTTTCCTTTCACTCGCTCGGAGGCCGCTTTTCCTTAGTCGCCATCTGATGAGGAAATGATGGCGATGATCAGGGCTCATGACCCGAACTGTACAAATTTTGCTTTTTTGGGGGACCTGGTATGGTCATATTATCCAGGGCCGTCGGAGTTTTCTTTGCGAAATGCCGACGGGGCCTACCTTTCCGTTCCTGCCGATGGATCGACAAGGGACTGTCTTTGCTGTGGAGATGCCGAATTGGACTCTAATGAGACAGCTTGAGCCTTTGACGACTGGCATCCCAAACCATCCGATCCCGGCCATAGATTTTCTGGGGCGCCGTATTTGCCAGGGGGAGGCCCAACCATGGGGGCAGAACTACAAAATAGGGCTCACCCCCCAACACCCCACGGGCTATCTCCTTTGGGCTCGCTACATCCTTTCCGCCCACCATGCACGATTGCAGAAGGTTGGGCTTTACCAGGCGATATATACGTCGCTCTTCCACTACCCGTCTCCTCACGTCTATTGGGTCAAGGCCTTCCTCAACCAGTGGAATCTCCACACCAACACTTTCCTCCTGGGGGACCGTGAAGTTTCGATTTCTTTGGAAGAATTTCGCGAGATCTCGGGGCTGCCAATCAGAGGGACACTTTATGAAGAGCTACTGCCTCCCGACGAGTACGTCTTCGAAGCTGAGCCTGCAATGCTTGACGGCTTGTCTACCGAGAACGCCGTCCGTCACAAGCGTCCGAGTTTGATCAAGGTACTGGGCATCTTTGACAAACTGTTCACAGAATCTGAGGAGCAGGGCGTCACTTTAAGAGCTTCATCTTTTGCTTCCTTCGCGAGGATGTCCTCTCGAAGATGGCTCCGAAGTTTGCAAACATCAACGACCCCTTCGGGTTTGGTCCGAAGAAGCTGCCGGCTAAGGAATCGGACTTACCGCAGTACTATATTCCTATTATGTCTCCGGTGTCTTTTGAATCGATTGCAACTCCCGGCATGGATGAGGAGACATTCTTTTTGGGCTTTGTCAGCGTCTGGCTCAGCTGGTTCGTCATCCTCATGCATCGCCGCTTCATGAGAGTCTCGGTTATCTATCCGGCTCATTGTATCGCTAAGGGGACACGGCTGGCCATAGGCATGCCGGCGCTGGCGCATCTCTATCTTGGGTTGGGTGCCGCGGCTAATACCTCGATCCCCGGCGTGGATGTAGTAAACTTTTCTCTCCATTACTTCACGTCTTGGATCGAAATGCACGTATTAGGGGCTTTTGCTGCGCATCAGAGACCCGCATTTTATGACGCCTACACTTTCCCGCGACTCATGCGGCTAGTGGGTGCTTCCGCTCCTGACCCGACTCAATTTGGGGCCATTCGCGTGTTGATTGCTCCTTACGCTACCATGGGCGGATTGGTGTTCGTTGATCGGGTTCTATCTGCTCCTTCACATCCAATTCATCAACTTTGCGACCAGTCGAAAGATAATGTGCTTTCTCTGAAGCCCCGGGAGGCCACACACGTGTACATAATCAGACCAGGTTATCTGGTATTCCGTCAGGATAGTGCGGCTCTTTTTATGCAGTACAATCTGCATCACTTCACCCAGCAGCTTGGTTATGACCAGGGCGTTCCTTTCGAGGCTTTCATAGTCACGCCGATCCCTTCACCCGAATCTATTCGCGATGCCGCTCATCACTTCGTGAGGCTGAACACCGGTTCCTGCTCCATGATTCCCGAAGCGGATCATACTCCCCGATGCATGGGTTCCTTCATAGGCTGGTATCTTCATCGGGTCAACCCTGTTATTGCCGAGGAGAAGAGGTTGCTTCTTGGCTATGGTGCTCTTGCTCCGGCTCAGGCCGCGGGAATTCCGTTGCGGCCGCGCGCACCGGTCCGCTTTCCCCTGAGGGACACCAGTGTTGCGCTCATTCTAGGGGAGTCGGAGGTGGACCTTACCCCTACAATCGGTATGCCGTTAGATACCCGAGCTAAGTCAAGGGGTAAAAGGGCGCCAGTAGCAGTAACACCGCCGGCGGCGTCAACAATGGCCGTGTCATCCTCGGCAGCACCACAAGGCGAGGGTGCCGGAAATGAGGGTGTTGAAGGTGAAGTGGGTCAGCGTCGTGCCAAGGCTCCACGAGGGAGGAAACGGTCGTCTTCGGCGGTCGGTTCTGGATCCAAGTGGCGGAGGAAGGTGGCTACTAATCTGCTCGACTCTTTCGTAGAGTTTGAGGCCATTCTTCAGGATGAACCGTTGACCGTGCGAGAGTCGGATGCTGGCTTACTTTTTCCGGGTTCAGCTGCCGAGGAAGCCGCACAATTGGCTGAGGCTATAAGACGTTCTAAAGATGAGTCTCAGAACGTGAGGGTTCCGAAGAAGCCCTATCCTGCCGTAATCTTTTACGAAGACCCTTCATGGATCCGGCGGCGGTTCATCGGCCCTTTGGAGGAATAGGGCGAAAGGGCCCTTAAGCAGGATGCTTCGAAGGATGCTGTGGACGTGCTTTCGTTGTGGACTGGCGGCCATGAGTCCACCCTTGAACCTCGGTGAGCACACCTCCTTGAGAGGGAGCATCGGCTTGAAGAAGCCATATTGAAAGCTTCCTTACGCATTGGTATGTTCCTGCATTTCTTCGTAATATTTCATATTGCCTGCACTTGTATATATGTATTCTTATTCTCGTGTGAATTGTGCAGAGACTTCGGCGATGGGGGAGGTTTCTACGGTCTTGCTGACGGTAGAGCCTGTTGACACCCCCAACGAAACATTGCTCGATGTGGAGGGGGTTGACGACGCTATCCCTCTCGCGATAGAGCCTCCTATGGCGGTTCTTGATTCCGGAGCACTCGCTCCTTTTGGAGAGGCACCCTTGGTGGTCGCCGTCCCAACAGATCTTCCTGAGGGCGGCCCGGAGGCTGGGATGGAGATAGTTGAGACTACCCTTCCTTCGTTGGAACCCACAGTGGCTGCCGCTACTCCTTCCTCAGAGGACGTTACATTGGCTCGTGTCCTTGGTACTGTGCCTGAGGTCGCGGCAGAGGCCGTTGAAGCTGCTATCCCTCCAGCTCAGAATGGGAAGAGGGTCGAAGGTAACCTTCTACTTTTTAAACTAGTAGTCTTTCCGTCATCTGAACTCTTTTGTCTTTTCAGAATTGCGTGGACTGGCGGCCTCTATTGCCGATCTGTCTCCCCGGCAATCCTTTCAGCATCTGCTGGAGATGGCCGCTCCGCAGGCAATATCTCCTCAACGCATCGTCCTCTCGTCCGGGAAAGGTGAGTGTTGTTTACTATCTTTTCATAGCATTGTTGTTATTTCGCGAAATGACACTGACGTCCTTTACAGTTCTGGAGGCCGACGACGAGGTTGAGGTTCTCGAAGGGCCAAGGGAGCCTTCGGCTTCTTCTTGCATGACCGTGGGTAAGTGAAGTCTCAATATTGTCCTACTTGTTCTTCTGCTTAAAAGTTTCACTGATCTTTTTATAAATCTAAACAGCCCTGCCAGCTCTCACAGCGCTGGATTCGCGCATCGTCATGCCGCCTGGCCCTTATGCTTTGCGAGCCTCGGACCGTCTGGCAAAATTAAGCCTCGACTCCCAGTTATCCCTGATCGAGGAGCTTCATGCGGGCAGTGTAATCACGGCCGAGGCGTTTGCTACTGAAGCTAACGGTTCTCTTCCCTTTCTTGCTACCTATCATAGCGAGGCCATGGTGCAAGTCTGGGTTGAGTTTTGTCGTCATGTGGAGACCTGTCTGCACGTGCTCGAGTGTTCCCGCCTTTCTTCGGAGGCTGTGGCTGCAAAGGCGGGCTTGCGGGGTCGGATAGAGCGGTGCGCGGCGTACATGGTGTCGTGCGAGAAGAGGCTCGGCCGCAAATTCTCGGAGAGGGAGCTGGCCTCTATGGCGCTGAACGAGCTCCAAGCCAACTTTACAGCCAAAGCCAACAAAGCGTATGAACTGTGGCGAGCACATTAAGAGGCCATCAAGGAGGTGGTGGCCATTGACAAGGCCGCCGTGTTTACTCGCGAAAGGGTTGAGGCTCATAAAGCTACCGAGAAAGAGCTCGAAGGCCGGCTTGCCTCATATCAGGCCCAGCAGGCTCAGGCGGAAGCCCGTCTTTTGGTGATATTGAATTACGAAGGCGAGACCCAGCGAAAGAGGGATGAGCTGACCAAGCTGATAAATCGCCCGCCGGCCTGAAGACTTGTATATACTTTTTTTTATTTTTCCTTTGTACATACTCCTGAATTAGAGTACATTTTTATTCTTTCACGAATTGTACTTTGTATCCATTTTGGTTCATGAATAAAAGACATATTTTTCTTCTCAATGGTGCGTCCCTTTTTATTGAATGTTTTCTGCGGATAGCCTATCTTGATCTTTTGCAGGGCAACGATGGCTTAGGATTCAGGGTTAAGATCTGCCTCCTAAGACTTTTCAACTTTATAAGCCGTGAGGGTCTCATAAAGAGTTTTTCTCCCTATAGGTCGAGGGGATCCCGTAGGTGTAATTTCTCCTTAAGAATCGTGAGGATTCCTAAGCGTGTTTTATCTTGAAAGTCGTAAGGATCTCACAAGAGAATTTTCTCCCTTACGAGTCGTGAGGACCCGCAATTGATGGGTGATGTTGCCCTTATCCGTATTTCACGAGGTCAGGGGTTGCTCTGTATGCTTCCCACGGGTTCACTGCCGTGTTTGGCGAGGACCGGGTCTGCTCTGGTTGTTTTTCGGGGTACCGTAGTTTAAAGACATCGCGGTCGAGGATAAGGATGTCATAGTCCGTGGATTTAAGGACTCCACCGTCCGTTTCTAGTTTTAAGACATTACGGTCGAGATTAAGGACATCATAGTCCATGGATTTAACGACTCCACAGTCCGTTGTTAGTTTTAAGAGATCACGGTCGAGGTTAAGGACATCATAGTCCATGAGTTTAAGGACCTCATAGTCCAATGTTAGTTTTAAGACATCACGGTCGAGGTTAAGGACATCATAGTCCATGAGTTTAAGGACCTCATGGTCCATTGTTAGTTTTAAGACGTCACGGTCGAGGTTAGGGACATCATAGTCCATGGGTTTAAGGACCCCACAGTCCGTTTTTAGTTTTAAGACATCACGGTCGAGGTTAAGGACATCATAGTCTGTGAGTTTAAGGACCCCACAGTCCGTGAAATGTGTGGTTGTCGGGACCCGTCACCTCTACAAAGACGTTGAGGAATTACAATGACAAATATCAAAGGAGTGAAGAGATGTACCCTTGAACCAAGGTAAAATTAGTTTAAGGACATTACGGTCCATTGTTAGTTTTAGGACATCACGGTCGAGGTTAAGGACATCATAGTCCGTGGATTTAAGGAATCCATAGTCCGATGTTAGTTTTAAAACATCACCGTCGAGGTTAAGGACATTATAGTCCATGGATTTAAGGACTCCACGGTCCGATGTTAGTTTTAAGACATCACGGTCGAGGTTAAGGACATCATAGTCCGTGGGTTTAAGGACTCCACAGTCCGATATTTGCTCTGGATGCTTCCCACGGGTTCACTGCCATGTTCTGCCAGGACCAGGATCCGCTCTGGATGTTTTCCACGGAGTCAGAAGTGACATAATCCGTGTTCCATGTAGCCAGGAATTTTGCTCTAGATGCTTCCCACGGGTTCACTGTCATGTTCGGCGAGGACTAGGCACCGCTCTGGATGCGTCACACGGGTTCACTGTTGTGCTCTGCGAGGACCAGGATCCATTCTGGACGTTTTCCACCGGGTCAGAAATGACATAATCCGCGTTCCACGTAGCCAGGAATTTGCTCTGGATGCTTCCCACGGGTTCACTGCCGTATTCGGCGAGGACCAGGCACCGCTCTGGATGCTTCACACGGGTTCACTGCCGTGCTCTGCGAGGACCAGGATCCGCTCTGGACGTTTTCCACGCGGTCAGAAGTGGCATAATCTGCATTCTACGTAGCCAGGAATTTTTCTCTGGATGCTTCCCACGGGTTCACTGCCGTGTTCGGCGAGGACCAGGCTCCGCTCTGAATGCTTCACACGGGTTCATTGCAGTGCTCTGCGAGGACCAGGATCCGCTCTGGACGTTCTCCACAGGGTCAGAAGTGACGTTATCCGCGTTCCACGTGACCAGGAAATTTTTTTTGACTTTATCCGCATTTCACGGAGTCGGAATTTGACTCTCGATCATCTGTACATCGCTGAGTCATGGAACTGGGAGTTGCCGTTGTTCCGCTTTGCTTGACGTTGTGTCTGCTGCAATGAGACGAATGTTGAGATGATCTCTAGGCTATCTGTGACCCGTCGAGATTTGGCTTCTTCTTCCGATGAAACCTGGGGAGGAGGAGTGTGACTCCCTCTTCGTTTGCGCCCCTGGATTGTATACAGGGATTGATGTAATATCACCTGTAGGGCATAAATTTCATTTTTATTTTTATTTTATTTCTTTCCGCGATGCTCTATCATTTCAGTTTTTATATATCGCGATGGTCGCGATTGCCCAATCATTTCGGCTATTTTTTTCGCGGTACCCAATCATTTCGGCTATTTCGTATGCATATATTTTTTTACTTGCTGATTTTGTTGCAAGTTGCCCCATCATTTCGTCTATTTCGTATGCATGTGTGGCTTAGCTGGTTTTTTGCTGCAAGCTTTGAATTAGACACCGATTTTGGCATCAGCATCGCTACAACTGGGATATTGCCAGGAGCGAAACATCATTTGCCTCTGTCGATATCGAGCAAAGGTGGCTTAGCGACCAGGGTTAGGATCCTGTCGACTAAGTCTTTTGACTTCATGAGCCGTAAGGGTCTCACAAAGGTATTTCTCCCTACAAGTCGTGAGGATCTCGTAGGTGTGTTTTCTCCTTAGAAATCGTGAGGGCTCCTAAGTGTATGTTCTCTTATAAGTCGTAAGGATCTTACAAGAGAGTTTTCTCCTTATAAGTCGAGAGGACTCACAAGGGCTGTTCACCGTACGAACATATCCATAATCACGGATGGGACTTGGTTAGGGAAAATGCTTATTCGCGCCCGTGGATTGTATACAAGGGTCAGTATTGAGCTGCTTGTAGGGCAGTAGTGGAGGTTGTGGGGCTGCTTAAGAACAGGTTCAGGTCTCTGTAACTTAAGACATTCAAATCTTATGAGCCGTGAGGGTCCCATAAGAGGGTTCACCTTACGAGTCGTGAGGATCTCGCAAGTGTATTTTCTCCTTAGGGATCGTGGGGATCCCTAAGTGTGTTGCTCCCTTGTGAGTCATAAGGATCTCATGCAGGTGGTTTCTCCTCACAAGGTCGAGAGGACTCTGCATGTGTCTTTTAACGAGGTTGCGCCCTTTCGGGTTTTCAAAACCACTCGCCGGTAGCCCTGCTGTTTTTACTCACGGAGCCCTTTCGGGTTTTCATCCGTGCACATTTTTCTTGTGGACATACCGTTTTCTTTTTTCTCTCTTTTTTTTTATTCTTTCTCTTTTTTTTCTAACGAGGTTACACCCTTTCGGGTTTTCATAAAACTCACCGGTAGCCATGCTGTTTTTACTCATGGAGCCCTTTCGGGTTTTTATCCGTGCCCATTTTGCTTGTGGACATACCGTTTTATTCTCTTTTTTTATTCCTTTTTTTATATATCAGCTTTGGGACGTTGCAATCCACTGTAGTTTATCGACATCACGGTCAACGGCTAGTTTTAGGACATAGTGGTCCATTGGTGGTTTAAGGACGTTTCGGTCCGTCGTTAGTTTAAGGACATTTCGGTCCGTTGTTGAAGAAGGCCTGTCACTACTTATAGAGTTTGGGCTTAGGAATATTGCAAGCGGACATAGTCATCGTCATCTATCATTGACTTAGGCCGTGACTCGTCAAACGTAGTACTTCTTCAGGAAGCGACCATTTATTGGCCTGAAGGGCCTTTCGCCATGCATGTCCATGAGTAGATAGGCTCCACCCTGGTACACCTTGTCTATGATGTACGGGCCTTCATAGTTTGGCTCGAATTTCCTCCGTTTAGCACGATTGGGGATCATAGGTCTTTTGACTGCTAGCACGAATTCGCCTTGGCGGAATGTCCTCGGCCTAGTCAATCTTTCGTAAGAGCGCGTCATCTTTGCTTTATAAGCCTCCAGATTCTGTTGCGCTATGAGCCGGGTTTCATCAAGGGCATCGAGCTCCTCAAGCCGAAGGTGAGCGTTTTTTTCGTCTGTTAGCTCGTAGTGAACTGCCATTCGTAGGGAGGGTAACTCTATCTCGAGGGGGAGTACTGCTTCAGTACCGAATACCAACGCGTATGGCGTTGTGTTCGTGGCCGTCTTGAACGTAGTTCTATATGCCCAAAGAGCTTCATGCAGTCTCTCGTGCCAGTCTTTCTTATTTCGAGACACCGTATTTTTCATAATCTTCGTCAAGGTCTTGTTGAAAGCCTCAGCTAGACCGTTAGCTCGGAGATTATAAACTGAGGAGTATCTCCAGTCTATGTTGTGCTGTTGTGCGAAGCGGCTGATCTTGTGACTTCTATAGGATGGCCCGTTATCGGAGATGATCCATCGCGGATCTCCAAACCGATAAATAACGTGCGTCTTGAAGAAGTGGAGGATATTCTCCGTCTTCACTTCCCTCAGCGGTACCGCTTCTGCCCATTTGGAGAAATAGTCAGTCGTCGCCAAAATGAATCGATGTCCCCTGGACGATGGTAGTTCGATGGGGCCGATTATGTCAGTTCCCCACATTTCGAACGGCCAGCTAGTCACTGTCGGGTGTAATGGATTTGGGTGCTGATAGATAAAGTCCCCGTGGATCTGGCACGAGTGGCATTGTTTTGCATAATCGAGGCAGTCCTGAATCATTGTGGGCCAGTAGTAGCCCATCCGTTTAATCTTCAACTTCATCTTCGGGCCTACTTGGTGAGAACCGCAGAGTCCGTCGTGAACTTCTCGAACGATTCTTTTCGCCTCTTCAGGTCCAAGGCATCTCAACCATAGAGAATCAAATGACCTCTTGTACAGAGTATCATTGACGAAGGCGAAAGATAAGGCTCGCTTAACGAGCTGATGTTTTGAGGATGCATCTTCAGGCATTTGACGGGATTTGAAGTAGTCTATAAAGACTTCTGTCCAATCCTCAGCCTTTTCCCGGTCTTTTATTTGCATAGCCATTTGCTCGGTCGCTTCTTTTTCTTCGGACGACTCCGGAGATATTTCCGCCGGTGCAAGAACCCGACGGCTTTGAACAATGATCCTCACGTCATCGAGGTTTTCGTCAGCCAGTTCTTTAGCGAGCTTAGCTAGTGCATCCGCTTTGCTATTTTCCGCACGCGGTATGCTTTCCAAGATGTAAGAAGGTATTTGAGTCAGCAGTTGCCGTACTCTCTCTCCATACTTTACCAGCTCTGGTTTACACGTTTGATAGTCGCCGTTTACTTGACTAACGACCAGTTGGGAGTCTCCGTATATGAGGAGGTTTTCAATTCCTATGTCGATGGCGATCTCGAGGCCTGCTATCAAAGCTTCATACTCGGCTTCATTGTTTGTCATCGGCTCTGTTAAGGAGAAAGCAAAGCGCATTATCCCTCCTCATGGAGTTACGAAGATAAGGCCTACCCCCGATTTGATTATAGGGGTGCTTTGTTTGCGCTTCTTCATGGAAGACACTCCATCAAAATAAAGTTCCCATCGGGTATTACCACCATCGATCGTATCAAACGCATGTTCGTCTGGCAGTTCCCAATTCAAGGGAGAATTGGCAGGTATTGGATGCTCAGCGAGGAAGTCGGCGATGGCCTGGTCTTTCACTGCCTTAAGAGGCTGATAAGTTATTGAGAACACCATCAAGAGCAAGGCCCATTTAGCAAGTCGTCCCGTTAATATGGCCTTCGACATCAAATACTTGAGAGGGTCCACCTTCGATATGAGACGGACTTCATGCGCCAATGCATAGTGCCGCAGTTTCGTTATCGCGAAGGTCAACGCCAGACAGTGTTTTTCGATGGGAGAGTAATTGCGTTCTGCCCCCAGGAGAACTCGACTCAAATAGTACAGGGCTCTCTCTTTCCCTTGGTCGTTCTCTTGTGCCAATAATGCGCCTAAAGAACCTTCGAGGGCTGTTGTATAAAGAATGAGAGGCTTTCCCTTAACCGGAGCGGCCAGTACTGGCGGATTCTGCAGGTACTGCTTGATTTCGTCCAGCACGCCTTGGCATTTGTGATCCCAGACGAACGGGGTCCCTTTCTTCATCAAGTGACTGTATGGGCAGCACTTATCAGAGAAATTGGCTATAAATCGCCGGATATACCCGAGCTTCCCTTGGAGCGACCGTAATTGCTTGAGAGTCCTTGGCGGGGGCATCTCCATGATCGCGTTGATCTTTGACGGATCTATCTCGATACCTCGGTGTCAGATAATGAATCCTAGGAATTTGCCCGAGGAGACCCCGAACGCGCATTTGAGAGGGTTCATCTTCAAGTTGTATTGCCGAAGGCGTTGAAACACAATCTTCAGATGCTCGAGATGTTCCTCGTATGATTTGCTTTTAACCATCAGGTCGTCGATATAGAATTCGACGATTTCATGTATGAGGTCATCGAAGATCTTCGTCATGGCTCTCTGATAGGTGGCACCGGCGTTTTTTAGACCGAAAAGCATCACTTTGTAGAAGAATATACCCAGAGGGATCCGGAAAGCGGTGTGCTTCCGGTCCACGGGATGCATCTTTATCTGATTGTATCCTGACGAGCCGTCTATAAAGGAGAAAACTCCATGAGTGGATGTATTTTCTATCATCAGCTCGGTGACTCGTACTGGGAAGTCGTCTTTCGGGCAGGCTTTATTGAGATCCCGAAAGTCCACGCATATGCACACTGTCCCATTTTTCTTCATCACCGGGACGATGTTGGCGATCTAGTCAGGATACTGAACCTCTTGGATGAAACCAGAGTCGATCAGCTTCTTGACCTCGCGTTGATACTCATCTCAAGCTCGAGCTGCATTCTTCTCGGTGCTTGTTTGGTTGGCTTGACGTCCGGAGATATTGCCAATTTATGGACAGCAATTTCTGGATCTAGTCCCGGCATCTCGAAATAGTTCCATGCAAAGCAATCCTTATATTGCATAAGCACGTCTTTTAGTGTAGCTACCCTCTCTTCAGACAGCAACTCACTGACGAATGTCGGTCGTGGGTCATTCGTCGTCCCCAAATCAATTTTCTTGAGGTTATCCGCAGTGGTATGTATTCCATCTTCCAGCTCTTTTGGCGCCGGTGGAAACTCTGAGATCATCTTGTCATCATTGTTTTCGAGGCACCACGGGAGGTCACCCCTATCCTCAGGCTCTTCTTTTGATAGCGTTATCATATGACAAGTGCGAGCTCGCTTCCACGACCGATGTTGATTTGATTCTACCCTCACTGTCTGCGCGGCTTTTAGCTCATGCTTCTGTGGCGGAGTTATCCTCCAGCTGCTGGATAGAGCAAATTGATCTTCGGCCAAGTTCTTGAAGGTGAAGCAGTCTTCAATAGGATGTCCTATTGCCTTATGATAGGAGCAATAGTCTGGGTGAGAGACTTCGCCCGCTTGCTGTGCTTGGACTCCGGGAGTGTAAGCATTTGATGTCTTATGGCAAGATCAAGTATCTTCTTCGTCTTGTCTTGAGGAAAAGAGTATGCTCGACTCATCTTCTTCATAAGGACAAATCCGGACCGCTCGATTCCCGATTGCGTGACTTCTTGGTCCCGCTTTGTCGTTGTCGAACGCCTTTTCCGCTCTTCGACTTGTTTTTGGCCTCTGCGTCGAGCCTTTTGTACAACAGGTTGACAGGGAGGAGCATTTTCATCTGTCGCAGCCTGTTGAAAAAGGCACTGCGTCCTGGTTTTCTCATAGATGGCCACTTCGCGATTATGGTCGTCTCGAACCTTTTGACCCACTTCCCTGATAAGCTTGTCCATTCGTTCTTCAAATAACGAACTCGGCATTTTGATTACAGGATCTCGTTTTGGTTCGGGATCAGCGTTTCTGATAGGGCGTCCTCTTCTTCATCGAAGTCATATATGACATAGCTACCATGGACTCGTTCCCGTTTCCCGGATTTCACATATCCAAGCCCGAGCATTTCCATTCTCCCGTTGGGCAGCTTGCGCTGAGTTCCAGGGACATCCCAAATCTTGTTGTAGAACCGGGCTTGTCGAATGGTCCTTTTTGAAAGGTACCCCTTGCGCTTCAAGAGCCTTTTTAGTCCGTTCGTGTAATATCTGGGCAAACGGATGGGCTGGAGCCTGTCAAGTGTAGAATCCGCGCCGTGCCAGATTTCTTTCTCCACTCTTGTTTCCGTGGACCGGTAGAATAGGGTCGCCTTTTGACCCTTTCGCCTAGGAGGGACGTAAAATGTTTGTAGTTCTTGCACAATATAAGCTTCAAGTGCGTCGAGATCTTTGTAGTGCTCCCGCGGAATCATGGTAATTTTCAAACTCTGATTATCGCCAGCAAATGCTTGTATTGGTGGCCGAGCGGAGAATACAGCATTAACCTCGTCTTCTGAGTTGCTGCCGAAGATCAACATAGGGGCGGCCGGTCTCGGCTTGTTGTACTGGGGTGGACCTGAATAAACCATTTCTTCCTCTTCCTCAGTATCACTCCCAAAGACAGGAATGGTGGTGATAGCTTTGTTCTCCGGTTTGTGACATCTCTCCGTGTCCTCGAAATCTGGTAAGAAATATTTTGCATCTTCATACTTGCGGACTTCGTTCACGGAGAATGGGTTCAGCTCTCCTATTACGGTATACTCGAGACCATCCTTGAAATATTTCATACACTGATGCTGTGTAGAAGGGATGATGTTGTACTCGTGTAACCAGAGCCGGCCGCGCAAAGCATTGTAGCATGTCTTGGCGTCAATGACATGAAATTTAATATCCGTGACGAGTAGCCCGAAGCGCAATGTTAGTATCATAGACCCGAGAGTTCGTGACGATTGGGAGTCAAAACCAGAGATAGTGATTTTATCATGAGCGAGATGCTGGACGCTCATGCAGCTTTCCTTCAACACTCGCACGTTGAGGAGATTGACGGAAGACCCATTGTCGACCAGGATTTTGCCTATCTTTATATCGTGGCAGTATCCTGAGACATAGAGGGGACGGTTGTGCTCTCACGTCCTAAAGAGGAGGTCTTCATCGCCGAAGGTGATATCAGCTGTGTGTACTTCCTCCAGCTCGTCCTTCGTCTTTTCTTCAGCAAGAAAATCTTGGAATTACTCTGGCTCTTGTTGCGCCTTGATCAATGAATCTCTTGCTTCTTTTGATAGTAAAAGGACATCGAGAATGCTGAGCTGCGAGGGTAGCTTCCTCAAGTGCGCCAAAACGTTATAGTCCACCTTACACTTCTTCGGCGGGTCCTTGGCGGTCGGCTCTTTCATGATTTGGTCATCCAGGGCGATATCCTCAGAGACCTTTTCTTTTCCCTTATATTTTTTGTTCGCGGGTCCGAGATTCTTTTCTGGAAGCCTGCGATTGCGCAGCTGAATGTTTTCATAGGCCTTCGGTTCTTCCTCCTTCCTCAGGGTGGATTCTTTAAAGAGAGGGCCAAGAGCCATCTCTTCATCAGAGTCGCTTCCGAAAGTGAGAACCTGCGATCCCCCGGTGTTGACCATGCGATAGTTACCGGTAGTTCTTTTATGCTCCTCAGTCGCACTTCTTTGCTCCCGACGAGTTTTGCATTTCATCCGCTTAAACTGTTGCCAGTGAGCAACATATTCCTGCCACCATCTTTTAAAAGCGTCGCACTCTTCAGTAGGGTGCAAAACTTTTGATGATATAAGCAGTAGCTAGGATGTGTTTCTGCTTCACCAGGAGTGTTTCCTTCAAAGGGTGGTAGCTTCATTCCCATTGATATGGCTTTAGCAAACCTTTTTCTCATCTTGAACTCGTTTTTATTCACGACGGATGTCCCTTGATTTGGCGGGAGTGTCTCGACTCTTTCGTCCAGTCGCCGGCGTTTGGCTTTTTCAAATATGGCCATCTCACACTCACGACCGTCTTTACTTTTCAGATGAATCTCATTCAGGAAGGCGTTGATCATTTCGTCTGACGGCCGTCGAAGTTTTGGCTCAGGACCTGCCTCCAGTCCGTCTGTGCAGGGAGCTTCTTCATTGTCTAACGATGAATGAGAAATCATATGGCAGCTTGCCACGTAATCCTCAGATCCATCCGACGAACCTTCTCCATCATCTTCATCCTCAAGAAGTGGCTGAGAAACTCTTGGAGCGTGATTGGAGTCCGCGCCTTCTGATTATACTCTTCCAGCGTGTCGATCAGTTTCAGTAGGTCCGTGCACTTGTCGCCAGGATTCACGGGCTTCTTGGATTTCTTCTTCTTTTTCGAAGATTTCGATGGCTGGGTACGAACGCTTTGGCTATCACCACCAATCCTTAGAGTTTGGCACGGCTTCGGCGTTCCCTCGCTGATCTCGGGTTCTAACGGATTCTTCCACTCGATCGTCGGGCATGTCTGGAGATCATTCAACATCCTTTTGGTTTTGGCTGAAAGAACGACCTCCCATGGGGCTTCTTCAACAAAAGAACACGTTGCCCCCGGTGTGTCCGTCTTCTTAGGAGTGCACGGTTGTGGTGGGTTTACTTTCCACTTCTCAGACAGCGCAAACTTGCCTTGTAGGTACTGATCTTCGATCCATCCCTTAAAGACGAAGCAATCCTCGATCGGATGGCTTACCGTTTGGTGGTAAAGGCAATAATTGGGATTATTCACTTCGCTGGGTTGTGGTGGTCGCCTTGGATTCGGCAAATTGATAAGCCTGTTGCGCACCGCCAGCTCGAACAACCTCTTCGTTTTGTCCCATGGGAATGAGTAAGGACGCTCCATTTTCTTATTGTAATAGCGCCGTCTCTCCTCCAGTTGATCCGCTAGTTTTGGGGCACTGGGCAGCTGTTAGGTATTCACGACGAAGGTCGCCTTCCCTTTACACTTGTCATTCCGCGATTCCGGCTTCGGGGGAGACGGTCTGAGACCCATTTGATCCATCTGGGCTAGCTTATCGATTAAAGCCTGGAACGTGGTCGGTTTAAAGAACATCATGAACTGTGAAATAGTTGCATGAGGGTCTAGGGTGCCTACGAACATGCCCACCGCTGGTGCTTCTTCGATGCGCTATTCGCATTTCGACCACAGGTTCCGCCATCGGATTGCGTATTGAACCCAAGTTTCGCCTGGCTTTACACTTGCATTGATCAACGCCGTTATTGGGGTGCGTTCGCTGGCGCTCGCGAATCGCTGGGTGAATAGCAACTCCATCTCTGCGAAAGTTTTGACGGAGTCGTTTGGAAGCTCGAAGTACCACTCAAACGCCGTCTCCGATAAGCTGCCGACGAATTGGAGAAGCAAGAGCTTATCATCACCGCCGGTGTTGCCACAAAGAGCCCTGAATTGGGCGACATGCAGATGGGGATTGCCCGTCCCCTTGTACACATGGAATTTGGGGATTGTGTATCCCGGCGGGTACTTTATCCGGTCATACTAGCCCGGATACGGTCGCCCAGTTTTGACACCTTGGCCAGCTGCTTCATTTGCCTGATGAACTCTTATTTGCTGAGCAATATAGTCATCCAGGACAACTTTCGAGATTGTTTCCTCCTTGGCTGTTGATAGAGCCGGCAGAGGATTCGATGTTTCTCCTCTGTCATCTTCCATAATGATCGGAGGGTCTTCAGCTGGAGGGTCCTGCTGGATCATCATACCCACCATGTCTTGGAACAGAAGATCCATTTGCTTTGTGTTAGCCATTTGCTCCGCGGCTTCTTTTTCCTTCTTTTCGAGGACTCTGCGAAGGAAGTCAGCATCGATTTCTTGTTCATAATGCTGCTCCGATGACGCCTCCGGGATTTCTTTTGGTCCGGTGAGTACTGCCATTGCAGTCAGCATCTCCTGGAGCTTCTGCTGTTATTGTTCCTGAGCCCTTGTGATGGATTGGATGAGTGTTCGGTGGCCCGTAGAAGCGCGACTATCTTCTTTCCCGGATGCCATGTAGACGGTATGCACCATTATGCCCCCAGACTTAGGGCATTTGGGCTCAGTGCCTTTGACATTTGTCGCAGGCATGGGGATCTTCTCTGGCTTTCTCTTCTTATAAGTGGTCGAAGTTGAGGGGGCCGTCACGGTAGGCACCCAGATAGCTTTTCGTGGCTTGACAGGATGGCTTTCTTCTTGTTGAACCTTCGCCCTTTTTTTTTCGGCGAGGGTAATCTTGATCAACCATTGAGTTCCTGACCTACCGCCAGAATTTGTAGATCTTGGAGGACAGCCGCTGAGGGGACTGTTCTAGCTTTGCTTCCGCAACATTCTCCACCGGAGGAGGAGATCTTTTCAGTATGGCGGTAGGAGAATTCCTACGCACTTTATTCAGCAGCTCGAAGCTGTTCCCGGTTGGAACAGCAGCATTAATTTCCGCCGTTGGGACTGGTGGGGTTAGCCCAGAGGGGGAGTTGCTCCCGGCCTTCCTTATCCGGCGCCAGTGGCGACGTTGAGCGTGTCGAGTTAATGGAGTTGGCTCGGTGACGGGGATGGCTTTATCTTGCCCTCTGTTCAGGTGAGGGGCTGTTGCTGGCGTCAGCCTATTAAAGACTGATGTCCTTTGAGTAGCAAGAGCGGGAGTGGGAGTTGGGACGGTCGGTCTTGTAAAGACCGACCCCTTGGCAGCAGAAGCCGCCTAGACGACTTCGGGAGCAGGGTTGGTTACTCTCTTCGGAATAACCATCTCTGGGATTGCAAGTTTTATTGTGGGCCCACAGGAATTTTGGCCCAATCTGGAGAAGACCGAGGCGCCGGTGCTGGACTACCCGTTGAGAGGGGCCGCAGTAACTGTAAGTCGATCGAAGACCGACTTCTTGGGAGCTTCTGGTATGGGCACGGGAGTGGTGAAGCTCGTTGGCGGGAACATGGTCCGGAAAAACAGCCCTGTGGTGGCTTGAGTGACCTGCTCCACAGGCATCATAAACAAAGAGGCAGCTTGGGGCCCGTAGGCTATGCCCCCAGTTAAGGTAGGACGTGGGTTGCAACTGCATGTGGAACACTTTAAGGAGGTCAATGCCATTGATCTTTTGCTTTCTGCGTCAAGCAAGAAACCAAATCTTAGTAACTCGAAACCCAAGGGCAACCATTAACAAACCGCGATTGGTTCGGGAACACGACACACAAAGTGTGGAGTGGAAAGAGGAAAAGGTCCCACCGGGCGTGCCAGAATCTGTTCCCCTCCGAAAGACGGCGCAAGACGGACGTCTTGTCTGAAATTTGGGGCAGATGCTAATTGGTGCTACCTGTCCACCTCTCCGAAGATGCCAAGTTGATTTATGGCACCGTGTGTCGAAGGTTTGAACGGATGCGGCCGATGTAGCAGACTTCATCATATTCCCCCTCGCTTGAGGGGTTTTTGATTGTGGGGACGCTCTTCCCTGCAGGCACAAGCCCCTGCAGTTAATTACGCTACCGCATTGCGGTAACAACTTTCTCCTTCTCCAGATAGTCGCTTCGTATCGTGGGTGTTTGTTTTGTGTTTGGTTGCCCGTGGATTGTATACGGAGACTAAGTTATGTTGTCGCCCGTAGGGCGTGGACTAGTCCAAATCCGTATCTTTCTTAGATTTGGGTTTGAGGGGTTTGGGTTTAAGGATACGTTAGCCTCATTTGAGACTAAGATCGACTTAAACGTTAGTTAAGGATACGTTAGTCTAATTTTAGACTAAGATCAACTTAACGGGATCGTTTAGATCCAACAAAAGAGCAATTAGGCTCTATTGTTTAGTTTAATGGCATTGCGGTCGATTACCAGTTTAAGAACATGGTGGTCCAATATTAGTTTTAAGACATCGCGGTCGAGGTTAAGGACATCATAGTCCATGGATTTAAGGACTCCATACTCCATTATTAGTTTTAAGACATCACGGTCAAGGTTAAGGACGTCATAGTCCGTAGAATTAAGGACTCCACAGTCCAATGTTAGTTTAAAGACATCACGGTCGAGGTTAAGGACATCATAGTCCGTAGGTTTAAGGACTCCACAGTCCGTTGCTAGTTTTAAGACATTACGGTCGAGGTTAAGGACATTATAGTCCATGAGTTTAAGGACCCCACAGTCCGTAGAAATGTATGGTTATCAGGACCCGTCACCTCTTTGAAGATATTGAGGAATTACAACGACAATTATCAAAGGAGTGAAGAGATGTACCCTTGAACCAAGGTTGCTTGGGGATCTGTAGTCCAATTTGGAACTAAGATCAAATAATTAGATTATGAGCACATTGGCACAGTTAAATCTGAATTGAGTACTTATGGCCTACTTGGGCTAAGTCCAATCAAGTTTCTGTGAGTTTGGGAGAATTAAATTCTCATATAGGGTTAAACCCTAATTTTGTTTTGGGAGAATTAAATTCTCTAAACTCAATTCTCTCTCTATCTTTTAGATCCGCATGGCAGGATCTCAACCCGATGAGAATTAAATTCTCAACTTATGGGGAGATGTGCTCTATGCAGATCTTCAACAAGAGGAAGAACTAAGTTCTTTTGTAAAAGAGTTAAACTCTTAGATTCTGAGAATTAAATTCTCTATTTGAAGTTTTGATCCCCTTTCTTTTCTCACCTAGGGTTTTTCTTTGTAGATAATTAAATTCTTCTTTCTTTTCTCTCTGAAATTTCAAGATTCCAAGGCTCTCTCTCTCTCTAAAACTCTCCCTTTTCTCTTATCTTGGCTCCTATTTATAGGAGGAGGAAAAGAATCAATTTGTTTAGTAAATCTCTCAATAAAAGACTTTGTTTGTTTTCATAATTAATATGAGCCTTTAGATTATTAAGTGAGTTTTATTCACCGTTGGATTTTCAATCCAAAGATATTCTGTTTGTTATTTCTGGTGAGATTTATGGAAATCTTTCCTTGTTTCAAGATTTTGCCATAAGTTGGTGATATTTAATCACCTCTAGATTTTTAATCCAACGGTTCTCCTTAATCCTTTCCCATTTGAAAGATTTTTAGAGAAGTTTAGAATTTTGATTCTATTGATTTATGAAGCTTTCAAAGCCTATCACGTGTTGGCACGTGACCGCTCCTCCTTCCGAGTTTTAATTCTGTACTTTAATTGGGCTGAAGGGTCATCACGTGTCAACACGTGACCTCTGGTCACGTGTGAGCACGTGACCCCCCTTTGGGGTCTTTCTTCAGCCACTTGTTTTACTTAGGATTTTTACTTCTGTATACAGATCATGTGTCAACACGTGACCCTTGGTCACGTGTGAACACGTGATGCCTCATTGAGGCCTTTATAACTTGATAGAATTAAACTCTGCATTTCAACTGGGCTAAAGACCATCACGTGTCAGCACGTGACCCTTGGTCACGTGTGAGCACGTGACACTCCTTTGGGGACTTTCCTACTTCTACTTTGCTTAAACTTTAACTATGTAAATGGATCACGTGTCAACACGTGACCCTTGGTCACGTGTGAACACGTGATGCTTCATTAAGGAAATTCCTGATTTTTAATCAGGAAACAATTACAACCTTTGTAGTCCGCTCCTTCGCTTCATAAGCTCTGAGTAGAAGTCCCTTCGCCGCGATCCATGATCTTCCGTACTCAAGAGAGGCTCCACAACCCGAATGATCCATGCTAGCTTGTAGTCTTCCTTTTCTCCGATGATCTACCTCGAATTTTCTTTAACTCAAGCTTCTCACTCACTAATGAGGTGAACACCCTAATCCAATTGGCTAGATTAGATGAGGATGATTTAGTAGGATTTATGCTCTCTTTTGTTTTCAAATTCTCACACTAATCATCACAAAACTCAAAGCTAGAAAGCTTTGCAAGGAGGAAGAAGAAGATGAATAATGAATAACCCTTTTGTGATGAATAATGAAAATGATATATGATTACAAATGCAACCATGGTCAAAGATGACAAGGAAAACTATTGTAGAGAGTTAGCTAGGGTTAAGGGTGTGGTTTGGGTAAGAAAAATATCTCAAAAAATATCCATCATAATATCTTTGCAAGAAACAAAAGGAAACCTTCTAGAAGGTTCATGATAGAACTAACCCAAATCAAACCCTAACCATATTTAATCTCCACTAATCATGTTGCATTAGTAATTATAACATGTTACAATATTATATATCACATATATAATATATTTTGTAATAAAAGAAAATAATACAATTAACATATATCGCATATATATATCAATGTATTATCCGGTGAGAAAATGAAATAATAATGCGAGCCAATATTAGATTATGTAATGTAATATATCACATATATAATTATACATTAAATTATCGAATCAACACTTGATCCGACAATCCGGCCATATCGAATATAACCGACTAATATATCATGTACCGATTCATCGAATCAACACTTGATCCGATGACCCGGCTCATATCAAAATATTGCGAGAATATAATACGTTATCTCATATCGCATTATCCTTGGTCCTGCACATATCACATATGTGCTCCTACTCAGTTTTTCCTGAATCAAGAAACCTCTGTGTAGGACTCTAAAGAATCGCCAATACGCCGGTAGCAGGTGATGATCATATCAAACACCCACAAGCTGCAAGCGGTCAGCTAAACGTAACAGCCACCCAGGTAATGAGCGATCAGAAGATCAACAAGCAAACCTGTACATTCTCATGTGAATCCAATCAGTAACACTCCCGTACAGTCCGGTCTCTTCGTCTGATATGTCGCATATCTAGTCTAGGGGTGGTATACGTCAGACCCCAGTAACCGATAAGTCATGTCGATATGAGGCTCATAACGGGTCGAGAAACTACTGATAACACTTACCAGTAAATCTCGATATCAGCCCTGGCCAGGGACTTCTAGTTATAGCCAATCGACCACAGCACAACATCAACTCCCTATACCGGGAGAGACGAATCCCCTCCTATCGCTCATTGCCTCCATGTGATTCGGGACTGTACCCAAAAGCTACCGTTTTGCATGCCCTCTTGGATGTGGTAAGGTGGAAATCAAAGCAAAGTAGGAATCACACAAGACTCTATGACGATCTCGGGTCTACAGACTACCCTATACCAGTGTCACCAGTGAACTGCCATCTGACGTGAGGTATAATACCATCTGGGAGTTCTCAGCGAGTCCGTCCAGTGTAACCAGTCTCCACTGAGCACCCATACACCATCCTTGATGTCAAACACCGATGGATATGGGATCATCCATCGCCCATCATATGGGTCAAGATGCGTATATGCTAGTCTACTCTGGTGCATCGATGCCCTGTTTCGATACACCCTCGACTAGGAACAGTTATAGGATATACTCATCGACTACCCCGGCCCCACTAGTATGATCTCATCATAGTCCCAGTAGTCGAGTACATATCCTAAGGGCTTTATCAATATGTGAGAGTAAGACAGTAAACTAATATAAGTCAACATGTTAAGATAAAGTGAAACCAAATAGCATACTATCATGACGAGCAAGAAAGTCCTCTCTATATATATATATCCAAGCATCCATTATAATATACATCATATGTACAACAATGGCCTCTATGGTATATACATAACTAATAATCTCCCACTTTCACTAAGGCCAGCTGTTGTAGTATCTCATACCTAGCATCCCGAATAATCTCTCAAACTGTATCTGGGGAATGGCCTTCGTGAGTGGATCTGCAGTATTGTCCTTCGTATCTACTCTCCTAACCTCGATCTCCCGGCGATCAACTATCTCCCTGATCAGGTGATACCGCCTCAGAATATGTCTGGACTTCTGATGGGACCTGGGTTCCTTGGCCAAAACCACAGCTCCATTGTTATCGCAATACAAAGGTATTGGATGCACAATGGACGGAACTACACCAAGTTCAGTAATGAACTTCTTTATCCAGACAGTCTCTTTGGCAGCATCGTTGGCAGCGATATATTCATCCTCCACGTCGAGTCTGCAACGGTATCCTGTTTGGAACTCTTCCAACACACCACCCCTCCATTGAGGGTAAAGACAAATCCCGAGTGTGACTTAGAGTCGTCCTTATCACTTTGGAAGCTCGAATCGGTAGAGGACTCCACTTGGAGTTTTCCGTTACCATACACTAAGAACATCTCTTTAGTCCTTCTCAAGTACTTGAGAATGTTCTTCACAGCTATCCAGTGACTCTCTCCGAGATCTTCTTGATACCTACTCACTACACTTAGTGAGTATGCTACATCGGGTCTGGTACATAGCATCGCATACATGATAGAGCCTACAGCCGAAGCATAGGGTATCTCTTGCATGCGAGTTCTCTCCAAATCAGTCTTGGGGGACTTCTCTTTGGAGAGAGTGAGTCCAGAGATCGTGGGTAGGTTCCCACGCTTGGATTCATCCATACTAAACATCTTTAGTATGGTGTCAATGTACCTAGATTGGGACAATCCCAATATCCATTTAGATCTATCTCTATAGATCATAATTCCCAGTATGCAAGAGGCATCACCTAGATCTTTCATTGAGAATCTTTGTGATAAAAAGAGCTTGACTGATTGCAGCATAGGAACATCATTTCCTATCAAGAGTATGTCATCTACGTACAATACGAAGAAGAAAACCTTACTCTCTGCAACCTTCTTATAGATACAAGGTTCATCTACGTTTTTGATGAAGTCAAACTCTTTGACTACAACATCAAAGTAGATGTTCCAACTCCGCGATGCTTGCTTTAACCCATAAATGGATTTAAGCAACTTGCACACCTTTCCGCTGCTCCCACTATCTATGAAGCCCTCTGGCTGAGTCATGTACACGCACTCTTCTAAATCACCATTTAGAAAGGCGGTCTTAACATCCATCTGCCAGATTTCGTAGTCATGGTATGCAGCAATGGCAAGTAAGATCCGGATGTACTTAAGCATAGCTACTGGAGAAAATGTTTCTTCATAATCCACACCTGGTCGTTGACGAAAACCCTTTGCAACAAGTCTATCTTTGAAAGCCTCAACTTTTCCATCTACACCAATTTTCTTTTTAAAAATCCATTTTCTCCCAATGGGTTTTACCCCTTCAGGAGCAACTTTCAAAGTCCATACTTTGTTGGTGTACATGGATTCCATCTCAGATCGCATTGCATCCAGCCACATCACAGAGTCACCACTCTTGATAGCCTGCTCGAAACTAGTTGGGTCATCATCTTCCATGATGCAATCCTCGCTTCCACCATCAATAAGAAAACCGTAGTATCTCTCAGGTGGATGAGAAACCCTACTAGATCGGCGGAGAGGCTGGGGTTCGTCGGGTACTACCGAATCCTCTGGTTCTAATAAATTATCAGTTGTAGTTTGCGGTGCTGGAACCTCTTCCAGCTCTACCTCATCGCCACTAATTTCTTTTGCAAGAAATTCCTTTTCTAAAAAAGTGGCATGTTGAGCGACAAACACCTTTTGTTGTCCACTGTGGTAAAATAGATATCCATTTAAATATTTAGGATATCCTATAAACTTACAAAGAATTGATCGTGCCTCGAGTTTGTCCGGATTTTGCCTTTTGACATAGGCCGGACAACCCCATATCTTAACTCGTTTAAGACATGGTCTCTTCCTACTCCACATCTCATATGGTGTGGTAGGTACAGATTTTGTTGGAACCTGATTCAATAGGTATGCTGCTGCTTCAAGTGCATAACCCCAAAAGGAAATAGGCAATTCAGCAGTGCTCATCATAGAGCGCACCATATCTAATAGGGTGCGATTCCTCCGCTCCGATACACCGTTGTGCTATGGTGTATAAGGAGGATTAAGCTGAGAGAGAATCCAATTCTCTTTTAGATAGTCCAGAAACTCATTGCTCAAGTATTCTCCTCCTCGATCAGATCGAAGGATCTTAATACTTTTGCCCGTTTAGTTCTATACTTCGTGCTTATATTCCCTGAATTTCTCAAAAGCTTCAGACTTGTATTTTATCAGGATCACATGTCCGTATCTTGAGAGATCGTCAATGAATGTAATGAAGTAGGAAGAACCGTTCCTGGCATGTGTATACATGGGACCATATACATCACTATGTATCAGCCCTAAGAGTTCCGTAACTCTTTCTCCGTGTCCACTAAACGGAGTTTTGGTCATTTTACCTTTGAGACATGAATGGCAAGTATCATAAGATGATAATTCGAACGAATTCAAATATCCATCTTTATGTAACTTAGCTAGCCGTGTCGCATTGATATGACCAAGTCTACAATGCCACAAGAAGGATTCGTTCATTTCTGAATTCTTCCTCTTATGTGTGTTTTGTATATTAAGGACTGTATTTTGATTGAGAATGAATATGCCATTATGTAATGAGACTGATCCAATCAACTTTTGATTCAGGAATATGTTCATAACATTATCCTGTATTACAAAATTATATCCTTCTTTACTTAATAAAGAAACTGATATAATGCTGCACATCATGTTCGGTATATAATAGCACTCGTTCAGAATCATTGTATTACTACTTGGTAATACAAGGTGATATTCGCCAACTGCTTTGGCTGCAATTCTTGCACCATTCCCTACTTGTACGGAATGATCACCCTTTCCCAGTTCTCTACATTTACGTAGTCCACGTAACAATTTACATATGTGGGATCCTGATCCGGTATCTAATACCCAGGACGTAGGGTGAACTGAAAAACAATTCTCAATAACTAACACACCCGAAGAAGATGCATCAGCATGCCTGTTCTTCGTTTGGGCGGTGTGAGAATCCAGATTTTCTCCTGTTTCCTGCTCAGTCTTATAACTCTTATAAGAAAGAACGGGACCAACGATCCCCTGCTCAGTACAATAAGCAGGTTCAGTCAATACATCCATTTTATTATCTTGATTAAGTCCTGACATGGTCGCTACCTGGAAAGAGAGAGAAGGAAACACTTTAGCGTATGCACTTGCAAGATTAGATTCGTTATTATCTTATCTAATCAGGATGTCTCCTACTGTTTTTATCAAATCTTCCTTCAAATCCTAAAAGGTAAGATGAGCCGGGATTACACCCTACAATTTCGTCAATCTTTCAGCCAGATCAGTGTTGGTACTTGAGGGAGGTTCCCCGTGCTTTCGCACGGACCTAATTAAAATAAACCTCATCTTCCCAGAGCCATAACCCCGTTAACACCTTTCTAAACACCTACTTGATCGGCTAATTGTCCTGTGTAAAATTCTCCTAGGAGTAACTCTTACTCGTATTGGGTATCAGGATCCAACTATCTTATAGGAGGTATGCAATCTCATTGCAAATTTCAACACTTGAAATTCCCGATAATGCTTTTGCCCCTAGTGTGCTATGACCTTGACAGAGCTCAACAAACCATAGTACACTAGTTTTGTTTAACCCGTCATTTCTTGATTGAATCAAACCTACTCGCACGACCCTTGACAGAGGTCAACAAGGTCGTACGACCACCCTAATCCAATCACACCACATGCTTTACAGATAATTACTAATCAACTACCGCACACTACGCCTTGACAGAGGTCAACAAACGTAGCACGAATACTAAATAGTCTTTATCTGAAATGACGGAGGGCTACGCAGGTTTTTAAGAAAACCATGAGCGTAATGAACTTGATATCGTCGTAGAATCAAGTGATTTTGAAAAGGAGTGTTTTTTAGGCTTTTTGCAGTTTCGCAAAAGAGGTCGCTCCCGGTGAAGAGATCTCGGCCCTTTCCCCATCGAATAAGGTGCAGGATATTTCATAAATATCGTTGTGCAAAGAAAGAAATATTTAAGCTGTCAAAAACTAAACCGTGAGTTTGTAGCATCTGCCAGTTTTGCTAAAGAGGTCACTCCCGGTGAAGAGATCTCGGCTCTTTCCCCATCGAATAAGGTGCAGGATATTTCATAAATACCGCTGTGCAAAGAAAGAACTATTTAAGCTGTCAAAAACTAAACCGTGAGTTTGTAGCATCTGCCAGTTTTGCTAAAGAGGTCACTCCCGGTGAAGGGATCTCGGCTCTTTCCCCATCGAATAAGTTGCAGGGTATATCATATATACCGCTGTGCAAAGCAAGACCGTAGCTACCCTTTTATAAAGTTTTGATTCTACAACATCTTTTAGGTTTCTTTTCTTATATTAATCTCATTAATATATCCCATCAGCTTATGCTTCCTAAGCATCACAGAAAAAACGAAAGCAGTAAAAGTTATATATGAGCATATATATATAGTATAAGCATTCGTCTCATGCAGTAATATGATCTCATCACAGAACATTGCAGCAGAAGAAAACATATGTAATATTGGATATACTAGGATGTCCGTGTTCTAATACGAGCCTGTATAAAACACGGATTCCACGGTCGCGATGAATAGCCAAACCCACATCCCTAGACCCCTATGAGAGCGGCAAGCAACACTGCAAATTCTAGGGTTAGGAGACCCGGTCTCGACTCCTCGAGATGGCCTCCCACTGGACCCTAGAACCCGGTTACTTGTGCTCCCCTCCTTGGGTCTTCCTAATGCGGAAAAGTAAATAATATACATTGGTGACATCAACCTCATCCCGGAAGTGCCCCAATAATAGAATATTATATACAAATGAATTTTACATGAATGAAAATAAAAACCTTCATCTCACATAAAACCCCCGGCAATTCAGAACACGACGATCCAATATAACATATCACATCAACACATAATATCTCATATCATCAACGTAAGTAAGTATGCATATACCCATCGTTGTTGATGTATAGCAACGAAAACCGGCAATACAACTACATAGTACACTTACAGTCACAGAAAAGAAAGTGTAAAACTACAACATTTGGAATCCACAATCTCTTTAGACATCGTAAATCCGAAATATCACATATTTCGCATTTCATGCCTAACTATATGAATTCCACATATTGTATCACATTCCAGATAAATAGACAGTATTAAACTTTCCGATCGAATAATCAAATACCCAAGATTTCCTAAATAGCTCAACACTTGAACGGAGTTCAAAAAATCCCAGAATATGTCACAGTACCAATGGTCCAGCCGTAGAAGGGTCAAGCCAACGCCTCACATGTGGCAACGCCGTACTACCCCAAACCCTAAGATTCAAAGACGGTACAAACGGTCACATAATCGAGTTAAGGTTTGTGTTCTTCTAGAGGGTCCAACACGTTACATGCACTTTTTTCCGAAAGATTTAAACTCAAGAAAAATTCAACACTTGAAAGTTGTTCGTGCCGGGGAAAAATGAGTTAATGATATCCGTTCGAACATTTTAACAGTTTCTAAATTATCCGGAAAACAGAACGAAATTAAACTTTCCGATCGAATCAACGAATTCAAAATAATCCCCAGAACACTCAACACTTGAGTCAGATTAAAAATACCCAGAAGAATATACAAGTACCTACGGATATTACTGCACAAAACACTAACCCTAATTCTACTGTACGGCCGCGGATCCGCGACGCAAGCATGGTATTGCCGCGGTTCCGCGGCGGTTTGTAGGAATTACAAGCTCGTTTTTCATAGTAATTCTTATAATTCCCTGGTTATTTTTTTGAGTATTTTTAATGCAGAAAAAAATCATATTTTAACAAAATTTCTAGAGAGGGGGTCAAGTTCGATGTTTCGGGCTTCGATCGGATTTTTAACTTCGTATACACGTCGCCTAATGGTCTAGCTAGGTTATGATACCACTGTAGGGTTCCTAGGAACTCTTACAAGGGTTTATAAGGCATCAACTATGCCCGAATAAAAATTTAGACGTGCCGAACAACCCAAAGCCGGGATCTTTGCTAGATAATTAGGGTTTAACATGGAAGTAAACATCTTTACAAATAAGAGTGAGGGATTACAACCTTTGTAGTCCGCTCCTTCGCTTCATAAGCTCCGAGTAGAAGTCCCTTCGTCGCGATCCATGATCTCCTGGACTCAAGAGAAGCTCCACAATCCGAATGATCCATTCTAGCTTGTAGTCTTCCTTTTCTCCGATGATCTAACTCGAAGTTTCTTTAACTCAAGCTTCTCACTCACTAATGAGGTGAACACCCTAATCCAATTGGCTAGATTAGATGAGGATGATTAAGTAGGATATATGCTCTCTTTTGTTTTCAAATTCTCACACTAATCATCACAAAACTCAAAGCTAGAAAGCTTTGCAAAGAGGAAGAAGAAGATGAATAATGAATAATCCTTTTGGGATGAATAATGAAAATGATATATGATTACAAATGCAACCATGGTCAAAGATGACAAGGCAAACTATTGTAGAGAGTTAACTAGGGTTAAGGGTGTGGTTTGGATAAGAAAAATATCTCACAAAATATCCATCATAATATCTTTGCAAGAAACAAAAGGAAACCTTCTAGAAGGTTCATGAAAGAACTAACCCAAATCAAACTCTAACCATGTTTAATCTCCACTAATCATGTTGCATTAGTAATTATAACATGTTACAATATTATATATCACATATATAATATATTTTGTAACAAAAGAAAATAATACAATTAACATATATCTCATATATATCAATGTATTATCCGGTGAGAAAATGAAATAATAAAGTGAGCCAATATTAGATAATGTAATGTAATATATCACATATATAATTATACATTAAATTATCGAATCAACACTTGATCCGACAATCCGGTTATATCGAATATAACCGACTAATATATCATATACCGATTCATCAAATCAACACTTGATCCGATGACCCGACTCATATCAAAATATTGCGAGAATATAATACGTTATCTCATATCACATTATCCTCTGTCCTGCACATATCACATATGTGCTCCGACTCAGTTTTTCCTGAGTCAAGAAACCTCTGTGTAGGACTCTAAAGAATCGTCAATACGCCGGTAGCAGGTGATGATCATATCAAACACCCACAAGCTGCAAGCGGTCAGCTAAACGTAACAACCACCCAAGTATTGATCGATTAGAAGATCAACAAGCAAGACTGTACATTCTCATGTGAATCCAATCAGTAACACTCCCGTACAGTCCGGTCTTTTCGTCTGATATGTCGCATATCTAGTCTAAGGGTGGTATACGTCAGAACCCAGTAACCGATAAGTCATATCGATATGATGCTCATAACGGGTCGAGAAACTACTGATAACACTTACCAGTAAATCTCTATATCAGCCTTGCCCAGGGACTTCTTGTTATAGCCAATCGAACACAGCACAACATCAACTTCCTATACCGGGAGAGACGAATCCCCTTCTATCGCTCATTGCCTCCATGTGATTCGGGACAGTACCCAAAAGCCACCGTTTTACATGCCCTCTTGGACGTGGTAAGGTGGAAATCAAAGCACGGTGGGAATCACACAAGACTCTATGACGATCTCGGGTCTACAGACTACCCTGTATTAGTGTCACCAGAGAACTGCCATCTGACGTGAGGTATAATACCATCTGGGAGTTCTCGGCGAGTCCGTCCAGTGTAACCAGTCTCCACTGAGCACCCGTACACCATCCTTGATGTCAAACACCGATGGATATGGGATCATCCATCGCCCATCATATGGGTCAAGATGCGTATACGCTAGTCTACTCTGGTGCATCGATGCCCTGTCTCGATACACCCTCGACTAGGAACAATTATAGGATGTACTCATCGACTACCCCGGCCCTACTTGTATGATCTCATCATAGTCCCAGTAGTCGAATACATATCCTAAGGGCTTTATCAACATGTGAGAGTAAGACAGTAAACTAATATAAGTCAACATGTTAAGATAAAGTGAAACCAAATAGCATACTATCATGACGAGTAAGAAAGTCCTCTCTATATATCCAAGCATCCATTATAATATATATCATATGTACAACAATAGCCTCTAGGGTATATACATAACTAACAAACGCGGTTATTGTAAAGAACCGAACGAAGGTGTTTCATGATAAACACCTTACGTGCAAAACTTTCACACCTGGACAACATGTACTTCTTTACAACTGTTCAGTTGATAAAACTGCACATTTAATATGGCATTTTTCCTACTATTTCTATATAGTAAAAGGTGTTTATTATGAATATGACACACATGATGGTTTATTTGCAAAAATACTATTTTCATGTGTTTATATATTATAATTAACATTATGTAGGAAAAAGTAAGCATATAATATCCATGTAACATTTGGCCCATTTAAATATGCTTACCTTAATAAATACCTTTGACAAATTCTTAAAACTAAAATATCATAACAAATGGTTAAAGATAACATCTCAATAAAAACAAATTCTACTAACATCATTTATTGAGATAATTGTGCAGGAATTATATCATGACTAAAATCAAGGAAATCTGAGTTGGCAAGATCAAATCTTCCGAAGATATTCAAGTAAATTGAAGAAACTAATTCTGGCAGAAATGTAGAAAAGATTTTCAAAGACTAGATACTCAAAAGATTACCAAGTGTTATAGATATGAAGTTACAAAAATTAGAGGCCATGATCTAACCAAAAGGGGGCGGATCCGCGGCCAAACCTATCCAATGGCCGCGGTTCCGCCGCGGATTTGAGGAGTTGAGATATGGGATTTTGGTGGTTAGGATCCTAACAACTAGTTTCCATATTAGGAAACTTGGGTTCTTGCTCTGGGAATATAAATAAGGACCGAGTGGCTCTTGGAAAAATCATCAAGTCGACGAGATCACGAAGTCCAAGTTGGCTCACGCATCCAGGCTGATCATCAACAGTTCATCTACCTCCTTAGAAGAGATTGAGAAGCAAACTAGTATTTGTAATTATTTTCTAAGGAAACAAAGTGTAATGAGTTTTGTTGATTAATAAAGGTAGTTCTTTTTCTTATTCTATTTCTTTGTAGTTTCATTATGAATTCTCTCTCCATTTCTTTTTCTCCCAACATGCGCGAGTAATTCTCGACTTGTTAGGGTTCGTAGGATTAGGGTATGATAATGGATGATGAAAATACCTAAACTCTTTTTACGTCTTATAAAGATTATAAACTTTATCCAAACAATCATTAACATCCTAATCGCGCGCGCTACCAATTCGTTGTTAGTCTCGACCGCGATTAGAGATTATATTAATGATTGTTAAGGCTAGATATGAACGGAGTTCCGTGTCGAGATAAGGGTTAAGAGTGTGATTCCTTTTCCCTCCAGAAAACCTAATCTATACGTATCACTGTCGTTCTAGTTTTAAAATCTATTAAAGGATAAAAATAGTAATCTTTAATTAATCATACATAACCACTAAATCCTAATGAACCCTACAAGCCCTCTTCTTATATAAACTTACATCCGCAGTTAATCTAGATCTTTATTTTTCATCTTTGTTTAAACGTAGATCTAGATCCTACAACCATTCTACAAAATTCTTAATTCTTCTTCCTCTCTTTCTCAACACATCTAAAGTAAGAATAAAAGGTTCAACGTTTCCCTGAGGACGACCCGTACTCACATCGGTCTAGCTACGCGCGACACCGTTCTGATTGCGGTATAACTACAAACACACTTTTTCGTATCAATCAACGACACCCGACTACATTTCCATCCCGGTAAGCTTCGATCTCACTGGAAATGACTTTTTCTTATGCGGTGTGTATACCCGCACGGCGCTGTGGATTTATAGAATCCAATGGACGGTTCGTTTTTCAAAATAAACGGACACAGACTAAAACCGTACCTTAGCGCTGAACAATCAGAGGAGCTCCTGGTCTTGCAGGAGCCGGTTTACCCTGTATAATCTTCCTCTTCCTACCACCAAACTTCAGTTATCTAGCCAAAAATAGTGGACATTGTTTCAAATAAGTTTGGGGGTATGTATATACTATTTTTTGTATATATATGTGGATATTCTTATCCGGTGCATATTTTTGTATATATATGTGGATATGTGGATATTCTGGCTGGCCTCTAGCAGTAGCCTGATCCTCTGGTGCTGATATGCACATCCGAGAAATCTCGTAAAAGCGATCAATCAAACGCTCATGGCGCGAAAACACAATAAAACGACGCATCTATGCAATCGTATGTCCCTGGAATCACGCCCTGGTCAGTCTTCGTCCGTGATGAGCTCGTGCTGATGCAACTCTAACTGTAGCTCTCTCTTCCCGTGTAATCGTGGCAGCAAAAACTATAAACCAGTATCGATGAGGATAGATCATGAATGAATATAATATTGTGCAAGGAAATGTACATCCTAAGGCTACTTAAGCGGAGCAGCATATCGTAAGTATGCCGCAGAACATACACACGGTATGTCACTCTCCTTAAGTCACCTACTCCATCAACCAAGGTCAATCCACGCGACGAAATTTCGAGTCTAATACTCCTTCGACTAAGTCTAAGTTCTGTAAGGTCAAGCCTAGATTCCGTATATATACAAACGCCCTAGGCTCCGCATAGTCAAACATAGACTCGAACCAAGGTTAATCTAGCGCTCTGATACCAACTTTGTCACGACCCGAAATGGCACGCGACTGGCACTTGAATCATATGAAGTCTATAGGTCCCATCTAATTCAAGTAAGCCAAGAAAACCCAGAAATCTAAACCATTTTAAGAAAGAAGTGAAGAAAACATGTTTTAAAGCAAGTGGTTTTAATAACATAAGCCGAATATGCATTTTTAAATCTCAAGTATTTTCTGAAAATTTCGGCAGAGTTTCCTTTGTAAATACTGGCCCCAAAAGGGTACAACATGCATAATATGAATAAAGGCATCCCCAAGCGGGAGCTAGCTCTTCGTCAATTGACGGTCACAATCACGCAAGCAATATAATATACAACGCCGGAAGGAGAGGATCAAAACTCAAAAGGAAACTCAAAAACATCCAGAAAACCATAATAAAACAATACGCGACTCTAAGGTCGAAAGAATAAAAACTGGTCTTCTAAGTCTAATACATATACAAGGCTGGTTGATGGAGTTTACTAGATACAACTGAATAAAATAAATACGATGGTGGTCACGATGCAAGTGAACCCACCTACTAAAGCAATCACCCGGAATGAAAGCAGTGTGCCAGCAAAGCCGCAATGAAACCTGTACGACAAAACCTGCAAGAACTGTGGCACAACGAGGGTGAGTTGCCAACTCGTGAGTAGAAAACATCACAGAGCAGAAATCGTATGTATGAGTCAATCCAAGTTCAATACGATCATAAATATATATATATATATATATATATATATATATATATATCCTCAAAATGATAAGGTCTGAAGCATGATAAGATGGCAAGGGTAAATATCTATACATAAGTGTAATACCAAGTGCTCGTATCAGTGCCTCAGGTAGCAACATATCTTAAATATGAGGTATGATCAATATAATCAACATGAAATCAGTGTCACTATATCATGAAGGTAATACTATGATATCTAGGGTGACCGTATCAGTATAGGTGCCAACTACATACTCAAGTCTATAAGTATGTGGATATCATCTATCTATGTAATTAATGTATGTATGCATATGGATCTCGTCCACGTATCAACCACTGACACAACATCATCATGCATGTAAATATCATAAAAGCATATGCATGAAAAAAATGAGGATATAAATCAACGTGTGTCCCTCGCGACACATCAAATCATGGTACCTGAGTGTCTAAGATCGACACTCGAAACATCATGAAACCCGTGCCCAGCATCGGCACGTAAATCCTCATTTCTCTCGGGCTCCGTCAGTCCGGATCGGCCCATAACATCTCTCGACTCCGGTCGGTATCCTCGTGATAGCCGCTGTTAGTGTTTATGCCCTAGAAGGCCATTACTGTATCATACTAGCTTGTATATTACTTAATGGAATCTTGGGATATTCACATGTATATAACAGTCTTGCTAAACATGGTAGTATGCTACTTGGTTTTTCTATCTTAATATGTGAGTATACGTATTGATAGAGCTCTTAGGATCTTGCTTGTCTACCAGCGTTGTGATGGCAGTCACACTAGTGGGGCTGGGTAGTCTACAAGCACATCCTTATTCAGGTCCCTGGTCGTTGGATTATCGAGACAGAGCATCGATACTCCGGAGTAGACTGGTGTGTACGCTTCTCATCCCAGTTGGGGAGATGGTCTGTCCCACAGCCGTCAGTACGTGGTACTGGAGATAGTATACAGGTGCTCGTTAGGTTACGGGTACACCGGACAGGACTCACAGGGAACTGTTGGTTGGTTTGATACCAGTCGTCAGTGAACAGTTCCCAGGTGACATGAGTACAGCGTAGTCCGTAGACTTGACACTGCTACTTCGCCTCGAGTGTGTCCCACTGTTCTTAGATTGCTACCCTACCACGGCTCAAAGGAGTCGTGCAAACAGGTGGCAGTTGGGTGCAGTCCCGAGCACTTGGAGGCAGTGGCGGTTAGACAGGATTCGTCCCTCCCGGTATTGGGAGTAGATATCGTGCTGTGTCAGAGAGCCATTACGCAAAGTCCCTGGCCAGGGCAAGCGAGATTTGCTGGTAGGTTCCAGTAGTTTCTCAGGGTGTAATGGGCTTTACTCCGACACGACTTATACTGCTATTAGGGGACTGACGCTTGCCGCCCCCCTAGGCCCGATATGCGATAGTCATGGACGAACGGACCGGACTGTATGGAGATTGTCACATCAGACTCAGTAGGAGTTCGGATGGGTTTACTCATCGGCCTTCTTATCGACAACTACCTGGGGACCGTTACGTACAGCTAGTGCCGCTTGCGGTCTGTGGTTAAACCCACTGCCAGCGTAGTAGTCGAGTCTCTAGAGTCCCACACAGAGAGTTTCCTACTCCAGGCGAAACGATATAGAGGTTGCATGGTTTTGCGACAAAGGGTACGGACGCATACGTGCGTTTACGCGCGTACGACTTTCGGACAGTTTTTACCAGTCGGCTTTGGTTTAAGCCAGTTACTGGTATCCGGTTATTGGATTTTTACAGTCTAAAGTTTTTCCGTATTTTTACGGATCGGAGGGGCGTTCTCGTAATTACTCGAGAAGCTTCTAGAAGATATGACTAAGGAGGTTTCTTTTGGACAAGAGAGTGAGTCATGGTGGTGATTCATTCACTTCATTAATGCACATTTATTGCTTAATGACTCATGTTAATGAATCATCACAAGATATTTTGTGAAGCATGCTTATTCATTTCCATTATTGATTATTTGATAATAAGAATGCTTCATAATATTATGATACACTCTCTCTCTTCTCTCATTATCATATATCACATTCTCTCTCCTCAAGCTCTCATCTTAAAACCCTAATCCTTAATCCTCATGTGTTGAGATCAAAGGATTAGTTAGACTAAACAATCCATAACCTTCACTCTATATCATCCTCTCATCTTTGATTAGCAATCAAAGTTGATTAGTTACCTCAAGTTAGAGGTTTAGCTTGGAGTTTCGCTCTCGGGTGGATCGTCTACTACCTAGAGAAGGCCGAGGAGAACAAAGGAGGACGTAAAGAAGAAGGACCGGTTTCATTAGGTATAATCCCTAATCACTTGTGAGATGAAACTTTAGAATACGGTTATTTAGAGTTTAGCTTCGATTCAAGCGGTTAGTCGATGTTCGTTGTTTAAACTTGATAAGTTTTTGTAAATTCCGCCTCCCCATAAGTACTGGGGTGTACTACATCGACTTACAGTGGTATCAGAGCCTCGCTAAACACTAAATAACTTAATCGCAAATTTGTACGAATTTCGAACGAAAAAACGAAGCCGGAAAACCCTAGTTCTGTTAAGTTTCTGTCGAACTTAAAATGAAGTCCTAAAATTTTTCTGGTGTGTTCAGAGAGCTTGACATGACCACAGGAGAACACCCAAGAAATTCGAGCCCATGATTCGACTAAAGCGCCGCGGAAGCGCCGCTGATCCCACCGATCCGCCGCGCTTCCGCGGCCGAGTTGCCGAGTCATGAGCTCATTTTTCATGGGTGGGTCCCCTGTGATATTTGGGGTTTTCTGGAATATTTAATTATTGCTCAGGTTACTGTTTAACAGAGCAGATTTTGGAGCAATATTGAAGTTGTTTATTCGATCAAAAAGTACAGTATTTGCGTATTGGATTATATCTGTGATTGTTTGATGTGTTCGTAAACCTCCCCCAACTGCTAGTATGTCGGTTGGCAGGGGGTTGCACATTTCTGAAATGGTTATATCTGTTTGTGCATATAAACTGTATTGGACTGTTGTGGTGTATAGCCGGGGTTAGCAATGGTTTATTGATTTATTCATTTGTTGTAAATGTAATTGTTGTAATATTATTTTCGCGGGGCACTTCCAGGTTGCGGTTGTAGCCACCGTTGTATTATTTCATTTTACTGTTTTTGCTCCTAGGACTGACCCAAGGTGGGGTACACAAACTGCCGGGTGGGTAGTTTGCCGTACCCGTAGGGGTCGAGGGTGGGGTAAACGGCTATTCATCACAACTGTGTAATCTGTCTTTTCTTGCAGGCTCAAAAGAAATACAGATTGCTTGCAAATCCAATATTGTTTATCTGTGTTCTGGAATGAATATCATTGCGTCAGACGAATGTAAAATATCTATATTTATTATAGCTATTTAGACGTCACTTATGTTTTACACCCGCGCTAGCCCAGCCCCCGCTCTGTCGTTAGTTAAGTAACCTAACGGGTGATGACGGGACCCCGTGGCGAATGCGGATGGCATAAGAGGACGTTATATTTTCGTTGTTTTCTGCAATGATAGGTTAATGATGGGACGCATTATCTATAATGCAAAGTAAAACAAACCAAAGTTTAAATCGTTGGAACAATTTAAAAGAAACCACTCGGTTATTTTTAAAACAGATATTTTTAAATGCGGAGATTTAACCACTCCTTTTAAAAGCTATCAGGTTCCTTCGGTTATATCAAGTTCACTACGTTTATGGTTTCGCCAAAACCAGTCGTAGCCCTCCGTCGTTTCATTTGGGTATTCAGTAGTATTCAAGCTATGCATTTTGGCCAAAGTCAAGGCATAGTGTTTGGTAGCTACTGGGTTTTCATTTGTTGCATAAGATAGATGAGTTAGTTTGGGACAGTCGTATTATCATTTGACCAAAGTCAGGGGTATATACGGATGGGTTCAAATTGACAAGATAATGACGGGTAGAACTTGACATGTGACTTATGACATTTTGACCAAAGCCAAGGTCATAAGAGCATGGGGCAAAAACTTATATCGGGAATTTCTAAAGAAACTGAAATTTGCAAAGAGATGCATACCATTTGGAGTTTGATGAATGTTGGTAGGATTCCTTCAACATTATCATACGATGATATTTGGATCCCGATCCTACTGTGAGTATATGCTACTTATCAGGATATTCGTCGCTTAACGATCAATGCTATAAACCTAGTAGGTGTCCAGAAAAGTGTCAGCGGGGTTACGCCCCCAGAGAAAAGAGGTTATTTAATTAAGGAACTTCGCGAAAGCGTTGGAAAACCTCCCTCGAAGTATCGACACCGGCCTGGCTGAACGGTTAAGCAAGTATTGTACGGTGAGAATAGTCTTGGCTAATTCTTCTTTTATGGTTTGAGGAAGGATTCGAGAAACAGTGGGAGCCATCCAGTTTAGATAAATTAAAAACCACTCTAAACTTGCAAGAGCATCATGCTAAAGAGTTTTCTTCTCTCTCTCCTAATTGCAGCGACCCTGAAAATGACTGGACTTAAGTTACTTTTAGAGAAAAATATACTGACGGGGCCAAACTATAAAGATTAGCTGCGGAATGTCAAGATGGCTTTGACCTATGACAAACTGGGGTACGTCCTCACCGCTACAGCACCTGCTGTCCTTGGTCCCAAATCCAGCAATGCGGATAAGGAAATCCGCAAAACCTGGGATTTAGATTGCGCGAGAGCCAAGTGCATCGTGCTTGCCTCGATGAACAATGAACATCAGAGGAGGCACGAGGGTATGTCCTTAGATGGCATATTTCTCCATACAAAGGAACTTTATGGAGAGCAATCTCGTATAGCAAGATACGAGACCTCTAAGAAATTATTTCGAGCGAGGTTGGCTGTCGGGTCATCGGTAGGTGAACATGTCCTACAGATGATCGGCTATATTGAAGAGCTCGCGGACCTTGGAACGACTTTGGATAATGAGCTCTATACAGACCTTGTTCTCCAGTCCCTTCCTCCCACCTACGCCCAGTTTATCCTCAACTTCAATCTTCAAGGAAAAGAAGTTGAACTTGCGGAACTCCTAAACATGTTAAGGAGTGCAGAGGGCACCTTGCAGAAGGCAAGGGAAACACCCGCTATGTTTGTTGGCGGTACATCTTCTTCCGGGTCCAAGGCTAGGGCCAAAGGAAGGAAGAAGGAGGCCGCACCCAGACCTAGAGGAGGTGTTAGTAAGGTGGGAAAGAAGGGAAAGAAAAAGTTTACAGCACCGGTAGTTGGCCTGGATGAGTGCTTCCATTGTCACAGGAAAGGGCACTGGAAGAAGGATTGCAAGGCGTGGAACGCCAAGAACCAGGAACCGAAGCAAGCTGTGGCTTCGACTTCAGGTGTGTTTGTAATTGAGAATTGTCTGTCGATCAACTCTACTTCCTGGGTATTGGATACCGGATCAGGATCTCATATTTGCAATTCATTGCAGGCACTGAGAAACCGTAGAGTGCTGAAGGAAGGTGATATGATCCTCAGGGTTGCTAACGGAGCTAGCGTGGGAGCTGCGTCCGTCGGGGATTATCACCTAGGATTGACGAGTGGACACATTTTGGTTTTACATAACTGTTATTTTGTACCCAGCTTAACGTGTAATATCATATCTGTTTCCTTGTTATCAAATAAAGGTTATGATTTCACGTTTGTAAGAGATGTTGTCAACATCCACCTTAATCATGGTTTGATTGGGTCCGGTACTCTAAATAACGGCATATATGTGTTAAACCAACTCCAAATTTTCAATGTCCAGAACACACTAAAAAGAAAGTCTCCAGATTTAAATAAAGCTTTCTTATGGCATTGTAGACTGGGTCACATCAATGAGAGAAGGTTGACTAAGTTGCATAGAGAAGGATATTTGGACACGTTCGAATATCAAACTTATGACACTTGTCAATCTTGTCTCAAAGGAAAGATGACAAAGACTCCATTTACTGGACAAGGAGTAAGAGCGAGCGAGCTCTTAGGACTCATACACAGTGATGTATGCGGTCCAATGTCTACACATGCGAGAGGTGGTTATTCCTATTTCATTACTTTCACGGATGATTACTCAAGATACGGATTCATTTATCTGATGAAACATAAATCCGAGGCTTTTGAGAAATTCCAAGAGTATAAGAATGAAGTAGAAAACCAAACCGGCAAAAGTATAAAGACACTTAGATCTGATCGAGGTGGAGAATACTTGAGTGCCGAGTTCCTAGGTTACCTAAAAGAGAAAGGAATTCTCTCTCAGCTTACTCCTCCATACACTCCACAGCATAACGGTGTATCGGAGAGACGGAATCGAACCCTATTGGATATGGTACGATCCATGATGAGTAATGCTGAGTTACCGCGATCTTTCTGGGGTTATGCGCTTGAATCAGCGACATATCTTCTGAACAGAGCTCCTACCAAGACTGTGCCTACCACTCCATATCAGATGTGGACTGGGAAGAAACCCCATCTTCAGCATATGAAGATTTGGGGATGTCCAGCTTTTGTTAAAAAGCAGCATGTGGACAAGCTCGAGGCACGATCAGTAAAATGTATGTTTGTGGGATATCCAAAGAACTCCAAAGGATATTATTTCTATTACGCAGAGGAACAAAAGGTTTTTGTTTCTCGTAATGCCCATTTTCTAGAAAATCAGTTTTTAGAAAAGGAAATAAGTGGGAGCGAAATAGAACTGGAAGAAATTCCAGAACCACAAACTACTGCTGAAAGTTTGGTAGAACCAGAGGTTCAAGAAGAACAGAACATTCCCGCACCCCTCCGCAGGAGTAGTAGGCCGTCTCATCCGCCTGAGAGATACTACGGTTTTCTCATTGACGGGGATAGAGAGGATTGCATCATAGATGATGATGAACCTACTGACTTCCAGCAGGCCATCCAGAGCGGCGACTCGGTACGATGGCTAGATGCAATGCGGACCGAAATGGAGTCCATGTACACCAACAAAGTATGGACTTTGGACTTTGCTCCAGATGGGGTAAAACCCATAGGATGCAAATGGATCTTCAAGAAAAAGATTGGTGTAGATGGACAGGTGGAAACCTATAAGGCTAGACTTGTTGCAAAGGGTTTTCGTCAAAGACCTGGTTTGGACTATGATGAAACCTTTTCTCCAGTGGCTATGCTCAAATCCATTCGGGTCCTTCTTGCTATTGCTGCCTTCCATGATTATGAAATCTGGCAGATGGACGTAAAGACGGCTTTTCTGAATGGAAATTTAGAAGAGAGCGTCTATATGGATCAGCCAGAGGGTTTCAATCAGAGTGGGAGCAGCGGGAAAGTATGCAAGCTGCTTAAGTCCATTTATGGACTAAAGCAGGCATCGCGGAGTTGGAACATCTGTTTTGATGAGACAGTCAAAGAATATGACTTTATCAAAAATCCAGATGAACCGTGCATATATAGTAAAGTTGTGGCCAGAAGTGTCGTATTCCTCGTCTTGTACGTGGATGACATTCTATTGATAGGAAATGACATTCCTATGCTACAATCTGTCAAAGGATTCTTGTCACACAGGTTCTCCATGAAATACCTGGGTGATGCCTCTTACATTCTGGGGATCCGGATCTATCGTGATAGATCCAAGAGGATGTTGGGACTTTCGCAGTCCAGGTATATCGACACTGTACTGAAAAGATTCAGTATGGAAGATTCTAAGCGCGGTAATCTACCGGCTTGTCACGGAATCACCCTCTCCAAAGAGATGTCTCCCAAGACTGATTTGGAAAGGGAACGCATGTCTATTATACCCTACGCTTCTGCGGTAGGCTCTATAATGTATGCGATGTTGTGTACCAGACCAGATGTAGCTTACGCACTGAGCGTGGTAAGCCGGTATCAGTCAGACCCAGGGGAGAAACACTGGATAGCAGTAAAGAACATTCTCAAGTACCTGAGGAGGACTAAGGAGATGTTCTTGGTTTACGGCGGAAAAGACCTCAGGTTAGAGGCCTTTGCTGATTCCGGCTTCCAGAGTGATAAGGACGATTCCAAGTCCATGTCGGGTTATGTCTTTACCCTCAATGGAGGGGCGGTGTGCTGGAAGAGCTCCAAGCAGGACACCGTTGCTGACTCGACGATGGAAGCGGAGTATATAGCTGCTTGCGATGCCGCAAAAGAAGCAGTCTGGATGAAGAAGTTCCTAACAGAACTTCAGGTGGTTCCTACCATAGTTGATCCAATACCTCTGTATTGCGACAACAACGGAGCTATAGCTTTAGCGAAGGAACCAAGGTCCCATCAGAAGTCCAGACACATCTTGAGGCGGTATCACCTGATCAGGGAGATCATTGATCGTCAGGAGATCGAGGTTCGGAGAGTTGCTTCAGAAGAGAACATTGCTGATCCATTCACGAAGGCCCTTCCTCAGATTCAGTTCGAGAGGCTACTCGAGATCATTGGTCTACGATATGCCAGTACATGGCCCTAGTGCAAGTGGGAGATTGTTAGTGTTTATGCCCTAGAAGGCCATTACTGTATCATACTAGCTTGTATATTACTTAATGGAAGCTTGGGATATTCACATGTATATAACAGTCTTGCTAAACATGGTAGTATGCTACTTGGTTTTTCTATCTTAATATGTGAGTATACGTATTGATAGAGCTCTTAGGATCTTGCTTGTCTACCAGCGTTGTGATGGCAGTCACACTAGTGGGGCTGGGTAGTCTACAAGCACATCCTTATTCAGGTCCCTGGTCGTTGGATTATCGAGACAGAGCATCGATACTCCGGAGTAGACTGGTGTGTACGCTTCTCATCCCAGTTGGGGAGATGGTCTGTCCCACAGCCGTCAGTACGTGGTACTGGAGATAGTATACAGGTGCTCGTTAGGTTACGGGTACACCGGACAGGACTCACAGGGAACTGTTGGTTGGTTTGATACCAGTCGTCAGTGAACAGTTCCCAGGTGACATGAGTACAGCGTAGTCCGTAGACTTGACACTGCTACTTCGCCTCGAGTGTGTCCCACTGTTCTTAGATTGCTACCCTACCACGGCTCAAAGGAGTCGTGCAAACAGGTGGCAGTTGGGTGCAGTCCCGAGCACTTGGAGGCAGTGGCGGTTAGACAGGATTCGTCCCTCCCGGTATTGGGAGTAGATATCGTGCTGTGTCAGAGAGCCATTACGCAAAGTCCCTGGCCAGGGCAAGCGAGATTTGCTGGTAGGTTCCAGTAGTTTCTCAGGGTGTAATGGGCTTTACTCCGACACGACTTATACCGCTATTAGGGGACTGACGCTTGCCGCCCCCCTAGGCCCGATATGCGATAGTCATGGACGAACGGACCGGACTGTATGGAGATTGTCACATCAGACTCAGTAGGAGTTCGGATGGGTTTACTCATCGGCCTTCTTATCGACAACTACCTGGGGACCGTTACGTACAGCTAGTGCCGCTTGCGGTCTGTGGTTAAACCCACTGCCAGCGTAGTAGTCGAGTCTCTAGAGTCCCACACAGAGAGTTTCCTACTTCAGGCGAAACGATATAGAGGTTGCATGGTTTTGCGACAAAGGGTTCGGACGCATACGTGCGTTTACGCGCGTACGACTTTCGGACAGTTTTTACCAGTCGGCTTTGGTTTAAGCCAGTTACTGGTATCCGGTTATTGGATTTTTACAGTCTAAAGTTTTTCCGTATTTTTACGGATCGGAGGGGCGTTCTCGTAATTACTCGAGAAGCTTCTAGAAGATGTGACTAAGGAGGTTTCTTTTGGACAAGAGAGTGAGTCATGGTGGTGATTCATTCACTTCATTAATGCACATTTATTGCTTAATGACTCATGTTAATGAATCATCACAAGATATTTTGTGAAGCATGCTTATTCATTTCCATTATTGATTATTTGATAATAAGAATGCTTCATAATATTATGATACACTCTCTCTCTTCTCTCATTATCATATATCACATTCTCTCTCCTCAAGCTCTCATCTTAAAACCCTAATCCTTAATCCTCATGTGTTGAGATCAAAGGATTAGTTAGACTAAACAATCCATAACCTTCACTCTATATCATCCTCTCATCTTTGATTAGCAATCAAAGTTGATTAGTTACCTCAAGTTAGAGGTTTAGCTTGGAGTTTCGCTCTCGGGTGGATCGTCTACTACCTAGAGAAGGCCGAGGAGAACAAAGGAGGACGTAAAGAAGAAGGACCGGTTTCATTAGGTATAATCCCTAATCACTTGTGAGATGAAACTTTAGAATACGGTTATTTAGAGTTTAGCTTCGATTCAAGCGGTTAGTCGATGTTCGTTGTTTAAACTTGATAAGTTTTTGTAAATTCCGCCTCCCCATAAGTACTGGGGTGTACTACATCGACTTACAGCCGCTAGGTCCAACCAATCACTGGTAGGTACTAGCCACCCTGCCTGGCTCATCGTCTACTCCACGAAAAATATTTCTCGCCCCGGGGAACCATACCGGGTCCACCATGAACCCGCAAATGGATCATCAACCTCCTCGAATCGGGTTTCACATATCACATGTCTCAGAACTGAGAAAACGCATGGTGGACATACTGAAATATCATATCAAGAGAAACTGGGGTTTTAAAACAATACTTACTTTCTTGAAATACCCACGGTTCTCAAATCCAGAAATCTCATGAAAACAACATATCTCAATGCGTATAATCGTAAAGGATAATGTAAGCGACATATAGCAGAAATGTAAGCATATCCGTATATCATGCAACATGGAACAATAATATGCACATATTGAGGGAAAACCGCTATTTTAAATGAGTCCAGTTTAAAAATATATCCCGCGGTTCCCAAATTCTCCAAAGTCCAATGCAACATCGTATAAAGGTGCATATGTAACTATAGCAAGTAAATTGTGCAAGGAGTCATATCATGATGCAGCAATCCTACTGTGTAGTGACATGGCAATTACCGATGATGTGTGTGTGAGCAAGCAAGTAAGTGTTCGTAGACATACGCATCATCAGTAATGGTGCTGGTGTCCTGATCACATGGGTTTAATATAACAATAAACACATTTAAACATGCAATGCGATGCGAATAGCAAGAATATGCGGAAAATGAATAATACGCGCAACAATAAAGAATCTACATCAATATATGTGAGTCACACAGTTTTGACATTTGAAATAACACGAATCATGGTGTTTGGTAAATAGGGACTACGGTGTTTTTAAGAAAAAGTATGTCCTTTGAAATATCCGTAGGATCCCTTGTCCTGTCTTTAAAATAATCACGATTCGTTAGTTTTGAAATAGGTATGACTCGAGTCTAGTCTAACATCTACAAGTAACAACAGGACTAAACTAACAGAATAATCGAAAAGGGTACGGAAACCACCTAAATCTGAGTCGATACATATACATATAATAGTCGGCGATCCCGCCTCAATAGTATCACATACGATACAATATATAGTATGACATCCTCGAGTCAAGAGTGCGGATTTATCATCAATATAAATCTCGTACGGTAAATCCAGCGTACGGCATCCCAATCTGGGTACGGGTCGAATCTCACATTCATCTCATCATTCATCTGGTATCCTTATCATCATATCCTGTATTAGGGGTACTGATCTAAGTCTTGTACAAACTGATACCATCTGCAAATATATATGCGTGTATGAAAACACACGCCTAAAGGCCCGCTATAATCTCATGTCGTATCTCATAATACGAATCAAAACATATCACCGATCTCATGGCGTCATTCCTAATCTCATCGACTCATCTCCAAGTACCATGTACAATCCTCATCATCCATGCATATGTATATGTTGCGCCACGGCAGCGCCCCGGCCGTCTTACCGAGGCCAAAATGCGGAATCAAAATTTTTCCTTACTTGGAAACTGGCGCTACCGCGGACAAAGAAAACCCGGATCGTTAACCATTAACCTATACTAGCTAACAAGAGATGGAAAGAGAAGTATACCAAGTGATCCGAGTCCTCCGGTCTTCCCTTCATCGTCCTGATCTCCCACGGAAAGTCCTGTCTCCATGTCGTCGCCTCCTCGCCGGAAGGGCACCACGTCGCCTGCATCTTTTACGAGCTCCCACCTCAATACCGAGGCAACTCGGGCACGAAGCTGGCAAGTCGACGTGCCCAAGATTTGCTGTAGAATGTAGTGTAGAAATGCTTGTCTCATTGGGGTATACGGAGTTGCCTTGATGGAGGAATCAATATAAACTTTGGAAAGGAGAAGGATTTTGTGAGCAAGCTAAAATGAGATAATGAAATTTCCCTCATACCAAAATGAAAACCTCTCTCCTCCTCTCCAAGCGGTGGCCGGCCTATCTCCTCATGGAATGGTGGAGGGAATGAAACATAATACAAAGGGAGGTGAGTGTAGGATAACAAAGGAGGTGACCACAACATAAAGCAAGTCTCACATCAAGGAAGCAAATCAATCCTATCTTAATCCTTTCTCATTAATACAAGTAATGATGCATGAAAAGAAAAGATGGAAAGGGAATCTAAAGATGCTATCATAATCTCTCATCTCACAAATAAACCCTCCACAAAATGTTATTTGCAAACTTGCAAATAACCCCCTCCATCGGAAAAGTCCGGCCGGGAAAGAATAAAGGAAAACCGGCCGGAACGGAATGCAAACTGGCAACTCCAGAAAACTGGTCCCGTAATAAATTACAGGAAAACCCCGATACTGTGCATACACACCCGCATCTGTATTCCGACCGGATACAAATGCAAAGAGACAAAATCTACACTGTACTATACTAGGATCCGGCTTAAACCAAAGCCGGCTAGTAATATCCGTCCGATCCTGATCCGTGCAATACCGCACGTATCTGATCGAACCCTGCCATATAACCATACGGCCACTAGTACAAACCGTTCGATCCTGATCCGTGCAATACCGCACGTATCTGATCGGACCTTGCCATATCTCCATACGGCCTCTACAGCGTTTCGCCCGAAACTGGAGTAACTGTAAGTGTGGTGGACTCTAAAGACTCGTCAATACTATGGCTATGGATTTAACCACTGGCACGTCAAAGGTATAAGACAATACGTAACGGGCCACCAGCTATTGACCAAAAGGGATGTCGATGAGCGAACTCATCCTGACACCCTACTGAGCCTGACAGTGACAATATCCGTACAGTCCGGTCCGTTCGTCTATGAGCATCACATGGCGGGCCTAGGGTGTTGGTAAAAGTCAGACCCCCAAAAGCGGTACAAGTCGTGTCGGAGTGTAGCCCAGAACACCCTGAGATACTACTGGAATACCTACCAGTAAATCTCCTGCCTCGGCCGAGGGCTTTGTGTAATGGCTCTCCTAGACACAGCGCGACCTCACCCCCAATACCAGGAGAGATGAACCCCTGCAGATCCGCTCACTGCCTCCATGTGGCTCGGGACTGTACCCAACTAAAACCTGTTTGCACGACTCCTTTGAGCCGTGGTAGGGTAGTAATCAAAGCACAGTGGGAACTAACACGAGACAAATGACGATCTCAGGTCGATGAACTAACCTGTACACATGTCACGAGGGAACTTCTATCTGACATCTAGTATAAGACCAACTAGCATGTTCCCAGCGAGTCCTGTCCGGTGTACTCATAACCCAATGAGCACCTGTATACATCTTAGGTGAACCAACTGACACTAGTGTCTTGTGAGACCGGCCACCGCCCCTCGTCGGGATCTCGACTGTATACACTAGTCTACTAATGGAGTATCGATGTCCTGTCTCGAAACTCCTACGACTAGGGACCTTTTAAGGATGTGCTTATAGACTACCAGCTCCCACGTATATGATCGCCATCATACTGCTGGTAGTCAAGCAAGAATCCTAGGGGCTCTATCAAAGTGTAATAGAGACATGTCAGGTCACCTAAAGCAGTACACGATGATAAAGATAAACCAGATAGCATACTATCATCTCGAGTAAGACTGTCCTCCTGGGATAGGTCCTCCCTCAATCATTGCAATCGCGTGCCTGTGATCCAATAATTGACTCTGAGGGCACTATCTCCAACAGTATACGTATATTTACATATACATAGTCCCGTACCTATGTGTGTGTGTGTGTGTATATACATATCCCCATATACGCACAAGTAAAACAAAGTAAGCATGTGTGTGCGCGTGGGTGTAAAGATTATTCTAGGGTTCATGACTAAACTAACTAATGACGTTATCACCCAATTACACTAAAGTTATCTGTGACTCCCAAAGTCTATCTAGATAATCATAATCTCATAATAAACGTATAAATATATCCATATAATAAATACAATATACTACACTACGAACTGAGGGGGTGCTATACGCCATCCACCTGACTTCCCCCGTAGATATATATATCTACTCACCTGATCTTTGCTTGCCGATGTCGCCATGCGCTTGCTTGTCGTCTCGAAGTCCTCGTGAGGGTACCTACATATCATAACATATCATGCCGCATTAAAATCCAATTCAAAACCAAAACGACGCACGAATCTCACATAGGTCAAAACCTATGGCTTACTCATGCAAATCAACCAAATAACACTCGATATGGACGTACAAACGTCAAGTGACCGATACAAAACACAAATACCAAAACTTCAATTCATAAACATCGAGTAATTCAAAATAGCAACCCAATAAAATGGTCCCAGATTTTAGTTTATGTCAAAACTAGGTGCACAAACAGTACTGAGGTGAGGTATAGGGTGTATATGACCTACAGAAACAACCTGGGCACCCAAATCCACCAAGTGGCCGGCCACTACCCCCTAAAATCCGGCCTGCTCAGTTCTGGGAGGGAATTGGGGCCTCGTACTTGCCGGGGGGTCCCCTAAGATCTTAATTTGGTCACTAGAGTTGTTTGCTTTTCTCATAAAATCCTCGGTTCACTCCAGATTTCCCTGCACCCTCACATTACTCACAAAACCGACATGAAAAGTTTCAGAATTGGGTTTCAGGTTTCAGTTCGTGATCGGTCTGGGTTTTATACATTAGAGGGGGTTTAAGGTCACCAATAAAGTTTAAGTTCACCAACACAACTCAAGACTTCCTCAACCCTCTTCAAGGAATTTCAAAGTCCAACAAAACTACACTAAAACGGTTCTAAACACATATGGATTCTAAAGTGAAAGAAATGCAATTCTAATGGCAATGAAAGTACCTCATTTGGCAACTCAAGAATTTTCTTGAGTTTCCCCAAGTGCCAAAAATTCATTCTTTCTTGGTCCAAAGTGCATCTAATGAGCTTGTACATGTTTTTAATAAAGTGACGATGATATTTTGATGGATTTTTCATGATGAATTGAGGGGATGAGGTGGTGGAGGGAGGAGGGCAGCCATGGTGAGAGGGAGAGAGGAAAAGATGAAGGAGAATGAAGGAAACAAATGGGCAAGGTTCTCTCTTGACCCCTCACACTCTCTCTCTCTCTCTTGTCCGTACATTTTTATTTTACCCTTTTCTTTTCTTTTCTTATCTTTTCTTTTGTTTTCTCTTCTCATTTAAACCAAGAACAAATAAAAACCAAATGAATCCATGGTTACAAATGTAACAAATGTGAAAAATGACATGGTGCATGTCATGTGCACAAAACAAGCTTAATGCACGATTAGCGATATTTAGTTGCGATTAGCATTAAAAGTGAATATAATAAATCAAAAAATTTCATAATTTGCTTAATTCATTTAAAACACCCTCATTTCAGTAATTTCTACAATTTTCCAAATTTTCCCCAATTTATCGGAATTTAATTATTCCGCACTAATAAAATATTCAATATATTTATTATTTAATTGTAGAAATTCCAAAAAATAATATTTTATTTTTCTGAAATATTACAATAAACCATCTGGAAATTGATTGGAGTGATTACACACCTAACTCACTAAACACGTCTTTTATCCAAAAAAATAATTGAACTACCGATTATATCTCCGTTCGCATTAAATCGTTATGATTTTCACGCTAAAATTGGTCTTTTGTTTTAGGACTTAGGTAACTTGAGTAATTAAGTCCGCCGGGGTGTCTCTACAACTATTGCCCTTAAACCAACTGGTTTGGGAACATTGGCCCAAAGCTCGCTAAGAAATCTAGAAAGTCCAAATTAAAACAAAGTCAAGCAATTGTTCTCTCCGACTTAAAATTCCTAACGGTTCTTTATATGAGAATAATCTTGACAAAAGAAAAGTTTTTATAAAAATATTTCTAGCGGAGATATGAAGGTTTTATCCTATGATGAAGACAATTGCACGTTCACCGAGGTGTGTATGAAACGAAAACAAGAAAAATATGGAGTGAAAAATAAGACCTAGTTTCCTGTTAAGGATGATAGAAATTCTGAATTTGAAACCTAACTGGAAAACAAAACTTGGGAAGTACTTAACTCTTTATAAAACTTGTGTGATCCTTTTCAAATTTTATCTGGGCTTTGTTTTGTGACATGGCGACTTTAATCGATCCTTTTGAAACTTAACGACACTATTTGCACTGCACGTAAAGATATATAGAATCTTAAGTTAAATAAGAAGCGATGTGTGAAAAATAAAGGTTCGATAATTTTAGATTTAGTATAATAGAATTGCTAGCTTTAAAACAAAACCTTAGGGTTAGAATCATAATTATTTTGCAAAACTAGCTTGACGAGATTTTGTGGGTGGAATCCGCTGAAAACCCTCAGTAGACAACACTCCACCTACTAGGGACACCTAGAGGTTTAACGGATTGTTGCACGAGCTTAGTGCAATCGTGTTCCCTGTGAAAGTGAGGTCAGGATTCTTTTTTTTGTTTTGCTCAGGACGAGCAAAAGATAAGTTTGGGGGTATTTGTTCATATCAGAAAACTGCATTTTATTACCGTTCATTCATTATCTATTTGTTGTATTTATCGATACTATTAACCAGTGTCTGCTCAGTAATACAGATTACAGGTATCCGTGACAAAATACTGGAAATACATTCAAAATCACGGATATATCATTTGAGAGCCGACGATGCAACCAGAACCGCAAACCGACCGATACTTCATGAGTTTCTTTTTGCAACAAGTTTGTGTACACACTTTTTATCTAAATGGTCCAACACATACAAGTGTGTACACAAGACTTTTTTGGTATGGAACTAGAGGGGGTCTGCACAAAGCTAGAGCAAGTGGGCATGAGAAGTGATGTGCATTAATGTGCATTGAATGCAAAAGATTGTGTGTTGACTTTAAGATCCAAGTTTCCCTCCAAGCACTATGTGTAAACCAAATTCAAATCAAACTGGACCAAAGTGATGTGGGGGAGCACAAAAACCAACAAACCAAGAACGAGCGTAGGGGCTCGGATTTGGGCCGAGATCATGCCCCTTGTGGCTGGCCAAACAGTAAACAGTGGGCCCCAGTTTTGTACAGTGCATCCATTGCTGCCATCTCATCTCATTTTTATTCTTTGTTTAATTTTCTTTCGAGCCTATAAATACAGACCAGAGGCCAAAGGGGAAGGATACTTTTTTTCTCTAGTTTTGTATTAGAACTCTTGTAATTTGTTTGTTATTTATTTTTGAATTCTTGAGCTCTTGCCCCTTTGTCTTGACCTTGCAACTTCTCATTTGAACTTGCAAGCTTAAGGCTTACGTTCTTGACTTCAAGATCACTTGTAACTTGCTTGCAATTCAATAAAATGTTCTCATTTTATTACCATGACTTCTTCTATTTTACATATTTGAACTTGTGAAATTCTTGCTTTACTTTGATTTTGCAAGCTCTTAAGTGAGCTTCCAACCTTAAAATTTGGTATTTGGATTTCACGTTGCACCGGGATTAAGAACACTTGGAGATATTCGCACTTGGATTCATTGGTTCTCTCTTTATCTTTCTTTTCTCGTATTTTTCAATATGTTCCTTTCTCTTTTCTCTTTTCTTTATTTTTACTTTGTAAATATGTGTGAGTAGTCGCTTTACGTGTTAAAGGTATAATACAGTTAGTTTGCGTTACGAAATGTTTTGCTAAAACCTTAAAAACTTTAACCATGAAATTGAAACTCCGAGCAAACCACTCGCAATTCCGCTCCGTTAGACATCCTATCCTACCACGATAGCGATGAATTCTAATCGTGACTGGATTGCAAGTGGTTTGCCGAAGGCTAAAGTCAAGAGACATCAACGGAAAGACAAGGGACAAGGAATACGGATTTAGCTTTAAACCGCAAAATACGGTATTTCAAGTTCCCTAATCCGCGTTGTTGCCTATTACCTTAGCGTCAATGTCAAAGTTGGGTCTATAAGGAACCGGCAAACATCATCCTAACACAAGCTAACCTAAAAATACCCTTAACAAGTCTTGTAATTGAACATATCCTAGTTACGACGCTTAGCTTAATCAACAACTCAAAACACGGTATTAACTCGTTAATATAAGCCTACAAACTTACCATCTCTCTGCGGACGACCCGTACTCATCGTGGCTCACTACATGTGACACCGTTTTGATTGAGGTAATTTCAAAACTCTTTCTAAATACGACACGTAAAAACCTAACAATCAAAACTATATCAAAGGAATGAAAGGAATCAACAGATCCCAAAATGGATACATGATCAAAAGGAGAAACAGAATAAGTGGGAGTGTGATCATGGAAATAAATAGAATCAAAGATCTCAAAATATGTACATCCTAAGGTTTCTTAACTGGAGTATTGTATCGTAAATATGCCGCGGAACATACGTACGGTACGTCATTCTACTCAAGCTACCTACTCTATCAATCAGGGTCAGCCTAAGAAACGAAAGTTCGGGTCTAATACCCTCCTGTCTAAGTCTATGTTACGTAAGGTCAAGCCTAGGTTCCGAAATAAATTACGCCCCAGACTCCACATAGTCAAACCTAAACTCGAACAAAGGTTAAACCTAGCGCTTTGATACCAACTTTGTCACGACCCGAAAATATTAGCTCGTGACCAGCACTTAAATCACACAACGTTTAAAGGCATAACGTAATCCAAGTAAGCTGAAACCTAGAAATCTAAACCTTTTAAAGAAATAATAGAGGTGCAGTTTTGAAATAAGGTATAATGAAGAAAAGTGGTTTCTTAAATGCATAGAAAAGGGAATATGAAAAATGCAAGTTTATCTTACTAGTGTAAAACATGTTCGTCTTTTAAAAAATTTGGGCAGAACCTCCTTTGTATATTTTTAACCAAAACCACAAATACATGATAATATAAAAGGCATCCCCAAGCGGGAGCTAGCTCTTCGCCAAACGGTGGATTCACAACCACGCAAGTAATAAAGCAAGTATACGACACCTAACGGCGAAGATCAACACAAAAGATAATGAATAAAGCAAGACATCAACCCAATAAGCGAACATAAACCCCATCGCTCAAGTCTTGCAACTACAAGTCTTTCTAAGTCTTACTAATTATACAAATACTAGTTTTGATTGATTTGACTTGATGGAGTCAACTAGATACAACAGGAATAATAATACAAGAGGGGTAGGATCCAACACGTACCACCTACCAAAGCAAAACACCTGAATGCAGCTGTGTGCCAGCAATGCCGCTATCGATCCATGCGGTCAACCTGCAAGAACTGTAGCATAACGGGGGCGAGTTGCCAACTCGTGAGTAGAAAACATCAACATGTGGAAATCGAATAAAATAACGATTTCCTAGGTCAACTATATCAAAAAGGTAATACTATGGTATCTAGGGTGACCGTATGTAAATATGTGCCAACAAAATAATCAATGTCCGTATGCATGTGGATAACATCCACAATATAATGAACGCCTGTATGCATGTGGATCTCGTCCACTCGAAACATCATAAAAACATATGCATGTAAATATATGAGGATATCAAAGAATGTGTGTCCATCAATAACACAAAAAATCATGGAACCTGAGTGTCCAACACTCGGAAACATCATAAAACCCGTGTCGGTATCCTCTGATCGGCCCTCATGTCCATCTCTCTACTCCGGTCTGTATCCTCCGGATAAACCGCCGAGTTCAAATACTATCACCGGTAGGTAGTGCTCTGCTGCCAGGCTCAACGCCGTCATCTGCGACCATCTTGCCCTGGGGTACCTTACCAGGTCCACCATGCACCCGCAGACGGTTCCTCCTCCTCCTCGAATCGGGTGTATGATATCGCTCAAGTGCCGAGAAAACTCATGGTGGACTATACAATTATCATATCAAGAGAAACCAGGTTTTTAAAACAATACATACTTTCTTTTGAAATAACCACGGTTCTCAAATCCAGAAATTTCATGAAAACAGCATATCTCAATGCGTATAATCGTAAAGCAATGATGTATGCGGCATATAACAGAAATATAAGCATATCCGTATAAAATGCAACATAGAACAGTAATATGCATATATCAAGGGAAAACCACTCTTTTAAAAGAATCCAGTTTTAAAATGTATCATGCGGTTCCCCATGTCTCCAAATTCGAATGCAACATCGTATAAAGGTGTATATATAACTATAGAAAGTAAATTATGCAAAGAGTCATATCATGATGCAACAATTCTACTGTGTAGTGACATGACAATTATCGATGATGAAGTGTGTGAGCCGGCCAATCTGTGTAAGTGTGACATACGCATCATCGATAATGGTGTAGGTATACTAGCACAAGTATATGAAATGCAATGGAAATAACATGAATGTAGCATAAAGTAAATCGGCAGCTAAAAACTATAAGGTATACGTATCTAACATGACCAAGTCGGTGAATCTATCAATCGGCCTCCTCTAGTCAAGGGTATGGATCAATCATCAATTAAACTCATCACGTACGGCAAATCATCGTACGACGGCATTAAACAATTAGGGATCGTATCAACCTGTAAGACAAGGAGGGTACGGACCTAACGTCTCGTACGATTTATCACTCAAGATTCACAACATTATCCATATATATATATATATACCTATCTCGCAGGTCTCATCCGTATCTATCTCAGATCGTGGGACCGGTAAAGGTATTAACTATCACATATTGACTCGCATCTATATAACGACATATCACACCAAGTCATCATATCAGATCGTATACTCTTTTCATCACATTAAGATCGCATATCAAGTTATCTTACATATACATTCTATCCTATACATCTAATATCATGCTACTGTAGAACTCATACTTATTCTAATATAACTACATATTTATAAGTCGTGGTTCACATTCACTTTTCATATCCCTAAAACTTTCATCTCTAACTATCTTTTAACAATATCCCTAGTTTCCTAATTTAGAGTTCTACGACTGCATCCTATAGATCAGTTTCCATTAAAATTTGCGGAGGTGCTATACGCCATCCATCCGACTTCCCAGTAGATATAGATCTACTCACCTAGATCCTTTCTTGCCGAAGTCGATGACGCCATCCACCGTCGTCTCGGAATCCACGCGAAGGTATATACAATATCAACACATATCGCAATACTATTAGAATCAAGTCCGGAAAACCAATACGGCACACGGTGCGCTCATAGATTAGAACCTATAGCCTACGCGTCCAAAACAACCAAACAAATCCTTGTTGTTGACGTACAAATGCCCAACAACCAAATACAATACCAAATATCAAAACCAAGCATCCCGAAATACGGAAAACATAACCAAAATCACTCTCAATAGCTCCCAGATTCTCTCTCAGGTAAAATGGTGATAAACAAACAGTACTATGGGGTAGTATATGGAATGTGTGTGCTACTAGACCAATTCCAAAACCAAACACCTACACATGGCCAGCGACATTTCTCCTAAATCCGGCGAGCTCGGCCAAGTGGTGAGGGAATGGGCCCGTACATCCAGGGTGGCTTCCTATTGTTCTAACTAGGTCTCTGGTATTGTTTATGTTCTTCATAAAGTTTCCAGGTCATCCCAGATTCCCTTTAGGCCTTAAGGTTTCACAAAACCGACACGAAATGATTCTAGCTTCGTGTATCGGATTCTAAACTCAATTCCAGGTTAATAGAACACTCTCTAAGGTCTTGTAAACATTCACTACATCTCAACTTATCATTCAACAGCAACTTATACTTTTCCAAGGTCACAAACCTATTTAACTCAATTTCTAAACTAAAAATACGATATTTAACACTAAAACTAAACTAGAGTGAAAGGATCAGCTTAATAGCAACCAAAGAATTTTCTTGAGTTGCCTAAGTTTTCAAAATCAAAACTCGATAGGTTCAAGGGGTTTAGAATGGGTGTGTGTATGTTTTTAATGAAGAGGGGATATGATTTTGGTGAAGGATCAGAGATGATGCATGGAGGTAGTGAGGGTTGAAGAAGAAGAAGAAGCAAGGAGATGACGAAATAATAGGGGATGAAAGGATTGGGGAAGCCAAGAACTCTCTCTCTCTCTCTTAGCCTCACTCTCCTTATTCTCACCCTCACAACAAATATCTCTTTTGTTTCTTCCATAAATATCTCATGACATAAATCTTTATTTCATTCACACTCAAACTCTATATTTCCTTGTTTTTCTTTTCATTTATCATTTCCTTTCTTATTCTCCATCTCACAAACACACACATGCACACATGCACATCACATGGTGCAAAATCATGAAAAGTGTAAAAACACGGATTTTATCCAAAATTCGATAAATATCATTAAAATATATAAATCATTTTATTCTCTGATAAATTTTCAAATATTGGTATATACTTATACCACTTTATGAAAACCCCAATTTCGCAAATCGGATAGTTTTCGCGAAATATATTATTTTAATATTAAATTTCAAATATAATATTTTATATTTTCTGAAATGTTACATCAAGCTAACATTCTAAAGGATTTATCAACATGTATGAGATAGACAGTATAATAATATCAGTCTACATGTTAAGATAAAGGCAACCAGATAGCATACTATCATGTCGTGTAAGAAAGTCCTCTATATATGTCCAAACATCCACTATATCATACAATAATGGCCTCTTGGGCATACATATGCTTAACAAGCGTATCTCCCCATTAATGAACGTATTTCGCTATCAACGTAAACATGACGCAAGCGCGTAACGGACGGCGAGAATCTCGTATTGGCTCGCTTCAATGCGACCCTTATATAAACCCCTCCCCCAGATTCAAGGGGGACTCAATCCAATATGCCGTTATTCTGCACAATTATTCCTTGTTACTTACTTGATCGTCGGAGGGTCGTATGATGGTTTGCCTTCCCCGCCGGGATTCCTTTTGCGGGTAGCTCGGAGTCAACAACGACCAACAAATCCATTGGGATCCACGCATCTAACCTTCTGCCAGTGAATCTCAACCGTTCAGCCGCCGGCCACAAGATCGATGGAACACAACATCTTAGAGGGATTCTGACCTCTATCAAACACCAACGACATTCTCATATCTAGAAAGCGCCCTTCTATTTGTGCTATTTACACCAAAAATAGACTATATTCAACCCATAAATAATAAAATAAAATTTAAATAGAAGAGGGCGTCTTGTTATGGACGTGCATACATATACATGTAACTAGAAAATCATGCCCCGCCATACGTGGCATTTTCCCTTAATAGCTCCCCTGTAACCTCAACTCCAGCCCCCCAACTCAAAGAAAAAAAGACGGTTTTGATGTGTCCATTTCATCAAAAAGTATAGAAAGGTAGCTTATTAAAATGTCCAAACAACCTTATAATATATCTTCTTTGTACGGACAGTTTAATATGTCAACATAATCGGTGTTACACAAGCAAAAGAACATCTGCTGTGAAAAGCGTATTCAAGGCTTCATCGAATCAGAATCATGCATATACATTTTTCTACATATTGTTTTAAAAGAAGGAAACTTCGAATTGATCATATTCAATTGCTTTGCATAGTTGACTTCTTAGAATTGACAGGATCACAACTAGAGTTAAATATCGGATACGGATGAATTACAATATCTATATACATTTTCTAGTTTCGGATACATATATAGATATGGATATGGTCCGGTAAAAAATAATTATTTCCATATCGGGTAAAAAATGGATACGGATACGAAACGGATGTTAATGAGACGAATAAGGATACGAATCGGATATTTGTATATAAGATATGTTATAAAACAAATATAAATATGAAGCGGAATTATCTATGTAATTAATATATTTCATTAAATGCTTATTTCATATGACTTTAAGAATAGGCTAATTTACTGTGTATGTGAGCAGGAGCTCATTTGGTATGGGTACTTCCTCTTTTATGGAGATTGTCGGGGTTCAAACCTTATAGAAATCTCAAGAGGGGGATGGCCACAAATTAACACTTTCGAGGCAAATACGTGATCCTTCTGGATGCGTGTATGTTGTGTGCTTGTATATGGTGTTTCCAAAAAAAGAGCTTTTTTACTGTAAACTCCCAACAGTTTTGGGTCAGAATTAGGAAACTACCTTTATCTTCAAAATGATAAAAAAAAAACCCATCAAACTTAACGGTCAACGTTATTGTTTATATCAAATGACCATTTTGATTTTTTCATAATATAATTAATTAATTAATTATAAATTACAATTTAAATATCTTTAATAATTATTAAATATTAAATAAATAATTAATATAGTTTTTTGGGACATTTAAGGGGTGGCCAGAGGAAGCGAGGTCGTGAGAGGCGGAAGGATGCAGAGCTGGAGGAGGGGGGAGATGAAGAAGTAATTAAAGAAGAAGAAGAAGTAAATGACGATGATGATGAAGGGAGTTGTTAGGAGGAGACATGGTCATGGGTAGGGTGGGGGTTGTTCGAGGATAGGGAAGGGAACATGTTTAGGGGGATGAAGAAGAACATGATGATGATGAGGATGATGGGCGCTGTCACGAGGAGACTAGTGTTGCGCTGACGGAGGTGACGGTGGAGGATGAAGAAGTGGAAGGTGGTGGTGGTGGTAGGGCAACAGTGGAAAAAGGAAGGGGAATGTCTTGTTAGTGATATATGCCATAGAAACCATTATTGTATCATAATGGATTGTATATTACATATTGGAAGTTTGGGATATTCATATTTATAATAACAGTCTTTCTTAAAATGGTATACTACTTGGTTTGATTCTACCTCAATATGTGCATTTGTTTCTTTTAGAATATCACTTATACATATTGGTGGAGCCCTTAAGATCTTTGCTTGACTACCAGTGTTGTGATGGCAGTCACACTAGAGGGGACTGGGTAGTCTATAAGAAAATCTTTATACAGGTCCCTAGTTGCAGGATTATCGAGACGGGGTATCGATACTCCAGAGTAGACTAGTGTATACGCTGTGTTCGGAAAGCCATTACACAAAGTCCCTGGTCAGGGCAAGCAAGATTTACTGGTTGGTACTCCAGTAGTTTCTCAGGGTGTAGTGGGCTCTACTCCGGTATGACTTATTGCGCTGTTAGGAGTCTGACGTTTACCATCCCTCTAGGCCCGATATGTGTGTATCTTAGACGAACAGACCGGACTGGATGGAGATTGTCAAAAATGGGCTCAGTAGGAGTTCGGATGAGTTTGCTTATCGACCTTTTTATCGACAGATACCTGGGCAGCCGTTACGTGCAGCTAGTACCGCTGACGGACATGTGGTTAAACCCACTACCAGCGTACTATCGAGTCTTTAAAGTCCCACACAGAGAGTTTCCCTGCTTCGGGCGAAACGATATAGAGGCCGTATGGTTTTATGGTAGGGTTCCGATCATATACGTGTACTGGCTACACGGATATCGTTCGGACGGTTAATACTAGTGCGCTTTGGTTTAAGTCGGATCCTAATATTATATTATTGAATTATTATTATCTTATTGTATTCGTATTTTTCGGAATACGAATACCGGTATGTATATACGGTGAAGACATTCTTGTAATTTCACAAGACATGCTTCTTGAAGGGGACACCTCATTACTTGATTTATCCATTTTTACAAATAGATTAATGTGGTGGAAATTGGAGATATTTGTGGTATAGGTATGAAGCATGGTTCATAACATTTGTTTATTAGTTTGGCTACACTATTGAAGCATGGTTGCTATTTTCAATTGTGAAAATATTCCATGCTTCATTATTGTAAGACCTTAGAATGCGAATAATATTAATTAAGCGATATAATACGGGTTTTTAAATAAAATTTAACCAATAATTATTTTCACATATTTTATTTAATATTTTATTTAATTAGTTTTTTAAATACACATATATGTGCATATTAATTAGGGTTAAGGAGGTGTAACCATGCATTACTAGCCATGGCACACTTAACCATTTTCATGCCATGCTACATATTTTCATCTATTTTAACTAAAGAGTTTTATCTTTTTAAAAAAATAAAAAGAAAAGAGGAGAAATGAAAATTTGTTGGAATGATAAGGCATGGGGCAAGTATGGGGAGCAATTAGTGAAGAGAAAGAGAAGGAGAGAGAGAGAGCATAACTCATTCTCACCCTCACCCTCTCACTCTCTCATTTCTTCACCTCACAACACTTTCTCATTTGCTCCTTCTCCTCCTCTAAAATTCTTCTCTTGATCACTTTTTTTCCTCAAAACCTAAGCCTAAACCTTCATCAAACCTCACTAAAACATCACTAAGCATGCTTAAACCCTCTTGTGATGACTTGGAGCTTGGAAAACTAGGGTTTTTCTAAAGTTTTGGTGAGGTAATGATCTCAAACTGTTAATTAGGTCCTAGGGAAGTTTGTTTTGCTAAATAGTTTCATTTTAATACCTTAATGTTTAAAATTAGTGTTTATATCGTGTTTTGTTAAGTTTAGGGTTCTCCGTTGAATCTACTATCGACCTAGGTAATTGTTTAGAATGTTGCAATCACTGAGAGATGTAATTGAGACCTAGAACCCACCTTAAAAACCTGAGACCATTTCTTTCAAATGTGGCCACAAATTTATCCACTCTGGTCGCAAATTGCGGCCAGAGCTTGGATCTGGGGGTCGTGCTTAGGTCGTAGGGTCTCTGGGGAAAAGTGTAGGCTCATGGTATATACAACTTTCACTAATTCTTTGTGTAGCAAAATATGGGACCGTTTAGCTAGAATTCAAGCGTTTCGGTAACGTGCGATACGGATTTATCCGACTTTGGTTTAAGTGTTTCGTGCGTTTAATAGCCGTAGGTTTGGTCTAAGATGTCGCTGCACACGTTTAGCCTGCTATGCTAACACTTAATAGCTTGTGAGAGTCGATTCGTTAGTTGTCGTTTGTGTCCGTGTGTTATCGTTAGTATACTAATTTCTTGAGTATTGGTTTGTGTGATGTTAGGATCATTTGCGGGGATTTCGAACGCTGCCAAGAAGGAAAAGAGATGATCATATTTACCTAGCTCGAGATCGTCCGGTGAGTATATTTAACATCTACGGGGAAATCGCCTATATGGCGTTAAGCGCCGATGGCTAGATTCAGTGATACACATTGTGATATAACCTTATGCTTACACACACACACACACACACACATTGTGATTGTGCGTGATTATCATATTGCACATCATATTACTCGCTGTATATGAACATAGTTTAAATTGGACACTGCACCATTACTAACGGTTCATATTGCACGGGCACCGAATTTTTATGCCGCACACACACCGTTGGTAATTTCCATGATATGCACACTATAGAAATTGTTATGGATAAATATATTGTACCGCATTCATTATTGATAGTTAGACCGTTATTCTTTTACTAGTTCGCTTGATGAATTGCATCATACATACATACATACATAGATACGTGCATACATACCTACATTTCTATAGTAATATATATATTCTCATATGATGTTTTATCTCGATTTTGTGGATTTGGGAAACCCCAAGATACCTTCTGAGAAGTATTTAAAAAGTGATGTTTTCCCTTGACATGCTCACATTACTGTTCTATATTTGCATACATCGTACTTTATGGATATATGCATTGAGATACTGTTTTCATACGATTTTTGGATTTGAGAACCGTGGATATATTTCAAAAGAAAGTATAAAGAGTTTTAAAAACGTGGTTTCTCATGATGTGATTTCGAGACGTCCAACAAGAGTTTTCTCGGTTCTCAGATTGATTTCGAGACCTGATTCAGGAGTTGGATGAGCCGTCTGCGGGTACATGGTGGACCCGGTGAGGTACCCCGGGAAAGAAGCTTGAGATGTAGACGATGAGCCTGGAAGGGGAGCACTACCTACCGGTGATTGTATGGAAACTTGACGGATATCCGGAGGATACCGTTTTGGGGTTATGAGATGAGATAGATTTCAGGGACGATCGGAGTATGCGACGCCTAAGATATGAGGATTTACGTGTCGATACTGGACACGGGTTTCATAATATTTCGAGTGTCGATGTTGGACACTCAAGTTCAATAATATTGATGATATGAGGGCCGATCAGAGTGACGGCGCCTAAAATATTGGGATTTAGGGTGTCGTTGATGGAGACCGATTTTCCATGATGAGGTTTATGTTCTATACCGCACTCAGAATTTATTTGACATGCACTGTTTCATGTAGTTGTTGTAACCTAGTGATGTACCTTGATCATGATTTTGCTGCATATCCGTACTGTTATACTTATGCCATCATGATTGCATATTTCTGATTATCGCTTTTCGTGCATGCTTGCGATTATCAGTACGATATTATTTACTATTCACGAGCTAGCAACTCACCCCCGTTGTGCCACATTGTTTTGCAGGCTTGACCCTCAGTTTAGTCATGGCAGGTCTCCTTATTGCATCTACTTCTGCACATACCGCTACTGTTGGTCGTGATTTTGGTGTAGATAGGTTTTGCAGTTATCCGTATGATTTCATTGTATATCTTAATGTATCTAGTACTCTCCATCTACCGCTTATATGCATTTGACTTCGAGACGAGATTGTGAGGATCGATATTGTATTATTTGTGCTTCTAGGTGTCGTGCTCATGTGAGTCGGCTTTTATTGATGTTGTGATATTGTTTTACCTCTTATTATGTCGTTTTCACTTCTTAATTACTTATTTCTTCGCTACGGCGTCGTATATACCTATCGTTGTTGTGTTCCACCATTAGGCGTGAGCTGCTCCCGTTTGGGGATGCCTTTTATAAATTCTATGTTTGTACCCGTTTGGGGCTAGTTTTTACAAAGGAGGCGCTGCCAAAATTTTTAAGAAAATAAATTTAAGTTGAGATTTTATAACTTGAGTTTTTTAAAATGTTTTTAACTAATGTTTTATCACTTTACTTATTTTCTTGGTTTAGATTTCTGGGTTTTCGGTTTACCTGAAGTGCATTACAACTTTTCACATCGCGTGATTTAAGTGCCGGTCGCGTTCCTAAATTGGGTCATGATAAACTTGGTATCAAAGCGCTAAGTTTTACCTTTCGAAGTGTTGGATGGCCTTGGTATGATGGAGTAGCTAGTTTAACCAGAGTGACATAGCGTGTATATGTTCCGCGGTATACTTACGACACGTTACTCCGCCTAAGTGACCTTAGGACATTTTTTTTAATTCCTTCCTTGATTCTATATGTAATATTTCAGAAAATAAAATATTATTTTAGGGAATTTAAATAATTAAATAATAAGTATTATGGATATTTTAAAAGTATGAAGATTAGTTTTAATGAAAAAGTATAGTAATATACTGATAATTGGGAAATTAATATAAAGTATTGATTTGAAGGTATTTATGCGATTGAGCATTTTATGAATTATTATACAATAATTTGTAAATGGGTGATGTACTAAACTCGATTAGTATTTACTAATTATGCATATGACATGCACCATGTCATGTTTCAAAACACTTGTTACATATTTGTGACCATGACTTCATTAGTATTTGTATGATTCTGCCTTGTTTTCTTTTAAATAAAAAGAGAAATGTAAATTAAAAAAAAGAAAAAAAAAAGATAAGTGAGAGGAGACAAGGGGGATCATGAGGCATGGCTATGAGAGGGGGAGAGAGAAAGTGAGTGAGGGAAGTTTCTACACACTTATGGTGCATTTCTTCCTCATTCATTTCCTCTTCTCCATTTTCTTCTTCTCCCTCCCTCCTTCCTCATTCTCTACCACCTATGGCCACACCCAAAATCCTCACTAAAACACCATACTTCCTTCACAAAAAATGATCCCCACCCTACTACCAACCCTATGGAGGCATCAAGTTTGGACATTGAAGAGTTTGAGCAACTCAAGAATTTTCTTCAGTTGCCAAATAAAGTATAATTCCTATCCTTTTAGCTAAGTTTTGGTGTTTCCTATATTCTACCATAGTTTAAAGTTTAACCGATATAGTTTAGTGAACTTTGAGAATTCCAATAGGAGGTTTAGGAAATAATTGGTGTAGTAAAGGTGTAATTGAGAATTAGATGATGTCTAAACCCCTGTAGCGATGTTTTGCTTGACCTTAGTGTAGTATTAGAGACCAAACCCAAGACTTGAGTTAGAAATATTTCAATGTCGGTTTTGTGAAAGGTTTGAGGACATGCAGGGAATCTAGTGTAATCTGGGATCTTCATAGGAAAATCAAACAAGTGCTTTAACCTAGTAGGACCAATAAATGACCACGAAAGAAGAACGAGAAGAAAACTGCATGATAAGGCCGGCGACACCGGTTTATTTGGGATTCTCGCCGAGCATTTGTTTGGCACTGATGTTGGGGTTTTACCTGTAGATCACTTTCCTTATGACATGGCCTCTGTGTTGTTAGTTTTGTCCCAATTGACCTGAGCAAAAATCTGGGAGCACTTTGATGTTGATTTTGGCAATGTTTTTTCGATTTCTAAAACATAAGTTTTGGTATTGAATGTGAATTTGGTCGTTTGACGTTTGTATGTCAACGACGAGGATTTTATGATTGTTTTTGCATGCGTAGACCATAGGTTCTAACCTATGTGTGTTTCGTATGCCGCTTTAGTTTTCGTGTTTGATACATGTTTACGATATAACTATTGAAAACTGTAGGTACCCCGCATGGACTTGATACGACAAGGAAAGAGCATGGCGGCATCGACTTCAGTAAGCGAGAATCAAGGTGAGTAGATGTATATCTACAGAGAAAGTAGGGTGGATGGCGTATAGCACCCCCACATATTCATAGATTAGGATGCGTATAATATGTATTAATGTGATGTACAAATACTTGGCCAATACGATTTTCTAGGGGACCATAGGTTAGATTAAGCATACTTGAAATAAGATTTCTCTTAGTTTAGTTTCTTAGTTGCGAACCTATAGTGTATAGGTTGTCATACATTCACACACACGCGCGCGCACACGCACACATGAGATATGATATATGTGTGTATATGTATATATGTATATGCGTGTGTATATATATGGATGCCTTGATATATATATATATATATAGTATACGTATAGGTGTACGATGAGGATATGAGATGTTGAATGAATATGAGTCGATATGATCGGGCATGATACCGTGAAGTTATGATATGTGTTTGAGTTGAGACACTATTTACGATATAATAAAATAAAGGATCGTTGGACAATATATATATATATATATATATATATATATATATATATATATATATATATATGCAAACATGTGATAATATGTGACTTGATGAGATAGTAGATTGTACGAGACCTTAGATCCGTACCACTAATCGTGATAATTGTACGATGATGATACCGTACGAATGATGATGTATATATGATATTTGACCCGTACCCTTGATTTTGGAGATGGTGTACGATGGATTTTACCATATGAGGTACATATGATGATTGATTCGCACTCTTGACTCGAGGATGCCGTAAGTTAAATATTACCGTACGTGATGCTATGAGGCTGGATCGCCGACTATTAGATATATTGACTTGAAATAGGTTTAGATTTTCCTATCGCTCCGACTGGGTTCTTAGTTTAGTCTTTTAGTTTTTAGGTTGATGATAGACTGGGCTCAAGTCATATATATTTTCAAACTAACGAATCGTGAATATTTTTAAAGACAATTCAAGAGATGCTACGGATTATCAAAGGAAATATTTTTTCTCAAAAACACCGTATCCCCTACTTTTCTAAAAAAAACACGAGTCATGTTATTTCAAACACTAAAACTGTATGGCTCATATACAGATATGTATATTTTATAATGTTGAGTTTACTATTCACTTTTTTGTTATATTCATGTTGTTCTTATTGCATTGCATATTTATACATGTGTTTCTTAAGCTATTATGATCTCGTCTATTAGGACACCAACACCATTACCGATGATGCATATGTTGCACGTACACCTACTTGCCGGCTCACACACATCATCATCGGTAATTGTCATGCCACGTACACAATAGAGAACCATAACTCCATTTATATAATATGACAATCTGTAGTAGTGGTGTTGTTTTTGTTGGGATTCCTTAGCACCATGCCTAGGGTTTGGAAGCATGACACATGCCACTATAAAAATTTTGGGGATGGTGGTAAGCAATCTAACCATGAATCGAACTAGAAAAATTAGGGTAACACTAATAGTATATCATACAACATAGAAACTATCACTAAGTGGGAAGAATACAACCTTTGTAGTCCTTCTTTAGTGACTCCTTGGTGTTGGTGTGATATGCCAAAGAGACCATTATTGTATAGTACTAGTTTATATATTACATTTTGGAAGCTTGGGATACATACACAGATTGACATTCTTGCTCAATATGGTAGTATGCTACTTGGTTTGTATCTATCTTAATATGTGTATGTGTTTCTTTTAACATATTGCTAATACATATTGATAGAGCCCTTAGGATCTTTGCTTGACTACCTGTGTTGTGATGGCAGTCACACAAGTCGGGGCTGGGTAGTCTACAAGCACATCCTTATACAGGTCCCTGGTCGTAGGATTATCGAGACAGGGCATCGATACTCCAGAGTAGACTAGTGTATACGCTTCTCATCCCAGGAGGGGAGATGGTCTGTCCCACAGCCATCGGTACGTCGTACTGGAGATAGTATGCAGGTGCTCGTTAGGTTACGAGTACACTGGACAGGACTCGTTGGGAACTGTTGGTTGGTACTATACCTATCATCAGATAACCGTTCTCAGGTGACATGAGTACAGCTTAGTCCGTTGACTTGACACTGCCACTTCGCCTCGAGTGTGTTCCCACTGCTCTTAGATTACTACCCTACCACGGCTATATTGAGTCATGCAAACAGGTAGTAGTTGGGTGCAGTCCCGAAGCACTTGGAGGCAATGTCGGCTAGAAAGGATTCGTCTCTCCCGGTATTGGGAGTTGATATCGCGCTATGTCTAGGAGAGCCATTACACAAAGTCACTGGCCAGAGCAAGCGAGATTTACCGGTAGTGTTTCCAGTAGTTTCTCAGGGTGTTCTGGGCTACACTCCGACACGACTTGTACCTCTATTAGGGGTCTGACGTTTACCGCCCCCCTAGGCCCGACATGCGATACTCTTAGACGAACAGACCGAACTATACGGAGATTGTCATATTCAGGCTCAGTAGGAGTTCAGCTAGGTTCACCTCATCGGTCTTCTTATCGGCATCTGCCTGGGGACCGTTACGTACATCAAGTACCGCTTGCGGCCTGTGGTTAAACCCACTGCCAGCGTAGTGTCGAGTCTTTAGAGTCCCACACATAGGGTTGTTCACCTTTGGGCGAAACGAGAGAGAGGTCGTATGGTTTTACGACAGGGTTCGTTCACAGATGCGTACTTATGCGTATTCGGTGTTCGGGAAGTTGATACTAGTGGGCTTTGGTGTAAGCCAGATCCTAGTATTTGGTTTTGGGTTGGTTTGGTCTCATTGTATTCGTGTTCCTCGGAACACGGATGTGGGTGTGTATACACAGTTGTCAGAGGTAGAGGAACCTCATTAGGGTTTTGACCGTTGACTTGATTAAAACCATAATGAGATGGAGGAAATTGATTAATGGGTTTTAATTAGAGATAATTGTATCATGGTTAGTTGGTTTGACCATTTGACTTAGTTGACCGATAATGACTTAGATATTTTTGTGAGCATGCTTAGCATTAATTGTGACATGATGATGGTCAAATCAACATCAAACATGACAATTTATCCTAATTAAAATAATCATTATTCTTTTTCATCATAAGAGAGCTATCTTCTCATTCTATTATGATACATTCTCTCTCTTGATGGCTCTCTCCTCTTCCTCTCTCAAAGCTCTCTTGTTTCATGAGTTGAAAATCATGAGCTTTGTGAGATCAAACCACCAAAACACTTCTCTACCTACTCTAGGATTCTTAGTCTAGCAAACCAAGAACTCTAGTTACTTCATTGTTGAGGTAGGAGCTCAAGGTAGAGGCCTTCGGGTGGAACTTTCTTTAGCAAAGAGAACACGGTGAGGAGGAGCCATCCACACCACTCCAAGGAGCTCACAAAAAGAGGAAGCAACACAAGAAGAGAAGGAGTTCAAGACCAAGGTATAATCATCTAACCTAGTAGTTAAAACTCTAAGTTAGTTTGTTAGTTTTTGTTTAGCAAAGATCCTTCATGGTTAGTCTATGTTTCCTTGTGAGAAAATTTTGATTTTTACCTATTCCGCATCCCCGAAAGTACCGGGGTGGGTGTAACGTTTTGAAAATCGTTTCGGTGAAATTTCGAAAAAACGGTAAAATAAGGGGGTTTTCTGTAAAAAGTCAAAATACAAATATTTTTATTATAAAATTTAATATACATATTCTAGCTATATAATTGCTAGTATTTGGTGTTTATTGACCAACTGGTGAAATTTCAAATTTTCTGAAAATTTTTCCGAAATTAATTATTTTAATATTATTTTAAGCCGTCACTAATATATTTAATTAGGGAAAATTACAAATTGGAATGAGTTGAAATAAATTTTGTGCACCATAAAACATTAAACAAAATTTTATCATGTGGTTTTTAAAACGAAATCGTTTGCCAAAACGGTTTGGAAATTATTGGAAAAAAAAGCCCTTTTTAGTGAATTTAGTGTAAATGGATGTTTGGGGTAATACATTTATCTTTTTTCCTCACCCACACTCTCTCTCCTCTCCCCAAATCAGCAGCCCCAAGCTGTCCCCCCTCATTTCCCCACAAAAAAAAGTCAAAGCAAACAAAGAAAAGTAAAGAAAACAATAAAGAAATGTATTTTGGTGATTGGATACTTGGAGGATGGGCTTTGTTTGACTTGCACCCACACCCACATCCTCTCACTCACCTCTCCCCCTCTCCTTTCAGCCGAGACCCTCCCATCTCCCTGCTGCAACAGCCCCTCCCCCCTCTTCTCCTTCTCATTTCACCTCAAAAATTCCACAAAATGCCCAAAATTCAACACAAAAAGCTCACAAAATCAAAATCCAACTCCTACCCATTTTTCCTTAGCCTAACATGCTTGGATTGTGATGAAAAGAGAGCAAATTGGAGGTCAAGATTTTCATGCTAGATCTCAAATCTTGTGAGGTATAAATCTTAACCTTTTGATAAATTGTTGTTTGAATACTTTAAATCTAGCATAATTAGTTAATAATTTGGGTTTAATTGAATGTTTTGAAAAATATAGTAAGGGTTTGTGTTTTCAATTAAGGTTTTTATTATATCATTAGGGGTGCAATGTTTAGTTTAACATCTTAATATATGAAAAACCTAGTTTGGTTGATTAAATTGCACTTGTTATATGTAAATTGTCCAAATCACACATATTTGTAAACTAGGTTTTGGTAATTAATTCAAAATTGAGAATTTTGAATATGGTTAGGGTTTTATCATCTCATTAGCAACATAGTGTGTAGTTTAACACTTTAGAGCTATGCAAAACCAAGCTAGTTGTTGAATTAAGAATTTGGTTTTAAAAATGTTAATAGAATTGTTATCCTTGCAAACTAGAAATTTTGTTTAAATACAAATTGTTGAAATAAAAATATGGAGGTGATTTGTATGACCTAATTATGTTTTTAAGTGAGCATTTTGGCCAGTAGAATCGTTAAAATATTTAGTTTGGGTAAAACATCAAGTTTTTAACCGAAATGGGAAATTGTGCTAATTAGGTTTTTGGGAAATAAAACGAATTGTTTACTTTTATGGTTTTGATGAATTAAAACCTATTTCTTATATAATTAGTGAGTTTTGAAACCACGATTGGTGCGTTTGGGGTTTTCTCGATGGTTTGGCGTTTGTACGCCGACGTCGAGGGTTTTTGGGTTGATTTGTGAGAATAACCGTAGGCTTTGACCTACGTGAGATTCGGGTATCGTTTTGGTTTTAAATTGGATATTTATGCGGAACGATACGTTGTGACATATAGGTACCCCATGTGGACTTCGTGACGACAACAAGCGCGTGGTGACGTCGGCACCGGCTAGCGAGGACCAGGTGAGTAGATTTATATCTACGGGGAGAAGTCGGGTGGATGGCGTATTGCACCCCCGCAGTCCGTGGTGGTGTATACGGATGCGTATACACACCAACATTTATTATATGTTATTTGGGATTAATAACGATGTTAGGATGGATATTGGTGTGTTGGATTACTTTAGTGTTGCGAACCCTAGGGTAGTGTTGCACTACACATACACACATACATACTTGCATACATTCCTATTTATATGTGCTCATGGGATTCTTTATAGTTATGTGTTCACATGGGTATGGGACTATGTGTTCACATACGGATATGAGGATAGTACTTGGGATTTAAGATGAGTCGATGAGATTTGATTTGAGACCGTGAGATCGGTGATATAGCAGGGTTCGTATTTGAGATACGACATGACGTTGTAGCGGGTCCTTGACATAGTGTTTCACACACGTGCATGCATACTTAGGAGGTATCAGTATTGTACTAGACGTAGATCAGTACCCCGATCATGATATTTGATAAAGAGGATACCAGATGAATAGTATGATGAATGTGATATTGACCCGTACCCCGATTTGGGATGCCGTACGACGGATTTACGTACGAGCTATATATTGATGATTCATCCGCACTCTTGACTTGGGATGTCTGATTATAGATATGGTATCGGATATGATATTATTGTGGCGGGATCACAGACTAATATATATACAGGTATGTATATGTATCGACTAAGATGTTAGGCGGTCTCCTTACCGGTAGTCCAGCTTGTTAGCTTAGCCCTTTAGTTTAGTTTAGTTGTTAGATTAGATTCGATTCTTACCTATTTCAAAAACAAACGAATCTTGGGTATTTTAAAAGACAGCCCAAGGGATCCTACGGATATTTCAAAAGACGTATCTTTTCATAAAAACACCGTAGCCCCTATTTTTAAAACCCCATGATTCGTGTTATTTCAAAAGGCACCATTTGTAGGACTTATATTAGATTAATGCAGGTTAGTTACAGTTGCATCTAGTATTAAGCTCCCGCTTATTATTGTGGTTCGCTTCGCATAGCATACTTATGTTATAATTTCTTATTGCAATGTTGATATCATATTGTTAGGACACCGGCACCATTACCGATGATGCGTATGTACCACGTACACTTACTTACTGGCTCACACACATCTTCATCGGTAATTGCCATGTCACGTGCACCTTAGAAAATATTATTGCTTGACTTAGCTTGTTAGTTAGTAATTTGACATGATATTAGTGTACCTGCGTTATATGCCAGCTTAACATTGTAGTTATTACTTGTCACTTCATGCATACTGTTATTCATTGTTATGCTTATATTCATGGTTTACATGCTATTGATGATTTGGATTCGGATTTCCATGAGATTTTCTGGATTTGGGGGGAAAACCGCAAAACTTATATAAACTGATTTCTCTCTCTTTAAATAAAAAGTGCGGTTTTTCCCATGATGTATGAGTCGTCCACCATGAGTTTGCTGATGGATTTCGAGACCCGATTCGAGGAGACGGATGAACCGTTTCGGGTACATGGTGGACCCGGTAAGGTACCCCGGGGCAAGAAGCGCGTGATGACGACGATGTGAGCCTGGCAGGGGAGCACTACCTACCGGTGATATTACCCGACGCGTCGGATATCCGGAGGGTACCGTCGTGGTCTTGAGATGGATGGTAGGGGCTGGTCTGGACTGACGGCGCCCTAGATATTGAGATTGAGACATTGAGATTTCGAGATATTGAGGTACTGAGATTTGATGATACAGGCCAGTCCGGATAGCCGGAGCCTGAGGTTTCGAGACTTTGAGATTTATGTTTTGTGTCGATGCTAGACACTGTTGATGCTGATTTCATTTATGATACCTCATTTTAAAAATACAAAGGAAATCTCACTAAATTATGAAAACAGTTTCTTCATTTACTTGTAATCTGTTTTCATGCATTCATACCTCATTCATGATATATTGCTACCTGAGGCACTGACACGGGCACATGAGATTATACTCGGGTTAGATATTTACCCTAGTCTTTGTTATAGACTGCCGGTTTTATTTGAGGATATATTATGATCATTGACCTAAGTTGCGTTATTTATGCGATTTCTGTGCGTAGATGTTTTTCTATTCACGAGTTGGCAACTCACCCCCGTTGTGCCCCAGTTTCTTGCAGGTTTGCCGTACAGGTTTCTTTACGGCTTGCGGGCATAGTTTCCTTCGGGTGATTTGCTTGTAGGTGGGTTTTCTTGTATCGTACCCCCCATTATATAACTTGTATATTATTACTCTGTTGTATCTAGAAGTTCCATCAACCAAACATGTAATTATTTGAGATAGAGACCAGTGATGTTATTCCTTCGACCTTAGAGTCGCGCATTGTATTTCTGTGGTTTTCTTGTGGTTTTGAGTTTCCTTTTGAATTTTGATCCTCGTCGTTGGCGTTGTATATTATATTGCTTGTGGGGTTGTTACCGTCGATTGACGAAGAGCTAGCTCTCGCTTGGGGATGCCTTTTTATTGATTTCATATACTATTCATGTTGTATCCCGTTTGGGAGCCAGTATTTACAAAGGAGACTCTGCCGAAATTTTCAGGAAATACTTGATGTTTTTAAAATCGCATAATTCGGCTTATGCTATTATAACTACTTGTTTTAAATTGGTTTTCCTTCACTCTACTACTTTTCTTGGTTTGGATTTCTGGGTTTTCGGCTTACTTAGATTACGTACGTCTCAAGACGTCTCGTAGTTTAAGTGCCGGTCATGTTCCGTACTTTCGGGACGTGACAAAGTTGGTATCAGAGCGTTAGGTTTTACCTTCGGAGCGTAGGATGACCCTTGGTTGATGGAATAGGTGACTAAAGTAGAGTGACGTACCGTGGGTATATTCCGCGGCATACTTACGACACGCCACTCCACTTAAGGAACCTTAGGATGTACATTTCTTTGCTCAGTATTATATTCATTCCGATCTAGCCTCATCAGTATCAGTTATGGTTTTGCTGCCACGATTATGGGCAGGGAGAGCTACGGCTAGAGTTGCGGTCAGCATGAGCTCGTCATGAACGAGGACTGACCAGGGCATGGTTTCGGCGACACACTATTGCAGAGATATGTCTTTTCATTGTGTTTTCGCGCCACGAGCGTTGGGTGGATTGCTGTATGAGATTACTCAGACGTGCCGATTTGCACCAGAGGATTGAGCCAATGATAGAGGCCAGCCAGATTTCGATGACCGTTGGCGCATTGCTTATTCATGATGATTGAGGCGCGGTTCGGCGTGCAGACGAGTGAGCCTGTTATTGCTGCGAACGACGAGATATCGCCCCAGATGTTGGAGCTATTGCAGTACGAGTTGTACTAAGAGATTATAGAAGGTCGCTAGTCACCGAGGATGAATGACTAGGACGTGTGGTTCGTTCGCTACCCCGATGCAAGGTCATCAGATAGATTTCCAGCTAGAGACGACTTCACGCGTAGACGTTGAGAGTCGACAGAGACGATCGAGTGTTAGAAACCTATTATTCCAAGTTTAAAGTATTCGGAAAGACATGCAGGCAATTCTATGGTCCCTCTAGAAGAATGAAACCCTAACTCGACATAATGACCGTGTGAAAGCCTTTGAACCTTCGGGTTTGCGGCAGTTCCACGGTGCCATTAGTGAGGCTTGGGTTTGCCCTTCTACGGCTGGACCACCGATGCTGTGGTATATATATTCGATACTATTAAACTGTACCAAGATGTTGAGCTCTTGGGGGATTATGAGGTTTCGACGAATCGATCGAATGGTTCGACTTCAATCGGATGCTAGGTGGTGAGGTGCATTCTTGGGAGACTCCAGATACGAGGATAGCCGTTGGAGCTCAGTCCATATAACCACGAAGAGACGAGTCCGAAACAGTCGACGTTAGAGAAGAGTGGAGTAAGAGGTTCGTATGAGATCTTGATGAGATGACGTTCCACTCAGCCGACATCAGAGGTGCGGTACGCATGCCGAGGCATTGTACTTGAATTTACCTTCAAGAAGGAGTCGCGATGAGTATGCAGTCGTTCCAGAGCAAGATGCAGATATAGGAAAGGACGATGACTTCCGGACAGTTGGCAGAGACGAGACATGGAAGAGACCGTGAGCAGGATTCCTTCCAAGACACTGCTGCAAGAATACTTGCACCCAGGATCAGATGTGTCACGTACATTCAGAGAGCCAGAGGCCGACGCCACTGATATACTGTCTTACGAGTGGTCGCGATGATTGACCGAGAGATGACCAGAGAAGTGCCAGAACGGAATCATCCCCGTTAGCACACCTGACAGGGCCGATGAGCCGATGGACCGAGAGATTGGTAATTCATAGTGAAGACCTTGACCCAGGAGTGGTCATTGTTACGCACACCAGCAGGCTAGAGTTCATGATCATCGACGAGACGTCCCACTAGTGACCGCGACAGTTGGCCCGAGATTCTTAGAGGATGCACTTGAGCGGTACTATTCCGCCATTATTGATTTCGATGTTTTGGGTGATTTATTCGCATGATTTGATTTTGAGGATTGAGGATTTACGATCTTTGCACAGTGATGCACTTAATATCGTCTTCGTGGTTGGTTTCACATGTTTGTGATTTTACGGTTTTAGACATTTGAGTTGATTTTGTGCGTATGCACGCACACGATTTGGTTCCTGCACTCTGTATAGTTTATATATGCTTGCAGTGCAGTGATACGCCTTTTGTGCACCTGATTTGATTTGGCGCATGTTTGGCGCTTGATATTGGATTTCATGATTTCGTGCATGATAGATGCACCTGCCATGGATTTTCGCGCATGTTGAGCGCTTGTTTTGAGATGTGATTTTGGTGCACACCAGATGCACTCAATCAAGATTTTTCGTGCATGTCAGATGCACCTGATTTTGCTGTCAGGCAGACACGTTGCCTACGACAAATGTTTTGTTCACACCCGATGCATTTAGATCTTGTTTCTGTGCATATTTATGGCACATATATGAATTTTGATTTCCGTGCGCACCAGACGCACATAGTATTCATACGCGTATTTTGGGATTGATTTCTTATGGAGCAGTAAGTTTTTTTTTTTATGATGATTGCTATGAGTTTTTGTACTGAGCAGGACTAGTCAGAAAACAGTACCTGAATATATTTTGCATGCATTGATAGTTATTGAAGGAATTTCCAAAAAGCGAGCTATAGTCTCAGTATTTACCTACGTGTCTGATATGACACGAAATGTTTAAAACAAGGAGACCCTTCTAAATTGTTTCCCAAAACGGCGGAACGTACATTTCAAACAAAGGTATATATGTATATAGATATTTTCTTATGATAGACGTCCGCCACTGTGCAGTGTTATGTGCATTGCACAGCAACTTAAAGGATTTGGCATGCATTTCCCCCTGATATTTGCATGTATAGTTCCGATTTATAGCATATCGGTCTTGCTTGAGATGTGGCATTCGTGTCTTCACCCTGACTCCGATGATTGTGGGATGATTGACGGAGTTTTGATTTCGAGTTTTATGCTCATTTTTCATACGCATGCGTTGCGCTACGATTTGTTTTATGTATTTACGATTTCGGAGCCCCGACGACTTGACGGTTTTGCTTAGATGTTTTAGTATTTGGGGGGAGTTTTTAATTTAAATTCGGGGACCGAATTTCTTTAAAGGGGGAAGATTGTAACGTTTTGAAAATCGTTTCGGTGAAATTTCGAAAAAACGGTAAAATAAGGGGGTTTTCTGTAAAAAGTCAAAATACAAATATTTTTATTATAAAATTAAATATACATATTCTAGCTATATAATTGCTAGTATTTGGTGTTTATTGACCCATTGGTGAAATTTCAAATTTTCTGAAAAATTTCCGAAATTAATTATTTTAATATTATTTTAAGCTGTTACTAATATATTTAATTAGGGAAAATTACAAATTGAAATGAGTTGAAACAAATTTTGTGCATCATAAAACATTAAACAAAATTTTATCATGTGGTTTTTAAAACGAAATCGTTTGCCAAAACGGTTTGGAAATTATTGAAAAAAAAGCCCTTTTTAGTGAATTTAGTGTAAATGGATGTTTGGAGTAATACATTTATCTTTTTTCCACACCCACACTCACCCACACCCTCTCTCCTCTCCCCAAATCAGCAGCCCCAAGCTGTCCCCCCTCATTTCCCCAGAAAAAAAAGTCAAAGCAAACAAAGAAAAGTAAAGAAAACAATAAAGAAATGTATTTTGGTGATTGGATACTTGGAGGATGGGCTTTGTTTGACATGCACCCACACCCACATCCTCTCACTCACCTCTCCCCCTCTCCTTTCAGCCGAGACCCTCCCATCTCCCTGCTGCAACACCCCCTCCCCCCTCTTCTCCTTCTCATTTCACCTCAAAAATTCCACAAAATGCCCAAAATTCAACACAAAAAGCTCACAAAATCAAAATCCAACTCCTACCCATTTTTCCTTAGCCTAACATGCTTGGATTGTGATGAAAAGAGAGCAAATTGGAGGTCAAGATTTTCATGCTAGATCTCAAATCTTGTGAGGTATAAATCTTAACCTTTTGTTAAATTGTTGTTTGAATACTTTAAATCTAGCATAATTAGTTAATAATTTGGGTTTAATTGAATGTTTTGAAAAATATAGTAAGGGTTTGTGTTTTCAATTAAGGTTTTTATTATATCATTAGGGGTGCAATGTTTAGTTTAAAATCTTAATATATGAAAAACCTAGTTTGGTTGATTAAATTGCACTTGTTATATGTAAATTGTCCAAATAACACATATTTGTAAACTAGGTTTTGGTAATTAATTCAAAATTGATAATTTTGAATATGGTTAGGGTTTTATCATCTCATTAGCAACATAGTGTGTAGTTTAACACTTTAGAGCTATGCAAAACCTAGCTAGTTGTTGAATTAAGAATTTGGTTTTAAAAATGTTAATAGAATTGTTATCCTTGCAAGCTAGAAATTTTGTTTAAATACAAATTGTTGAAATAAAAATATGGAGGTGATTTGTATGACCTAATTATGTTTTTAAGTGAGCATTTTGGCCAGTAGAATCGTTAAAATATTTAGTTTGGGTAAAACATCAAGTTTTTAACCGAAATGGGAAATTGTGCTAACTAGGTTTTTGGGAAATAAAACGAATTGTTTACTTTTATGGTTTTGATAAATTAAAACCTATTTTTTTATATAATTAGTGAGTTTTGAAATCACGATTGGTGCGTTTGGGGTTTTCTCGATGGTTTGGCGTTTGTACGCCGACGTCGAGGGTTTTTGGGTTGATTTGTGAGAATAACCGTAGGCTTTGACCTACGTGAGATTCAGGTATCGTTTTGGTTTTAAATTGGATTTTTAAGCGGAAAGATACGTTGTGACATATAGGTACCCCCATGTGGACTTCATGACGACAACAAGCGCGTGGTGACGTCGGCACCGGCTAGCGAGGACCAGGTGAGTAGATCTATATCTACGGGGAGAAGTCGGGTGGATGGCGTATAGCACCCCCGCAGTCCGTGGTGGTGTATACGGATGCGTATACACACCAACATTTATTATATGTTATTTGGGATTAATAACGATGTTAGGATGGATATTGGTGTGTTGGATTACTTTAGTGTTGCGAACCCTAGGGTAGTGTTGCACTACACATACACACATACATACACACATACATACTTGCATACATTCCTATTTATATGTGCTCATGGGATTCTTTATAGTTATGTGTTCACATGGGTATGGGACTATGTGTTCACATACGGATATGAGGATAGTACTTGGGATTTAAGATGAGTCGATGAGATTTGATTTAAGACCATGAGATCGGTGATATAGCAGGGTTCGTATTTGAGATACGACATGACGTTGTAGCGGGTCCTTGACATAGTGTTTCACACACGTGCATGCATACTTAGGCGGTATCAGTATTGTACTAGACGTAGATCAGTACCCCGATCATGATATTTGATAAAGAGGATACCAGATGAATAGTATGATGAATGTGATATTGACCCGTACCCCGATTTGGGATGCCGTACGACGGATTTACGTACGAGCTATATATTGATGATTCATCCGCACTCTTGACTTGGGATGTCTGATTATAGATATGGTATCGGATATGATATTATTGTGGCGGGATCACCGACTAATATATATACAGGTATGTATATGTATCGACTAAGATGTTAGGCGGTCTCCTTACCGGTAGTCCAGCTTGTTAGCTTAGCCCTTTAGTTTAGTTTATTTGTTAGATTAGATTCGATTCTTACATATTTCAAAAACTAACGAATCGTGGGTATTTTAAAAGACAGCCCAAGGGATCCTACGGATATTTCAAAAGACGTATCTTTTCATAAAAACACCGTAGCCCCTATTTTCAAAACCCCAAGATTCGTGTTATTTCAAAAGGCACCATTTGTAGGACTTATAATAGATTAATGCAGGTTAGTTACAGTTGCATCTAGTATTCAGCTCCCGCTTATTATTGTGGTTCGCTTCGCATAGCATACTTATGTTATAATTTCTTATTGCAATGTTGATATCATATTGTTAGGACACCGGCACCATTACCGATGATGCGTATGTACCACGTACACTTACTTGCCGGTTCACACACATCTTCATCGGTAATTGCCATGTCACGTACACCTTAGAAATAATTATTGCTTGACTTAGCTTGTTAGTTAGTAATTTGACATGATATTAGTGTACCTGCCTTATATGCCAGCTTAACATTGTAGTTATTACTTGTCACTTCATGCATACTGTTATTCATTGTTATGCCTATATTCATGGTTTACATGCTATTGATGATTTGGATTCGGATTTCCATGAGATTTTCTGGATTTGGGGGGAAAACCGCAAAACTTATATAAACTGATTTCTCTCTCTTTAAATAAAAAGTGCGGTTTTTCCCATGATGTATGAGTCGTCCACCATGAGTTTGCTGATGGATTTCGAGACCCGATTCGAGGAGACGGATGAACCGTTTCGGGTACATGGTGGACCCGGTAAGGTACCTCGGGGCAAGAAGCGCGTGATGATGACGATGTGTGCCAGGCAGGGGAGCACTACCTACCGGTGATATTACCCGACGCGTCGGATATCCGGAGGGTACCGTCGTGGTCTTGAGATGGATGGTAGGGGCTGGTCTGGACTGACGGCGCCCTAGATATTGAGATTGAGACATTGAAATTTCGAGATATTGAGTTACTGAGATTTGATGATACAGGCCAGTCCGGATAGCCGGAGCCTGAGGTTTCGAGACTTTGAGATTTATGTTTTGTGTCGATACTAGACACTGTTGATACTGATTTCATTTATGTTACCTCATTTTAAAAATACAAAGGAAATCTCACTAAATTATGAAAACAGTTTCTTCATTTACATGTAATCTGTTTTCATGCATTCATACCTCATTCATGATATATTACTACCTGAGGCACTGACACGGGAACATGAGATTATACTCGGGTTAGATATTTACCCAAGTCTTTGTTATAGACCGCTGGTTTTATTTGAGTATATATTATGATCATTGACCTAGGTTGCGTTATTTATGCGATTTCTGTGCGTAGATGTTTTTCTATTCACGAGTTGGCAACTCACCCCCATTGTGCCCCAGTTTCTTGCAGGTTTGCCGTACAGGTTTCTTTACGGCTTGCGGGCATAGTTTCCTTCGGGTGATTTGCTAGTAGGTGGGTTTACTTGTATCGTACCCCCTATTATATAACTTGTATATTATTACTCTGTTGTATCTAGAAGTTCCATCAACCAAACATGTAATTATTTGAGATAGAGACCAGTGATGTTATTCCTTCGACCTTAGAGTCGCATGTTGTATTTGTGTGGTTTTCTTGTGGTTTTGAGTTTCCTTTTGAATTTTGATCCTGGCCGTTGGCATTGTATATTATATTGCTTGTGGGGTTGTGACCGTCGATTGACGAAGAGCTAGCTCCCGCTTGGGGATGCCTTTTTATTGATTTCGTATACTATTCATGTTGTATCCCGTTTGGGAGCCAGTATTTACAAAGGAGACTCTGCCGAAATTTTCAGGAAATACTTGATGTTTTTAAAATCGCATAATTCGGCTTATGCTATTATAACTACTTGTTTTAAATTGGTTTTCCTTCACTCTACTACTTTTCTTGGTTTGGATTTCTGGGTTTTCGGCTTACTTAGATTACGTACGTCTCAAGACGTCTCGTAGTTTAAGTACCGGTCATGTTCCGTACTTTCGGGACGTGACAGTGGGTAACATAGACTTATAGTGGTATCAGAGCCAGGTTAAACAACAACTAACATGTTAGCAAAGTCTTTAGAACTTCGATCCCGAAAAAATCGCAAAAAACCATCAAAAACATGTGTTTTCTGCCGATTTTAAAACAGGTCTAAAAATATTTTCAGAGACCTGAAAAATACGTGCAGGCTTTTTTATGGACACCCAAGAAAAACGAGCTCGTGACTCGGTCAGACTGCCGTGGAAGCGCGGCGAAACCATGTGTTTCGCCATGGATCCGCAGCCGTGTCAACTCTGAGTCAACTCGTTTTTCCTATAGATTGTCCAGCTTGAGGTTTTGTGATTTTTCAGATACTTTGTTTCTGCCCAGATTCTTTTGAGTACAGTGTTGTATTTGGGGTAGTTTCAAATTCGAATATTGATCGAAATTCTATGAACTTTAGCTAATTAGATTATATCTGTAATGTGATATATGTTCTAAACGTCTACTAATCGCTATACATCGATTAGTGGGGGTTGTACATATCTGTGATCTGTGATGTTGGATTGTGTATATGAACTTGTTGGATTGTCAGATGAATAGCCGGGGATGTGAGATGAGTGTTTATTTATCTTTCATTTGATATAAATTGTAAATTGATGTAATATTTTTTTATGGTCGCACATCTGGGTTGAGGTTGCAGCCACCATTGTATATTATTTTTTTTACTGTTTTTGCTCCTAAGATAGACCCAAGGCGGGGTGCACAAACTACCGGGTACTTTGAAGTGCTGAGTGGCCTACTCACGTTGTTGAGGGAGGCTGCTTCACTTCAGGTATTTGGCAGGTAGTTTGCCGCACCCGTAGGGGTCTAGGGTGGGGTTTGGCTATTCATCGCGACCGTGTAATCCGTCTTTCGTTGCAGGCTCGAACGAAACGCTGATTCCTAGCATATCCAATATGTGCATCTGTGATTTGGAATGACTATCATTGCGTCTGACGAATGTATATATATCTATATATGATATCTAGTAGACGTTGCTTATGTTTTGCATCCGCGCTAGTCCAGCCCCCGCTCTGTCGTTAGTTAAGTAACCTAACGGGTGATGACGGGGCCCAGTGGCGAATGCGGATGGCATAAGCGTACGTCATATTTTCGTTGTTTTCTGCATGGTAGGATTAATTGATGGGATGCATTATATTAATGCAAAGAAAACAAACCAAAGTTGAATCGTTGGAACAATTTCAAAACTACTCGGTTTTTTCAAAAACAGCAAAACTTTTAAAATGCGGAGCTTGAACCAGTCTTTTTAAAAGCTATCAGGTTCCTTCGATTATATCAAGTTCACTACGTTCACGGTTTCGCCAAAACCATTCGTAACCCTCCGTCATTTCAGTTAAATATTCAGTAGTATTCAAGCTATGTATTTTGACCTTCGCCAAGGCATAGTGATTGGTAGCTGCCGAATATTTATCTGTTGCATAGATAGATGCGTTAGTTTGGGACAGTCGTACTGCTATTTTGGCCTTCATCAAGGGTATGTACGAGTTCGTTCAAATTAACCTGGATAATGACGGGTATAACTTGACATATGACTTATGATATGTTGGCCTTCGTCAAGGTCATAAGAGCATGGGGCAAAAATCCACATCGGGAGTTTCTAAAGAAACTGAAACTTGGTAGTGTTGCATACCATTTGGAGTGTGATAATTTTGGTAGGATTCCTTCAACTTTATCACACAATGATATTTGGATCCCGATCCTACTGTGAGTATATGCTACTCCTCGGGAAATTTTCTCACTTAACGATCAATACTATAAACCAAGTAGGTGACTAGAATGGTGTTAGCTGGGCTACGCCCATAGGGAAAAGAGGTTATTTAATTAAGGAACTTCGCGAAAGTGTCGTAAAATCTCCCTCGAAGTACCGACACCGGCCCGACTGAACGGTTAAGCAAGTATTATACTGTGAGATTAATCCTGACTAATTCTTCTTTTATGGTTTGAGGAAGGATTCGAGAAACAGTGGGAGCCATCCTGTTTAGACAAACTAAAAACCACTCTAAACATGCAAGAGCATCATGCTAAAGTGTTTCTTCTCTCTCTCCTAATTGCAGCAACCAAACAACATGACGGGTCTTAAGTTACTATTAGATAAAAATATACTGACAGGGCCAAACTATAAAGATTGGTTCAGGAATGTCAAAATGGCAATCACTTATGATAAGTTGGGGTATCTCCTTACCACTAAGGCCCCCGCCGTCCCAGGTCCAGAATCCAGTATCGCGGATAGGGAAATCCGTAAGACCTGGGAGATTGACAGCGCAAAGGCCAAGTACCTCATGCTTTCCTCTATGGACAATGAACATCAGAGGAGGCACGAGAATATGGATCTTGAATCTATATTTCTCCATACTAAGGAACTATATGGAGAGCAATCCCGTATCGCAAGATACGAGACCTTGAAGAAGCTGTTTCAAGCGAGGTTGGCCGTCGGATCATCTGTAGGAGAACACGTCCTGAAAATGATTGGCTATATTGAGGAGCTCGTGGGCCTCGGGACCACGTTAGAGAATGAGCTATACACTGACTTGATTCTCCAGTCCCTTCCTTCCACCTACGCCCAGTTTATCCTGAATTTCAATATGCAAGGAAAAGAAGTTGAACTTCCGGAACATCTCAACATGTTGAGGAGTGCAGAGGGCACCCAGCAAAAAGTCAGGGAAATACCCGCTTTGTTTGTTGGAGGAGCTCCTCTTCTAGGTCCAAGGAGAAACCCAAAGGAAAGAAGAAGAAGGCCCCCACCAAACCAAGGGGCGGTGTTAGTAAGGTGGAAACCAAGGGAAAAGCAAAGGTAGCGGGACAGATTGTGTGGAAGGAAGAATGCTTTTATTGTCATAAGAAAGGACACTGGAAGAAAGATTGCAGGGCTTGGAGGGCTAGGAACCAGGACCCGAAGCAAGTTGTGGCTTCGGCTTCAGGTGTGTATGTAATTGAAAACTGTCTGTCAATCAACTCGACTTCCTGGGTATTAGATACCGGATCAGGATCTCATATCTATAATTCTTTGCAGGCACTGAGAAGCCGTAGGGTTTTGAAGGCGGGTGATATGACCCTCAGAGTTGCAAACGGAGCAAGCATGAATGCTGAGTCCGTGGGGGACTATCACTTAGGATTGATAGATGGACATTTTGTACCCAGTTCGACTTGTAATATCATATCAGTATCTTTAATGTCTAAAGAAGGTTATGATTTTGCATTTGTAAGCAATGTTGTAAACATTCACCTTAATCATGTTTTAATTGGGTCGGGTACATTAAGCAACGGTATATACGTTAAACCAACCGCAGATCTTCAATATCTAGAATACACACAAAAGAAAGTCTCCAGAATTAAATCATGCTTTCTTATGGCATTGTAGACTGGGTCACATCAATGAAATAAGGTTAACTAAGTTACATAAAGAAGGATATTTGGATCCGTTCGAATATCATTCTTATGCAACTTGTCAATCATGTCTCAAAGGAAAGATGACAAAGACTCCGTTCACTGGACACGGAGTAAGAGCAAGCGAGCTCTTGGGACTCGTAAACAGCGACGTGTGTGGTCCAATGTCTATACATGCAAGAAGTGTTTTTTGTAAGTCTACGCTAGCGCCCCGGCAGTCTACAGACGCCAAAATGCGGAACAAAACTTTTAAACTGGCGCTACCGTATACTTTAACCCGGATCTGCCATTATTGCTAAACTAACAAACTGTAAAGAGTGTAGGAAAGTTATACCGAACGATCCGAGTCCTTCGTTCTTTAACCATCATCCCACGCTCCGTTGCGGCTGCTCCGATCTCGTCGATCTCCGATCTCCTCGTCGAGGTGGCACCACATGATCGGTTCTTTAAACGGGCTCCCGCCTCTGACTCGAGGCAACTCGATCGTCAAGTTTGCTAAAAGAGACGACCAAGATTGGTGTAGAGAATGAGTAGATGACTTTGTCTCACTTCGTCCAAATCCGTGGACGATCGGTTAATGAAGTTGCCGAGGGAATCGGGTGATGGAATGAAATGAGCTATGAATTCCATACACCCCAAATATCTATCATAATCTTTTTCCAATGAAAACCATCAAGTGAGAGAGGGAGGAAGGAGGCCGGCCACTTATAGGAGTGGGGGGGTGACCGTAGGAGAGGGGGTGACTATATGATAAATATCATATGTGAACACAAACAAATATCTTGCTTAAAGATCTTAAGCAAAACAAGAAAGCAATGAAATCAAAGCATGAGTCACAAAGCCTTGTCACAAATTCTAGAACCTTCTAGAAGCACGACTCACTCTCATCCAAGAAAAGATAAATCCGCCTTTAACCAAATGTTAAAAGACGGCTGATAGAAAACTGGAAACTGACAACTTCCAAAAGTGATCCTGAAACGACTTTCAGGAAAACCCCGAAACTGTATAAATATAACCGCATTTGTATTACGACCGAATACAAATGCAACTGAGACAAAGATATTATACCTACTCAATATAATACTCGGATCCGGCTTAAACCAAAGCCGACATGTATTATCTGTCCGAAAATCGACATGTGCGTAAACGCACGTGCATTTTCGAACCCTGCCATAAAACCATACGGCCTCTACAACGTTTCGCCCGAACTTGGGAAACTGTCTGTGGGGGGCTCTAATGACTCGTCAGCACCCTGGCAGTGGGTTTAACCACAAACCGTCAGCGGCACTAGCTATGCGTAACGGCTGCCCATGGACTGACCTCAAGGGTGGCCGAGGAGCGAACTCAAGGGAGACCGATGAGCGAACTCCTCCGAAAACCCTACTGAGCCTAACAGTGACAATGTATATACAGTCCGGTCCGTTCGTCAATGAGTATCGCATATCTGCCTAAGGGGCTAGTAACGTCAGACCCCCAATAGCAGTATAAGTCGTGTCGGAGTGAAGCCCAATAACACCCTGAGATACTACTGGAGTACCTACAAGTAAATCTCCTGCCATGGACATGGACTTTGTGTAATGGCTCTCCTAGACACAGCACGACCTCGCCCCCAATACCGGGATAGACGAATCCCCTGCCGATCCGCTCACGTGCCTCCATATGGCTCGGGACTGTACCCAAAAGCTACCTGTTTGCACGACTCCTTTGAGCCGTGGTAGGGTAGAAATCAAAGCACAGTGGGAACTCACATGAGACAAATGACGACCTCAGGTCGATGAACTAACCTGTACACATGTCACCAGGGAACTGCTATCTGACGATAGGTATAGTACTAACTAGCAGATTCCCGGCGAGTCCTGTCCGGTGTACTCATAACCCAATGAGCACCTGTATACATCTTAGGTGATCCTACTGACACCAGTGGCCTGTGAGACCGACCACCGCCCCTCGTCGGGGTCTCGACTGTACACACTAGTCTACTCCGGAGTATCGATGCCCTGTCTCGAAACTCCCACGACTAGGGACCACAATTAAGGATATGCATATAAACTACCCAACTCTCACGTATATGATCGCCATCATACTGTTGGTAGTAAAGCAAGATCCTAAGGGCTCTATCAAAGTGTAACATGCAATCAGTCACCTGAACATGTACACGACTGATAAAGGCAAACCAGATAGCATACTATCATTTCGAGTAAGACTGTCCTACCGGGATAGGTCCTCCGCAATCATTGCAATCACGTACCTGCGATCCAATAATTGACTATGAGGGCACTATCTCCAACAATCTCCCACTTGCTCTCAAGGCTAATATTGCGATGTCGACTACTCACAGCCCGTGTGAAACCGAACATCCAACTCCTCTACTAATCAGTTTCACAAAGCCCGTTTGTAAAACTATTGTGTTCGAGAAATAGCCTCGGTGAGTGGATCCGCCTAGAAGTATCTTTCTATATCTCTCTTAATCTCAAGTTCACGGAGAAAACCATCTCCCGAATTGAGTAATACCTGTCTTAGAACATGTCTGGATATCTGATGGGACCTTAGTTCATAAATGAACTCCATATCCAAACTTCTTAGACTGAATCGATCACTGAACCTAATCAGTATCGGGCACCTTTCTTCCCACAGTATCCTCTTGGACCACCTGTCCATAATACTGTCCCGCTTCGTCAGAGGGAAAAACTAAAACTCTGACAGTCACTCTGTCATCCACGTCACCTTTGAAGCCTGGAATGATAATCGTCTCCCGAAGGAGGCTGCCGTCATCAAATCCGTAGAACATGTACTAATGTTCTAAAACTGCTTCCTTATGTTTCTCCAGGATTGGATTAATAAAAACTTATTGCATCTAGTGCAAAAACAACATTTGGTGTGGTACTTGACATCTCATGATTGACTCAATTGCCTAAGCAAGTGATCTGCCAATCATACACATCCCTCCCCCCTTTAGTCTATACGACACCTTTAGAGAGGGTGACTCCATCACCTGCAGGTACACCACCATGCTAGGAGTCAACTATTCCAAAAACCATTAGAATATCTGTCAAAGTACCCACATTGGGAAACTACCCAAATCCAGATCTAAAACCATAGATCCAGAAACCAGAATGTCAAATATTATATCCATATCCTGTCTGGAGAAACAACTGTGTGATGACCACAGTACAACCGATCGTAGTATAGGAATTTTACTTCCTACTCTGTGTATGTCATCCTGATACCATGACATCACACCCTACTACCTTCTTAACTGATCCATCCCCTATTCTGATTGAAGTCAAACCCATGACTGTCACATCAAAATTAGATGATCTATCTCCGCTATAACTGCTCTAGTCTATAAATAGACATAAGCTACTTGCCCACCATGCTTCCGTTGCTCCCACTGACTACGACAACCCTCCTACCGGGTCTCATATCCTGGAACAATAGTAGTGTCAAGTCTGGGTAGATAAGAACCTCCCTGTCACCGTCCTTGAGCCTACCGAAGTACTTCTCGGGTGTCTGAGGTTACCTACCATACCTGCGGAGTGGCTATTGGAATGTCAAACCTGATTGAATGTATAGGTCCTATTAAATTTTCCATAATCGTTCGCGGTTCTGGAATCATTTCCAGTTCTACCATACTCCCACTACTGTTTTCTGAAAAAGATCCATTTTTACTAAAACTGTGGCGAGTCAAGAACAATATCACTATTGATCTTCTAAATGGTAGAATATCAACCCTCGTCATAACCAGGGTCAACCCACAAACAGCCATTACAGAAACGTGCCCTGAGTTATCCAGTGTCTGGTTTTAATCATAAGCTGGACAACTCCCCGTACCTTAGTTTCTTTTAAGGTACGATCCATTCTATATCCAATATAGAAACTTTGGCACTAATTTAATTGGAACCATATTCAAATCATGCAGCTGTCTCCAGTGCATTTCAACTTAATGGAAAGAGGCTAATTAGCATTACTCAACTTAGGAAACCATCCAATTATGAGTAACCTGAAAGAGAAAACTCGTTTCTCAAAACCATCACTATTATCTGAATACCAATCACAAGAATCTACATCTTCGATCTCTTTGAAGAATCCCGATACTTGTGATACCTGGTTCTCTACTTTATTCTTATACCCACAACTTCTCAAAACTTAGACCTTGTATTTCTACGAAACACTCGTCTAAATACTAGAGAAGTTATAAGTAAACAGAACATAGTACGGGGACCTACCCCTGTGTCCTGATGGACGCTTGGACAACATACAATACTCTGTATAAGTCCGCTGAGTTAAACAACTCAAAACCTGTGCGTCGTAGGTAGAAAACTGTTCCCTGGCGATTTCCTCAAATATCACCAATTACAACGAATTCCGATATAATGAGGATGATCACCTAATTCCCAATATCTTACTCCCACTCATCATCTGTAAAACCATACAGATATGAGAATGAAACCTGGTAAATACATACCCTTGGAGTTAGTGTCTAATCGGGAAAACAGTTTTTCTTTAACAATGCACTGAAACATGAAAATGTTTCGTAGGGGTATCCTGGTATTCATAGCAATGCCTCTTCCATAATCCAATTCATGACTTCAACCGTATATCTCTTTGCCATCTCTCCAAATCCCCTTTATTTGTCTTTAGTCGTTACCTTCTGTACACCATCGTTAGGCTAAATGGTTTTCTTCCTTCCCTACCGTTCGGCACCAGCCTATGGTTTGGAAGAAGACTATCCAGTAAGCATAATAGGTGTACCCTCCTAAACCAAGGAGTACTCGCAACTGAGAGAAGGTGATGATAAAAGACAACTGAATAATACCTTATTCTTTTAAAGGTGAAATAGGAGTGGCGATGAAGTACACGGTTTTGGTCGTGAATGATATCAGTCGCAATTTACTTTGCCCTCTTTCTAATCCCTTTATTTTGTCTTTACATATTACCTTCTGCAAACCCTACTTAGGCTAATTGGTTTTCTTCATTCCCTACCTTTCGGCACCAGCCTATGGTTTGGAATAAGACTATCCAATAGGCGTAATAGGTGTACTCTCCTAAACCAAGGAGCTCTCGCAACCTGAGAGAAGGTGATAATAAAAGACAACTGAATAAACCAATTCTATTTCTCCTGAACCTGGATCCATCCCCGAAGAAGTCCCTTCGAGTTCGTATATAACCATACGATGGATCTATCCAATGGAAGTGGATATCCGTAGTAATACGGGTGTTCTGAGAAATTCAAAGGGTAAAAGAAGGAGTGGCAATGACTTATGCAACTCAGACAATCCAAAAGCCAGTATTTTAAGAAGGTTCGGTCAACCTGGTCACTGAGTCATAGTCTAGGGTCGGTCAAAGGTCGCTGCCAAAGAGAGAGAGAGAAAAGAAACACTCTGCGTGCACTCTAACCTAGATCAGAATGGTCATCATTTTATCTAATCCGGAAACCTCCCACTGTCCTGTCAAATTCTCCTCCAAACCTAAAGAAGAATCAATCGGGATCACCTGAAGAGTAAACCAACTCATCAGTGGGAATCAGGATCCAACTCTCATCGCATGATAACGTGATGGAATGCATCCACGTTACTCATACTCCAGAAGGTATGCGCATACTTGGCAAGTTTCAGTTTCTTTAGAAACTCCCGATATAGTTTTTGCCCCATGATCTTATAACCTTGGCGTTAGGTCAAAATGTCATAAGTCACATGCCAAGTTCTACCCATCACTATCTTGTTAATTTGAACCCACCCGCACATGCCCTTGGCGTTAGGTCAAAATGGCAGAACGGCTGTCCCAAACCAACTCATCTATCTATGCAACAATTGAATACCCAGCAGCTACCAAACACTATGCCTTGGCGTTAGGTCAAAATACATAGCTTGAATACTACTGAATACCCAAAAGAAGTGACGGAGGGCTACGGCTGGTTTTTGGCGAAAAACCTTTAGCGTAGTGAACTTGATATCGCTGAAGGAACCTGATAGCTTTTTAAAATATAGTGGCGAAAACCTTTTGCTAAAGAGGTCACTCCCGGTAAAGGGATCTCGGCTCTTTCCTCATGGAATGAGGTGCAGGATATTCCACTGAATACCGCTATGCAAAGCAACATGTAATCGACTATAGTGAAGTTATTACTGTGACGCAAACTTCTGCCCAAGGGGTCAGTCCCGGTGAAGGGATATCGGCCCTTGCCCCGTCGAATGAGGTGCAGGATATTCCACTGAATACCGCTATGCATAACAAAAGAAAACGTCTTTGCAATAACACATTTTAAATTGTTCCAACAACTGTATACAGGTTTGTTTTTACTTTGCGTTGATCAGAATCAACGCAGTCCCATCATTTAATCACACCAGAAAAGAACGAAAATAAAATGTACGTATATGCCATCCGCATTCGTCACTGGGTCCCGTCATCACCCGTTAGGTTACTTAACTAACGACAGAGCGGGGACTGGACTAGCGCGGGTGTAAAACATATACAACATCTAATAATATATAAACCAATATACAATAATCGCTCCAGGCGTGATAGTATGCAACATTACAGAAAAGTAATAAGCATCACAGAACAATACAGATAATCTGGGATCCCCGAGTTTCACAGAGCTGCTGCTGAAACTCGACGTTCCCCTGTCGTGTGGATAGCCTGTGCAATGAAACCTAGACCCCTACGGGTGCGGCAAGTTACCCGCCAAAACCTGAAGCGAGGTAGTCCCCACAGCATAGTGAATGGAACACCCGGCACTTCACGGAATCCGGTAAATTGAGCACCCCTCCTTGGGTCAACCTGTACCCCCTACGAGTGCGGCGAATAGTCTGCCAATTCTGAAGTGGGGTCCCACTGCCTCTCAAAGCCATGAGATGCGGACCCGTTGCTTTCCCGAACCCGGCTATCCGTGCACTCCGTCGCGGGGTAAAACCTAGTACAGTAATGAAAAATAGTACAATAGGTACATCGACCGCAACCTGGTCGTGCCCCAAAAGAATATTATACAACAGGCAGTGACGGCAGTCCACAAGTTGGACGCTCGCCCCGCAATATCAAATATACAAATAAACACAAACTGTACTACCATTGCACACTGCTATCCACCACGACAAATCCGCAACCTCACAGCACAACACAGAACATCAACGCGAATGTCACGTTCGCAAACCCGTCTAAAAGAACTATAGCAATCAGACGCGGTTTACCGATCAAATGACATTCCCGGTCGGAGATATAATGTAAGCACTGTAAACTAACGTGTTTAAATTTCGATCGACCAAAGTCCAAATATCAAAAAGTGGGCCCACTGCTTACTGGTGAACAGTAACAAAACCTGGGCCAAAAATATATATACCAAAAATCACAAAACCCAACAGAGAACCCACTGACCAAATTTGGGAGCACGTGCTCCCCACGTGGCCGCGGATGGGCGGCCAAACCATGGGTTTGGCCGCTCTTCCGCGGCAGACTGGAGGGATCACGACCCCAAATTTTGTCGTGGTTCTTAAATATGCCTGCACGGATTTTTAAGATATACAGAAATGAATTTTGAGACCATTTAAAATTAACAGAACTGTCGAGCTAGGATTTTGTGTTTTTCGATTTTCGGTCGGATCGATGTTTTAAACACGTTAGCACAAGTTAGTATAGCAAAATGGTTAGGCTCTGATACCACTGTAAGTCTACGCTAGTGCCCCGGCAGTCTACAGACGCCAAAATGCGGAACAAAACTTTTAAACTGGCGCTATCGTATACTTTAACCCGGATCTGCCATTATTGCTAAACTAACAAACTGTAAAGAGTGTAGGAAAGTTATACCGAACGATCCGAGTCCTTCGTTCTTCAACCATCATCCCACGCTCCGTTGCGGCTGCTCCGATCTCGTCGATCTCCGATCTCCTCGTCGAGGTGGCACCACATGATCGGTTCTTTAAACGGGCTCCCGCCTCTGACTCGAGGCAACTCGATCGTCAAGTTTGCTAAAAGAGACGACCAAGATTGGTGTAGAGAATGAGTAGATGACTTTGTCTCACTTCGTCCAAATCCGTGGACGATCGGTTAATGAAGTTGCCGAGAGAATCGGGTGATGGAATGAAATGAGCTGTGAATTCCATACACCCCAAATATCTATCATAATCTTTTTCCAATGAAAACCATCAAGTGAGAGAGGGAGGAAGGGGGCCGGCCACTTATAGGAGTGGGGGGGGTTGACCGTAGGAGAGGGGGGTGACTATATGATAAATATCATATGTGAACACAAACAAATATCTTGCTTAAAGATCTTAAGCAAAACAAGAAAGCAATGAAATCAAAGCATGAGTCACAAAGCCTTGTCACAAATTCTAGAACCTTCTAGAATCTTCTAGAAGCACGACTCACTCTCATCCAAGAAAAGATAAATCCGCCTTTAACCAAATGTTAAAAGACGGCTGATAGAAAACTGAAAACTGGCAACTTCCAAAAGTGATCCTGAAACGACTTTCAGGAAAACCCCGAAACTGTATAAATATACCCGCATTTGTATTACGACCGAATACAAATGCAACTGAGACAAAGATATTATACCTACTCAATATAATACTCGGATCCGGCTTAAACCAAAGACGACCAGTAATATCTGTCCGAAAATCGACACGTGCGTAAACGCACGTGCATTTTCGAAACCTGCCATAAAACCATACGGCCTCTACAACGTTTCGCCCGAACTTGGGAAACTGTCTGTGGGGGACTCTAATGACTCGTCAGCACCCTGGCAGTGGGTTTAACCACAAACCATCAGCGGCACTAGCTATGCGTAACGGCTGCCCATGGACTGACCTCAAGGGTGGCCGAGGAGCGAACTCAAGGGAGACCGATGAGCGAACTCCTCCGAAAACCCTACTAAGCCTAACAGTGACAATGTATATACAGTCCGGTCCGTTCGTCAATGAGTATCGCATATCTGCCTAAGGGGCTAGTAACGTCAGACCCCCAATAGCAGTATAAGTCGTGTCGGAGTGAAGCCCAATAACACCCTGAGATACTACTGGAGTACTTACCAGTAAATCTCCTGCCATGTCCATGGACTTTGTGTAATGGCTCTCCTAGACACAGCACGACCTCGCCCCCAATACCGGGAGAGACGAATCCCCTGCCGATCCGCTCACGTGCCTCCATATGGCTCGGGACTGTACCCAAAAGCTACCTGTTTGCACGACTCCTTTGAGCCGTGGTAGGGTAGAAATCAAAGCACAGTGGGAACTCACACGAGACAAATGACGACCTCAGGTCGATGAACTAACCTGTACACATGTCACCAGGGAACTGCTATCTGACGATAGGTATAGTACTAACTAGCAGATTCCCGGCGAGTCCTGTCCGGTGTACTCATAACCCAATGAGCACCTGTATACATCTTAGGTGATCCTACTGACACCAGTGGCCTGTGAGACCGGCCACCGCCCCTCGTCGGGGTCTCGACTGTACACACTAGTCTACTCCGGAGTATCGATGCCCTGTCTCGAAACTCCCACGACTAGGGACCACAATTAAGGATATGCATATAAACTACCCAACTCTCACGTATATGATCGCCATCATACTGTTGGTAGTAAAGAAAGATCATAAGGGCTCTATCAAAGTGTAACATGCAATCAGTCACCTGAACATGTACACGACTGATAAAGGCAAACCAGATAGCATACTATCATTTCGAGTAAGACTGTCCTACCGGGATAGGTCCTCCGCAATCATTGCAATCACGTACCTGCGATCCAATAATTGACTATGAGGGCACTATCTCCAACATTTTTTCATATTTCATTACTTTTACGGACGATTTCTCTAGGTATGGACATGTCTTCTTAATGAAGCATAAATCCGAGGCCTTTGAGAAATTCCAGGAATATAAGAATGAAGTAGAAAAACAAACCGGCAAATGTATCAAGACACTGAGATTTGATCGAGGTGGTGAATACTTAAGTACCGAGTTCCTGGATTACCTAAAAGAGAATGGAATTCTTTCTCAGCTTACTCCTCCATACACTCCACAACATAACGGTGTATCGGAGAGAAGGAACCGAACCCTATTGGATATGGTACGTTCCATGATGAGTAACGCTGAGTTACCACGATCATTCTGGGGTTATGCACTAGAATCAGCTGCATATCTCTTGAACAAGGTTCCTACCAAGACTGTGCCTACCACACCATATCAGATGTGGAGTGGAAAGAAACCCTACCTTCAATATCTGAAGATATGGGGATGTCCAGCTTTTGTCAAAAAGCAGCATGCGCACAAACTCGAGGCACGCTCAGTATTGTGTAAGTTTGTGGGATACCCAAAGAACCCCAGGGGGTATCTTTTCTATTACGCAGAGGAACAAAAGGTTTTTGTTTCTCGTCGTGCCCACTTTCTGGAACATCAGTTCTTAGAAAAAGAAACAAGTGGGAGTACAATAGAACTGGAAGAAATTCCAGAACTACAAGCTATTACTGAAAGTTTGGTGGAACAAGAAGTTTCAAAAGAACAGGACATTCCTGCACCGCTCCGCAGGAGTAGTAGGCTTTCTCATCCACCTAAGAGATACTACGACTTTCTTATAGACGGGGATAGAGAGGATTGCATCATTGATAATGATGAGCCGACTAACTTCCAGCAGGCCATTCAGAGTACTGACTCAGTAAAATGGCTAGATGCAATGCGGACCGAGATGAAGTCTATGTACACCAACAAAGTATGGACTTTGGACTTTGCTCCAGAAGGGGTAAACCCTGTAAGCTGCAAATACATCTTCAGAAGGAAGATTGGTGTAGATGGACAGGTTGAAACCTATAAGGCTGGACTTGTTGCAAAGGGTTTTCGTCAAAGACCTGGTTTGGACTATGATGAAACCTTTTCTCCAGTGGCTATGCTCAAATCCATTCGGATCCTTCTTGCCATTGCTGCCTCCCATGATTATGAAATTTAGCAGATGGACGTAATGACCTCTTTTCTAAATGGAAATTTAGAAGAGTGTGTCTATATGGACCAGCCAGAGGAATTCATTCAGAGTGGGAGCAGTGGAAAAGTGTGCAAGTTGCTGAAGTCCATTTATGGACTGAAGCAGGCATCGCGGAGTTGGAACATCTGTTTTGATGAGACGGTCAAACAATTTGGTTTTATCAAAAATCCAGATTAACCATGCATTTATAGTAAGATTGTAGCGCGAACTGTCGTATTCCTCGTTTTATACGTGGATGACATTCTCTTGATAGGAAATGATATTCCTATGCTACAATCTGTCAAAGGGTTCTTGTCACACAGATTCTCCATGAAAGACCTGGGTGATGCGTCTTACATTCTGGGGATCAAGATCTATCGTGATAGATCTAAGAGGATGTTGGGACTTTCGCAGGCCAGGTACATCGACACCTTACTGAAAAGATTCAGTATGGAAGATTCAAAGCACAGAAATTTACAGACTTGTCACGGAATCACCCTCTCCAAAGAGATGTCTCCCAAGACTGATTTGGAAAGAGATCGCATGTCTATTATACCTTACGCTTCTGCGGTAGGCTCTATAATGTATGTGATGTTGTGTACCAGACCAGATGTAGCTTATGCACTGAGTGTGGTAAGCTGATATCAGTCAAACCCTGGGGAGAAGCATTGGATAGCGGTAAAGAACATTCTGAAGTACCTAAGAAGGAATAAAGATATGTTTTTGGTTTACGGTGGAAAAGATCTCCAGATCGGGGCCTTTCTTGACTCCAGCTTCCAGAGTGAGAAGGATGACTCCAAATCCATGTCGGGTTAAGTCTTTACTCTCAATGGAGGGGCGGTGTGTTGGAAGAGTTCCAAACAAGAAACCGTTGCTGACTCGATGATGGAAGCGTTGTATATCGCAGCATCTGTTGCCGCAAAAGAAGCCGTCTGGATGAGGAAGTTCTTAACAGAACTTCAGGTGGTTCCGTCCATTGTTGATCCAATACCTCTGTATTGTGACAACAACGGGGCTATAGTATTAGAGAAGGAACCCAGGTCCCATCAGAAGTCCAGACACATCTTGAGACGGTATCACCTGATCAGGGAGATCGTGGATCGTCGGGAGATCGAGGTTCGGAGGGTTACTACAGAGGATAACACTGCAGATCCATTCACAAAGGCCATTCCTCAGACGCAGTTCGAGAGGCTATTCGAGATGATAGGTCTACGATATGCCAGCACATGGCCTTAATGCAAGTGGGAGATTGTTAGTGTGATATGCCCTAGAGGCCATTATTGTATAGTACTAGTTTGTATATTACATTTTGGAAGTTTGGGATAGATACACAGATTGACATTCTTGCTCAATATGGTAGTATGCTACTTGGTTTGTATCTATCTTAATATGTTAATGTGTTTCTTTTAACATATTGCTAATACATATTGATAGAGCCTTTAGGATATTTGCTTGACTACCAACGTTGTGATGGCAGCCACACTAGTGGGGGCTGGGTAGTCTACAAGCACATTCTTATACAGGTTCCTGGTCGTAGGATTATCGAGATAGGGCATCAATACACCAGATTAGACTAGTGTATACGCTTCTTATCCCAGGAGGGGAGATGGTCTGTCCCACAGCCATCGGTACGTCGTACTGTAGATAGTATGCAGGTGCTCGTTAGGTTACGAGTACACTGGACATGACTCGCTTGGAACTGTTGGTTGGTACTATATCTATCGTCAGATAACAGTTCCTTGGTGACATGGGTACAGCTTAGTCCGTTGACTTGAGTGTGTTCCCACTGCTCTTAGATTACTACCCTACCACGGCTCTATTGAGTCGTGCAAACAGGTAGTAGTTGGGTGCAGTCCCGAAGCACTTGGAGGCAATGACGGTTAAACATGATTCGTCTCTCCCAGTATTGGGAGTTGATATTGCGCTGTGTCTAGGAGAGCCATTACACAAAGTCCCTAGCCAGGGTAAGCGAGATTTACTGGTAGTGTTTCCAGTAGTTTCTCAGGGTGTTCTGGGATATACACCTACACGACTTGTACCGCTATTAGGAGTCTGATGTTTACCGCTCCCCTAGGCCCGACATGCGATACTCTTAGACGAACAGACCAAACTGTACGGAGATTGTCACATTCAGGCTCAGTAGGAGTTCGGATGGGTTCACTTCATCGGTCTTCTTATCGGCATCTACCTGGGGACCGTTACGTACAGCTAGTACCGCTTGCGGCCTGTGGTTAAACCCACTGCCAGCGTAGTGTCGAGTCTTTAGAGTCCCACACAGAGGGTTATTCACCTTTAGGCGAAACGAGATAGAGGTCGTATGGTTTTACGACAGGGTTCGTCCACAGATGCGTACTTATGCGTATTCGGTGTTCAGGCAGTTGATACTAGTGGGCTTTGGTTTAAGCCAGATCCTAGTATTTGGTTTTGGGTTGGTTTGGTCTCATTGTATTCGTGTTCCTCGGAACACGGATGCGGGGGTGTATACAAAGTTGTCAGAGGCAGAAGAAACCTCATTAGGGTTTTTACCGTTGACTTGATTAAAACCATAATGAGATGGAGGAAATTGATTAAAGAGTTTTAATTAGAGATAATTGTATAATGGTTAGTTGGTTTGACCATTTGACTTAGTTGACCCATATTGACTTAGATATTTTTGTGAGCATGCTTAGCATTAATTGTGACATGATGATAGTCAAATCAACATCAAACATGACAATTTATCATAATTAAAATTATCATTATTCCTTTACATCATATGAGAGTTATCTCCTCATTCTATCATGATACATTCTCTCTCTTGCTAGCTCTCTCCTCTTCCTCTCTCAAAGCTTTCTTGTTTCATGAGTTGAAAATCAAGAGCTTTGTGAGATTAAACCACCAAAACACTTCTCTACTCACTCTAAGGTTCTTAGTCTAGAAAGCCAAGGACTCTAGTTATTTCATTGTTGAGGTAGGAGCTCAAGGTAGAGGCCTTCGGGTGGATCCTTCTTTGGCAAAGGGAACACGGTGAGGAGGAGCCATCCACACCACTCCAAGGAGCTCACAAGAAGAGGAAGCAACACAAGAAGAGAAGGAGTTCAAGACCAAGGTATAATCATCTAACCTAGTAGTTAAAACTCTAAGTTAGTTTGTTGGTTTTTGTTTAGCAAAGATACTTCATGGTTTGTCTATGTTTCCTTATGAGAAAAATTCGATTTTTACCTATTCCGCCTCCCCGAAAGTACCGGGGTAGGTAACATAGACTTACACTTGGATCCTTAAAAGTTTGAACTGGCTCTCTAGTGACCTTCCAAGTCCACGATGATCCATCCAAAGTCCCTTTGCTCAAAGCTCCTTGCTTCACTTGATCAAGAATGAAGATGAAGCAAACACTTTACACTAATGGGCTATAGTAGTGTAGAATGGTGATGGGGTTTGTTTTCTCACTTCAAAACCCTTTTTTTTAACTAACTCACTCACTAGAAATCTCTAGAGAGCAAGAGAGAGGGGGAAGAAGAAGATAGCAAGCTTGAGCTCAATGTTATGATAATGATAAATGAAATGAGAATAGAAAATATTAATCATTTCACACTCTCATTTAACTATGGGTTAATAAATATCTAGATATTTATTTTGGAGTCAAAATCCAAATGGAAAATTAATCCATGGTTAATAATTAGGTCAAGTGTGGTCAAGTTTAGAAGAGTGTAGATAAATATCAACCATGAATTAATCCATTTTCTTTTCTCAAATAATAAATATATATATAGATATATATTTCCATATGAGTCTTGCATTGCCATCTTATATGTATCAACAACCATGATACCATGTATGTATGTATGTGTGCATTCACATCATCATGTGCATGAACAAAAATCAATGCATACATGCATGCATACATCAAAGTAGAAAATGGCTTAATAAAAGTGAGCTATAAAGTCAATGTTAAATCAACACTCGATTTAACAAACCGGTCATATCACATACGACCCGACCAATAGAAAAATGCCCGATTAATATACGGTATCACATACACGCATTTAATCGGGTCCCCGTGCATATCTCATATGCACACAACATCGTTTCGCCTGAGCTAGGAAACTCCTATGTGAGACTCTGAGACTCGTCAATACGTCGGCAGTAGGTGATGATCACATCAAACATCTACAAGCCGCAAGCGGTCAGCTAAACGTTACGGCCACCTGGGTATTGAGCGATCAGAAGAAAAACAAGCGAAGCAGTCAAAAACTCCCGTCGAGCCAACTGGCAACACTTACCGTACAGTCCGGTCTATTCGTCAGATATGCTGCATATCGAGTTTAAGGATGGTATCGTCGACCCCAATAACTCAATAAGTCATGCTGGTGTATGGCTCATAACTGATTGAGAAACTACTGATAAAACTTATCAGTAAATCAAGCAGCCCTGGCCAGGGACATCCTGTTATAGCCAATCGAGCATAGCACAACATCAACCCCCAATACCGGGAGAGACGAAACCCCTCCTATCGCTCATTACCTCCATTTTCCTCGGGACTGTACCCAAAATCAACCTGTTTGCACGACTCAGTAGAGCCGTGTTAGGGTGGAGATCAAAGCACAGTAGGAGAACAAACAAGACTCTATGACGATCTCGGGTCTACAGAATAACATGTACCAGTATCACATGAGAACTGCTATCCGATAATAGATATAATACCACATAGGAGTTCTCGGCGAGTCCGTTCAGTGTACCAAGTCTCCACTGAGCACCCGCATACAATCTTTGGTGTCATCACACCAGATGGATATGGGATCATCCATCGCCCATCATATGGGACAAGAATGGTATATGCTAGTCTACTCTGGAATATCGATGCCCCGTCTCGATACACCCACGACTAGGAACAGTTCAAGGATATGTTCATAAACTACACGTGTCCCACTAGTATAATCTGCATCATAGTCACAGTAGTCAAGCAAATATCCCGAGGGTTTTATCAACATGCACCAAATGAGTAAGATGCATGATCAAATGAACATGTAAAGATAAAGTAAACCAGATAACATATTATCATGTCGAGCAAGAAAGTCATCTGTATATATATATATATATATATATATATATATATATACACATGTCCAAGCATCCACTATACATATAATTGCCTCTAGGGCATACATATATCCAACAATCTCCCACTTGCACTAAGGCCAATTATTGGCGTATCTCATATCCAACATCTCAAAAAGTCGCTCATGCTACGGCTGTGGAAGGCCTTAGTGAGTGGATCCACGGTGTTATTCTTTGTATCTACTCTCCGAATCTTGATCTCGTGGTGATCTACTATCTCCCGGATCAAATGATATCACCTCAGGATGTGTCTGGGCTTCTGATGGGACCCGGGTTCTTTGGCCAACGTCATAGCCCCATTATTATCACAATACAATGGTATTAGATCAACAATGGTTCGAACTACTCCTAGTTCCGCGACGAACTTTCTCATCCAGACGGCTTCCTTGGAAGCATCATTTGCAGCAATATACTCAGCTTCCATCGTGGAGTCTGCAACGGTATCCTGTTTGGAACTTTTCCAACTAACCGCCCCTCCATTAAGGGTAAATACAAACCCTGGGATAGATTTTTTGTCATCCTTATCACTTTAGAAGCTGGAATCGGTAAAGGCCTCCATTTGGAGATCCCCATTACCATACACCAAGAACAATTCTTTAGTCCTTCGCAAGTACTTAAGAATGTTCTTCACTGCTATCCAATGTTTCTCCCCTGGGTTGGATTGATACCTGCTTACTACAACAAGTGCATAAGCTACATCAGGGCGAGTACATAACATCGCATAAATTATAGATTCTACGGCTGAAGCGTAGGGTATAATGCTCATGTGAGCTCTCTCTTCATCTGTCTTCGGACAGAAGTCTTTGGACAGAAGTCTTTGGAGAGAGTGATTCCATGACAAGCGGGTAAGGCACCTCGCTTGGAATCTTCCATACTAAACCTTTTTAGGATGATGTCAATGTATTTTGATTGGGACAATCCCAATAATCTCTTGGATCTATCTCTATAGATCCTAATGCCCAAAATGTAAGAGGCATCACACAGGTCCTTCATAGAGAACCTTTGTGATAAGAATAGTTTGACTGATTGTAGCATAAGATTATCATTTCTTTTCAAGAGAATGTCATCTACGTACAATACGAGGAATGTGACAATACTCCCTACAATCTTCTTATAAATGCATGGTTCATCTATATTTTTGACAAAATCAAACTCTTTGATTATATCATCAAAGCAGATGTTCCAGCTCCGTGATGCCTGCTTTAATCCATAAAAGGAATTAAGCAACCTACATGCCTTTTCGCTGCTCCCACTGTCAATGAAGCCCTCTGGCTGATCCATAAAAAAGCATTCTTCTAAATAACAATTTAGAAATGTAATTTTTACATCCATCTGCCAAATTTCATAATCGTAGTGAGCAGATATAGCAAGTAGAATCCAAATGGATTTATGCACTGCTACTGCAGAGAAAGTTTCATCATAGTCCAATCCTGGTCTTTGACGAAACCTTTCTCTCCAAGCCTTGCTTTATAGGTTTCCACCTGTCCATCTACACCAATCTTTCTCTTAAAGATCCATTTGCATCCTACGGGTTTTATCACAGGAGGTGCAACATCTAAAGTCCATACTTTGTTGGTGTACATGGACTCCATTTCGGATCTCATGGCATCCAGCCACTTCACTGAGCACCACTCGTGATAGCTTGCTGAAAACTAGTAGGATCATCATCATCCATGATGCAATCTTCTCTATCACAATCAATGAGAAACCCATAGTATCCCTCCGGTGGGTGAGAAGTTCTACTAGATCTCTGAAACGACTGAGGTTCTTGAAGTTCTACTGCAACATCAGTTTCAACCAATTCGTCATGAGTAATTTGTATCTCTAGAACCTATTCTAGTTCTACCGCATTGTCATCAGTACTATTTGTAAAAATTTAATTTTCCAAAAATGTGGCATGTTGAGAAACAAACACCATTTGTTCCTTCTTGTGGTAGAATAGATATCCATATGAAGGTTTTGGATATCCCACAAATTTACATATGATTGATAGTGTCTCCAGTTTGTCTGGATTCTGCTTTTTGACAAAAACCGGAAAACCCCATATCCTAACTCTTTTAAGAGATGTTCTCTTTCCACACCATATTTCATATGGAGTGGTATACATGGTCTTGGTTGAAACTCTGTTTAACAGATACATTGTTGTCTCCAATGCATGTCCCCAAAAGGAAATCGGTAACTCAACATCACTCATCATGGACCATACCATATCTAATAGAGTACGATTCCTCTGTTTTGACACACCGTTATGCTGTGGTGTGTAAGGGGGAGTAAGCTGAGAGAGAATCCTATTCTCTTTTAAGAAGTCTGAAAACTCTATACTCAAATACTCTCCACCTCGATCCGATCGAAGTTTCTTGATGCTCAAACCTGTTTGTTTTTCTACTTCAAATTTATACTCCTTGAATTTCTCGAAAGCTTCGGATTTATGCTTTAATAAAAACACGTGTCCAAATCATGAGAAATCATCAGTAAAAGTAATGAAGTATGAAAAACCGCCTCTAGCATGTGTAGACATTGGTCCGCATACATCACTATGTATGAGGCTTAAGAGTTCTACAGCTCTTTCTCCGTGTTCAGTAAACAGAGTTTTGGTCATTTTACCTTTGATACAGGACGGACAAGTCACATAAGATTTATATTCAAAAGGATTTAAATATCCCTCTTTATGTAGCTTGTTTAGTCTCGTTTCATTAATATGACCAAGTCTACAATGCCAAAGAAAAGCTTCATTTATATATGAAAATTTTCTTTTATTTGTATGTTGTATATTGAAAACTGTGTGTTGGTTTAGAACGTACATACCGTTATTTAGTGTACCATACCCAATCAACTATTGATTCAAGTTAATGTTCATAACATTATTTTGCAACACAAAATGATATCCTTCATTGTATAACAAAGAAACAGATATTATATTACATATCATACTAAGTACATAATAACAAGGGTTCCAAACCAAAATACATCCCGAAGGCAACCCCAGATGATACTCTCCTACAGATACAACAAGTGCATTGGAAACATTTCCAACCCGAAGGGTATGGTTACCAATTTTCAAAACTCTACTGTTTCTCAATCCCTGCATACAATTACAGATGTAAGAACTAGAACCCGTATCTAATACCCAAGATGCAGAGTTTATAGAGAAACAGTTTTCAGTTACAAACACACCTGAAGCGGAAGCATCAGTATGCTTCTTCTTCTTGAGATCAGCAAGATACAAAGCACAATTGCGTTTCCAGTGTCCTGTCTTATGGCAGAAAAAACATTCTCCTTTTCCATTTCCCGCGACCCCAAATTTGTCTTTCCCCTTCGCCTTTTCAACTCCACCTCTCGGTTTGGTGGGTTTCTTCTTTTTCTTTCCCTTGGCCTTGGCTTTTGGGACGGAAAAGGAAGATGGCCCAGCAAGCAGAGCGGGAGTTTTCGCTGTCTTAAGCGTGCACTCTGCACTTCTCAACATACTGAGAAGTTCAGGCAGTGATTTCTCCAAATTATTCATGTTGATGTTTACAATCAATGGAGAAAAGGGGGGAGAGACTGTAGAACAATATCGGTATATTGCTCGTTATCCATAGTCCATCCTAGGTCCTCAAGTTCTTCTATAAGACCAATCATCTTCAAAACAGATTCACCTACTGATGTGCTAAAAGTCATCCGCATCTGAAACAGCTTTTGAGATGCCTCGTAGCGTAAAGACCGAGATTACTCTCCATACAGATCCTTTGTATGGAGAAAGATGGATTGAACATCCATCTTCTCATGCTGCTTCTGATGTATATCATCCATAGAAGCAAGCGCGAGGCACTTGGCCATGTCACAATCAATATCCCATGTTTTTCGGATCTCCTTATCCGAAACAGATGATTCAGGACCTAGGACGGGTGGGGCTTTGGCAGTGATGACATATGATACTTTATCATATGTGAGTGCAATGTTCAGGTTCCCCAACCATTCATTATAATTCGGTCTTGTCAGTTTGTTTTTCTTTAACAGAAGCTTTAGTCCCGTCATTGGTATCTGCCATTAGGAGAGAGAAAAGAAAACACTCAGTGAAATGCTCTTGCAAAGATTTAGATTGGTTATTATCTTATCTAATCGATATCTCCCACTTCTTTTATCAAATTTTCTTTTAAAACCTCAAAACGAAAACTAGCCAGGATTAATTACATTCAACAATTTCGCTAACCGGTCAGCCAGGTCAGTGCCGGTACTTTGAGAGAGGTTCCCCGTACTTTCGCACGGACCTAATTAAAATAAACCTCATTTTCCCAGAGGTCTAACCACGTTGACACCTTTCTAGACACCTACTGGATTAGCTAATTGTAAAATACAAAACTCTCTTGGGAGTAACTCTTACTCACAGTGGGATCGGTATCCAACTATCATATAGAAGGTATGCAATCTCATTGCAAATTTTAACTCTTGAAAATCCCGATATGGTTTTACCCCTAGCTGCTTATGACCTTAGCTATAGTCAACATATCATAAGCACTAGTCAAGTTCTACCCATCATTTCGTGATTAACTAGGCCCACTCATATGACCCTTGACTATTGTAACACCCTAGTTCATTTATACTAGTTCTAGTTCAAGTATTTCTTTATTTATGGTATTTTCTTGATTTACCGTGTTTTGGGTGCGAATAGTGTATTTGATATCTGTATTTGCATCCTACCAGATCCACATGCTTGAAACCAGTCTTGATTCATGTTTGTGATTTATCCTGGCTTGTTACGTGGATCCGTGCACTTTCATATTATACATACAGCATACTGGCATTATATCGAGTATCTGCATATTTTAATATAACATTTAAAGTCACATAAAATACTTTAAAAATATCTCGCATGGCCTGCATGATACCCCTAATCCTGTCGTAGTATCCGCGCATCTTGTTCTCGTCCCGTTCAGTCAAACAGACTTGTTTGGATGGCTACATGCACGTACGTGCATCCGTTCTTGGGGGTATGCATTTTCGTTACCCGGATATCCAAATTTAGGTTTGGTCGACATGTATATTTTCCGTATTTTAAAACTGGATTTTTGGACCCGACCCGGGCGTGTTATGGACTATTTTGTATTAACCAGAATATTAAATATTTTACTAATATTATATTCAGAATATTATTAACAGTTTAAAAATTTAGATAACTAAAAAGATTTTTTAAAATTTAAAATCCTAACTTAAACTAACAACCTCTCTCTCCCTCTCACTAACACTCTTTCTCTCTCTCTTCCTTTCTCTTTCTCTCTCTCTCTTTCTCATTGTCTCTCTCTTTCTTTCTTTCCGCACCCACTCTCTCTCTCCCTTTCTCTCTCCTCTCGATCCCACTCTCGCTCATCTCGCGATCCCTGTTCATTTCTCGATTCTGCTCACCACTTTCCCCACTATAATCACCTCCCGCCTTCACCTCTTTTCTTCTTCTTTCATATTTTCACCCCGCCTTCGAGCTCGAACCCATGCCCTTGGCCCGTGCCTCGCCGTCGCCGCCTCCACCCACGACCCCGTCTCTTCTCCTTCGCCTCCTCATCTCCTTTGATCATATCCTTCTCTCTCCTCTCCCCGCACGAGAACCCACGACAACCCATCTTTTACGGCAACCCAAGAACCCATCGCTTTCACCCATGTCCCCGACTACACAACCCGACCTCGCCGCAGATCATCTCGTCAGCCTCGTCTCCGCCTTCTCGTCCTCCTCCCTGCACTCCAGACCACCCTACACCCGAGCTTTCCCTTATAGGAAACCCCGCAACTCCCCGCGGCCACTGCCTTTGGTCGTAGACCTTGCCTGAACCTTCGTTGGCGGAGCTCCGACCCCGACGACCTCACACCCTCGTCACCGCCTCCTCTCCACCTTCCTTCACTCCTCTTCTCGCCCTCTCTTTGCCCGACTCCATCTCCGACGAACCCTGCACACCTCAAGAACCCAAGTACCCGACCCCTGCACACCTCACCATCGACGACCTCGTCGTCGCCTCCTCATCCCCTTGCTTCCACCATCACTTCACCTTCTCTGCCCTCTCTGCAAACCATCACCACCCGACACCACCTTAAACCCCGACTGCAAACCTCACCAGACCCCAAGAAACCCGCCATCTACTGCCTTGACATCGAACCTCATCGGAAAACCCATTGCCGACGTTTCCCCTCGCTTTGCCTCTGCTCCAGAGCACCAAAACCCAGTGCAACCTTCATCTCTTCTCTTTCTTCTTCTTCTTCTTCTTCTTTAATTCTTGATTCCTCATTTTTTCCGGTGACCACCGCCGGATCCGTGCCGCTGCCGACGATCCGAGTAATCCAGTGGAAGTTCCCAGCCTGCATGGTTACCTTCTTGCTTTACCTGGTCATGTTCTGTGAGCGCGCGCGTACATTGCGACGTTTAACCGACGTCGGACGCTGCGTATACACCCCGTCGTGAGATCCAATCGAGGCAAGTTTATCTTGCTACATGCTATACTATTATATCTACATCCATATGAGTAAAATGTTATATATTTATTATATTATGTATCCATAATAATGCTTTACAGTTTTTTTAGAATAACAGTATGCATCCATATCATTTAATCTACATGTAGCTGCATTTACAAATCATATTAACTGAAGTTATTATTGTACTAACACCCCATGCTTAATAATGTGCGTCCCACTTAGTCTTGGAACTGTAAAGGTAACCCCTGATCGATATTTGTGTATCCATACCATTAATTATATATCTAATTGCATGCCACGTCACGTTATTTCATATTACTGCTACATTAACACCCCATACTAGATAATGTGCATCCTACATAGTAATGGAACTATAGTTGCAACCCCTGATAGTTATTTATGCATCCCTGTTTTATTGTGTATTGATTGAAAGAATTAAAGTTAACCGCAATCAAGACGGTGTCGCTATGCAGCTAGCCGGTTGAGCACGGGTCGATCCACAGGGAGATGGTTGTATGTCCTTTCTTATTTTAGACGAGTCAATAAAAAATTTGTGTATGTTTGTTCGAGACTATCCTATGTGTAATATTTGCAAGTATAAAGTTGTTAAGAAAAAGATACGAAATTGTAAGCTAAAGAAATCCGTACTCAAAACCTTTGAGCCGAGTCTTGACCAATTGAAGCTAGAGCAATCGGCAACAACGTGGATTAGGGGATTTAAGCGCCGTATTCGTGGAATACGGCTTATTTACCATTTTCCTTCCGTTCTTGTCTCTTGCTTTCGCCTCCGGCCAAACCGAACGCAACCGGTCGCGGTTAGGAATCACCGTTACCTTATTAGGGTAGGGTGCCTAACGGAGCGCTTGCGTATGGTTTGGGCGGAGTTCAATGGAAAATAACGGGAAAAGGAAATGAGAAAAGAAAATCATAACTTACAATACCGTATTATTCTTAACAACGATAATTACAACCATTCACAAAAAAGAACCAAAAAGAGAGAACAAAAGAAAAGAACAAAGAAAAGAAAAGATTACAAGTATTAAGTGCATGAATTAAATTGCAAGAAAGTAAAGCAAGATAATAAAAAGCAAGTAATAAATAAGCAATAAAAAGAACAAGAAACTAGAGCTCAAGACAAGCATGTGATCAATAGCCAACCCTTAAACTTGCAAGCTCAATCAAGAGGTTGCAAGATCAAGAGAAGGGTAGAGAACGCATGTGAAATGAAGTGCTAATTCCATAAGAAAAATACGACCCTTGAGATCAATAACTAACCCTTAACCATTCAAGCTCAATGAAGAGGTTGAATGATCAAGAGAAAGCAAGAATCTCAAGGGGAAGAAGAAACAAAAAAGAATGATACAAAAAGCCCTCATCTTCATTGATCTCCCACTCAAAAAGCTCTCACTACAATTTTCATGGAAAAAGAATGAAGAAGAAGAAGAAAAAGACTAAATCCTAAAAAGAAAGAAGAACAAAGAATGACCCTTGGCTTTGCTCAGATCCGGGGTATTTATAGGATAGGAATGGGAAACCTAGGGCAAGAATCTGCCAGTAAATGAATGTACCAATATACCCCTGAAAAATGACCCAACAAGGAGACATAATGGCCGCGGATCCGCGGCCAATACCCCTATTGGCCGCGGATCCGCGGCCCTTTAGTGGTGTTAGGCTGTCGTCTTTTGTGGGGTTTCCTGGTTTGTTGTTTCCTCATGTTTGCCAACTTTAAACTGCACAAAATCTTCCAGAATATCTTCAGATTTCTTAGTCAAAGATTGCATTATCTTTTTCACTTTTGACTTCTCTCTCCCTCGAGCTCCGCGCACCCATTGATTCTTGTGCAGCCCACCTCGTGCTCTGTGCTTGTCCCAGACACGAATGACTGTTGTCATCTGTCTTGTCTCTGGAACCGGTACTCGGCACTGGACGGATATGGATGACCGGAACCCGGCTTTTATCTGCTGTCAACAGATGTTCTGCTTTTGGCGTAACTGTGGAGATTTTGTCTTGATTTGCAATATTTGGACTGGAAACCTGTACTCTGTAAATATGTAACAAACACGGATTAAAAGCACCTACCTATAAACACTCGAGCGTAAGAATGGGCGGTATAAAATACAGTATTCTGTTATGAACAAATACCCCCAAACTTAACTTTTGCTCGTCCCGAGCAAAACCAATTATTCACAAAAATAAAATCCTAACCGCATTTTCGCAGGGAACGCGATTGCACTGAGCATGTGCAACAAGCCGTTAAACCTCTAGGTGTCCCTAGTAGGAGGAGTGTTGTCTCCTGAGGGTTTTCAGCGGATACTACCCACAAAATCCTGTCAAGCTAGTGTCATAAGTTAACATTGATTTTACTCCTACAGTTTAGTATTTATGTTAGAAATTCTATCATCCTAAGTTAGAAATATCCAACCCTTATTTTTCACACCTCCTATCTATTTAACCTTAGGTCCTATTCGTTCCAAAAAAGTTTAGAAAGATGTTGGTTCTCCTGAGTTTTCCTTCTAAAGTGCGGCCTCAAATCAGGGATTTTTATCTACTTTACAGAAAACACAAGTCTTATTCTTTATTTCTATCTTTTATTCAAACATCGATTGTATACCCCTACGTGTGTGTATATTTGCACCCCTACACTCAAGAATTCAATTCAAGCTATAATACCCTTGCCCTAATACCTAATACTACTTCTTTTCATTAAGGATGGACGGATTTGCTCACACACCTTTCATGCGACTATTAATGCTTCTTGAGGCACTAACGGCCGATTACTGAATGTGTGAACATTAAAGCGTAAATAGCAGTTTCCAGGTCTTGACTTTATTCTATTTTTTTTCTTTTTCTTTTTCTTTTTCTTTTTTCTTTTTTCAAGACCGGATATATTTTTCAATATGCTCTTTTGGTGTTTAGGTTTAAATACCGTTTTTTCTTTCATACTAGGCTTTCAGGAAAGAGTATTTCTAGGTATCCTCTACTATCCCAAGTTTCAAGATGCGTGTATGTGCAGTTTGTAGGGTATATACTTTCTAAATTTGAACTCAAGAAAAGAAATTATTTTTCAGACTTATCCTTCAGTAAAGCATCAATACTTTCCCTTCATCTTGACTTTAACTAAAGAACTGAACTCAAGATTACCTATTTCTCAAAAAAACTGTAAGGACGTGAACTTACCAAGTTTAAACAGAATGAGGGTTATTTTTAGGGTTTTCAATTCCTAAGCCTAGAATTTAGTTATTTCTATCATATCAACTAATCTTTCGGAATAAAGATCTAAGTTACCCTATTAGCTAACTTGACGACAAAGATTTTATATTTTTGGAAAATTTTCGATTTTTGTGGGGTTTTTAATAAGGTATGCAAATGCAAAATATACAACTGAATGCGAAGGAAGAAAGCTTACCGAGCACACCCCCAAACTTAAACTTGACAGTGCCCTCACTGTCAGGCTATACCAAGATGGTCAAAATTGTCGGCGCTCCCTGAGAACAAATTATATACAAAACAAAAAGGAAAACAAAAATTATATACAAAAATGGTGTCCCCCCCAAACTTAAGTAAAACAGTGTTTCCACTGTTAAGTGTTGAAATTCAGGATTTAGGGGGGAAAGAGAACAGTATCAAGCTATACAAGGCCTTACACAGGCCAAAAGTTAACACCAACCATTCAAAGATCTTATCGTGATAAAGCAGTGGCTGGTGAAAGAAGGCGTAGAGAAAAGAGATGGAGAATACGCGAGACCGTATGGAGATAGAAGTGGGATACAGTCTCGGTATATCAGAAGAAGAATGGCGGAAGGGAAAAAGAAGTGGAGTACGAACTTGAGGGTGCAAATGGAGTGAATAGATTAGCACAATTTGTGATGAGCGATGTGTAAACAGCGATTGTGCTAATCTATTAACCCGTCGAGAGATTGGATCAAATCCCTCAAGATTCGTAAGAAGCCATGGGTACGTCGAACTTGGTAAACCAGACATATGAAATGTAAGTGATACGGGTTCTTGCAAGGTCGGAATGATGGAAAGGATGGAGGGAAGTGGTTGAGGAAGGGTATCGGTTAAGGGTTCTGGAGGGTGTACACAGTCAGTGAAAGGAACAGGATGAATTGGAAAATCCGACTCATCATCTAGAACTGTTTCATCCTCAAAAATATCCTCAAAGTTAAGCTCATCCATGCATATTTCATCAAAGTCCAGACGCATATGGGGTTCGGGAAAAACATTTAATGACTCGGGATGATGATTTGAAGAGACAAACTCAGCCAAATCTACGGGTTCATCATCCAAAATATTCCCAGCGTCAATATCCTTAATAAAGTGAAAATCAAAATTCTCTGACACCTCAACCAAAGCATGGATATTAATCAATTCAGGTTCTAAGATGGAGGTGTAGAGGTCAAAAGGATTGGGTGTGGTTTCACTTGGCAAGGTCCCTTCACAATCGGGCAAATCAAACACTACAAAGTGGCACAACTCATTAAACATTCTATCTTCAACTGATAATTCATTTGGGACACTTGATAGACTTTCAACACAGGAGTTGTGGGATTCAATTTGAACCGGGTAGGCTTGATTCGGAAGGGGGTATAGCTCACTCTCTCCACTCAAAATCACAGCCTGTCCTGCCGCCTCATCATACATTGAAAATTTAGGAGCTAGCTGGAAACTAGCTATCGGGTCAGTAGGTTGTATGAGAGCGGCCATGGACGCATTCAAATCTATCATCTGTTGGCTTGACGCTACCCTAAAATCTTCCAACGACTGTTCCAGACTAGACATAGGTTGTGAAGGGGTTTCAGTAAAAGATTCAAAGTTGTTTGGATACTGAAAACTCCCAAAAGGCGGTGTAGAAGCAATGTCTAGGGAAGGTGTAAAAGTTGGGTAGGACTGGTAGGAATTGAATGGCTGGACAGGAGTGGGATCAACATTGGGATAAGAAGGTGAATGGAATTGTTGATCCCAAGAATTTGTAGTGGTGAAAGGAGTGAAAGATCGGCTACGAGATTGTTCAATACGTTCAGCAATAGACATAGGTCTCGGGGTTACAACTGGATTTTCAAAAGGGGTATCAACGCAAGAAGGTGTGAATGTTTGAAACGGTTGATACGAAGTGGATTGCGGGGTCCAGTTGTTCGTCCTAGACGCGTCTATCCGATCTTTCAAAGAAATTTTTGGCATGGATGGATCGTTCGAAGTTCGACCAAAACAAGAACCGTAGGAAGTAATGTCTGGTTGTGGGTACCAAAGTTCGGCAAGAGTTTTGCGAGGTGGGGTACCCATGATATGAAGAGAGAGAGAGAAAGGTAGAGAAAAGGAGGGGAGAAAGAATGTGATATTTTTTTTTATATTAACAAAAGAATGAAGTATACACAAAAAGAATATGGACAAAAACAATCACGACACAAAAATACCACACACCTAATCGTTCTAGGGTTCACCTAGGTCAACTAGACCTGCTCCAGAACATGATTGTCGAAGTAAAACTTGTGTCGAGAAACGGGCTCAAGATACACTGATCACGAGGCCAGGTAAGTGCAGAGATAAGGGGAGGTTTTCCAACGCTTTCGCGAAGTTCCTTAATTAAATAACCCTTTCTCTTTTGGCGGTTGCGCCGTTAACACTTTCCTAGACACCCCGTAAACAATATACCGTTAAGCGAGGTTCTAAACACAGTTAACTTCTCCTAGTGAGCGCGAAGTCCTTAAGGCTTAAAGTCTAATTTCTTTTAGAATTTGTGCGGGTAATACGTTATGCTCAAGTTCGTGATTTGTGGGCCACGGAAAAGGTGATGAAATCCTTTACCGTATGTTGTGGGGTTCGCTTGCCCTTAAGTCCGTATTAATGTATGCAATGCACAATTCAATAAAAATTCTATAAAGAATCAAAAAATTGTTTTTTTTTTTAATTTTAGCACGGCACTGCAACAAATATGGGTTAGTCAATTTTGGCGTTTGCTAGCGAACTTGCAAAGAATCCTGCAAAGAATAGTATATTGGAAGCGTCGGATTTGAGAAGAAGGTGTTAGGAAAGTACGTACCGTTAAGTTTTTGGGTTAGGAAACCCCCGTTGAATCAAATCCGGTAAGCTTGAAAAGTTCGCTTGCGCGGGTCAAACTACCCGGATCTTTGGCACTGTACTTCGTAAATCACCCTTGCCTTGAATGCAAACTTTGCTCCCTACAATCGCAGTTTGCAAACTTGCAAAAATCTGCACTCTTGCCCACAAAAATGATCAAAAACGACAAAAAGATTTTTTATTTTTTTTATATATACAAAAAGAATATTAACCCGAATAACAAGAAAGAAAATACGCTACCGTCTCCCCGGCAACGGCGCCATTTGATTGAAAGAATTAAAGTTAACCGCAATCAAGACGGTGTCGCTATGCAGCTAGCCGGTTGAGCACGGGTCGATCCACAGGGAGATGGTTGTATGTCCTTTCTTGTTTTAGACGAGTCAATAAAAAATTTGTGTATGTTTGTTCGAGACTATCCTATGTGTAATATTTGCAAGTATAAAGTTGTTAAGAAAAAGATACGAAATTGTAAGCTAAAGAAATCAGTACTCAAAACCTTTGAGCCGAGTCTTGACCAATTGAAGCTAGAGCAATCGGCAACAACGTGGATTAGGGGATTTAAGCGCGGTATTCGTGGAATACCGCTTATTTACCCTTGTCCTTCCGTTCTTGTCTCTTGCTTTCGCCTCCGGCCAAACCGAACGCAACCGGTCGCGGTTAGGAATCACCGTTACCTTGTTAGGGTAGGGTGCCTAACGGAGCGCTTGTGTATGGTTTGGGCGGAGTTCAATGGAAAATAACGGGAAAAGGAAATGAGAAAAGAAAATCATAACTTACAATACCGTATTATTCTTAACAACGATAATTACAACCATTCACAAAAAAGAACCAAAAAGAGAGAACAAAAGAAAAGAACAAAGAAAAGAAAAGATTACAAGTATTAAGTGCATGAATTAAATTGCAAGAAAGTAAAGCAAGATAATAAAAAGCAAGTAATAAATAAGCAATAAAAAGAACAAGAAACTAGAACTCAAGACAAGCATGTGATCAATAGCCAACCCTTAAACTTGTAAGCTCAATCAAGAGGTTGCAAGATCAAGAGAAGGGTAGAGAACGCATGTGAAATGAAGTGCTAATTCTATAAGAAAAATACGACCCTTGAGATCAATAACTAACTCTTAACCATTCAAGCTCAATGAAGAGGTTGAATGATCAAGAGAAAGCAAGAATCTCAAGGGGAAGAAGAAACAAAAGAGAATGATACAAAAAGCCCTCATCTTCATTGATCTCCCACTCAAAAAGCTCTCACTACAATTTTCATGGAAAAAGAATGAAGAAGAAGAAGAAAAAGACTAAATCCTAAAAAGAAAGAAGAACAAAGAATGACCCTTGGCTTTGCTCAGATCCGGGGTATTTATAGGATAAGAATGGGAAACCTAGTGCAAGAATCTGCCAGTAAATGAATGTACCAATATACCCCTGAAAAATGACCCAACAAGGAGACATAATGGCCGCGGATCCGCGGCCAATACCCCTATTGGCCGCGGATCCGCGGCCTTTTAGTGATGTTAGGCTGTCGTCTTTTGTGGGGTTTCCTGGTTTGTTGTTTCCTCATGTTTGCCAACTTTAAACTGCACAAAATCTTCCAGAATATCTTCAGATTTCTTAGTCAAAGATTGCATTATCTTTTTCACTTTTGACTTCTCTCTCCCTCGAGCTCCGCGCACCCATTGATTCTTGTGCAGCCCCCCTCGTGCTCTGTGCTTGTCCCAGACACGAATGACTGTTGTCATCTGTCTTGTCTCTGGAACCGGTACTCGGCACTGGACGGATATGGATGACCGGAACCCGGCTTTTATCTGCTGTCAACAGATGTTCTGCTTTTGGCGTAACTGTGGAGATTTTGTCTTGATTTGCAATATTTGGACTGGAAACCTGTACTCTGTAAATATGTAACAAACACGGATTAAAAGCACCTACCTATAAACACTCGAGCGTAAGAATGGGCGGTATAAAATACAGTATTCTGTTATGAACATGTATCCATAGCATTAATTCTGCATACCTAGCTGCATGCCATATTACTTTAACTCATAGTATTATCACTTTAGTCCCCATACTTTATAGTGTGCATCCTACATAGTCATGATGTAACCCCTGATAGATATTTATGCATCCATGCTTTCACCGTACATCCGTACCTTTACCGTGATTCGATACTTGCTACATTTTGTTGGGTTGCGGCAGCGCCCCGTCCATCGAAACGCGGCCAAAATGCGGAACAAAAATTTCTAAACCGGCTCTACCGTTACCCGATTTACGGATCGACCTTAAACCCTAAACTAACAAGTTAAACTAAGAGTTAGAAAAGTTATACCGAGTTGATCCGTGTCCTTCGGTCTTCATTCCAAGTTCCTAGTGGTCATTTGATGATGTTTGGTTACCGGTCTTCCTCCATCTCCGATGATCCACCCGATGGAAACGGCGCAAGCTCCAACCTCGTCGAACGAGGTAACCGACGCTCCAAAGTCACTAGCGATGGAGAGTGGGGGTGCATAAAAGTGTCACTACAATTTTCTCTCTACCCATTAGCTCAAGAGAGCATCCATAGAAGATGAATGGAGGTGATGAAGCTTTTTGCATGAACAATAAATGGTTAAGTGTTTGTGAACTTGAAAGAGTGAGAGAGTGGGCTAGGGTAATGTAAATTAGCCAAATGAAAAGCACCCCCCCCCCATCAAGTGGCCGGCCCCCCTTCTCACGCTCCCATCAAAAAATCATTTTCTTTTTCAATTAAACAATTGCACACCATACTTTGTTCCATGCCTCAAAGCTATGCTTAAGACTATGCATATGCCACCTCACACCTCCACCTCATTTGTGAGTCAAATGAATTTTCCAAAAATAGAAAATCATACAAATGAGGTGGCCACCTTCTAGAAGCCATTCCGTATAAAATACGGAATACTTCCCGGTACATGTATCGAAATACATATACGAGTATTCGTACAAAAATACGAATAGCCAAGAGAGAAAATAAATAGCGAACAATAATACTAGAATACATATATATAAATACATATTTAAAATATTAAATCAAATCCTGATTTAATAATCTGGCTTAATCCTAAGCCGCTAGTATTATCAACCGTCCGATTAAAGTCTGCACAGCATGTGCACATATTTAATCGGACACCTGTATGTATCAACATACCTCATGTACACCATATCGCCTGAACCGTGAAAACCCTCTGTGTGGGACTCTAAAGACTCATCAGTATGCTGGCAGTGGATTTAACCACAAGCACGTCAGCGGCACTAGCTTTACGTAACAGCTACCCACGTATTGAGCGAAAGGGAGGCCAACTAGCAAACTCATCCTGAACCACTACTGAGCCTGACAGTGACAATATCAGTACAGTCCGGTCTGTTCGTCTAAGAGTATCGCATATCGAGTCTATGGGGTGGAAAAAGTCAGACCCCTAACAACGCGATATTTAGGGTCGGCATGTAACCCATCACCTCCTGAGAAACTATCGATCCTGAATCGGTAATCCTCGTCTACCATGGCCATGGATTTATGGTGATGGCCACCCGTACAAAATGCGACATCAACCCCCAATACCGGGAGAGACGAATCCCCGACGATCCGATCACTGCCTCCATATGGCTCGGGACTGTACCCAACTAAAACCTGTTTGCACGACTCCTTTGAGCCGTGGTAGGGTAGTATCAAAGCACGGTGGGAACTCACACTAGATAAATAACGATCTCAGGTCGACAGACTGACCTGTACACATGTCACCTGGGAACTGCTATCTGACAATCGGTATAATACCAACTAACAGGTTCCCAGCGAGTCCGTCCAGTGTACTCATAACCCAATAAGCACTTGCATACTATCTTAGGTGAACAAACTAACACCAATGGCTTGTGAGACCTGTCCACCGCCCCTCGTCAGGGTCTCGATCAGTATACACTAGTCTACACTGGAGTATCGATGCCCAGTCTCGATACTCCCACGACTAGGGACATTTAAGGATGTGCTTATAGACCCCCAGCTCCCACGTATGTGATCGCCATCACAATGCTAGCAGTCAAGAAAGAATCCTATGGGCTCTATCAACATGTACATGATGATAAAGACAAACCAGATAGCATACTATCATCTTGAGTAAGACAGTTTTATCGGTATAGGTCCTCACTCAATCATCATAATCACAAGTCCGCGACTATGATAATTGCCTTGAGGGCACTATAGCCAACAATCTCCCACTTGCACTTAAGGCCAATTATTGCGATGTCGCATACTCACAGCCCGTGTGATACCGAACACCCAACTTCTCTACTAATCAGTTTCGCAAAACCCGTTTGCGAATATGATTGCATTTGAGAAATAGTCTCAGTGAGTGGATCCGCTCCAATGTTTCTTTCTATATCTCAACTCCGCGGAGAAAACTATCTCCCGATATGAGCAATACATGTCTTAGAATTTGTCTGGATATCAGATGGGACCCAGTTCACAAATGAACTCCAAATCCAGCAAACTACTTAGACTGTATCGTCCACTGAATTTAATTAGTAACATGCACCATGCCTCCTCAGTATCCGCTTGGACCACCTTTCCAACATACTGTCCCCCAAAAGAGGGAAAACTATAACTCTGATAGTCACTCTGTCATCCAGGTCATCTTGAAAGCCTGAAATGATAACCATTTCCTGAAGGGTCTGCCATTATCGTATCGCAAGAACATTCACTTATGTTCAAAAACTGCTTCCCAATGTTTCTCCAGGATTGGATTAATATATATTTATTGCATCCAGTGCAAAAACAACATCTGGTGTGGTACTTGACATTTCATGATTAACTCAATTGCCTAAGCAAGTGATATGCTAATCATGCAGATCCCTCTCCCCTTTAGTCTGTAAGATGCCTTTAGAGAGGGTGACTCCATCACCTGCAGGTACACCACCATGCCAGGAGTCGTCCATTCTAAAATACCTTTAGAATAATGTCAAAGTACCCAGATTAGGATACTTCCCAAATCTAGATCTAAAACCATAGATCTAGTAACCAGAAAACCTGATATTATATCCATATACTATATGGAGAAACAACTTTGTGACAACCACAGTATAACCGATCGTAGTATAGGAATATCTCTTCTTATCAAGTGCATGTCATCCGAATACCTGGACATCCCTCTCTACTACCTTCTTAACAGATCATCTTCTATTCTGATGAAGTCAAAGTCTATGACTGTTACATCAAAAAATAGATGGTCTATTTCCGCTATACCTGCTTTAGTCTGTAAATAGACATAAGCTACTTGCCTACTATGCTTTCGCTGCTCCCACTGACTACAACAACCCTCTGGCAGAGTCATATACACGTCCACTTCTAAAACTAGTTTAGAACGACGCTATACTCATCCTCCTACCGGGTCTTATAGTCTAGAACAACAGCAATGGCAAGTCTGGGTAAACAAGAACCTCCCTGTCACCGTCACTGAGAAGCCCGAAGTATCTCTCGGGTGCCTGAGGCTACCCACCAAAATCTGCGAAGTGGCTAATGGAATGTCAAATTCAATTGAATCCTTAGGTTCTATTAAATTTTTAGTAATCGTTTGTGGTTCTGAAATCACTTCCAGTTCTACCATACTTCCCCTTGTGTTTTTCTGAAAAAGTCCATTTTACTAAAACTGTGGCGAGTCAAGAACAATATGAATATTGATCTTCCTGATGGTAGAAAGTTATCCCTCGTCAAAGCCCGTGATAACCCACAAACATCCATTACTGAAACATGCCTTGAGTTTATCCGGATTCTGGGTTTAAGTATCAGCCGGACAACTCCCTATACCTTAACATCGTTAAGATATAAATTAATTCTATATAAAACTAATATAGAAACAAAAGCACTAATTTAATTGGAACCAGATTCAAAATCATGCATCTCAAGTGCATATCAACCAAATGGGAGGAGGCTATTCAGCATTACTCAACTAGGAGTGCATCCATATATGAGTAACCCGAAAGAGAAGTAAGTTCTCAAAACCATTACTATTAATGGAATACCAAACATAAGTATCTACATCTTTGACTTCATCGAAGAATCCTGTTACTTCCACCAAATGGTTCTCTACTTTATTCTTATACCTATAACTTCTCAATATCTGGACTTTGCATTTCAACGAAATACTTGTCCAGAACTGGAGAAGTCACAAGTAAAAAGAATATAGTACGAGTACCAACCCCTTTGTCCTAAAAGACACTGGACAACATACAATACTTTGTATAAGTCCCCTGAGTTCAATAACTCAAACCCTGTGCGTCGTAGGTTGAAAAAATGTAGTATGGTTAAGAAGGATTACACCGCTTTTGAATGCACCTTACCTAATCACCAACTGATATAGGTAAATGTCATAGACATAATATCAAAAAGTTACATCTCACATTATAAAATAAATGTACAGATATATCAGTTTGAAATTGGTGCATAATAACGGATATTCAAAACCAAATATTTGCCATCCGGCAAAATCCATATGATTTCCTCAAATATCACCAATTACAACGAATTCCGATATTAAGAGGATCTAATCACCAAATTCCCAATATCTTACTCCCACTCACCATCTGTAATAACATACAGATGTGAGAAACTGATCTGGTAAATACATACCCTGGAGTTAGATTCCAATTGGGAAAACAGTTTTCAATTAACATTGCACAGTGAAACTGAAACATGAAAATACTTCAAAAGGGTTAACTGGTATTCCTAGTAACGCCTCTTCTATTATCCTGATTCACGACAGTAACCATATACTTTATCTACCCTCACTCCAATCCCTTTATTATGCCTTTACTTATTACCTTCTGTACATCTTATTTAGGCTAATTGGTTTTCTTCTTTCCCTGCCCTTCGGCACCAGCCTAAGGTTTAGAAGAAGACTATCTAATAACCGTAGTAGGTGTACTCTCCTAATCCTAGGAGCCCTCGCAACCTGAGAGAAGCTAATGGGAAAAGACATCTGAATAATCCTATTCTATTTCTCCTAAACCAGAATCCATCCTCGAAAAAGTTCCTCCGAGTTCGTATGTAACTATATGATGGATTTATCCAATGGAAGTGGATATCCCTGGTGATACGGAGTGTCCTAGAGAAATGCAAAGTGGATGTATGAGTGGCAGGGGTATACCCGGTCTTTGTCGTGAATGATGGTGGTCGCAATTTCCTTTGCTATTATTCTAATCCCTTTATATGTCTTTACTTATTACCTTCTGTACACCACTCTTAAGCTTAATTAGTTTTCTTCCTTCCCTACCGTTCGGCACCTGCCTATGGTTTTGAAGAAGACTGTCTAATAAGCTCAATAGGTGTACCCTCTCCTAATCCTAGGAGCCCTCACATCTTGAGAGAAGGTAAAGGGAAAAGACAACCGAATAATCCTATTCAATCTCTCCAGAACCAGAATCCATCCTCGAAAAGGTTCCTTCGAGTTTGTATGTAACTATACGATGGGTTTATCCAATGGAAGTGGATGTTCGTAGTGATACGAGGTGTTCTGGAGAAAAGCAAAAGTGATTTAGATGTGGCAACAGTATATGCGACACCGTGACATTCCAAAAGCCAATGTGTTTAAAGAAGGTTCGGTGAACTTGGTTTCCTGAGTTTTAGTCAAAAGTCGGGTCATAGTCCCAGCCAGAGAGAGAGAGAGAGAAGAAACACTCAGCGTGCACTCTAACCTAGATCAAAATGGTTAATCGTTTTATCTAATCTGGATGGCTCCGACAGTTTGCTCGAATTCTCCTCCAAACCCAAAAAGAGAATTAGTCGGAATCAACCGAGGAGTAATCCTACTCATCAGTGGGAATTGGGATCCAACTATCATCGCATGATAACTTGATGGAAGCCACTCAAGTCACCACACTCCAGAAGGTATGCGCAAGCCTGACAAGTTTCTTGTATGTTTGAAACTCCCGATATGATTTTTACCCCAAGCTGTTTATGACCTTGACTTTAGCCAACAAATCATAACCCGCAAGTCAAGTTCTACCCGTCATTGTCCTAATTGATTTAGACCCACCCGCACACACCCTTGACTTTGGCCAAAAATGTGGTACGACTGTCTTAAACCAATGCATATCCATGCAACAGACAAGCAACACACAGCTACCGCACACGATGCCTTGACTTTGGCCAACAAACACCGCACGAATACTATGTGCTACTTATCCGAAATGACGGAGGACTACGGCTGGTTTTTGGCGATAAACCATTAACGTAATGAACTTGATATCGTTGAAGGAATCCAAGTGGCTTTATAAATATATAGTGGCAAAAACTTTAGCTAAAGAGGTCACTCCCGGTGAATGGATCTCGGCTCTTTCCCCGTAAAATGAGGTGCAGGATATTCCAAGCTGAATACCACGATGCAAAGCAAAAATAATCGACTATAGTAAAGTTATTACGTTGACGCAAACTTTTACCTAAGGGGTCACTCCCGATGAAAGGATCTCGGCCCTTGCCTCGTCAGATGAGGTGCAGGATATTCCCAATCGAATACCACGATGCAAAGCAAAAGAGAATGTCTGTAATGTCAGTTTTTTTAAAAAAATTGTTTCCAACAACATCATATATATAGGTTTTTTTATCCTTGCATTGATAAGAATGAATGCAGTCCCATCAATTAATCACACAAGAAAAGAAGGAAAATAAAATGTACGTATATGCCATCCGCATTCGCCACTGGGTCCCATCATCACCCGTTAGGTTACTTAACTAACGACAGAGCGGGGACTGGGCTGGCGTGGGTGCAAAACATATACAACATCTACTAGTTTATATATATATATATATATATATATATATAATATTCGTCCCAGGAATGATATAAGCAACATCACAGAAACATCACAGAAGTAACACAGAATGGTGGATAATCTGGAGCCCCGGGTTTCACTTGAGCCGCAAGTGAGACCCAACGTTCCCTGTCTTGTGGATAGCCTGTGCAATGAAACCTAGACCCCTTACGAGCGTGGCAAGTTACCCGCAAAACCAGAAGCGAGGCAGCCCCCTTCAGCAACGTGAATGGACCACCCAGCACTTCACGGAATCCGGTAACTTGAGCACCCCTCCTGGGTTAACCTATACCCCCTACGAGTGCGGCGAATAGCCCGCCAATTCTAGAGTAAGGTCCCTTCCATCTGAATGCCTTGAGATGTGGACTAGTTGCCCTCTAGAACCCGGCTATTCGTGCACTCCACCTCGGGGTAATCCTAGTACAGAAAATAAAATAATATACAAGGGTGACATCGACCTCAGCCCGGTCGTGCCCTAAAAGAATAATATACAAACTGGAAGTGACGGCAGTCCACATGTCGGACGCTCGCCCCGTAATATCAAATGTACAAATGAAATTAAACTTTACTAACATTGCACCATAGCTATCCACCACGACGATCCAACCAACATCACAGCACAACACAGAACATCAACGTGAATGTCACGTTCGCAAACCCATCTAAAGGAACATATAGCAGTTAGACGGGTTTACCGATCAAATGACTTTCACGGTCGCAAATTATAATGTATGTACTGTCAAATGCAAACTTTAAAATATCGATCGACTAAGTTCCAAATTGGCCCCAATAGCAAAACCAACACTTCACAGAAACCTGGGCTAAACCAGGATATTACAAAAATCATAATTCCAAGTCAGGGGGCTACAGGAAAAATTTCGAAGCCCGTCGCCACTAAATGGCCGTGGATCCACCGCCAATAGGGGGTACGTGCGGCGGTTCCGCGGCACTTTAGAGGGATCAGAAGCCCAAATTTTTTCTATACCCATAAAATCGCCTGCACAGATTTTTAAGCCACTCGAAAATATTTTTTGAACACTTTTGAAAATCGGCAGAGAACAGAAAAATGGAATCGTGATTTTGGAAATTTCTGTCGATCAATCTTTCAAGCACGTTTAAACAAGCTAGTAAGGGGTTTAAAGGGTGGCTCTGATACCATGTTGGGTTGCAACAGCGCCCCGGCCATCGAAACGCGGCAAAATGCGGAACAAAAATTTCTAAACCGGCGCTACCGTTACTCGATTTACGGATCGACCTTAAACCCTAAACTAACAAGTTAAACTAAGAGTTAGAAAAGTTATACCGAGTTGATCTGTGTCCTTCAGTCTTCATTCCAAGCTCCTAGTGGTCCTTTGATGATGTTTGGTTGTCGGTCTTCCTCCATCTCCGATGATCCACCCGAGAGAAACGGCGCAAGCTCCAACCTCGTCGAACGAGGTAACCGACGCTCCAAAGTCGCTAGCGATGGAGAGTGGGGGTGCATGAAAGTGTCACTACAATTTTCTCTCTACCCATGAGCTCAAGAGAGCATCCATAGAAGATGAATGGAGGTGATGAAGCTTTTTGCATGAACAAAAAATGGTTAAGTGTTTGTGAACTTGAGAGAGTGAAAGAGTGGGCTAGTGTAATGTAAATTAGCCAAATGAAAAGCACCCTCCATCAAGTGGCTGGCCCCCTTTCTAACTTTCCCATCAAAAAATCATTTTCTTTTTCAATTAAACAATTGCACACCATACTTTGTTCCATGCCTCAAAGCCATGCTTAAGACTATGCATATGCCACCTCACACCTTCACCTCATTTGTGAGTCAAATGAATTTTCAAAAAATGGAAAATCATACATATGAGGTGGCCACCTTCTAGAAACCATTCCGTATAAAATACGGAATACTTCCCGGTACATGTATCGAAATACATATACGCGTATTCGTACAAAAATACGAATAGCCAAGAGAGAAAATAAATAGCGAACAATAATACTAGAATAAATATATATAAATACATATTTAAAATATTAAATCAAATCCTGATTTAATAATCTGGCTTAATCCTAAGCCGCTAGTATTATCAACCGTCCGATTAAAGTCTGCGCAGCATGTGCACATATTTAATCGGACACCTGTATGTATCAACATACCTCATGTACACCATATCGCATGAACTGTGAAAACCCTCTGTGTGGGACTTTAAAGACCCGTCAATACGCTGGCAGTGGGTTTAACCATAAGCACGTCAGCGGCACTTGCTGTACGTAACGGCTACCCAGGTATTGAGCGAAAGGGAGGCCGACGAGCAAACTTATCCTGAATCCTTACTGAGCCTGACAGTGACAATATCCGTACAGTCCGGTCTGTTCGTCTAAGAGTATCGCATATCGAGTCTAGGGGGTGGAAAAAGTTGGACCCCTAACAACACGATATTTAGTTTCGGCATGTAACCCATCACCTCCTGAGAAACTATCGATCCTGGATCGGTAATCCTCGTCTACCATGGCCATGGATTTGAGGTGATGGCCACCCGTACACAATGCGACATCAACCCACAATACCGGGAGAGACGAATCCCCGACGATCCGATCACTGCCTGCATATGGCTCGGGACTGTACCCTACTAAAACCTATTTGCAAGACTCATTTGAGCCGTGGTAGGATAGTAATCAAAGCACAGTGGGAACTCACACGAGACAAATGATGATCTCAGGTCGACAGACTAACCTGTACACATGTCACCTGGGAACTTCTATCTGACAATAGGTATAATACCAACTAGCAGGTTCCCGGCGAGTCCGTCCAGTGTACTCATAACCCAATGAGCACCTGCATACTATCTTAGGTGAACAAACTAACACCAATGGCTTGTGAGACCTGGCCACCGCCCCTCGTCGGGGTCTCGATCAGTATACACTAGTCTACACTGGAGTATCGATGCCCAGTCTCGATACTCCCACGACTAGGGACATTTAAGGATGTGCATATAGACCCCCAGCTCCCACGTATGTGATCGCCATCACAATGCTGGAAGTCAAGCAAGAATCCTATGGGCTCTATCAACATGTATATGATGATAAAGACAAACCAGATAGCACACTATCATGTTGAGTAAGACAGTTTTATCGATATAGGTCCTTACTCAATCATCATAATCACAAGTCCGCAACTATAATAATTTCCTTGAGTGCACTATAGACAACACATTTTACTGTTAGGCACCCACTTGATACATGTACACTACCTGACATGACCTGATATATCACTATTTGACATGTTACCTGATTCTGTTTCTAATGCCGACAATCCTGACATGTTGTCCCGATGGACATATCCTATTGTCTGTATAGACAAACATGTTCCTGCTTGATCCTGTGTTGGCATTAGCTTCAGATTTATCAATACCTGACTTGAACACATAACCTGGGGGTATGGGGAAATCAATGATGAAACCTGACTTTTAACTCGACAGTTCGATGCTTATACTGATCAGTTTTATGGGCTAGGCCAGCCCGGGGATGCTGCTGCTGATATCATTCATCTGTACATGTTTCTTGTTTAGTGCCTAGCGGCATGTCTCGGATTCAGCCTGAGAATCTTGACCGTGGTCCCGGGCACACACGGGATACTATTGAGTTACATCGACGATTCATTAAATTGATTTCACAGACTTGAGAGTAGTTAACCCAGTAGCACAGTTTAGTTTTGTCGCTGCACTTCACATATACTGTTACACTTCACTGTTCGATATCACTGCCCACTTATTACATTCATGTTACCAGTATATAGTTCATGCCTGCATATCCTGATGTAATACCCAGTCCCGATAAACAGTTACTGTATTTTAATGAATAAATTTCCAAATATTTTTCCTAAATTTCTACAAATTTTCTATATCATTCCCATTAATTACCTTACCCTAATTCAATGCAATCCTTTCCTCCACTTTTATTTTCATTTCCCAAGCCCAAACCCCAAACCATAACCCTATTTCTATTTCCTTTTCTTATATTTCCTTCAGCCCGGTCCACTTCTCTCTATCTCCGTTTTTTTTATTATTTCCGAGCCCAGCCTAAGAACCCTGGCCCAAAACCCCTCTCCCTCTCCTCACCCGAACCCGACCCGACCCGCTACCCACTCCCCCTCCTTCTTCTTCTCCTTAGTTTTCCCGCGCTCCCCACCATCTCCCCCAACGGCTCCCGCGAGACCCGCGCACACTCACCGTGACCTCCATGCCACCTCCCCTCTTCTCTTGCTCCTCCCTATGACCCGCGTGCCACCTTCCCTCTTCTCTCGCTCCTCCCCGTGACCAGCTCGTTCTCTCCAACGGCTCCCCTCACCCGCACCCAAGCCGCGACGGCCGCACCTACTCGCCCACGACCGTGCTCCTCTAACGTCTTTCCCCCACTACCCCATCTCTCTGTCTCGCTTCCATCCTTTCGTACAACAACTCTCTCTCTACCTCACTCTCTCCTCTCTATTCCTTCCTTCTCTCCTCACAACCCGAGAACCCATCGAGCCCTACCGCACTCTTCGCCGCCGGCACCCCAACACCACTGTCGACTCTCCTCCATCAACCACGACCTCCACAACCTCACCGCACACCACCATCCACCAAGTCGAGCTTTCTACACTTCCTCCTCCTAAGAACCCATCACACAACCGAGTTCATCGCTGACGACCTCCTTCCATCATCGAGCACCATTTTCAACTCTCCAACACCCACCCTCTTCACCGCCGTCGGAGCTCCCCCTCACCCTCAACTCCAACCACCAACCGAGTCCCCGCCTGCATACCCACTGCATCCTCACCTCTGCCTCCACCCTCACCCTTGCCGGCTCTACCACCTCCGATCACCGTGAGCTCCCCATTCCTTCCGACGAACACCCCGTGCCCTCTCGCCATCGACGAACCCCTCCACGACCGCCCGCCACCTCCTGCACACTCAAGCCCTATTTCACAGTCGAGCCCCCGGCATTTCGTCGAACACTTACATCGATCGCAATTGCCGCTATTCTAGTCACCGTCGTCGCCATCCAATCTGTCGCCTCGATCCCTTAAGCTGTCATCATCATCAACACGCTATCCATCCCAACGCCAGCGCATGCCCGTCGCACCCACCAAGCCATCAAGTCCAAGAACCAAGATCCGACAAGGCTAAACCTTTGCCGTGTTCGTGACGCGATCGTGCCATTGCCGCTGCCGTACCATCGTCGACACGTCTTCAGGAAAGTATATTACTTGCTCCATGCTATTAGTTCGTAGTTAATTCAGTTTAGAACTAATATCGTAGATATATATTTCGTGCGAGACTATACGATGCAAGTGTTTGGTTTGGAACGCTAGGTTAAAACATAACTTTAAATGGCGAAACTTATGATCCTTGGACCCGTCTACTGTTTACTGATGTGCTGTGTTAACATAGTTGGAACCACGGTCGTTCTACCTATGAAATGTTAATCTCGATAATCATTACGAAACCTGAATTTCCTGAACATGCTGGACTATTAAATTCACATTAAATCTTTTACGAATTGGAATTTTGGTGTTCCATGGCTCGTATCGAATCCAACGGGATAATCTACAGAACCCTATAATTGATATCTAAAACCGAACTAGTTCCAATAAAGGAAATTGCAGAGGATTGCGATTCTGGACTGCAGTCCAGAATGGATATCGCAGTTAACCCTGTTTTTAAATTCCTTTATATTCCTGTTCAAATACGAGAATGTGTGGAACCCTATATCTTTACGTAGAAAATTAAGTTAGCTTTCTTACTCCACTGGTTTCACTGGATTTCTGTTCTTTTGGATATTTTTAACACATTTTATAATGTCGACATGTCTATCTGAGTTCTGCAGTGACAGATTTTACACATCAACCTTAACCTGACCATAACTTCCCGTTGATATAGGATTTTACCAATCCGCTAATTGAGGTGAAATGTAACTGATAACCCTAAATATTATTCAACTATAGCGTCACCTAATTACGATCCCAACTGGGATTAAAATGTGTTACGAAACGGACTTCCAATTCAGAAATTGGGTTTCCAGCAGTGAACACTTAAATTGAAATGGCCATATCTAGCGAACCAGAAATACGATTGACATGAAACCAATTTTTATTGATAGATAATTAAACATACTGCTTACTCCCTTTACATTTTTTCGCTTAATTCTGCATGTATGATTTATAATAAATTATGCAAGTGGTAAGGCACTGACTGATTATATCTTAATCATGCCTAAGCTATCGCATTCTCATCATATCATGTAAAGCTCATATGCATTGGTAACCTAGTGATCTTGTACATTACCCAGTGTTAGATATTATTATTTTGATTGTGGCAAGTACGTTAGTGTTTAAGCGTGAATGAATAAGTGAAAGTGACACGTACTTGTACACAATCAGCGGACCCTATTGATATATTGCATTGTCGACGTCTATGGGACATGTATAAGTGTAACTATAATTGGTATGGGACGATTATGGAAGCACTTATATGGGTGTCATAGGTAAGGCACCAAACACTGTCCATTTATCTTGGGTATCAGTCGAGACATGTTTGATGAAGATCCTGTCTCCAGTTCTTGCGTAGACTTGGCATGGACCGACTGGTATTTGAGTTTATGGTTGGTGTTTGATGTAGACCACGGGGTGTGGGATAGTTTGAGTGTGAGTTCAACAGAATCTCGGGAGTCCCATTGCCGGCACCTACAACGATTCTGGAGATATATAGGGATATTACTGATTATTAGCGAGCGACTCGGGCCCGTGTTCGCTTGTCCTTGGGTCCTACCCTTTGGTGGGCGATACTCACGAGTGATTGACTCTCACACTTGGACTGACGATAGGTTTAGCGACCTGGACAGTAAGACTTAGAGACTGGTAGGGTTAGTGATATGCATTGATTACTGATTTGATATACCTAATTTACTGTTTACCGGTACTGGCTACGTCATGCTCATATTATCACTTCCTGCGTACTGTTTCATATTCATCATTATTTTATGTGTTCACATTTGTAATTATATATTGCTATTGTGTCGCTCTGACGACCTGAGTATGCATGCTCAGAGTGAGAACTGGATTTAGCTTGGACCAGGACCTGACGTACCACGAGGACACTGGAGATATCTGGATCTGCGACTCAGCGCTACACTTCCTTGATCTCTATCTGGTTAGTTTTGTACTTGTGTTGATCTAGTGACTGCATTTCTCATTACCTGTGCATTGAGTACTGATTACCACGTAAAGCTAGAAGCCGAAGTGTGACAACGGCAGGATCTTTCCTTGACCGTAGAAGCAAGGCTGGCCTTGTCAACCCCTCATATTCCGTATTTTGGGAAGCGGGGCGTGACATGGTTTTGTTGGTATCAGAGCCAGGTTTTGCTTCAATTGGGATTGCGGTTTCCGTATAGGGCTTGACAATCTAAGACATCCTTCAGTCTAGATTGCAAACTCGTTATCTTTTATCTTGATTCACGTAGTGAGTTCTGCTACATGTTTTGATCCGTCCGCTAGAGTTTTGGGTGACTTAGTAGAGTTACGTGATTGTAATTATGAACTGCAGCTTAGTTAAAATACGGTACTCTGTTTGAGTGACTTGGAGTTCTACATTTGATTTCCACTCGTTTGAATTTCACCTCACCCGATATTCTTGTTTCCTTGCCTAATCTATATTGTATTTTGGTTCTTATAGCTTGTACCTTATGCCGTCCTAAAATTGCTGTTTTAGGACTATGTCCTCCAACGACTCTTCTTCTATCTCCACTCCCCAAAATCAGACCGTCGAGATTTTGAATGTACTACAAGGTTTGAAGGAAGCCCAGGAGCGAACGAACGACCTGTTAGCTGAAGGATTAAGAAGGCAGATGACTCAGGCACCAGCGGAAGCCTCCAATCGTAAGGGGATCCCTGTTAGACAAGGAAAAGAGGTGAAGATGAAGCGCCCACTTGTTCCTCAGCAACGGAAGCAGCGGAGGACGCAATGTTGTGGATACTATAAGAAGCCAGGACACCTTCAGAGAGACTGTCGTAGAGCCAAAGTGCTGTACCTGATTTGCGGATCCAACGAACATCTTGTCAATGGTTGCCCTCAAAGGAAGGAGCTACAAGGAGGAGATTTGTCCACACTCTTCACTCCTGCTAAGTGATTTGGTTATTTCGTAGTTCAAGCTTCAAGGATAGTATGGGCCCAGCGCAGGATTCCACTTGCTTGACGAGAATGCATCGGTCTAAATATCAAAGAAGAATTATCACCTTTCTATTTTCAATAAAAATATTGTCACTCTTTTGTAAATATTTCCTTTCATTTAAAATCTTGTATCCGTTTAAATTTTAGTTGAATGCAATAAAATTCAGAGTTGTGATGTATATATCGTCCCCTTGCCACTCATTTTCCTTATACTACTTATTGCATCAGTATTCAAAATTTTGATTTTTCAGTCCTTACTTACCGCATATTTTCCTTGTACTCCATATCCTTGGTTATCTTCTTGGTGTGTTCCACTGTCTAATCATGACTCTTTCTTTTCAGGCCATGGCCCACCTTGGAGCAGCGCCGCCTCTAGATGAGGACACACGGTCGTGCGTTTCCTTGGACTGCACGCCGGTAAGCTCAGATGACGAGATCAACGGCCCACGGGTTATTTTCGGAAACAGCGATTCCGAGGATGAGTGAGTCGCAGCCCCAGAAGTCGACATGATCAGCGACTCTGACAATGAAGAAGAGGACCCTGAAGAGGACCGATAGAGGAAGATCCCGAGGAGAACCCGATAGAAGAAAATCCAGGAGAGTAAGACCTTGAGGAGAATCCAGTGGAAGGAAATCCTGTGGAAGAAGATCTAGAAGAGGTGAATCATGTGGAAGCATACCACAATGAAGAAGCTCCAGCTGAGGAAGAAGGACCAGAAGAAGAAGACCCCGCGCCAGAAGAACCTCCAGTGGCGATCCCTAGGAGGTGCTATGGAAATGGACGCCCCTATCTTAGCGCGCGAGCTTACCGTAACCTGCCGAACTTCCATAACCGCGACTGACGCGATTTATCTTTTGTTGCCTCTAGCCAAATAAATCTATGTATAGTTTAGGGCCACCTTTTATCTTTCAAGTATGCCTTGTTTGAAATTCTCCTGGAAAATAAATAATAATAAAGTTTCCGAGTTCGCCGATATTTTTAGTATTGATTCGCATTATGCATTGACTCTTCCCCTCCCAAATAAATTTCTTTTTTATGAGATTCATTACTATTCACCCTTGCACCTTGTGTTGACCCGGCCTCATCCTCTTCGACATTCAGATTGAAGTACCGCACTCCGACTTTTTTGAATGGACCATACTCTATTGTAACCCCTACCCTGACTAGCCCTTATACATCAGCAGTGCTTTCTTTGATTACATTCAGTGACATCGAATTCAAAATTTAGTTTTCACTATTTTGTGCTTACAAAAAAAAATAATTTTTTTTTGTGTGTTATCAACTACTTTCGCTTTACTTATTCTGAATACTCTACTATTTTTCATATTTTCAATAGCGCAATTATATGCCATCACATAATATTTTGTTTTATTTTCGCTTATTTCGCCATACGGGTTTCCTCAAGTTATTTTAAATTCTTTGATCGATATATTTATTCTAAAAATATTTTAACTTATCGACAAATCCTTCACTATTTTTATTATTTTTATTTTATTTTTCCGGGTATTGTGCTTATAGTTTGCCATTAAAAATGGTTATGCCTTTTGCTTATTATTTTAGCTGCGATATTTCTTAGATATACGTATGTAGATATATATTTAGGATTTTGATTTTATCTAGCTGTCTCTACGTAGATCACTATATAGTAGTATTTGTTTTTGTGGTTTCTCGCATATTATTTATAGCTTATCGTTTATTTTAAATTTCGAGAACGAAATTTTATATAAGTGGGGTATGATGTAATACCCAGTCCCGATAAACAATTACTGTATTTTAATAAATAAATTTCCAAATATTTTTCCTAAATTTCTACAAATTTTCTATATCGTTCCCATTAATTACCTTACCCTAATTCAATGCAATCCTTTCCTCCACTTTTATTTTCATTACCCAAGCCCAAACCCCAAACCCCAACCATATTTCCATTTCCTTTTCTTATATTTCCTTCAGCCCGGCCCACTTCTCTCTATCTCCCTTTTTTTTTTTATTTCCGAGCCCAGCCCAGGAACCCTGGCCCAAAACCCCTCCCCTTCTCCTCACCCGAACCCGACCCGACCCGCTACCCACTTCCCCCTCCTTCTTCTTCTCCTTCGTTTTCCCACGCTCCCCACTATATCCCCCAACGGCTCCTATGAGACCCGCGTCCACTCCTCGTGACCTCCGCGCCACCTACCCTCTTCTCTCGCTCATCCCCGTGACCCGCTCGTTCTCTCCAACGACTCCCCTCACCCGCACCCAAGCCGTGACGACCGCACCTACTCGCTCACGACCGCGCTCCTCCAACGTCTTTCCCCCACGACCCCCTCTTTCTGTCTCGATTCCATCTCTTCGTACAACAACTCTCTCTCAACCTCACTCTCTCCTCTCGATCCCTTCCTTCTCTCCTCCCAACCCGAAAACCCATCGAGCCCTACCGCACTCTTTGCCGCCGGCACCCCAGCACCACCGTCGACTCTCCTCCATCAACCGCGACCTCCACAACCTCACCGCACACCACCAGCCACCAAGTCGAGCTTTCCACACTTCCTCCTCCTAAGAACCCATCACACAACCGAGCTCATCGCTGACGACCTCCTTCCATCATCGAGCACCATTTTTAACTCTCCAACACCAACCCTCTTCACCGCCGTCGGAGCTCCCCCTCACCCTCAACTCCAACCACCAACCGAGCCCCCGCCTGCATACCCACTGCATCCTCACCTCTGCCTCCACCCTTACCCTTACCGGCTCTACCACCTCCGATCACCGCGAGCTCCCCATTCCTATCGACGAACACCCCGTGCCCTCTCGCCATCGATGAACCCCTCCACGACCGCCCGCCACCTCCTGCACACTTGAGCCCTATTTCACAGTCGAGCCCCCGGCATTTCGTCGAACACTTACATCGATCGCAATTGCCGCTATTCTGGTCACCGTCGTCTCCATCCAATCTATCGCCTCGATCCCTTAAGCCGTCATCGTCATCAACACACTATCCATTGCAATGCCAGCGCATGCCCGTCGCACCCACTGAGCCATCAAGTCCAAGAACCAAGATCCGGCAAGGCTAAACCTTTGCCGTGTTCATGACGCGATCGTGCCTTTGCCGCTGCCGTACCGTCATCGACACGTCTTCAGGAAAGTATGTTACTTGCTTCATGCTATTAGTTCGTAGTTAATTCAGTTTAGAACTAATATCGTAGATTTATATTTCGTGCGAGCCTATACGATGCAAGTGTTTGGTTTGGAATGCTTAGTGAAAACATAACTTTAAATGGTGGAACTTGTGATCCTTGGACCCGTCTACTGTTTAATGATGTGCTGTGGTAACTTAGTTGGAAACCACGGTCGTTCCACCTATGAAATGTTAATCCCGATAATCATTACGAAACCTGAATTTCCTGAACATGCTGGACCATTAAATTCACATTAAATTTTTTACGAATTGGAATTTTGGCATTCCATGGCTCGTATCGAAGCCAACGGGATAATCTAAAGAACCATATAATTTATATCTAAAACCGAACTAGTTCCGATAAAGGAAATTGCGGAAGATTACGATTCTAGACTGCAGTCCAGAACAGAAATCACAGTTAACCCCTGTTTTTAAATTCCTGTTCAAATACGAGAATGTGCGTAACCCTATATCGTTATTTAGAAAATTAAGTTATCTTTCTTACTCCACAGGTTTCACTGGATTCCTGTTCTGTTTGATATTTTTAACACTTTTTATAATGTCGACATGTCTATCTGAGTTCTGCAGTGACAGATTTTACACATCAACCTTAACCTGACCATAACTTCCCGTTTCTATAGGATATTACCGATCCGCCAATTGATGTCGAAACCTAACTGATAACCCTAAATATTGCTCAACTATAGCGTCACCTAATTACGATCCCAACTGGGATTAAAATGTGTTACTAAACGGACTTCCAATTCAGAAATTGGGTTTCCAGCAGTGAACACTTAAATTGAAATGGCCATATCTAGCGAACCAGAAATCCGATTGACATGAAACCAATTTTTATTGATAGATAATTAAACATACTGCTTACTCCCTTTACATTGTTTCTCTTATTTCTGTATGTATGATTTATAATAAATTATGCAAGTGGTAAGACACTGACTGATTATATCTTAATCATGCCTAAGCTATCGGATTCTCATCATATCATGTAAAGCTCATATGCATTGGTAACCTAGTGATCGTGTACATTACCCAGTGTTAGATATTATTGTTTTAATTGTGGCAAGTATGTTAGTGTTTAAGCGTGAATGAATTAGTGAAAGTGACACGTACTTATACATAATCAGCGGACCCTATTGATATATTGCATTATCGACGTCTATGGGACATGTATAAGTGTAACTATAATTGGTATGGGACGATTATGGAAGCATTTATATGGGTGTCATAGGTAAGGCACCAAACACTATCCATTTATCTTGTGTATCAGTCGAGACATGCTCGATGGAGATCCTGTCTCCAGTTCTCGCGTAGACTTGTCATGGACCGACTGGTATTTGAGTTTATGGTTGGTGTTTGATGTAGACCAAAGGGTGTGGGGTAGTTTAAGTGTGAGTTCAACACAATCTCGGGAGTCCCATTGCCGGCACATACAGCGATTCTGGAGATATATGGGGATATTACTGATTATTAGCGAGCGACTCGGACCCGTGTTCCCTTGTCCTTGGGTACTACCTTTGGGTGGGAGATACTTACGAGTGGTTGACTCTCACACTTGGACTGACGATAGATTTAGCGGCCTGGACAGTGAGACTTAGAGACTGATAGGGTTAGTGACATGAATTGATTACTGATTTGATATACCTACTTTACTGTTTACCTGTACTGGCTACGTCATGCTCATATTATCACTTCCTGCGTACTGTTTCATATTCATCATTATTTTATGTGTTCACATTTGTAATTATATATTGCTATTATGTCTCTCTGACGACCAGAGTATGCATGCTCAGAGTGAGAACTGGATTTAGCTTGGACCAGGACCTGACGTACCACGAGGACACTGGAGATATCTGGATCTGCGACTCAGCGCTACACTTCCTTGATCTCTATCTGGTTAGTTTTGTACTTGTGTTGATTTAGTGACTGCATTTCTCATTACCTATGCATTGAGTACTGATTACCATGTAAAGCTAGAAGCCGAAGTTTGACTACGGGATGATGTTTCTTTGACTGTAGGAGTATGGCTGTCCTTGTCAACCCCTCGTATTCCGTATTTTGGGAAGCGGGGCATGACAATCAGTATTACTGTCACCCCCTGATTATATTATTGTTGATATTGTGACGCGCCAACGTCTGGGTTTTGCATGGCCCAGATCCGCTACCCTTGTCGCAAGCCGAGCAGGAGTACTTCAGCCGACAGGCCGAGCAGTGAGGACCCTGTTAATATTCTTGTTTAGTTTCAATTCAGCATTTTATTTCCTGATGTGAGCCCGTATCGGGACGTACCTTCCAGATTGTTATTGTTACTTGGATTTATTGCTTCCGCATATTATTTCTTGACTCGTTTATTCTGGCAAATGGACATTTACTAGTTAGTTTATTTTTATTTCTACTGTTCTTGATATTTTATAGATAGCCGTAATGTGACTGTGGAAGGATGTTTCCTAATCACAGGTAGCATGGTTGGCTCTGTCACGTGCCGACCTTAGCGCACTCTAGGAAGCGGGGCGTGACAATTATGATCAACATAATCACATGAATGTCATAACCGATCGCATCATATGCTTTGTAGGAAAACATCACTTAGCTACCGTACACTACGCCTTAACTATGATCAACATACGTAGCACGAATACAAAGTACTCTGATTCCTAAAATGATGGAGGGTTGCGGATGGTTTTTATGAAAATCTTTAACGCTTTGAACTTGATCTCGTTGTAGAATCAAAAATATTTTAGAAAAGGAGTGGCTTAAGCTCCGCATCTTTTGAAACTTTATTTTTCATAAAAAGGCCGAGTGGGTTTCAAATCCGATTCTAAAACATCTTTTAGGTTTCTTTTTCTTTACATTAAACTTATTAATGTAGTCCCATCATTTAAGTTCCTAAGCCATCACAGAAAAGAAACGAAAATATAACATACACTTGTACCATCAGCATTCGTCACAGTGTCCCGTTATGCACCGTTAGGTTACTTAACTAACGGCATAGTGGGGCGGGACTAGCACGGATGTAAAAAATAAGCAACGTTTATTATATATCATATATATAATAATAATCCATTCATCTCATATTAAGTAATCACATCACAGAATATCAACAGCAAAAGCACATATGAAAATATAGGATATGTAGGAGGTCCGAATTTTGTATTTAGCCAACAATAGAAAATACGGATTCCACGGTCGTGATGAATAGCCAAGCCCACACCCTTAGACCCCTACGAGAGTGGCAAGTGACCCTACCAATTCTAGAGTTTAGGAGACTCGGTCTCGACTCCTCGAGATGGCCTCCCACTGAACCCTAGAACCCGGTCACTTGTGCTCCCCTCCTAGGGTCTATCCTAATGCGGAAAAATAAATAATATACAACAATGGTGACATCATCCTCAACCCGGAAGTGCCCCAAATAAAAGAATATTACGTACAATTAATTTTTACATGAATGAAAATAAAAACTCTCATCTCACAAAAAACCCCAGGCTATTCAATCACGGTGATCCTGCATATCATATCTCAGCAACATATAATATCGCATATCATCAACGTAAGTAAGTATGTGTACCCCGATTGTCATTGATGTATAGCAACGAAACCGGCGATACACCACATACTACACTTATGGTTGCAGAAAAGAAAATGAAAACAACAACAATTGCAATTATCACATATATCAAGACGATGTTAAATGTTTCGATCGAATCAACAAGCACCCCCAAATTACCCCGGGAGCTCAACACTTGAGCAAAATTAAGATATCCAAAAACGTGCCACAGTGTCATGGACCAGCCGTAGAAGGGTCAACCCCTGCCTCACCTATGGCGCCACAGGACTACGGCAAAGCCTAAGGTTTGGCCGCAGTTCCATGGTCATAAATTCGACTTAGGGTTACATTCTTCTAGAGGGTTCATAGGGATACTTGTACGATTTTCCGAATACATTTAACTTGGGAAAATTCCAACACTTGAAAATTTCAGAGGGGGTCTTGATGTGGGGTTTGAAGTTCGATCGAACTGTTAAATATTGTCAAATTACCATTACAGCGTTAAAATATACGACTACGAAAAACTACGAATTAGCCCCTAATCAAAATAAACATCACATGAAATTTTGGGCTAAATAAACAATACCTGAAACCCCAAATCCTACAGAACAGAGCACTGGTGAAATACGAGGTGGTTTGGAGCAGAGGGGGCCGGCCAGGACGGATTTTTTAGGGGTCTGCTCGGGTCAAATCCGAGCAATGGGCCTCGTATTTCACGTGTGTTCTATATGTATCACATACATCATTCTGCAGTTGATTAAATAATTTTTAAACGACTTTTTCAAAAAACAACAAAGAGCAATTTTAGGGTTTCTAAATATCGTATTTTTCGGAGTTGTTTTCGTTTTCGTAATAGTTATAACACCGTGTCTAAATTTATAGCTTGGCTCTGATACCACTGTTGGGATTCCTTAGCACCATGCCTAGGGTTTGGAAGCATAACATATGCCACTATAAAATTTTTGGAGAAGGTGCTAAGCAATCTAACCATGAATCGAACTAGAAAAATTAGTGTAATACTAATAGTATCTCATACAACATAGAAACTATCACTAAGTGGGAATAATAAAATCTTTTTTTTCCTTCTTTAGTGACTCCTTGGATTATTGAAAGTTTGAACCGGCTCGCTAGAGATCTTCCAAGTTCACGATGATCCATCCGAAGTCCCTTTGCTCAAAGCTCCTTGCTTCACTTGATCAAGACTGAAGATGAAGCAAACTGTTCAATTGAAAATATTGCAATCTTGAACATATCAATTTCCTCATTATTCTAATCATTTAAGGATAATTGATATATTTATAACACATATTACCAGTTTGTCTAGAAAATATCAAATACCACGTGTTATATATATAACCAACATCTTTTTAAGGAAATTGTATGTTTAGTATGTCATGCATAATATTCTATATCTCTCACAGTCTTTATTGAGATCTTGTGCCGGATTATTTAGGTCAAATAACAGGAATCAGAAACCTGCCGATATAATACAGGAAACCAAAGAACTAAATACTAGCAGCAACCAAGAAAACATTAGAAGATTCCAGACATCAAAAGATTACCTCAAGTCCAACTCCAGAACACCCCAGAAAAACCATACAGTGATCTCACTAAATGGCCGCGGAACAGCGGCCGAGTCAGGCCGATCCGCCCCTGATCCGCGGCCAAGTTGGTGCGTCAGCGATCGGGAATTCTCCAGAACCTTCTTCTCAACAACCTAGCTTGCGGGGGACACTTCATTGTAACAAACTTCTTCTGGAAACTTCTCTATAACAACCTAGCTTGTTGATCAAGCTTGTAACAACCTAGCTTATTCTAGAAGGCTCCTTGTAACAACCTAGCTTATGAGGGAAGCTTTATTTGAGATCTATAAAAGAGGATCCAGATCTAATGTTAAAAGGTTGTTGATGGTGGTAAAATTCTAACACACAAACCAATTCAATTTCCGATCAAAATCAAGAATCATTGAGAGTTCATCAAGCAACGACATTCGAAGATCCTTTATCGCAACGCCATTCGTCATCAAGAGCAAGAGATCCGCGACCGATCCACGTCTCACGGCGATCAAGCCACGAAAAGATCGACGACAAATTCACCTCTTCAAAGGAGTGATCGAGTGCTTAGTCTTGTACCTCGAATTGAGGAATTGTGTAAATTAGAAGAAGATTTAATAAAGGTGATCATTACTCTTAGTCTTGCTTTCTTTAGATTCTTGCATTATGAGATTTCTAATTCTTGATTCTTCTATTTTCATGATGCGTGAGTGATATCTCCGCTTGTTTAGGATTCGATGGAATTCGGTAGATCAAATGGAGATGAAATCCTAAACTAATCTTAAGTCTTATGAGGATTATGAACTTTAGGAAAAAGAATCGTCAATGACCAAATTTGTAGCGAGATCACAATTCTTGATAATTTCGTTACAATTTTGGAAATTAAATGATTGATGATTCTCTTTGCTAAAGGCTATATTTGAATGATGATCAATGAAAAGACAAGAGACGGTGAAAGAGAAACCCTAGTTTCTTCAATAGATTTCTAATCTTCATTCATCGCCATTGTTTTAGCTATAATTCATCAATATATAAGATTAGTAATTTTTAGTATTCATTATTGCTACGAATTCCTTTCGAATCCTACAAGCTTCTCTGCATTTTCTTGATAACTAAATTTGAATTTGGACAATTTCTTGATTATGAAATCTTAATCTCTTTCTTGATTTTCTTGAAATGACAACTCAATTAAATCTTGAAATCTTTTTTTCTTGAATTTTCTTTACTATTTTCTTTCGGCTCATCTAGAACAAGATCGAATAAATACTTGCATCTCAGTGGACGATCCGTTCTCATTAACGAAACTATATCGACACCGTTTGACGAAAGAATGTCCTTTGAATTCTCCGTTTCAAGGTCAAGAGCTCACTAATGCCGCTTTTCAACAGCGGCCTAGAAACGATCCTTATTCTTCCACTTATAATCAGGGTTGGAGGAATCACCCTAATTTTGCTTGGAACCAACACCAAACTCAAAACACGGTTTAAAACCAAAATAACTTCCAAAGGGTTCCTCCACAGCCACAGCATCCATTACTGAGTCAGCACCCCTACTAAACACAAACTTTTCAAAATCCGGCCAACAATTCTTCACCTGGGAATAATTCTTTCCAAACGGCCGGTACTGAAAACTCCTCTGCATTCGAACGCACTTTGGATTTGTTTATGAAACATTCCATGCAACTGTCCGATGATATTAAGTCTTTTATCCAAACTTTAACGAAAGACCACACCTCTCACGGCGAGAGTATTGAAGCGATAGAAGCACAAATTGCACAATTAACTGCTGCGATGAGTGCTAGAGAGAAAGGGAAACTTCCAACTCAACCACGACCTAATCCTGGCTACGCACATCATGTGAGTTCTATTACCACGTTGAGATCTGGAAGAGTGCTAGACAACCATGTCGGTGAAGAGATTGATAGTGAGGAATCAATCTATGATACCCTGGCTTCCACTTCCACTTCTAACCTTAGTTCGTCTACACCACCTTCTTCCGAGCCTATTCTCCGTTTTCCCCAAGGCTCGAACCCTCAGCCCATTTCTTCTAGTCATCCAAAGACGATCCTGACTCCTAATCTGGGATCTTTCCTACCCACACGATCTTCTCCAATGTTGGACCCTACCCTTATTGCTCAAGCTCCTTATCCTAATAGGTTAAGGAAAATAGACCAAGTCCGCAAATGGAGAAGATTATTGAAATCTTCAAACATGTTAATATCAATATCCCTCTCCTAGATACAATACAAAAAGTCCCTGCTTATGCGAAAATTCTTAAGGACTTGTGCACTAGGAAGAGGAAGACTCAAGTGCCCAAAAAGGTGTTCATGACGAGCAATGTAAACACAGCTTTTACCCAACAATTACCAAAGAAACGTAAGGACCCCGGTTGTCCTACAATTTCTATTTCTATTGGGGGTAAAAATATTAACCGTGCTCTACTCGACCTTGGCGCTAGTGTTAACCTGCTTCCATACTCGGTTTATGAGCAGTTAGGTATCGGTGAGTTGAAATCTGCCCACTGCACTCTCTAAATGGCAGATCGATCAATCACCAAACCTAGGGGTGAGCTTAATGATGTGTTGATAAAAGTCGGGGAATTTATATTCCCTATAGACTTTATTGTTCTAGATATACAACCAGTAGCGAACCCACGGAACCGAATTCCAGTGATTCTCGGTCGACCATTTTTGGCTACTTCCAATGCTGTAATCAACTGCCGTAATGGCTCTATTACCCTATCCTTCGGGAAGATGTCAATTGAGCTGAACATTTACAGGTTGGGAAGTGTACCCTCTGAACCTTCTGCTCAAGCATGTTCTGTCGAATTAATGGATGTCGACGGCAGCGAAATTGAACAGCTTCACGATACTGATCTAAACTTCTTTCATACGTTGTTGTTTGACCCAGATATGTATTATATACATACAGACCCTTCTTTCGAGTTGTCCGGGTCAACATCTAACGCTAATTTTGAACCATTGATGGAGTCTGAAGATCACCCCACTCTTTCTGATAAGATTATTCTTCGGGGTATAAATGAAAGCTTTGAAGAAATTTTTGCTGATGAACTCGCATTTTTAGAAAACACGGAAGTTGTGATGAATAAAATCCAAAACAAAGAAGTTGAACCACCTCCTTTTTTTCTGGACTATAAAGAGAATGCGAGTAATCCATCACAATCATTGAGTCGTCTTTCCAAAACAAGATACAAACACATTCTTTTACACCACTTATCTTTTCTCCATTTCATCTTGGCTCTATGTAACATGTTCTTCCACCAACCGGTGCACGACACTGATAAAATCTTCGAATGGTTGGTGTTGACTTTCGGTCTTTGCAAAGCTTGGCATTGACCAATAACTTTACCTCCCTTTTATGATTTTAAAAGGCTTAACATTGTTTAACTCAAGTTTGGGGGGAGGTATAACATTTCAGAAAACATAAAATATTATTTTTGGAATTTAATATTAAAATAATATATTTCCCGAAAACTGCCCGATTTGCGAAATTGGGGTTTTCGAAAAAGGGTATAAATATATGACAATAATTATGAAATAATTGGAAATTAAAATGATTTATTCATTTAAAAATATATTTAAAGGATTTGGCTTTTTTTAAAAATCAATTATATGCAGTTTGGATAAAAAAAAAACCCGATTAGTACACTGCTAATCGCGATTAAGCCAAATCCGTGTTTCTACAGTTTTCCGTGGCTAGTGCACCACGTCATGTTGCATTTTGGTTACATGATGTGTTTCTTATGTTGTTTTGGGGTATTATGTGGTTGGGTTGTAAAATGAAAAGAAAAAAAGAAAAGGGTTAAAGCTTAGAATGATTGGAGAGAGAGAGTAAGAATAAGTGTGAGAGAGAGTGTGAGGCTGCCTCATTTCATTTCCCCCATTTGTTTTGCTTCATCTCCTTCTCCTTCTTCACTTCCCTCTATCTTCTACCCTCATGACCCATCTCAAAATACTCCTCAAAACCCAATACCTCTTTCACAAAAAAATGATCACCTCCTCACCCTCATCACATTGGACCCATCAAAGTGGGATTTTGGAGACTTTGGACTTCTAGGGTTTTGCATGGTTGCATCCATGAGGTATAAGTCCATTCACTTAGTTTAGTTTTAGTTTTGTACCATCTTAGTGTAGTTTAGAATTGTTTAAGTGTCGTTTTGGTGAACTTAGAAGTTCTAAGTTAGGGTTTAGTGGGAAACTTGACTTAAGATTGGTAAATTGAAGTGATGTGAGTGTTTAAAGGACCTTAGTGCTGATTTGTGGCCAAGACCAGATACCAGAAACCCAAAAAGCAGATTTTAGAAGTTTCCCGACATTGGAATTCTGGAAAATTGTGATGATATTTTGTAATCTGGAATGACCCGAGAGACCTATAATAGTTTTAGTTTTGTAGCATCTTAGTGTAGTTTAGAATTGTTTAAGTGTCGTTTTGGTGAACTTAGAATTTCTAAGTTAGGGTTTAGTGGGAAACTTGACTTAAGATTGGTAAATTGAAGTGATGTGAGTGTTTAAAGGACCTCAGTGCTGATTTGTGGCCAAGACCAGATACTAGAAACCCAAAAAGCAGATTTTAGAAGTTGCCCGACATTGGAATTCTGGAAAATTGTGATGATATTTTGTAATCTGGAATGACCCGAGAGACCTATAAAATAAGTTGCCATTACTGAGACACGTGCAGGAACATAGGAACTTACCATAGAAACCCAGACCCTATAGCCCATGTCCAGGTCGTAGATTTAGGTGTTTTGGCCGCAAATTGCGGCCATGTCGGGGTAATTTCGTGTGATTTTTGGACCATGGCTTGGTTATGTTATATCTAGAGCAACCCTATGTGCAAAATCCCTTAGTTTAGCCTAGGGTGAAATCTGGGAGGGGTTTTCCTAGGTTGATGTTTTCGTGTTTTGCGATTCTTAATTCTTAGGTTTGGTATTCGGTATTGTATTTTGTTGTTGGGCGTTTGTACGTCAACAACAAGGGTTGTTTGAATGTTTTTGCACGCGTAGGCTATAGGTTTTAATCTATGAGCCCACCGTGGGCCGTTTTGGTTTTAAGGATTCGATTTTAATAGCGATTGCGATTTAGTGTTATTGTAGGTACCTTCGCGTGGATTCAGAGACGATGGAGTGTGGCATCATCGACTTCGGCAAGCAAGGAGTAAGGTGAGTACATCTATATCTACGGGGAAAGTCGGGTAGATGGCGTATAGCACCCCCGCAAACTTTAATGGAAACTGATATATAGAGTATGGTTAAGGTAACCGTGTTAGAAACCTATGAATAGGGTTGAAGAATTAAGTTGGAGATAAGTAATACCATGACTTAAAGTTATAGCTTATGGTTTAGGTGACATGATATGTTAGGAAGGATGTCTCGAATTGGTGCTAAGAAGGAGAATTACTATAGATATAGATAAGTAGTTGCAAAGAGAAGCAATAGGAGATTTTAGTGGCATGTTATGAGTGAGTGAATATATATATGAAGATATGAGAAGAAATCCATAAGGATATGAAAAGTGAATGTGGATCACGACTTATAGATTTGTAGTTATACTAGAATAGTATGAATTTTAGAGTACCATGACATTTGATGTATAGGATAGAATGTATATGTAAGATGGCCTGTTATGAGATATTAATGTGATGAAAGGAATATACGATGTGATATGATGACTTGATTGATTTGTTGGTATACGGACGCGAGTTGATAAGAGATGATTGATACCCTGCCAGTCCCCTGATTTGAGATTGTTATGGATGTGACCAGGCACATTGGTATATATAATGTTGCGAATCTTGAGCGATATGCCGTAGGAGACGTTATGTCTGTACCCTCATCGTCGTAAAGGTTGATAGGATCCCTAATGGTTTGATGCCGTCGTACGATGATTTTCCGTACGTGATGAGTTTTATGATGATTGATCTATACCTTTGACTAGAGGATACCGTACGATGTATTTTACCGTACGTGTTGTTGTGGGGCAGGATTCCGATTGATAGATTTACTGACTCGGTCATGTTAGATACGTATACCTCACAACATTTAGCTGATGATTTACCTTATGCTACGTTCATGTCATTCTCATTGCATTCCATATACGTATGCTAGTACACCTACACCATTATCGATGATGCGTATGTTACACTTACACAGATTGGCCGGCTCACACACTTCAACTTCGATAATTGCCATGTCACTACATAGCAGAATTATTGCATCATGATATGACTTCTTGCAAAATTTACTTGCTATAGTTACATATGCACCTTTATAAGATGTTGCATTTGACTTTGGAGAAATTGGGAATCGCCGGATATATTTTAAAACTGGAATCATTTAAAAGAGCGGTTTTCCTTTGATATGTGCATATTACTGTTCCATGTGCAGGATATACGGATATGTTTACATTCTATTATGTGTCGCATACATCATGCTTTTCGATTATACGCATTGATATATGCTGTTTTCATGAGATTTATGGATTTGAGAACCGTGGTTATTTCAAAAGAAAATATGTATTGTTTAAAAAAACCTGTTTCTCTTAATATGATATTTCAGTGCGTCCACCATGCGTTTTCTCAGTTCTGAGACGTGTGATATGTGAAACCTGATTCGAGGAGTTGGATGATCTGTTTGTGGGTTCATGGTGGACCCGGTACGGTACCCCTGGGCGAGAAGATCGTGGGGATGATGATAATCCTGGCGGAGGGACTAGTACCTACCGGTGATTTGTTGGGGGTGGAGGTTATCCGGAGGATGCTGACCGAAGTCGAGAGATGGATATTGGGCCAACCCGTTTTGCCGAAGCCAGAGGGCTGATCCCGCAGACGGAGCCCGTGGGCCGATCCGGACTGACGGAGCCCGAGATATATGAGGATTTACGTGTCGATGCTGGACACGGGTTTCATGATGTTTCGAGTGTCGATGCTGGACACTCAGGTTGCATGATTTGGATGTGTTGCGAGGGACACACATTGATTTATATCCTCATATTTACATGCATATGTTTTCATGATATTTATATGTATGATGTTGTTGTGTCATTGGTTGACACGTGGATGAGATCCACATGCATACATACATTGATTATATGGTTGGATGATACCCACATGCATACGGACTTGAATATATTGTTGGCACATATGTAGATATGGTCACCCTAGATATCATAGTATTACCTTTATGATACAGTTGACCTAGGAGTCGTTGTTTATTCGATTTCTAGCTGTTGATATTTTTCTACTCACGAGTTGGCAACTCACCCCCGTTGTGCTACAGTTCTTGCAGGTTGACCGCATGGATCAGTAGCGGTATCGCTGGCACACAGTTGCATTCGGGTGATTGCTTTGGTAGGTGGTACATATTAGATCGTACCCCTCTTGTATTTATTATTCATATTGTATCTAGTCAACTCCATCAATCAAACTAGTATATGTATAAGTAATGAGACTTAGTGAGACTTATGGTTATGAGACATAGAGCGAGGGGTATTCCGCTACTTGTGGTTTTGATGTCTTACTTATTTCTTTATCTTTTGTGGTGAACTTCGCCGTTGGACGTCGTATACTTATATTTATGTTTTGCGTGGTTGTTGTTCCGCCGATTGGCGAAGAGCTAGCTCCCGCTTGGGGATGCCTTTATATTATCATGTATTGTAGTTTTGGATCAAAAAAATACAAAGGAGGTGCTGCCCAAATTTTAAAAGAAGAAACATGTTTTCAACTAATAAATTCTACTTGCATTTTTCATGTTCCCTTTCTATGCTTTTAAGAAAACTTGATTTCATTATACCTTTATTTCAAAACGTCGCCTCTTTTATTTTCTTAAAAAAGTTTAGATTTCTGGGTTTCGGCTTACTTGAATTACGTTACGCCTTTAGAAGTTTCATGATTTAAGTGCAGGTCACGAGCTAATATTTCGGGTCGTGACAAAGTTGGTATCAAAGCGCTAGGTTTAACCTTGGTTCGAGTTTAGGTTTGACTATGTGAAGTCTGGGGCGTGATTTATTTCGGAACCTAGGCTTGACCTTACAGAACTTAGACTTGAACAGAGGGGTATTAGACCCGAACTTTCATTTCATAGGCTGACCCTGATTGATGGAGTAGGTAGCATGAGTAGAGTGACGTACCGTACATATGTTCCGCGACATATTTACGATACGATACCCCACTTAAGAAACCTTAGGATGTACATATTTTGAGATCTTTGATTCTCTTCGTACCCATGATTATACATCCATTTGAGATCCTTGATTATGTTCATTCCATGATCATACTTTCATTGAAGCTGTTTCTTCTTATGATCATGTTTCCATTCTGGATCTGTCGCTTCCTTTCATGCCCTTGATCTGTTTTCATCGATACACGATTGAGGTTCCTGTCACCATGGTTTGAGCGCAGATTAAGCTGCTGCTAGTGATGCGGTCAGGGCGAGCTCATCATGGACGAGGATTGACCATTGTGTTTCCTGGTGACATGAGAACGTCTCGTTGTAGTGTTGTGTTGTGACCTCTTGTTGAGGCGAGTGTTTAGTTTTGCACCGGATGATCAGGCCATTGATAGAGAGTTGTCAGTTGCGAGAGGACTGTTGACAGCCTACCTCAGAGATTGTGATGCCGTCTACCATGTGGAAAGATGACCCAGCAGTTGCTGAGATTGATGTGATGTCGCTTCCAGAGCGTAAGAGCTGAGATTGCTGGAGCTTCTAGGCAAAGATGCGGAAAATGATAGCTAGTCTATCCCGAGTTGAGAGACGAAAACGATTCGTCAGATTTATGCGCCAACGCAGGCCCGATTGAGTTGAAGATTTCCAGTGTGGAGAGTCTTACTCAGATCTAGAGTAGACTGATCCAAAGATGACCGTTGATGTATCATCTTTCGTGGAGGATTGAGGCATTGCTTACTATGCGGACGAAGGGTATTAACATGTCGTCCAGACGAAGTTAAAATGTTCGAACGAATGTCAGAAACGCATTTTTCCATGTTTAAAGTATTCGAAGGAACATGCAAGTAATTTTGTGGACCCTCTAGAAGAATGAAACCCTAACTCGACATAAAGACCATGGAACCGCTTCTGAACCATAGGGCTTGCAGCAGTTCAGCGGTGCCATCAGTGAGGCTCGGGTTTGCCCTTCTACGGTTGGTCCATAGGTACTGTGGCGTGTACTGGATATTATTAAACTGTGCTCTGGTGTTGAGCTTTCAGGGAATTATGGGACTTTGATGAATCGATCGAAACGTTTAAACGTCGTCCGGATATCATGTGATAAGAGATCAGCAAGATGACCAGCTTCGGATAGAGGACCTCGCCCAGATGCGTTGTGAGTCAATCAGGAACGAACGAGTAGAGAGTATTCCTCCGATGGTTGGGACGAGTTCCAGACAACGTGTTCGACCAGATATCTTTTACAGAGCCATGATGAAGATACCGAGTTTGTGATTTCAAGTCCGTTTGAAAGACTCTGGATTGACTGTAGCCGAGAACAATTGCAGTACGCAGATAGCATGACGTGACATCGAAGCGGACGATAATAAAGACGAGTGGAACCAGGGGTTCGTGTGAGATACTGACGAGTTGTTGTTCTTCCCCGTCGAGATTAGAGACTTGATATGTGTACAGAGGCGTTGGGATGCGGCAAGTTCCCGAGGAATTGTTGTGCTGAAAATGCAGATGTCCAGAAGACAAGAACAAATTATGCAAGAGTACCAGCCTCCGTATGGTTCGTCATAGGCGAGATCGGAAGAGACCTTGAGCAGGTTCCTTCCAGGACACTGCTGCGATGAGAATTGCACCGAGGATCAGATGTGTCACGAGTATTCAAAGGGCCAGAGGACGACGGCAGTGACATGCTCCTTTACGAGTGGTCATGATAATTGGCTGAGAGATGACCAGAGGAGTACCAGAGCGGAATCATTCCTGTTAGCACATCTGACCAGGCCGATGAGCCAATGGATTGCGAGAATGGTAATCCGAAGAGAAAATGAGGACCCAGAGACAAAAGACGCCAGACCGTGAGCAGGAGGCAAGCGGATGTTCTTGCTCTGCCAGTTTTGGGTGCACCGATATTTTTTTCGACATTGTAGGAGGTGTACCTCAATGTCATTTGTTAGGATTTGCGTTGTGATGCGAGTATCACGCTTATATCGCTTGGATTTGAGTTTTTATGATTGAGTTCATGATATTGTTTTCGTGCACCATGGCTGCACCTACTGGGTAATCACATTTTTGTGCATAGTTATTGCAGTTGATATAAGTTTTATACAACGTTGCGTTGGTTTATGATTTGTGCATATCTATTGCACTTGATATTGATTTTGTGCCTTGGCTGCACATGTTTATGATCCCATAGATTTCATACAGTTGATTTGATTTTGTACGTGTGGTACGCACTCGATTTTATTTTTGCACTCGGTATAGCTCTCATGTGCTTGCAGTGCATTGATATGGATTTTGTGCACGTAGTTGCACGCGTCTTTGATTTTTATACACCTTGGTACACTCAGTGTTGATTTTTATACGTATTGAGTTATTGATGAGTTTTCATGCATTTGTTTCATTAGATTGGTATTTCGTGCACTAGATGCACCGGATTTATGTTTCGTGCAATGGATGCACCGGATTTGTGTTTTGTGCATCTGTCGTACCAGATTCGTATTTCGTGCCTTTGTTGCACTAGATTTGCATTTCATGCGTTTGTTTCACCGAATGGGTATATCGTGCATTAGTTGCACAAGATTTATACTCCGTACGTTGGTTGCACCCGATTTATGTCTTGAGCATTTGTTTTGCCAGATTTGTGTTTTATGCGCGTTTGCACTTGACGGTCGTTTTCGTGCATGCTACTGCACTAGATGTTTTATACGGACCTAATGCACTTGGGTTGGATTTTTGCGCATATTATGCGCTTGATGTTGGATGTTGTGCGCATCGGATGCTCTTGACTTGGATTTTATTTGTGCATGTGGGATGCACTTTATTTCGATTTCATTCGTGCATAACAGATGCACTTGATTTAGATTTCATTCATGTATGTTGGATGCACTTGATTTTGATTTTCGCGCATGTTGGGCGCATGATATGAGATGTGATTTTGTGCACACCGGATGCACTCGATTGGGATTTTCATTGTGCGTGTTAGTTGCACTGGTTAGAGATTTTCGTGCACTATACATGCACTGGATGTCGTGCACACCCGTTGCACTGGACAGATGCTTTCGTGCACACCCGTTGCACTTTGTTTTGCTTTTGTAAATATTGTGGCACTTGTATTTGGATTTGATTTCCGTGCACACCAGACACACGTGATTGTTGCATACGCCTTTCGAGGCTGATTTTGCTCTTGAACATTTTGTTTTCATGAGGGGCACTATATTATGTAGTAGCCGTACAACACTGATCTGAGAACAGTACCTGAGTACTTTACATGCATACAAAGTGTAACATAATGAAAAATTAGAAATAAATAAAATTAATTAATTAAATAATAAAATACCAATTTAAAAAAGTTATTAAATCAAAATAGGACATTTTCATAAGTAGTATGTGAAACAAATTAAATTAAAATTTTAGTATGCAACCTTAATCTATTACAAAGGTTTTAGTGATAAATTTAGCTTCATTTTAATAAAATGGTGGTTATATAATAACATAGGTAGTGAAGGGTCTTTTTGTAAAATTTAGGAAAAATGTGCAAACTGGAAATTTGTTGAGGGTGTAGGTGTAAAAAGGTTAGGAACTGTTTTGGCTCAGAAATTCCTCAAAATACCATAAATTAGGATTTATCTTACACATCCACCTCATCCTTGAATGAAAATACCACCTTTTCTCCTTGCTACACCACCTTCTTGCATGAAACAAGCACACCCTTGCTTGGTGACATCTCCTCCTACACCTCACTCATTCTCTTTATCCTATACCTTGTGTTCAGATCACTTAACCAAATAAAAATCAGAAAAGATCAAAGAAAGAAAGAAAACACTTGAACTCACAAAAGAAAAATAAAGTGAAGAGAAAAGAGAAGAAGAATTGGGAGCTAAAGAGTTCACCATCAAGCTAGGAGTGAAGGCCTTGGGTATCTTGGAGGAAGTCTTTCAACCATCCTCAGTAGGTATAATTCTTAATTCAGTAGGTTTTAGTTCTGTAGTTTGTAAAATTATAGAAATCGGATATCGGAAAAGTTTGTATTTTAGGGAAATATAGTCTCTGTAAAGATCTGCTATCACTTAGATAATATCTAATTTGACCAAACAGTACCTTAATATTATACACAAGACCTAGAAGTTCCACAAGAATACAAGCAAAGGGGCTCGGATTTTGGCCGGCGACCAACACAAGAATTCCGGCGTCGCCGGATTTTTGAAGGAGTTGGGTGTTTTGGGGTTTGGAGTAGGTCTCTGTATAGATGTTGGAAGAATTTGGTATTGTTTGATTAAGTTAGTTTAACTGTATATAAAATCTGGGAGCAAATATCGAAAAAGGGATCAAATTTCTCAAATACGACACGGGCAAAACGTGTTAGTTATATGTATGCCCTAGAGGCCATTACTATACATAGGATGTATATTGTAGTGGATGCTTGGACATATATAGGGAGGACTTTCTTGCTCGACATGATAGTATGCTATCTGGTTACACTTTACCTTAACGTGTACACTGATTGTCTCTCTGTTACATGTTGGTAAAGCCCTTAGGATGTGTACTTGACTACCTGGACTATGATGCGGATCATACTAATGGGGACATGGTAGTCCATAAGTACATCCTTCAAGGTCCCCAGTCGTGGGTGTATCGAGACGGGGCATCGATATACCAGAGTAGACTAGCGTATACTTTCTCAACCCAGACAGATGGGCGATGGATGATCCCATATCCATTGGTGTTTGACATTAGAGATGATGTACGGGTGCTCAGTGGAGACTGGGTACACTGGACGGACTTGCCGAGAACTCCCAGATGGTATTATACCTTACGTCAGATGGCAGTTCTCTGGTGACACAGGTACAGAGTACTCTGTTGACCTGAGATCGTCATAGAGTCTTGTGTGATTCCCACTGTGCTTTGATTTCCATCATACCATGTCCAAGAGGGTGTGCAAAAAGGTGGCTTTTGGGTACAGTTCCGAATCACATGGAGGCAATGAGCGATAGGAGGGGATTCGTCTCTCCCGGTATAGGGAGTTGATGTTGTGTTGTGTTCGATTGGCTATAACCGGAAATCCCTTTCCAGGGTTGCTGAGATTTACTGGTAAGTGTTATCAGTAGTTTCTCGAACTGTTATAGACCTCATATCGACACGACTTATCGATCTACCGGGGTCTGACGTTTACCACCCCTAGGTGAGATATGCGACATATCAGACGACGAGACCGGACTGTACGGGAGTGTTACTGATTGGATTCACAGGAGAATATACAGGCTTTCTTATTGATCTTCTGATCGCTCAATACCCGGGTGGCCGTTACGTTTAGCAGACCGCTTGCGGCTTGTGGGTGTTTGATATGATCATCACCTACTGTCAGCGTATTGACGAGTCTTTAGAGTCATACATAGGGGTTTCCTGGCTCAAGCGAAACGGAGTAGGAGCACATATGTGATATGTGCGGGACCGAGATTAATACGATATGAGATACCGTATTCTATTCTCGCGATTCGTGACATTGATCGGTTGTATACGATATAGCCGGGTTATCGGAGTGTACATCGTATTTATCTGTGATGTTTAGGTAACTTAAATGATGGGACTTCATTAATATGATTAATGAAAGAAAAGAAACCTAAAAGATGTTGTGGAATCGAAATTTCAAAAATAGGTAGCTACAGTTCTTGCTATGCATCACGGTGTTCCTTGTAGAACATTGATCGCACGCTTTTGGCGTGTCGGATGTTCAAAGAATTAAAGTGTAACCGCGATCAGGACGGTGTCGCTATGCAGCTAGCCGGTTGAGCACGGGTCGATCCACAGGGAGATGGTGGTATTTTACCTTCTTGTCTTAGACGAGTCAATTAAAGAATTTGTATGAGTTTGATTCTAACCTATGTGTTTATTTGCAAGTATAAAGTTGTTAAGAAAAGATACGATAATGTAAGCTAAAGAAATCCGTACTCAAAACCTTTGAGCCGAGTCTTGACCAATTGAAGCTAGAGCAATCGGCAACAACGTGGATTAGGGGATTTAAGCGCGGTATTCGTGGAATCCAGATTATTTACCCTTGTCCTTCCGTTCTTGTCTCTTGCTTTCGCCTCCGGCCAAACCGAATGCAACCGGTCGCGGTTAGGAATCACCGTTACCTTATCAGGGTACGGTGCCTAACGGAGCGCTTGCGTATGGTTTGGGCGGAGTTCAATGGAAAATAACGGGAAAAGGAATGAGGCAAACAATTGTTAACTTACAATATCATATGATTCTTAACAACAACAATAAATACAACATTCACAAAATGAACAAAAGAGAACAAAAAGAAAAGAACAAAGAAAAGAAAAGAATACAAGTAATTAAGTGCATGAATATAAATTGCAAGTAATTAAAGTGCAAGGAAATAAATTGCAAGTAATAAAAAGCAAGTAATAAAAAGCGGGTAATAAAGAGAACAAAAATCTAGGACTCAAGACAAGCATGTGATCAATAGCCAACCCTTAAACTTGCAAGCTCAATCAAGAGGTTGCAAGATCAAGGGAAGGGTAGAGAACGCATGTGAAATGAAGTGCTAGTCCCATGAGAAAATACGACCCTTGAGATCGATAACTAACCCTTAACCATTCAAGCTCAATGAAGAGGTTGAATGAGCAAGAGAAAGCAAGAATCTCAAGGGGAAGAAGAAACACAAGAGAATGATACAAAAACCTCATCTTCATTAATCTCCCACTCAAAAGCTCTCACTACAATTTTCATGGAGGAGGAATGAAGAAGAAGAAGAAAAACTATACAAAAGATTACAAAAGAGGAACAAAAGAATGACCCTTGGTTGAGCTCAGTTCTGCTGTATTTATAGGATGGAGAATGGAAATCTAGGGCAACCAACAGAACCTATGGGAAGTTACAAAAAATCCCCCAAAATACGACATGCTGAAGCTACAGTATGGCCGCGTTTCCGCGGCCAATACCCCCTATTGGCAGCGGAAACGCGGCCGTATAGGGGAGTTAGGGTGTGTGCTTTGGTCGGGATCCCTGGTTTTCTGTGTACATTATTCTGGTATCTGTATGTTTTCATAATTTCGTCACGAATTTTCCAGAATTTCTGTTGAGGGAAAGGTGGACTTTTTGTCAAGATTTAGAATGATTGCCTCGAGCTCCGCGTAGATCTCTTCGATCTTGTGCTACCATTGAGCCTTGTGCCTGAAAACGACATTGATTTGACATTTTGTCTTCCTAAACTGGTATCTGGCAGCATACGGATGAAGAGCGGAGACCGTGTTTTATCAGTGGTTGGCAGGAACCCGGATTTTGTCGTGTTTTCCATGAATTTCACCGTTTTAGAACCGAGAACCTGTATCCTGCAAATATGTAACAAACACGGATAAAAAACACCTACCTATAAACACACGAGCGTAAGAATGGGCGGTATAAAATGCAGTATTCTGGTATGAACAAATACCCCCAAACTTAACTTTTGCTCGTCCCGAGCAAAACCAATTTATTCACAAAAATAAAATGATAACCGCACTTTCGCAGGGAACGCGATTGCACTGAGCGTGTGCAACAAGCCGTTAAACCTCTAGGTGTCCCTAGTAGGAGGAGTGTTGTCTCCTGAGGGTTTTCAGCGGATTACACCCATAAAATCCAGTCAAGCTAGTGTCATAAAATAACTAAGATTCAAACCCTAAAGTTTTGTTTCAGAAAATAGCAATTCTATAATCCTAAGTCTAGACTATCGAACCTTTAGTTTTCACACCTCGCTTCTTATTTAACTACAGGTTTTATATGTCTTTACGTGTAGTGCAAATAGTGCCGTTAAGTTCCAGAAAGGTCGATTAAAGTCATCATGTCGCACAATAAAGCCCAGATAACAATTTTAAAAGGATCACATAAGTTTTATAAAGAGTTAAGCATTTTTCAAGTTTCGTTTTCCAGTAAGGTTTCAACTTCAGAATTTCTATCTTCCCTAACAGGAAACTAGGTCTTATTCTTCACTCTACCTTTTTCTTGTTTTCATTTCATACACACCTCTGTGAACGTGCAATAGTCTTTATCATAGAATAAAACCTTCATATCTCCGTTAAAATTTTTATAAAAGCCTGTCTTTTATCAAGATTATTCTCACACAAAGAACCGTTAGGAATTTTAACTCGGAGAGAACACTTGCTTGACTTTGTTTTAAAACTGGATTTTCTAGGCTTCTTAGCGAGCTTTGGGCCAATGCACCCAAACCAGTTGGTTTTAGGGCATTAGGTGTAGAAACACCCCAGCGGACTTAATTACTCAAGTTTCCTAGGTCCAAAAAACAAAAGACAGTTTTGTCGTGAAAATCAGATGATTTAATACGAACGGAGGTATAACCGGCAGTTCAAATATTTTTTTGGATAAAAGACGTGTTTAGTGGGTTTGGTGTGTGATCATTCCAATCAAGTTTTAGATGGGTTATTTTTCAGACTTAGCTCCAATTACGGCATCAATAACATTCCTTCATATTCGCTTTACTTCATAAACTATTCTTGACATTACTTATTTCAGAACAAACCTATTTGATCCTCAGAAAATCATTTATCTGTTTAAAAGTTTAAACATGAAAGACTTGTCATCTAATTCCCAAAATCTTACGACACGTGTAGTGTGATGTAAAGACGTATATCAGCTATAGTTAACTTCAAAGGAGAGTTATCTTTCAGGTTTTCAAAATCTAAACATAAGATTTAGTTATTCCTATTTTTTCAAACAAAAACCGTCGAATGTTGAATCAGAGTTCTTCCACAATCTAACTTGACAAAAAAGTTTTTATATTTTTAGAAAATTTTCAGATTTTTATGGATTTTATGGATTTAATATGCAGATGCAGAAAATACATATGAATGCGAAGGAAGAAAGCTTACCGAGCACACCCCCAAACTTAAACTTGACAGTGCCCTCACTGTCAGGCTATATCAAGAGGGTTAAAATTGCCGGCGCTTCCTAAATTATATACAAAACAAAAAGGAAAACAAAAAAAAAATATATATATACAAAAAAGTGTCCCCCCCAAACTTAAGTAAAACAGTGTTTCCACTGTTAAGCGTTGAAGTTCAGGATTAGGGGGGAAAGAACAGTATCAATCTATACAAACCCTTACACAGGCCAAAAGTTAACACCAACCATTCAAAGATTTTATCATGGTAAAGCAGTGGTTGGTGAAAGAAGGCGAAGAGGTAAGAAATGGAGAATACGCGAGACCGTATGCAGAGAGAAGCGGCATACGGTCTCGGTATATCAGAAGAAGAAGAATGGCGGAAGGGAAAAAGAAGTGGAAGACGAACTTGAGGGTGCAAATGGAGGAAATAGATTAGCACAATTTGTGATGACCGATGTGTAAAAAGTGATTGTGCTAATATATTTATCCGTCGAGAGATTAGGTCAAATCCCTCAAGATTCGTAAGAAGCCATGGGTACGCCGAACTGGGTAAACCAGACATAGTAAATGAAAGTGAGACGGGTTCTTGCAAGGTCGGAACGATGGAAAGGATGGAGGGAAGTGGATGAGGAAGGGTATCGGTTAAGGTTTCGGGAGGGTGTACACAGTCAATGAAAGGAACAGGATGAATTGGAAAATCCGACTCATCAATTAAAACTGGTTCATCCTCAACATTATCCTCAATATTCTCCTCAAAATTTATCTCATCCATGCCTTTATCATCAATATCAAGACGCATATGAAGTTCGGGAAAAACAGTTAAAGACTCGGGATGATGATTTGAAGAGAAAAACTCAGCCAAATCTACGGGTTCATCATCCAAAATGTTCCCAGCGTCAATATCCTTGATCAAGTGAAAATCTATATTCTCAGACACCTCAACAAAAGCATGGATATCAATCAATTCAGGTTCTATAGTGGAGGTGTAGAGGTCAAGAGGATTGGGTATGGTTTCACTCAAAAGGGACCCTTCACAATCGGGCAAATCAAACACTACAAAGTCGCACAACTCATTAAACATTCTATCTTCAACTGATAATTCATTTGGGACACTTGATAGACTTTCAAAACAGGAGTTGTGGGATTCAATTTGGGACGGGTAGGTTTGATTTGGAAGGGTATACAGCTCACTCTCTCCACTCAAATTCACAGCCTGTCCTGCCGCCTCATTATACATTGGAAAATTAGGAGCTAGCTGAAAACTAGCGACCGGGTCACTAGGTTGCATGAGGGCGGCCATGGACGCATTCAAATCCATCATCTGTTGGCTTGACGCTACCCTAAAATCTTCCAACGATTGTTCTAGACTAGACATAGGTTGTGAAGGGGTTTCAGTAAAAGATTCAAAGTTGTTTGGATACTGAAAACTCCCAAAAGGCTGTGTAGAAGCAATGTCTAGGGAAGGTGTAAAAGTTGGGTAGGACTGGTAGGAATTGAATGGCTGGACAGGAGTGGGATCAACATTTGGATAAGAAGGTGAATGGAATTGTTGATCCCAAGAATTTATAGTGGTGAAAGGAGTGAAAGATCGGCTACGAGATTGTTCAATACGTTTAGCAATAGACATAGGTCTGGGGGTTACAACTGGATTTTCAAAAGGGGTATCAACGCAAGAAGGTGTGAATGTTTGAAACGGTTGATACGAAGTGGATTGCGGGGTCCAGTTGTTCGTCCTAGACGCGTCTATCCGATCTTTCAAAGAAATTTTTGGCATGGATGGATCGTTCGAAGTTCGACCAAAACAAGAACCGTAGGAAGTAATGTCTGGTTGTGGGTACCAAAGTTCGGCAAGAGTTTTGTGAGGTGGAGTACCCATGATATGAAGAGAGAGAGAAAAGGTAGAGAAAAGGAGGGAAAAAGAATGTGATTTTTTTAAATTTTTTTATTTTATAGACAAAAGAATGAAATATACACAAGAAGAATATGGAAAAAAATAATCACGACACAAAAATAACACACACCTAATCGTTCTAGGGTTAACCTAGGTCAACTAGACCTGCTCCAGAACTTGATTGTCGAAGTAAAACTGTGTCGAGAAACAGGCTCAAGATACACTGATCACGAGGCCAGGTAAGTGCAGAGATAAGGGGAGGTTTTCCAACGCTTTCGCGAAGTTCCTTAATTAAATAACCCTTTCTCTTTTGGCGGTTTCGCCGTTAACACTTTCCTAGACACCCCGTAAACAATATACCGTTAAGCAAGGTTCTAAACACAGTTAACTTCTCCTAGTGAGCGCGAAGTCCTTAAGGCTTAAAGTCTAGTTTCTTTTAAAATTTGTGTGGGTAAACGTTATGCTCAAGTTCGTGATTTGTGGGCCACGGAAAAGGTGATGAAATCCTTTACCGTATCTTGTGGGGTTCGCTTGCCCTTAAGTCCGTATTAATGTATGCAATGCACAATTCAATAAAAATTCTATAAAGAATCAAAAAATTGTTTTTTTTATTTTAGCACAGCACTGCAACAAATACGGGTTAGTCAATTTTGGCGTTTGCTAGCGAACTTGCAAAGAATCCTGCAAAGAATAGTATATTGGAAGCGTCGGATTTGAGAAGAAGGTGTTAGTAAAGTACGTACCGTTTAAGTTTTGGGTTAGGAAACCCCCGTTGAATCAAATCCGGTAAGCTTGAAAGGTTCGCTTGCGCGGGTCAAACTACCCGGATCTTTGGCACTGTACTTCGTAATCACCTTTTCCTTGAATGCACACTTTGCGCCCCACAATCGCAGTTTGCAAACTTGCAAAAATCTGCACTCTTGCCCTCAAAAATTATCAAAAAAAAACAAAAAGATTTTTTTTTTTTAAATATATACAAAAATAATATTAACCCGAATAACAAGAAAGAAAATACGCTACCGTCTCCCCAGCAACGGCGCCATTTGATCGCACGCTTTTGGCGTGTCGGATGTTCAAAGAATTAAAGTGTAACCGCGATCAGGACGGTGTCGCTATGCAGCTAGCCGGTTGAGCATGGGTCGATCCACAGGGAGATGGTGGTATTTTACCTTCTTCTCTTAGACGAGTCAATTAAAGAATTTGTATGAGTTTGATTCTAACCTATGTGTTTATTTGCAAGTATAAAGTTGTTAAGAAAAGATACGATAATGTAAGCTAAAGAAATTCGTACTCAAAACCTTTGAGCCGAGTCTTGACCAATTGAAGCTAGAGCAATCGGCAACAACGTGGATTAGGGGATTTAAGCGCGGTATTCGTGGAATCCGGCTTATTTACCCTTGTCCTTCCGTTCTTGTCTCTTGCTTTCGCCTCCGGCCAAACCGAACACAACCGGTCGCGGTTAGGAATCACCGTTACCTTGTCAGGGTACGGTGCCTAACGGAGCGCTTGCGTATGGTTTGGGCGGAGTTCAATGGAAAATAACGGGAAAAGGAATGAGGCAAAGAATTGTTAACTTACAATATCATATGATTCTTAACAACAACAATAAATACAACATTCACAAAATAAACAAAAGAGAACAAAAAGAAAAGAACAAAGAAAAGAAAAGAATACAAGTAATTAAGTGCATGAATATAAATTGCAAGTAATTAAAGTGCAAGGAAATAAATTGCAAGTAATAAAAAGCAAGTAATAAAAAGCGGGTAATAAAGAGAACAAGAAACTAGGACTCAAGACAAGCATGTGATCAATAGCCAACCCTTAAACTTGCAAGCTCAATCAAGAGGTTGCAAGATCAAGGGAAGGGTACAGAACGCATGTGAAATGAAGTGCTAGTCCCGTGAGAAAATACTACCCTTGAGATCGATAACTAACCCTTAACCATTCAAGCTCAATGAAGAGGTTGAATGAGCAAGAGAAAGCAAGAATCTCAAGGGGAAGAAGAAACACAAGAGAATGATACAAAAACCTCATCTTCATTAATCTCCCACTCAAAAGCTCTCACTACAATTTTCATGGAGGAGGAATGAAGAAGAAGAAGAAAAACTATACAAAAGATTAAAAAAGAGGAACAAAAGAATGACCCTTGGTTGAGCTCAGTTCTGCTGTATTTATAGGCTGGAGAATGGAAATCTAGGGCAACCAACAGAACCTATGGGAAGTTACAAAAAAGCCCCCAAAATACGACATGCTGAAGCTACAGATGGCCGCGTTTCCGCGGCCAATACCCCCTATTGGCCGCGGAAACGCGGCCGTATAGGGGAGTTGGGGTGTGTGCTTTGGTCGGGATCGCTGGTTTTCTGTGTACATTATTCTGGTATCTGTATGTTTTCATAATTTCTTCACGAATTTTCCATAATTTCTGTTGAGGGAAAGGTGGACTTTTTGTCAAGATTTGGAATGATTGCCTCGAGCTCCGCGTAGATCTCTTGGATCTTGTGCTACCATTGAGCCTTGTGCCTGAAAACGACATTGATTTGACATTTTGTCTTCCTAAACTGGTATCTGGCAGCATACGGATGAAGAGCGGAGACCGTGTTTTATCAGTGGTTGGCAGGAACCCGGATTTTGTCGTGTTTTCCATGAATTTCACCGTTTTAGAACCGAGAACCTGTTTCATGCAAATATGTAACAAACACGGATAAAAAGAACCTACCTATAAACACACGAGCGTAAGAATGGGCGGTATAAAATGCAGTATTCTGGTATGAACAAACATCCTGCACCTTATTCGATAAGAAAAGGGCCGAGATCCCTTCACCGGGAGTGACCCCTTTAGCAATCACTGGCAGATGCTACAACCCTCGGTTTTTTCTTTTGATTGCTTTTCTAGTTTTTGCTTTGCATAGTGATATATATGATATATCCTGCACCTCATTCGATGGGGAAAGAGCCGAGATCCCTTCACCGGGAGTGACCTCTTTAGCGAAACTAGCAAAAGCCTCAAATACACTCTATTTTAAAATCACTCGATTCTACAACGATATCAAGTTCATTACGCAAAGGGTTTTCTTAAAAACCTGTCGTAGCCCTCCGTCATTTCAGATAAGTACTACTTAGTATTCGTGCTGCGGTAGTTTGGCATTCGTCAAGGCGTAGTGTGCGGTAGCTAACTAGTACTTATCTGCTTATGCATATGATGCAGATTGAATTAGGGTATTCGTACGGCGTTGTTTGGCATTCGTCAAGGGTCGTGCGGGTGTGTTTAATTCAATCAAGAAATGTACGGGTTGAACTTGACTAGTGGACTATGGGTTGTTTGGCATTCGTCAAGGTCATAGAACGCTAGGGGTAAAATATTATTGGGAATTTCAAGTGTTGAAATTTGCAATGAGATTGCATACCTTCTATGAGATAGTTGGATCCCAATACCCGCTGCGAGTAAGAGTTACTCCTGGGAGAGTTTTACACATTACAATTAGCCGATCAAGTAGGTGTCTAGAAAGGTGTTAACGGGGTTACGCCCCTGGGAAAACGAGGTTTACTTTAATTAGGTTCGTGCGAAAGCACGGGGGACCTCCCTTAAAGTACCGACACTGGCCTGGCTAAAATATTGGCGAACTTGTAGCGTGTAATTAATCCCGGCTAGTCTTTCCTTTTAGGTTTGATGGAAGATTTGATAAAACAGTAGGAGACATCCTGATTAGATATATTAGATAACCAATCTAATCTTGCAAGAGCATACGCTGAGTGTTTTCTTCTTTCTCTCTCCAGGTAGCGACCATATCACGCCTTAATCAAGATAATAATACGGATGTATTAACCAAACCCGCTTGTTATACTGAGCTGGGGAACATTGGTCCCGCTCCAACTTATAATTATTATAAGACAGAGCAGGAAATTGGGGAATACCAGATTTCCCGTGCCACCCAAACGAAGAAAGTGCATGTTGATACATCATCTTCGGGTGTGTTCATTACAGAGAACTGTTTCTCAGTATCCTTTACGTCCTGGGTATGAGGTACCGGATCAGGATCCCGCATATGTAATCTGTTACATGGGCTACAGAAAGGTAGAGAACTGAGAACGGGTGATAAGTTTCATGAGACAGAAAACGGTGCAAGTGTTGCAGCCAAGTCTGTTGGTTACTATCACCCTGTATTACCAGAATACATTGATTCTGAACGAATGTTATTAGATACCGAACCTGATATACAACAACATATCAGTCTCTTTATTAGTAAAGAAAGGATATAATATTGTATTGTTGGATAATGTTTTGAACATTTCCTATATCAAGAGTTGATCGGTTCAGGCACGTTATCTAAAAGCATTGACGTTCTAAATCGAACTACAGTTCTTAGTATACAGAACACACACAAGAGGAAGAATTCAGAAATGAACGGATCCATCTTGAGGCATTGTAGACTAGGTCATATCAATGCGACCCGACTAGCTGAAGTTACATATATATGCATATTTAAATTTGTTTGAATTAACATCTTGTGAAACTTGCCGGTAATGTCACAAAGATAAGATGACCATAGCTCTGTTTATTGGAAACAGAGAAAGAGTTAGTGAACTCTTGGGATTGATACATGCTGATGTATGAAGGTCCCCTGTCTACACATGCCAAGACCGGTTCTTTGTACTTCATTACATTCTCTGATGATCACTCAAGATTCGGACATATGTTCCTGTTGAAACATAAGTCTGAACCTTTTATGATATTCACAGAATATAAGATAGAAGTAGAGAACCAAAAACGTGTATAAGTATTATGTCCTTTGATGAGATCAAGGAGGAGAATACTTGAGCACGGAATTCCTGGAGTATTCTAAAGGAGAATGAGATTCTCTCTCAGCATTACTCCTCCGTATACACCATAGCACGATGGTATATCGGGGCGGAGCAATAGCACCCTATGTGATATGGTGTGCTCTATGATGAGTACTACTGAGTTTCCTATTTCCTTTTGGGAGTTATGCACTTGAGAAGATGCATACCTATTGAATAGGGTTCAAATCAAATCAGTTGCCTACCACTTCATATGTAATATGGAAAGGGAAGAGCCCATATCTTAAGTTTGTTAAGATTTGGGGTTGTCCGGCCTATGTCTAAAAAGAAAAATCCGGACAAGCTAGAGGCAAAGTCACATCTGTGGAAGTTTGTTGGATATCCCAAACATACGTAAGGGAATATCTTCTACCTAACCGAGGAACAAAAATGTTTTGTTTCTCAACATGCCACCTTTGTGAAAGGGAATTTCTTGTGAAGAAATTACTGGACATGAGGTAGAACTGGAAGGAGTTCCAGCTATACAAACTACAGCAGATGATTTGGTAGAACCAAAGGATTCAATAGTTTCCAACGAACCTCAGCCTCTCCGCCGATCTAGTAGGGTTCCTCACCCACCTGAGAGATACTTCGGTTTCTCGATGACAGTGGGAGCGAGGATTGCTTCATGAGATGATGACCCAACTAGTTTCGAGCTGGCCATCAGGAGTGGGACTCTGTAAGAATGGCTGGATGCTTAACGATCTGAGATGGAATCCTTATACACCAACAAAGTATTGACTTTGGTTGCTTTATCTGAAGGGTTAAATCCCCATCAGGAGCAAGTATATCTTGAGAAGATTGCTTGGTGTACATGGAAAAGTTGAGACTTTCAAAGCTATGCTTAAGTCTATCCAGATCCTACTTGCTATGGCTACATAGCATGACTACGATATCTAGCGGTTGTGTGTCATGACTGCTTTTCTAAATGATAATTTAGAATAGAGCGTCTATAAGTACACAGCCAGAAGGCTTCGTAGACAGTGGGAGCAGCGGAAACGTGTGCAAGATGTTTTATGTGATAAATCAGGCATCGCGGAGTTGGAACATCTGTTTTGATGTGGTAGTCAAAGAGTTTGACTTCATCAAAATGGTAGATGAACCTTGTATATACAGAAAGGTACTAGGGAGTATGGTAGTGATCCTCGTAAAGTACGTGGATGACAAACTCTTGATAGGGAAGTAGTTTCCTATGCTACGCTCGGTTAATCTCCGCTTATCACAAGGATTCTCCATATAGGATCAAAGTGATACCTACTAAATCCAGGGTTTTGGATCTATGAGATAGATCTAATTGGATGTTAGAATACTCACTAGTTGCAGTGAGATGGTATCAATCGATCCTGGGGAGAATCACTGGAAAGGTTCCAGAGTGATAAGGACGACTGAATGTCAGTCGCAGGCATTGTCTTTACCCTCAATAGAGGGACGGTATGTTGGAAGAGTTCCAAGCTAGATACCATGACTTACTAGACGATTAAAGGCAAGATACATCGTTACCAAGGATGCTACCAAAGAGGAAGTCTGGATATATATAAGTTCATGAGATGAACTTCGTTCCTACCATTGTGTGACAATGGAGTTGTGGCTTATGCCAAGGAACGCACGTCCCATCAGTGATCCAGACATATTCTAAGGCAGTATCACCTGATCATGGAGATGGTTGATCTCCAAGGGATCGAGGTTAGGAGAGTAGACTTAGAGGACAACACGGCGGATCCACTCACAAAGGCCTTCTCCCAGAGAGAGACTATTATGGGATGGTTGAGTATGAGATACTACAACCACTGTTATCAGATGGCCCTAGTGCAAGTGGGAGATTGTTAGTTATATGTATGCCCTAAGGCCATTACTATACATAGGATGTATATTGTAGTGGATGCTTGGACATATATAGGGAGGACTTTTTTGCTCGACATGATAGTATGCTATCTGGTTACACTTTACCTTAACGTGTACACTGATTGTCTCTTTGTTACATGTTGGTAAAGCCTTTAGGATGTGTACTTGACTACCTGGACTATGATGCAGATCATACTAGTGGGGACATGGTAGTCCATAAGTACATCCTTCAAGGTCCCTAGTCATGGGTGTATCGAGACGGGGCATCGATATACCAGAGTAGACTAGCGTATACCTTCTCGACCCATACAGATAGGCAATGGATGATCCCATATCCATTGTTGTTTGACATCAGAGATGATGTACGGGTGCTCAGTGGAGACTGGATACACTGGTCAGACTCACCGCGAACTCCCAGATGGTATTATACCATACGTTAGATGTCAGTTCTCTGGTGACACTGGTATAGAGTAGTCTGTTGACCCGAGATCGTCATAGAGTCTTATGTGATTCCCACTATGCTTTGGTTTCCATCATACCACGTCCAAGAGGGCATGCAAAAAGGTGGCTTTTAGGTACAGTCCCGAATCACATGGAGGCAATGAGCGATAGGAGGGGATTCGTCTCTCTCGGTATAGGGAGTTGATGTTGTGCCTTGTTCGATTGGCTATAACCGGAAATCCCTGGCCAGGGTTGCTCAGATTTTCTGGTAAATGTTATCAGTAGTTTTTCGAACTGTTATAGACCTCATATCGACACGACTTATCGAGCTACTGGGGTCAGACGTTTACCACCCCTAGGCGAGATATGCGACATATCAGACGACGAGACCGGAATGTACGGGAGTGTTACTGATTGGATTCACAGGAGAATGTACATGCTTTCTTGTTGATCTTCTGATCGCTCAATACCCGGGTGGCCGTTACGTTTAGCAGACCGCTTGTGGCTTGTGGGTGTTTGATATGATCATCACCTACTGCCGGCGTATTGACTAGTCTTTAGAGTCCTACACAGGGGTTTCCTGGCTTAAGCGAAACGGAGTAGGAGCACATATGTGATATGTGCGGGACCGAGATTAATACGATATGAGATACCGTATTCTATTCTCACGATTCATGACATTGATCGGTTGTATGCGATATAGCCGGGTTATCGGATCAAGTGTTGATTCGATAAGTTGTTACACATGATATTAGTCCGTTATAGCCGGGTTATTAAATCAAGAGTTGATTTAATAATTTAATGTATAATTATATATTTGATATATTACATTACATTAACTAGTATTACCTCACTTATGATTTATTTTCTCACAAGATTGTGCACATTGTTTATATGTGATATATGCAAGTGTACATGTTTGTATCATGCTTGATGATACATACAAGATGGGTGTATGAGACTTGTATCAAGTTTAGGTTAAATTAGGGTTTACTTATTTCCTTAAGAATAACAAAAGAGAGGAGACTTTAGTCAATGTTATCAAGCTTGTAGAAGCTTGTATGCAACATTGACAAAGTCAATTCTTTTATCATTCCTTAGGATATTAGTTAACCCAACCCTTAACCTCATACTACGGTCAATTCTCTACATGAGTTAAGCATGATAGCTTAAATCACCCATGGTTACATTATTGAGGGAATTAATTCATATGATGAATGATTCTTTCTTTCTTTCTTCTTCTTCTTCATCAAGCTCCATGAAAAGCTTGCTAGCTCCAATGGTGCCATGAGAAAAAGTGTGAGAAAATCAATTCGAAAGTGAGCCCACTTCCTACTTCTTCATCCTCTACCACTTGCCATGTAGTAGAGTGTGTTCCCTTCACAAAGTTCATGACCTAGTGAAGGAATATCTTGAGTTAGTGTCTCTCCGACATAGATCATCTTCGGCCTCGAAGTCAATGACCTAGCCCGCTCATTTCTCCGAGGAAACCATCGCTAGAGTCCGGAGTTCACGATCGTAGCGAAGGGGACGTCTACACGGAGCTATTGAAGTGAAAGACCGGATCTACAAAGGTTGTAATCCCTTTCACTTAGTGTTAAAGTTGTTTACATGCTTGTTTTCGCTTAAATCCTTGTTTAAAGATCGGTCTTTGGGTTGTTCGGCACGGCTAATATTTTAATCGGGCATGGTTGATGCCTCGTAGACCCTTGTACGCGTGCCTAGCAAACCTACAAAACGTAACGCGTTCTGCTTTCTGTTGCGAAACTGCGTTGGGTTAAATTTCTGTAAAGTTAAGTGTTAGATCGTTTGCAATAGTCGTACGTAGTATAATTAGTACGTACAACTTTTGTTTTCATTATTTTGTCGTATCGGAATGTAGCCGTTTTCTTATAAAAGTTAATTCAATGTTAAATTTGAGTGCGGGAACTTCAGAGGCCGTAAGGAAAGGAAAAGGATTAGCGATTCCTGAGTAGTTACGACGTATTCCGGTGAGTAGACTAAACATCTACCGGGGGATCTTGTAAAGATGGCGTGATACGCCCGTAGTTTTGTTTAAATAAAAAATTAGACTTTTGTATGTTAATTTGATCATATGCATCCACATACATATAAATATACATCACCATGTTAGTAGTTGTTAGAACACTGCACAATTATCGACGAGTTATGCCGCATATGCGCATATATATACGTTACACTACACCTCGTCGATATTAACATGTCACTTTTACATTTAGTAATTATCCTGTTAAATATGATTCTATCATACCTTAAACATCATTAACAGTAGTACTTTGCATAAATGCCATCATGTTTTGTATTTAAATGTTCGAAGTTGATATAAGAGGAAATTGTATTACTGAGGATTTATGGTTTTGAGTTTTCCTATACTATTGCATAAATTCAGTGATTCTTCAAATTGATATGAGATGTCCACCATGAGATGCTGTTTTTATGAATTGGTTTTATTCCGGACCGAGTGGAGGAGATATACGGTCGCCTATTTTTGCGTTATCCAGACTGAGTGGGGGAGATATACAGTTGGATACATGGTGGACCCGGCCGAGACCGAGGGGTAGGATAGCCGCATTTGAGGTGGGGGAGCCTAGCAAGGTTACTCGATACTGTTGGATATATTGCCCTCAGAGTAAATTATTGGATCGCAGGCACGTGATTGCAATGATTGAGGGAGGACCTATACCGGTAGGACAGTCTTACTCTAGATGATTGTATACTATCTGGTTTGTCTCTATCATCGTGTTCATGCTTTAGGTGACATTGTGGTTCACTATTACACGTTGATGGAGAATAGTATGCTACCATGGTTTGTCTTTATCATCGTGTACTGCTTTAGGTGACCTTACAGGTCGCTATTACACGTTTATAGAGCCCTTAGGATTCTTGCTTGACTACCAGCAGTATGATGGCGATCATATACGTGAGAGTTGGGTGGTCTATAAGCACATCCTTAAAAGGTCCCTAGTCGTGGGAGTTTTCGAGACAGGGCATCGATACTCCAGAGTAGACTAGTGTATACAGTCGAGACCCCGACGAGGAGCGGTGGCCGGTCTCACAAGCCACTGGTGTCAGTTGGTTCACCTAAGATGTATACAGGTGCTCATTGTGTTATGAGTACACCGGTCATGACTCGCCGGGAACATGCTAGTTGGTATTATACCTGACGTCAGATAGCAGTTCCCTGGTGACAGGTGTACAGGTTAGTTCATCGACCTGAGATCTTTATTTGTCTCGTGTGAATTCCCACAGTGCTTTGATTACTACCCTACCACGGCTCAAAGGAGTCGTGCAAACAGGTTTTAGTTGGGTAAAGTCCCGAGCCACATGGAGGCAGTGAGAGGATCGGCAGGGGTTTCGTCTCTCCCGGTATTGGGGGTGAGATCGCGCTGTGTCTAGGAGAGCCATTACACGAAGTCCTTGGCCAAGGCAGGAGATTTACCGGTAGGTATTCCAGTAGTATCTCAGGGTGTTCTGGGCTACACTCCGACACGACTTGTACCGCATTTGGGGGTCTGACTTTGACCAACCCCCTAGGACCGCCATGCGATGCTCATAGACGAACGGACCGGACTGTACGGATATTGTCACTGACAGGCTCAGTAGGGTGTCGGGATGAGTTCGCTCATCGACCTTCCTTTCGGTCAATACCTGATGGCCCGTTACGTACGGCTAGTACCTCTGACGTGCTAGTGGTTAAATCCACAGCCAAAGTATTGACGAGTCTTTAGAGTCCCCCACAGACTGTTTCTCAAGTTTCGGGCGAAACGTTGTAGAGGCCGTATGGATTTATGGCAGGGTTCGAACATATGCATGCACTTGTGCACGTATCTTGATCGGACAGATCATACTAGTGGGCTTTGGTTTAAGCCGGATCCTAGTATTAGATTTGTTGGATTACTTTAGTCTCATCGCATTCGCATTCAGTCAGAATGCGGATGCAGGTATGTATATACAGGTGAGGGGTATCCTTATGATCCGTCACGAGTTTACTTTAGATGTTGCCGTATCTTTTTATTGTTGCAAACATTTGGATTAATATTTGTAAATGGAAATTATGAGCAAGAAATCATGATTACAAGCATTAATTGTGACACATGCACAAGTGATGACTTATGGTCTCTTTCTTTGTGCATGTGTCCCATTATGAGCTTGATTTGTGTTGATATGATAAGAGGAGAGAGAGAGGGGCTGCCATATGTGAGGCTTTGGTCTTGTATTTTTGACACTCTCTCACTCTCATTATCATTTTGCAACAACAAAAGGAAAAGAAAGAAAACTTCTTCTTCCTCCTCTTTCTTCTCTAACTCACCATTTCCATTAATGGCAACACCTTCAACCTCCATCCATGCAATGGATGCAAGAGACAAAGTGATCACAAACATTCTCTACAACACCTTGGATACGTCAGCTAGCACACTTTATGCCCGAGTTGCTTCGGACAAAGCGGGAGCCCGTAAAAAGACTCGAAGATGTGGTGCCCTTTCCGACGAGGAGATCGAGACCGGAGATGCCGCGAGGAGCTTGGGATAGTGGCCAAAGACCGAAGGACACGGATCGATCGGTATAGCTTTCCAACCCTTTCTCTAGTTGCTAGTTGTAGGTTAATGGTTCGATCCGGGTTTTTGAGCATATGATAGTGCCGGTTTCTTGTTTGAAAAGTTTTCGTTTCCGCATTTTGGCCTCGAAAAGACGGCCGGGGCGCTACCGTAGTCTTACATAGTATCAGAGCCACGCCATTAACCTTTACTAGCTTGCTCTAACGTATTTAAAACTTCGATCGGCCGAATTTTCCAAAACCGCGATTTCAAAAAGTGCAGTTTCTATCGAAATTTTTTTGTTGTCAAAAAATTATTTGGTGTATTGAAGAAATATGTGCAGGCATTTCTAAGAAAACTGAGAAATTTTGGTTCACTGTTGGCACTGTAGCGCCGCGGAACCGCGGCCGTACCCACGTTTTGGTCGCGGTTCCGCCGCCGTACAGTAATATTAGTGCACCAAACTTTCAGCAGTTCTCTCTGACTTAGAATTGTGGTTTCTGGTATTTTTATTTTGGGCCTAAATTTGTTTAAGTACTGGGTATTGTGCTTGGGGCCCACTTCGGGAAAATTTGTCGATCGAAAATTTAAATATATTAGTTCACAGTATTTACTTTATATCTGCGACCGTGAATGCCATTTGATCGGTAAATCCTGTCTAATTACTATAGCCCTTTTAGACGGATTTGCGAACGTGACATTCACGTTGATGTTCTGTGTTGTGCTATCATGTTGCGGATTAGTCGTGGTGGATAGCCTGGATGCAATGGTAGTACAGTTTGGTTGTATTTGTACATTTGATATTGGGGGGCGAGCGTCCGACATGTGGACTGCCGTCACTGCCTGTTTGTATATTATTCTTTTGGGGCACGACCGGGCTGAGGTCGATGTACCCGTTATATATATTTTACTTTCTGTACTAGGATTCCCCGCGTGGGGTGCACGGATGGCCGGGTTCTAGAGGGCAACGGGCCCGCATCTCATGGCTTTGAGACGGAGGGGGCTTCACTTTAGAATTGGTGGGCTATTCGCCGCACTCGTAGGGGGTACAGGTTGACCCAATAAGGGGTGCTCAAGTTACCGGATTCGTGAAGTGCTGGGTGTTAGTGTATATGCCGTAGAGGCCATTACTGTATCATACTAGTTTGTATATTACTTGATGGAAGCTTGGGATATTCACAGTTGCATATACAATCTTGCTCGAAATGGTAGTATGCTACTTGGTTTGTCTATGCTTTAATATGTGCATGTGTTTTTTTAGCATATTGCTGTTATACATATTAGTAGAGCCCTTAGGATCTTTTTGGTTACCAGCGTTGTGATGGCGCTCACACTCGTGGGAGCTGGGTGATCTATAAGCACATCCTTATACAGGTCCCTAGTCGTTGGACTATCGAGACAGGGCATCGATACTCCGGAGTAGACTAGCGTATGTGCTTCTCATCCCAGTGTGGGAGACGGTCTGTCCCACAGCCGTCAGTACGTCGTACTTGAGATAGTATACGGGTGCTCGTTGGGTTACGAGTACACTGGAAAGGACTCGTCGGGAACTGTTGGTTGGTATTATACCTATCGTCAGCTATCAGTTCCCAGGTGACATGAGTACATCTTAGTCCGCTGACTTGACACTGTCACTTCGCCTCGAGTGTGTTCCCACTGCACTTGGATTATTACCCTACCCCGGCACAAATGAGTCGTGCAAACAGGTAGTTTTTGGGTACAGTCCCGAAGCACTTGGAGGCAGTGACAGTTAGACAGGATTCGTTTCTCCCGGTATTGGGGGTTGACATCGCGCTGTGTCTAGGAGAGCCATTACACGAGTAGTCCCTAGCCAGGGCAAGCGAGATATACTGGTAGGTTTCCAGTATTATCTCAGGGTGATCTGGGCTTCACTCCGGCACGACTTGTACCGCTATTAGGGGACTGACGTTCACTGCCCCCTAGGCCCGCCATGCGATGTATCAGACGAACAGACCGGACTGTACGGAGATTGTCACTTACAGGCTCAGTAGGAGTTCAGATGGGGTTCACCTCGTCTGTCTTCTTATCGACATCTACCTGGGGACCGTTACGTACAGCTAGTGCCGCTTGCGGTCTGTGGTTAAACCCACTGCCAGCGTAGTGTCGAGTCTTTAGAGTCCCACACAGAGAGCTATTCGCCTTTAGGCAAAATGAGTAGAGGTCGCATGGTTTTGCGACAGGGTTTGTTCACATTTGCGCACTTGTGCACGTTTGCTGTCCGAACAGTTTATACTAGCGGGCTTTGGTTTAAGCCGTATCCTAGTATATGATTTGAGATTGGTTTTTCTCATCGTGTTCGTGTTCCTCGGATCACGAATGCGGGTACGTATGCACAGTTGTTTGAGATAGAGGGAGAGGACTTTGATTAGGGTTAATGGCTATTGTCATTTTACTAACCCTAATGATTATGTGTGTGTTATAGTTAATTGATAATTAGTTTAAATAATTGTGCATGGTTATGGATGTTGACCATTTGACCTTATTGACTTGTTGACCTAGGTTGACACTTTGACCATCATCATTTCTTTTGGAAGATGCTTTTTGATCCTTGCAAATTGAAATGATAATGGTCATATCATGATTGACCATGACAATTATCTAGCTAATTATTTAATTAAAATAATACACATATACTTGTGAGAATGGTTCAATTATTCTCATTCTATCATATCTTTTCTCTCTCTTGTTCTTCCTCTCCCTCAAGCTCTCTCCCTCTCATGTGTTGAGAAACACTTGAGCTTGAGAAAAACTCTCCCTTGATCTTCTCTACTCTCATCTAGGGTTCAAGTATTAGCACTTCTTGCACCCTAGTTACTCCTAGCTTGGAGTTGAATCCAAAGGTTGAGGCTTTCGGGTGGATCTTTCTTTGACGGGAGAAGACGACAAGGTGAGCTCCTTCCACTACTTCTAGGAGCAAGGAGAGAAGGACAAAAAGACCAAAGGTATAACCTTTCTAGCACTTAGCTAGTTACTAGTTAGCTTTAGCAAGTTTTTGTTTAGAAAAGATCCTTCTAAGGATAGTCCATGTTGCCTAAGCTCATAAAAATCCATTTTTTATTTCGTTTTCCGCCTCCCCGTAAGCACCGGGGTGGGCAACGTGGACTTACAGTGGTATCAGAGCCTAACTAAACATAAACTAGCTAAGTAGTGAAGTGTGTCGAAGTTCGAAACCGAAAAAATCGAAAAACCAAGATTTCAAAACCCTAGTTTTCTGTTAAATTTTTTTCTGGTCAAAACAGAATTTGTTGTACTCCTAAAATCGTCTCATGTTTTTTTAAATATAGCCACCAAAAACGAGCAAGTGAATCGACCATAATGCCGCGGTTCCGCGGCAATAACAAGCTATTGCCGCACAACCGCGGCCGTCTAGGCTCCTCACTTGGTCGAGTTTGGTCTAGTGTATTTCTGACTTGGTTTTAGGATTTTTCAGATGGTTTATTTGTGCCCAGATTTTCCAGAATAGAAATTTACTTTTGCGGGCCTATAAATCCGTATTTTTTTCGAACTTCAATATACTTTGACTACAAAGGTTATATCTGTGATGTTTGCATGTATTGAACGTCGGCTAATCGTTATATGTCGATTAGTCGGGGTTATACATCTCTGTGATCTGTGTTTGATACTGGTTTGTGTATATGAATGGGTTGGATTGTCGCGGGTGAATAGCCGGGGTGGATGTGAGATGAGTGTTGCTTTTCTTTCATTCATTTGTAATATGTAATTTAATGTAATATTATTATTTTTTTGGCCGCACAACCGGGTCGGGGTTGTAGCCGTCATTGTATAATTATTTTTACTGTTTTTGCTCCTAGGATAGACCCATGGAGGGGGTGCACAAACTACCGGGTATCTCGAAGTGCCGAGTTGCCTACTCACGGTGGTGAGGGAGGTTGCTTCGCTTCGGATACTTGGCGGGTAGTTTGCCGCACCCGTAGGGGTCTTGGGTGGGGTATTTGGCTATTCACCGCGACCGTGTAATCCGCTTTTCGTTGCAGGCTCGAACGGATTGCGGATCCCTAGTATATCCAATGTATTCATCTGTGATCTGTAATGTCTATCATTGCTATATATTTATATAAGATAACTATTTAGGCGTTGCTTATGTTTTACAGCCGCGCTAGCCCAGCCCCCGCTCTGTCGTTAGTTAAGTAACCTAACGGGTGATGACGGGGCCCCGTGGCGAATGCGAATGGCATAAGCGTACATCATATTTTGGTTGTTTTCTGCAATGGTAGGATTAAATGATGGGATGCATTAAAAGAACTAATGCAAGAAAATAAACCAAGAAAAAGTCGATTGGAACACTTTGAAAACCACTCGGTTCTTTTCAAAACTAAACTTTTAAACACGGAGCTTGAACCACTCCTTTTAAAAGCTATCTCGTTCCATCGATTATATCAAGGTCACTACGTTCACGGTTTCGCCAAAACCATCCGTAGCACTCCATCATTTCAGTTAAATATACGGTAGTATTCAAGCTATGTATTTTGACCTCACGCCAAGGCATAGTGATTGGTAGCTACCGGATATTTATCTGTTGCATAGATAGAATGCGTTGGTTTGAGACAGTCGTACTGCCATTTTGGCCTACGTCAAGGGTAGGTACGGGTGGGTTCAAATTAACCAGGATAATGATGGGAAGAACTTGACATGTGACTTATGACATTTTGACCTCACGCCAAGGTCATAAGAGCATAGGGCAAAAATCCACATCGCGAGTTTCATAAGTACTGAAACTTGCTAGCTTTGCATACCATTTAGAGTGTGATGATTCTGGTAGGATTCCTTCGGTTTTATCACGCGATGATATTTGGATCCTGATCCTACTGCGAGTATATGCTACTCCTCGGGAAAACTCTCACTTAACGATCAATGCTATAAACTTAGTAGGTGTCTAGAAAGGTGCTAGCGGGGCTACGCCCATAGGGAAAAGAGGTTACTTAATTAAGGAACTTCGAGAAAGCGTTGGAAAACCTCCCTCGAAGTACCGACACTGGCCTGGCTGAACGGTTAAGCAAGTATTGTACTGTGAGAGTGATCCTGACTAATCCTTTCTTTACGGTTTGAGAATGGATTCGAGAGACAGTGGGAGCCATCCAGTTTAGAAAAATTAAAAACCACTCTAAACTTGCAAGAGCATCATGCTAAAGTGTTTCTTTTCTCTCTCCTAATTGCAGCGACCATTCAAGATGACCGGACTTAAGTTATTACTAGATAAAAACATATTGACAGGGCCAAACTACAAAGATTGGCTCAGGAATGTCAAGATGTCAATCACTTACGACAAGTTGGGGTATGTCCTTACCACCAAAGCACCCCTTGTCCTAGGTCCCACCTCCAGCGTCGCGGATAAGGAAATCCGTAAGACATGGGAGATAGATTGCGCGAAGGCCAAATGCCTCGTATTAGCCTCGATGGATAATGAACATCAGAGGAGGCACGAGAATATGGACCTAGAGTCCATATTTCTTCATACAAAAGAACTGTATGGGGAGCAGTCTCGTATCGCAAGATACGAAGTGTCGAAGAAGTTGTTTTCGGCAAGGTTGGCCGTCGGATTATCGGTAGCGGAACACGTGCTTAAGATGATTGGCTACATTGAGGAGCTCGCGGACCTTGGGACCACGTTGGAGAATGAACTCTATACTGATTTAATTCTCCAGTCCCTTCCTTCCACTTACGCCCAGTTTATTCTGAACTTCAACATGCAAGGAAAGAAGGTAGAACTTTCCGAACTTCTGAACATGTTGAGGAGTGCTGAGGGCACCTTACAGAAAGGTAGGGAGACATCCACTTTGTTTGTAGGAGGATCTTCCTCTTCTAGATCCAGGGCAAAAGCCAAGGGTAAGAAGAAGAAAGCCCCCGCCAAATCAAGAGGCGGTGTCGGTAAAGTGGATACGAAGGTAAAAGGTAAAGCAACAAAGATAGCGGGGAAGCTAGTGGGGAAGGAAGAATGCTTCTATTGTCACAAAAGTGGTCACTGGAAACAGGATTGCAAGGCTTGGAAAGCCAGAACACAGGATTTGAAGCGAGTTGCAGCTTCAGCTTCAGGTGTGTATGTTATTGAAAACTGTCTATCAATAAACTCTACTTCCTGGGTATTGGATACCGGATCAGGATCTCATATCTGTAATTCTTTGCAGGCGTTGAGAAAGCGTAGAGTTTTGAAGGCAGGTGACATGACCCTCAGAGTTGCGAACGGTGCTAGCATGGATGCTGAGGCCGTGGGGGACTATCACATGGGATTGTCGGATGGACATTTTTTGATTTTGCGTAGTTGTTATTATGTACCAAATGCAACCTGTAATATCATTTCTGTATCTTTATTATCTAAAGAAGGTTATGAATTTGCATTTGTAAGTAATGTAGTGAACATTCACCTTAATCAAGCTTTGATTGGGTCAGGTACATTGAACAACGGTATATACGTATTAAACCAACCACAGATTTTCAATGTCCAGAATACACACAAAAGAAAGTCTCCAGAAATCAATAAAACTTTCTTATGGCATTGTAGACTGGGTCACATCAATGAGAGAAGGTTGACTAAGTTACATGCAGAAGGATATTTGGATCCGTTCGAATATCAATCGTATGCAACTTGTCAATCCTGTCTCAAGGGAAAGATGACAAAGGCTCCGTTCACTGGACACGGAGAAAGAGCGAGCGAGCTCTTGGGACTCGTACACAGCGACGTGTGCGGTCCAATGTCTACACATGCACGAAGCGGTTTCTTACTTCATTACTTTTACGGATGATTTCTCAAGGTTCGGACATGTCTTCTTAATGAAGCATAAATCCGAAGCTTTTGATAAGTTCCAGGAATATAAGAATGAAGTAGAAAAACAAACAGGCAAAAGTATAAAGACACTGAGATCCGATCGAGGTGGTGAATACTTGAGTGCCGAGTTCCTGGGTTACTTAAAAGAGAATGGAATTCTCTCTCAGCTTACTCCTCCATACACTCCGCAACATAATGGTGTATCGGAAAGACGGAACCGAACCCTATTGGATATGGTACGGTCCATGATGAGTAATGCTGAATTGCCGCGATCGTTTTGGGGATATGCACTAGAATCAGCTGTATACCTTTTGAACCGGGTTCCAACTAAGACTGTGCCTACTACACCATATCAGATGTGGTGTGGGAAGAAACCCTATCTTCAATACCTGAAGATTTGGGGATGTCCAGCTTTTGTAAAAAAGCAGCATGCGGACAAGCTCGAGGAACGCTCAGTACTGTGCAAGTTTGTGGGATACCCAAAGAACTCCAGGGGGTATCTTTTCTATTACGCAGAGGAACAAAAAGTCCTTGTTTCTCGTAATGCCCATTTTCTGGAACATCAGTTCTTAGAAAAAGAAATAAGTGGGAGCGCAATAGAACTGGAAGAAATTCCAGAACCACAAGCTATTACTGAAAGCTTAGTAGAACCAGAGGGTTCGAGAGATCAGGACATTCCCACGCCACTCCGCAGGAGTAGTAGGCAGTCTCATCCGCCGGAGAGATACTACGGTTTTCCCATTGACGGGGATAGAGAGGATTGCATCATAGACTGTGATGAGCCTACTAGCTTCCAGCAAGCCATTCAGAGCGTCGACTCGGTAAAATGGCTGGATACAATGCGGACCGAGATGGAGTCCATGTACACCAACAAAGTATGGACGTTGGACATTGCTCCAGACGAGGTAAAACCCGTAGGATGCAAGTGGATCTTCAAAAGGAAGATTGATGTAGATGGACAGGTTGAGACCTATAAAGCTAGACTGGTAGCAAAGGGTTTTCGTCAGCGACCTGGTTTGGACTATGACGAAACCTTTTCTCCAGTAGCTATGCTGAAATCCATTAGGATCCTTCTTGCCATTGCTGCCTTCCACGATTATGAGATTTGGCAGATGGACGTAAAGACAGCTTTTCTAAATGGTCATTTAGAGGAGTGTGTCTATATGGATCATCCAGAGGGTTTCATTCAGAGTGGGAGCAGCGGAAAGGTGTGCAAGTTGCTTAAGTCCATTTATGGACTAAAGCAGGCATCGCGGAGTTGGAACATCTGTTTTGATGAGACGGTCAAAGAATTTGGCTTTATCAAAAATCCAGATGAACCATGCATCTATTGTAGATTTGTAGCGAGAACTGTAGTATTCCTCGTTTTATACGTGGATGACATTCTCTTAATAGGAAATGACATTCCTATGCTACAATCTGTCAAGGGGTTCTTGTCATACAGGTTCTCCATGAAAGACCTGGGTGATGCCTCTTACATTCTGGGTATCCGGATCTACCGTGACAGATCCAAGAGGATATTAGGACTTTCGCAGTCCAGGTACATCGACGCCATACTAAAGAGATTCAGTATTGAAGATTCCAAGCGCGGTAATCTACCGGCTTGTCACGAGATCACCCTCTCCAAAGAGATGTCTCCCAAGAATGATTTGGAGAGGGATCGCATGTCTATTATACCCTACGCTTCTGCGGTAGGCTCTATAATGTATGCGATTTTGTGTACCAGACCGGATGTGGCTTATGCATTGAGTGTGGTAAGCAGGTATCAGTCAAACCCAGGGGAGAAACATTGGATAGCAGTAAAGAACATTCTCAAGTACCTGAGAAGGACTAAGGAGATGTTCTTGGTGTATGGCGGAAAAGACCTGCAGATTGAGGCCTTTGCTGACTCCAGCTTCCAGAGTGACAAGGATGATTCCAAGTCCATGTCGGGTTTTGTCTTCACCCTCAATGGAGGGGCAGTGTGTTGGAAGAGTTCCAAACAGGAAACCGTTGCAGATTCGACGATGGAAGTGGAATACATCGCTGCATCTGATGCCGCAAAAGAAGCTGTCTGGATGAGGAAGTTCTTGAGAGAACTTCAGGTGGTTCCGTCCATTGTTGACCCAATACCTCTGTATTGCGACAACAACGGGGCTATAGCTTTAGCGAAGGAACCCAGATCCCATCAGAAATCCAGACACATCTTAAGGCGGTATCACCTGATCAGGGAGATCGTGGATCGCCAGGAGATCGAGGTCCGGAGAGTTGCATCAGAGGATAACACAGCAGATCCATTCACCAAGGCCTTGCCCCTGACTCAGTTCGAGCGGCTGATCGAGATGATAGGTCTTCGATACGCCAGTACATGGCCTTAGTGCAAGTGGGAGATTGTTAGTGTATATACCCTAGAGGCCATTACTGTATCATACTAGTTTGTATATTACTTGATGGAAGCTTGGGATATTCACAGTTGTATATACAATCTTGCTCAAAATGGTAGTATGCTACTTGGTTTGTCTCTGCTTTAATATGTGCATGTGTTTCTTTTAGCATATTGCTGTTATACATATTAGTAGAGCCCTTAGGATCTTTTTTTTATTACCAGCGTTGTGATGGCGCTCACACTCGTGGGAGCTGGGTGATCTATAAGCACATCCTTATACAGGTCCCTAGTCGTTGGACTATCGAGACAGGGCATCGATACTCCGGAGTAGACTAGCGTATGCACTTCTCATCCCAGTGTGGGAGACGGTCTGTCCCACAGCCGTCAGTACGTCGTACTTGAGATAGTATACGGGTGCTCATTGGGTTACGAGTACACTGGACAGGACTCGTCGGGAACTGTTGGTTGGTATTATACCTATCGTCAGTTATCAGTTCCCAGGTGACATAAGTACAGCTTAGTTCGCTGACTTGACACTGTCACTTCGCCTCGAGTGTGTTCCCACTGCACTTTGATTACTACCCTACCACGGCTCAAAGGAGTCGTGCAAACAGGTAGTTTTTGGGTACAGTCCCGAAGCACTTGGAGGCAGTGACGGTTAGACAGGATTCGTCTCTCCCAGTATTGGGGGTTGACATCGCGCTGTGTCCAGGAGAGCCATTACACGAGTAGTCCCTGACCAGGGCAAGCGAGATATACTGGTAGGTTTCCAGTATTATCTCAGGGTGTTCTGGGCTTCACTCCGGCATGACTTGTACCGCTATTAGGGGACTGACGTTCACCGCCCCCCTAGGCCCGCCATGCGATGTATCAGACGAACAGACCGGACTGTACGGAGATTGTCACATACAGGATCAGTAGGAGTTCAGATGGGGTTCATCTCGTCAGTCTTCTTATCGACATCTACCTGGGGACCGTTACGTACAGCTAGTGCCGCTTGCGGTCTGTGGTTAAACCCACTGCCAGCATAATGTCGAGTCTTTAGAGTCCCACACAGAGAGCTATTCGCATTTAGGCAAAATGAGTAGAGGTCGCATGGTTTTGCGACAGGGTTCGTTCACATTCGCGCACTTGTGCACGTTTGCTGTCCGGACAGTTTATACTAGCGGGCTTTGGTTTAAGCCGGATCCTAGTATATGATTTGAGATTGGTTTTTCTCATTGTGTTCGTGTTCCTCGGATCACGAATGCGGGTGCGTATGCACAGTTTTTTGAGATAGAGGGAGAGGACTTTGATTAGGGTTAATGGCTATTGTTATTTTACTAACCCTAATGATTATGTCTGTGTTATAGTTAATTGATAATTAGTTTAAATAATTGTGCATGGTTATGGATGTTGACCATTTGACCTTATTGACTTGTTGACCTAGGTTGACACTTTGACCATCATCATTTCTTTTGGAAGATGCTTTTTGATCCTTGCAAATTGAAATGATAATGGTCATATCATGATTAACCATGACAATTATCTAGCTAATTATTTAATTAAAATAATACACATATACTTGTGAGAATGGTTCAATTATTCTCATTCTATCATATCTTTTCTCTCTCTTGTTCTTCCTCTCCCTCAAGCTCTCTCCCTCTAATGTGTTGAGAAACACTTGGGCTTGAGAAAAACTCTCTCTTGATCTTCTCTACTCTCATCTAGGGTTCAAGTATTAGCACTTCTTGCACCCTAGTTACTCCTAGCTTGGAGTTGAAGCCAAAGGTTGAGGCTTTCGGGTGGATCTTTCTTTGACGGGAGAAGACGACAAGGTGACCTCCTTCCACTACTTCTAGGAGCAAGGAGAGAAGGACAAAAAGACCAAAGGTATAACCTTTCTAGCACTTAGCTAGTTACTAGTTAGCTTTAGCAAGTTTTTGTTTAGCAAAGATCCTTCTAAGGATAGTCCATGTTGCCTAAGCTCAAAAAAATCTGTTTTTTATTCCGTTTTCCGCCTCCCCGTAAGCACCGGGGTGGGCAACGTGGACTTACACTGGGTGTTCCATTCACGTTGTTGAAGGGGACTGCCTCGCTTCACGTTTTGGCGGGTAACTTGTGTTGGATATGTATGCCCTAGAGGCCATTATTGTATAGTACTAGTTTGTATAATACATTTTGGAGGCTTGAGATATATATACGGGTTTACGACAGTCTTGCTCAATATAGTAGTATGCTACTTGGTTTGTTTCTATCTTAATATGAGTATATGTTTCTTTTAACATATCGCTAAAAACATATTGATGGAGCCCTTAGGATCTTTGCTTGACTATCGGCGTTGTGATGGTGATCACAATAGTAGGGGCTGGGTAATCTATAAGCACATCCATATTTTGGTCCCTAGTCATAGGATTATCGAGACAGGGCATCGATACTCCAGAGTAGACTGGTGCATACGCTTCTCGTCCCAGCAGGGGAGATGGTCTATCCCACAGCCATCAGTACGTCGTACTGGAGATAGTATGCAGGTGCTCGTTAGGTTACGAGTACACTGGACAGGACTCGTCCGGAACTGTTGGTTGGTATTATACCTATCGTCAGTTAACAGTTCCCAGGTGACATGACTACAGCTTAGTCCGTTGACTTGACACTGTCACTTCGCCTCAAGTGTGTTCCCACTGTTCTTAGATTACTACCCTACCACGGCTCTATTGAGTCGTGCAAACAGGTGGTAGTTGGGTGCAGTCCCGAAGCACTTGGAGGCAGTGACGGTTAGACAGGATTCGTCTCTCCCGGTATTGGGAGTTGATATCGCGCTGTGTCTAGGAGAGCCATTACACATAGTCGTCCCTGGCCAGGTCAAGTGAGATTTGCTTGTAGTGTTACCAGTAGTTTCTCAGGGTGTTCTGGGCTACACTCCGACATGACTTGTACCGCTATTAGGGGACTGACGTTTACCACCCCCTAGGCCCGCCATGCGATACTCTAAGACGAACAGACCGGACTGTACGGAGATTGTCACATTCAGGCTCAATAGGAGTTCGGATGGGTTCACCTCATCAGTCTTCTTATCGGCATCTACCTGGGGACCGTTACGTACAGCTAGTACCGCTTGCAGCCTGTGGTTAAACCCACTGCCAGCGTAGTGTCGAGCCTTTAGAGTCCCACACAGAGGGTTATTCGCCTTTGGGCAAAACAGAGTAGAGGTCGCATGATTTTGCGACGGGGTTCGTTCACATCTGCGCACTTGTGCACGTTTGGTGTCCGTGTAGTTATTACTAGCGGGCTTTGGTTTAAGAATGATCCTAGTATTTTTTTTGGGATTGGTTTCGTCTCATTGTATTCGTGTTCCTCGGAACACGGATGCAGGTGTGTATGCACAGTTGAGAGAGGCGAGGCAGAGGATTCTCATTAGGGTTGTTGGCCGTTGACTTTTTCCAAACCCTAATGAGAAAGAGAAATATGATTAATAGTATTAATTAAAGATAATTGTGTCATGGTTAGGGATGTTGACCATTTGACTTTGGTTGACTTGTTGACCTATGTTGACATATTGACCATCATCATTTCACATGAAAGATGCTCCTTGATTCTTGCAAAATTCATTTAATGTGAAATGATAATGGTCATTCCAAATGAACCATCACATTTTCTTTAATTATTATTGTTATTTTCATAATTCTCTCATAGGAGAGTATGGTTGCAAAAAACACTCTCATTCTCTCTTGCTCTTTCTCTGTCATGTTTGGAGCTCTCCCTCTTCCTCTCATAGCTTAAGTGTTCCATGTGTTGGAAATCATAAACTTTTGAGACAAAACCATCAAGACTCATCTCTACTCTTTCTAGAGTTCTTTGTCTATCAAACCTAGCACTCTAGTTACCTCTTGGTTGAGGTAGGAACTCATGTTCGAGGCCCTCGGGTGGATCTATCTTCGGCAAAGAGAAGACGACGAGGAGGAGCCGTTCAAACCACTACAAGGAGCAAGCAAGGAGGAGAACCATAACAAGAAGAGAAGGAGTTCAAGATCTAGGTATAACCATTTTACATAGTAGCTAGAACTTGTAGTTTATGTGTTAGTTTTTGTTTAGCAACGATCCATCATGGATGGTCCATGTCACCTTGTGAGAAAATTTTGATTTTTACCTATTCCGCCTCCCCGAAAGAACCGGGGTGGGTAACGTGGACCTAACAGTGGTATCAGAGCCAAGCTAAACAACAACTAACTGTTAGCAAAGTGTTTAGAACTTTGATCCGGGAAAAAATCACGAAAACATGTCAAAAACCATACTTTCTGCCGATTTTTAAAGCTGCTCTAAAAATTATTCCACATGCCTTAAAAATCGGTGCAGTGTTTTCTAGGAACATGCAAGAAAAACGAGCCCACGACTTGGTCAACTCGCCACGGAAGCGCGGCGAAACCACGCGTTTCGCCGCGGATCCGCGGCTGAGTTTACTCGGCCGCGACTCCAATTTCTTGCAGATTGCTCAGTTTGGTGTTTTGGGATTTTTAAGATGTTTTGTTTCTGCCCAGTTTTTCCAGAGAACAATGTTGTGTTTGGGGGTAGTTACAAATTGGTATTTTGATCGAAGTTCTACAAACTCTTGCTAAATGGTTATATCTGTAATGTGATATATGCACTGAACGTCGACTAATCGCTATACGTCGATTAGTGGGGGTTGTGCATATCTGTGATCTGTAATGTTGTTGGATTGTGTATATGAACTTGTTGGATTATCGCGGATGAATAGCCGGGGTTTTGTGAGATGAGAGTTTCTTTATCTTTCATTTGATGTAATATGTAAATTGATGTAATATTATTTTTATGGCCACACATCCGGGATGAGGTTGTAGCCGCCATTGTATATTATTTCTTTTACTATTTTTGCTCCTAGGATAGACCCAAGGTGGGGTGCACAAACTACCAGGTACATTGAAGTGCTGCGTGGCCTACTCACATTATTGAGGGAGGCTGCTTCACTTCGGGTATTTGGCGGGCAGTTTGCCGCACCCGTAGGGGTCTACGGTGGGGTTTGGCTATTCATCGCGACCGTGTAATATGTCTTTCGTTGCAGGCTCGAACGAAACGCTGATTCCTAGCATATCCAATGTGTTCATCTGTGATCTGGATTGGCTATCATTGCATCTGACGAATGTATATATTTATATATGATATTTAGCAGGCGTTGCTTATGTTTTGCTTCCGCGCTAGTCCAGCCCCCGCTCTGTCGTTAGTTAAGTAACCTAACGGGTGATGACGGGACCCCGTGGCGAATGCGGATGGCATAAGCGTACGCCATATTTTTGTTGTTTTCTGCAATGGTAGGATTAATTGATGGGATGCATTATATTAATGCAAAGAAAAAAAACAAACCTAAAAGACGTTGTTGGAACAATTTTCAAAAAGTTCTTATTGCAAGGACATTCTCTTTTGTTTTGCATAGAGGTATTCGGTTATGAATGCCCAGCACCTCATTCGATGAGGCAAGGGCCGAGATCCCTTCATCGGGAGTGACCTCTTGGACAAAAGTTTTCGTCAGGGTAATAACTTCACTATAGTCGATTATTCTTGCTTTGCATCGAGGTATTCAGTTTGGAATATCCTGCACCTCATTCGACGAGGAAAGAGCCGAGATCCCTTCACAGGGAGTGACCTCTTTAGCAAAAATTTTCGTCACTATAGTTTTAAAAAGGTTATCAGGTTCCTTCAACGGTATCAAGTTCATTACATTAACGGGTTTTTTGCCAAAAACCCAGCCGTAGCCTTCCGTCATTTCCTACAAGTACTACTTAGTATTCGAGCTACGTATTTTGTTATTGTCAAGGCGTAGTGATCGGTAGCTAAGTATTGCTTGTTTGCAGTTTTATTTTTCAGATTATTTAGGACAGTCGCATAGCTATGTTGGCATTGTCAAGAGATATGCAGGTGGGTCTAAGTTAATCAAGATAATGACGGTTCGAACTTGACTAGCGGTTTATGATATGTTGGCATTGTCAAGGTCAAAAACCGTTAGGTGAAAAAATCCACATCGGGAGTTTCTAAAGAAACTGAAACTTGCAGATTTAGCATACCTTCTGGAGTGTGGTGACTAGAGTGGATTCCAACTAGGTCATCACACAATGATAGTTGGATCCCGATCCCACTGATGAGTTGGATTACTCTCGGGAGATTATTTCACTTAACAATCAATGCTATAAACCAAGTAGGTGTCTAGAACGGTGTTAGCGGGGCTACGCCTCCAGGGAAAAGAGGTTATTTAATTAAGGAACTTCACGAAAGCGTTGGAAAACCTCCCTCGAAGTACCACCACTGGCCTGGCTGAAAGGTTAAGCAAGTATTGTGACATGCGATTAATCCTGACTAGTTCTTCTTTTAGGGTTTGATGAAGAATTCGAGGAAACAGTGGGAGCCATCCTGGTTAAATAAATTAATAAACCAATCTAATCTTGTAAGAGCGCACGCTGAGTGTTTCTTTTCTCTCTCTCCAGGTAGCAACCATTTCACGCCCTAATCAAGATAATAAAATGTATCGCTTGACCGATCCGAATTCTTTTTCGGGGCTCGGGAACGTCGGTTCGGCTCTAACTTGTGACAACCATCATAAGTATGAGCAAGGGAAAGAGGATTGTATAGATTCCAAGGATACCCAGTTGAAGAAGCAGCATAGTTTTGCATCTACTTCAGGTGTTCTTGTAATTGAGAACTGCTTTACGGTCAGCCCTACCTTCTGGGTACTTGATACCGGATTAGGATCTCCTATCTGTAATTTATTGCAGGGACTGAGAAAAAGTAGGAAAGTTGCACCTGGTGATATCTCGCTCAGGGTAGCGAACGGAGCACAAGTTAATGCTGCAGCCGTCGGTGAATATCACCTAGTGTTGCCAAATGGCAATACTATGATTTTGAACGATTGCTACTATGTACCTTCCATGGTTGGCAACATCATATCAGTTTCTTTACTCAATAAAGATGGGTATAAGTTTGTTCTTGATAGAAATATCATGAACATTTACCTTCATAAGGTACTGGTTGCAGAAGGTACACTGTGTAATGGTATCTACGTTCTAAATCAGAATACAGTTCTCAATGTACAAAACTTACGCAAGCGGAAGAGTTCAGAGACGAATGAATCCTACTTATGGCATTGTAGACTTGGTCATATCAGAGAGAAAAGACTAAGTAAGTTGCATAAAGATGGACTCTTGAATACGTTCGAGTTTTCATCTTATGAAACTTGTCAGTCTTGTCTCAAAGGAAAGATGACCAAATCTCCAGTTCACCGGACATGGAGAAAGGACAGCAGAGCTCTTGGGACTCATACACAATGATGTATGTGGTCCAATATCTATACATGCAAGGGGGTAGGTTCTCGTACTTCATCACATTCACTGACGATCTCTCTAGGTTCGGATATGTGTATCTGATGAAACACAAATCTGAAAGTCTTGAGAAATTCAAGGAATTCAGAAACGAAGTAGAGAACTAGACAGGCAAAAATATCAAGATCCTCCGGTCTGATAGAGGAGGGGAGTACTTAAGCAAGGAATTCCTAGATTATTTAAAAGAGAATGGTATTCTCTCTCAGCATACTCCTCCTTATACACCACAGCACAACGGTGTATCGGAGAGGAGGAATCATACCCTATTGGATATGGTTCGCTCCATGATGAGTAATGCTGAGTTACCTCTTTCATTCTGGGGACTTGCGCTAGAAACAACAGCATACTTACTGAATCAGGTTCCATATAAATCTGTGCCTAAGACTCCATATGAAATATGGAGTGGTAAAAAACCGTATCTTGAACGTATTAAGATATGGGGTTGTCCGGCCTATATAAAAGTAAAAAATCCGGACAAGCTTAAGGCACGGTCAGTTTTGTGCATGTTTATGGGATATCCTAGAAATTTTCTGGGATATCTGTTCTACCACGCTGAGGAACAGAAGGTGTTCGTTGCTCGTCGTGCCACTTTTTTAGAGTGGAAATTTCTTTCAAAAGAAATAAGTGGGAGCACAGTAGAACTGGATGAAATATCTGATCCACAAACTCAAACTGAGGATTTAGCAAAACCAGAAAATTCAATTGTCCCAGACGAACCTCAGCCACTCCGCAGATCTGGTAGGATTTCTCATCCGCCTGAGAGATACTATGGTTTTCTCATTGACGGGGATCGAGAGGATTGCATCTTGGAAGAAGATGACCCTACCATTTTCAGGCAGGCCATTATCAGTAGGGACTCTGATAAGTGGCTGGATGCTACGCAATCCGAAATGGAGTCCATGTACACCAATAAAGTGTGGACCTTGGATATTGCTCCACCTGGGGTAAAACCCGTTGGATGCAAATAGATCTACAAAAGGAAACTTGGTGTAGATGGGCAGGTGGAAACCTATAAGGCTAGACTCATTGCAAAAGGTTTTTGTCAAAGACCTGGTGTGGACTATGACGAAACTTTTTCTCCAGTGGCTATGCTCAAATCCATTCGGATCCTACTTGCCATTGCAGCCTTCCATGACTATGAAATCTAGCAGATGGACGTTAAAACAGCTTTTCTAAACGGCTGTTTGGAAGAGTGTGTTTACATGGATCAGCCAGAAGGTTTCGTAGGTAGTGGGAGCAGCGGGAAGGTGTGCAAGTTGCTTAAATCCATCTATGGATTAAAGCAGGCATCGCGGAGCTGGAAAATCTGTTTTGATGAGGCAATCAAGGAATTTGATTTCATCAAGAACGAAGATGAACCTTGTGTCTATAAGAAGATTGTAGGACAAACTGTCGTGTTCCTAGTCTTGTACGTGGACGACATTCTTTTGATAGGAAATGACATTCCTATGCTACAATCGGTCAAGCTATTCTTGTCACTATGGTTCTCCATGAAGGACATGGGTGATGCCTCGTACATTCTGGGGATCAAGATTTACAGAGATAGATCCAAGAGACTACTGGGACTTTCGCAGTCCAGGTACATAGAGACCGTACTAAATAGATTCAGTATGGAAGATTCCAAGCGCGGTAATATACCCGCATTGCACAGAATCACCCTCTCCAAGAAGATGTCTCCTAAGACTGACGAGGAGAGGGTTCGCATGAGCGCTATACCCTACACTTCGGCGGTAGGATCTATAATGTATGCGATGCTATGTACAAGACCAGATGTAGCTTACGCGCTGAGCGTGGTGAGCCGGTTTCAGTCAGACCCAGGTGAGAATCACTGGACGGTAATGAAGAACATTCTTAAGTACCTGAGAAGGACTAAGGAGATGTTCATGGTTTACGGTAATGGAGACCTCAGGGTCGATTCCTTTACCGATTCAAGCTTCCAGAGTGACAAAGATGACAGCAAGTCTCTCTCGGGTTTTGTGTTTACCCTCAACGGAGAGGCGGTGTGTTGAAGAAGTTCCAAACAGGATACCGTCGCAGACTCGACGATGGAGGCTGAATACATTGCTGCAAGCGATGCCGCAAAAGAGGTGGCCTGGATGAAGAAGTTCATTAGTGAACTTCAGGTGGTTCCGTCCATTGTTGACCCAATACCTTTGTATTGCGATAACAATGGGGCTATAGCTTTAGCGAAGGAACCAAGGTCCCATCAGAAATCCAGACACATCTTAAGGCGGTATCACCTGATCAGGGAGATCATTGATCGCCAGGAGATCGAGGTACGGAGAGTGGACACAAAAGACAACACGGTGGATCCATTCACAAAGGCCCTTCTTCAAACACAGCTCGATCGACTTTTTGAGCTATTGGGTATGCGGTACGCCAGCAGCTGGCCTCAGTGCAGACGTTGGGTATGCGGCACAACAATTACTGGCCTTTAGTGCAAGTGGGAGATTGTTGGATATGTATGCCCTAGAGGCCATTATTGTGTAGTACTAGTTTGTATAATATATTTTTGAGGCTTGGGATATATATACGGGTTTACGAAAGTCTTGCTCGATATAGTAGTATGCTACTTGGTTTGTTTCTATCTTAATATGTGTATATGTTTCTTTTAACATATCGCTAAAAACATATTGATGGAGCCCTTAGGATCTTTGCTTGACTACCGGCGTTGTGATGGCGATCACACTAGTGGGGGCTGGGTAGTCTATAAGCACATCCTTATTTTGGTCCCTAGTTGTAGGATTATCAAGACAGGGCATCGATACTCCAGAGTAGACTGGTGCATATGCTTCTCGTCCCAGCAGGGGAGATGGTCTGTCCCACAGCCATCAGTACGTCGTACTGGAGATAGTATGCAGGTGATCGTTAGGTTACGAGTACACTGGACAGGACTCGTCGGGAACTGTTGGTTGGTATTATGCCTATCGTCAGTTAACAGTTCCCAGGTGACATGAGTACAGCTTAGTCCGTTGACTTGACACTGTCACTTTGCCTCAAGTGTGTTCCCACTGTTCTTAGATTACTACCCTACCACGGCTCTATTGAGTCGTGCAAACAGGTAGTAGTTGGGTGCAGTCCCGAAGCACTTGGAGGCAGTGACGTTTAGACAGGAATCGTCTCTCCCGGTATTGGGAATTGATATCGCGCTGTGTCTAGGAGAGCCATTACACATAGTCGTCCCTGGCCAGGGCAAGCGAGATTTGCTGGTAGTGTTACCAGTAGTTTCTCAGGGTGTTCTGGGCTACACTCCGACAAGACTTGTACCGCTATTAGGGGACTGACGTTTACCGCCCCTCTAGGCCCGCCATGCGATACTCTCAGACGAACAGACCGGACTGTATGGAGATTGTCATATTCAGGCTCAGTAGGAGTTCAGATGGGTACACCTAATCAGTCTTCTTATCGGCATCTACCTGGGGACCGTTACGTACAGCTAGTACCGCTTGCGACTTGTGGTTAAACCCACTTCCAGCGTAGTGTCGAGCCTTTAGAGTCCCGAACAGAGGGTTATTCGCCGTTGGGCAAAACAGAGTAGAGGTCGCATGGTTTTGCGACCGGGTTCGTCCACATCCGCGCACTTGTGCACGTTTGGTGTCCGGGAAGTTATTACTAGCGGGCTTTGGTTTAAGCCAGATCCTAGTATTTGTTTTGGGATTGGTTTCGTCTCATTGTATTCGTGTTCCTCGGAACACGGATGCTGGTGTGTATGCACAGTTGACAGAGGCAGAGGCAGAGGATTCTCATTATGGTTGTTGGCCGTTGACTTTTTCCAAACCCTAATGAGAATGAGAAATATGATTAATAGTATTAATTAAAGATAATTGTGTCATGGTTAGGGTTGTTGACCATTTGACTTTGGTTGACTTGTTGACCTATGTTGACATATTGACCATCATCATTTCACATGAAAGATGCTCCTTGATTCTTGCAAAATTCATTTAATGTGAAATGATAATGGTCATTCCCAATGAACCATCATATTTTCTTTAATTATTATTGTTATTTTCATAATTCTCTCATATGAGAGTATGGTTGCAAAAAACACTCTCATTCTCTCTTGCTCTTTCTCTGTCATGTTTGGAGCTCTCCCTCTTCCTCTCAAAGCTTAAGTGTTCCATGTGTTGGAAATCATAAGCTCTTGAGACAAAACCATCAAGACTCATCTCTACTCTTTCTAGGGTTCTTTGTCTAGCAAACCTAGCACTCTAGTTACCTCTTGGTTGAGGTAGGAACTCAAGTTCGAGGCCCTCGGGTGGATCTATCTTCGGCGAAGAGAAGACGACGAGGAGGAGCCGTTCAAACCACTACAAGGAGCAAGCAAGAAGGAGAACCATAACAAGAAGAGAAGGAGTTCAAGATCTAGGTATAACCATTCTACATAGTAGCTAGAACTTGTAGTTTATGTGTAAGTTTTTGTTTAACAAAGATCCATCATGGATGGTCCATGTCACCTTGTGAGAAAATTTTGATTTTTACCTATTCCTCCTCCCCAAAAGAACCGGGGTGGGTAACGAGGACCTAATAACTTGCCACGCCTGTAGGGGTCTAGGATTTCATTGCACAGGCTATCCACACGACCAGAGGAACGTCGGGTTTCAGTTGCGGCTCTATGAAACCCGGGGATCCCAGATTATTTGTATTGTTCTGTGATGCTTATTACATTTATGTGATGTTGCATTTTATCACGCCTTGAGAGATTATTATATATTGATATATATACCAGTAGATGTTGTATATGTTTTACACCCGCGCTAGTCCAGTCCCCGCTCTGTCGTTAGTTAAGTAACCTAACGGGTGATGAAGGGACCCAGTGGCGAATGCGGATGGCATATACGTACATCATATTTTCGTTCTTTTGTGGTGTGATTAATTGATGGGACTGCATTGATTCGGATCAATGCAAGCTAAACAAACCTATTCTGATGTTGTTGGAACATTTTTCAAAAAGCTGTTATTGCAAGGACGTTCTCTTTTATTTTGCACAGTGGTATTCGGTTATAAATATCCAGCACCTCAGTCGACGAGGCAAGGGCCGAGATCCCTTCACCGGGAGTGACCCCTTGGACAGAAGTTTGCATCAGGGTAATAACATCACTATAGTCGATTGCCTTTTTGCTTTGCATCGCGGTATTCAGTTGGAATATCCTGCACCTCATTCTATGGGGAAAGAGCCGAGATCCCTTCACCGGGAGTGACCTCTTTAGCAAAGGTTTTCACCACTATATTTTTATAAAAAGCTATCTGGTTCCTTCAACGATATCAAGTTCATTACGTTAAAGGTTTTTTGCCAAAAACCATTCGTAGCCCTCCGTCATTTCAGACGGGTATCACTTAGTATTCATGCTATGTATGGTGGCCTTCGTCAAGGCATGGTGTATAGTAGTTATTTGTTACTTTTCTGCAGCAAAGATAGATGCGTTGGTTTGGGACAGTCGTGCTACTATTTTGGCCTTCGTCAAGGGAATGTACGGGTGGGTTCAAATTAACCTGGATAATGACGGGTGGAACTTGACATGTGACTTATGATATGTTGGCCTTCGTCAATGTCATAAGAGCATGGGGTAAAAACAGAAACTTGCCAGATATGCGCATACCTTCTGGAGTGTTATAACGTGAGTGGATTCCATCACGTTATCATGCGATGATAGTTGGATCCCGATTCCCACTGATGAGTTGGTTTACTCCTCGGGTGATCCCGACTAATTCTTCTTTCAGGTTTGGAGGAGAATTTGAGGTTACAGTGGGAGGTTTCCTGATTAGATAAATTGATAACCATTCTGATCTAGGTTAGTATGCACGCTGAGTGTTTCTTTTCTCTCTCTCTTTGACAGCGACCATGGCCCGACCCTTGACTATGACTCAGTGTCCAAGTTAACCGAACCTTCTTAAACACTGGCTTTTGGATTGTCAGAGTTGCATACCTCATTGCCACTCCTACTTTTACCCTTTTCTCCAGAACACCCCGTATTACTACGAACATCCACTTCTATTGGATAAAACCATCGTATGGTTATATACGAACTCGAAGGAACTTGTTCCAGATTCGAGGATGGTTTCCGGTTCTAGAGAAAATGAATAGAATTATTCAGTTGTCTTTTCCTTTTACCTTCTCTCAGGTTGCGAGTGCTCCTTGGATTAGGACAGTACACTTATTACGCTAATTGGATAGTCTTCTTCCTAATCATAGGCAGGTGCTGAACGGTGGGAAATGAAGAAAACCAATTAGCCTAACGATGGTGTACAGAAGGTAATAAGTTAAGACAAATAAATGGATTAGTAAGAGGGCAAAGTAAACTGCGACTGCTATTCACGACCAAACCAAGTATTTCATCGCCACTCCTATTTCACCTTTGTATTTCTCCAGAACACTCCGTATCACTACGAAGATCCACAGTTACTTGGATACTCCATCGTATGGTTATATACGAACTCGAAGTAACTTGTTCCAGTTCGGCGATGGATTCTGGTTTAGGAGAAATAGGAATAAGGTTTATTCAGTTGTCTTTTATCTTCACCTTCTCTCAGGTTACGAGTACTCCTAGGATTAGGAGAGTACACCCATTATGCTTATTGGATATTCTTCTTCCAAACCATAGGCTGGTGCCGAACGGTAGGGAAGGAAGAAAACCATTTGGCCTAAAGGGATGTACAGAAAGTAATGACTAAAGACATATAAAGGGATTTGGAGAGATGGAAAAGAAATATACGGTTACAGTTGTGAATCTGATAATGGAAGAGGGATTACTAGGAATACCCGGACACCCCTTCGAAACATTTACATGTTTCAGTTTCACTGTGTATTGTTAAAAGAAAACTGATTTCCCAATTAGTCCTTGCTCCAGGGTATGTATTTACCATGTTTGATTCTCACATCTGTATGGTTTTACAGATGATGAGTGGGAGTAAGTTATTGGGAATTGGGTGATCATCCTCATTATATCGGGATTCGTTGTAATTGGTGATATTTGAGGAAAACACCTGGGTTGTTTGCCGGACGGTAAATATTTGGTTTTGAATATCCGTTATAATGCATCAATTTCAAATTGATTTATCTGTATGTTTATTTTTATAAAGTGAGATATAACTTTTTGAAATTATGTCTATGACATTTACCTATATCAGTGGATGGTTAGGTAAGGAGTATTAAACAGCGGTGTAATTCTTCTTAACCATAAGTATAGTTTTCAACCTATGACACACAGGGAATGAGTTATTAGACTCAGAGGACTTATACAGAGTATTGTATGTTGTCCAGTGTCCATGAGGACAGAGGGGTTGGTACTCGTACTATATTCTGTTTATTTATGACTTCTCTAGTTCTTAGACATGTGTTTCGTAGAAATGCAAGGTCCAAGTTTTGAGAAGTTATAGGTATAAGAATAAAGTAGAGAACCAGGCATTGCAAGTATCAGGATTCTTCAAGGTGATCGAAGATGTAAATACTTGAGTATGGTATTCAGTTGATAGTAATGATTATGAGAACATGCTTCTCTTTCAGGTTACTCATAATTGGAAGCACTCCTAAGTTGAGTAATGTTGATCGGCCTCTCTCCATTTAGTTGATATGCACAGGAGATAGCTGCATGATTTGAATCTGGTTCCAATTAAATCAGTGCCATTATTTCTATATTGGATATAGAGTAGTTCATATCTTAAGATTGTTAAGGTACGGGGAGTTGTTCGGCTTATGCTTAAAACCTGACTCTGGATAACTTAAGGCACGTTTCTATAATGGTTGTTTGTGGGTTGACCCGGGCTATGACGAGGGTTGATTTTCTACAATCTGGAAGATCAATAGTGATATTGTTCTTGACTCGCCACAGTTTTAGTAAAATGAATTTTTTCAGAAAACAGTAGAGGGAGTATGGTAGAACTGGAAGTGATTCCAGAACCGCAAACGATTACTGAAAGTTTGATAAGACCCTAAAGATTCAATCAGGTTTGACATTCCATTGGCCACTCCGTGGATATGGTGGGTAACCTCAGGCACCCGAGAGGTACTCCGATAGCCTCAAGGACGGTGACAGGGAGGTTCTTGTTTGCCCAGATTTGACACTACTGTTGTTCCAGGCTATGAGACCCGGCAGGAGGATGAGTATAGCGTCGTTCTAAATTAGCTTTAGAAGTGGATGAGTATATGACTCTGCCAAAGGGTTGTCGTAATTAGTGGGAGCAGCGGAAGCATAGTGGACAAGTAGCTTATGTCTATTTATGGACTAAAGCAGATATAACGGAGAAGGATCATCTATTTCTGATGTGACGGTCATAGGTTTGACTTCATCAGAATAGGGGATGGATCTGTTAAGAATGTAGTAGGGTGTGATGTCCTGGTATTTGGATGACATACACAGAGTAGGAGGCGAAATTCCTATACTACGATCGTTTATACTTTGGTTGTCACACAGCGGTTTCTCCACATAGGACATGGATATTATATCAGATATTCTGGTTACTAGATCTATGGTTTTAGATCTAGATTTGGGTTCTTTCCCAATCTGGGTACTTAGACAGTATTCTAAAAGCTTTTAGAATGGACGACTCCTGGCACGGTAGTGTACCTGCAGGTGATGGAGTCACCCTCTCTAAAGGTGTCTTACAGACTAAAGGGGAGAGGGATGTGCATGATTGGAAGATCACTCGCTTATGCAATTGAGTCAATCATGAGATGTCAAGTACCACACAAGATATTGTTTTTGCACGAGATGCAGTAAGTTGATATTAATCCTATCCTGGAGAGACATTCGGAAGCAGTTTAAGAACATAAGTGAATGTTCTAGGGATATGATAACGACGACCTCTTTCCGGGGACGGTTATCATTCCAGGCTTCCAAGGTGACCTGGATGACAGAGTGGCTGTCAGAGTTATAGTTTTCCCTCTGATGAGGGGCAGTATTTTAGACAGGTGGTCCAAGCGGATACTGAGGGAAGAATGGCGCAGGATACTGATTGGTTTCAGTTGACGATACAGTCTAAGAAGTTTGGATTTGGAGTTCATTTATGAACTAGGTCCCATGAGATATCCAGACATATTCTAAGACAGGTATTGCTCATATCGAGAGATGGCTTTCTCCGCGAACTTGAGATAAAGAGAGACATAGAAAGAAACATCAGGGCGGATCCACTAGCTGAGACTATTTCTCTAACGCAATAGTTTCGCAAACGGGCTTTGTGAGACTGATTGGGAGAGGAGTTGGGTGTTCGGTATCACACGGGCTGTGAGTATGCGACATCGCAATAATTAGCCTTGAGTGAAAGTGGGAGATTGTTGGATAAAGTGCCCTAAGAGTCAATTATTGGATCGCAGGTACGTGATTGCAATGATTGAGGGAGGACCTATACCGGTAGGACAGTCTTACTCGAGATGATTGTATACTATCTGGTTTGTCTCTATCATCGTGTACATGCTTTAGGTGATATTGTGGTTCACTATTACACGTTGATGGAGAATAATATGCTACCATGGTTTGTCTTTATCATCGTGTACTGCTTTAGGTGACCTTACAGGTCGCTATTACACGTTGATAGAGCCCTTAGGATTCTTGCTTGACTACCAGCACTATGATGGCGATCATATACGTGAGAGTTGGGTAGTCTATATGCACATCCTTAAGGTGGTCCCTAGTCATGGGAGTTTTGAGACTGGGCATCGATACTCCGTTAGTAGACTAGTGTATACAGTCGAGACCCCGACGAGGGGCGGTGGCCGGTCTCACAAGCCAATGGTGTCAGTTGGTTCACCTAAGATGTATACATGTGCTCATTGGGTTATGAGTACACCGGAAAGGACTCGCCGGGAACATGCTAGTTGGTATTATACCTGAAGTCAGATAGCAGTTCCCTGGTGACATGTGTACAGGTTAGTTCATCGACCAGAGATCAGTATTTGTCTCGTGTGAGTGTTGGGTTTCCTTGCACCTACTAATGAGTATGGAAGCATCACACATGCCACTTTAAAATTTCTAGAGGTGCTAAGCAAACAAAGCATGGATCTTTAACTAGAATAGCTAGGGTAACAACACAAGTATCACATACAAAAACTATATTTACACTAAGTGAAAGGAATACAACCTTTGTAGTCCTCTTTGTAGTGACTCCTAGGATCTTTGAGAGGTTGGAAAGGTTTGCTAGTAAGCTCCTACGTCCACGATGATCCAACCGAAGTTCACTAGATCCAAGCTTGTAGCTCCACTTGATGCAAGAAGAAGATGAAGCTAAACACTCTAAACTAATTGGCTAGATTAGAGTAGAATGATGAAGTGGTGGGTTTTCTTTTGTCAAAACTCTTTCCTTTTATCTCTCACTCACTTTGGAAAAACCTAGAGAGTAAGGAGGAAGAAGAAGATGAAGGCAAAAGCTTTTGATAATGATAAAACTTAATGAAATAATAGAAAAGATAAGTAGATATATTTTCTACTCTTCATCTCAAACCATGGTTACTTAATTTAGATATTATTGCACTTGAGTTAAAAGGCAAAAGGAATATTAATCCAAGGTTAAAAAATGGGTGAGCAAGGTTAACATCAAGAAGGTTGTAGAAGATAACTATGGATGAATAATCCTTTTCTTTTCCTTTTAATTTAAATGCAAAAGAATATATATAAATCAAGTTCCATGTAAGTCTTATATTGCCTTCATATGTGTATCAACAACCATGACACTTTGCATTCATGTATCCATGCACATCAACATGTGCATACATGCACATCAACATGTGCATCCATGCATGCAATCTTCCTCTTTAATAAAAAGAGTTTTGAATAAAGAATAAAATAAAACTAAAAGTCAAAATGTTAAATCAACAATTGATTTAACAATCCAGTTATATCGCATACTACCCGACTAATAGAAAAACGCCCGATTAACATACGGTATCACATAGTCGTATTCAATCGAGTCCCCATGCATATCTCATATGCACACCACATCTTTTCGCCCGGGCTAGGAAACTTCTGTGTGGGACTCTAAGACTCGTCAATACACCGGCAGTGGGTGATGATCATATCAAACACCCACAAGCCGCAAGCGGTCAGCTAAACGTAACGGCCACCCGTGTATTGAACGATCAGAAGAAAACCAGCAAAGCTGTCAAAACTCCCGTCGAGCCATCTTGCAAAACTTACCGTACAGTCCGGTCTCCTCATCAAATATGTTGCATATCAAGTCTGGGGATGGTGTTTTTGACCCTAATAACTCAATAAGTCATGCTGGTGTATGGCTGATAACAGATCGAGAAACTACTGATAACGCTTATCAGTAAATCTCAGTAGCCCTGGCCAGGGAATTCCTGTCATAGCCAATCAAGCATAGCACAACATCAACCCCCAATACCGGGAGATACGAAACCCCTCCTATCGCTCATTGCCTCCATGTGCCTCAGGACTGTACCCAAAGACCACCTGTTTGCACGACTCAGTAGAGCCTTGGTAGGGTGGAGATCAAAGTACAGTGGGAGGACACACAAGACTCTATGACGATCTTGGGTCTACAGACAAACCTATACTAGTGTCACCTAAGAACTGCTATCCGACGATAGATATAATACCACATAGGAGTTCTCTGTGAGTCTGTTCAGTGTACCCAGTCTCCACTGAGCACCCGCATACATTCTTTGGTGTCACCTCACCAGATGGATATGGGAACATCCATCGCCCATCATATGGGACAAGAATAGTATACGCTAGTCTACTCTGGAATATCGATGCCCCATCTCGATACACCTACGACTAGGAACAATTCTAGGATATGCTTATAAACTACACGTGCCACACTAGTATGATCTGCATCATAGTCATAGTAGTCTAGCAAATATCCTGAGAGCTTTATCAGTATGTGCAAATTAATAAAAAAACATGATCAAAACAACATGTCAGATAAAGTAAACCTGATAGCATACTATCATGTCGAGCAAGAAAGTGATATATATATATATATACACACACACACACACGTCCAAGCATCCACTATACATATAATGGCCTCTAGGGCATACATATATCCAACAATCTCCCACTTGCACTACGGCCAGTTATTGGCGTATCTTATACCCAACATCTCAAAAAGTCGCTCATGCTACGGCTGTGGAAGGGCCTTGGTGAGTGGATCCGGTGTGTTATTCTTTGTATCTACTCTCCGAATCTCGATCTCTCGGGGATCTGCCATCTCTTGGATCAAATGATATCGCCTTAGGATGTGTCTGGACTTCTGATGGGATCCGGGTTCTTTGGCTAACGCCATAGCCCCATTATTATCACAATACAAAGGTATTGGATCAACAATGGTTGGAACTACTCCTTGTTTCGTGATGAACTTCTTCATCCCGACGGCTTCCTTGGCAGCATCATTTGCAGCAATATACTCAGCTTCCATCGTGGAGTCTGCAACGGTATCCTGTTTGGAACTCTTCCAACTAACCGCCCCTCCATTGAGGGTAAGGACAAACCCTGAGATAGATTTGCTGTCATCCTTATCACTTTGGATGCTGGAATCAGTAAAGGCCTCCATTTGGAGATCCCCATTACCATACACCAAGAACAATTCTTTAGTCCTTCGTAAGTACTTAAGAATGTTCTTCACTGCTATCCAATGTTTCTCCCCTGGGTTGGATTGATACCTGCTTACAACAGCTAGTGCATAAGCAACATCGGGGCGAGTACATAACATCGCATACATTATAGATCCCACGGCTGAAGCGTAGGGTACAATGCGCATGCGAGCTCTCTCTTCATCAGTCTTCGGACAGAAGTCTTTGGAGAGAGTGATTCCATAGCAAGCGGGCAAGGCACCATGCTTAGAATCTTCCATACTAAACCTTTTTAGGATGGTGTCAATGTACTTTGATTGGGACAATCCCAATAATCTCTTGGATCTATCTCTAGAGATCCTTATGCCCAAAATGCACGAGGCATCACCTAGGTCCTTCATGGAAAACCTTTGTGATAAGAATAGTTTGACCGATTGTAGTATAGGAATATCATTTCCTATCAGGAGAATGTCATCCACGTATAATATGAGGAATATGACAGTATTCCCTACAATCTTCTTATAAATGCATGGTTCATCTATATTTTTGATAAAATCAAACTTTTTGATTGTATCATCAAAACAGATGTTCCAGCTCCGTGAGGCCTGCTTTAATTCATAAATGGATTTAATCAATCTACATGCTTTCCCGCTGCTCCCACTGTTAATGAAGCCCTCTGGCTGATCCATAAAAACGCATTCTTCTAAATCACCATTCAGAAATGCAGTTTTAACGTCCATCTGCCAGATTTCATAATCATGGTGAGCAACAATAGCAAGCAGGATCCTAATGGATTTAAGCATTGCTACTTGAGAGAAAGTTTCATCATAGTCCAATCCTGGTCTTTGACGAAAACCTTTCTCTACAAGCCTTGCTTTATAGGTCTCTACCTGTCCATCTATACCAATCTTTCTCTTAAAGATCCATTTGCACCCAACGGGTTTTATCCCAGGAGGTGCAACGCCCAAAGTCCATACTTTGTTGGTGTACATGGACTCCATTTCGGATCTCATGGCTTCCAGCCACTTCACAGAGTCACCACTCGTGATTGCTTGCTAAAAACTAGTAGGGTCATCATCATCCATGATGCAATCTTCTCTATCACCATCAATGAGAAACCTATAGTATCTCTCCGGTGGGCGAGAAGTTCTACTAGATCTCCGGAGTGGCTGAGGTTCTTAAAGTTCTACTATAACATCAGTTTCAACCAATTTGTCCTGAGTAATTTATGTCTCTAGAACCTCTTCTAGTTCTACCGCATTACCATCAGTACTTTCTGTAAAGACTTCATTTTCCAAAAATGTGGCATGCTGAGCAACAAACAACTTTTGTTCCTCCTTGTGGTAGAATAGATATCCATAGGAATGTTTTAGATATCCCACAAATTTACACATGACCGATCGTGTCTCGAGTTTATCCGGATTCTGCTTTTTGACATAAGCCGGACAACCCCGTATCCTAACTCTTTTCAGAGATGGTCTCTTTCCGCTCTATATCTCATATGGAGTGGTAGACACGGTCTTGGTTGGAACTCTGTTTAACAGATACATTGTTGTCTCCAATGCATGTCCCCAAAAGGAAAGCGGTAACTCAGCATCACACATCAAAGATCGTACCATATCTAATAGGGTACGATTCCTCCATTCTGACACACCGTTGTGCTGTGGTGTGTAAGGAGGAGTGAGCTGAGAGATAATCCCATTCTCTTTTAAGAAGTCTGAAAACTCTGTACTTAAGTACTCTCCACCTCGATCTGATCGAAGTTTCTTGATGCTCAAGCCCGTTTGTTTTTCTACTTCAAGTTTGTACTCCTTGAATTTCTCGAAAGCTTCGAATTTGTGCTTTATCAAAAACACGTGTCCAAATCTTGAGAAATCATCAGTAAATGTGATGAAGTATGAAAAACCACCCCGTGCATGTGTAGACATTGGACCGCATACATCACTATGTATGAGGCCTAAGAGTTCCTCAGCTCTTTCTCCGTGTCTAGTAAACGGAGTCTTGGTCATTTTACCTTTGATACAGGACTGGCAAGTTGCATAAGATTTATATTCAAAAGGATTTAAATATCCATCTTTATGTAGCTTGTTTAGTTTGGTTTCATTAATATGACCAAGTCTACAATGCCAAAGAAAAGCTTCATTTATATCTGAAAGTTTTCTTTTATTAGTATGTTGTATGTTGAAAACTGTGTGTTGGTTCAGGACGTAAATACCGTTATTTAATGTACCATACCCAATCAACTCTTGATTCAAGTTAATGTTCATAACATTATTTTGCAACACAAAATGATATCCTTCATTGTCCAACAAAGAAACGAATATTATATTACATAGCATACTTGGTACAAAATAACACGGGTTCAAAACCTATATACAACCCGAAGGCAAACCCAGATGATACTCTCCTATGGATACAGCATGTACATTGGAACCATTTCCAACCCGCAGAGTATGGTCTCCAGTCTTCAAAACTCTACTATTTCTCAGCCCCTGCATACAATTGCAGATGTGAGAACCAGAACCGGTATCTAATACCCAAGATGCAGAGTTAATTGAAAAACAGTTCTCAGTTACAAACACACCTGAAGTGGAAGCATCAGCATGCTTCTTCTTCTTGAGATCAGCAAGATACAAAGCACGGTTCCGTTTCCAATGTCCCATCTTGTGGCAGAGAAAACATTCCCCTTTTCCACTTCCCGCGGCCCCGGTTTTGCCTTTCCCCTTCGCCTTTTGGACTCCACCTTTCGGTTTGATGGACTTCTTCTTCTTCTTTCCCTTGGCCTTGGCTTTTAGGACGGAAGAGGAAGATGGCCCAGCAAGCAGAGCGGGAGTCTTCGCTGTTTTCAGCGTGCTCTCTGCACTTCTCAACATATTGAGAAGTTCAGGCAATGATTTCTCTAAATCGTTCATATTGAAATTCTCTAGGAACGGAGCAAAGGCGGGGGAGAGAGACTGCAGAACAACATCCGTATATTGCTCATTATCCATAGTCCATCCCAGTTCCTTAAGTTCTTCAATAAGACCAATCATCTTCAAAACATGGTCTCCTACTTATGCACCAGGGGCCATTCGCATCTGAAACAGCTTTCGAGATGCCTCATATCTCAAAGTACGAGATTGCTCTTCATACAACTCCTTTGTATGAAGAAAGATGGATTGTACATCCATCTTCTCGTGCTATTTCTGATAGATGTTGTCCATAGAAGCAAGCGCGAGGCTCCTGGCCGTGTTGCAATCAATATCCCATGTTTTTAGGATCTCCCTGTCCGAAACAGATGATTCAGGTCCTGGGACGGGTGGGGCTTTGGAACTGAGGACATATGATACTTTATCGTATGCAAGTGCAATGTTCAAGTTCCTCTTCCATTCTTTATAATTCGACCCAGTCAGTTTGTTTTTCTCTAGTGGAAGCTTAAGTCCCGTCATCGGTATATGCCATTAGGAGAGAGAAAAGAATACACTCGGCGAAATTCTCTTGCAAAGAATTAGATTGGTTATTATCTTATCTAATCGATGTCTCCCACTGCTTTTATCAAGTTTTTCTTTCAAACCATAAAAAGAAAATAGCCAGGATTAATTACAGTCTACAACTTCGCTAACCATTCAGCCAGACCAGTGTCGGTACTTGAGGGAGGTTCCCCGTGCTTTCGCACGGACCTAATTAAAATAAACCTCGTTTTCCCAGAGGTCAAACCCCGTTGACACCTTTCTAGACACCTACTGGATTAGCTAATTGCAAAATGTAAAACTCTCCTGGGAGTAACTCTTACTCACAATGGGATCGGGATCCAACTATCATATAGAAGGTATGCAATCTCATTGCAAATTTCAACTCTTGAAACTCCCGATATGGTTTTTACCCCTAGATGCTTATGACCTTGGCTATGGTCAACATATCATAAGCACTAGTCAAGTTCTACCGGTCATTTCGTGATTAATTAGGCCCACCTATATGACCCTCAGCTATAGTCGACATAATCATGTGACTGTCCTAACTAATCGCATCATATGCGGTGTAGGAAGACATCACTTAGCTACCGTACACTACGCCTCGGCTATGGTCGACATACGTAGCACGAATACTAAGTACTCTGCTTTCTAAAATGATGGAGGGTTGCGGATAGTTTTTTATGAAAACCTTTAACGCTTTGAACTTGATCTCGTTGTAGAATCAAAAAAATTTAGAAAACGAGTGGCTTAAGCTCCGCATCTTTTGAAACTTGCATTTTTCATAAAAAGGACGAGTGGGTTTCAAATCTGATTCTACAACATCTTTAGGGTTTTTTTACTTTATATTAATCTCATTAATGTAGTCCTATCATTTAAGTTCCTAAGCCATCACAGAAAAGAAACGAAAAATAGAACGTATACTTATACCATCCGCATTCGCCACAGTGTCCCGTTATGCACCGTTAGGTTATTTAACTAACGGCATAGCGGGTCGGGACTATCACGGGTGTAAAATATAAGCAACGTTTATTATATATCATATATATAATAATAATCCATTCATCTCAGATACTAAGTAATCACATTACAGAATATCAATAGCAGCAGAAGCACATATGAAAATAAAAAGGATATCTAGGAGGTCAGTATTTTGTATTCAGCCAGTAATAGAAAATAAGGATTCCACGGTCGCGATGAATAGCCAAGCCCACACCCATAGACCCCTACGAGAGCGGCAAGTGATCCTGCCAATTCTAGAGTTTAGGAGACCCGGTCTCGACTCCTCGAGATGGCCTCCCACTGAACCCTAGAACCCGAGCACTTATGCTCCCCTCCTTGGGTCTATCCTAATGCGGAAAAGTAAATAATATACAATAAATGTGACATCATCCTCAACCTGGAAGTTCCCTAAATAAAAGAATATTACATACATTTAACTTTTACATGAATGAAAATTAAAACTCTCATCTCACATAAAACCCCCGGCTATTCGATCGCGACAATCCTGCATCATATCTCAGCAACACATAATATCTTATATCATCAACGTAAGTAAGTATGCGTATCCCGATTGTCGTTGATGTATAACAACGAATCCGGCGATACACCACATACTACGCTTACGGTCACAAAAAAGAAAGTGAAAAACAACAATTGCAATCACGGATATCAAGACGATGTTTAACGTTTTGATCGAATCAACAAACACCCACGTTTTACCCCAAGAGCTCAACACTTGAGCAAAGTTACAAATACCCAAAATCGCGCCACCGTGTCTTAAGATCCAGCCATAGAAGGAGTTATCCAACGCCTGACCTATGACACCACGGCACTATGGCAAACCCGAAGGTTCGTTCACGGTTCCGTGGGCACAGAATCGAGTTAAGGTTATTATGATCTTCTAGAGGGTCCATAGGATACTTGCGCTACTATTGAATGTAAAGTTAACTTAGGAAAATCACAACACTTGGAAATTTCAGCGGGGTAGAAAGTAGGGTGTCCGATGTTCGTTCGAAATGCTAAAAATAGTCTAGGCTACCAATTTAGTGTTAAAAATACGACTACGAATCACTACGAATTAGCCCCAAGTCTAAACAGTCATCATATGAAAACTAGGCTAAAATAAACAATACCACAAAACCCAAAATGAACCCAAATGAGCACTGGAGTAATACGGGGGGGGGGGTTCTGGGTGAAGGGGGTCGGCCTAGCCGGAATTTTGCCTAGGGTGGCCGGTCCAAATCCGATGACCCCCCCCCCCCCGCCCCCATATTTCACCTGTATGCTTATATCTGTCCAAATATGACTCTATACCTGTTTGAAAAAATTTTAGACGATCTTTTAAAAAATTTCCAGAGAGCAATCCATGGGTTCCGTAATACCGTATTTTCGTAGTCGGATTTGTTTTCGTATTTGTTATAACACTAAGTCCAGAATTCTAGCTTGGCTCTGATACCATTGTTGGGTTTCCCTAACACCTACTTATGAGTATGGAAGTATCACACATGCCACTTTAAAATTTCTTGAGGTGAAAAGCAAACAAAGCATGGATCTTTAACTAGAATAGCTAGGGTAACAACACAAGTATCACATACAAAAACTATATTTACACTAAGTGAAAGGAATACAACTTTTGTAGTCTTCTTTGTAGTGACTCCTAGGATCTTTGAGAGGTTGGAAAGGCTTGCTAGTAAGGTCCTACGTCCACGATGATCCACCCGAAGTTCACTAGCTCCAAGCTTGTAGCTCCACTTGATGCAAGAAGAAGATGAAGCTAAACACTCTAAACTAATTGGCTAGATTAGAGTAGAATGATGAAGTGGTGAGTTTTCTTTTGTCAAAACTCTTTCCTTTTATCTCTCACTTACTTTGGAAAAACCTAGAGAGCAAGGAGGAAGAAGAAGATGAAGGCAAAAGCTTTTGATAATGATAAAACTTAATGAAATAATAGAAAAGATAAGTATATATATTTTCTACTCTTCATCTCAAACCATGGTTACTTAATTTAGATATTATTGCACTTGAGTTAAAAGGCAAAAGGAATATTAATCCAAGGTTAAAAAGTGGGTGAGCAAGGTTAACTTCAAGAAGGGTGTAGAAGATAACTATGGATGATTAATCCTTTTCTTTTCCTTTTAATTTAAATGCAAAAAGAATATATATAAATCAAGTTCCATGTAAGCCTTATATTGCCTTCATATGTGTATCAACAACCATGACACTTTGCATGCATGTATCAATGCACATCAACATGTGCATACATGCACATCAACATGTGCATCCATGCATGCATTCTTCCTCTTTAATAAAAAGAGTTTTGAATAAAGAATAAAATAAAACTAAAAGTCAAAATGTTAAATCAACAATTGATTTAACAATCCGGTCATATCGCATACGACCCGACTAATAGAAAAACGCCCGATTAACATACGGTATCACATAGTCGTATTCAATCGGGTCCCCATGCATATCTCATATACACACCACATCTTTTCGCCTGGGCTAGGAAACTTCTGTGTGGGACTCTAAGACTCGTCAATACGTCGGCAGTGGGTGATGGTCATATCAAACACCCACAAGCCGCAAGCGGTCAGCTAAACGTAACGGCCACCCGGGTATTGAACAATCAGAAGAAAACCAGCAAAGCTGTCAAAACTCCCGTCGAGCCATCTGGCAACACTTACCGTACTGTCGGTCTCCTCGTCAAATATGTTGCATATCAAGTCTGGGGATGATGTCGTCGACCCCAATAACTCAATAAGTCATGCTGGTGTATGGCTGATAACAGATCGAGAAACTACTGATAACGCTTATCAGTAAATCTCAGTAGCCCTGGCCAGGGACTTCCTGTCATAGCCAATCAAGCATAGCACAACATCAACCCCCAATACCGGGAGAGACGAAACCCCTCCTATCGCTCATTGCCTCTATGTGCCTCGGGACTGTACCTAAAGACCACATGTTTGCACGACTCTGTAGAGCCGTGGTAGGGTGGAGATTAAAGTACAGTAGGAGGACACACAAGACTCTATGACGATCTCGGGTCTACAAACTAACCTGTACCAGTGTCACCTAAGAACTGCTATTCGACGATAGATATAATACCACATAGGAGTTCTCTGTGAGTCCGTTCAGTGTACCCAGTCTCTACTGAGCACCCGCATACATTCTTTGGTGTCACCTCACCAGATGGATATGGGAACATCCATCGCCCATCATATAGGAAAAGAATAGTATATGCTAGTCTACTCTGGAATATCGATGCCCCGTCTCGATACACCTACGACAAGGAACAATTCTAGGATATGCTTATAAACTACACGTGCCCCACTAGTATGATCTGCATCATAATCACTGTAGTCTAGCAAATATCCTGAGGGCTTTATCAACATATGCAAATGAATAAAAAACTTGATCAAATCAACATGTCAAATAAAGTAAACTAGATAGCATACTATCATGTCGAGCAAGTAAGTAATCTATATATATATATATATATATATATATTTATATACACACACACGTCCAAGCATCCACTATACATATAATGGACTCTAGGGCATACATATATCCAACAGTAAGTTCCCACTGTGCTTTGATTACTACCCTACCACAGCTCAAAAGAGTCGTGGAAATAGATTTTAGTTGGGTACCTGTTCATATCAGAATATTGCATTTTATACCGCCCATTCTTACGCTCGTGTGTTTATAGGTAGGTGCTTTTAATCCGTGTGTGTTACATGTTTACAGTATACAGGTTTCCAGTACAAATATTGCAAACCAGGAGCAATTTTTGGAGCTTTTCTTTGTTCTCTTTTTTTGTTGTTTTGTTCTTCTTCTTCCTCTTCTTCATTCTTTCTCCATGACATTGTAGTATGAGCTTTTGAGTGGAAGATTAATGAAGATGAAGGTTCTTTATCTTTCTTGTTAGTTTGCTCCCCCTTGAGATTTCTGCTTTCTCTTGCTCATTCAATCTCTTCATTGAGGTTGAATGGTTAAGAGTTAGTTATTGATCTCAAGGATCGTATTTTCTCATGGAATAGCACTTCATTTCACATGCGTTCTCTACCCTTCCCTTGATCTTGCAAGTTCTTCATTGAGCTTGCAAGTTTAAGGGTTGGCTATTGAGCACATGCTTGGCTTGAGTCCTAGTTCCGTATTCTTTTCATCGCTTTTTATTATTCGCAATTTATTACCTTGTCTTTTATTACTTGCTTTTATTACTTGCAATTTTATTCCATGTACTTTAATACTTGTATCTTTTCTTTTCTTTGTTCTTTTCTTTTTGTTCTCTTTTGTTTATTTTGTGAATGTTGTAATTATTGTTCTTGTTAAGAAGAAATATGGTATTGTAAGTTAAAACATTTCTTTACCAATTCCTTTTCCCGTTATTTTCCATTTGAACTTCGCCCAAACCATACGCAAGCGCTCCGTTAGGCACCGTACCCCGACAAGGTAACGGTGATTCCTAATCACGACCGGTTGCGTTCGGTTTGGCCGGAGGTGAAAACAAGAGACAAGAACGGAAGGACAAGGGTAAATAAGCCGGATTCCACGAATACCACGCTTAAATCCCCTAATCCACGTTGTTGCCGATTGCTTAGCTTCAATTGGTCAAGACTCGGCTCAAAGGTTTTTGAGTACGGATTTCTTTAGTTTACAATCTCGTATTTTCTTAACGACCTTATATTTGCAGATAATACACATAGGTTAGTCCAAACAATCATACAGATTCTTTATTGACTCGTCTAAGACAAGAAGGTAAGATAACACCATCTCCCTGTGGACCGACCCGTGCTCACCGGCTAGCTGCAAAGCGACACCGTCCTGATCGCGGTTACACTTTAAATCTTTGAACATCCGACACGCCAAAAGCGTGCGATCAAATGGCGCCGTTGCCGGGGAATGAACCCGGGTCACCCGCGTGACAGGCGGGAATACTCACCACTATTGTAGTGAGAGCTTTTGAGTGGAAGATTAATGAAGATGAGGGTTCTTTATCTTTCTTGTTAGTTTGCTCCCCCTTGAGATTTCTGCTTTCTCTTGCTCATTCAATCTCTTCATTGAGGTTGAATGGTTAAGAGTTAGTTATTGATCTCAAGGGTCGTATTTTCTCACGGACTAGCACTTCATTTCACATGCGTTCTCTACCCTTCCCTTGATCTTGCAAGTTCTTCATTGAGCTTGCAAGTTTAAGGGTTGGCTATTGAGCACATGCTTGGCTTGAGTCCTAGTTCCGTATTCTTTTCATCGCTTTTTATTATTCGCAATTTATTACCTTGTCTTTTATTACTTGGTTTTATTACTTGCAATTTTATTCCATGTACTTTAATACTTGTATCTTTTCTTTTCTTTGTTCTTTTCTTTTTGTTCTCTTTTGTTTATTTTGTGAATGTTGTAATTATTGTTCTTGTTAAGAAGAAATAAGGTATTGTAAGTTAACACATTTCTTTACCAATTCCTTTGCCCGTTATTTTCCATTTGAACTTCGCCCAAACCATACGCAAGCGCTCCGTTAGGCACCGTACCCCGACAAGGTAACGGTGATTCCTAATCACGACCGGTTGCGTTCGGTTTGGCCGAAGGCGAAAGCAAGAGACAAGAACGGAAGGACAAGGGTAAATAAGCCCGATTCCACGAATACCACGCTTAAATCCCCTAATCCACGTTGTTGCCGATTGCTTAGCTTCAATTGGTCAAGACTCGGCTCAAAGGTTTTTGAGTACGGATTTCTTTAGCTTACAATCTCGTATTTTCTTAACAACCTTATATTTGCAGATAATACACATAGGTTAGTCCAAACAATCATACAGATTCTTTATTGACTCGTCTAAGACAAGAAGGTAAGATAACACCATCTCCCTGTGGACCGACCCGTGCTCACCGGCTAGCTGCAAAGCGACACCGTCATGATCGCGGTTACACTTTAAATCTTTGAACATCCGACACGCCAAAAGCGTGCGATCAAATGGCGCCGTTGCCGGGGAGACGGTAGCGTATTTTCTTTCTTGTTATTCGGGTTAATATTCTTTTTGTATATATATATATAAAATAAAAAAATAAAAAAATTCTTTTTGTTTTTTTTGATCATTTTTGTGGGCAAGTGTGCAGATTTTTGCGTATTTGCAAATTGCAATTGTGGGGAGCAAAGTGTACATTCAAGGCTAAGGTGTTTGCAAAGTACAGTGCCAAAGATCCGGATAGTTTGACCCGTGCAAGCGAACTTTTCAAGCTCACCGGATTTGATTCAACGGGGGTTTCCTAACCCAAAACTTAACGGTACGTATTTTACTAACACCTTCTTCTCAAATCCGACGCTTCCAATATACTATTCTTTGCAGGATTCTATGCAAGTTTGCTAGCAAACGCCAAAATTGACTAACCCGTATTTGTTGCAGCGCCGCGCTTAAAATAAAAAAAACGATTGTTTGATTCTTTATAGAATTTTTTTTGAATTGCGCATTGCATCAATTAATACGGACTTAAGGGCAAGCGAACCCCACAACATACGGTAAAGGATTTCATCACCTTTTCCGTGGCCCACAAATCACGAACTTGAGCATAACGTTTACCCGCACAAATTTTAAAAGAAACTAGACTTTAAGCCTTAAGGACTTCGCGCTCACTAGGAGAAGTTAACTGTGTTTAGAACCTTGCTTAACGGTATATTGTTTACGGGGTGTCTAGGAAAGTGTTAACGGCGAAACCGCCAAAAGAGAAAGGGTTATTTAATTAAGGAACTTCGCGAAAGCGTTGGAAAACCTCCCCTTATCTCTGCACTTACCTGGCCTCGTGATCAGTGTATCTTGAGCCTGTTTCTCGACACAGTTTTACTTCGACAATCAAGTTCTTGAGCAGGTCTAGTTGACCTAGGTGAACCCTAGAACGATTAGGTGTGTGGTATTTTTGTGTCGTGATTATTTTTGTCCATATTCTTTTTGTGTATATTTCATTCTTTTGTTAATATAAAAATAAAAAAATAAAAATCACATTCTTTTTCCCCTCCTTTTCTCTACCTTTCTTTCATTCTCTCTTCATATCATGGGTACTCCACCTCGCAAAACTCTTGCCGAACTTTGGTACCCACAACCAGACATCACTTCTTACGGTTCTTGCTTTGGCCGAACATCAAACGATCCCTCCATGCCCAAAGTTTCACTGAAAGATCGCATAGCAGCGTCTAGGACAAACACTTGCACTCCTCAGTCCACTTCGTATCAACTGTTTCAAACATTCACTCCCGCTTATGTTGATACCCCTTCTGCAAGTCGTCCTTTGTCCATCGCTGAACGTATTGAACAATCCCGCAGCCGATCTTTCACTCCTTTCACCACTTCAAATTCTTGGGATCAACAATTCCATTCTCCGTCTTATCCACCTGTTTATCCCACTCCTGTCCAGCCATTCAATTCCTACCAATCCTACCCTACTTTTGCACCTTCCCTAGACATTACTTCAGAACCGCCATTTGGGAGTTTTCAGTATCCAAACAACTTTGAATCTTTTACTGAAACCCCTTCACAACCAATGTCTAGTCTGGAACAGTCCTTGGAAGACTTTAGGGTAGCGTCAAGCCAACAGATGATGGATTTGAATGCGTCCATGGCCGCCCTCATGCAACCTAGTGACCCGGTAGCTAGTTTCCAACTAGCTCCTAATTTTTCAATGTATGATGAGGCGGTAGGACAGGCTGTGAATTTGAGTGGAGAGAGTGAGATGTACCCCCTTCCGAATCAAGCCTACCCGGTCCAAATTGAATCCCACAACTCCCATGTTGAAAGTCTATCAAGTGTCCCAAATGAATTATCAGTTAAAGATAGAATGTTTAATGAGTTGTGCGACTTTGTAGTGTTTGATTTGCCAGATTGTGAAGGGACCTTGCCAAGTGAAACCACACCCAATCCTTTTGACCTCTACACCTCCATCTTAGAACCAGAATCGATTGATATCCATGCTTTTGTAGAGGTATCAGAGAATTTTGATTTTTACTTGATTGAGGATATTGACGCTGGGAACATTTTGGATGATGAACCCGTAGATTTGGCTGAGTTGGTCTCTTCAAATCATCATCCCGAGTTATTAAATGTTTTTCCCGAACCCCATATGCGTCTTGATTTTGAAGAAAAATGAATGGATGAGCTAAATTTTGAGAAGAATATTGAGGATAGCACTGAGGATGAAACAGTTTTAATTGATGAGTCGGATTTTCCAATTCATCCTAATCCTTCCACTGACTGTGTACACCCTCCTGAACTCTTAACCGATACCCTTCCTCAACCACTTCCCTCCATCCTTTCCATCGTTCCGACCTTGCAAGAACCCGTCTCACTTACATTTCATATGTCTGGTTTACCAAGTTCGGCGTACCCATGGTTTCTCACGAACCTTGAGGGATTTGACCCCATTTCTCGACGGGTTAATAGATTAGCACAATCGCTGTTTACACATCGCTCATCACAAATTGTGCTAATCTATTCACTCCATTTGCACCCTCAAGTTCGTACTCCACTTCTTTCTCCCATCCGCCATTCTTCTCTTCCACCGAGACCGGACGCCACTTCTATCCCCACACGGTCTCGCGTGTTTCTTATTTCTTTTCTCTACACTCCATTCTTTCACCAACCGTCGCTTTATAACGATAAAATTTTTGAATGGTTGGTGTTAACTTTTGGCCTGTGTAAGGCCTTGTATAGATGGATACTGTTCTTTCCCCCCTAATCCTGAATTTCAACGCTTAACAGTGGAAACACTGTTTTACTTAAGTTTGGGGGGGACATTTTTTTGTATATATTTTTTGTTTTCCTTTTTTGTTTTGTATATAATTTGTTTTTAGGGAGCGCCGGCAATTTTGACCCTCTTGGTATAGCCTGACAGTGAGGGCACTGTCAAGTTTAAGTTTGGGGGTGTGCTTGGTAAGCTTTCTTCCTTCGCATTCATATGTATATTTTGCATCTGCATATTAAATCCATAAAATCCATAAAAATCTGAAAATTTTCTAAAAACATAAAAACTTTTCTGTCAAGTTAGCTAGTGGGAGGACTCTGATTCAACATTTCGACGGTTTTATTTGATAAAATAAGAATAACTAAATCTTATATTTAGATTTTGAAAACCTGAAAAATAACTCTCCTTTGAAGTTAACTATAGCTGATATACGTCTTTACATTACACTACACGTGTTGTGAGTCTTGGAAATTAGATGACAAGTCTTTTATGTTTAAAAAACTTTTAAATAGATAAATAATTTTCTGAGGATCAAATAGGTTTGTTCTGAAATAAGTAATATATCAAGAATAGTTTATGAAGTAAGTGAATATGAAGGAATGTTATTGATGCCTTAATTGGAACTAAGTCTGAAAAATAACCCATCTGAAACTTGATTGGAATGATTACACACCGAACCCACTAAACACGTCTTTTATCCAAAAAATAATTGAACTACCGGTTATATCTCCGTTCGTATTGAATCATCATGTTTTTCACGCCAAACTGTCTTTTGTTTTTGGACCTAGGTAACTTGAGTAATTAAGTCCGCTGGGGCGTTTCTACACCTAATGCCCTAAAACCAACTGGTTTGGATGCATTGGCCCAAAGCTCGCTAAGAAATCTAGAAAGTCCAGATAAAAACAAAGTCAAGCAAGTGTTCTCTCCGAGTTAAAATTCCTAACGGTTCTTTGTGTGAGAATAATCTTGATAAAAGACAGGCTTTTATAAAAAAATTTTTAACGGAGATATGAAGGTTTTATTCTATGATAAAGACTATTGCACGTTCACAGTGGTGTGTATGAAATGAAAACAAGAAAAAAGTGGAGTGAAGAATAAGACCTAGTTTCCTGTTAGGGAAGATAGAAATTCTGAAGTTGAAACTTTACTGGAAAACGAAACTTGAAAAATGCTTAACTCTTTATAAAACTTATGTGATCCTTTTAAAATTGTTATCTGGGCTTTATTGTGTGACATAATGACTTTATTCGACCTTTCGGAACTTAACGACACTATTTGCACTGCACGTAAAGACATATAAAATATGTAGTTAAATAAGAAGCGAGGTGTGAAAAATAAAGGTTCGATAGTCTAGACTTAGGATAATAGAATTGTTATTTTCTGAAACAAAACTTTAGGGCGTTGAATCTTAGTTATTTTACAAAACTAGCTTGACGGGATTTTGTGGGTAGTATCCGCTGAAAACCCTCAGGAGACAACACTCCTCCTACTAGGGACACCTAGAGGTTTAACGGCTTGTTGCACATGCTCAGTGCAATCGCGTTCCCTGCGAAAGTGCGGTTATCATTTTATTTTTGTGAATAATTGGTTTTGCTCGGGACGAGCAAAAGTTAAGTTTGGGGGTATTTGTTCATATCAGAATATTGCATTTTATACCGCCCATTCTTACGCTCGTGTGTTTATAGGTAGGTGCTTTTAATCCGTGTGTGTTACATGTTTACAGTATACAGGTTTCCAGTACAAATATTGCAAACCAGGAGCAATTTTTGGTGCTTTTCTTTGTTCTCTTTTTTTGTTGTTTTGTTCTTCTTCTTCCTCTTCTTCATTCTTTCTCCATGACATTGTAGTGAGAGCTTTTGAGTGGAAGATTAATGAAGATGAGGGTTCTTTATCTTTCTTGTTAGTTTGCTCCCCCTTGAGATTTCTGCTTTCTCTTGCTCATTCAATCTCTTCATTGAGGTTGAATGGTTAAGAGTTAGTTATTGATCTCAAGGGTCGTATTTTCTCACGGACTAGCACTTCATTTCACATGCGTTCTCTACCCTTCCCTTGATCTTGCAAGTTCTTCATTGAGCTTGCAAGTTTAAGGGTTGGCTATTGAGCACATGCTTGGCTTGAGTCCTAGTTCCGTATTCTTTTCATCGCTTTTTATTATTCGCAATTTATTACCTTGTCTTTTATTACTTGCTTTTATTACTTGCAATTTTATTCCATGTACTTTAATACTTGTAACTTTTCTTTTCTTTGTTCTTTTCTTTTTGTTCTCTTTTGTTTATTTTGTGAATGTTGTAATTATTGTTCTTGTTAAGAAGAAATAAGGTATTGTAAGTTAACACATTTCTTTACCAATTCCTTTTCCCGTTATTTTCCATTTGAACTTCGCCCAAACCATACGCAAGCTCTCCGTTAGGCACCGTACCCCGACAAGGTAACGGTGATTCCTAATCACGACCGGTTGCGTTCGGTTTGGCCGGAAGCGAAAGCAAGAGACAAGAACGGAAGGACAAGGGTAAATAAGCCGGATTCCATGAATACCACGCTTAAATCCCCTAATCCACGTTGTTGCCGATTGCTTAGCTTCAATTGGTCAAGACTCGGCTCAAAGGTTTTTGAGTACGGATTTCTTTAGCTTACAATCTCGTATTTTCTTAACAACCTTATATTTGCAGATAATACACATAGGTTAGTCCAAACAATCATACAGATTCTTTATTGACTCGTCTAAGACAAGAAGGTAAGATAACACCATCTCCCTGTGGACCGACCCGTGCTCACCGGCTAGCTGCAAAGCGACATCGTCCTGATCGCGGTTACACTTTAAATCTTTGAACATCCGACACGCCAAAAGCGTGCGATCGATACCGTCCCGAGCCACATGGAGGCAGTGAGCGGATCGCAGGGGATTCGTCTCTCCCGGTATTGGGGTGAGATCGCGCTGTGTCTAGGAGAGCCATTATAAGAAGTCCTTGGCCAAGGCAGGAGATTTATTGGTAGGTATTCCAGTAGTATCTCAGGGTGTTCTGGGCTACACTCCGACACGACTTGTACCGCTTTTAGGGGTCTGACTTTTACCAACCCCCTAGGCCCGACATGCGATGCTCATAGACGAACGGACCGGACTGTACGGATATTGTCACCGACATGCTCAGTAGGGTGTCAGGATGAGTTCGCTCATCGACCTCCCTTTTGGTCAATACCTGGTAGCCCGTTACGTACGGCTAGTACCTCTGACGTGCTAGTGGTTAAATCCACAGCCAAAGTATTGACGAGTCTTTAGGGTCCCCCACAAACTGTTTCTCAAGTTTCGGGCGAAACGTTGTAGAGGTCGTATGGATTTATGGCAGGGTTCAAACATACGCGTGCACTTATGCACGTATCATGATCGGACGGATCGTACTAGTGGGCTTTGGTTTAAGCCGGATCCTAGTATTAAATTTGTTGGATTACTTTATCTCATCGCATTCGCATTCAGTCGGAATACGGATGCAGGTATGTATATACAGGTGAGGGGTATCCTTATGATCCGTCACGAGTTTACTTTAGATGTTGCCGTATCTTTTTATTGTTGCAAACATTTGGATTAATATTTGTAAATGGAAATTATGAGCTAGAAATCATGATTACAAGCATTAATTATGATACATGCACAAGTGATGACTCATGGTCTCTTTCTTTGTGCATGTGTCATATTATGAGCTTGATTTGTGTTGATATGATAAGAGGAGAGAGAGAGAGGGGCTGCCATATGTGAGGTTTTGGTCTTGTATTTTTGACACTTTCTCACTCTCATTATCATTTTGCAACAACAAAAGGAAAAGAAAGAAAACTTCTTCTTCTTCCTCTTTCTTCTCTAGCTCACCATTTCCATTAATGGCAACACCTTCAACCTCCATCCATGCAATGGATGTAAGAGACAAAGTGATCACAAACATTCTCTACAATACCTTGGACACGTCGGCTAGCACACTTCGTGCCCGAGTTGCTTCGGACGAAGCGGGAGCCCGTAAAAAGACTCGAAGATGTGGTGCCCTTTCCAACGAGGAGATCGAGACCGGAGATGCCGCGAGGAGCTTATGATGATGGCCAAAGACCGAAGGACACGGATCAATCGGTATAGCTTTCCAACCTTTTCTCTAGTTGCTAGTTGTAGGTTAATGGTTCGATCCGGGTTTTTGAGCATACGATAGCGCCGGTTTCTAGTTTGAAAAAGTTTTCATTTCCGCATTTTGGCCTCGGAAAGACGGCCGGGGCGCTACCGTAGTCTTACAGATACCAGAGATGGTCGTGAAACACGGCGGATATCTAGATGATAACGACCGGTGTTATTGATTACAGGATCGTTCGAGAAACGATACCTGAGGGAAACAGAAGATTTGTGTCGATGTTGGACACGGAAAGATGAACTTGATTTGGAAATAAGTGATGAGATTTCATTCTTGATTTATATTATTATCAGTATAAATTCATGCTTTCACATGCTATCATGCATCATACCCATCCTTATCGTAATTAGTTATAGTTGTCATATTTACATTATCAGCCGTTATATGTTAGTTTTATTCACTGAGTCGGCAACTCACCCCCGTTGTGCCACAGTTCCTTGCCGGGATAGAGTGGACGGTTAGCCGCAGTGCAGATCCACTTATCAGCTTTTATCGCATCTTTTGCTAGGTGGGTTACTTATGTAATAACCTTCGCTTTTGGTATTGTATATTGAATCTAGAGTATCTCAATCAGACCCTGTATAATGACTTAGAACTATATATGGTTATATGTATATTATTTCGACAGATGAGATCGTTTAGTGGTATTAAATGATATTTCTTTTATTTATGTCTGAGATTCTTCTTTGATGCCGTATTATGAGTATGTGTTGATTCACACTGTTAGTATCGTTGCTCCCAACTAGGGATGCAACCAAATTAAACACTTTATAACTGTTTTTATTATAACTGCAATAGGAAATTTCTGTTAAGATCTTAAATACTTAAAATCTGTGATTTTACTTAAATAAATTTAATTTTTCCTAAAATTCCGAAAAAAGGGTTGATCTTGGTTTTTGGCTTACTCAGGTTGTGTAGTTATGAGTAGATATTATACTATCTAAGTGTCTGTCACATCCAAACTTTGGGTCGTGAAAAAATTGGTATCAGAGCTTAAGATTAACCTTACGGAATCAAGTAGTGAGTTAAGGTAAGTCGACTTGAGTTCGTTACGTAGGATGACCTTTGGTTTGATGGAGTAGGTGAATTAGGATGAGTGCAGTACCGTGCGTATGTTCCGCGGCATATTTACGCTACGATACTCAGCCTAAGTAACCTTAGGAGATGTTTGTTCATACTTCTTTCCTTGATTCCAAGTATCTTGTGATTCTATTGTCATGTCCTTATCAATCATGTTTCTTACTCCATCCACTATGTCATTAACGACTACGGGGACTCAGAGTACCGCTGTTCGAGATGAGATTGGAGCGGGCTCGTCTGAAACGAGGACAGACCTGGGCAGTATGCCTGTCTTTCATGAGCCGATTGATTCACTCTATATTGATCGTATAGCTAGGATGGAGGCAAGTGTTCAAGAGATGCGCCGAATGATCGGATCCTTATTAGAGATTAGTCGAGCACGGAGATCGACCATTACTCCACATACGGTTGTTCGGAGACTAAGGCGAGTTCGTGCTAATACATCAGCACTTAGACATGTTTGTAGGGGCTATGGCAGATTCTGTATGGATCAGTTATGTCACTTTTACCCATATGTTCAGCAGCTCGTGCAAAGATGTTTCAGGTGTGGGTGTCCGTATCACATTATTCGGACTTGCCCCGTAATGCGACAAGGTGAGGCATCAGTTTCACATGTGACTCCACCACCTTCACCACCTCCTCCGATCACATAACCTCCTACACCTGTTGTTTTTCCACGTCAGATCAATGCCCATAGAGACCGTGGTCCTGACGGTCGTAATTCGAGAGGACGAGGAGGTCGAGGCAGATTTATTCCAGGCCGCAGTTTTTGTCGAGATAGGACTCAAGGCCAGATGTTCAGTTTGTACCCCGTTGAGCAGAGGCCCCCATCTATCTATTTTAGTTGTGGACGTCCAAGGCATTTTGCTAGGAATTGTAGACTCTAAGGAAGGACGTCAGGATGCTGGTAGAGGCCAGGCATCCAATGCAGTCGTAACAGGTATTCTTTCAGTATGTTCCTTAAATGCACATATTTTAATTTATCCCGGTTCTACGCATTCATACGTATTTGCTCACTTGCACTTTCTTTAGGATGTGAGTCATCATTGTTAGGGATACCGCTAGTTGTGATTACTCCTATAGGAGATTCTTTTGTAGCTCGACACGTATTCATGTCATGTTTAGTACATGTTGGTGATAGGGATTTATTAGTGGATCTGATTCTCCGGGATATGTTAGATTTGATATACTTCTTGGTATGGATTGGTTGGCCGTTTGTCATGCTTATGTAGATTGTTGGGGGAAAGCGGTCAGATTTTGTTTTCTAGGTAAACCGATCTTTGTTGTGTTAGTGTTTATGCCCTAGAAGGCCATTACTGTATCATACTAGTTTGTATATTACTTAATGGAAGCTTGGGATATTCACATGTATATAACAGTCTTGCTAAACATGGTAGTATGCTACTTGGTTTTCTCTATCTTAATGTGTGAGTATACGTATTGATAGAGCTCTTAGGATCTTGCTTGACTCCCAGCGTTGTGATGGCAGTCACACTAGTGGGGGCTGGGTAGTCTACAAGCACATCCTTATTCAGGTCCCTATTCGTTGGATTATCGAGACAGAGCATCGATACTCCGGAGTAGACTGGTGTGTACGCTTCTCATCCCAGTTGGGGAGATGGTCTGTCCCACAGCCGTCAGTACGTCGTACTGGAGATAATATGCAGGTGCTCGTTAGGTTACGGGTACACCGGACAGGACTCACAGGGAACTGTTGGTTAGTTTTATACCAGTCGTCAGTGAACAGTTCCCAGGTGACATGAGTGCAGCATAGTCCATAGACTTGACACTGCTACTTCGCCTCGAGTGTGTCCCACTGTTCTTAGATTACTACCCTACCACGGCTCAAAGGAGTCGTGGAAACAGGTAGAAGTTGGGTGCAGTCCCGAGCACTTGGAGGCAGTGGCGGTTAGACAGGATTCGTCCCTCCCGGTATTGGGAGTAGATATCGCGCTGTGTCAGAGAGCCATTACGCAAAGTCCCTGGCCAGGGCAAGCGAGATTTGCTGGTAGGTTCCAGTAGTTTCTCAGGGTGTAATGGGCTTCCCTCCGACACGACTTATACAGCTATTAGGGGACTGACGCTTGCCGCCCCCTAGGCCGGATATGCGATAGTCCTGGACGAACGGACCAGACTGTATGGAGATTGTCACATCAGACTCAGTAGGAGTTCGGATGGGTTTCATCATCGGCCTTCTTATCGACAACTACCTGGGGACCGTTACGTACAGCTAGTGCCGCTTGCGGTCTGTGGTTAAACCCACTGCCAGCGTAGTAGTCGAGTCTCTAGAGTCCCACACAGAGAGTTTCCTATTCCAGGCGAAACGATATAGAGGTCGTATGGTTTTACGACAAGGGTTCGAACGCATACGTGCGTTTACGCGCGTACGACTTTCGGACAGTTTTTACCAGTCGGCTTTGGTTTAAGCCAGTTACTGGTATCCGGTTATTGGATTTTTACAGTCTAAACTTTTTCCGTATTTTAGCGGATTGGAGGGCGTTCTCGTAATTGTGCGAGAAGCTTCTAGAAGATGGTGACTAAGGAGGTTTAGGTGGCATATACTTTGGATAAGATTTGTGAGTCATGAGAGTGATTCATCATTGTCATTATTGCACCATAAATGATTAATGACTCATGCTAATGAATCACCACTTAACATTTATGAAGCATGCTTATTCATCACATTTATTCATTTATTCTTTAATGAGAATGCTTCATAATATGTTATGATACTCACAATCTTATCTCATAATTTACTCTCACATTCTCTCTCCTCAAGCTCTCATCTTCAGACCCTAATCCTTACACCTCATGTGTTGAGATCAAAGGATTAGAAAGACTAATCTATCCATAACCATCACTCTATTTCATTCTATCTTCTTTGATTAGCAATCCAAGAAGATTAGTTACCTCAAGTTAGAGGTTTAGTTTGGAGTTTTGCTCTCGGGTGGATCGTCTACTACTTAGAGAAGGCCGAGGAGAACAAGGAGATCGTAAAGACGAAGGACTGGTTTCATTAATCCCTAAACACAATAGTTATGAAACTCTTTGTGTACGGTTATTTGTAGTTTAGTTTCGATTTAAGCGGTTAGTCGATGTTCGTTCTTTAAACATGATCGTTTTCGAAAATTCCGCCTCCCCACAAGTTCTGGGGTGAAGTACATCGACTTACAGTGGTATCAGAGCCTCGCTAAACAATAAATAACTTAATTGAAAATTTGTACGAATTTCGAACGGAAAAACGAAGCCGAAAAACCCTAAAACTGTCAAGTTTCTGTCGAAATTTAAATGAAGTCCAAAATTTTTTCATGTGAGTTCAGAGAGCTTGACAAGACACCAGAAGAACACTCAAGAAATTTGAGTTCATGAATCGGCAACGCGGCCGCGGAACCGAGGCGGATCGGCACCGATCCGCCGCGCTTCCGCCGCCGAGTTGCCGAGTCAGGAACTCAAATTTCCTGTGCTGCTTCTCTGTGTTATTTAGTGTTTTCTAGAATATTTTAATTTTGCTCAGGTTTCAGTTTAACAGAGCAGTTTTTGGTGCAATATTAAAGATGTTTAATCGATCGAAATTGTACAGTATTTGCATATTGGATTATATCTGTGATTGTTTAATGTGTTCGTAAACCTCCCCTAACTGCTAGTATGTCGGTTGGCAGGGGGTTGCACATTTCTGAAATGGTTATATCTGTTTGTGCATATAAACTGTATTGGACTGTTGTGGTGTATATCCGGGGTTTAGCAATGGGTTATTATTTAATTCATTTGTTGTAAATGTAATTTGTTGTAATATTATTTTGTAGGGCACATCCAGGTTGCGGTTGTAGCCACCGTTGTATTATTTCATTTTACTGTTTTTGCTCCTAGGACAGACCCAAGGTGGGGTGCACAAACTGCAGGGCGGGTAGTTTGCCGCACCCGTAGGGGTCGTGGGTGGGGTAACGGCTATTCATCACAACTGTGTAATCTGTCTTTTCTTGCAGGCTCAAAAGAAATACAAATTGCTTGCAAATCCAATAAAGTTTATCTTTGTTCTGCAATGTATATCATTGCGTTAGACGAATGTAAAATATCTATATATATGATAGCTATTTAGACGTCACTTATGTTTTACACCCGCGCTAGCCCAGCCCCCGCTCTGTCGTTAGTTAAGTAACCTAACGGGTGATGACGGGACCCCGTGGCGAATGCGGATGGCATAAGAGGACGTTGTATTTTCGTTGTTTTCTGCAATGATAGGTTAATGATAGGACGCATTATCTATAATACAAAGAAAATAAACCAAGTTTAAATCGTTGGAACAATTTAAAAGAAACCACTCGGTTATTTTAAAAACAGATATTTTTAAATGCGGAGCTTTAACCACTCCTTTTAAAAGCTATCAGGTTCCTTCGGTTATATCAAGTTCACTACGTTCACGGTTTCGCCAAAACCAGTCGTAGCCCTCCGTCATTTCTTATAGATGGTCAGTAGTATTCAAGCTATGCTTGTTGGCATACGTCAAGGCATAGTGTTTGGTAGCTGCTGGGGTATTCATTTGTTGCATAGATAGATGTGTTGGTTTGGGACAGTCGCATTACCTTGTTGGCATACGTCAAGGGTATATACGGGTGGGTTCAAATTAACAAGTTAATGATGGGCAGAACTTGACATGTGACTTATGATTTGTTGGCATACGTCAAGGTCATAAGAGCATGGGGCAAAAACTAATATCGGGAATTTCTAAAGAAACTGAAATTTGCAAAGAGATGCATACCATTTGGAGTTTGATGAATGTTGGTAGGATTCCTTCAACATTATCATACGATGATATTTGGATCCCGGTCCTACTGTGAGTATATGCTACTTATCAGGATATTCGTCACTTAACGATCAATGCTATAAACCTAGTAGGTGTCCAGAAAAGTGTCAGCGGGGTTACGCCCCCAGAGAAAAGAGGTTATTTAATTAAGAAACTTCGCGAAAGCGTTGGAAAACCTCCCTCGAAGTATCGACACTGGCCTGGCTGAACGGTTAAGCAAGTATTGTACGGTGAGAATAGTCCTGGCTAATTCTTCTTTTATGGTTTGAGGAAGGATTCGAGAAACAGTGGGAGCCATCCAGTTTAGATAAACTAAAAACCACTCTAAACTTGCAAGAGCATCATGCTAAAGAGTTTTCTTCTCTCTCTCCTAATTGCAGCGACCCTGAAAATGACTGGACTTAAGTTACTTTTAGAGAAAAATATACTGACAGGGCCAAACTATAAAGATTGGCTGCGGAATGTCAAAATGGCTTTGACTTATGACAAATTGGGGTACGTCCTCACCGCTACTGCACCTGCTGTCCCTGGTCCCAAATCCAGCAATGCGGATAAGGAAATCCGCAAAACCTGGGATTTAGATTGCGCGAAAGCCAAGTGCATCGTGCTTGCCTCGATGAACAATGAACATCAGAGGAGGCACGAGGATATGGACCTTGATGGCATATTTCTCCATACAAAGGAACTTTATGGAGAGCAATCTCGTATAGCAAGATACGAGACCTCAAAGAACTTGTTTCGAGCGAGGTTGGCTGTCGGGTCATCGGTAGGAGAACATGTCCTAAAGATGATCGGCTATATAGAACAGCTCGCAGACCTTGGGACGACTTTGGATAATGAGCTCTATACAGACCTTATTCTCCAGTCCCTTCCTCACACCTACGCCCAGTTTATCCTGAACTTCAATCTTCAAAGAAAAGAAGTTGAACTTCCGGAACTCCAGAACATGTTAAGGAGTGCAGAGGGCACCTTGAAGAATTCAAGGGAAACACCCGCTATGTTTGTTGGCGGTACATCTTCTTCCGGGTCCAAGGCTAGGGCCAAAGGAAGGAAGAAGAAGGCCGCACCCAGTCCTAGAGGAGGTGTTAGTAAGGTGGGAGGGAAGGGAAAGAAAAAGACTGCAGTACCGATAGTTGGCCAGGATGAGTGCTTCCATTGTCACAGGAAAGGGCACTGGAAGAAGGATTGCAAGGCGTGGAACGCCAAGAACCAGGAACCGAAGCAAGCTGTGGCTTCGACTTCCGGTGTGTTTGTAATTGAGAATTGTCTGTCAATCAACTCTACTTCCTGGGTATTGGATACCGGATCAGGATCTCATATTTGCAATTCATTGCAGGCACTGAGAAACCGTAGAGTGCTGAAGGAAGGTGATATGACCCTAAAGGTTGCTAACGGAGCTAGCGTGGGAGCTGCGTACGTCGGGGATTATCACCTAGGATTAACGAGTGGACACATTTTGGTTTTACATAACTGTTATTTTGTGCCAAGCTTAACGTGTAATATCATATCAGTTTCCTTGTTATCAAATAAAGGTTATGATTTCACGTTTGTAAGAGATGTTGTCAACATCCACCTTAATCATGGTTTGATTGGGTCAGGTACACTAAATAACGGCATATATGTTTTAAACCAACTCTAAATTTTCAATGTCCAGAACACACTAAAAAGAAAGTCTTCAGATTTAAATAAAGCTTTCTTATGGCATTGTAGACTGGGTCACATCAATGAGAGAAGGTTGACTAAGTTGCATAGAGAAGGATATTTGGACTCGTTCGAATATCAATCTTATGACACTTGTCAATCTTGTCTCAAAGGAAAGATGACAAAGACTCCATTCACTGGACAAGGAGTAAGAGCGAGCGAGCTCTTAGGACTCATACACAGCGATGTTTGTGGTCCAATGTCTACACATGCGAGCGGTGGTTATTCCTACTTCATTACTTTTACAGATGATTTCTCTAGGTTTGGACATGTCTTCTTGATGAAGCATAAATCCGAGGCCTTTGAGAAATTCCCGGAATACAAGAGTGAAGCGGAAAACCAAACAGGCAAAAGTATTAAGACACTAAGATCTGATCGAGGTGGAGAATACTTAAGTGCCGAGTTCCTAGGTTACCTAAAAGAGAAAGGAATTCTCTCTCAGCTTACTCCTCCATACACTCCACAGCACAACGGTGTATCGGAGAGACGGAATCGAACCCTATTGGATATGGTACGATCCATGATGAGTAATGCTGAGTTACCACGATCTTTCTGGGGGTATGCGCTAGAATCAGCGATACATCTTTTGAACAGAGTTCCAACCAAAACTGTGCCTACCACACCATATCAGATGTGGAGTGGGAAGAAACCCTATCTTCAGTACCTGAAGACATCGGGATGTCCAGCTTTTGTAAAAAAGCAGCATCCGGACAAGCTCGAGGCACGCTCAGTAGAGTGTAAGTTTGTGGGATATCCAAAGAACTCTACAGGATATTGTTTCTGTTACGCAGAAGAACAAAAGGTTTTTGTTTCTCGTCATGCCCGCTTCTTAGAAACTGAATTTTTAGAAAATCAGAAGAGCGGGAGCGTAGTAGAACTGGAAGAAATTCCAGAACCACAAGCTGCTACTGAAAGTTTGGTAGAACCAGATGTTCAAGAAGTACAGGACATTCCCGCACCCCTCTGCAGGAGTAGTAGGCCGTCTCATCCGCCTGAGAGATACTACGGTTTTCTCATAGACGGGGATAGAGAGGATTGCATCATAGAAGATGATGAACCTACTAGCTTCCAGCAGGCCATCCAGAGCGGCGACTCGGTACGATGGCTAGATGCAATGCGAAGCGAAATGGAGTCCATGTACACCAACAAAGTATGGACATTGGACTTTGCTCCAGGTGGGGTAAAACCCATAGGATGCAAATGGATCTTTAAGAAAAAGATTGGTGTAGATGGGCAGGTGGAAACCTATAAAGCTAGACTTGTTGCAAAGGGTTTTCGTCAAAGACCTGGTTTGGACTATGACGAAACTTTTTCTCCAGTGGCTATGCTCAAATCCATTCGTATCCTTCTTGCAATTGCTGCCTTCCATGATTATGAAATCTGGCAGATGGACGTAAAGACGGCTTTTCTGAATGGAAATTTAGAAGAGAGCGTCTATATGGATCAGCCAGAGGGTTTCAATCAGAGTGGGAGCAGCGGGAAAGTATGCAAGTTGCTTAAGTCTATTTGTGGACTAAACCAAGCATCGCGGAGTTGGAACATCTGTTTTGATGAGACAATCAAAGAATATGACTTTATCAAAAATCCAGATGAACCGTGCATATATAGTAAAGTTGTAGCCAGAAGTGTCGTATTCCTCGTCTTGTACGTGGATGACATTCTATTGATAGGAAATGACATTCCTATGCTACAATCTGTCAAAGGATTCTTGTCACATAGGTTCTCCATGAAAGACCCGGGTGATGCCTCTTACATTCTGGGGATCCGGATCTATCGTGATAGATCCAAGAGGATGTTGGGACTTTCGCAGTCCAGGTATATCGACACTGTACTGAAAAGATTCAGTATGGAAGATTCTAAGCGCGGTAATCTACCGGCTTGTCACGGAATCACCCTCTCCAAAAAGATGTCTCCCAAGACTGATTTGGAAAGGGAACGCATGTCTATTATACCCTACGCTTCTGCGGTAGGCTCTATAATGTATGCAATGTTGTGTACCAGACCAGATGTAGCTTACGCACTAAGCGTGGTGAGCCAGTATCAGTCAGACCCAGAGGAGATGCACTGGAAAGCAGTTAAGAACATTCTCAAGTACCTGAGGAGGACTAAGGAGATGTTCTTGGTTTACGGCGGAAAAGACCTCAGGTTGGAGGCCTTTGCTGATTCCGGCTTCCAGAGTGATAAGGACGATTCCAAGTCCATGTCGGGTTATGTCTTTACCCTCAATGGAGGGGCAGTGTGCTGGAAGAGCTCCAAGCAAGACACCGTTGCTGACTCGACGATGGAAGCGGAGTATATAGCTGCTTGCGATGCCGCAAAAGAAGCAGTCTGGATGAAGAAGTTCCTGACAGAACTTCAAGTGGTTCCTACCATAGTTGATCCAATACCTCTGTATTACGACAACAACGGAGCTATAGCTTTAGCGAAGGAACCAAGGTCCCATCAAAAGTCCAGACACATCTTGAGGCGGTATCACCTGATCAGGGAGATCATTGATCGTCAGGAGATCGAGGTTCGGAGAGTTGCTTCAGAAGAGAACATTGCTGATCCATTCACGAAGGCCCTACCTCAGACGCAGTTCGAGAGGCTACTCGAGATCATTGGTCTTCGATATGCCAGTACATGGCCCTAGTGCAAGTGGGAGATTGTTAGTGTTTATGCCCTAGAAGGCCATTACTGTATCATACTAGTTTGTATATTACTTAATGGAAGCTTGGGATATTCACATGTATATAACAGTCTTGCTAAACATGGTAGTATGCTACTTGGTTTTCTCTATCTTAATGTGTGAGTATACGTATTGATAGAGCTCTTAGGATCTAGCTTGACTACCAGCGTTGTGATGGCAGTCACACTAGTGGGGGATGGGTAGTCTACAAGCACATCCTTATTCAGGTCCCTAGTCGTTGGATTATCGAGACAGAGCATCGATACTCCGGAGTAGACTGGTGTGTACGCTTCGCATCCCAGTTGGGGAGATGGTCTGTCCCACAGCCGTCAGTACGTCGTACTGGAGATAGTATGCAGGTGCTCGTTAGGTTACGGGTACACCGGACAGGACTCACAGGGAACTGTTGGTTGGTTTTATACCAGTCGTCAGTGAACAGTTCCCAGGTGACATGAGTGCAGCATAGTCCGCAGACTTGACACTGCTACTTCGCCTCGAGTGTGTCCCACTGTTCTTAGATTGCTACCCTACCACGGCTCAAAGGAGTCATGCAAACAGGTAGCAGTTGGGTGCAGTCCCGAGCACTTGGAGGCAGTGGCGGTTAGACAGGATTCGTCCCTCCCGGTATTGGGAGTAGATATCGCGCTGTGTCAGAAAGCCATTACGCAAAGTCCCTGGCCAAGGCAAGCGAGATTTGCTGGTAGGTTCCAGTAGTTTCTCAGGGTGTAATGGGCTTCCCTCCGACACGACTTATACAGCTATTAGGGGACTGACGCTTGCCGCCCCCTAGGCCGGATATGCGATAGTCCTGGACGAACGGACCGGACTGTATGGAGATTGTCACATCAGACTCAGTAGGAGTTCGGATAGGTTTCCTCATCGGCCTTCTTATCGACAACTACCTGGGGACCGTTACGTACAGCTAGTGCCGCTTGCGGTCTGTGGTTAAACCCTCTGCCAGCGTAGTAGTCGAGTCTCTAGAGTCCCACACAGAGAGTTTCCTATTCCAGGCGAAACGATATAGAGGTCGTATGGTTTTACGACAAGGGTTCGGACGCATACGTGCGTTTACACGCGTACGACTTTCGGACAGTTTTTACTAGTCGGCTTTGGTTTAAGCCAGTTACTGGTATCCGGTTATTGGATTTTTACCGTCTAAAGTTTTTCCGTACTTTTGCGGATTGGAGGGGCGTTCTCGTAATTGTGCGAGAAGCTTCTAGAAGATGGTGACTAAGGAGGTTTAGGTGGCATATACTTTGGATAAGATTTGTGAGTCATGAGAGTGATTCATCATTGTCATTATTGCACCATAAATGATTAATGACTCATGCTAATGAATCACCACTTAACATTTATGGAGCATGCTTATTCATCACATTTATTCATTTATTCTTTAATGAGAATGCTTCATAATATGTTATGATACTCACAATCTTATCTCATAATTTACTCTCACATTCTCTCTCCTCAAGCTCTCATCTTCAAACCCTAATCCTTACACCTCATGTGTTGAGATCAAAGGATTAGAAAGACTAATCAATCCATAACCATCACTCTATTTCATTCTATCTTCTTTGATTAGCAATCCAAGAAGATTAGTTACCTCAAGTTAGAGGTTTAGTTTAGAGTTTTGCTCTCGGGTGGATCGTCTACTACCTAGAGAAGGCCGAGGAGAACAAGGAGATCGTAAAGGCGAAGGACTGGTTTCATTAGGTATAATCCCTAAACACAATAGTTATGAAACTCTTTGTGTACGGTTATTTGTAGTTTAGCATCGATTTAAGCGGTTAGTCGATGTTCGTTCTTTAAACATGTTCGTTTTCGAAAATTCCGCCTCCCCACAAGTTCTGGGGTGAAGTACATTGACTTACATGTTGTGCAGGGAGACTGTAATGTAACTCCTACCAACATGATTTCTGCTCTTTGTGCGGGACGACCCTTGAAGAAGGGTAGTTATGGGTTCTTAGCATTTGTTCGGGACTTAGGAGCCACTGAGATTCCATTGGACCAGGTTCCGATCGTACGAGAATTTTCGGATGTGTTTCCTGCTGAATTACCAGGATTACCGCCCGGTCGCGATATCGAATTTTGATTTGACTTGATTCCGGGTGCGGGACCTATTTCTATACCACCATACCGGGTGGGCCCGACGGAGTTGAAAGAACGCAAAAGCCAGTTGCAAGAGTTGTTAGATAGAGGACTTGTTCGTCCAAGTGTATCGCCGTGGGGAGCTCCTGTCTTGTTTGTTAGGAAGAAAGATGGTAGCATAAGATTGTGCGCAGCTGAATCGAGTCACTGTGCGAATTAGGTATCCACTACCTGGTAGAGATGACTTATTCGATCAGCTGCAGGGAGCTGGCTACTTCTCAAAGATTGATTTATGGTCAGGGTATCACCAGTTGAAGGTTCGGAAGGATGACATTCCGAAGACTGCTTTTCGCACACGATATGGGCATTACGAGTTTCTGGTGATGTCGTTCGGACACACCAATGCCCCAGCAGCTTTCATGGATATGATGAACCATATCTTCAGTCCATTCCTTGATTATTTCATTATAGTATTCATTGATGATATTCTTGTTTATTCCCGGAGTCGGGAGGAGCACGAGCAACATTTACGTATCACGTTGCAGACCTTGAAGGAGCATCAGCTGTTTGCTAAATTCTCCAAGTGTGTTTTCTTGCTGGATAGTGTAGATTTCTTAGGTCACGTAGTTACGAGAGATGGGATACGTGTGGACCCAAAGAAGATCAAAGCGTTACAGCACTGGCTCATACCTTTGTCAGTTACGGAGGTTCGAAGTTTCTTAGGTCCGGCGGGTTACTACCGACGCTTTGTGCAGGATTTTTCTCGAATCACTGCACCGTTGACCGTGTTGACTGGGAAGAAAGTTCCATTTCTTTGGACAGATGCATGTGAACAGAGTTTCTAGTAGTTGAAGACTAGATTGACGACTGCACCCGTCTTATCTTTACCTTCTAGGTCAGGTGGTTTTATTGTGTATTGCAATGCTTCTCGAGTGGGTTTAGGTTGTGTATTGATGCAGCACGGCAGGGTTATAGCTTATGCTTCTCGACAGTTGAAGAGGCATGAGCAGAACTACCCCACTCATGATTTGGAGATGGCTGCAGTAGTTTTCGCACTGAAGATTTGGAGGCATTACTTATATGGAGAGTCGTGCCCGATTTTAACAGATCATAAGAGTTTGAAGTATATTTTTCAACAAAGGGATCTGAATCTAAGGCAGCGTCGATGGATGGAACTCGTGAAGGATTACGATTGTGAGATCTTGTATCATCTAGGCAAAGCAAATGTTGTAGCAGATGCTTTGAGCCGAAGGCCAGGAGGTAGCTTATCTCATGTGCGCACCTTGCGGAGGCAGTTTTCCACGGACTGGCAGATTTTATGTGATAGTCGTATACAGTTTGAGTTCACATCTACAGGAGGACAGTTAGCACATGTTCGCACCCATCCTCAGTTATTGGATCGTATTCGATAGACACAGCCCGTAGATGCTCGTATATCGGAGATTATGCATCAGGTTAGGCAGGGCAGAGAGTCGGAGTTCGTGATAGATAACCGTGGGGTATTACGTTTTGGGACTCGTCTTTGTGTGCCAGACTCCGATAGATTGAGACGTGAGATCTTAGATGAGGCCTATCGATCAGCGTACAATATTCATCCTGGTTCCAAAAAAATGTATCATGACTTGAGGGATGTTTATTGGTGGGAAGGAATGAAGTGGGATGTTGCAGAGTTTGTTTCAAGATGCTTGACTTGTTAGCAAGTCAAGGCCGAGCACCAGAGGCCGGCAGGAGAGTTGCAGCCCTTACCCATTCCGGAGTAGAAATGGGAACATATTTCCATGGATTTCGTTGTGGGTCTACCCAGGACTAGCAGGGGGTATGACTCCATCTGGGTGATTGTAGATAGATTGACAAAGGCAGCTCATTTTCTTCCGGTGAAGACGACGTATGGGTTTGCACCGTATGCTCAGATTTATATCGACGAGATTGTCCGATTGCATGGAGTTCCGACAAGCATAGTGTCAGATAGGGGTACACAGTTTACTAGCAGGCTATAGCAGCAACTTCAAGCAGCTCTTGGTACATGATTGAGTTTTAGTACAGCTTTCCACCTACAGACAGATGGTCGGTCAGAGCAGACCATTCAGACGCTAGAGGATACGCTTCGAGCTTGCAGCCTTGATTTTGGTAGTAGTTGGGATCGTCACTTACCTTTGATAGAATTCTCGTACAACAACAGTTTTCCGGAGACGATCCAGATGGCACCCTTTGAAGCTTTGTATAGAAGGAAATGTCGATCACCCGTTTGCTGGACGGAACTGAGCGAGAGTAGCATTTTGGGAACGCAGATAGTACAGGAGACTACGGAAAAGATTCAGTTGATACGGGACAGAATGAGAGCGGCCCAGTGCAGACAGAAATCTTAAGCAGATCGACGACGTCGTAGACTCGAGTTTGTTGTGGGAGATCATGTGTTCCTTAGTGTATCTCCGATGAATGGTGTGATGCGTTTCAGGAAAAAGGGAAAGCTCAGCCCCAGATATGTCGGACCCTACGAGATTTTGGAGAGAGTGGGTGTTGTAGCTTATCGTTTAGCACTTCCATCGAGTCTTCCTGATGTGCATCCGGTGTTTCACGTATCGATACTTCACAAGTATCTTCATGATCCTTCTCACGCGATCCAGCATCAGACCTTACCGCTTGAGCCTGATTTATCCTACACAGTGCAGCCTGTAGCTAATCTAGACCGGCAGGCAAAGAAACTGAGATCAAGTGTACTTCCATCTGTAAAGGTTCTTTGGCGACGAACGAATCGTAAGGAGATTACTTAGGAGACCGAGGATGCGATGCGAAATAAATTTCCACATCTTTTTGAGGGTACGTCTAGTTAAATTTTAAATTTGGAGACCGAATTTTCTTAAGGGGGGAATATTGTAACATAATGAAAAATTAGAAATAAATAAAATTAATTAATTAAATAATAAAATTCCAATTTTAAAAAGTTATTAAAACAAAATAGGACATTTTCATAAGTAGTATGTGAAACAAATTAAATTGAAATTTTAGTATGCAACCTTAATCTATTATAAGGGTTTTAGTGATAAATTTAGCTTCATTTTAATAAAATGGTGGTTATATAATAACATAGGTAGTGAAGGGACTTTTTGTAAAATTTAGGGAAAATGTGCAAACTTGAAATTTGTTGAGGGTGTAAGTGTAAAAGGGTTAGGAAATGTTTTGGCTTAGAAATACCACAAATTAGGATTTATCTTATACATCCATCTCATCCTTGCATGAAAATCCCACATTTTCTCCTTTCTACACCACCTCCTTACATGAAACAAGCACACCCTTGCTTGGTGACACCTCCTCCTACACCTCACTCATTCTCTTTATCCTATACCTTGTGTTCAGATCACTTAACCAAATAAAAATCAGAAAAGATCAAAGAAAGAAAGAAAACACTTGAACTCACAAAAGAAAAATAATGAGAAGAGAAAAGAGAAGAAGAATTAGGAGCTAAAGAGTTCACCATCAAGCTAGGAGTGAAGGACTTGGGTATCTTGGAGGAAGTCTTTCAACCATCCTCAGTAGGTATAATTCTTAATTCAGTGCGTTTTAGTTCTGTAGTTTGTAAAATTTTAGAAATCGGATATCGGAAAAGTTGGTATTTTAGGGAAATATAGTCTCTGTGAAGATCTGCTATCACTTAGATAATATCTAATTTGACCAAACAGTACCTTAATATTATACACAAGACCTAGAAGTTACCATAAGAATACGAGCAAGGGGGCTCGGATTTTGGCCGGCGACCAACACTAGAATTCCGGCGTCGCCGGATTTTTGAAGGAGTTGGGTGTTTTGGGGTTTGGAGTAGGTCTCTGTATAGATGTTGGAATAATTTGGTATTGTTTAATTAAGTTAGTTTAACTGTATATAAAATCTGGGAGCAAATATGGAAAAAGGAATTAAATTTCTCAAATACGACACGGGTAAAACGTAACGCGTTCTGTTTTCTATTGCGAAACAGCGTTGGGTTAAATTTCAGTAAAGATAAGTGTTAGATCGTTTGCAATAGTCGTACGTAGTATAATTAGTACGTACAACTTATGTTTTCATGATTTTGTCATATCGGAATGTAGCCGTTTTCTTATACAAGTTAATTCAATGTTAGATTTGAGTGCGGGAACTTCAGAGGCCGCAAGGAAAGGAAAATGATTAGCAATTCCTGAATAGTTACGATGTATTCAGTTGAGTAGACTAAACATCTACCGGGGGATCTTGTAAAGATGGCGTGATACGCCCGTAGTTTTGTTTAAATAAAAAATTAGACTTTTGTATGTTAATTTGATCATATGCATCCACATACATATAAATATACATCACCATATTAATAGTTGTTAGAACACTGCACAATTATCGACGAGTTATGACGCACATGAACATATATGTACGTTACACTACACCTCATCGATATTAACATGTCACTTTTACATTTAGTAATTATCCTGTTAAATATGATTCTATCATACCTTAAACAACATTAACAGTGGTACTTTGCATAAATGCCATCATGTTTCGTATTTAAATATTCGAAGTTGATATAAGAGGAAATTGTATTACTGAGGATTTATGGTTTTGAGTTTTCCTATACTATTGCATAAATTCAGTGATTCTTCAAATTGATATTAGATGTCCACCATGAGATGCTGTTTTTATGAATTGGTTTTATTCCGGACCGAGTGGGGGAGATATACGGTCGCGGATTTTTACGTTATCCAGACTGAGTGGGGGAGATATACAGTTAGATACATGGTGGACCCGGTCATGACCGAAGGGCTGGATAGCCGCATTTGATGCGGGGGAGCCTAGCGAGGATACTCGATACCAGATATAGTAGTGAAACACGGCGGATATCTAGATGATACCGATCGGTGTTATTGATTACAGGATCGTTAGAGAAACGATACCTGAGGGAAACAGAAGATTTGTGTCGATGTTGGACACGGAAAGATGAACTTGATTTAAAAATAAGTGATGAGATTTCATTCTTGATTTATAAGATTATTTGTATAAATTCATGCTTTCACATGCTATCATGCATCATACCCATCCTTATCGTAATTAGTTATAGTTGTCATATTTACATTATCAGCCGTTATATGTTAATTTTATTCACTGAGTCGGCAACTCACTCCCGTTGTGCCACAGTTTCTTGCGGGGGTAGAGTAGATGGTTAGCCGCAGTGCAAATCCACTTATCAGCATTTATCGCATCTTTTGCTAGGTGGGTTACCTATGTAGTAACCTTCGCATTTGGTATTGTATATTGAATCTAGAGTATCTCCATCAGACCCTGTATAATGACTTAGAACGATATATGGTTATATGTATATTATTTCGACAGATGAGATCGTTTAGTGGTATTAAATGATATTTCTTTTAGTTATGTCTGAGATTCTTCTTTGATGTCGTATTATGAGTATGTGTTGATTCACACTGTTAGTATCATTGCTCCCAACTAGGGATGCAACCAAATTAAACATTTTATAACTGTTTTTATTATAACTGCAATAGGAAATTACTGTTAAGATCTTAAATACTTAAAATCTGTGATTTTACTTAAATAAATTTAATTTTTCCTAAAATTCCGAAAAAAGGGTTGATCTTGGTTTTTGGCTTACTCAGGTTGTGTAGTTATCATTAGATATTATACAATCTAGGTGTCGTTCACATCCAAACTTTGGATCATGACAAAAAGTTTAACCAGAGGTTTTCAAAAAGGAGCTATAGTCTCCCTATTTCCTACGTGTCCGTGAGTGACACGAACGCCAAAAAGGAAAACCTTTTGGGATATTTCAAAACGGCGGAACGTATATTTGAGCAAAACAAATATGAATGTATATTTATTACTTTACAAATGAGTGTCTGTCACTTGTGCCATGAGTTACGCATCACATGGCGATTTAGGAAGGATTTTTTCATGTATTTTATTCAGTTTTTGGAGATTTTTGAAGGATGCGTACTATATACATATTATAGCATTCGACTAGTGTATATTGGATTTCAGTAGTGTATTTCGAGATCTGTAACTCCGATGATATGCGTGAAAATCCGATGTTTTGCGTGACGCTTGACGGAGTTCGATTTTGAGTTTCGTACTCGTTTTCAGGCGCACGCGATGCGCTGTGTTATTTCTGCATCTTCCATGATTTCGGAGCCCCGTTGATTTGAGTTGACTATTGAAATGTTTTAGTATTTGGGGCTTTAAATTTAAATTTAAATTCGGGGAACGAATTTATTTATGGGGGGAAGATTGTAACATTTCATATAATATAAAATATTATTTTTGGAATTTAATATTAAAATAATATATTTCCCGAAAATTGGCCGATTTGCGAAATTGGAGTTTTTGAAAAAGGGTATAAATATATACCAATAATTATTAAATAATGGGAAATTAAAATGATTTATTCATTTAAAAATATATTTAAAGGATTTGGCTTTTTTTAAAATCAATTATATGCAGTTTGGATAAAAAAAAACCCGATTAGTGCACTGCTAGTCGCGATTAAGCCAAATCCGTGTTTCTACAGTTTTCCGTGGCTAGTGCACCACGTCATGTTGCATTTTGGTTACATGATGTGTTTCTTATGTTGTTTTGGGGTATTATGTGGTTGGGTTGTAAAAAGAAAAGAAAAAGAGAAAAGGGTTAAAGCTCGTCGGGAACTGATCAGGGTAGTTTTGAGGCAGCCCCTCTCTCTCACACACACTTATTCCCACTCTCTCTCTCTCTTTCCAATCATTCCAGCACGGGAGACGGTCTGTCCCACAGCCGTCAGTACGTCGTACTTGAGATAGTATGCGGGTGCTCGTTAGGTTACGAGTACACTGGACAGGACTCGTCGGGAACTGATGGTTGGTATTATACCAATCGTCAGTTATCAGTTCCCAGGTGACATGAGTACAGCTTAGTCCGCTGACTTGACACTGTCACTTCGCCTCGAGTGTGTTCCCACTGTTCTTTGATTACTACCCTACCACGGCTCTACTGATTCGTGCAAACAGGTAGTAGTTGGGAGCAGTCCTGAAGCACTTGGAGGCAGTGACGGTTAGACAGGATTCGTCTCTCCCGATATTGGGGGTTGACATCGCGCTGTGTCTAGGAGAGCCATTACAAGAGTAGTCCCTGGCCAGGGCAAGCGAGATATACTGGTAGGTTTCCAGTGTTATCTCAGGGTGTATTGGGCTTCACTCCGACACGACTTGTACCGCTATTAGGGGACTGACGTTTACCGCCCCACTAGGCCCGCCATGCGATGTATCAGACGAACAGACCGGACTGTACGGAGATTGTCACATACAGACTCAGTAGGAGTTCGGATGGGTTTACCTCATCGGCCTTCTTTTCGACATCTACCTGGGGACCGTTACGTACAGCTAGTGCCGCTTGCGGTCTGTGGTTAAACCCACTGCCAGCGTAGTGTCGAGTCTTTAGAGTCCCACACAGAGAGTTTCCCTGCACTGAGCGAAACGTGTAGAGGCCGTATGGTTTTACGGCAGGGCTGCGATCACTTACGTACACTTGTGTGCGTGTGGTGTTCGGGCTGGCAGTACTAGTGGGCTTTGGTTTACGCCAGATCCTAGTATTGCACCGATGAATTTGTTTTGTCTTCTGCGCATCCGTATTCTACGGAATGCGGATGCAGGTGTGTATGCACAGTTTTCCGGAGCGATGGAGGAGGAGGTGCCTCATTAGGGTTTTGGCAGTTGGTTCGGCCAAAACCGCTATGTGGCAGGCTCATTAGGGTTTTGACAGTTGATTCGGTCAAAACCATTTTGAGGCGGGCTCATTAGGGTTTTTACAGTTCGTTTGGTCAAAACCATTATGAGCCGGGGACTTTATTTACTAATCCTTTCATTGATAATTTAGTTATGGCTAATTACATTGACCATTTGACCATCTTGACTTTGTTGACTATTTGACCAAAGTTGACTTGGATCTTCTTGAAAGATCTAAAGTATTCTTTGGTTTTCTTTTTCTTTTGTTATGATAATAGTCATGTCATTTGTAACCATCACCTTTATCTTGATGGGATTAGTAATGATAATGTTTTTTACATTATTGCAACCATGGTTAGGTTTTCACTTGGTTAAGCTTTTCATTTGCTCATTCTCTTTCTCTCTCATAGAAAAGAAATGAGAAACATTTCCATGGTTGCTTCTCCTTCTTCCTCCTCTTGATTTTTCCTTTGATCTCATGTGTTGAGAGAAAAAGGATTCCACTTGACAAACACATCCATACATCTTCTCTACACTTCCTAGGGCTTCTAGATTAGCAATCTCCTTGCCCTAGTTACCTCGGCTCGAGGTGGAGCTCGGTGTACATCTCTCGGATGGATCGTCTTCGACTCAAGGAGGCCGCGGAGGTGGCCAAAGTCCGGATCAACCATCGAGCATGCTAAGAGAAGAACAACAAGAAGAGAAGGAGTTCAAGTTGAGGTATAACCCCTAACCGAGTAGATAACATCTCAAGTTAGGTTGCTAGTGTATTGTTTAGCAAAGATCCGGCTTTTATGGTCCATGTTACCAAGTCCAGAAAAAATTTTGTTTTACCGTTTCCGCTACCCCGAAAGTACCGGGAGAGGTAACGTGGACCTAACAGTGGTATCAGAGCCTAACTAAACACACCCTAGCAGGTTAGCAAAGTGTTTAGAACATCGACCGGACGAAAAACCGAAAAACCACCCCGGAAACCCTGATTCTCTGCCGATTTTTTTTCTTCTCAAAAGATAATAAATCATGTCTTAAAAATCGGCTCAGGCTTTTCTTAGAACAGGAAAGAAAAATGATCGCACGAGTCGACCAACTCACCGTGGTTCCGCGGCCGAGTTGACTCGGCCGTGGATCATCTTTGTTGCTGTTTGTTTCTGGTGGGTTTTTAGGATTTTTGGTATATGACTTTTCTGCCCATATTTTCCAGAAAGAAAAATTAGTTTTGGGGGCTCAAAAATCCGTATTTTTGGTTGATGTTCTGTAGACTTTGGCTAATGGTTATCTCTGTAATGTTATATATGTATTGAACGTCTACTAATCGCTATACGTCGATTAGTGGGGGTTATACATATCTATGATCTGTGTTGATGATGGTTTGTGTATATGAACTCGTTGGATTGTCGCGGATGAATAGCCGGGGTGGATGTGAGATGAGAGTTTCTTTTTCTTTCATTCATGTAATAAAATTATAAATTGATGTAATATTATTTGTATGGCCGCACAACCGGGTCGGGGTTGTAGCCGTCATTGTATAATTCTTTTTACTGTTTTTGCTCCTAGGATAGACCCATGGAGGGGATGCACAAACTACCGGGTATCTCGAAGTGCCGAGTGGCCTACTCATGGCGTTGAGGGAGGTTGCTTCGCTTCGGGTACTTGGCGGGTAGTTTGCCGCACCCGTAGGGGTCTTGGGTGGGGTTTTGGCTATTCATCGCGACCGTGTAATCCGTTTTTCGTTGCAGGCTCGAACGAATCGCGGGTTCCTAGTATATCCAAAGTGTTCATCTGTGATCTGGTTTGCCTATCATTGCTGTTATATATAATAACTATTTAAGCGTTGCTTATGTTTTACAGCCGCGCTAGCACAGCCCCCGCGCTGTCGTTAGTTAAGTAACCTAACGGGTGATGACGGGGCCCCGTGGCGAATTCGAATGGCATAAGCGTACGTCATATTTTGGTTGTTTTCTGCAATGGTAGGTTTTAATTGATGGGACGCATTAAAAGAACTAATGCAAGAAAATAAACCTAAAAGACGTTGTTGGAACAAGTTTTTCAAAAAGCTGTTATTGCAAGGACGTTCAATTTTTGTTTTGCATCGAGGTATTCGGTTATGAATGCCCAGCACCTCAGTCGACGAGGCAAGGGCCGAGATCCCTTCATCGAGAGTGACCCCTTGGACAAAAGTTTGCGTCAGGGCAATAACTTCACTATAGTCGATTATTCTTGCTTTGCATCGAGGTATTCAGTTTGGGATATCCTGCACCTCATTCGACGAGGAAAGAGCCGAGATCCCTTCACATGGAGTGACCTCTTTAGCAAAAGTTTTCGCCACTATATTTTCAAAAAGGCAACCATGTTCCTTCAACGATATCAAGTTCATTAAGTTAATGGGTTTTTCGCCAAAAACCCAGCCGTAGCCCTCCGTCATTTCCTACAAGTACTACTTAGTATTCGAGCTATGTATTTTGGCATTGTCAAGGCGTAGTGATCGGTAGCTAAGTATTGCTTATTTGCAGCCTTATTTTTTCGGATTATTTAGGACAGTCGCATAGCTATGTTGGCATTGTCAAGAGTTGTGCGGGTGGGTCTAAGTTAATCAAGATAATGACGAGCCAAACTTGACTAACGGTTCATGATATGTTGGCATTGTCAAGGTCATGAATCGTTAGGGGCAAAAACCACATCGGGAGTTTCAAAAGTACTGAAACTTGCAGATTTAGCATACCTTCTGGAGTGTAGTGACTAGAGTGGATTCCATCTAGGTCATCACACTATGATAGTTGGATCCCGATCACACTGATGAGTTGGATTACTCTCGGGAGATTATTTCACTTAACGATCAATGCTATAAACCTAGTAGGTGTCTAGAAAGGTGTTAGCGGGGCCACGCCCCCAGGGAAAAGAGGTTCTTTAATTAAGGAATTTCACGAAAGCGTTGGAAAACCTCCCTCGAAGTACCGACACTAGCCTGGCTGAAAGGTTAAGCAAGTATTGTGACGTGAATTAAAACCCGGCTAGTTCTTCTTTTAAAAAGGTTTTAAGAAGAATTTGAGTAAACAGTGGGAGACATCTGGTTAGATAAATTAATAAACCAATCTAATCTTGCAAAAGCATACGCTAAGTGTTTCTTTTCTCTCTCTCCAGGCAGCAACCTTTTCACGCCCTAATCAAGATAATAAAATGTATCGCTTGACCGATCCGAATTCTTATTCGGGACTGGGGAAAGTTGGTTCAGCTCTAACTTGTGACAACAGTCATGAGTATGAAAATGGGAAAGGGGATTGTATGGATTTCCAGGATACCCAGTTGAAGAAGAAGCATGGCTTTGCATCTTATGGATTTCCAGGATACCCAGTTGAAGAAGAAGCATGGCTTTGCATCTACTTCAGGTGTTCTTGTAATTGAGAACTGTTTTACGGTCAGCCCTACCTCCTAGGTACTTGATACCGGATCAGGATCTCATATCTGTAATTTATTACAGGGACTGAGAAAAAGTAGGAAAGTTGCACCGGGTGATATGTCGCTCAGAGTAGCGAACGGAGCACAAGTTAATGCGGCAGCCGTCGGTGAATATCACCTAGTATTGCCAAATGGCAAGACTATGATTTTGAACGATTGCTACTATGTACCCTCCATGGTTTGCAACATCATATCAGTTTCTTTACTCGATAAAGATGGATATAACTTTGTTCTTGAAAAGAATATCATGAACATTTACCTTCATAAGGTACTGGTTGCAGAGGGTACACTGTGTAATGGTATCTACGTTCTAAATCAGAATACAGTTCTCAATATACAAAACACACGCAAGAGGCAGAATTCAGATACGAATGAATCCTACTTGTAGCATTGTAGACTTGGTCATATCGGAGAGAAAAGACTGAGTAAGTTGCATAAAGATGGACTCTTGAATGCGTTCGAGTTTTCATCTTATGAAACTTGTCAGTCTTGTCTCAAAGGGAAGATGACCAAATCTCCGTTCACCGGACATGGAGAAAGAGCAGCAGAGCTCTTGGGACTCATACACAGTGATGTGTGTGGTCCGATGTCTATACATGCAAGTGGTGGGTTCTCGTACTTCATCACATTCACTGACGATCTTTCTAGGTTCGGATATGTGTATCTGATGAAACACAAATCTGAAACTTTTGAGAAATTCAAGGAATTCAGAAAGGAAGTAGAGAACCAGATTGGCAAAAGTATCAAGATCCTCCAGTCTGATAGAGGAGGGGAGTACTTAAGCACGGAATTCCGAGATTACTTAAAAGAGAATGGTATTCTCTCTCATCTTACTCCTCCTTATACACCACAGCACAACGGTGTATCAGAGAGAAGGAATCGTACCCTATTGGATATGGTTCGATCCATGATGAGTAATGCTGAGTTACCTCTTTCATTCTAGGGACTTGCGCTAGATACAGCGGCATACTTACTGAATCAGGTTCCGTCTAAATCTGTGCCTAAGACTCCATATGAAATATGTAGTGGTAAGAAACCATATCTCGGACGAATTAAGATATGGGGTTGTCCGGCCTATGTAAAAGTACAAAAACCGGACAAGCTTGAGGCATGGTCAGTTTTATGCAAGTTTGTGGGATATCCTAGAAATTCTCTGGGATATCTATTCTACCACACTGAAGAACAGAAGGTGTTCGTTGCTCGCCGCGCCACCTTTATAGAGTGGCAATTTCTTGCAAAAGAAATAAGTGGGAGCACGGTAGAACTGGATGAAATATCTGATCCACAAACTCAAACTGAGGATTTAGCAGAACCAGAACATTCAATAACCCCAAACGAACCTCAGCCACGCCGCAGATCTGGTAGGATTTCTCATCCGCCCGAGAGATACTACGGTTTTCTCATAGACGGGGATCGAGAGGATTGCATCTTGGAAGAAGATGACCCTACCAGTTTCAGGCAGGCCATTATCAGTAGGGACTCTGATAAGTGGCAGGAAGCAATGCAATCCGAAATGGAGTCCATGTACGCCGATAAAGTGTGGACCTTGGATATTGCTCCACCTGGGGTAAAACCCGTTGAATGCAAATGGATCTACAAAAGGAAACTTGGTGTAGATGGGCAGGTGGAAACCTATAAAGCTAGACTCATTGCAAAAGGTTTTCGTCAAAGACCTGGTTTGGACTATGATGAAACTTTTTCTCTGGTGGCTATGCTCAAATCCATTCGGATCCTACTTGCCATTGCTGCCTTCCATGACTATGAAATCTGGTAGATGGATGTTAAAATGGCTTTCCTAAACGGTTGTTTGGAAGAGTGCGTTTACATGGATCAACCAGAAGGTTTCGTAGACAGTGGGAGCAGCGGGAAGGTGTGCAAGTTGCTTAAATCCATTTATGGATTAAAGCAGGCATCGCGGAGCTGGAACATCTGTTTTGATGAGGTAATCAAGGAATTTGATTTCATCAAGAACGAAGATGAACCCTGTGTCTATAAGAAGATTGTAGGACGAACTGTCGTATTCCTAGTCTTGTACGTGGACGACATTCTTTTGATAGGAAATGATATTCCTATGCTACAATCGGTCAAGCTATTTTTGTCACGAAGGTTCTCCATGAAGGACCTGGGTGATGCCTCGTATATTCTGGGGATCAAGATCTATAGAGATAGATCCAAGAGACTACTGGGACTTTCGCAGTCCAGGTACATAGAGACCGTACTAAAGAGATTTAGTATGGAGGATTCCAAGTGCGGTAACATACCCGCATTGCACGGAATTACCCTCTCCAAGAAGACGTCTCCTAAGACTGACGAGGAGAGGGTTCGCATGAGCACTATACCCTACGCTTCGGCGGTAGGATTTATAATGTTTGCGATGCTATGTACAAGACCAGATGTAGCTTACGCGCTGAGCGCAGTAAGCCGGTATCAGTCAGACCCAGGGGAGGACCACTGGACAGCAGTGAAGAACATTCTCAAGTACCTGAGAAGGACTAAGGAGATGTTCCTGGTTTACGGTAATGGAGACCTCAGGGTCGAGTCCTTTACCGATTCAAGCTTCCAGAGTGACAAGGATGACAGCAAGTCCGTCTCGGGTTTTGTGTTTACCCTCAACGGAGGGGTGGTATGTTGGAGGAGTTCCAAGCAGGATACCGTCGCAGACTCGACGATGGAGGCTGAATACATTGCTGCAAGCGATGCCGCAAAAGAGGCAGTTTGGATAAAGAAGTTCATTAGTGAACTTCAGGTGGTTCCGTCCATTGTTGACCCAATACCTTTGTATTGCGATAACAATGGGGCTATAGCTTTAGCGAAGGAACAAAGGTCCCATCAGAAATCCAGGCACATCTTAAGGCGGTATCACCTGATCAGGGAGATCATTGATCGCCAGGAGATCGAGGTGCGGAGAGTGGACACAAAGGACAACACTGCGGACCCATTCACGAAGGCGTTACCCCAGACTCAGTTCGAGCGGCTGATCGAGATGATAGGTCTTCGATACGCCAGTACATGGCCTTAGTGCAAGTGGGAGATTGTTAGTGTATATGCCCTAGAGGCCATTACTGTATCATACTAGTATGTATATTACTTGATGGAAGCTTGGGATATTCACAGTTGTAAAGACAATCTTGCTCAATATAGTAGTATGCTACTTGGTTTGTCTCTGCTTTAATGTGTACATGTGTGTTTATTTATTATATCACCTATACGCATTAGTAGAGCCCTTAGGATCTTTGCTTGATTACCGGCGTTGTGATGGCGATCACACTCGTGGGGGCTGGGTAATCTACAAGCACATCCTTATACATGTCCCTAGTCGTGGGAGTATCGAGATAGGGCATCGATACTCCAGAGTAGACTAGCGTATGCGCTTCTCATCCCAGCACGGGAGACGGTCTGTCCCACAGCCGTCAGTATGTCGTACTTGAGATAGTATGCGGGTGCTCGTTAGGTTACGAGTACACTGGACAAGACTCGTCGGGAACTGATGGTTGGTATTATACCTATCGTCAGTTATCAGTTCCCAGGTAACATGAGTACAGCTTAGTCCGCTGACTTGACAGTGTCACTTCGCCTCGAGTGTGTTCCCACTGTTCTTTGATTACTACCCTACCATGGCTCTACTGAGTCGTGCAAACAGGTAGTAGTTGGGAGCAGTCCCGAAGCACTTGGAGGCAGTGACGGTTAGACAGGATTCGTCTCTCCCGGTATTGGGGGTTGACATCGCGCTGTGTCTAGGAGAGCCATTACACGAGTAATCCCTGGCCAAGGCCAGCGAGATATACTGGTAAGTTTCCAGTGTTATCTCAGGGTGTATTGGGCTTCACTCCGACACGACTTGTACCGCTATTAGGGGACTGGCGTTTACCGCCCCCTTAGGCCCGCCATGCGATGTATCAGACGAACAGACCGGACTGTACGGAGATTGTCACATACAGACTCAGTAGGAGTTCGGATGGGTTTACCTCATCGGCCTTCTTTTCGACATCTACCTGGGGACCGTTACGTACAGCTAGTGCCGCTTGCGGTCTGTGGTTAAACCCACTGCCAGCGTAGTGTCGAGTCTTTAGAGTCTTACACAGAGAGTTTCCCTGCACTGAGCGAAACGTGTAGAGGCCGTATGGTTTTACGGCAGGGTTGCGATCACTTACGTACAGTTGTGTGCGTGTGGTGTTCGGGCTGGCAGTACTAGTGGGCTTTGGTTTAACCCAGATCCTAGTATCGCACCGATGGATTTGTTTTGTCTTCTGCGCATCCGCATTCTACGGAATGCGGATGCAGATGTGTATGCACAGTTTTCCGGAGCGATGGAGGAGGAGGTGCCTCATTAGGGTTTTGGCAGTTTGTTCGGCCAAAACCGCTATGTGGCAGGCTCATTAGGGTTTTAACAGTTGATTCGGTCAAAACCATTTTGAGGCGGGTTCATTAGGGTTTTGACAGTTCGTTTGGTCAAAACCATTATGAGCCGGGGACATTATTTACTAATCCTTTCATTGATAATTTAGTTATGGCTAATTACATTGACCATTTGACCATCTTGATTTTGTTGACTATTTGACCAAAGTTGACTTGGATCTTCTTGAAAGATCTAAAGTATTCTTTGGTTTTCTTTTTCTTTTGTTATGATAATGGTCATGTCATTTGTAGCCATCACCTTTATCTTGATGGGATTAGTAATGATAATGTTTTTTGCATTATTGCAACCATGGTTAGGTTTTCTCTTGGTTAAGCTTTTCATTTGCTCATTCTCTTTCTCTCTCATAGAAAAGAAATGAGAAACATTTCCATGGTTTCTTATCCTTCTTCCTCCTCTTGATTTTTCCTTTGATCTCATGTGTTGAGAGAAAAAGGATTCCACTTGATAAACACATCCATACATCTTCTCTACACTTCCTAGGGCTTCTAGATTAGCAATCTCCTTGCCCTAGTTACCTCGGCTCGAGGTGGAGCTCGGTGTACATCTCTCGGGTGGATCGTCTTCGACTCAAGGAGGCCGCGGAGGTGGCCAAAGTCCGGATCAACCATCGAGCATGCAAAGAGAAGAACAACAAGAAGAGAAGAGCAACAAGAAGAGAAGGAGTTCAAGTTGAGGTATAACCCCTAACCGAGTAGATAACATCTCAAGTTAGGTTGCTAGTGTATTGTTTAGCAAAGATCCGGCTTTTACGGTCCATGTTACCAAGTCCAGAAAAAATTTTGTTTTACCGTTTCCGCAACCCCGAAAGTACCGGGAGAGGTAACGTGGACCTAACAGTATTTTGTTGTTGGGCATTTGTACGTCAACAACAAGGGTGGTTTGATTGTTTTTGCAGGCGTAGGCTATAGGTTTTATCCTATGAGCATACCGTGAGCCGTATCGGTTTTCAGGATTCGATTTTAATAGTGATTGCGATTATGTGTTATTGTAGGTACCTTCGCGTGGATTCCGAGACGATGGAGCGTGGCGTCATCGACTTCCGCAAGCATGGAGCAAGGTGAGTAGATCTATATCTACGTGGGAAGTCGGGTGGATTGCGTATAACACCCCCGCAAACTTTGATGGAAACTGATATATAGAGTATGGTTAAGGTAGCCGTGTTAGAAACCTAAGAATAGGGTTGAAGAATTAAGTAGGAGATAAGTAATACCATGACTTAAATTTATAGCTTACGGTTTAGGTGATATGATATGTTAGGAAAGATGTCTCGAATTGATGCTAAGAAGGCAAATTACTATAGATATAGATAAGTAGTTGCAAAGAGAAGCAATAAGAGATTTTAGTGGCATGTTATGAGTGAGTGAATATATATATATATATATATGAAGATATGAGATGAAAGTTATATGGATATGAAAAGTGAATATGAATCACGACTTATAGATTTGTAGTTTTACTAGAATAGTATGAATTTTAGAGTAGCATGACATTTGATGTATAGGATATAATGTATATGTAAGATGAACTGTTATGAGATATTAATGTGATCAAAGAAATATACGATGTGATATGATGACTTGGTATAAGGATGCGAGTCGATAAGAGATGATTGATACCCTACCAGTCCCCTGATTTGAGATTGTTATGGATGTGACCAGGCACATAGGTATATATAATGTTGTGAATCTTGAGCGATATGCCGTACGAGTCATTAGGTCCGTACCCTCATCGTCGTAAAGGTTGATAGGATCCCTAATGGTTTGATGCCGCCGTACGATGAATTTCCGTACGTGATGAGTTTTATGAAGATTGTTCTATACCCATGACTAGAGAATACCGTACGATGTATTATACCGTATGTGATGTTGTGGGGATGGATGCCGATTGATAGATTCACCGACTCGGTCATGTTAGATACGTATACCTCACAACATTTAGCTAACGATTTACCTTATGCTACATTCATGTCATTCTCATTGCATTCGATATACCTATGCTAGTACACCTACATCATTATCAATGATGCGTATGTTATACTTACACAGATTGGCCGGCTCAGACATTTCATCATCGATAATTTCTATGTCACTACACAGCAGAATTGCTGCATCATGATATGACTCCCTGCAAAATTTACTTGCTATAGTTATATATGCACCTTTATACGATATTGCATTTGACATTGGAGAAATTAGGAACCGCCGGATATATTTTAAAACTGGAATCATTTTAAAGTGCGATTTTCTCTTGATATGTGCGTATTACTCTTCCATGTGCATGATATACGGATATGTTTACATTTCTATTATGTGTCGCATACATCGTGCTTTTCGATTATACGCATTGAGATATGTTGTTTTCATGAGATTTCTGGATTTGAGAACCGTGGTTATTTCAAAAGAAAGTATGTATTGTTTTAAAAACCCGGTTTCTCTTGATATGATATTTCAGTGCGTCCACCATGCGTTTTCTCGGTTCTGACTCGTGTGATATGTGAAACCCGATTCGAGGAGTTGGATGATCCGTTTGCGGGTTCATGGTGGACCCGGTACAGTACCCCGAGGCGAGAGGATCGTGGGGATGACGATGAGTCTGGCAGAGGGACTACTACCTACCGGTGATTGGTTGGGCCTGGCGGTTATCCGGAGGATACCGAACAGAGTCGAGAGATGGATATTGGGCCGACCCAATCTGCCGGAGCCCGAGGGCCGATCCCATAGACGGAGCCCGTGGGTCGATCCGGACCGACGGAGCCCGAGATATATGAGGATTTACGTGTCGATGCTGGACACGGGTTTATGATGTTCGAGTGTCGATGATGGACGCTCAGGTTCCATGATTTGGATGTGTCGTGGGGGGCACACATTGATTTATATTCTCATATTTACATGCATATGTTTTTATGATATTTACTTGAATGATGTTGTTGTGTCATTGGTTGACACGTGGACGAGATCCATATGCATACATACATTGATTATATAGTTGGATGATACCCACATGCATACGAACTTATTATATTGTAGGCAAATATGTAGATACGGTCACCCTAGATATCATAGTATTACCTATATGATACAGTTGACCTAGGAGTCGTTGTTTATTAGATTTCTACCTGTTGATATTTTTCTACTCACGAGTTGGCAACTCACCCTCGTTATGCTACAGTTCTTGCAGGTTGACCGCATGGATCAGTAGCGGTATCGCTGGCACACAGTTGAATTCGGGTGATTTCTTTGGCAGGTGGTACATATTGGATCGTACCCTTCTTGTATTTATTATTCATATTGTATCTAATCAACTCCATCAATCAAACTAGTATTTGTATAAGTAATGAGACTTAGCGAGACTTGTGGTTGCGATACTTAGAGCGAGAGGTATTCTGCTATTTGTGGTTTTGATGTCTTGCTTATTTCTTTATCTTTTGTGGTGAACTTCGCCGTTGGGCGTCGTACACTGATATTTATGTTTTGCGTGGTTGTGGATCCGCCGATTGGAGAAGAGCTAGCTCCCGCTTGGGGATGCCTTTATATTATCATGTATCGTTGTTTTGGATCAAAAAAATACAAAGGAGGTGCTGCCCAAATTTTTAAAAGACGAAACATGTTTTCAACTAATAAATTCCACTTGCATTTTTCATGTTCCTTTTCTATGCTTTTAAGAAAATTTTATTTCATTATACCTTTATATCAAAATGTCACCTCATTTATTTTCTTAAAAAGGTTTAGATTTCTGGGTTTCGTCTTACTTGAATTACGTTACGCCTTTAGACGTTGCGTGATTTAAGTGCCGGTTACGAGCTAATATTTCGGATCGTGATTGGAGGTATAATTTGGGCTTTTAAAAATAAAATCTGTCCTCAAAATTGTGAGCCAAAAATATGTTTGGGGGAGGATTTTCACGTTCACTTATTCTTGTATCCCGTTAATAAATTTTCCTCTCAAGCCTACAGGTTTTTGAGATTTAACAGATGGCAACAGTGAGGACACTGTTGTAAACAAGTTTGGGAGAGGTTTGTGCTTATTTACACATCACTTTGCATCATACATTGCATAAGCACAAAACATATATAAAAAAAATTTGTGTACATAAATAAGATAATGAAAGATTAGAAAGTGAAAAATTACATCTAAAAAATTGGAAAAAGAAAATCAAGAAAATTAGAAGTTTTCTTAAACGAAACTAGTAATAAGTAGTTATAAGCCATTGTCCCAAGGGTTAGTAAGATGAAAGAAGTCACTAATCTGAGGATAAAAATAAGTCTGAAAAATAGTTCCTATTCTGGAAGCCAAACATTTGAATGCTGATACCCTACTATACGCACTTATACACGTCTTGAATCTCGGGATAATAGAGGATACCTTGAAATGCTCTTGTCTAAAAGCCAAAGTATGAAGAAAATAATAAATGAAGTATAAAAGATAAATTGGTGAAGAAAAATGAACACAGGTTTTGTAATCACCAAGGCAACATAAAAAATAGCGAGGGTGCTTTATCACCTATTGCCTTAGACCAACTGGTTTGGGAGTTACTGCTAAGCCTTAGGTGTTGCAAGACGAGCAAATTGCTAATTACGCCTAATATGTGAGCACATTGAGTAGTCGGTCGGTTAGTACCTCAAGAAATATTAACGGTCGCATGAAAAATGTGTGAGCAATTCCATCTAAAATATTCATCGACTAAAAAAAAGTACTGAGGCAGATGGACAAGAGTATGATAGCTTGAATTGAATTCTCCGAGTGTAGGGATGTCCTTTACACACATGTAGGGGTATATGATCGGTGTTTGGAAGAAATGTTGGGATGAAGAATAAAGGCGATGTTTTATTGAAAAATGATGTGATTTCTAACATCTTTCCATGACTATTAAGATAGGGCTCATGACAACCGAAAAGCTGGTATAGTTGGAAACTCTGATTTTCAAAAGTCCTTCTTTTATAATTCTATCTTTATATGTAACTTTCACTGTCTTCCTTTTATTATGGGATTTTATGGGTGCAATCCGCTGAAAACCCTCAGGAGACAACACTCCTCCTACTAGAGACACATAGAGATTTAAAGGCTTGCTGCACGTGCTCAGTGCAATCGTGTTGCCTACGAAAATGTGCTAGTTAGTTTTTCTTTTTCTTTCTATTTTCTCCTTCTTTTGAATAAAACAAGTTTGCTCGAGACGATCAAAATCAAGTTTTGGGAAATTTGTTCAGTCGAAAATATTGCAATCTTGAACATATCAATTTCCTCATTATTCTAATCATTTAAGGATAATTGATATATTTATAACACATATTACCAGTTTGTCTGGAAAATATCAAATACCACGTGTTATATATATAATCAACATCTTTTTAAGGAAATTGTATGTTTAGTATGTCATGCATAATATTCTATATCTCTCACAGTCTTTATTGAGATCTTGTGCCAGATTATTCAGGTCAAATAACAGGAATCAGAAACCTGCCGATATAATACAGGAAACCAAAGAACTAAATACTAGAAGCAACCAAGCAAATATTAGAAGATTCCAGACATCAAAATATTACCTCAAGTCCAACTCCAGAACACCCCAGAAAAACTATAGAGTGATCTCACTAAACGGCCGCGGAACCGCGACCGAGTCTAGCCGATCCGCCGCGGATCCGCGGCCATGTCGGTGCGTCAGCGATCGGGAATTCTCCAGAACCTTCTTCTCAATAACCTATCTTGCGAGGGATGCTTCATTGTAACAACCTTCTTCTGAAAACTTCTCTATAACAACCTAGCTTGTTGATCAAGCTTGTAGCAACCGAGATTATTCTAGAAAGCTCTTTGTAACAACCTAGCTTATGAGGGAAGATTGATTTGAGATCTATAAAAGGGGATCTAGATCTAATGTTAAAAGGTTGTTGATGGTGGTAAAATTCTAACACAAACCAATTCAATTTCCAATCAAAATCAAGAATCATTAAGAGTTCATCAAGCAAAGACATTCGAAGATCCTTTATCGCAACGCCGAACGTCATCAAGAGAAAGAGATCCGCGATCGATCCACGTCTCTTGGCTATCAAGCCACGCAAAGATCGACGACAAATTCGCCTCTACGAATGAGTGATCGAGAGCTTAGTCTTGTACCTCGAATTGATGAATTGTGTAAATTTGAAGAAGATTTAATAAAGGTGATCATTACTCTTAGTCTTGCTTTCTTTAGATTCTTGCATTATGAAATTTCTAATTCTTGATTATTCTATTTTCATGATGCGTGAGTGATATCTCTGCTTGTTTAGGATTCGATGGAATTCGAAGGATCAAATGGTGATGAAATCCTAAACTAATCTTAAGTCTTATGAGGATTATGAACTTTAGGAAAAAGAATCGTCAATGACCAAATTTGTAGCAAGATCACAATTCTTGATAATTTCATTACAATTTTGGGAATTAAATGATTGATAATTCTCTTTGCTAAAAGCTAGATTTGAATGATGATCAATGAAAAGACAAAGGATAGTGAAAGAGAAACCCTAGTTTCTTCAATAGATCCCTAATCTTCATTCATCGCCATTGTTCTAGCTATAATTTATCAATAGATAAGATTAGTAATTTTTAGTATTCATCATTACTACGAATTCCTATCGAATCCTACAAGCTTCTTTACATTATCTTGATAACTAAAATTGAATTTGGACAATTTCTTGATTATGAAATCTTAAACTCTTTCTTGATTTTCTTGAAATGACAACTCAATTAAATCTTGAATTCTTATTTTCTTGAATTTTCTTTACTATTTTCTTTCGGCTCGTCTAAAACAAGATCGAATAAATACTTGCATCTCAGTAGACGATCCGTTCTCTTTAACGAAACTATATCGACACCGTTATTGATTGCGGTTATAAATTCTTTGGTTGTCATTAAACATTTCACCAAATACAATCCAAACGATCAATCACAAACACTTTACACTAATGGGCTAGAGTAGTGTAGAATGGTGATGTGGTTTGTTTTCTCACTTCAAAACCCTTTCTTTTTACCTAACTCACTCACTAGAAATCTCAAGAGAGCAAGAGAGAGGAGGAAGAAGAAGATAGCAAGCTTGAGCTCAATGTTGTGATAATGATAAATGAAATGAGAATAGAAAATATAAATCATTTCACACTCTCATTTAACCATGGGTTAATAAATATTTAGATATTTATTTTGGAGTCAAAAGCCAAATGGAAAATTAATCCTTGGTTAATAATTAGGTCAAGTGTGGTCAAGTTTCGAAGAGTGTAGATAAATATCAACCATGAATTAATCCATTTTCTTTTCTCAAATAATAAATATATATATATATATATATATATTTATTTCTATATGAGTCTTGCATTGTCATCTTATATGTATCAACAACCATGACACCATGAATGTATGTATGTGTGCATTCACATCATCTTGTACATGAACAAAAATCTATGCATACATGCATGCATACATCAAAGTAGAATAGGGTTTAATAAAAGTGAGCTATAAAGTCAATGTTAAATCAACACTTGATTTAACAAACCGGTCATATCACATACGACCCGACCAATAAAAAAACACCCGATTAATATACGGTATCACATAAACGCATTTAATCGGGCCCCCGCGCATATTTCATATGCACACCACATCGTTTCGCCTGAGCTAGGAAACTCCTGTTTGGGACTCTAAGACTCATCAATACGCCGGCAGTAGATGATGATCACATCAGACATCCACAAGCCGCAAGCAGTCAGTTAAACGTAACGGCCACCCGGGTATTAAGCGATTAGAAGAAAAACAAGCGAAGCTGTCAAAAACTCCCGTCGAGCAAACTAGCAACACTTACCATACAGTCTGGTCTCTTCGTCAGATATGCTGCATATCGAGTCTAGGGATGGTATCATCGACCCCAATAACTCAATAAGTCATGCCGGTGTATAGCTCATAACAGATCGAGAAACTACTGATAACACTTATCAATAAATCTCAGCAGCCCTGGCCAGGACTTCCTGTTATAGCCAATCGAACATAGCACAACATCAACCCCCAATACCGGCAGAGACAAAACCCATCATATAGCTCATTGCCTCCATGAGCCTCGGGACTGTACCCAAAATCAACCTATTTGCACGACTCAGTAAAGCCATGGTAGGGTGGAGATCAAAGTACAGTGGGAGGACACACAAGTCTCTATGACGATCTCTGGTCTACAGAGTAACCTGTACCAGTGTCACCTGAGAACTGCTATCCGACGATAGATATAATACAACATAGGAGTTCTCGGCGAGTCCGTTCAATGTACCCAGTCTCCACTGAGCACCCGCATACAATATTTGGTGTCATCACACAAGATGGATATGGGATCATCCATCACCCATCATATGGAACAAGAATGGTATACAGTAGTCTACTCTGGAATATCGATACCCCGTCTCGATACACCCACGACTAAGAATAGTTCAAGGATATGCTCATAAACTACACGTGTACCACTAGTATGATCCACATCATAGTCGCAGTAGTCAAGCAAATATCCCGAGGGCTTTATCAACATGTACCAAATGAGTAAGATGGATGATCAAATGAACATATCAAGATAAAGTAAACAAGAAAGCATACTATCATGTCGAGCAAGAAAGTCATCTGTGTACACACACACACACACACACACACACACACACACACACATGTCCAAGCATCCACTATACATATAATGGCCTCTAGGGCATACATATATCCAATAGTTTTACATTCATTATCCTAATTGCTAGTGTAGATATTGTATTTCTTACTTAGATGCCACATGCATTTGCATCCATACATTCTAGTTATGCACTTATCATTGGATTTATGTCGGTATTTATTATCTCATTGTATACTCATAGAATGTGATTCCTTTGGAGATTTTCGTATTCATGTGACTTCTGGATTTGGCGAAACCGCAAGTGATAATCATAAACTCATGATTATAATTTAAAAAAAGAAAAATGTGGTCTTTCGTGATATGATGTGTGGCGTCCACCATGAGTTTTCTCGGTTCTTAAGCCACGTGTGTACACATACCCGATTAGAGGAGGGGGATGCACCGTCTGTGGGTACATGGTGGACCCAGTGCGGTACCCTAGGGCAAGAAGATCGTATAGAAAGACGTTAAGCCCGGCAGGGGAGCACTACCGACCGGTGATATTTGGCTCGGCGGACATCCGGAGAATACTGACCGTAATCGTGAGATTTGATGATTTGGGCCGATCCGGGCTGACGGAGACCGGGATTTGAGGATTTTGTGTCGCCGATGGACACCGTTTTCATGATATTTTCGAGTGTCCATACTTGGCACTCAGGTTTATCCTGATTTTGCTATGTCGTTGCTGGACACACCCTTTTAGTGCTGCATTCATATATAATACATATGACATGCAGTTACTTTATGATACAGACACGAGTACTTGACTTTACACATATGTCTATATTATTACCTCTACTGTTATTAGAAGTTATCGTGCTACTATTATTATTATTGTATTTTACTGTATGTCCTAGGAGATCGTCATACATTCGGTTTCTACTTGGTGATGTCTTCCTCTCACGAGTTGGTTACCCACCCCCGTTGTGCCACAGTTTTTTTGCAGGTTTAGTCGTACAGGTTTCGTAATGGCTTCGCTGGCACACCACTTTCTTCCGGGCGATTGCTTTGGTAGGTGGGTCCACTTGCATCATGGCCACTATTGTACTTTTATATTTATTTCTGTTGTATCTAGTTAATAGCTCCGTCAACCAGACTTGTATATTCGTAGACTTAGAAACCATTATTGTATATTCTTTCGGCCTTAGAGTTACGCTTATGTATTATTGTTGTTTCTGGTTTTCTTGAGAATATTTCTTGCTTTCTTTCTGTGTTTTGATCCTCGCCCTTCGGCGTTGTATATATACATTATCTTGCGTAATTGTTTCCGCCTTTCGGTGAAGAGCTAGCTCCTGCTTGGGGATGCCTATATTTATTATTGCTTGTACCGTTTTCGGGTTAAAATATACAAAGGAGGTGCTGCCTAAATTTCGAATGACAAAAGGGGTTTTCAAGTTAGATACGAACATAGAGTTTTTCATATATTACTACTTATTTATATATATAAGAATAAGTTTTATTTTCAGTAAACGTTATTTCAAAACTGCACCTCCACTATTTTCCATAAAAGGTTTAGATTTCTGGGTTTTTGGCTTACTTGAATTTGGTGGGGACCTTTAGACTTCACATGATTCAAGTGCCAGTCACGTGCCTTGTCCGGGTCTGACAAAGTTGGTATCAGAGCGTTATGTTTAACCTTGGTTCAAGTCTATGTTTGACTATGCGGAGTCTAGGGCGTATGTATATATATATATATATATCTATATATATATATATATATATATATATATATATATATATATTTGGAACCTAGGCTTGACCTTACGGAAGTTAGACTTGGTCGAAGGAGTATTAGACCCGAATTTCGTCGTGTGGGTTGACTTTGGTTGATGAAGTAGATGACTTCAGTAGAGTGACGTACCGTGTGTATGTTCCGTGGCAAATTTATAATATGCTACTCCGCTTAAGAAGCCTTGGGATGTACATTTCTTAGGCACTGTATTTCTATTCGTTCCTATGATCTATCCTCATCGTTGTCGGATTGTAGTTTCTGTATCCATGGTTACACGAGTAGAGAGAGCTGCAGCTAGAGTTGCAGTCAGCACGAGCTCGTCAAGGATGAGGACTGACCAGGTTGTTTTTCGGTAGCATACGAAACGCATCGATATATTGTTTATTTGGATTTTTCCGTTGACACGAGCGTTCGAGATCTGCCCCAGATGATTGGGCTATTGTCATAGGCCAGCCGTATTGCGAAGAATACTAAGGTACCGTCAATTCCAGATGATTGAGACGTTGTTTACTGTGCGGACAGATGAGACAGCTGTTGCTGCGATTGACAAGATATCGCCTCCAGACATTTGGAAGCTATTGCAGCATGAGGTTGTAGGGTTACCTAGCACGACAGCAAGGTTTCGGGAGGCATCGTCCATGCCAATTAAAAAAAAATTCCGTAATAAAGAACCCTAACCTAGAATCTTAACTAGAGATTTAGAAGAAACAACAATGTAAACAACTTTACATCCAAAGTGAATAAGGAATACAACCTTTGTAGACCGGTCCTTCACTTCAATAGCTCCATGTAGTAGTCTCCTCACTCCAAGTAGTGAACTCCCGGACTCTAGAAAGGCTCCACAAGATGAACGGAACAAGCTTGATTGAAGTCTTCGAGGCCGAGGATAATCTACGTCGAGAAGACATCAACTCAAGCTACCTCTTCACTAAATTAGGGTTTAGTGAAGCAAACACCCTAAACTAAATGGCTAGTATAGTAGAGGATGATGAAGTAGGAATTTTGCTCACTTTAAATTTATTTTTCTCACAATATTTCTTCATCTCTCCAAACCCTAGAAAGCTTTTGGAGATGAGGAAGAAGATGAAGTGGAGATGAGAATGAAACTCATGGGGTGAGAATAGCAACCATGGGTGAGTTTGTATCAAATACTAACTCATGTAGAGACTACATTATGGCTAAGGATAATGGTTAGGTTAATAAATATCTTAAGTAGAACAAATTAGTGGACTTAGTAAATGGTTCCATAAGGTTCTCCAAGTTTCAACCATTAAACTAATTTCCATCTAATTTTGATTAACTTTAAATAAATAAAACCCTTCATTATATCAAGCATGGTGTGAGTCTCATACACTCATGAAACATGTGGCATCAAGCATGACATAAAAGAATGTACATTAATATATATCACATATATACCAAAGCACAAGTGAGAAAAAGAAATACTTAGTGAGCAAATATTACTTAATGTAGTTCAATATATCAAATATATAATTATACATTAAATTATTAAATCAACACCTATTTTAATAATTGTAACATTTCAGAAATCGTTTTGCGAATTTTTCCGTTTTAGGGCAAAATTGTCGGTATTTTCAGTTTTAACCCGATTTCGATCAAACGTCCGTAGAAACTTGCCGGCACCTATTTGAGCTAAAATAAAGCTTGTGCACGAACTTTGGGGGTATATGGGAGGTTTTGGTTCAGATAGAATTTTTCACAAATAAAATATTATTTTAGCCTGTAAAATATGCACGTAAATCGGGAAATTTTTTCTAAATGAGAATCATTAGAAATCATCACTAAAATTATTTTAGAACTTTCTTTTTAAATATCTAGATATTTTTAGTGCAAAAGGTTTTGAATTAAAAAAAAAGAAAAGAAAATGAATAAAAGGTGGAATTTTGCATTAAATGTGCATTAATTGATTTCTTTTGGTACAAACTTCCCCATTTTTCTTACACAAACACCCCCCCCCCCCTCACCTTGGCCGCCTCTCTTCCCCCATTTCTGCCCCAAACTTTTCCAAGCTCATTTCTTCATTTTCCAAGATCAAAAACTCATCAAAAATCCCAAAATAAATCCAAAAATTCCTAAATAAAAATTAAACCATCAATTCCTTTTACTAAACTTGCTTGTTCTTCATGAAAAATTTGATTCTTTGGAGGCTAAGTGGATGAAATCTTGTGCTAAAGTTTGCTCTTGTTAAGGTATAATTTCTTACCTTAATTCTTAATTATTTGTTTAAATCTTAATCTAGATATTTAAGTTAGCTAATTATATGTTTAATATAGCTTTTAAATCATGATAAATTCATTATTCTTTTTTTTTTTTATGAAATTCAAGTTAAGGTTAAATCTTGATTTAAGTGTTTAATGTTAGTTGAAATGTTAATTTGTGATTAGAAAAAGGTTAACCTAGTAGAAAATGATAATTATTGTTAATTACTATTTTGTTTAATTAAGGATTTTGCTTACTAGGTTTTTACTAAAATTTAATTAGCAAGTGTTAAAAATAAGAAAATGGTTTTGATAGCTTAGTTAAGCTATTATAAGGTGTTTGTAATCGCTAGATATGCGTTAGCTTGAAACTAGTGCGAAATATTGCGGTAAGTTGTTTATTAGGTTTCGGGGTTCTTCCGACGTAGTTTCAATTGGTCGCTACGAGATTATATCTATTATATTCCTCTCATGTAGTTGTGTTGTGTTGCGTGATCGGGACGATCGGAGTCTAGACTTGGTGTTTTGTAGTTTAGCGACCCTAGTTAGGGTTTTCGACCGATTTCGTACGCGTTAGATGCGCTAAGTGCGCAGTGTAATTTTCTGGACGTTTTCATTGCGTTTCGTTGTCTTTTCGTCGATATAGGATATTGTGCTTATGTGATGTGTTTGTGAAATTTTAGGTTCGCAAACGGAGATTTCGGACGCTACGACAAAAGAAAAATAGGTGGTAGGCATCACTTAGCCAGCAGCGTTGGTGAGTAGATTTAATATCTATAGGGGAATCGCCCGGATGGCGTTATGCGTCTGGGCTAGAAATGACTTGACTTGTCGCATATTCTATTTCATATTTAGAATTTACGACTACACTTTATTGCTTAGATATTGTTGTGCATGGACTAGTATCCTTAGGACACTGCACAATTATTGACGGCTCATGTTGCGCGAGCACTGATTTTATGCCACACGCACCGTCAATAACTACCATGTCATGCACAACCCACTTATAGATGTGATATTGTCTGGTTAGGAACATTGGGACATTGATTCAGATTTCTTATCGCATATGATATATATATATAGCATACCTGGATACCTACATGCTTACACATATGCCCTGACATGCTTACATGCTAGTTACCTATATACTTATAGGATAGTGTACCTTTAGTGATAGGTGTATACATATATGAGACATAGCTACATGTACATCTGGCATACATACATATACCTGGAGGGTATTATGGATAGGTATAGAGACATATCCTGCTACAGATACTTTTATATCATACATACTTACATACGGACACACATATCTTACTATACCGATATGGTTACGCTTACCTTGTTATAGCTACATGTTCACCTGTATATGATGTTGCATCTGATTTCGGAGAAATCAGGAACCGCATGATACATTTAATAACTTATTGCAGTTAAATAGCGGTTTTCGTTTATATGCTCGTATTACTGTTTCATGTTTGCATATATTGCATTCATGGATTTCATATGATGTCTCTGATATTTTTACTCCTGTATATATAACAGTGGAATGGGACGCTGTTATATATGCCCTTACACCAATATTAGTGGAATGGGACGCTAATATATATGTATTGATTCATGCATTTATACTTATTCATTACTTGATATTTTTTGGATTTGAGGACTGTGGTTGTTTCATGAAATTATGCAAGTATTCTTATTCTTTACTTGATATTTGGATGTATCCACTCTGAGATTTGTTTTAAATCGATACGTGGATCATGGGTGTCGATACCGGACACTTACGATTCGAGAAACGTATATACCGATACGTGGATCACGGGTGTCGATACCGGACACTTATGATTCGAGGAACGTATGAATATGAGAAAGACCGATACGTGGATCACGGGTGTCGATACCGGACACTTACGATTCGAGGAATGTATGGATTTGAGTATTTCTGTGACGATGCTTGACACTTGTTTCATGATGTTTTTGGGTGTCGATGTTGGACACTCACTTTATATGAAACTTATTGGATTCAGGATATATGAGGTTCACTTGATGTTGGATTCAGGATATATGAGATTTATTTGATATTATACATTCAGGATATATGAGATACACTTGATGTTGGATTCAGGATATATGAGATTTATTTGATATTATACATTCAGGATATATGAGATTCACTTGATATTGGATACAGGATATATTAGATTTATTTGATATTATACATTCAGGATTTGTGAGACTTACATGATATGAGAGCCAATTTAGGGGCTGATTTGAGGAATTGGGATTTGGATTGTCTTGATGGATTGTGATCCTACCACGATGTCAGGATTCCGTGGAAATGACATGTTTTATTCCATACTCCACATTTATTGTTTATACACTGCTTCATGTATTAGTTGTACCTGATAGAGTACCTTTCATGACTGTTGCATTTACATACCTTTATTTATATGCATTTCTTCATGTGTTAGTTGTACTTGTTAGAGTACCTTTCATGACTGTTGCATATATACATTGTCATATCATTACTTCATGTATTAGTAGTACCTGATTTAGTATCTTACATGATTGTTGCATACAGATTGTCATATTATTTCTTCATGTATTAGTTGTACCTGCTAGTGTACCTTTCATGATTATCGCATTCATATGACCTTTTACTGCTTTTAGCTTACATATGTTAGATTCACGCTGTACGTGCATACTTGCGATTACCTGCATATGTTATTTACTATTCACGAGTTGGCAACTCACCCCCGTTGTGCCATAGGGTTTTGCAGGTTGTTTCCCTAGAGTTGTCGAGGCAGGCTATTCATTTATCACATCATCTTTTGCTACAGATACCGCATCAGCTCACAGTGTGCAGTTTGCTTAGGTGGGTTTTGTGGCTATTCGTTGTTTTATTGAATATTCGTTGTATCCTTGTACTCTCCATCTACCATTATCTTGTATGACTTAGAGACTTGATGTGAGGACGGTATTGTATATTTTGGGGATTTGGATGTCTTTTATGCAGTTTTACTTATATCGTCTTTTATTTCTTCGCTACGGCGTCGTATATCTGTTGTAGTGGTTGTATTCCGCCGTTGGGCGTGGATTTTCTCCCGTTGGGGATGCTTTACTTTATATTTATATTGTACCCATTTTTTGGGCTAGTTTTTACAAAGGAGGTGCTGCCAAAATTTTCAAGAAAATAAATTGGACTTAAAGAATTTATATTTGAGATTTTCAAAAGTTTAAACAATGTTTCTTATCTTTTCTTGTCTTTTAATGGTTTAGATTTCTAGGTTTTGGCTTTCTTTTACTGCGTTACGCCTGTAGACGTTGCGTAGTATTAGGGCCGTCACGTGCCAATTTCGGGTCGTGACAATAATCCGGCTATATCACATATAAACGACAAATATCTCAAGTAACAACTTATCGAATCAACACTTGATCCGATAACCCGGATATAACACTTATAACCGACCGATATCACATATCGCGAGAATAGAATGTGGTATCACATATACGCATTAATCTCGGTCCCGCACATATCACATATGTGCTCCTACTTCGTTTCGCTTGAGCCAGGAAACCTCTGTATAGGACTCTAAAGACTCGTCAATACACCGGCAGTAGGTGGTGTCATATCCGTCACCCACAAGCCACAAACGGTCTGCTAAACGTAACGGCCACCAGGGTATTGAGCAATCAGAAAATCAACAAGCAAGCCTTCTTATACTCCTGCGAATCCAATCAGCAACACTACCGTACATTCCGGTCACTTCGTCTGATATGTCGCATATCACAGCCTGGGGTGGTATAACGTCAGACCCCAATAGCCTGATAAGTCATGCCGATGTGAGGCTCATAACAGTTCGAGAAACTACTGATAACACTTACCAGTAGATCTCAACAACCCTGGCCAGGAATTTTCTGTTATGGCCAATCGAACATAGCGCAACAACAACCCCTAATACCGGGAGAGACGAAATCCCCTCCTATCGCTCATTGCCTCCATGTGACTCGGGACTGTACCCAAAAAACCACCATTTTTCACGATCTCTTGAACTTGGTAAGGTGGAAATCAAAGCACAGTGGGAATCACACAAGACTCTATAACGATCTCGGGTCGACATGTTGGAGATAGTGCCCTCAGAGTCAATTATTGGATCACAGGCACGTGATTGCAATGATTGAGGGAGAACCTGTGCCGGTAGGACAGTCTTATTCAAGATGATTGTATGCTATCTGGTTTATCTTTATCATCGTGTACTGCTTTAGGTGACCTTATAGGTCACTATTGCGCGTTGATAGAGCCCTTAGGATTCTTGTTTGACGGCCAGCAGTATGATGGCGATCATATACGGGGAGCTGAGGTCTATAAGCACATCCTTAAAAGGTCACTAGTCATAGGAGTTTTCGAGACAGGGCATCGATACTCCACAGTAGACTAGTGTATACAGTCGAGACCCCGACGAGGGGCGGTTGCCGGTCTCACAAGCCACTGGTGTCAGTTGGTTCACCTAAGATGTATACAGGTGCTCATTGGGTTATAAGTACACCGGACAGGACTCGCCGGGAACATGCTAGTTGGTTTTATACCTGACGTTAGATAGCAGTTCCCTGGTGACATGTGTACAGGTTAGTTCATCGACCTTAGATCATCATTTTTCTCGTGTGAGTTCCCACTGTACTTTGATTACTACCCTACCACGGCTCAAAGGAGTCGTGCAAACAGGTTTTAGTTGGGTACAGTCCCGAGCCATATGGAGGCAGTGAGCGGATCTGCAGGGGTTCGTCTCTCCCGGTATTGGGGGTGAGGTCGCGATGTTTCTAGGAGAGCCATTACACAAAGTCCTTGGCCAAGGCAGGAGATTTACTGGTAGGTATTCCAGTAGTATCTCAGGGTGTTCTGGGCTACACTCCGACACGACTTGTACCGCTTTTGGGGGTCTGACTTTTACCAACCCCCTAGGCCCGCCATGCGATGCTCATAAAAGAACGGACCTGACTGTACGGATATTATCACTGACAGGCTCAGTAGGGTGTCAGGATGAGTTCGCTCATCGACTTCCCTTTTGGTCAATACCTGGTAGCCCATTACGTACGGCTAATACCTCTGACGTGCTAGTGGTTAAATCCACAGCCAAAGTATTGACGAGTCTTTAGAGTCCCCCACAGACAGTTTCTCAAGTTTTGGGCGAAACGCTGTAGAGGCCGTATGGATTTATGGCAGGGTACGAACGTACGCGTGCCCTTGTGCACGTCTTATGGTTCGGACGGATAATACTAGCGGGCTTTGGTTTAAGCCGAATCCTAGTATTATACAGTGTAGATTTTGTCTCATTGCATTTGTATTCGGTCGGAATACAAATACGGGTATGTATATAAAGAAGCGGGGTTTTCCTGTAATTTATTACGGGGTCGCTTTTTGAAGTTGCCAGTTTGCATTTCGTTTCGGCCATTTTCCTTTCTATCTTTTTTTTGGCTGAAAATTGATGGGAGTGACTTATTTGTTAAAGTGGATTTTACAAAATAGGGGGTGACTTTTTGTGGCACATGGTTGCATCATGATGGTTAATCATTACTTGCTTTTTGAGATGGGATTGATTTGGATGATGGATGTGAGGCTTGCTTTTTGACTTATGGTCACCATTTCTTTCCTCCTACACTTACCTCCTTTCATGATACTCCTCCTCTCATTCTTTTTGGTCGGCCACTCATTTTGGGAGGGGATTCTTTTTGGGTGTGGGAAATGATTGATCTCATTTGATTCACACAAAATTCCTTAGCCCATCTCCAAAGTTCATATCTCATTCCTCCACCTCCACATCCAATTGGCAACTTCAAACAACCCCTCGAGACACAGCGTTCTACACTCAGTCTACAGCAATCTTGGACACGTCGGCTTGCCAACTTCGTGTCCGAGTTGTCTCGGTTCAGAGGTGGGAGCCCGTAAAAAGACTCGGTGATGTGGTGCCCTTTCTGACGAGGAGATCGAGACCGGAGATGCCGCGGGGAGATCGGGATAGTGGACGAAGACCGAAGGACACGGATCGCTCGGTATAGCTCTCTACCCTTTCTCTAGTTAGGTAGTAGTAGGTTAATGGTCCGATCCGGGTTTTATAGTCCGCGGTAGTGCCGGTTTCTAAGTAAAGAAAAGTTTTTGTTTCCGCATTTTGGCCTCGGATAGACGGCCGGGGCGCTGCCGTGCACTTACATGGCATCAAAGTCACGCCATTAACCTTTTCTAGCTTGCTCTAACGTGTTTAGAACTCGATCGAACGAATTTTCTAAAAACCACAATTTCCAAGCATCAGTTTCTGTCGATTCTGTTTTGTGCTCGGAAAATTATTTGGTATATTGCAGAAATATGTGCAGGCTCTTTTAAGAATACTGAGAAAATTTGGTGGGCTGATTTCACTGTAGCGCGGCGCATCCTCGGCCGTAACCAAGTTTTGGCCACGGATCCGCGGCCGTACTGTAGCCACAGTGCACCAAATTTCTTCAGTAGGTCTCTGTGTTGGAATTGGGGTTTTGGTATATTCTTTTTGGGCCCAGATTTATTTTGAGTGCTACAGTTGTGCTTGGGGCCCACTACGGGAAATTTAGTCGATCGAAAATTGTAAACATGTTAGTTCATAGTATTTACATTATATCTGCGACCGTGAATGTCACTTGATCGGTAAATCCTGTCTAACTGCTATAGCCCTTTTAGACGGATTTGCGAACGTGACATTCACGTTGATGTTCTGTGTTGTGCTGTGATGTTGCGGATTTGTCGTGGTGGATAGCCTGGATGCAATGTTAGTAAAGTTTGGTTATTTATGAACATTTGATATTGCGGGGCGAGCGTCCGACATGTGGACTGCCGTCACTGCCTGTTTGTATATTATTCTTTTGGGGCACGACCGGGCTGAGGTCGATGTACCCGTTGTATATTTTACTTTCTGTACTAGGATTACCCCGCGGTGGGGTGCACAGATAGCCAGGTTCTAGAGGGCAACGGGCCTGCATCTCATGGCTTTGAGACGGAGGGGGCTCTACTCTAGAATTGGCGGGCTATTCGCCGCACTCGTAGGGGTTACAGGTTGACCCAAAGAGGGGTGCTCAAGTTACCAGATTCCGTGAAGTTCTGGGTGGTCCATTCACGTTGTTGAAGAGGGCTGCCTCGCTTCAGGTTTTGGCGGGTAACTTGCCGCGCTCGTAGGGGTCTAGGATTTCATTGCACAGGCTATCCACACGACCAGGGGAACGTCGGGTTTCAGTAGCGGCTCTATGAAACCCGGGGATCCCAGATTATCTGTATTGTTCTGTGATGCTTATTACATATCTGTGATGTTGCATTTTATCACGCTATGAGCGATTATTGTATATTGATATATACTAGTAGATGTTGTATATGTTTTACACCCGTGCTAGTCCAGTCCCCGCTCTGTCGTTAGTTAAGTAACCTAACGGGTGATGACGGGACCCAGTGGCGAATGCGGATGGCATATACGTACATCGTATTTTTGTTCTTTATTGGTGTGATCAATGTATGGGACTGTGTTGATTCGGATTAATGCAAACTAAACAAACCTATTCTGATGTTGTTGGAACATTTTTCAAAAAGTTGTTATTGCAAGGTCGTTCTCTTTTATTTTGCACAGTGGTATTCGGGTATAAATATCCTGCACCTCAGTCGACGAGGCAAGGGCCAAGATCCCTTCACCGGGAGTGACCCCTTGGACAGAAGTTTGCGTCAGGGTAATAATTTCACTATAGCCGATTGCCTTTTGCTTTGCATCGTGGTATTCAGTTGGAATATCCTGCACCTCATTCTACGGGGAAAGGGCCAAGATCCTTTCACCGGGAGTGACCTCTTTAGCAAAGGTTTTCGCCATTATATTTTTATAAAAAGCTATGCGGTTCCTTCAACGATATCAAGTTCATTACGTAAAAGGTTTTTCGCCAAAAACCAGCCGTAGCCTGTTCATATCAGAATTTTGCATTTTCATACCGCCCAATTTTTGTCACATTGCATATCGGTAGATACACTTGAGCCGTGTTTGCTAGTCAATTGCAGGATACAGGTTTTCGGTTCTAAAACGGTGAAATTCATGGAAAACACAACAAAATCCGGGTTCCTGGTCTCCGCTCGTCATCCGTATGTTGCCAGATACCAGTTTAGGAAGACAAAATGTCAAATCAATGTCACCCTCATGCAAAAGGCTCAATGGTAGCACAAAATCCAAGAGATCTACGCGGAGCTCGAGGCAATCATGACAAAATCTTGACAAAAAGTCCACCTTTCCCTCAGCAGAAATTCTGGAAAAATCGTGGAGTCAAATTGAGAAAATACACATACCAGAATAAAGGAGACAGAAAACTAGGGAAGCCCAAAAAAATAGGAAAGCCCAATTCAACTATACGGCCGCGGATCCGCGGACAAAGTGGGGTCCAGGCCGCGGATCCGCGGCCTTATAGTGGCGGCAAGCAAAAAGTTTCCAGGGGTATTTTGGTCATTGCATGTGTGGTCTGGTGGTTGCCCTAGATTTCCATTCTCCAGCCTATAAATAGCCCAGAAGTTTGAGAAGGAAAGGGTCCATTCTTGTATTTTCATTTTTCCTAGTTTTAGTGTTTCTCTTCTTCCTCTTCTCACCTCTTCTCCATTAAACTTGTAGTGAGCTTTTGAGTGAAGAGTGATGAATAAAGAAGACCATTTTATTATCATGCTTGTCTCCTTATCTTTATGCTTGTTGTAATTTTAATTCGTTAAGTAGTTGTTGTTATTTCCTTGTTGTTTATTTCTTCTCTCTTTTTCTTTATCATTCATACGACAATGATACTTACGCTCGATCCTCGCCAAGGTGAGGTCGCAAATAGTTAGTCGTATTCTTCTAATCTCCTTCTTTTTATCTTCCTCTTGTGTTTTGTTTTGTTTTTCCTTATCATGAAGTGTGAGTAGTTTTATACTTGTTAGGGTAGGATAAGGAAAGTTTGAGAGAAGGAAATCTCTCTCACTCTTTCCTTGCCCAACAGCTTAAATCGACTCCCGTTAATTGAACCACAATCCGCTCCTTACGGCACCCTATCCTAAATGATAGCGGTGATTCCGTAGTGAGACCGGTTGTGGTTGAATTAACCGGAGGTTATGGCTAAGAGCCAAGAACGGACGGACAAGCACCAAAAGGAAGGACTTATGCGTTGGAAAGCCTAGCTTATACTCGCAAGTTCCTTCCTAGTCGTGCTAATCCCCGTTGTTGCCGATTACCGTAACACCGATATTAAGAGGGGCAACGAAAGATGTGGAGACTCCTAACTCAAACTAACCTAATCCTAACCCTAACAAGCTCGCTTTAAATATCAACTCAACACTTAGTTAATCACAAACAAAATCTGAACAACCGGACTTAACTCGTTAAAACACATTGAAAAAGACTCCCATCTCCCTGCGGACGACCCGTACTCAACCGGCTAGGTACAAGCGAAACCGTCTTGATTGTGGTATTTAAAACTAAACTTGAACACGCACGTATCCTAACAATCATAGCCCTCCGTCATTTCTTACGGGTATTATTTAGTATTCGTGCTGCGTTTGTTGACCTAGTCAAGACGTAGTGTACTGTAGCTAAGTGGTGCTCATTTGTTGCATAAATGGGATTGGTTAAGACAGTCGTGCGGCCTTGTTGACCTAGTCAAGGGCACGTACGGGTGGGTTTAATGCAGTCCAGAATAATGACGGGTTGAACTTGACTAGCGGTTTATGATTTGTTGACCTAGTCAAGGTCATAAGCCGCTTGGGGTAAAAATCACATCGGGAGTTTCTAAAGAAACTGAAACTTGCTAGATATGCACATACCTCCTGGAGTGTGATAACGTGAGTGGATTCCATCACGTTATCATGCGATGATAGTTGGATCCCGATTCCCACTGATGAGTGTTACGCCACGGCAACGCCCCGGCCGTCTATCCGAAGCCAAAATGCGGAATCAAAATTTTCTTAACTCTTAAACTGGCGCTACCGCGGACAATATCCCCGGATCGTAACCATTAACCGATACTAGCAATCAAGAGAAAGGGTGAGAGATATACCGAGTGATCCGAGTCCTCCGGTCTTCTCGTCATCGTCCCGATCTCCCGCGGAAACTCCGGTCGTCGCCTCCTTGCCGGAAGGGCACCACATCGTCTGCATCTTTTACGGGCTCCCACCTCAATACCGAGGCAACTCGGGCACGAAGCTGGCTAGTCGACGTGCCCAAGGTTTGCTGTAGAAAGTGTATAGGCTATGTCTCACTTGGGTTTTGGTTGCCATGGTGATGGAGGGATAGAATGGAAATCAACTTATCAAGTGGAGCTAGAATGTTTTGTAGCAAGAAAAATGAGATAAGAATTCTTCTTCTCACATGAAATAAACCTCTCATTTTTCTTCTCCCCATCAAATATGGCCGGCCTCTCCTATGTGAGAATGGAGGAGGGAATTAAATAATGGAGGTGAGTGTAGGAGAAAGAAAGAGGTGATCACAACATAAAGCAAGTCTCACATCAACTCTCATCTCATTTCTAATCTCATCCAATCACAATAAAGCAAAGGAAAAGACTAAGAAAGCATCTCATCATGAAAAACTATCATGATGCCACCAATATGCAAGAAACCCCCTCTACAAATGTTATTTGCAAACTTGCAAATAACTCCCTCCATCGGAAAAAGTCCGGCCGGGAAAGAACAAAGAAAAACCGGACGGAACGGAATGCAAACTGGCAACTCCAGAAAACTGGTGCCGTAATAAATTACAGGAAAACCCCGATACTGTGCATACACACCCGCATCTGTATTCCGACCGGATACAAATGCAATGAGACAAATCTACACTGTACTAAACTACGATCCGGCTAAAACCAAAGCCGGCTAGTAATATCCGTCCGATCCTGATCCGTGCAATACCGCACGTATCTGATCGAACCTTTCCATATAACTATACGGCCACTAGTACAAACCGTCCGATCCTGATCCGTGCAATACCGCATGTATCTGATCGGACCCTGCCATATCTCCATACGGCCTCTACAGCGTTTCGCCCGAAAGCTTGAGTAACTGAAAGTGTGGTGGACTCTAAAGACTCGTCAATACTATGGCTGTGGATTTAACCCCTAGCACGTCAGATGTATAAGCCAATACGTGACGGGCCACCAGCTATTGACCAAAAGGGACGTCGATGAGCGAACTCATCCTGACACCCTACTGAGCCTGTTAGTGACAATATCCGTACAGTCCGGTCCGTTCGTCTATGAGTATCGCATGTCGGGCCTAGGGGGTTGGTAAAAGTCAGACCCCCAAAAGCGGTACAAGTCGTGTCGGAGTGTAGCCCAGAACGCCCTGAGATGCTACTGGAATACCTACCAATAAATCTCCTGCCTCGGCCGAGGGCTTTGCGTAATGGCTCTCCTAGACACAGCGTGACCTCACCCCCAATACCGGGAGAGACGAACCCCTGAAGATCCGCTCACTGCCTCCATGTGGCTCGGGACTGTACCCAACTAAAACCTGTTTGCATGACTCCTTTGAACCGTGGTAGGGTAGTAATCAAAGCACAGTGGGAACTCACACGAGACAAATGACGATCTCAGGTCGATGAACTAACCTGTATACATGTCACCAGGGAACTACTATCTGACATCTGGTATAAGACCAACTAGCAGGTTCCCGGCGAGTCCTGTCCGGTGTACTCATAACCCAATGAGCACCTGTATACATCTTAGGTGAACCAACTGACACCAGTGGCTTGTGAGACCGGCCACCGCCCCTCGACGGGGTCTCGACTGTATACACTAGTCTACTAATGGAGTATCGATGCCCTGTCTCGAAACTCCTACGACTAGGGACCTTTTAAGGATGTGCTTATAGACTACCAGCTCCCACGTATATGATCGCCATCATACTGCTGGTAGTCAAGCAAGAATCCTAGGGTCTCTATCAACGTGTAATAGCGACATGTCAGGTCACCTAAAGCAGTACACGATGATAAAGATAAACCAGATAGCATGCTATCATCTCGAGTAAGACTGTCCTACCGGGATAGGTCCTCCCTCAATCATTGCAATCACGTGCCTGTGATCCAATAATTGACTCTGAGGGCACTATCTCCAACAATCTCCCACTTGCACTCAAGGCTAATTATTGCGATGTCGCATACTCACAGCCCGTGTGATACCGAACACCCAACTCCTCTACTAGTCAGTCTCACAAAACCCGTTTGCGAAACTATTGCGTTCGAGGAATAGCCTCAGTGAGTGGATCCGCAGAGAAGTTTCTTTCTATGTCTCTCTATATCTCAAGTTCGCGGAGAAAGCCATCTCCCGAAATGAGCAATACCTGTCTTGGAACGTCTGGATGTCCGATGGGACCTAGTTCATAAATGAACTCCAAATCCAGACTTCTTAGACTGTATCGTCAACTGAACTTAATCTGTATCCTGCGCCATGCCTTCCCTCAGTATCCACCTGGACCACATGTCCAATATACTGCCCCTCGTCAGAGGGAAAACTATAACTCTGACAGCCACTCTGCTATCCAGGTCACCTTGGAAGCCTGGAATGTTAACCGTCTCCTAAAGGAGGCTGCTGTTATCATATCCCTAGAACATCAACTTATGTTCTAAAACTACTTCCGATTGTTTCTCCAGGATTGGATGAATATCAACTTATTGCACCTACTGCAAGAATAATATCTGGTGTGGTACTTGACATCTCATGATTGACTCAATTGCCTGAGCAAGTGATCTGCCAATCATGCACATCCTCTCCCCCTTAGTCTGTAAGACACCTTTAGAGAGGGTGACTCCATTACCTGCAGGTACACTACCGTGCCAGGAGTCGTCCATTCTAAATACTCTTAGAATGCTGTCTAAGTACCCTGATTGGGAAACCACCCAAATCTAGATCTAAAACCATAGATCTAGTAACCAGAATGTCTGATATAATATCCAAGTCCTATGTGGAGAAACTACTGTGTGACAACCAAAGTATAACCGATCGTAGTATAGGAATATCACTTCCTACTCTGTGTAAGTCATCCAAATACCATGACATCACACCCTACTACCTTCTCAACATATCCATCCCCTATTCTGATGAAGTCAAACCTATGACTGTCACATCAGAAATAGATGATCTATCTTCGCTGTATCTGCTTTAGTCTATAAATAGACATAAGCCACCTGTCCACCAATGCTTCCGCTGCTCGCACTGACTATGACAACCCTCTGGCAGAGTCATATAGACGTACACTTCTAAAGCTAGTTTAGAACGACGCTATACTCATCCTCCTGCCGGGTCTCACAGTCTGGAACAACAGCAATGGTAAGTCTGGGTAAACAAGAACCTCCCTGCCACCGTCCTTGAGCATACCGAAGTACCACTCGAGTGCTTGAGGTTACCCACTATATCTGCGGAGTGGCCAATGGAATGTCAAATTAGATTGAATCTTTAGGTTCCTTATCAAATCTTCAGTAATCATTTGCGGTTCTGGAATCACTTCCAATTCTACCTACTCCCACTACTGTTTTCTGAAAAATCCATTTCTTTTAAAATTGTGGCGAGTTAAGAACAATATCACTATTGATCTTACAGATGGTAGAAAATCAACCCTCGTCATAGCCTGGGTCAACCCACAAACAGCCATTACAGAAACGTGCCTTGAGTTGTCCAGTGTCTGGTTTTAATCATAAGCCGGACAACTCCCCGTACCTTAACATCGTTAAGATATGAACTGTTCTATATCCAATATAGAACCAGAGGCACTGATTTAATTGAACCAGATTCAAATCATGCAGCTATCTCCAGTGCATGTCAACTAAATGGAAGGAGGCCGATCAGCGTTACTCAACTTAGGAATGCTTCCAATTATGAGTAACCTGAAAGAGAAGCAATTTCTCTTTATCATTACTATCAACTGAATACCATACACAAGTATCTACATCGATCACTTTGAAGAATCCCGATACTTGCTACACCTGGTTCTCTACTCTATTCAAATACCTATAACTCCTCAAAACTTAGACCCTGTGTTTCTACGAAACACACGTCTAAGAACTAGAGAAGTTAAAAGTAAACAGAATATAGTATGAGGACCAACCCCTCTGTCGTAATGGACACTGGACAACATACAATACTCTGTATAAGTCCGCTGAGTCTAACAACTCTTTCACTGTGCGTCGTAGGTTGAAAACTGTACTTATGGTTAAGAAGAATTACACCGCTGTTTGATGCTCCTTACCTAACCATCCACTGATATAGGTAAATGTCATCGACATAATATCAAAAGGTATATCTCACTCTTTGAAAATAGACGTACAGATATATCAATTTGAAATTGGTGCACAACAGCGGATATTCAAAACCAAATATTTGCCGACCGGCAAATAGCCCAGATGATCTCCTCAAATATCACTGATTACAACGAATCCCGATATAATGAGGATGATCACCCTATTCCCAATGACTTACTCCCACTCATCATCTGTAAAACCATACAGATGTGAGAATCATACCTGGTAAATACATACCCTGGAGTAAGTATCTAATCGGGAAATCAGTTTTCTTTTAACATTACACAGTGAAACTGAAACATTGAAATGTTTCGGTGGGGTATCCTGTATTCCTAGTAATGCCTCTACCTTTATCCAGATTCACAACTATAACTGTATAATTCTTTGCCACCTCTCCAAATCCCTTTATATGTCTTTAGTCATTACCTTCTGCACACCCCTTAGGCCAAATGGTTTTCTTCCTTCCCTACCGTTCGGCACCAGCCTATGGTTTGGAAGAAGACTATCCAATAAGCATAAAGGGTATACTGTCCTAATCCTAGGAGCACTCGCAAAGCGAGAGAAGGTGAAGATAAAAGACAACCGAATAAACCTTATTCCTATTTCTCCCGGACCAGAATCCATCCCCGAACTGGAACAAGTTCCTTTCGAGTTCGTATATAACCATACGATGGATTATCCAATAAACTAGGATCTTCGTAGTAATACGGAGTGTCCTGGAGAAATACAAAGGTGATTTAGGATTGGCGAAGAAATACTTGGTTTGGTCGTGAATATCAGTCGCAATTTACTTTGCCCTCTTACTAATCCCTTACTTTGTCTTAACTTAATACCTTCTGTACACCGTTTAGGCTAACTGGTTTTCTTCATTCCTTACCGGTCGGCACCAGCCTAAGGTTTGGAAGAAGACTATCCAATTTGCGTAATAGGTGTACTACTCCTAAACCAAGGAGTACTCGCAACCTGAGAGAAGGTGAAAAGAAAAGACAACTGAATAGTCCTATCCGTTTTCTCCAGAACCAGAAACCATCCTCGAAGTCCTTCGAGTTCGTATATAACCATACGATGGTTTTTTCCAATGGAAGTGGAAGTTCATAATAATACGGGGTGTCCCGGAGAAAAGGGTAAAAGCAGGAGTGGCAATGAGCTTTGCAACTCTGAAAATCCAAAAGCCAGTGTTAAGAAGGTTCGGTTAACTTGGTCACTGAGTCATAGTCTTAGGGTCGGGTCAATGGTCGCTGCCAAAGAGAGAGAGAAAAGAAACACTCAGCGTGCACTCTAACCTAGATCAGAATGGTCACCAATTTATCTAATCAGGAAACCTCCCACTGTAACGTCAAATTCTTCCCCAAACCTGAAAGAAGAATAAGCCGGGATCACCCGAGGAGTAAACTAACTCATCAGTGGGAATCGGGATCCAACTATCATCGCATGATAACGTGACGGAGTCCACTCACGTCACCACACTCTAGAAGGTATGCGCATGCCTGGCAAGTTTCAGTTTCTTTAGAAACTCCCGATGTGATTTTTACCCCTAGGACCCAAGTGACCTTGACTGAGCCAACATATCAAAGGATCCTAGTAAAGTTCAACCCGTCATTATCTTGATTGCATTAGACCCACCCCCACGAATCCTTGACTGAGCCAAAATGACCGCACGACTGTCTTAACCAATCTCATATCCATGCAACAGAAAAGCACTACATAGCTACCGAACACTACGCCTCGGCTAAGCACGACATACGCAACACGAATACTAAGTAATACTAATCTAAAATGACGGAGGGCTACGAATGGTTTTTGGCGAAAAACCTTTTACCGTAATGAACTTGATATCGTTGAAGGAACTGGATAACTTTTTACAAAAATATAGTGACGAAAACCTTTGCTAAAGAGGTCACTCCCGGTGAAGGGATCTCGGCTCTTTCCCCGTAGAATGAGGTGCAGGATATTCCAAATGAATACCACGATGCAAAGCAAAAAGGAATCGGCTATGGTGAAGTTAATGCCCTGACGCAAACTTCTGTCCAAGGGGTCACTCCCGGTGAAGGGATCTCGGCCCTTGCCTCGTCGACTGAGGAGCAGGATATTCCAAATGAATACCACGATGCAAAACAAAGGTGAACGTCCTTGCAATAACAGCTTTTTGAAAAAGTGTTCCAACAACATCAGAATAGGTTTTTTTATCTTGCATTGATCTGAATCAACGCAGTCCCATCAATTGATCACACCACAAAGAACGAAAATATACTGATGCACGTATATGCCATCCGCATTCGCCACTGGGTCCCGTCATTACCCGTTAGGTTAGCTAACTAACGACAGAGCGGGGACTGGACTAGCGCGGATGTAAAACATATACAACATCTACTAATATATATATACCAATATATTATATTCGCTCAAGGCGTGATAAAATGCAACATCACAGAAATGTACAACATCACAGAACAATACTGATATCTGGGATCCCCGGGTTTCACAGAGCCGCTGGTGAAACCCGACGTTCCCTTGGTCGTGTGGATAGCCTGTGCAATGAAATCCTAGACCCCTACGGGCGCGGCAAGTCACCCGCCAAAACCTGAAGCGAGGCAGCCCCCTTCAGCATTATGAATGGACCACCAGCACTTCATGGAATCCGGTAACTTGGGCACCCCTCCTGGGTCAACCTGTACCCCCTACGAGTGCGGCGAATAGTCCGCCAATCCTAGAGTGAAGACCCCTCCGTCTCAATGCCATGAGATGCGGGCCCGTTGCCCTCTAGAACCCGGCTATCCGTGCACCCCTGTATGGTTCCTAGGCACTCTTGTGAAGGTTCATAAGGCATCAAACATGCCCGGATTAAATTTTAGACGTGCCGAACAACCCAAAGCCGGGATCTTTGCTAGATTATTAGGGTTTAATATGCAAGATGATAACTTTTATCTAAGTGTGAGGGATTACAACCTTTGTAGTCCGCTCCTTCACTTCACAAGCTCCGAGTAGAAGTCCCTTTGCCGCGATCCACGATCTCCCGGACTTATGAGAGGCTCCACGACTCGAACGATCCATTCTAGCTTGTCGTATTCCATGTAAGTCCATATTGCGACCCTCGGTTCTTACGGGGAGGCGGAAACGGTATAAAAAACAAATTTTTATCGCAAAAGGCAACATGGACTAAACAAGGTCGGGATAGTGTCTAAACTAAAACTAGCATACTTTGCTAAAGAGAGTTAGCTACTCGGATGGAGATGGTTATACCTAAACTTGAACTCCTTCTTCTTCAAACTTTGTAGAGGTTGATGGTTCTCTTTCTTGTCGCCTTCTTCCGTCGAAGATGGATCCACCTCGAGAGTTCAACCTTTGGGCTCTTCCTCGTGCTTTGAGTGAACTAGGGTTTCCGGCTTGCTAAACCTTGAACCTAGAATGAGTAGAGAGTGTTTAAGAGGTGCTTTTCTTTTAAAAGAGAAGGATTCTCAACACATGAGAAGGGTTCTCTTTTGCTAGAGGAAGAAGAAGATGAAGAGAGGAGAGAGAAGCTAAATGAGATAATGAGCTCTTTTTCTCTTTCTTGCAACCATAACAAAAGAAAAAGAATTATCTAAATAATAATAATTCAAATGAGAATAGTTGATGGTTGTTTTGGAATGACCACTATCATACATCATTAAATGAATGTTGGCAAGAATCAAGGAGCATCCTTGCTAAATAATGATGATGGTCAAAAGTTCAACCATGGTCAACAAGTCAACCATGGTCAACAAGTCAATAAAACCAACTATAACATATTTTCATTTAATTACTATTATTAATAGATATCTCACTAATTCATTAGGGTTTGGAAAAAAGACCACTGTCAACTGTGCATGCGCACCCGTTCCAAAACCCTAATGAAAAACCTCTTCTTCCGCCTCAAACAACTGTGCATACACACCTGCATTCTTGTTCCGAGAAACATGAATACTGAGAGATAAAAGCAACCCCAAAACATATACCAGTATCCGGCTCAAACCAGAGCCCGCTGGCAATATCCGTCCGGACTCCAAACGTGCACAAGTGCGCGAATGAGAACGAACCCTGTCGCAAAACCATGCGACCTCTACTCTGTTTTGCCCAGAGGCGAATACCCTCTGTGTGGGACTCTAAAGACTCGACACTACGCTGGCAGTGGGTTTAACCACAGACCGCAAGCGGCACTAGCTGTGCGTAACGGTCCCTAGGTAGATGCCGACAAGAAGGCTGATGAGGTGAAACCCCATCTGTACTCCTACTGAGTCTGAATGTGACAGTCTCCGTACAGTCCGGTCTGTTCGTCTGATACATCACATGTCGGGCCTAGGGGGCGGTAAAATGTCAGTCCCGCAATAGCGGTACAAGTCGTGTCGGAGTGAAGCCCAAAACACCCTGAGATAACACTGGAACCTACCAGTATATCTCGCTTGCCCTGGCCAGGGACTACTCGTGTAATGGCTCTCCTAGACATAGCGCGATGTCAACCCCCAATACCGGGAGAGACGAATCCTGTCTAACCGGCACTGCCTCCAAGTGCTTCGGGACTGCACCCAACCACCACCTGTTTGCACGACTCCTTTGAGCCGTGGTAGGGTAGTGATCAAAGTGCAGTGGGAACACACTCGAGGCGAAGTGCCAGTGTCAAGTCAGCGGACTAAGCTGTACTCATGTCACCTGGGAACTGATGACTGACGATAGGTATAATACCAACCTGTCAGTTCCCGACGAGTCCTGTCCAGTGTACTCGTAACCCAACGAGCACCCGTATACTATCTCCAGCACGATGTACTGATGGCTGTGGGACAGACCATCTCCCACACTGGGATGAGAAGCGCATACGCTAGTCTACTCCGGAGTATCGATGCCCTGTCTCGATAGTCCTGCGACTAAGGACCTGTATAAGGATGTGCTTATAGATTACCCAGCCCCCACTAGTGTGACTGCCATCACAACGCTGGTAATCAAGCAAAGATCCTAAGGGCTCCACTAACGCGTATAAGTGATATACTGAAATAAACACAAGTACACATTGAAGTAGAAACAAACCAAGTAGCATACTACTATATTGAGCAAGATTGTTTATACAAGGTGAATATCCCAAGCTTCCATTAAGTAATATACAAACTAGTATGATACAGTAATGGCCTCTAGGGCATATACACTAACATTCCAAATCTCCGATGATCTACCTTGAAGTTGCTTCGACCCAAGCTTTCTCACTCAAAAGAGAAGAACACACTAATCTCATGGGCTAGATGAGATGAGGATGAGAGAGTAGTAATTTTGCTTTCTTTTAATATCATTTTCTCATTTTATTTCATCACTAAAAGATTTTTCAAGAGAGCTTATCAAGAAGGAAGAAGATGATAATGGAAAAAAAACAATAACCATCATAATCCTTTTGTGATGAATAGAATATAATCTATATGATTGAATTGTAACCATGGTCAAGGATGAATGGCTAAGAATAAGTAGAGAAACAACTAGAGTTAGGGTTTGGTTAAGTTAAAAATGTGTCATCCAAAATATCTTTACAAATTACAAAAGAAAAAATGCTTCTGGAAGGAACTTGAAGCATCTAACCCTAATCAAACCCTAACCTCAATTAATCATCCTTAAACATTTTTAACAATTAATCATATCATGTCACAATAATATATATCACATATATATTATATATTTGCAACAAAAGAAAATAATACAATTAACATATATCGCATATATATCAATGTATCATCCAGTGAGAAAATGAAATAATAAAGCAAGCCAATATTAGTTAATATAATAATATATCATATATATTATTATATATTAAATCATCGAATCAACACTTGATCCGACGATCCGGCTATATCGAATATAACCGACTAATATATCATGTACCGATTCATCGAATCAACACTTGATCCGATGACCCGGTTCATATCTAAATATCCTGAGAATATAATACGGTATCCCATATCGCAATATTCTCGTTCCTGCGCATATCACATATATGCCACTACTCTGTTTCGCCTGAGCCAAGAAACCTCTGTGTAGGACTCTAAAGAATCGTCAATACGCCGGTAGCAGGTGATGATCATATCAAACACCCACAAGCTGCAAGCGGTTAGCTAAACGTAACAGCCACCCAGGTATTGAGCGATCAGAAGATCAACAAGCTAGCCTGTGCGTTCTCCTGTGAATCCAACCAGTAACACTCCCGTACAGTCCGGTCTGTTCGTCTGATATGTCGCATATCAAGTCTAGGGGTGGTATATGATCAGTCGAATATACTGCATATTTTAACCGGCAATTTCCTTGTCATCTGCATACATATAGGAGAGTACGGTATTCATAATTCACATATTAGCTAATTGGTCGCAAAATATCAAATTACATGTATTCGACCTTAAAACCGGAAATTCTAGGGAAATTAACGGCAGTGCATTACATAGCATATTTTCTATATCTTGCAACCCCTATTTTGAAGTCTATGCAGGAAAAGAGATACTTGCTCGATCAAAACATTGCTCGACCATTACAATTGCTCGTAAACTCATTGAAAGCAAATCTGGTATCAACATAGAAGGGCTACTGCAATTCTGAACATCAAAGAATAATCTATAAAGCAGTACAAAGCAACTGCAGAAAGCACAGTTCTCAAGACCACCAAGTCGCGGCGGAAGGGCGGCAAAACCCTACCTCACGCGGCGGTTGCGCGGCGGAACCAGGGAATCAACTTCTCAAACTTCATCACAACTCCAGTGCTAGTACCTTCAGCTCAAAAATGCATACAAAAGTCCAGAAGAGTCCAGACACTTCCACCAGATCATCAAATTCCCAAACTACCCTAATACTTCTAGAACTTTCCTAAACCCTTGCTTAAACCCTAAGCTAAACCCCAACAAACTTGTCAACAAACTTTGGGAGGGAAAGTCTAATTCAAACCTAGACCTAGTTCTATAAATAGGACCCTAGACTCATTCATTGTATCATGTTATGAAACCCTAGAGAGAGAAAGATTCAACCCATTTTTAGTTTAGCCATTCTCTTTCTCCATCTTCTTCTTCCTCAAGATTAGTGAGAAATCTTGTAGGAAACCCTAACCCTAATTCCACTCCAAATCCAACATCTTGAGTACCAAATCAAGCGAGAAATCTTCAACCTTTTGGGAGCCGAGCCGATCTTCAATCGGGCAAGTGATCCAAGCCGATCCGCGATCCACGGAGACGAGCGAAGCCAAGTCAACGATCAAGTTCCTCCTCTTGTAGTTCTTGAGTGATTGTAACGGAATTGTTGATATAAATAAAAGGTGAAATTCGTTAATCTTGCTTTCTTTTAAAATTCCGCATCATTTTATCTTTACTGTTCTTGAATATTGTCTATGTGGTGATGCGCGAGTAAAACTCCGCTCGTTAAGGAGTCGAGAAGATCTTTAGTATGATGATGTAGCAAATTTGTAATCAATTCTTGAATCCCACGAGATTGTAAACCCTAGCAAGTTCAAGAATCGACAACCCAATTCGATGCGATGCTTTCTTGATCAACATCGCTCGAGATTTGGGGTGATCCGATCGATTCTTGAAATTACTAGAGGCTAGAATATAAATGGTATCCTCGAAAGAGCAAGGGTTAAGAGATGAAACTTTAATCTCATCAAGAAAACCCTAATTCTCGTCGATAACCATTGATCTAGCATCAATTCTTCGAAGGACAAGAATATGAAATATTGTAGACTACAACACATATAAAGATCCTATCGATTCCTACGAGCCTCTTTTCTTGATTGTCGTTTGGAAAATACCATTGAAACCGATTCTTGTTGTTTATAGTTCTTGATTCTTTAGAAAAGATTAGTGACACACGAATACAAATCAATCAATTGAATCGTGTTTTCTCTTATTGTTGCTTAACATTTCATTTCAAACAAATAAAGGTACAAACGAATCTCGAGATCCCTGAGGACGATCCGCACTCATTCATTAACTTCAACTGACACCGTTGTTTGATTGCGGTCAAATATTTTTGGTTGTGATTTCTTTACTATTTGATTCGATAAACACATCCACGAAAATAATCAAAATCAAAATGGCGCCGTTGCCGGGGATCGCGCGTTAATTCGTTTACATTTTATAGTTTGAAGTGAAAGAATTATTACGTTTCATTTCTTGAAATCAAAATTCGTACAAACTCTTATACGTGTGTTGTGAATTGATTGCAAGGTGATCTGGAGCATTCTGAGCTGTGGAAAAATTATTTGGGATATACCAGAGAGCTGGAGATAGCAAAAGGAAGCAGCTAAAGAAATTTCGTACACTGTTCCCAATACTTGACCGCGGAAGGGCGGCAGAATGATGCTTTGTGCGGCGGAAGGGCCGCAGTCTTGGGTGATCTCTGCACCATCTTTCTTCAGGTGATTTCTCTCTCTCTCCTCTCTCCCTTTTTAGCTCCAACTAATCCTTTTTGCAGGATTCTTTGCAAATAATAGCTGCGCCGCAAAAGCAAATTAAAATTGTGCGTGATTTTTGTTTTCTTGGTTGTTTTGCATATTAAATACGGAATTTAAGGGGCACGGCCAAATCCAAATTAGGTGGGGATTTCATTACCCTTCCTAGGCCCCGAAAACCACCAAACTTGCATCCACATTTACCCCCATTAACTAAAAGAAATCTAGAGATGACTCTAAGGACTGTCGCGCTCATTTAGGACAAGAGAGGGCCGTGGGTAATTCATTGCTTATCCGCGTTTTTCTGTGGTGCCTAAGGCGAGTGTGTCTAAGGCTAGTGGTTATTAATTAGGCCCACTGTAGTGGTGGTTCCTTCCCACTTACCTGGCACTTATCCGGCCACAGGGGACAAAGAGGCAGTGAAGGATTGATCCCGCGACTTGTCTTTTGGCAGTTAGGAGCGGTCTAGAGCCGGACCTAGGTGACCATTAGATTTTAGGGTTGTGTTGCTGCATTTGGTTGTCGCATCATTTTTTCAAAATCCGTCCCTTTTCTAAAGCAAACACCGCATTCATTTTACCCCTAATTATAAGCCAACGCTGCCACTTGTACTAACCCTTTTTAGTACAAGATAGGCTGGACACGGGATTCTAGTGCCCGTTTAGTCCGCGTACCTTTTATCGACTCTGAAGTCGATAATTCTCCATTTACCTTTTCTTTACCTACTACCACACCCACACCGATGGATCCGAATCCATCAAACTTCTTTAACCCCAATCTGCCACCGTCCGTTGGTGCGCAGAATCCTCCACACATTTCTCTTCAGGAAAGATGCTATCCACTTAGAGGTCCTCTTTCGACCTGCTTATCCACACCACCAGCGAACGGGGATAACTTTGAAATAAAGCCCCAGTATATCAACCTTCTACCTAAGTATCACGGACTCGAGACCGAGGACGCTTACGTTTTCATTACCAAATTTGAAAACGTATGCGCTATGATGGGTACGTCTCAACTTTCTGTGGATGCGATGCGTCTACGACTTCTTCCTTTTACCTTGTGCGATATAGCCGAGAAGTGGCTATATAACACCACCGCACACTCCATCACTAATTGGGAAGAATTCGTCGCAGCATTCCTAAAGAAATTTTACCCAGTCCAACGAACGGCTCGAATTCGTAGTGAATTGAACCAATTTGCCCAGCTCCCTACCGAACCATTTTCAAAGTACTTTGAACGTTTCAAGGATTTAATGGTTCAATGTCCTCATCACGGCATCCCGAGATGGGAGTTGTGCCGAATCATCTATGAGGGCAGTAACCCTAGCACGAAACAAAGCCTTGAAAATATGTGTCAGGGTACATTTATGACTAAAGACGATGGGGAAGCCTGGCGATACTTAGAAGAATTCGCTGAAAAATCACTGATTTGGGAGAGTGGAACCCAACCATTGAATAGGGGTGGCGTACACCAAGTAGATGTGTCCATAGGTGTTCGAGCAGAAATGGCAGCAATGCAAAAGAAGCTCGACGCTATGGAACACAAATTTGCAGCAGCCTCCCTAAACCCGGTATCACTCCCCAAAACTATTTGTGGGTGCTGTTCTGATCCGTCACATTTAACGGAAGAATGTCCTTTAAACTCGGCGTTTCAAGGTCACGAGCATTCTAATGCCGCATTTCAACGACCTCGAAACGATCCATATTCTTCCACGTATAATCAGGGTTGGAGGAACCACCCGAATTTTGCTTGGAACCAAAATCAATCTCAAAACACGGTTCCAAACACAAATAACTTTCAAAGGGCTCTTCCTCCACCACAACAGCAACCCCTTCAACTCACTCAGCACCCCTACCAGTCACAAAATTTCCAAAACCAGGGCAACACTCATGCACAGTCTAATCCTATGCAGTCCTGTTCTGACGATTTCTCTCAATTTACTCAAACCATGAAATCACTTTTATCCAATTTCATGGAGGTTTCAACTGAGGTTAGATCTTCCGTCAGTGAAATAAAGAAAAACTCAGCGTCACAAGCTGAGAGTATTAGAACGATGGAAGCTGAAATCGCACGCCTCAAAGCTGAAATGAGTGCGAGAGAAAAAGGGAAACTTCCCTCTCAACCCCTACAGAATCCTGGGCATTACAATGTAAATGCCATTACCACGTTGAGATCGGGAAGAGTGCTGAATAATAATGTCGGGGAAGATATTGATAATACTGAAAATCATGTCAAAACCCCGGCTGAGACCTTTCCACATACACACACTTCTCCTTCTGATCCTTCTTCTTCTACCAAACCACCTTCGCACGAGCCTATTCTCCAGTTCCCTTTAGGCTCAACACCTTCACCCAACCCTTATAGTTCTCCACAGACGGTCCCCACACCTCTTTTGGGATCTCGTCTACCCCCCTTTCCTTCTCCTATGATGGACCCTGCGCTTATTGCGAAAGCACCTTACCCGAACCGGCTAAGGGCTAACAGAACGAGTCCTCATATGGAGAAAATTTTAGAAATGTTCAAACAGGTTAACATCAATATCCCTCTCCTAAATGCGATTCAACAAGTCCCCGCTTATGCGAAAATTCTAAAGGACTTGTGCACTAGGAAGAGGAAGACTCAAGTGCCAAAGAAGGTCTTTATGGCTAATAATATCAGCACTGCTTTTATTCCCCAGTTACCAAAGAAACGAAAGGACCCAGGATGTCCTACAATATCGATTTCGATTGGGGGTAAAAACATAAATCGTGCTCTTTTAGACCTTGGCGCGAGTGTTAACCTGTTACCTTATTCTGTCTATGAGCAACTAGGAATTGGAGAGCTGAAACCTGCTCATTGTACTCTCCAGATGGCGGACCGATCTATCACCAAACCAAGGGGTGAATTAGAGGATGTGTTGATAAAGGTCGGGGAATTTGTTTTCCCTGTAGACTTCATTGTGCTCGACACACATCCTGTAGCAAACCCCCGGGGCCAAATTCCGGTGATTTTAGGTCGTCCTTTCCTTGCCACTTCCAACGCTGTTATAAACTGTAGAAATGGTTCAATGAATTTATCATTTGGAAATATGACCATTGAACTAAATATCTACAGAGTTGGGAGTCAGCCATCAGAACCTAGTGCTCATATTTTAGATGTGTGTTCTGTCCATGAGATCGCTCCCGATAGTTGTGGAGCCGAGGAACTTTGCTTTAATGATCTCGATGACATTAGCACATCTCTGCTTGATCTTACACTTGATCTTAGTGAGGACACTTCACTTACACTTGAGTCCTGCACTTCTGACTTTTCTCCACCCGAGTCTGTATCTTTCACAGGCTCTGAGCTTCTTTGTAAATCCAAAAATCATTCTATGGTCCTTCCTTCAATCATTTCTCCGCCTGAATTAGATCTCAAGGTCTTACCTTCTCACCTAAAATATGCATATCTTGGTGAGAATGAGACTTTACCGGTTATAATTTCCACTTCTCTTGCATCAGAGCAAGAAAATGCACTTTTATCGGTATTAAGATCTAATAAAGAGGCGTTTGGTTGGAGTATGGCGGACATCAAAGGGATCAGTCCTTTGATTGTTGAACATCATATACATGTGATGGATGATGCCAGACCGACCCGAGAACCACAAAGACGGTTAAATCCCGTCATGAAGGAAGCTGTCATGAAAGAGATCGTCAAATGTTTAGATAGTGGTATTATATACCCGATCTCCGATAGCCAGTGGGTAAGTCCTATACACGTCGTTCCTAAGAAATCCGGCATCACTGTGATCACAAATGAAGCGAATGAGTTGATTCAAACACGCGCCCAAACTGGGTGGCGTGTATGCATCGATTATAGAAAACTCAACGCTGCCACGAGGAAAGATCATTTTCCTTTACCATTTATTGATCAAATGCTGGAACGCTTAGCGGGACGACAATACTATTGTTTCATGGACGGTTACTCAGGCTATAATCAGGTCCCCATCGCCAAAAAGGATCAAGATAAAACCACTTTTACTTGTCCTTTTGGTACCTTTGCTTACAGTCGCATGCCCTTCGGGCTATGCAATGCTCCCGCTACCTTTCAGCGGTGTATGATGGGGATATTCTCTGATATGGTAGAGAATTTCCTGGAGATCTTTATGGACGACTTTTCGATTTTTGGAGACTCTTTTTCTGAATGCCTAGCGAATCTGGACGCTGTTCTTACTCGATGCAAAGAGAAGAACTTGACTTTAAACTGGGAAAAATGCCACTTTATGGTCCAAGAAGGAATAGTCCTTGGACATGTCATTTCACAGAAGGGCATTGAGGTTGACAGAGCTAAAGTAGATGTCATTCAAAACCTCCCTCATCCCAAAAGCGTCAAAGATATTCGCTCTTTCCTTGGCCATGCTGGCTTTTATAGGAGATTTATAAAGGACTTTAGCAAAATTGCTAGACCTTTAACACTACTCCTGGCCAAGGATACTACCTTCCACTTTGACTCGGATTGCGAGACAGCTTTCGACTCACTTAAACACTCACTCACTTCAGCCCCAGTTTTATCATCACCAAATTGGGACTACCCCTTTGAGCTGATGTGTGACGCATCTGATTTTGCAGTAGGTGCTGTCCTTGGACAACACATTGAAAAGATGCCACATGTGATTTACTATGCTAGTAAGACCTTGAATGATGCGCAAATCAATTATACAACCACAGAGAAAGAACTATTAGCGGTTGTATTCGCATTAGAGAAATTCAGGCCTTACTTAATCGGCTCACCTATTGTTGTATATACTGATCATTCCGCTTTAAAACATCTGTTGGCGAAGAAAGATGCCAAAGGTCGACTAATACGTTGGATCCTTCTTTTACAAGAATTCGATCTTGTTATCAAAGATAAGAAAGGATGTGAAAACGTAGTAGCTGACCACCTTTCACGCATCGTTTCTTCCCCTGTGACCCTGCCGATCAATGACTCATTCCCTGACGAACAACTCTTGAGCGTATCCTCTGAACCATGGTTCAGGGATATTGTGAACTATCATGCCACGGGATTGATACCGAGCGATTGGTCTAAACAGGACAAATACCGCTTTCTTTCCCAAGCAAAACACTATTACTGGGACGAGCCTTATTTGTTTAAATATTGTCCTGATCAGATCATTCGCCGGTGCGTCCCGAATGAAGAGTTCAAGAGTATTCTTTCATTTTGTCATGATCAGGCCTGTGGGGGTCACTTTGGTCCAAGAAAAACAGCGGAAAAGGTTTTGCAATGTGGATTTTATTGGCCGACCTTATTCAAGGACGCATTTGAACATTGCAAAACCTGTACACAATGTCAGTATACGGGTAGAATATCCCAAAGGAATGAAATGCCTCAGCAACCCATTCTGGTTGTTGAAATGTTTGATGTTTGGGGCATAGATTTTATGGGTCCTTTTCCCAACTCCTTTGGGAATCTGTACATATTGCTGGCGGTTGATTATGTCTCCAAGTGGGTAGAAGCCATTCCAAGTCGCACTAATGACAGGAAAGTTGTCATTAAGTTCTTGAAAGAGAATATCTTCTCGCGATTTGGACACCCACGCGCTATTATTAGCGATAATGGGACACACTTCTGCAACAGATCTTTCGAGACTCTGATGCGGAAATATTCAATCAACCACCGTCTTTCTACACCCTATCACCCCCAAACAAGCGGGCAGGCTGAGATCTCAAACAGACAAATCAAACTTATCCTGGTGAAAACTGTTGCCAAAAATAGAAAAGACTGGTCGACCAAATTGACGGATGCTCTTTGGGCATTCAGGACTGCATATAAGACCGACCTAGGAATGTCTCCATATAGGATAGTTTTTGGAAAAGCATGTCATCTACCTGTTGAGATAGAACATAAAGCATTGTGGGCTATAAAGGAAATTAATTTTGATCTAAACCTTGCTTGCAACTTTCGGAAGCTGCAACTAAACGAGCTAAGCGAACTCCGCGATGAAGCTTATGATAATGCTGTAATCACAAAGAATAGGACTAAGGTTTTTCACGATAAAAACATTGTAAGGAAAACATTTTTACCTGGTCAACAAGTCCTTCTTTATGATTCACGATTACACCTTCATGCGGGTAAGCTCCGATCTCGTTGGAAGGGACCTTTTGTTGTGCGGTCTGTATACCCGCACGGGGCAGTAGATGTTGAAAATGTTAAAAACGGCACTATTTTCAAAGTAAATGGACATAGATTAAAGCCGTATTTTTCCACTGACCCCACGGAGGAGCTCTTGTTCTTACAAGAGCCAGTTTATCTTGATTAAAATTCCTCCGTCTCACTTTCATGTCCAGTATATCATTGTATCATATTTTGAATGAAGGTGAGTAAATAAAACAAGTTTGGGGGAAGTTCTTCACTTATATATTTGCCCCCACTAATAATTCCTCCCAGATTTACAGATTTTTGTAGGTATAACTATCGGCAACAGTGAGGACACTGTTGAAAACAAGTTTGGGGGAGGTTTGTGCTTATTTTCGCATCATTTGCATATCATCTGCATAAGCACAAAACATTTTTTTTTAAAAATCCATAAAAATTGAAAAATTTTCAAAACCCGTAAAAAATTTAAAAATTTTCAAATATAAAAATAATTTTAATATTTACACTTTTTGTATATAAATAAGATAATGAAAGTTTAGACAGTGAACAATTACATCCATGAGATTGGAAAAATTTTAGAAAACTAAGAAAATTAGAAGTTTTCTTATACGAACTAGTAATAAGTAGTTATGAGCCGTTGTCCCAAGGGTTAGTAAGATGAAGGACGTCACTAATCTGAGGATAAAAATAAGTCTGAAAAATAGTTTCTATTCTGGAAGCCAAACATTTTGAACGTTGCTACCCTGCTATTCGCACTTACACACGTCTTGAAGCCTGGGATAGTAGAGGATACCTTGAAATGCTCTTGTCTTAAAGCCAAAAGTATGAAAAGAAAAATAGTATTTTTGAAAATGGTGAGAAAAATGGACACTGGTGTTGTTATCACCAAGGGCAAGAAAAATATATAGCAAAAGGGTGCTTCTTCACCTAGTGCCCCAAGGTCAACTGGTCTGGGAGTCACTGCTATGCCTGAGGTGGTGCAAGACTAGGAAAATACACCAAGTTAGCAAGCACATCAGTAATCGGTCGGTTAGTACCTCAAGAAGTATTAACGGTCGCATGAAAGTGTGTAAGCAATCTCGTTTGCCAAGAAGTACTGAGGCTGATGGGCAAGAGTATGATAGCTTGAATTGAATTCTCCGGGTGTAGGGATGTCTTTACACACACGCAGGGTGATATGATCGATGTTTGGAATAAAGATAGGAATGAAGAATAAGACGATGTTTTATTGAGGGAGGACGTGATTTCTGACATTTTTTCATGACCATTAAGATAGGGCTCATGACAACCGAAAAGCTAGCTTAGTTGGAAACCCTAATTTTCAAAGTCTTTCTTTTACAATTCTTATCTTTAAATGTAATATTCATGATCTTGCTTTTATTATTGGATTTTGTGGGTGCAATCCGCTGAAAACCCTCAGGAGACAACACTCCTCCTACTAGGGACACCTAGAGGTTTAAAGGCTTGTTGCACGTGCTCAGTGCAATCGTGTTGCCTACGAAAGTGTGCTAGTTAGTTTTTCTCTTTCTTTGTTTTCTCCTTCTCTTTTTAATAAAACATTCTCTCGAGACGATCGAAATTAAGTTTGGGGGTATTTGATCAGTCGAATATACTGCATATTTTAACCGGCAATTTCCTTGTCATCTGCATACATATAGGAGAGTACGGTATTCATAATTCACATATTAGCTAATTGGTCGCAAAATATCAAATTACATGTATTCGACCTTAAAACCGGAAATTCTAGGGAAATTAACGGCAGTGCATTACATAGCATATTTTCTATATCTTGCAACCCCTATTTTGAAGTCTATGCAGGAAAAGAGATACTTGCTCGATCAAAACATTGCTCGACCATTACAATTGCTCGTAAACTCATTGAAAGCAAATCTGGTATCAACATAGAAGGGCTACTGCAATTCTGAACATCAAAGAATAATCTATAAAGCAGTACAAAGCAACTGCAGAAAGCACAGTTCTCAAGACCACCAAGTCGCGGCGGAAGGGCGGCAAAACCCTACCTCACGCGGCGGTTGCGCGGCGGAACCAGGGAATCAACTTCTCAAACTTCATCACAACTCCAGTGCTAGTACCTTCAGCTCAAAAATGCATACAAAAGTCCAGAAGAGTCCAGACACTTCCACCAGATCATCAAATTCCCAAACTACCCTAATACTTCTAGAACTTTCCTAAACCCTTGCTTAAACCCTAAGCTAAACCCCAACAAACTTGTCAACAAACTTTGGGAGGGAAAGTCTAATTCAAACCTAGACCTAGTTCTATAAATAGGACCCTAGACTCATTCATTGTATCATGTTATGAAACCCTAGAGAGAGAAAGATTCAACCCATTTTTAGTTTAGCCATTCTCTTTCTCCATCTTCTTCTTCCTCAAGATTAGTGAGAAATCTTGTAGGAAACCCTAACCCTAATTCCACTCCAAATCCAACATCTTGAGTACCAAATCAAGCGAGAAATCTTCAACCTTTTGGGAGCCGAGCCGATCTTCAATCGGGCAAGTGATCCAAGCCGATCCGCGATCCACGGAGACGAGCGAAGCCAAGTCAACGATCAAGTTCCTCCTCTTGTAGTTCTTGAGTGATTGTAACGGAATTGTTGATATAAATAAAAGGTGAAATTCGTTAATCTTGCTTTCTTTTAAAATTCCGCATCATGTTATCTTTACTGTTCTTGAATATTGTCTATGTGGTGATGCGCGAGTAAAACTCCGCTCGTTAAGGAGTCGAGAAGATCTTTTGTATGATGATGTAGCAAATTTGTAATCAATTCTTGAATCCCACGAGATTGTAAACCCTAGCAAGTTCAAGAATCGACAACCCAATTCGATGCGATGCTTTCTTGATCAACATCGCTCGAGATTTGGGGTGATCCGATCGATTCTTGAAATTACTAGAGGCTAGAATATAAATGGTATCCTCGAAAGAGCAAGGGTTAAGAGATGAAACTTTAATTTCATTAAGAAAACCCTAATTCTCGTCGATAACCATTGATCTAGCATCAATTCTTCGAAGGACAAGAATATGAAATATTGTAGACTACAACACATATAAAGATCCTATCGATTCCTACGAGCCTCTTTTCTTGATTGTCGTTTGGAAAATACCATTGAAACCGATTCTTGTTGTTTATAGTTCTTGATTCTTTAGAAAAGATTAGTGACACACGAATACAAATCAATCAATTGAATCGTGTTTTCTCTTATTGTTGCTTAACATTTCATTTCAAACAAATAAAGGTACAAACGAATCTCGAGATCCCTGAGGACGATCCGCACTCATTCATTAACTTCAACTGACACCGTTGTTTGATTGCGGTCAAATATTTTTGGTTGTGATTTCTTTACTATTTGATTCGATAAACACATCCACGAAAATAATCAAAATTAGTATACGTCAGACCCCAGTAACCGATAAGTCGTGTCGATGTGTGGCTCATAACGGGTCGAGAAACTACTGGTAACACTTACCAGTAAATCTCTATATCAGCCCTGGCCAGGGACTTCCAGTTATAGCCAATCGAACACAGCACAACATCAACTCCCTATACCGGGAGAGACGAATCCCCTTCTATCGCTCATTGCCTCCATGTGATTCGGGACTGTACCCAAAAGCCACCGTTTTGCACGCCCTCTTGGACGTGGTAAGGTGGAAATCAAAGCACAGTGGGAATCACACAAGACTCTATGACGATCTCGGGTCTTCAGACTACCCTGTACCTGTGTCACCAGAGAACTGCCATTTGACGTGTGGTATATCACCATCTGGGAATTCTCGGCGAGTCCGTCCAGTGTACCCAGTCTCCACTGAGCACCCGTACACCATCTCTGATGTCAAACACCGATGGATATGGGATCATCCATTGCCCATCATATGGGTCAAGATGCGTATACGCTAGTCTACTCTGGTGTATCGATGCCCTGTCTCGATATACCCTCGACTAGGAACAGTTATAGGATGTACTCATCGACTACCGTGGCCCCACTAATATGATCTCATCATAGTCCCCGTAGTCGAGTACAGATCCTAAGGGCTTTATCAACATGTGAGAGTAAAACAGTAAACCAATACAAGTCAACATGTTAAGATAAAGTGAAACCAAATAGCATACTATCATGACGAGCAAGAAAGTCATCTCTATATATAACCAAGCATCCATTATAATATACATCATATGTACAACAATGGCCTCTAGGGTATATACATAACTAACAATCTCCCACTTGCACTAAGGCCAGCTGCTGTAGTATCGCATACCTAGCATCCCGAATAATCTCTCAAATTGTATCTGGGGAATAGCTTTCGTGAATGGATCCGCAGTGTTGTCCTTCGTATCTACTCTCCTGACCTCGATCTCCCGGCGATCAACTATCTCCCTGATCAGGTGATACCGCCTCAGAATATGTCTGGACTTCTGATGGGACCTGGGTTCCTTGGCTAACGCCACAGCTCCATTGTTATCGCAATACAGAGGTATTGGATGCTCAATGGATGGAACCACACCAAGTTCACTAATGAATTTCTTTATCCAGACAACCTCTTTGGCAACATCGTTGGCAGCGATGTATTCAGCCTCCATCGTTGAGTCTGCAACGGTATCCTGTTTGGAACTCTTCCAACATACCGCCCCTCCATTAAGGGTGAAGACAAAACCCGAATGCGACTTAGAGTCGTCCTTATCACTTTGGAAGCTGGAATCGGTAAAGGACTCCACCTGGAGTTCTCCATTACCATACACCAAGAACATCTCCTTAGTCCTTCGTAAGTACTTGAGAATGTTCTTCACTGCTGTCCAATGACTCTCTCCTGGATCTGCTTGATACCGACTCACTACACTTAGTGAGTATGCTACATCGGGTCTGGTATATAGCATCGCATACAAGATAGAACCTACTGCCGAAGCATAGGGTATCCCTTGCATGCGAGCTCTCTCCAAATCAGTCTTGGGAGACATCTCTTTGGAGAGAGTGAGTCCAGAGATCGTGGGTTGGTTCCCACGCTTGGATTCTTCCATACTAAACCTCTTTAGTATGGTGTCAATGTACCTGGATTGGGACAATCCCAGTATCCGTTTAGATCTATCTCTATAGATCATGATTCCCAATATGCAGGAGGCATCACCTAGATCTTTCATTGAGAATCTCTGTGATAAGAAGAGCTTGACTGATTGCAGCATAGGAATATCATTTCCTATCAAGAGTATGTCATCCACGTACAATACGAGGAAGACAACCTTACCCTCTGCTACCTTCTTATAGATACAAGGTTCATCTATATTTTTGATGAAGTCAAACTCTTTGACTACAACATCAAAACAGATGTTCCAACTCCGCGATGCTTGCTTTAACCCATAAATGGATTTAAGAAGCTTGCACACCTTTCCGTTGCTCCCACTATCTACGAAGCCCTCTGGCTGAGTCATGTACACGCACTCTTCTAAATCACCGTTTAGAAAGGCGGTCTTAACATCCATTTGCCAGATTTCGTAGTCATGATATGCAGCAATGGCAAGTAAGATCCGGATGGACTTAAGCATAGCCACTGGAGAAAAGGTTTCGTCATAATCCACACCTGGACGTTGACGAAAACCCTTTGCTACAAGTCTAGCTTTGAAAGTCTCAACTTTTCCATCTACACCAAATTTCTTTTTAAAGATCCACTTGCTCCCAATGGGTTTTACCCCTTCAGGAGCATTTTCCAAAGTCCATACTTTGTTGGTGTACATGGATTCCATCTCAGATCGCATTGGATCCAGCCATTTCCCAGAGTCACTACTCGTGATGGCCTGCTCGAAACTAGTCGGTTCAGAATCATCCATGATGCAATCCTCGCTTCCACCATCAACGAGAAAACCATAGTATCTCTCAGGTGGACGAGAAACCCTACTAGATCGGCGGAGAGGCTGAGGTTCGTCGGGTACTACTGAATCCTCTGGTTCTACTAAATCATCTGTTGTAGTTTGTTCTGCTGGAACCTCTTCCAGTTCTACCTCAATGCTGCTATTCTGTTTCATAAGAAAACCTTTTTCTAAGAAAGTAGCATGTCGAGAAACAAACAACTTTTGTTCCTCGGGGTGGTAGAAGATATACCCTTGTGAGTTTTTGGGATATCCTACAAACTTACATAAGACAGATCTTGCCTCTAGTTTGTGCGGATTTTGTCTTTTGACATAGGCTGGACAACCCCATATCTTAACATACTTAAGAGATGGTCTCTTCCCTTTCCATATCTCATATGGAGTGGTAGGCACTGATTTGGTAGGAACCATATTCAATAGGTGTATGGCTGTTTCAAGCGCATACCCCCAAAAGGAAATAGGTAACTCAGCTGTACTCATCATTGAATGCACCATATCTAATAGGGTGCGATTCCTTCGTTCCGATACACCGTTGTGCTGTGGTGTATAAGGTGGAGTAAACTGAGAGAGAATCCCATTCTCTTTTAGATAATCTTGGAACTCATTGCTCAAGTATTCTCCTCCTCGATCAGATCGAAGGATCTTAATACTTTTTCCCGTTTGATTCTCTACTTCGTGCTTATATTCTCTGAATTTCTCAAAAGCTTCAGACTTGTGTTTCATCAAAAACACATGTCCGTATCTAGAGAGATCGTCAGTGAATGTAATGAAGTAGGAAAAACCGTTCCTGGCATGCGTAGACATGGGACCGCATACATCACTATGTATCAGTCTTAAGAGTTCGGTAACTCTTTCTCCGTGTCCACTAAACGGAGCTTTGGTCATTTTTCCTTTGAGACATGAATGGCAAATATCATAAGATGATAATTCGAACGGATTCAAATAACCATCTTTATGTAACTTAGCCAGTCGTGTCGCATTGATATGACCAAGTCTACAATGCCACAAGAAGGATTCGTTCATGTCTGAACTTTTCCTCTTGTGTGTGTTTTGGATATTTAGGACTGTATTCTGATTTAGAATGAATATGCCATTATGTAACGAGCCTGATGCAATCAACTTTTGATCTAGGAATATGTTCATAACATTATCCTGTACTACAAAATTATATCCTTCTTTACTTAATAAAGAAACTGATATAATGTTGCACATCATGTTCGGTATATAATAGCATTCATTTAGAATCAGTGTATTACGACTTGGTAATACAAGGTGATATTCGCCAACTGCTTTGGCTACAATACTTGCACCGTTCCCTACTTGAACGGAATGATCACCTTTTCCCAGTTCTCTACCTTTACGTAGCCCATGTAACTGTTTACATATATGGGATCCTGATCCGGTATCTAATACCCAGGACGTAGGGTGAACTGAGAAACAGTTCTCAATAACTAACACACCTGAAGAAGATGCATCAACATGCATGTTCTTTTGGGCGGCGTGAGAATCCAGATATTCTCCTGTTTCCTGTTCAGTCTTATAACTCTTATAAGAAAGAACGGGTCCAACGTTCCCTTGCTCAGTACAATAATCGGGTTCAGTCAATACATCAATATTATTATCTTGATTATGGCCTGACATGGTCGCTACCTGGAGAGAGAGAGAAGAAAACACTTTAGCGTATGCTCTTGCAAGATTAGATTGGTTATTATCTTATCTAATCAGGATGTCTCCCACTGTTTTTATCAAATCTACCTTAAAACCCTAAAAGGTAAGATTAGCCGGGATTAATTACACCCTACAATTTCGTCAATCTTTCAGCCAGATCAGTGTCGGTACTTTGAGGGCGGTTCCCCGTGCTTTCGCACGGACCTAATTAAAGTAAACCTCGTTTTCCCAGAGGCGTAACCTCGTTAACACTTTTCTAGACACCTACTTGAATGACTAATTGTCCTGTGTAAAATTCTACCAGGAGTAACTCTTACTCGCAGTGGGTATCGGGATCCAACTATCTCATAGGAGGTATGCAATCTCATTGCAAATTTCAACACTTGAAATTCCCGATAATATTTTTACCCCTAGTGTTCTATGACCTTGACGAATGCCAAACAACCCATAGTCCACTAGTCAAGTTCAACCCGTACATTTCTTGATTGAATTAAACCCACCCGCACGACCCTTGACGAATGCCAAACAACGCCGTACGAATACCCTAATCCAATCTACATCATATGCATAAGCAGATAAATACTAGTTAGCTACCGTACACTACGTCTTGACGAATGCCAAACTACCATAGCACGAATACTAAGTAGCACTTATCTGAAATGACGGAGGGCTACGCAGGTTTTTCAGAAAACCCTGAGCGTAATGAACTTGATATCGTCGTAGAATCGAGTGAAGTTTTGAAAAGGAGTGTTTTTGAGGCTTTTCTTAGTTTCGCTAAAGGGGTCACTCCCGGTGAAGGGATCGTCGACCCTTTCCTCATCGAATAAGGTGCAGAATATATCACATATACCGCTGTGCAAAGCAAAACACTAAAAGCAATCAAAAGACAAACCGCGTTTTGTAGCATCTGCCAGTTTTGCTAAAGGAGTCACTCCCGGTGAAGGGATCTCGGTCCTTTCCTCATCGAATAAGGTGCAGGATATATCGTATATATCACTGTGCAAAGCAAAACTGTAGCTACCCCTTTTATAAAGTTTTGATTCTACAACATCTTTAGGTTTCTTTTTTTTATTAATCTCATTAATAAAAATCCCATCAGCTTATGCTTCCTAAGCATCACAGAAGAAACGAAAGCAGTAATATTTATATATCAGCATATATATATAGTATAAGCATTCGTCTCAGGCAGTAATATGATCTCATCACAGAACATTGCAGCAGAAGAACATATATGAAATATTGGATATACTAGGACGTCCGTGTTTTCAATACGAGCCTGTATAAAACACGGATTCCACGGTCGCGACGAATAGCCAAACCCACATCCCAAGACCCCTACGAGAGCGGCAAGTAACACTGCCAATTCTAGGGTTAGGAGACCCGGTCTCGACTCCTCGAGATGGCCTCCCACTGGACCCTAGAACCCGGTTACTTGTGCTCCCCTCCTTGGGTCTACCTAATGCGGAAAGGTAAATAATATACATTGGTGACAGCAACCGCAACCTGGAAGTGCCCCAAATAAAAGAATATTACATTACAAATGAATTTTACATGAATGAAAATAAAAACCCTCATCTCACATAAAACCCCCGGCTATTCTGATCGCGACGATCCAATATAACATATCACAGCAACACATAATATCTCATATCATCAACGTAAGTAAATATGCGCATCCCAATTGTCGTTGACATATAGCAACGAAACCGGCGATATCACATATTATACTTACGGTCACAGAAAAGAAAGTGTAAAACTACAATATTTGGAATCCACAATCACTTTAGATATCGTAAATCCGAAATATCACATATTCCGCATTTCATGCCTAACTCTATGAATTCCACATATTGTATCACATTCCAGATAAATAAACAGTATTAAACTTTTCGAACAGATAATCAAATACCCAAAATTTTCCAAAGTGCTCAACTCTTGAGCGGAGTTCAAATAATCCCAGAATATGACACAGTACCGGTGATCCAGCCGTAGAAGGGCCAAGCCAACGCCTCACATGTGGCGCGCCGTACTGCCCCAAACCCGAAGGTTCAAAAGGCAGTTCAAGACGGTCACATAATCGAGTTAAGGTTTGTTGTCTTCTAGAGGGTCCACCGCTTAACTTGTACAATTTTTTCGAAAGATTTAAACCCGAATAAATTTCAACACTTGAAAATTTGCCGTACCGGGAAACAGTAAGTTAATGATATCCGTTCAAATAGTTTAACAGTTTCTAAATATCCGGAAAGAAATACGAATTTAAATATTCCGATCGAGTCTACTATTACAAAACAAACCTCAAAATTTTAAACACCTGAAACAGATTAAAAATACCCAGAATAGTCAGCAAGTGCATATGGTCTATACCATGAAGCCACGTGTCCCAATCCTACAATTCAGCCGCGGAACCGCCGCGAGAACCATGTTTCTGCCGCGGTTCCGCGCTCGGTTAGTGGAATTGTGGGCACGTGTTTCATGGTAATTCTAAGAATTCCCTGCTGATTTTTTTACATATTTTTAATTCAGAAAAATCCCAAAATTTAAAAAATTTCCAGAGAGGGGTCAAGTTTCGTCGTTTCGGGTTCGATCGGAGTTTTAACTTCGTAAACACATCGCCTAATGCTCTAGCTAGGCTCTGATACCACTGTAGGGTTCCTAGGCACTCTTGTGAAGGTTCATAAGGCATCAAACATGCCCGGATTAAATTTTAGACGTGCCGAACAACCCAAAGCCGGGATCTTTGCTAGATTATTAGGGTTTAATATGCAAGATGATAACTTTTATCTAAGTGTGAGGGATTACAACCTTTGTAGTCCGCTCCTTCACTTCACAAGCTCCGAGTAGAAGTCCCTTTGCCGCGATCCACGATCTCCCGGACTCATGAGAGGCTCCACGACTCGAACGATCCATTCTAGCTTGTCGTATTCCAAATCTCCGATGATCTACCTTGAAGTTGCTTCGACTCAAGCTTTCTCACTCAAAAGAGAAGAACACACTAATCCCATGGGCTAGATGAGATGAGGATGAGAGAGTAGTAATTTTGCTTTCTTTTAATATCATTTTCTCATTTTATTTCATCACTAAAAGATTTTTCAAGAGAGCTTATCAAGAAGGAAGAAGATGATAATGGAAAAAAAACAATAACCATCATAATCCTTTTGTGATGAATAGAATATAATCTATATGATTGAATTGTAACCATGGTCAAGGATGAATGGCTAAGAATAAGTAGAGAAACAACTAGAGTTAGGGTTTGGTTAAGTTAAAAATGTGTCATCCAAAATATCTTTACAAATTACAAAAGAAAAAATGCTTCTGGAAGGAACTTGAAGCATCTAACCCTAATCAAACCCTAACCTCAATTAATCATCCATAAACATGTTTAACAATTAATCATATCATGTCACAATAATATATATCACATATATATTATATATTTGCAACAAAAGAAAATAATATAATTAACATATATCGCATATATATCAATGTATCATCCAGTGAGAAAATGAAATAATAAAGCAAGCCATTATTAGTTAATATAATAATATATCATATATATTATTATATATTAAATCATCGAATCAACACTTGATCCGACGATCCGGCAATATCGAATATAACCGACTAATATATCATGTACCGATTCATCGAATCAACACTTGATCCGATGACCCGGTTCACATCTAAATATTCTGAGAATATAATACGGTATCCCATATCGCAATATTCTCGTTCCTGCGCATATCACATATGTGCCACTACTCTGTTTCGCCTGAGCCAAGAAACCTCTGTGTAGGACTCTAAAGAATCGTCAATACGCCGGTAGCAGGTGATGATCATATCAAACACCCACAAGATGCAAGCGGTCAGCTAAACGTAATAGCCACCCAGGTATTGAGCGATCAGAAGATCAACAAGCTAGCCTGTGCGTTCTCCTGTGAATCCAACCAGTAACACTCCCGTACAGTCCGGTCTGTTCGTCTGATATGTCGCATATCAAGTCTAGGGGTGGTATACGTCAGACCCCAGTAACCGATAAGTCGTGTCGATGTGTGGCATATAACGGGTCGAGAAACTACTGGTAACACTTACCAGTAAATCTCTATATCAGCCCTGGCCAGGGACTTCCAGTTATAGCCAATCGAACACAGCACAACATCAACTCCCTATACCGGGAGAGACGAATCCCCTCCTATCGCTCATTGCCTCCATGTGATTCGGGACTGTACCCAAAAGCCACCGTTTTGCACGCCCTCTTGGACGTGGTAAGGTGGAAATCAAAGCACAGTGGGAATCACACAAGACTCTATGACGATCTCGGGTCTTCAGACTACCCTGTACCTGTGTCACCGGAGAACTGCCATCTGACGTGTGGTATATCACCATCTGGGAGTTCTCGGCGAGTCCGTCCAGTGTACCCAGTCTCCACTGAGCACCCGTACACCATCTCTGATGTCAAACACCGATGGATATGGGATCATCCATCGCCCATCATATGGGTCAAGATGCGTATACGCTAGTCTACTCTGGTGTATCGATGCCCTGTCTCGATATACCCTCGACTAGGAACAGTTATAGGATGTACTCATCGACTACCGTGGCCCCACTAGTATGATCTCATCATAGTCCCCGTAGTCGAGTACAGATCCTAAGGGCTTTATCAACATGTGAGAGTAAAACAGTAAACCAATACAAGTCAACATGTTAAGATAAAGTGAAACCAAATAGCATACTATCATGACGAGCAAGAAAGTCATCTCTATATATAACCAAGCATCCATTATAATATACATCATATGTACAACAATGGCCTCTAGGGCATATACATAACTAACAACCCCTCCGCGGGGTAATCCTAGTACAGAAAGTAAAATATACATACAACGAGTACATCGACCGCAACCAGGCCGTGCCCCAAAAGAATAATACAAACAGGCAGTGACGGCAGTCCACATGTCGGATGCTCGCCCCGCAATATCAAATGTACATATAAAACAAAACTGTACTAATATTGCATCCAGGCTATCCCCCACGACCGATCCGCAACATCACAGCAAAATCACAAGACATCAACGTGAATGTCACGTTCGCAAATCCGTCCAACCGGGCTATAGCAGTTAGACAGGATTTACCGATAAAGTGACATTCACGGTCGCAGATATAATGTAAATACTGTGAACCAATGTGTTTAAAATATCCAATCGATTAAATTTTAACAAGTGGGCCCCCAAATACTACTGTAGCACATCAAGAAATTCTGGGCCCAAAATTAATGTTCCAAAACCCCTAAAATCAGCCCAGAAAGCTACAGAAGGAAAACGACACAGTGATCTGACCATAGTGCGGCGGAACCGCGGCACAAAGGGGGTTTTGCCGCGGTTCCGCGCTCACACAATGGAATCATTCTGTCGAATTTCTACAGTAGCCTTATATTTTCCAGTACATCACTTTTCTGCAACCTGAAAAAAATTTTGAGCAAGAAAAAAATCAACAGAAAACTGATGTGAAGAAAAACGCGTATTTTTAGAATTTTGGTCGATCGGAAATGTAAACACAATAGACAAAGCTAGACAAGGGTAATGGCCTGGCTCTGATACCATGTTGCGCCACGGCAACAACCCGGCCGACTATCCGAGGCCAAAATGCGGAATCAAAATTTTCTTAACTTTTAAACTGGCGCTACCGCGGACAATATACCCGGATCGTAACCATTAACCGATACTAGCAATCAAGAGAAAGGGTGAGAGATATACCGAGTGATCCGAGTCCTCCGGTCTTCTCGTCATCGTCCCGATCTCCCGCGGAAACTCTGGTCGTCGCCTCATTGCCGGAAGGGCACCACATAGTCTGCATCTTTTACGGGCTCCCACCTCAATACCGAGGCAACTCGGGCACGAAGCTGGCTAATCGACGTGCCCAAGGTTTGCTGTAGAAAGTGTATAGGCTATGTCTCACTTGGGTTTTGGTTGCCATTGTGATGGAGGGATAGAATGGAAATCAACTTATCAAGTGGAGCTAGAATGTTTTGTAGCAAGAAAAATGAGATAAGAATTCTTCTTCTCACATGAAATGAACCTCTCATTTTTCTTCTCCCCATCAAATGTGGCCGGCCACTCCTATGTGAGAATGGTGGAGGGAATTAAACAAGGGAGGTGAGTGTAGGAGAAAGAAAGAGGTGATCACAACATAAAGCAAGTCTCACATCAACTCTCATCTCATTTCTAATCTCATCCAATCACAATAAAGCAAAGGAAAAGACTAAGAAAGCATCTCATCATGAAAAACTATCATGATGCAACCAATATGCAAGAAACCCCCTGCACAAATGTTATTTGCAAACTTGCAAATAACTCCCTCCATCGGAAAAAGTCCGGCCGGGAAAGAACAAAGGAAAACCGGCCGGAACGGAATGCAAACTGGCAACTCCAGAAAACTGGTGCCGCAATAAATTACAGGAAAACCCCGATACTGTGCATACACACCCGCATCTGTATTCCGACCGGATACAAATGCAATGAGACAAATCTACACTGTACTAAACTAGGATCCGGCTTAAACCAAAGCCGGCTAGTAATATCCGTCTGATCCTGATCCGTGCAATACCGCACGTATCTGATCGAACCTTGCCATATAACTATACGGCTACTAGTACAAACCGTCCGATCCTGATCCGTGCAATACCGCACGTATCTGATCGGACCCTGCCATATCTCCATACGGCCTCTACAGCGTTTCGCCTGAAAGCTTGAGTAACTGAAAGTGTGGTGGACTCTAAAGACTCGTCAATACTATAGCTGTTGATTTAACCACTAGCACGTCAGAGGTATAAGCCAATACGTGACGGGCCACCAGCTATTGACCAAAAGGGGCGTCGATGAGCGAACTCATCCTGGCACCCTACTGAGCCTGTCAGTGACAATATCCGTACAGTCCGGTCCGTTCGTCTATGAGTATCGCATGTCGGGCCTAGGAGGTTGGTAAAAGTCAGACCCCCAAAAGCGGTACAAGTCGTGTCGGAGTGTAGCCCAGAATGCCCTGAGATGCTACTGGAATACCTACCACTAAATCTCCTGCCTCGGCCGAGGGCTTTGGGTAATGGCTCTCCTAGACATAGCGCGACCTCACCCCCAATACCGGGAGAGACGAACCCCTGAAGATCCGCTCACTGCCTCCATGTGGCTCGGGACTGTAACCCAACTAAAACCTGTTTGCACGACTCCTTTGAGCCGTGGTAGGGTAGTAATCAAAGCACAGTGGGAACTCACACGAGACAAATGACGATCTCAGGTCGATGAACTAACCTGTACACATGTCACCAGGGAACTGCTATCTGACATCTGGTATAAGACCAACTAGCAGGTTCCCGGCGAGTCCTGTCTGGTGTACTCATAACCCAATGAGCACCTGTATACATCTTAGGTGAACCAACTGACACCAGTGGCTTGTGAGACCGGCCACCGCCCCTCATCGGGGTCTGGACTGTATACACTAGTCTACTAATGGAGTATCGATGCCCTGTCTCGAAACTCCTACGACTAGGGACCTTTTAAGGATGTGCTTATAGACTACCAGCTCCCACGTATATGATCGCCATCATACTGCTGGTAGTCAAGCAAGAATCCTAGGGGCTCTATCAACGTGTAATAGCGACATGTCAGGTCACCTAAAGCAGTACACGATGATAAAGATAAACCAGATAGCATACTATCATCTCGTGTAAGACTGTCCTACCGGGATAGGTCCTCCCTCAATCATTGCAATCACGTGCCTGTGATCCAATAATTGACTCTGAGGGCACTATCTCCAACAATGAGTTGGTTTACTCCTCGGGTGATCCCGAATAATTCTTCTTTCAGGTTTGGAGGGGAATTTGAGGTTACAGTGGGAGGTTTCCTGATTAGATAAAGTGATAACCATTCTGATCTAGGTTAGAGTGCACGCTGAGTATTTCTTTTCTCTCTCTCTTTGGCAGCGACCATTGCCCGACCCTAGACTATGACTCTGTGACCAAGTTAACCGAACCTTCTTAAAACACTGGCTTTTGGATTGTCAGAGTTGCATACCTCATTGCCACTCCTTCTTATACCCTTTTCTCCAGGACACCCCGTATTATTACGAACGTCCATTTCCATTGGATAAAACCATCGTATGGTTATATACGAACTCGAAGGAATTTATTCGAGGATGGTTTCCGGTTCAGGAGAAAACGAATAGGACTATTCAGTTGTCTTTTCCTTTTACATTCCCTCAGGTTGCGAGTGTTCCTTGGATTATGACAGCACACCTATTACGCTTATTGGATAGTCTTCTTCCAAACCGTAGGCTGGTGCCGAACGGTGGGGAATGAAGAAAACCAATTAGCCTAACGATGGTGTGCAGAAGGTATTAAGTAAAGACAAATAAAGGGATTAGTAAGAGGGCAAAGTAAACTGCGACTGCTATTCACGTGCGACCAAAACCAAGTATTTCATCGCCACTCCTATTTCACCTTTGTATTTCTCCAGAATACTCCGTATCACTACGAAGATCCACAGTTTTTGGATACTCCATCGTATGGTTATATACGAACTCGAAGGAACTTGTTCCAGTTCGGGGATGGATTTTGGTTCAGGAGAAATAGGAATAAGGTTTTATTCAGATGTCTTTTATCTTTACCTTCTCTCAGGTTGCGAGTGCTCCTAGGATTAGGACAGTACACCCATTATGCTTATTGGATAGTCTTCTTCCAAAGCATAGGCTGGTGCCGAACGGTAGGGAAGGAAGAAAACCATTTTGCCTAAGAGGGTGTACAGAAGGTAATGACTAAAGACATATAAAAGGATTTGGAGAGATGGCAAGGAAATATACGGTTACAGTTGTGTATCTGGATAATGGAAGAGGCATTATTATGAATACCCGGATACTCCTTCGAAACATTTTCATGTTTCAGTCTCACTGTGCATTGTTAATAGAAAACTGATTTCCCAATTAGACACTTGCTCCAGGGTATGTATTTACCAGGTATGATTCTTACATCTGTATAGTTTTACAGATGATGAGTGGGAGTAAGTTATTGGGAATTGTGTGATCATCCTCATTATATCGGGATTCGTTGTAATTGGTGATATTTGAGGAGATCGCCTGGGTTGTTTGCCGGACGACAAATATTTGGTTTTGAATATCCATTGTAATGCACCAATTTCAAATTGATATATCTGTAAGTCTATTTTTATAAAGTGAGATATAACTTTTTGAAATTACGTCTATGACATTTACCTATATCAGTGGATGGTTAGGTAAGGAGCATTAAACAGCGGTGTAATTCTTCTTAAGCATAAGTACAGTTTTCAACCTACGATACACAGGGAATGAGTTATTAGACTCAAGGGACTTATACAGAGTATTGTATGTTGTCCAGTGTCCATTAGGACAGAGGGGTTGGTACTCGTACTATATTCTGTTTACTTGTGACTTTTCTAGTTCTTAGACATGTGTTTCGTTGAAATACAATGTCTAAGTTTTGAGAAGTTATAGGTATATGAATAAAGTAGAGAACCAGGTAGTGTAAGTATCAGGATTCTTCAAGGTGATCGAAGATGTAGATACTTGAGTATGGTATTCAGTTGATAGTAATGATTAACAGAGCTTGCTTCTCTTTCAGGTTACTCATAATTGGAAGCACTCCTAAGTTGAGTAATTCTGATCGGCCTCCTTCCATTTAGTTGACATGCACTAGAGACAGCTGCATGATTTGAATCTGGTTCCAATTAAATCAGTGCCTCTGTTACTATATTGGATATAAAACGGTTCATATCTTAACATTGTTAAGGTACGGGGAGTTGTCCAGCTTATGCTTAAAAACCAGACTCTGGATAACTCAAGGCACGTTTCTGTAATGGCTGTTTGTGGGTTGACCCGGGCTATGACGAGGGTTGACTTTCTACCATCTGGAAGATCAATAGTAATATTGTTCTTAACTCGCCACAGTTTTAATAAAAATGGATTTTTTCAGAAAACAGTAGTGGGAGTATGGTAGAACTGGAAGTGATTCCAGAACCGCAAACGATTACTGAAAATTTGATAAGAACCTAAAGATTCAATCTGGATTGACATTTCATTGGCCACCTCGCAGATATGGTGGGTAACCTCAGGCACTCGAGAGGTACTTCGGTATGCTCAAAGACGGTGACATAGAGGTTCTTGTTTACCCAGACTTGCCATTACTGTTGTTCCAGACTGTGAGACCCGGCAGGAGGATGAGTATAGCATCGTTCTGAACTAGCTTTAGAAGTGTATGTGTATATGACTCTGCCAGAGGGTTGTCGTAGTCAGTGGGAGCAGCGGAAGCATAGTGAACAGATAGCTTATGTCTATTTATGGACTAAAGCAGATATAGCAGAGATAGATCATCTATTTCTGTTCTGATAGTCATAGGTTTGACTTCATCAGAATAGGGATGGATCTGTTAAGAAGGTAGTAGGGTGTGATGTCCTGGTATTTGGATGACATACACAAAGCAGGAAGTGAAATTCCTGCACTACGACCGGTTATACTTTGGTTGTCACACAGTGGTTCCTCCACATGGGACTTGGATATTATGCCAGATATTCTGGTTACTGGATCTATGGTTTTTGATCTAGATTTGGGTGGTTTCCCAATCTGGGTACTTAGACAACATTCTAAACGTGTTTTAGAATAGACGACTCCTGGCACGGTAGTGTACCTGCAGGTGATGGAGTCACCCTCTCTAAAGGTGTCTTACAGACTAAAGGGGGGAGGGATGTGCATGATTGGCAGATCACTTGCTCAAGCAATTGAGTCAATCATGAGATGTCAAGTACCACACCAGATATTGTTTTTGCATGAGATGTAGTAAGAAGATATTGATCCAATCCTGGAGAAACATTCGTAAGTAGTTTTAGAACATAAGGGAATGTTCTAGAGATATGATAACGACAGCCTCATTCGGGAGACAGTTATCATTCCAGGCTTCTAAGGTGACCTGGATGACAGAGAGGTTGTCAAAGTTATAGTTTTCCTTCTGACGAGGGGCGGTGTTTTGGACAGGTGGTCCAGGCGGATAATGAGGGAGGCATGGCGCAGGATACTGATTAAGTTCAGTTGATGATATAGTCTAAGAAGTTTGGATTTGGAGTTCATTTATGAGCTAGGTCCCATCAGATATCCAGACATATTCTAAGACATGTATTGCTCATTTCGGGAGATGGATTTCTCCGCGAACTTGAGATAAAGAGAGATATAGAAAGAAACATCAGAGCGGTTCCGCTCACTGAGGCTATTCCTCGAACGCATTAGTTTCGCAAACAGGTTTTGTGAGACTGATTAGTAGAGGAGTTGGGTGTTCGGTATCACACGGGCTGTGAGTATGCGACATCGCAATAATTAGCCTTGAGTGCAAGTGGGAGATTGTTGGAGATAGTGCCCTCAGAGTCAATTATTGGATCACAGGTACGTAATTGCAAAGATTGAGGGAGGACCTATGCCGGTAGGACGGTCTTACTCAAGATGATAATATGCTATCTGGTTTATCTTTATCATCGTGTACTGCTTTAGGTGACCTTACAGGTCAGTATTGCGCGTTGATAGAGCCCTTAGGATTCTTGCTTGACGGCCAGCAGTATGATGGTGATCATATACGTGGGAGCTGGGGTCTATAAGCACATCCTTAAAAGGTCCTTAGTCATGGGAGTTTTCGAGACAGGGCATCGATACTCCAGAGTAGACTAGTGTATACTGTCGAGACCCCGACGAGGGGCGGTGGCCGGTCTCACAAGCCACTGGTGTCTGTTGGTTCACCTAAGATGTATACAGGTGCTCATTGGGTTATGAGTACACCGAACAGGACTCGCCGGGAACATGCTAGTTGGTTTTATACCTGACGTCAGATAGCAGTTCCCTGGTGACATGTGTACAGGTTAGTTCATCGACCTGAGATCGTCATTTGTCTCGTGTGAGTTCCCACTGTACTTTGATTACTACCCTACCACGGCTCAAAGGAGTCGTGCAAACAGGTTTTAGTTGGGTACAGTCCCGAGCCACATAGAGGCAGTGAGCGGATCTGCAGGGGTTCGTCTCTCCCGGTATTGGGGGTGAGGTCGCGCTGTGTCTAGGAGAGCAATTACACGAAGTCCTTGGCCAAGGCAGGAGATTTACTGGTAGGTATTCCAGTAGTATCTCAGGGTGTTCTGGGCTACACTCCGACACGACTTGTACCGCTTTTGGGGGTCTGACTTTTACCAACCCCCTAGGCCCGCCATGCGATGTTCATAGACGAACGGACCGGACTGAACGGATATTGTCACTGACAGGCTCAGTAGGGTGTCAGGATGAGTTCACTCATCGACTTCCCTTTTGGTCAGTACCTGGTATCCCGTTACGTACGGCTAATACCTCTGACGTGCTGGTGGTTAAATCCACAGCCAAAGTATTGAGGAGTCTTTAGAGTCCCCCACAGACAGTTTCTCAAGTTTCGGGCGAAACGCTGTAGAGGCCGTATGGATTTATGGCAGGGTACGAACGTACGCGTGCACTTGTGCACGTGTTATGGTTCGTACGGATAATACTAGCGGGCTTTAGTTTAAGCCGGATCCAAGTATTATACAGAGTAGATTTTGTCTCATTGCATTTGTATTCGGTCGGAATACAAATGCGGGTATGTATATACAGTCGCGGGGTTTTCCTGTAATTTATTACGGGATCGCTTTTTGAAGTTGCCAGTTTGCATTTCGTTTCAGCCATTTTCCTTTCTATCTTTCTTTAGCTGAAAATTGATGGGAGGGGCTTATTTGTAAAAGTGGCTTTTACAAAATGGGGGGTGACTTTTTGTGGCACATGGTTGCTTCATGATGGTTAATCATTACTTGCTTTTTGATATGGGATTGATTTGGATGATGGATGTGAGGCTTGCTTTTTGACTTATGGTCACCATTTCTTTGCTCCTACACTTACGTCCCTTCATGATACTCCTCCTCTCATTCTTTTTGGCCGGCCACTCATTTTGGGAGGGGATTCTTTTTGGGTTTGGGAAATGATTGATCTCATTTGCTTCACACAAAATTCCTTAGCCCATCTCCAAAGTTCATATCTCATTCTTCCACCTCCACATCCAATTGGCAACTTCAAACAACCCCTCGAGACATAGCGTTCTACACTCAGTCTACAGCAATCTTAGACACGTCGGCTTGCCAACTTCGTGTCCGAGTTGCCTCGGTTCAGAGGTGGGAGCCCGTAAAAAGACACGGTGATGTGGTGCCCTTTCCGATGAGGAGATCGAGACTGGAGATGCCGCGGGGAGATCGGGATGGTGGCCGAAGACCGAAGGACACAGATCGCTCGGTATAGCTCTCTACCCTTTCTCTAGTTAGCTAGTAGTAAGTTAATGGTCCGATCCGGGTTTTATAGTCCGCGGTACCGCCGGTTTCTAAGTAAAGAAAAGTTTTTGTTTCCGTATTTTGGCCTCGGATAGACGGCCGGGGCGCTGCCGTACATTTACACGACAGACTAACCTGTACCAGTATCACTAGAGAACTGCTATCTGACGATATGTATCATACCATCTAGGAGTTCTTGGCGTGTTCGTCCAGTGTACCCAGTCTCCTTTGAGCACCCGTATACCTTCTCTGATGTCAAACACCAATGGATGTGGGATCATCCATCGCCTATCATATAGGTCAAGAAGCATATACGCTAGTCTACTCTGGAGTATCGACACCCTGTCTCGATACTCCCACGACTAAGAACATTTGAAGAATGTACTTACCGACTACCTCTACCCCACTAGTACGATCTGCATCATAATCCTGGTAGTCAAGTACTCATCCTAAGGGCTTTATCAACATGTAATAGAAAGACAATAAGTGTACATGTTAAGATAAAGAGCAACCCGATAGCATACTATCATGTCGAGCAAGAAAGTCCTCCCTATATATGTCCAAGCATCCACTACAATATACATCGTATGTACAGTAATGGCCTCTAGGGCGTACATATAACTAACAATCTCCCACTTACACTAAGGCCATTTGTTGTAGTATCTCATACGCAAAGTCCTCTAGAAGTCTCTCTTGGGTAAGGCCTTTGTGAGTGGATCCACTGTGTTATCCTTCGGGTCTACTTTCCTAACCTCGATCCCTTGGAGATCAACCATCTCCCTGATCAGGTGATACTGTACTCAGAATACGTTTGGATCGCTGATGGGACCTGTGTTCCTGGGCCAAAGCCATAACTCTATTGTTGTCACAATAACAGTTATTGGACGCTCAATGGTAGGAACCATGTTCATCTCATGAACAAGAATTATCCATAAATCTACTTTGGTAGCATCGTTGATAGCGATGTATCTAGCCTTTATCGTCTAGTATGTCACGGTATCTTGCTTGGAACTCTTCCAACATACCACCCACCACTGAGGGTAACGAAAAAGCCCGTGACTGACTTTCAGTCGTCCTTATCACTCTGGGAGCTGGAACCAAGAACATTCATATAGTGCTTCTCAAGTACTTAAGAATGTCCTTCATAGCTTTCCAGTGATTCTCCCAAGATCTAATTGATTCCTGATCACTATACCTAGTGAGTTAGCTACATCTGGTCTGGTACATAACATCACATACATGATAGAGCCTACTGCCGAAGCATAGGGTATCCCTTGCATGCGAGCTCTCTCCAAATCAGTTTCGGAAGTCTTCTTTTTGGAGAGAGTGATTCCTGAGTATGTGGGTGAACCACTACGCTTAGAATCCTCCATACTAAATCCCTTTAGTATGGTGTTAATGTACCTGGATTTGGAACACTCCTAACATCCACTTAGATCTATCACCATAGATCATTATCCACAAGATGTAGTAGGTATCATCCAGATCTTCCATGGAGAATCCTCGTGATAATAAGAGCTTGACCGAGTGTAGCATTGGAAACCGTTTCCTATCAAGAGTATGTCATCTACGTACAATACGAGGAAGACATCCTTACTCTCTACAACCTTCTTGTATATACAAGGTTCATCTACCTTTTTGATGAAGTCAGACTTTTGACTGCTACATCAAAACAAATGTTCTAACTTCGCGATGCGTGCATTGATCCTGATGGACATAAGCATGGCATTCAACCTTTTTATAGAGTCCCCACTCGTGATGGTCTGCCTGAACCTAGTTGGGTCATCATCTACCATGATGCAATTCTCGCTCCCACCGTTACCGAGAAGACCGTAGTATCTCTCAAGTGGATGAGGAACCCTACCAGATTCGTGGAGAGGCAGAGGTTCGTTGGAAACTCTTGAATCCTTTTGTTCCACTAAATCATCAGCTGTTAGTTTATCTAGCTGGAACTCCTTCCGGTTCTACCTCATGACCACAAATTTTTTCACAAGAAATTCCTTTTCGAAAAAGGTGGTATGCTGAGAAACAAAACACTTTTTGCTCCTCGGTGTGGTAGAAGATATTCCCTTGCGTATGTTCGGGATATCTAACAAACTTATATAGAACTGACCTTGCTTTGAGCTTGTCCGAATTTTGCTTTTAAACATAGGCCGGACAACCCCATATCTTAACTCGTTTAAGACGTGGTCTCTTCCCGTTCCATATCTCTTATGGAGTGGTAGGGACTGATTTGGATGGAACCCCATTCAATAGGTATGCAGCTTCTAAAGTGCATAACTTCAAAAGGAAACAGGTAACTCAGCAATACTCATCATAGAGCGCGTCATATCTTATATGGTGCAATACCTCCGCCCTAATACATTGTTGTGCTATGATGTATTCGAAGGAGTAAGCTGAGAGAGAATCACATTCTTCTTTTAGAAAATCCAGGAACTCCATGCCCAAGTATTCGCCTCCTCGATCACATAGTAGGACATTAATAATTCTACACGTCTGATTCTCAACTTCAAGCTTATATTCCTTGAATTTCTCAAAAGTTTCAGCCTTGTAATTCAACAGGAACATATGTCCGAATCCTGAGAGAAGATCAGTGAATATAATGAAATACAAAGAACCAACCATGGCATTTGTAGACATAGGACCGTATACATCATCATGTATCCGTCCCAAGAGTTCATTAACTCTTTCTCTGTTCCGAGTAAACGGAGTATTGGTCACTTTACCTTTGTGACAAGACTGGCAAGTATTATAAGATGAAAATTTGAACAAATTCTCATATTCATCCTTATGCAACTTAGCTGGTCGTGCCTCATTGATATGACCTAATCTACAATGCCACAAGAAGGATTCGTTCATTTCTGAACAATTCCTCTTGTGTGTGTTCTATATACTTTGAACCGTGGTTTGATTTAGAACGTATATGCCATTACATAACGTACCAGATCCAATCAACTCTTGATTCAGGAAAATGTTTGTAAGTCCACGTTACCTCTCCCTGTTCTTTCGGGCTTGCGGAAATGGTGAAAAACGATTTTTAGGGCTTGGGTAACATGGACTACAATAACGGATCTTGGCTAAACTACACACTAGCAACCTAACAAGAGATTTGTCTACTCGGTTAGGGGTTATACCTCACTTGAACTCCTTCTTGAACTCTTTGTAGTGGTTGGATGGTGCTTTCCTCGTCGCCTTCTTCCGTCAAAGATGGATCCACCTGAGGGTTCAACCTTGGGCTCCTTTCTCGAACTTTGAGAGAACTAAGGTCTTTGGCTTGCTAGAACTTCAACCATAGAGTGAGTAGAGAGTGGTTTAGAGTGTTTTATCTCAAGGTGAGGTTTCTCAACACATGAGAATGGATCTCCTTGAACTAGAGGAGGAGGAAGAAGAAGAGAGGAGAGAGAATCAATATGATAGAATGAGATGGTATTTTTACAACCATAACATATATGTGATTTATCTAATAATAATATTAATTGAAAATGAAAAAGGTGATGGAGAGTTTGAAGAGACTATTATCATATCACAATAAATGTATTTTGCAAAGATCAAAGAGCATCTTGAAAGGTAATGATGATGGTCAATGTTTCAAACCTAGTCAACTAGTCAACCTTGGTCAACAAGTCAACAAACCCAACCATGACACAATTTCATTTAATTAATAATATTAATTGATAAATCACAAGATCATTAGCGTTTGGAAAAAGACGACTGTCAACAGTGCATATACACCCGTTCCAAAACCCTAATGAAAAACCTCTTCCTCCGCCTCAAACAACTGTGCATACACACCCGCATTCATGTTCCGAGGAACATGAACACAATGAGATAAACCTAACCCCAAAACATATATCAGGATCTGGCTCAAACCAGAGCCCGCTATTAATATCCGTCCGGACGCCAAACGTGCACAAGTGCACGGATGAGAACGTACCTTGTCGCAAAACCATGCGACCTCTACTCTGTTTTGCCCAAAGGCGAATAGCCCTCTGTGTGGAACTCTAAAGACTCGACACTACGCTGGCAGTGGGTTTAACCACAGACCGCAAGCGGCACTAGCTGTGCGTAACAGTCCCTAGGTAGATGCCGATAAGAAGACGGACGAGGTGAAACCCATCTGAACTCCTACTGAGTCTGAATGTGACAATCTCCATACAGTCCGGTCTGTTCGTCTGATACATCGCATGGCGGGCCTAGGGGGCGGTAAACGCCAGTCCCCTAATAGCAGTACAAGTCGTGTCGGAGTGAAGCCCAGAACACCCTGAGATAACACTGGAAACCTACCAGTATATCTCGCTTGCCCTGGCCAGGGACTACTCGTGTAATGGCTCTCCTAGACACAGCGCGATGTCAACCCGCAATACCGGGAGAGACGAATCCTGTCTAACCGTCACTGCCCCCAAGTGCTTCGGGACTGCACCCAACTACTACCTGTTTGCACGACTCCTTTGAGCCGTGGTAGGGTAGTAATCTAAGTACAGTGGGAACACACTCGAGGCGAAGTGACAGTGTCAAGTCAGCGGACTAAGCTGTACTCATGTCACCTGGGAACTGATAACTGACGATAGGTATAGTACCAACCAACAGTTCCCGACGAGTCCTGTCCAGTATACTCGTAACCCAACGAGCACCCGCATACTATCTCCAGTACGACGTACTGATGGCTGTGGGACAGACCATCTCCCACACTGGGATGAGAAGCGCATACGCTAGTCTACTCCGGAGTATCGATGCCCTCTCTCGATAGTCCTGCGACTAGGGACTTGCATAAGGATGTGCTTGAAGATTACCCAGCCCCCACTAGTGTGACAACCATCACAACGCTGGTAATCAAGCAAAGATCCTAAGGGCTCCACTAATGTGTATAAGTGATATAGTAAAATAAACACATGTACACATTGAAGTAGAAACAAACCAAGTAGCATACTACTATATTGAGCAAGATTGTCTATACAACTTTGAATATCCCAAGCTTCCATTAAGTAATATACAAACTAGTATGATACAGTAATGGCATCTAGGGCATATACACTAACAATCTCCCACTTGCACTAAGGCCATGTACTGGCGTATCGAAGACCTATCATCTCGATCAGCCGCTCGAACTGAGTCTGGGGTAAGGCCTTTGTGAATGGATCTGCAGTTTTATCTTCTGAAGCAACCCTTCGAACCTCGATCTCCTTGCGATCCACGATCTCCCTGATCAGGTTATACCGCCTCAAGATGTGTCTGGATTTCTGATGGGACCTGGGTTCCTTTGCTAAAGCTATAGCCCCGTTGTTGTCGCAATATAGAGGTATTGGGTCAACAATGGACAGAACCACCTGAAGTTCTTTCAAGTCTTCCTTATCCAGACGGCTTCTTGTGCGGCATCAGATGCAGCGATATATTCCGCTTCCATAGTCGAGTCAGCAACGGTTTCCTGTTTGAAACTCTTCCAACACACCGCCCCTCCGTTGAGGGTAAAGACAAACCCCGACATGGACTTAGAATCATCCTTGTCACTCTGGAAGCTGGAGTCAGCAAAGGCCTCAATCTGGAGGTCTTTTCCGCCATACACCAAGAACACCTCCTTAGTCCTTCTTAGGTACTTGAGAATGTTCTTTACTTCTATCCAATGTTTCTCCCCTCGGTTTGACTGATACCGGCTTACCACACTTAGTGCATAAGCTACATCTGGTCTGGTACACAACATCGCATACATTATAGAGCCTACCGCAGAAGCGTAGGGTATAATAGACCTGCGATCCCTTTCCAAATCAGTCTTGGGAGACATCTCTTTGGAGAGGGTGATCCCGTGACAAGTCGGTAGATTACCGTGCTTGGAATCTTCCATACTGAATCTTTTCAGTATGGTGTCGATGTACCTGGACTGTGAAAGTCCCAGTATCCTCTTGGATCTGTCACAATAGATCCGGATCCCCATAATGTATGAGGCATCACCCAGGTCTTTCATGGAGAACCTGTGTGACAAGAACCCCTTGACAGATTGTAGCATAGGAATGTCATTTCCTATTAAGAGAATGTCATCCACGTATAAAACGAGGAATACAACAGTTCTCGCTACAAATCTACTATAGATGCATGGTTCATCTGGATTTTTGATAAAGCCAAATTCCTTGACCGTCTCATCAAAACAGATGTTCCAACTCCGCGATTTCTGCTTTAGTCCATAGGTGGACTTAAGCAACTTGCACACCTTTCCGCTGCTCCCACTCTGAATGAAACCCTCTGGCTGGTCCATATAGACACACTCCTCTAAATTTCCATTTAGAAAAGCGGCCTTTACGTCCATCTGCCAAATCTCATAATCGTGGAAGGCAGCAATGGCAAGAAGGATCCGAATGGATTTTAGCATAGCTACTGGAGAAAAGGTCTCGTCATAGTCCAAACCAGGTCTTTGACGAAAGCCCTTTGCAACTAGTCTAGCTTTATAGGTCTCAACCTGTCCATCTACACCAATCTTCCTTTTGAAGATCCACTTGCATCCTACGGGTTTTACCCCGTCTGGAGCAATGTCCAACGTCCATACTTTGTTGGTGTACATGGACTCCATTTCGGTCCGCATTGCATCCAGCCATTTTACCGAGTCAACGCTCTGAACAGCCTGCTGGAAGCTAGTAGGCTCATCATAATCTATGATGCAATCCTCTCTATCCCCGTTTATGAGAAAACCGTAGTATCTCTCGGGTGGATGAGACTGCCTACTACTCCTGCGGAGCGGCGTAGGAATGTCCTGTTCTTTTGAACCCTCTGGTTGTACTAAGCTTTCAGTAATAGTCTGTGGTTCTGGAATTTCTTCCAGTTCTATTTCCCTCCCACTTGTTTCCTTTTCTAAGAACTGGTGTTCCAGAAAATGGGCATTACGAGAAACAATGATCTTTTGTTCCTCTGCGTAATAGAAGAGATACCCCCAGGAGTTCTTTGGGTATCCCACAAACTTGCACAGTACTGAGCGTGCCTCGAGCTTGTCCGCATGCTGCTTTTTGACAAAAGCCGGACATCCCCAGATCTTTAGATATTGAAGATAGGGTTTCTTCCCACTCCATATCTCATATGGTGTGGTAGGCACAGTCTTAGTTGGAACTCGGTTCAAAAGGTATGCAGCCGATTCTAGTGCATATCCCCAGAATGATCGCAGTAACTCAGTGTTACTCATCATGGAACGTACCATATCCAATAGGGTCTGGTTCCGTCTCTCCGATACACCGTTATGTTGCGGAGTGTATGGAGGAGTAAGCTGAGAGAGAATTCCATTCTCTTTTAAATAGTCCAGGAACTCGGCACTTAATTATTCACCACCTCGATCCGATCTTAGAATCTTGATACTTTTGCCGATTTGTTTTTCTACTTCATTCTTATATTCCTGGAATTTTCCAAAGGCTTCGGACTTATGTTTCATTAAGAAAACATAACCGTACCTTGAAAAGTCATCCGTAAAAGTAATGAAGTAAGAATAACCGCTTCGCGCATGTATAGACATTGGACCGCACACGTCACTGTGTACGAGTCCCAAGAGCTCTCTCGCTCTTACTCCGTGTCTAGTGAACGGAGTGTTTGTCATCTTTCCTTTAAGAGAGGATTGACAAGTGGCATACGATTGATATTCGAACGGATTCAAATATCCTTCTGCATGTAACTTCGTTAACGTTCTCTCATTGATGTGACCCAGTCTACAATGCCATAATAAAGTCTGATTTATTTCCGGAGACTTTCTTTTGTGTGTATTCTGGACATTGAAAATTTGTGGTTGGTTTAATACGTATATACCATTGCTTAATGTACCTAACCCAATCAGAACTTGATTAAGGTGAATGTTCACAACATTACTTACAAACGCAAATTCATAACCTTCTTTAGAAGTCAAAGATACAGAAATGATATTACAAGTTGCGTTGGGTACAAAAAAGCAATTACGCAAAACCAAAACGTGTCCATCTGACAACCCCAGGTGATAGTCCCCCACGGCCTTAGCATCCATGCTAGCTCCGTTTGCAACTTTGAGGGTCATGTCACCTGCCTTCAAATCCCTACGGTTTCTCAACGCCTGCAAAGAATTACAGATATGAGATCCTGATCCGGTATCCAATACCTAGGAAGTAGAGTTTATAGATAGACAGTTTTCAATAACATACACACCTGAAGCTGAAGCCGCAACATGCTTCAGTTCCTGTGTTCTGGCTTTCCAAGCCCTGCAATCTTTCTTCCAGTGTCCACTCTTGTGACAGTAAAAGCATTCTTCTTTATCCATAAGTTTCCCCGCTACCTTTTTTGCTTTCGCCTTTCCCTTCGTATCCACTTTACTAACACCGTCCCTTGGTTTGGCGGGGGCTTTCTTCTTCTTTCCCTTGGCTTTCGCCCTGGACTTAGAAGAGGAAGATCCTCCTACAAACAAAGTGGATGTTTCCCTACCTTTCTGTAGGGTGCCCTCTGCACACCTCAGCATGTTGAGGAGTTCTGAAAGTTCAACTTCCTTTTCTTGTAAGTTAAAATTCAGAATGAACTGGGCGTAAGTGGAAGGAAGGGACTGAAGAATCAAGTCCGTATAGAGCTCATTCTCCAACGTGGTCCCAAGGTCCGTGAGCTCCTCAATGAAGCCAATCATCTTAAGCACGTGTTCCACTATCGATGATCCGACGGCCAATCTTGCCGAAAACAACTTCTTCGACACTTCGTATCTTGCGATACGAGATTGCTCTCCATACAGTTCTTTTGTATGGAGAAATATGGACTCAAGGTCCATATTCTCATGCCTCCTCTGATGTTCGTTGTCCATAGAGGCAAGCACAAGGCACTTGGCCTTCGCGCTATCTATCTCCCAAGTCTTACGGATTTCCTTATCCGCGACGCTGGAGGTGGGACCTGGGACGGGGGGAGCTTTGGTGGTATGGAGATACCCCAACTTGTCGTAAGTGATTGGCATTTTGACATTCCTGAGCCAATCTTTGTAGTTTGGCCCTGTCAGTATGTTTTTATCTAGTAGTAACTTAAGTCCAGTCATGATGAATGGTCGCTGCAATTAGGAGAGAGAGAAGAAACACTTTAGCACGATGCTCTTGCTAGTTTAGAGTGGTTTTTAATTTGTCTAAACAGGATGGCTCCCACTGTCTCTCGAATCCCTCCTCAAACCAAAAAGGATGAATTAGTCAGGATCAATCTCACCGTACAATACTTGCTTAACCGTTCGGCCAGGCTGGTGCCGGCACTTCGAAGGAGGTTTTCCAACGCTTTCGCGAAGTTCCTTAATTAAATAACCTCTTTTCCCTGGGGGCGTAGCCCCGCTAACACCTTTCTAGACACCTACTAGGTTTATAACATTGATCGTTAAGTGAGAAATTTCCCGAGGAGTAGCATATATTCATAGCAGGATCGGGATCCAAATATCATCGCGTGACGAAACTGAAGGAATCCTACCAGAATCATTACACTCCAAATGGTATGCAACACTAGCAAGTTTCAGTTCTTTTGAAACTCCCGATGTGGATTTTTGCCCCATGCTCTTATGACCTTGGCGTGAGGTCAAAATGTCATAAGTCACATGTCAAGTTCTTCCCATCATTATCCAGGTTAATTTGAACCCACCCGTACCTACCCTTGACGTAGGCCCAAATGGCAGTACGACTGCCTCAAACCAACGCATTCTATCTATACAACAGATAAATATCCGGCAGCTACCAATCACTATGCCTTGGCGTGAGGTCAAAATACATAGCTTGAATACTACAGAATATTTAACTGAAATGATGGTGGGCTACGGATGGTTTTGGCAAAACCGTGAACGTAGTGAACTTGATATAATCGTTGGAACGAGATAGCTTTTAAAAGGAGTGGCTCGAGCTCCGCATTTAAAAGTTGGTTTTGAAAAGAACCGAGTGGTTTTTCGAAAGTGTTCCAACGACTTTTACTTGGTTTATTTTCTTGCATTAGTTCTTTTAATGCGTGTTATTCTTGCATTAGTTCTTTTAATGCGTCCCATCATTTAATCCTACCATTGCAGAAAACAACCAAAATATGACGTACGGTTATGCCATTCGCATTCGCCACGGGGCCCCGTCATCACCCGTTAGGTTACTTAACTAACGACAGAGCGGGGGCTGGGCTAGCGCGGCTGCAAAACATAAGCAACGCCTAAATAATATCATACACAGATATATTGCAATGATAGCCATTTCAGATCACAGATGAATACATTGGATATACTAGGAATCCGCAATTTGTACGAGCCTGTAACAAAAAGCGGATTACACGGTCGCGATGAATAGCCAAGACCCCACCTTAGACCCCTACGGGTGCGGCAAACTACCCGCTAAATATCCGAAGTGGAGAAACCTCCCTCAACGACGTGAGTAGGCCACTCGGCACTTCGAGATATCCGGTAGTTTGTGCACCCCACCATGGGTCTATCCTAGGAGCAAAAACAGTAAAAAGAAATTATACAATGACGGCTACAACCCCGACCCGGTTGTGCGGGCAAAAATAATATTACATCAATTTACATATTATAAGAATTGAAAGATAAACAAAAACTCTCATCTCACAATTCCTCCTCGGCTATTCATCCTCGACAATCCAACAAATTCATATACACAAACCATCAACATCACAGATCACATATATGTATAACCCCCACTAATCGACGTATAGCGATAAGTCGACGTTCAATATATATAAAACACTACAGATATAACCATTAGCCAAAGTCTACAGAAAATCGACAAAAATACGGATTTATAGCCATCCCAAAAACAAACTTGTTCTCTGGAAAATCTGGGCAGAAACAAACCATCCCAAAAATCCTAAAACACCCCCAGAAACAAACTGCAGGAGAAACGATCCACGGCCGAGTCAAGTCGGCCGCGGAACCGCGGTGACTTGGTCGGCTCGTGCGATCGTTTTTCTTGCCTGTTTATAGAAAAGCATGAGCCGATTTTTAAGACATGATTTTTTACTTTTAGAGCAGAAAAAAAAACGGCAGCAACTAGGGTTTTTCGGGGTGTTTTGCGGTTTTTTCGTTCGGTCGATATTCTAAATACTTTGCTAACATTCTAGGGTGTGTTTAGTTAGGCTCTGATACCACTGTAAGTCCACGTTACCTCTCCCGGTTCTTTCGGACTTGCGGAAATGGTGAAAAACGATTTTTAGGGTTTGGGTAACATGGACTACAATAACGGATCTTGGCTAAACTACACAGTAGCAACCTAACAAGAGATTTGTCTACTCGGTTAGGGGTTATACCTCACTTGAACTCCTTTTTCTTGAACTCTTTGTAATGGTTGGATGGTGTTTTCCTCGTCGCCTTCTTCCGTCAAAGATGGATCCACCTGAGGGTTCAACCTTGGGCTCCTTTCTCGAACTTTGAAAGAACTAAGGTCTTTGGCTTGCTAGAACTTCAACCCTAGAGTGAGTAGAGAGTGGTTTAGAATGTTTTATCTCAAGGAGAGGTTTCTCAACACATGAGAATGGATCTCCTTGAACTAGAGGAGGAGGAAGAAGAAGAGAGGAGAGAGAGAATCAATATGATAGAATGAGATTGTATTTTTACAACCATAACATATATGTGATTTATCTAATAATAATATTAATTGAAAATGAAAAAGGTGATGGAGAGTTTGAAGAGACCATTATCATATCACAATAAATGTATTTTGCAAAGATCAAAGAGCAGCTTGAAAGGTAATGATGATGGTCAATGTTTCAAACCTAGTCAACTAGTCAACCTTGGTCAACAAGTCAACAAACCCAACCATGACACAATTTCATTTAATTAATAATATTAATTGATAAATCACAAGATCATTAGGGTTTGGAAAAAGACGACTGTCAACAGTGCATATACACCCGTTCCAAAACCCTAATGAAAAACCTCTTCCTCCGCCTCAAACAACTGTGCATACACACCCGCATTCATGTTCCGAGGAACATGAACACAATGAGATAAAACTAACCCCAAAACATATACGAGGATCTGGCTCAAACCAGAGCCCGCTAGTAATATCCGTCCGGACGCCAAACGAGCACAAGTGCGCGGATGAGAACGAACCCTGTCGCAAAACCATGCGACCTCTACTCTGTTTTGCCCAAAGGCGAATAGCCCTCTGTGTGGGACTCTAAAGACTCGACACTACGCTGGCAGTGGGTTTAACCACAGACCGCAAGCGGCACTAGCTGTGCGTAACGGTCCCCAGGTAGATGCCGATAAGAAGACGGATGAGGTGAAACCCATCTGAACTCCTACTGAGTCTGAATGTGACAATATCCATACAGTCCGGTCTGTTCGTCTGATACATCGCATGGCGGGCCTAGGGGGTGGTGAACACCAGTCCCCTAATAGCGGTACAAGTCGTGTCGGAGTGAAGCCCAGAACACCCTGAGATAACACTGGAAACCTTCCAGTATATCTCGCTTGCCCTGGCCAGGGACTACTCGTGTAATGGCTCTCCTAGACACAGCGCGATGTCAACCCCCAATACCGGGAGAGACGAATCCTGTCTAACCGTCACTGCCTCCAAGTTCTTCGGGACTGCACCCAACTACTACCTGTTTGCACGACTCCTTTGAGCCGTGGTAGGGTAGTAATCTAAGTACAGTGGGAACACACTCGAGGCGAAGTGACAGTATCAAGTCAGCGGACTAAGCTGTACTCATGTCACCTGGGAACTGATAACTGACGATAGGTATAGTACCAACCAACAGTTCCCGACGAGTCCTGTCCAGTGTACTCGTAACCCAACGAGCACCCGCATACTATCTCCAGTACGACGTACTGATGGCTGTGGGACAGACCATCTCCCACACTGGGATGAGAAGCGCATACGCTAGTCTACTCCGGAGTATCGTTGCCCTCTCTCGATAGTCCTGCGACTAGGGACCTGCATAAGGATGTGCTTGTAGATTACCCAGCCCCCACTAGTGTGACAGCCATCACAACGCTGGTAATCAAGCAAAGATCCTAAGGGCTCCACTAATGTGTATAAGTGATATAGTAAAATAAACACATGTACACATTGAAGTAGAAACAAACCAAGTAGCATACTACTATATTGAGCAAGATTGTCTATACAACTGTGAATATCCCAAGCTTCCATTAAGTAATATACAAACTAGTATGATACAGTAATGGCCTCTAGGGCATATACACTAACAATGTTCACAAAATTATTCTCCAATACAGAATTATATTCTTCTTTAACTTAATAAAGAATCTGATGTAATGTTGTATATCAGGTTCGTTATCTAATAACATTTGTTCAGAATCAATGTATTTACCATTTGGTAGTACAAGATGATATTTGTCAACTGGTTTGGCTGCAACAATTGAACTATTCTCTAATACTTAGAGACATATCACCCAATCCCAGTTCTCTACCTTTCTGTAGTCCATGTAACTCTTACATATGTAGGATCCTGATCCGGTATCTCATAACTAGGACGTAGAGGATACTGAGAAACAGTTCTTGGTAATGAAAAAACCTGAATAATATGTATCAATATGCTTATTCCTTGAATGGGTCGCGTGGTAATCCGGATATTCCCTTATTTCCAGCTCGAAATTATAACAATTATAGGATAGAGCGGAAACCAACGTTCCCCAGCTCAGTATAATAAGCAGGTTCGGTCAATACACCTATATTATTTTCTTGATTAAGGCGTGACATGGTCGCTACCAGGAGAAAGAAAGAAGAAAACACTCTGCGTGCGCTCTTGCAAGATTAGATTGGTTATTATTTTATCTAATCAGGATGGCTCCCACTGTTTTTATCAAATCTTCCTTCAAACCATAAAAGGTAAGACTAGCCAATGGTTTCGCACGGACCAGTGTCGGTACTTTGAGGGAGATTCCCAATGGTTTCGCACGGACCTGATTAAAATAAACCTCGTTTTTCCAGGGGTGTAACCATGTTAACACCTTTCTAGACACCTACTTGATCGACTAATTGTAATGTGTAAAACTCTTCCAGGAGTAACTCTTACTCGCAGTGGGTATCGGGATCCAACTATCTCATAGAAGGTATGAAATCTCATTACAAATTTCAACACTTGAAATTTCCGATAATATTTTACCCCTAGTGACTTATGACCTTAACTATAGTCAACAAATCATAAGCACTAGTCAAATCCTACCCATCATTTCTTGATTAATTAGACCCACCCACATGACCCTTAACTATGGTCAACAAAGTCATATGACTGTCCTAATTAATCGCATCCTATGCTGTGTAGGAAGACATCACTTAGCTACCGCACACTACGTCTTAACTATGGTCAACAAACGTAGCACGAATACTAAGTACTCTACTTCCTAAAATGACGGAGGGTTACGACAGGTTTTTAAAAAAACCTTTTTGCGTAATGAACTTCATATCGTTGTAGAAACAAATGATTTGAAAATGAGTGTTTTTGAGGATTTTACTAGTTTTGCTAAAGAGGTCACTCCCGGTGAAGGGATCTCGGCTCTTTCCTCATCGAATGAGGTGCTGGATATTTCACAAATACCACTATGCAAAGCATGAACTAAAAAATCAATCAAACGATAAATTGAGTGGGTTGTAACATCTGCCAGTTTCGCTAAAGTGGTCACTCCCGGTGAAGGGATTTCGGCTCTTTACTTATCGAATAAGGTGCTGGATATTCTACAAGGAATACCACTATGCAAAGCAAGAACTAGAGCTACCAGTTTTTAAAATAAGTTTCTACAACATCTTCAGGTTTCATTTATTTCATTAATCTCATTAATGAAGTCCCATCATATAACTCTTACTCGCAGTGGGTATCGGGATCCAACTATCTCATAGAAGGTATGCAATCTCATTACAAATTTCAACACTTGAAATTCCCGATAATGTTTTGCCCCTAACCTCCTATTACTTTGACAAAGGCCAACAAACCATAGGATGCTAGTCAAGTTCAACCCGTCATTTCCTGATTGAATTAAACCCACCCGCAAGACTCTTGACAAAAGCCAACAAGGTCGCACGACTACCCTAACTCAATCACATCATATGCTTTTGCAGATAAGCAGTAATCAGCTACCGCACACTACGCCTTGACAAAGGCCAACAAACGCAACATGAATTCTAACTATTACTTATCTGAAATGACGGAGGGCTACGACAGGTTTTAAAGAAAACCTTTTGCGTAATGAACTTGATATCGTTGTAGAATCGAGTGATTTTAAATGGAGTGTTTTTTAGGCTTTTACTAGTTTTCCTAAAGAGGTCACTCCCGGTGAAGGGATCTCGGCTCTTTCCTTATCGAATAAGGTGTAAGATATTTCACAAATACCACTATGCAAAGCAAAAACTATAGAAGCAATCAAAAGACTAACCGAGTGTGTAGCATCTGCTAGTTTCGCTAAAGAGGTCACTCCCGGTGAAGGGATCTCGGCTCTTTCCTTATCGAATAAGGTGCTAGATATTCTAAAAGGAATACCGCTATGCAAAGCAAGAACAAGAGCTACCAGTTTTCGAGACAAGTTTCTACAACATCTTTAGGTGTCACGCCCCGCTTCCCAGTATACGGGCAGTGGACGCGACGAGGCCGCTACGTATTTACTGTGAAGTAAATACGCTAAGCGTAACTAAGCAATATAAATGTAAATGCACAAGAGACAAGATAAAACAAACATCAACTTTATTTATTTACATTCTTTTTACAATACATGGAATAAAGAGATGCATAAAACGTGGCATAACAGAAAAGGAAAAGTACTGAAATAAAAGTGTACAATGTACTAAAGCTCTGGGTATTCAATGAAGTGGTCCAAGTCTTCACTAGTGGGCTCGATCTCTGGAGTGTCCAGATCACCTGACGACATTGAAATAAGAAAGAAAGATAATGTCGTAAGCGAACAAATCGCTCACTAAGTCCCAAAGATAAGGGAGAAATAGAATAGACAGAAGGAGAAGGTAGCTTTTAAAGTTGTATTATATTGTTATAATGTTGTGTTAATGCTGTGTTTGTAGCTTGGTACAAAAGAATGCCAGTTTATACGAGAGGAGTAACTATATGCAAGAGACTAGAGGTAAGTGTATTACAAGGAACCGTTTATGCCACGGTACAAGAGCAACTGGATTCGGGTTAGGTGTATTAAATGTGTTAGTGATATGTATGCCCTAGAGGTCATTATTGTACATACGATGTATATTGTAGTGGATTCTTGGACATATATAAGGAGGACTTTCTTGCTCGACATGATAGTATGCTATCTGGTTACTCTTTATCTTAACATGTACTCTGATTGTCTCTATGTTACATGTTGATAAAGCCCTTAGGATGATTACTTGACTACCAGGACTATGATGCAGATCATTGTTCATGCCAGAATATTGCATTCTATACCGCCCATTCTTACGCTCGTTTGTTTATAGGCAGGTGCTTTTTATCAGTGTTTGCTACATAATTGCAGGATACTGGTCTCAGCTCTAAACAGTGAATATCATAGAAAAGTACGATAAATTCTGGATTACTGCCAACAACAGATAAAACACGGGTCTCCGCTCTCTATCCGTGTGTTGCCACATACCAGTTTAAGGGACAAAATGGCAAATCGATTGTCATGTCATGCACAAAGCTCAATGTCAACACAAGATCTAAGAAATCTACGCGGAGCTCGAGGAAATCATGGCAAAAGATCCACATCACATCACCTCTTGTTCTACTGAAATTCTGGAAGAATTGTGAAGAGTTTCTGAGAAAAGTCATATACCACATAGCAGACAACTACAAACCAGGGACGCCGACAAAATATGATGGCCCAACTCCATACTATGTCCGCGGAACCGCGGCCTAAGCATGCTCAGGCCGCGGAACCGCGGCCGTACGGTGTCGGCAGTTGATCGTTTTTTAGGGGCAGTTAGGTAATTTTATGTGGAGCCATATTCTTGCCCTAGGTTTCCATTTCCCTGCCTATAAATATCCCAGTTCTGAACCATTGTAAGGTGTTAATTTCTTTAGCCTCTTTTTGTTAGGTTTTAGTCTTCTTCTTCTTCTTCTTCATTCTTTCCTCCATTAAAATTATAGTTAGAGCTTTTTGAGTGGATGATGAAATGAAGATGAGGGTTTTTGTATTATTCTTTTTGCTTAGCTTCCCCCTTGAGCTCTCTACCTTAACTTGATCTTGCAATCTCATAAGTGAGCTTGCAAGTTTAAGCTTTGGTCATTGGTCTCAAGGGATTGTATTATTTTTGTTCTCTCTTTAGTGCTTCATTTCACATGAGTTCTTTACCATTCTCTTGATCTTGCAACCTCTTGATTGAGCTTGCAAGTTTAAGGGTTGGCTATTGATCCCATGCTTGTTTTGAGTTCTATGGTTCTTGTAATTACTTTCTTGCATTTTTCTTTCTTGTCTTTAATTACTTGCAATTTAATTCCATGCACTTATTTACTTGTAATCTTTTCTTTTCTTTGTTCTTTTTGTTCTCTCTTTTTGGTTCTTTTTGTGAATGAATGTAATTACCGTTGTTAAGAATAAATACGGTATTGTAAGTTAATATCTCCTTGCTCATTTCCTTTTTCCGTTATTTTCCATTGAACTCCGCCCAAACGATACGCAAGCGCTCCGTTAGGCACCCAACCCTACCAAGGTAACGGTGATTCCTAACCGCGACCGGTTGCGTTCGGTTTGGCCGGAGGCGAAAGCAAGAGAGAAGAACGGAAGGACAAGGGTAAATAAGCCGGATTCTACGAATACCGCGCTTAAATCCTCCACGTTGTTGCCGATTGCTCTAGCTTCAATTGGTTTAGACTCGGCTCAAAGGTTTTGAGTACGGATTTCTTTAGCTTACAATCTCGTATTTTCTTCTTAACAACTTTATACTTCCAAATAATACACATATGTTTGATTGAACAACTCATACAAATTCTTTATTGACTCGTCTAAGACAAGAAAGGACATACAACCATCTCCCTGTGGATCGACCCGTGCTCAACCGGCTAGCTGCATAGCGACACCGTCTTGATTGTGGTTAACTTAAATTCTTTTAATCAAATGGCGCCGTTGCCGGGGAGACGGTAGCGTATTTTCTTTCTTGATATTCGGGTTAATATTCTTTTTGTATATATTTATAATAAAAAACATATATCTTCTTTTTGTTTTTTTTTATCATTCTTGTGGGCAAGAGTGCAGATTTTTGTGGATTTGCAAACTGCGATTGTGGGAGCAAAGTGTACGTTCAAAGCTTAGGTGATTGCAAAGTACAGTGCCAAAGATCCGGGTAGTTTGACCCGCGCAAGTGAACCTTTCAAGCTTACCGGATTTGATTCAACGGGGGTTTCCTAACCCAAAACTTAACGGTAACTACTTTACTAACACCTTCTTCTCAAATCTGACGCATCCAATATACTATTCTTTGCAGGATTCTTTGCAAGTTCGCTAGCAAACGCTAAAAATTGACTAACCCATATTTTTTGCAGTGCCGTGCTTAAAATAAAAAACGATTGTTTGATTCTTTATAGAATTTTTATTGAATTGCGCATTGCATACATTAATACTGACTTAAGGGCAAGCGGACCCCACAACATACGGTAAAGGATTTCATCACCTTTTCCGTGGCCCACAAATCACGAACTTGAGCATAACGTTTACCTGCATAAATTTTAAAAGAAATTAGACTTTAAGCCTTAAGGACTTCGCGCTCACTAGGAGAAGTTAACTGTGTTTAGAACCTCGCTTAACGGTATATTGTTTACGGGGTGTCTAGGAAAGTGTTAACGCCGAAATCGCCAAAAGAGAAAGAGTTATTTAATTAAGGAACTTCGCGAAAGCGTTGGAAAATCTCCCCTTATCTCTTCACTTACCTGGCCTCGTGATCAGTGTATCTTGAGCCCGTTTCTCGACACAGTTTTACTTCGACAATCAAGTTCTCGAGCAGGTCTAGTTGACCTAGGTGAAACCTAGAACGATTAGGTGTGTGGTATTTTTGTGTCGTGATTGTTTTTATCCATATTTTTTTGTGTGTGTATATTTCATTCTTTTAATAACTATAAAAAATATTTAGAAAAAAAATCATATTCTTTTTCCCCTCCTTTTCTCTACCTTTCTTTCTCTCTCTTCATATCATGGGTACTCCACCTCGCAAAACTCTTGCCGAACTTTGGTACCCACAACTAGACATTACTTCTTACGGTTCTTGCTTTGGCCGAACGTCGAACGACCCCTCCATGCCCAAAGTTTCACTGAAAGATCGCAGAGAAGCGTCTAGGACAAACACTTGCACTCCGCATTCCACTTTGTATCAACCTTTTCAACCTCCCCCACCATCTTATGTTGATACCCCTTTTGCAAGTCGTCCTTTGTCCATCGCTGAACGTATTGAACAATCCCGTAGCCGATCTTTCACTCCTTTCACCACTTCAAGTTCTTGGGATCAACAATTCCATTCACCTTCCTATCCAAATGTTGATCCTGCTCCTGTTCAACCATTCAATTCCTACCAATCCTACCCTACTTTTGCACCTTCCCTAGACATTACTTCAGAACCGCCGTTTGGGAGTTTTCAGTAACCAAACAACTTTGAATCTTTTACTGAAACCCCTTCATAACCCATGTCTAGTCTGGAACAGTCGTTGGAAGACTTTAGGGTAGCGTCAAGCCAACAGATGATGGATTTGAATGCGTACATGGCCGCTCTCATACAACCTACTGATTCGGTAGCTAGTTTCCAGCTAGCTCTAAATTTTCCAATGTATGAAGAGGCGGTAGGACAGGCTGTGAATTTGAGTGGAGAGAGTGAGATGTACCCCCTTCCAAATCAAACCTACCCGTCCCAAGTTGAATCCCACAACTCTTGTTTTGAAAGTCTATCGAGTGTCCCACATGCTTTATCAATTGAAGATAGAATGATTAATGAGTTGTGCGACTTTGTAGTGTTTGATTTACCTGATTGTGAAGGGTCCCTTCCAAGTGAAACCAATCCCAAACCTTTTGACGTCTACACCTCCACTCTAGAACCCGAATCGATTGAAATCCATGCTTTTGTTGAGGTGTCTGAGAATATTGATTTTCACTTGGTTGAGGATATCGACGCTGGGAATATTTTGGATGATGAACCCATAGATTTGGCTGAGTTTTTCTCTTCAACTCATCAACCCGAGTCATTAAATGTTTTTCTCGAACCCCATATGCATCTGGATTTTGAAGAGCAGTGCATGGATGTGCTAAATTTTGAGGAGAATATTGAGGATCGTTTTGAGGATGAACCAGTTTTAATTGATGAGTCGGATTTTCCCATTCATCATGTCCCTGTCATTGACTGTGTACACCCTCCTGAACCTTTAACCGATACCCCTCCTCGATCACTTCCCTCCATTCTTTCCATCGTTCCGACCTTGCAAGAAACCGTCTCACTTTCATTTACTATGTCTGGTTTACCAAGTTCGGCGTACCCATGGTTTCTCACGAATCTTGAGGGATTTGACCCCATTTCTCTACGGGTAAATATATTAGCACAATCGCTTTTCACACATCGGTCATCACAAATTGTGCTAATCTATTTACTCCATTTGCACCCTCAAGTTCGTATTCCACTTCTTTTTCCCTTCCGCCATTCTTCTTCCTCTCATATACCGAGACCGTATCCCGCTTCTCTCCGCATATGGTCTCGCGTATTCTCTATCTCTTTTCTCTACGCCTTCTTTCATCAGCCACTGCTTTACCACGATAAGATCTTTGAATGGTTGGTGTTAACTTTTGGCCTTTGTAAGGCCTTGTATAGCTTGACACTGTTCTTTCCCCCCTAATCCTGAACTTCATCGCTTAATAGTGGACACACTGTTTCACTTGAGTTTGGGGGGGACTCCTTTTTGGTATATATTTTTTGTTTTCTTTGTTGTATATAATTTGTTTTTAGGGAGCGCCGGCAATTTTGACCCTCTTGGTATAGCCTGACAGTGAGGGCACTGTCAAGTTTAAGTTTGGGGGTGTGCTCGGTAAGCTTTCTTCCTTCGCATTCATTTGTATATTTTGCATTTGCATACCTTATTTAAAAACTCATAAAAATCGAAAAATTTTCCAAAAAATATAAAAACTTTGTCGTCAAGTTGGCTAATAGGGTAACTTAGATTTTTATTCTGAAAGTTTAGTTGATATGTTAGAAATAACTAAATTCTAGGCTTAGGAATTGAACATCCTAAAAATAACCCTCATTATGTCTAACTTTGGTAAGTATACGTCCTTACAGTTTTTTTTTGAGAAATATGTAATCTTGAGTTCAGTTCTTGAGTTAAGTCAAGATGAGGGGAAAGTATTGAAGCTTTACTGAAGGATAAGTCTGAAAAATAGTTTCTTTTCTTGAGTTCAAATTTAGAAAGTATATACCCTACAAACTGCACTTACACGCACCTAGAAACTTGGGATAGTAGAGGATACCTAGAAATACTCTTGCCTGAAAGCCTAGTATGAAAGAAAAAACGGTATTTAAAGCTAAACACCAAAAGAGCATGTTGAAAAATATATCCGGTCTTGAAAAAGAAAAAAAAAGAAAAAAAATTAGACTAAACTCAAGACCTGGAAACTGCTATTTACGCTTTAAAGTTCACACATTCAGTAATCGGTCGTTAGTGCCTCAAGAAGCATTAATAGTCGCATGAAATGTGTGTGAGCAAATCCGTCCATCATTAATGAAAAGAAGTAGTATTAGGTATTAGGGCAATGGTATTATAGCTTGAATTGAATTCTTCAGTGTAGGAGTGCAAATATACACACACATAGGGGTATACAATCGCTGTTTGGATAAAAGATAGAAATAAAGAATAAGACTTGTGTTTTCTGTAAAGTTGATAAAAATCCCTAATTTGAGGCCGCACTTTAGAAGGAAAACTCAGGAGATACCAACATCTTTCTAAACTTTTTTGGAACGTATATGATCTAAAGTTAAATAGATAGGAGGTGTGAAGCATTAGGGTTGGATATTTCTAACTTAGGATAATAGAGTTTCTAACGTAAATACTAAACTGTAGGAGTAGAATCAATGTTAACTTATGACACTAGCTTGACGGGGTTTTGTGGGTAGTATCCGCTGAAACCCCTCAGGAGACAACACTCCTCCTACTAGGGATACCTAGAGGTTTAACGGCTTGTAGCACGCGCTCAGTGCAATAGCGTTCCATGCGAAAGTGCGGTTAGGATTTTATTTTTGTGAATAATTGGTTTTGCTCGGGACGAGAAAAATTTAAGTTTGGGGGTATTTGTTCATACTAGAATATTGCATTCTATACCGCCCATTCTTACGCTCGTTTGTTTATAGGCAGGTGCTTTTTATCAGTGTTTGCTACATAATTGCAGGATACTGGTCTCAGCTTTAAACAGTGAATATCATAGAAAAGTACGACAAATTCTGGATTACTGCCAACAACAGATAAAATACGGGTCTCCGCTCTCTATCCGTGTGTTGCCACATACCAGTTTAAGGGACAAAATGGCAAATCGATTGTCATGTCATGCACAAAGCTCAATGTCAACACAAGATCCAAGAAATCTACGCGGAGCTCGAGAAAATCATGGCAAAAGATCCACATCACATCACCTCTTGTTCTACTGAAATTCTGGAAGAATTGTGAAGAGTTTCTGAGAAAAGTCATATACCACATAGCAGACAACTACAAACCAGGGACCCCGACAAAATATGATGGCCCAACTCTATACTATGGCCGCGGAACCGCGGCCTAAGCATGCTCAGGCCGCGGAACCGCGGCCGTACGGTGTCGGCAGTTGATCGTTTTTTAGGGGCAGTTAGGTAAATTTATGTGGAGCCATATTCTTGCCCTAGGTTTCCATTACCCTGCCTATAAATATCCCAGTTCTGAACCATTGTAAGGTGTTAATTTCTTTAGCCTCTTTTTGTTAGGTTTTAGTCTTCTTCTTCTTCTTCTTCATTCTTTCCTCCATTAAAATTGTAGTGAGAGCTTTTTAAGTGGATGATGAAATGAAGATGAGGGTTTTTGTATTATTCTTTTTGCTTAGCTTCCCTTTTGAGCTCTCTACCTTAACTTGATCTTGCAACCTCTTAAGTGAGCTTGCAAGTTTAAGCTTTGGTCATTGGTCTCAAGGGGTTGTATTATTTTTGTTCTCTCTTTAGTGCTTCATTTCACATGAGTTCTTTACCCTTCTCTTGATCTTGCAACCTCTTGATTGAGCTTGCAAGTTTAAGGGTTAGCTATTGATCCCATGCTTGTTTTGAGTTCTATGGTTCTTGTAATTACTTTCTTGCATTTTTCTTTCTTGTCTTTAATTACTTGCAATTTAATTCCATGCACTTATTTACTTGTAATCTTTTCTTTTCTTTGTTCTTTTTGTTCTCTCTTTTTGGTTCTTTTTGTGAATGAATGTAATTACCGTTGTTAAGAATAAATACGGTATTGTAAGTTAATATCTCCTTGCTCATTTCCTTTTTCCGTTATTTTCCATTGAACTCCGCCCAAACGATACGCAAGCGCTCCGTTAGGCACCCTACCCTACCAAGATAACGGTGATTCCTAACCGTGACCGGTTGCGTTCGGTTTGGCCGGAGGCGAAAGCAAGAGACAAGAACGGAAGGACAAGGGTAAATAAGCCGGATTCCACGAATACCGCGCTTAAATACCCTAATCCACGTTGTTGCCGATTACTCTAGCTTCAATTGGTTAAGACTCGGCTCAAAGGTTTTGAGTACGGATTTCTTTAGCTTACAATCTCGTATTTTCTTCTGAACAACATTATACTTGCAAATAATACACATAGGTTAGATTGAACAACTCATACAAATTCTTTATTGACTCGTCTAAGACAAGAAAGGACATACAACCATCTCCCTGTGGATCGACCCGTGCTCAACCGGCTAGCTGCATAGCGACACCGTCTTGATTGCGGTTAACTTAAATTCTTTCAATCAATCATACTAGTGGGGACAGTGTAGTCACTAAGCACATCCTTCAAATGTTCCTAGTCGTAGGTGTATCGAGACAGGGCATCGATATTCCAAAGTAGACTAGCGTATGCTTCTCGACCCATGTAGATGGGCGATGGATGATCCTATATCCATTGGTGTTTGACATCAGAGATAGTATACGGGTGCTCAGTGGAGACTGGGTACACTAGACGGACTCGCCGAGAACTCCCAAATGGTATTATACCTCACGTCAGATGGCAGTTCTTGTTGGAGATAGTGCCCTCAGAGTCAATTATTGGATCACAGGCACGTGATTGCAATGATTGAGGGAGGACCTATCCCAGGAGGACAGTCTTACTCGAGATGATAGTATGCTATCTGGTTTATCTTTATTATCGTGTACTGCTTTAGGTGACCCGACAGGTCGCTATTACATGTTGATAGAGCCCCTAGGATTCTTGCTTGACTGCCAGAAGTATGAGGGCGATCATATACGTGGGAGCTGGTAGTCTATAAGCACATCCTTAAAAGGTCCCTAGTCGTAGGAGTTTCGAGACAGGGCATCGATACTCCATTAGTAGACTAGTGTATACAGTCGAGACCCGGACGAGGGGCGGTGGCCGGTCTCACAAGCCACTGGTGTCAGTTGGTTCACCTAAGATGTATACAGGTGCTCATTGGGTTATGAGTACACCGGAAAAGACTCTCCGGGAACCTGCTAGTTGATCTTATACCTGACGTCAGATAGCAGTTTCCTGGTGACATGTGTACAGGTTAGTTCATCGACCTGAGATCGTCATTTGTCTCGTGTGAGTTCCCACTGTGCTTTGATTACTACCCTACCACGGCTCAAAGGAGTCGTGCAAACAGGTTTTAGTTGGGTACAGTCCCGAGCCACATGGAGGCAGTGAGCGGATCTGCAGGGGTTCGTCTCTCCCGGTATTGGGGGTGAGGTCGCGCTGTGTCTAGGAGAGCCATTACACAAAGCCCTCGGCCGAGGCAGGAGATTTACTGGTAGGTATTCCAGTAGTATCTCAGGGTGTTCTGGGCTACGCTCCGACACGACTTGTACCGCTTTTGGGGGTCTGACTTTTACCAACCCCCTAGGCCCGCCATGCGATGCTCATAGACGAACGGTCCGGACTGTACGGATATTGTCACTGACAGACTCAGTAGGGTGTCAGGATGAGTTCGCTCATCGACGTCCCTTTTGGTCAATAGCTGGTAGCCCGTCACGTATTGGCTTATACCTCTGACGTGCTAGTGGTTAAATCTACAGCCATAGTATTGACGAGTCTTTAGAGTCCACCACACATTCAGTTACTCAAGTTTCGGGCGTAGCGCTGTAGAGGCTGTATGGAGATATGGCAGGGTTCAATCAGATACGTGCCGTATTGCACGGATCGTGATCGGACGGTTTTTACTAGCCGGCTTTGGCTTAAGCCGGATCCTAGTATTAGACAGTGTAGATTTTTGTCTCGTTGCATTTATGTTCAGTGGGAATACAAATGCGGGCATGCATATGCGGTTGCGGGGTTTTCCTGTAATTTATTACGGGATCAGTTTTCTGAAGTTGCCAATTTGCATTCCGTTCCGGCCGGTTTTCCTTTATTCCTTCACGGCCGGACTTTTCGATGGAGGGGGTTATTTGCAAGTTTGCAAATAACATTTGTGGAGGGGGTTTCTTGCATTTGTAGCTTCATCATGATGAGATTCTTTATTAGTCTTTTCCTTTGCTTTTTGAGATGAGAAAGGATTTGAGGTTGATATGATATTGTTATCATTGTCTTTGGATGTGGTCACCCATTTACTTTTACTACGCTCACCTCCCTCTTGTATAATGTTTTTTTTGCTCTCCACCATTTCCATGAGAGAGGGGCGGCCGGCCACTTTGCAAGGAGAGGAATGAGAGATTCATTTTTGTGGTGGCACATATTTCTTCATCTCATTCTTCTTGTTTTGGAAAAATGAAAGCACCATCTTTCCTTAACCTCATTCCTCCATCACCAATGGCAACTTCACTACCCCAAATGAGACAACCATTCTACACTAGCCTACAGCACTTCTTGGACGCGTCGGCTAGCCAATTTCGTGCCCGAGTTGCTTCGGTCCAGAGGTGGGAGCCCGTAAAAGAAATCGGCTACGTGGTGCCCTTTCCGACGAGAAGACGACGAATGGTGATTCCGCGGGAGATCGGGACGACGACGAGAAAACCGAAGGACACGGATCGCTCGGTATACTTCTCTACCCTTCTCTAGTTAGCTAGTATCGGTTAATGGTTACGATCCGGGAAATATTGTCCGCGGTAGCGCCAGTTTAAAGATAAGAAAAATTTTGATTCCGCATTTTGGCCTCGGATAGACGGCCGGGGCGCTGCCGTGGCGCAACAGTTCTTTGGTGACACTGGTATAGGTTAGTCTGTAGATCCGAGATCGTCATAGAGTCTAGTGTGATTCCCACTGTACTTTGATTTCCACCTTACCACATTCAATAGAACATGCAAAATGGTGGCTTTTGGGTATAGTCCCGAATCACATGGAGGCAATGAGCAATAGGAGGGGTTTCGTCTCTCCCGGTATCGGAAGTTGATGCTGCACTGTGTTCGATTGGCTATAACTAGAAATCCATGGCCAGGGTTGCTGAGATTTACTGGTAAGAGTTATCAGTAATTTCTCGAACTGTTATGGACCTCGTATCGACACGACTTATCGGTTTCTGGGGTCTGACGTTTACTACCCATAGACTGGATATGCGACATATCAGAGGAAGAAACCGGACTGTATGGGAGTGTAACTGATTGGATTCGCAGGAGAATGTACCGTCTTTCTTGTTGATCTTCTGATCGCTCAATACCTGGGTAGCTGTTACGTTTAGCTGACCGCTTGCAGCTTGTGGGTGTTTGATATGATCATCACCTACTGCCGGCGTATTGACGATTCTTTAGAGTCCTACACAGAGATTTCTTGGCTCAGGCAAAACGGAGTAGGAGCACATATGTGATATGTGCGGGACCGAGAATAATACGATATGAGATACCGTATTCTATTCTTGCAATATGTGATATCGGCCGGGAATATGTGATATAGCCGGGTCATCGAATCAAGTGTTGATTCGATGAACTGATACATTTTATATTAGTCGGTTATTTGTAAAATAGCCGGATTATCAGATCAAGTGTTGATTCGATAATTTAATGTATAATTATATATATGATATATTATGTTGCATTAACTAATATAAGCTCACTTAAAGATTCTTTTTCTCACTTGGATAATACATTGTTGTGTATGCGATATATGTTAATTGTATTATTTTCTTTTGTTACAAAATATATTGTATATGTGATATATAATATTGTAACATGTTAGGGTTACAAATGCAACATGGTTGTTGAGTTTAAACCAAGTTTGGGTTTGGATTTGGGTTATCTTTTGGATGAAGCTTTCATGAAGCTTCATGAAGCTTTCCTTTTGTCTTCATCCTTTGATATTTTGTATAGATATTCTTTAACCAAACCAAAACCCTTAACCTATGGTTTATTCTCTACAACGGTTAATCCTTTCATTCTTAACCCATGGTTGCAATTGTAACCACAACAATAATTCATTATTCATCACAAAAGGATTCTTCTTCTTCTTGCTCTTGAAAAAGCTTTCTAGCTTTTGTGTTTGTGATGATTTTGAGTGAGAAACTGAAAACAAAAGAGAGCTAAATTCCTAATTTATCATCCTCATCTATTCTAGCCACTTAGATTAGGGTGTTTGCTTTACTAATACTTGATTAGTGATGCAAGAGCTTGGTTTTAAGATTCTTCAAGGTAGATCATCTTAGTTTTTGAAGATTGGAAGCAAGGTTGCATCTTTCTCTTCATGGAGCCTCTCTAGAGTCCGGGTACTTGATGATCGCAGCGAAGGGACCTCAACACAGAGCTTATAAAATGAAGGAATGGACTACAAAGGTTGTAATCCCCAACTATTAGATGTTAATGTGTTAACATGCTTGTTTGGTTTGATTCTCTAGTTAAAGTTCCTAGGTTTAGGGTTATCTTCAATGGAAAAATTTTAACATGGCATGGATGATGCCTTTCGAAACCTTGCTGCCGTTGTAGGTAACCCAACAGTGGTATCAGAGACTAGCTAGAGAATTAGACGGATAAGTATAAGATTACGAAACCGAAACAACTCCGAAACACACGTATCGAAACCCTAGTTTCTGTCCAAATTTTTCTGGAGCCAAATTTTTTTCAAACTGTTGCAGAATGTTGTATGTGATGCAATATGAACATAGCACAAAACCCACCCACCCTGCTCGGTTCTGGGCCGGCGACTCGGCTAGCAATTCCGGCGACCCCGGTTTTTGCTTAAAGTTAGGGTTTGAGGTTTGTGGTGTGCTCCAGGTTCTGGGGTTTGGTACTTATGGTGTTGTTTGTTTTTGCTAAAATTACATGTGATGTTAATTTACTGCATTATAAATTCGGAGTGTTTTGTATTCGCAATTCTAGCTTGGTTTCATGATTGTTTAAACTGTGTTAAAAAGTTCGAACGGATATCAATAACTCACTTTTCCCCTGTCGGAAAATTTCCAAGTGTTGGATTTTTCCTTTGTGAAAGAACATTCAAAGTCGTGCAAGTAACGCGGTGGACCCTCTAGAAGAGCTAAAACCTTAACTCGATTATGTGACCGTCAGAGCCGCCTTTAAAGCCTAGGGTTTGTAGCAGTTCGGCATTGCCACATATGAAGCGTTGGTTTGACCCTTCTACGGCTGGACCATTGGTACTGTGGCATGTGATGGATGATTTTAAACTAAATTCAAGTGTTGAGAACTAAAAGAAAATTTAGGGTGTTTGTTGATTCGATCGGAATTTTCAACATCGTCTAACTTTTTCTGTAATGTGATACAATATTTGGAATCCACATGTAGTTATGAGATAACTAATTTGAATGTTATAAATCAAGCAGTTTAGTCTCATTTGATCGGTTGCCACAGGATTTTGATGCGATCAATAGTCCATCGCAATCACGTAGCGTACGCGGATACTCGCCGGGTAAACTTAATAGGTAGCCACGCCCCATAGCCCCGACCAAGTGACTGTAGGAGAACCCCATTGCCAAAAGCATCCGTTCGGGTGCTCGCAGCAGCGGTGTTCCACCTTAGTGCACTTCGTCGACGGTACCGGGGGTGTGGTCGTCTACTAAAGTTTCCTACGAGCATTGGATCAGGATGTCGGGAATCTTGTTGAATTGCTTGACTAGATATTGAAAAGTGTTTTCGAGATCGAGACTAAAATACGGGGTTTATAATTGTTAGGCATGCGATGTCTAAGGAATTCATTTGGTTAGGCATGCGATGTCTAAGGAGGTTGCGGATTCCAACTGTTATAGTTTTACACTTTCTTTTCTGTGACCGTAAGTGTAATATGTGGTGTATCGCCGGTTTCGTTGCTATACATCAACGACAATTGGGATACGCATATTTACTTATGTTGATAACATGTGATGTTATGTGTTGCTGTGATATGTTATATTGGATCGTCGTGTTTTGAATAGCCGGGGTTTTATGTGAGATGAGGGTTTTTATTTTCATTCGTGTAAAATTCATTGTATGTAATATTCTTTTATTGGGGCACTTCCGGGTTTCGGATGATGTCACCATTGTATATTATTTACTTTTCCGCATTAGGATAGACATAAGGCGGGGAGCACAAGTAACCGGGTTCTAGGGTCCAGTGGGAGACCATCTCGAGGAGTCGAGACCGGGTATCCTAACTCTAGAACTGGTAGGGTTGCTTGCCGCTCTCGTAGGGATCTAGGGTTGTAGGATTGGCTATTCATTGCGACAGTGGAATCCGTGTTTTATACAGGCTCGCATTAAAACACGGACCTCCTAGTATATCCAATATTTCATATGGTTCTTCTGCTGCGATATCTGTGATGTGATCATTTGATATGTTGTGATAAATACAAGATATAGTATATGTGATATATTATATAGACGTTACTTATGTTTTACACCCGCGCTAGCACTGCCCCGCTCTGCCGTTAGTTACCTAACCTAACGGTGCACGAGGGGACATCGAGGCGAATGCGGATGGCATAAGCGTACGTTGTATTTATCTGTGATGTTTAGGTAAACTTAATGATGGGACTTCATTAATGAGATTAATAAAATAAAAGAAAGCTAAAGATGTTGTGGAATCGAATTTTCAAAAACAGGTAGCTCAAGTTGTTGCTTTGCATAGCGGTGTTCCTTGTAGAACATCCAGTGCCTTATTCGATAAGGAAAGAGCCGAGATCCCTTCATCGGGAATGACCTCTTTAGTAATAACTGGAAGATTCTACAACCCTCAGTTTTGTCTTCTGATTGTTTTTTCTAGTTGTTGCTTTGCACAGCAGTATTTGTGAAATATCCTGCACCTTATTCGATAAGGAAAGAGCCGAGATCCCTTCACTGGGAGTGACTTCTTTAGCAAAACTAGAAAAGGACTCAAAAACACAACATTTAAATCATTTGATTCTGCAACGATATCAAGTTCATTACGCAAAAGATTTTCTTAAAATCTTGTCGTAGCCTTCCGTCATTTCAGATAAGTACTTCATAGTATTCGTGCTGCGTTTGTTGACCTTGTCAAGACGTAGTGTGCGGTAGCTATTTATGCTTATCTGCATAAGCATATGATGTGATTGGATTAGGGTAGTCGCGCGACTTTGTTGACTATGTTAAGGGCCGTGCGGGTGGGTTTAATTCAATCGGGAAATGACGGGTTGAACTTGACTAGCACTTATGATTTGTTGACTATGTTAAGGTCATATAGCTGCTAGGGGTAAAATATTATTGGGAATTTAAAGTGTTGAAATTTGCAATGAGATTGCATACCTCCTATGAGATTGTTGGATCCCGATACCCACTGCGAGTAAGAGTTACTCCTGGGAAAGTTTTACACATCACAATTAGCCGATCAAGTAGGTGTCTAGAAAGGTGTTAACGGAGTTACGCCCCTGGGAAAATGAGGTTTATTTTAATTAGGTCCGTGCGAAAGCACGGGGAACCTCCCTCAAAGTACCGGCATTGGCCTGGCTGAAAGATTGCCGAACTTGTAGGGTGTAATTAATCCCGGCTAGTCTTTCCTTTTAGGGTTTGAAGGAAGATTTGACTAAAACAGTGGGAGCCATCCTGATTAGATATATTAATAACCAATCTAATCTTGCAAGAGCATACGCTGAGTGTTTTCTTCTCTCTCTCTCTCCAGGTAGCGACTATGTCACGCCTTAATCAAGATAACAAATATAGATGCATTGACCGAACCCGCTTGTTATACTGTGCTAGGGAACGTTGGTCCCGCTCCAACTTATAATTGTTATAAGACCGAGCAGGATATAGGGGATTAGCAGAATTCCCGTGCTGCCCAATCGAAGAAAGTGTATGATGATGCATCTTCTTCGGGTGTGTTTATTACCAAGAACTGTTTCCCGGTATCCTTTAAGTCCTGGGTATGAGATACCGGATCAGGATCCCGCAAAATGTAATCTGTTACATAGGCTACATATAGGTAAATAACTGAGAAAGGGTGATAAGTTTTAAGAGTTAAAAATGGTGCAAGTGTTGCAGCCAAGTCTGTTGGCAGTTATCACCCTTTATTACCAAATACATTGATTCAGAACGAATGTTGTTAGATACCGAACCTGATATACAACATCATATCCGTCTCTTTATTTAGTAAAGAAGAATATAATTTTGTATTGTTGGACAATGTTTTGATCATTTCCTATATCAAGAGTTGATCGGTTCAGGCACGTTATCTAAAAGCATAGACGTTCTAAATCAAACCACGGTTCTTAACGTACAGAACACACACAAGAGAAAGAGTTCAGAAAAGAACAAATCCTTCTTGAGGCATTGTAGACTAGGTCATATCAATGCGACCCGACTAGCTAAGTTACATAGATATACATATTTAAATCTGTTTGAATTTATATCTTGTGAAACTTGCCGGTCATATCACAAAGATAAGATGACCACAGCTCCGTTTATTGGAAACAGAGAAAGAGTTAGTGAACTCTTGGGATTGATACATAATGATGTATGTAAGGTCCCCTGTCTACACATGCCATGACCGGTTCTTTGTACTTCATTACATTCACTGATGATCTCTCAAGATTCGGACATATGTTCCTGTTGAAACATAAGTCTGAACCTTTTGAGAAATTCAATGAATATAAGTTAGAAGTAGAGAACCAAAGAGGGTATAAGTATTATGTCTTTTGATGAGATCAAAGAGGAGAATACTTGAGCACGGAATTCCTGGACTATTCTAAACAAGAATGAAATTCTCACTCAGCATTACTCCTCCGTATACACCACAGCACGTTGGTATATCGGTGCGGATCAATCGCACCCTATGTGATATGGTGTGCTCTATGATGAGTACTACTAAGTTGCCTATTTCCTTTTTGGGGTTATGCACTTGAGAAGCTGCATACCTATTGAATAGGGTTCCAATCAAATCAGGTGTCTACCTCTCCATATATGATATGGTATAGGAAGAGCCAGCCTCTTAAGGATTTTAAGATTTGGGGTTGTCCAAAGTATAATCCGGACAAACTCGAGGCAAGGTCAAGTCTGTGGAAGTTTGTTGGATATCCCAAGCATTCATAAGGGAATATCTTCTACCGAACCGAGGAACAAAAGGTGTTTTATTTCTCGGCATGCCACTTTTTTGAGAAAAAGGGAATTTCTTTTGTAGAAATTAGTGGTCATGAGGTAGAACTGGAAGGAGTTCCAGCTATACAAACTGCAGCTGATGATTTGGTAAACCCGGAGGATTCAATAGTTTCCAACGAATCTCAGCCTCTCCCCCGATCTAGTAGGGTTCCTCATCCACCATAGAGATACTTCGGTTTCTCTATGACAGTAGGAGAGAGGATTGCATCATGAGATGATGACCCAACTAGTTTCGAGCGGGTCATCAAGAGTGGGGACTCTGTGAGTACGGCTGGATGCTAAGTGATCTGAGATGGAATCCATATACACCAACAAAGTATGGACTTTGGTTGCTTTATCTGAAGGGTTAAATCCCCATCAGGAGCAAGTATATCTTGAGAAGATTTCTTGGTGTACATAGAAAAGTTGAGACTTTCAAAGCTATGCTAATGTCCATTCAAATCCTACTTGCCACTGCTACATACCATGACTACGATATCTGGTGGTTGGGTGTCATGACTGCTTTTCTGAATAGCGATTTAGATGAGTGCGTCCATAAGTACACAGCCAGAGGGCTTCGTAGACAGTGGGAGCAGCGGAAACATGTGGAAGTTGTTTTATGGGATAAATTAGGCATCGCGGAGTTGGAACGTCTGTTTTGATGTGGTAGTCAAAGAGTTTGACTTCATCAAAATGGTGGATGAAGATTGTATATACAAAAAGGTAGTAGGGAGTATGGTGGTGTTCCTCGTATTGTACGTGCAAGTTATACTCTTGATAGGAAAGGAGTTTCCTATGCTAAGCTCGGTCAATCTCCTCTTATCCCAAGGATTCTCCATATAGGATCAAGGTGATACCTCATAAATCCTGGGTTTTGGATCTATGAGATAGATCTAAATGGATGTTAGGATTCTCACTAGGTGTAGTGAGATGGTATCAATCGATCCTGGGGAGAATCACTGGAAAGCTTCCAGGGTGGTAGGGTCGACTGAATGTCAGTCACAGGCATTGTCTTTACCCTCAGTGGAGGGACGGTATGTTGGAAGAGTTCCAAGCTAGATACCGTGACAAACTAGACGATTAAAGGCAAGATACATCGTTACCAAGGATGCTACCAAAGAGGCAGTCTGGATATATATTAGTTCTTAAGATGAACTTCGTTCCTACCATTGTATGACAATGGAGTTGTGGCTTATGCCTAGGAACCCCCATCCCATCAGAGATCCAGACATATTCTTAAGCAGTATCACCTGATCATAGAGATGGTTGATCTCCAGGGAGATCGAGGATAGGAGAGTAAATACATAGGACAACAGCGCGGATCCACTCACAAAGGCCTATTTCCCAGTAGAGACTTTTATGGGATGGTTGAGTATGAGATACTTCAACCACAGCTGATTGTTGGGTATGAGATACCACAATAGATGGCCCTAGTGCAAGTGGGAGATTGTTAGTGATATGTATGCCCTAGAGGCCATTACTGTACATACGATGTATATTGTAGTAGATGCTTGGACATATATATGGAGGACTTTCTTGCTCGACATGATAGTATGCTATCTAGTTGCTCTTTATCTTAACATGTACTCTGATTGTCTCTATATTACATGTTGATAAATCCCTTAGGATGAGTACTTGACTACCAGGACTATGATGCAGATCATACTAGTGGAGACGGTGTAGTCGCTAAGTACATCCTTCAAATGTTCCTAGTCGTAGGTGTATCGAGACAGGGCATCGATATACAAGAGTAGACTAGCGTAAGCTTCTCGACCCATGTAGATGGGCGATGGATGATCCCATATCCATTGGTGTTTAACATCAGAGATAGAATACGGGTGCCCGGTGGAGACTGGGTATACTGGATGGACTCGCCGAGAACTCCCAGATGGTATTATACCTCACGTCAGATGGCATTTCTCTGGTGACACTGTTACAGGTTAGTCTGTAGACCCGATATCGTCATAGAGTCTTGTGTGATTCCCACTGTACTTTGATTTCCACCTTACCACGTTCAAGAGAACGTGCAAAACGGTGGCTTTTGGGTACAGTCCCGAATCACATGGAGGCAATGAGCGATAGGAAGGGTTTTGTCTCTCCCGGTATTGGGAGTTGATGTTGCGATGTATTCGATTGGCTATAACTGGAAATCCCTGGCCAGGGTTGCTGAGATTTACTGGTAAGAGTTATCAGTAGTTTCTCGAACTGTTATAGACCATATATCGACACGACTTATCGGTTACTAGGGTCTGACGTTTACCACCCCTAGACTGGATATGCGACATATCAGACGAAGAGACCGGACTGTACGGGAGTTTTACTGATTGGATTCACAGGAGAATGTACAGGCTTGCTTGTTGATCTTCTGATTGCTCAATACATGGGTAGCTGTTATGTTTAGCTGACCGCTTGCATCTTGTGGGTGTTTGATATGATCATCACCTACTGCCGGCGTATTGACGAATCTTTAGAGTCCTACACAGAGGTTTCTTGGCTCAGGCAAAACGGAGTAGGAGCACATATGTGATATGTGCGAGACCGAGAATAATACGATATGAGATACTGTATTCTATTCTCGCGATATGTGATATCGGCCGGGTATATATGATATTGCCGGGTCATCGAATCAAGTGTTGATTCGATGAACTGATACATTTTATATTAGTCGGTTATTTGGGAAATAGACGGATTATCGGATCAAGTGTTGATTCGATAATTTAATGTATAATTATATATATGATATATTATATTGCATTAACTAATATAAGCTCACTTAAAGATTCTTTTTCTCACTTGGATAATACATTGATGTATATGCGATATATGTTAATTGTATTATTTTCTTTTGTTACAAAATATATTGTATATGTGATATATAATATTTTAACATGTTAGGGTTACAAATGCAACAAGGTTGTTGAGTTTAAACTATGTTAGGGTTTGGATTAGGGTTAGCTTTTGGGTTAGCTTTTGGATGAAGCATTCATGAAGCTTCATGAAGCTTTCCTTTTGTCTTCATCTTTTGATATTTTGTATAGATATTCTTTAACCCAACCCAAACCCTTAACCTATGGTTTATTATCTACAAGGGTTAAGCCTTTCATTCTTAACCCATGGTTGCAATTGTAACCACAACAATAATTCATTATTCATCACAAAAGGATTCTTCTTCTTCTTGCCCTTGGAAAAGCTTTCTAGCTTTTGGGTTTGTGATGATTTTGAGTGAGAAATTGAAAACAAAAGAGAGCTAAATTCTTACTTTATCATCCTCATCTATTCTAGCCACTTAGATTAGGGTGTTTGCTTTACTAATACTTGATTAGTGAAGCAAGAGCTTGGTTTTGAGATTCTTCAAGGTAGATCATCTTAGTTTTTGAAGATTGGAAGCAAGGTTTCTCTTCATGGAGCCTCTCTAGAGTCCGGATACGTGATGATCGCAGCGAAGGGACCTCAACACGGAGCTTATGAAGCGAAGGAATGGACTACGAAGGTTGTAATCCCCAACTCTTAGATGTTAAAGTGTTGACATGCTTATTTGGTTTGATTCTCTAGTTAAAGTTCCTAGGTTTAGGGTTATCTTCAATAGCAAAATTTTAAAATGGCATGGATGATGCCTCCTAAAACCTTGCTGCCGTTGTAGGTAACCCAAGAAAATGTTACTGTCTCGTGCCACTTCTAACACCTTCTGTACCAATCTACCCCTTAAACCCCGAGATGTCCTGTTGTATAGTTGTATTGCATTGTCTTATATTGTAAACTGTATAGATTGTATAATTTGGTGACTTACCGAAACCATGATATCAGTAAATGGATGTAACTGTAGAATCATGGATGTAACTGGAGAATCATGTAAATAGAAGTATACCCATGGTTCGGTTCGGTCAAGTTGTATAGATTGAATATATGTATTCAGGATTCATGTTGGATTGTAGATTGTACATGAATCATATTCAAGTCAGATTATTATTGGGACTCAGTCTGAGTCAGAACAATTATAAAAGATCTACTTAAAGGTATAGCAAGTTTGTGATGTTTTAATGTCGAAATAAAACTACATTGTATTTTAGTGAAAATGTACAGTAAAAGTTACAAATTGAAATAGATTGTCATGAAACTTGTTCAACATGTTTGTTAATGTTTAATAGCCAACATGTAATGGTTTAGCATGATTGTATTTAAGAAAAAGTGAGGTTTTAGGAAGAACCGAATCGGAAATCGGATTTACTCCGATTCAGTCGGGTTTTAGAAATACGTGTTTTTAGAAAGAATAGGAAAGAGGGAAAATGGGACTTACGGTTTTAGCTTAAAGTGGAGAGGGAGAGGGAGTGGACGTAGCTTCCGGTGGGTTGTTTCTTCGACGGGATCTCTTAGAGTTGTCGCCGGAAAAATCGTCGGAGCTTCACCTTTCGCTTCTTCCAAAGTACACTAGGATTCTAGGAAATTTCTTGAGAGTTTTGTTCAAAATTTTGGAGTGAGGGGGGTGTGTGTAGGGGTAGTATTTATAGGGTAAGGCTAGGGTTAGGGTAGGTGAAAGGTTAAAATGAAAAAATGTGATAAATGTATTAAAAGTAGAGTAATTGGTGTTTTAAAGGTACACTGTTACTGGTCTGAGGATTTAAAGTACACAGGGGTGTAGGGGAACTGAAAAGACACAAGTTTGGTGTTGATGACTCGGCGTTCCGGCTGATTCCGGCCGGCGGCGGCGGCCCGAGTCGGCCGATCCGCCGGCCGAGTCGGCCGATTCCGGCCGAATCAGGTGGTCAGAGGGATCCTCGTCGCTTCATTAGTCCCATGATACAGTTAGTTTTTCATGTGTAGTGGGGGTTTTGTGAGTTATGGACGTGTAAACCCTTGGTATTCTAAAAATTCAAAATAAAACAATATTAAAAATAATATGGGGTATGGGATTTGAACTCTGGTGGCTTGGTTCAACAGTGCAAGTTCTTACCAATGAGCTACAAGCTCCTTCTTGTAATTAAAGAGTGAATTAATTACTTATATTAATCACAGTAAATGCAAATACCCCAAGTATACATTAATTTTTAAGCAAATTTTTGTATACTAAAATTGGAGTTGTTACAGTCTACCCTCCTTATAAAAATTATGTACTCGAAATTTACAAATATTATTTTAAGGACTAGTTTACAAAGAGGTGAGGATATCTTGTACGCATTTCATCTTCCCTTTCCCAAGTGGACTCTCCTGGAGAGTCTTTTCTCCGCATCACTCGGACTAAGTTAACTTCCTTGTTCCGGAGTGTTTTAACTTCCCTGTCCAGGATCTCCACAGGTTGTTGCTCACAAGATAAGTCGGGTTGTATAGTGAGCTCGGAATGATCATGAACATGATTGGGGTCACTCACATACCTTCTGAGTTGGGATATGTGGAACACATTATGCACTCTTCCAATGAAGGTGGAAGTGCTAACCGGTATGCCACTTCACCGAATCATTCGAGTATGTCGAACGGTCCAATGTATCGCGGACTTAGCTTACCCCGTCTTCCAAATCGGATCACTCCGCGGTTAAGAAATATCTTTAAGAACACGTGATCTCCTGGTTGGAACTCTAAGTGATGTCTCTTTGCATCAGCCTAGTGCTTTTGTCGATCTTGGGCTATGCGCATCTTTTCTCTGATAGTACAAACCACATCAACAGTCGCTACTATCATCTCAGGTCCAAGAAATTCCCTATCTCCGATGTCGTCCTAACTTAATGGCGATCGACACTTTCTTCCATACAATGTTGTAAAAGGTGCTATTCCTATACTTTCTTGGTCGTTGTTGTTGTACCCTGTAGGAGTCTGCGGATTGCCTCAAGCAGAACCGTTTGCTCGTTGGGTGGAGCAGGAACGACAGGTGTGATTGGCAGTAGAGGTGGAGTGTTGTTGAAGTTGGTGCTGGTGTTGTTTGGGGAATCCATAACCTTGAAAAAAAATTTAGGTTAGAACAGATTCAAAGTATATGATTTAAAGAATATGAAATTGTAAGATTCAAGGAACATGAATTATAAAGAATGTTTTAGTTGCTGGTTCTTATGTTATATTGCTTAGGTTGTTCACGCAGAACAGAACTGCATGGTAGTGTTCCATACAACTCTGACCTTCATGGGTCACCAACAAAACCTTTCACGTCCCGCTTCCCAGTATACGGGCAGAGGACGCGACGAGGCCACTACATATTTACTGTGAAGTAAATATGCTAAGCGTAACTAAGCAATGTAAATGTAAATGCACAAGAGACAAGATATAACAAACAACAACTTTATTTATTTACATTCTTTTTACAATACATGGAAAAGTAAATACATGGAATAAAGCGATGCCTAAACAGTGGCATAACAGAAAAGGAAAAGTACTGAAATAAAAGTGTACAATGAACTAAAGCTCTAAGTCTTCAATGAAGTGGTCCAAGTCATCACTAGTGGGCTCGATCTCCGGAGTGTCCAGATCACCTGACGACATTCAAAGAAGAAAGAAAGAGAATGTCATCAGCAAACAAATCGCTCGGTAAGTCCCAAAGATAAGGGAGAAATAGAATAGACAGAAAGAGAAGGTAGTTTTTAAAGTTGTATTATATTGTTATAACATTGTGTTAACACTATGTTTGTAGCTTGGTACAGAAGGATGCCAATGTTACGAGAGGAGTCTCTATATGCCAGAGACTAGAGGCAAGTGTAGTATAAGGAACCGTTTATGCCATGGTACAACAACAACTGGATTCAGGTTAGGTGTATTAAATCTTACTGTCTCGTGCCACTTCTAACACTTTCCGTACCAATCTATCCCTTAAACCCCGAGATGTCTTGTTGTATAGTTGTATTGTATTGTCTTGTATTGTAAACTGTATAGATTGTATAATTGGGTGACTTACCGAAACCATGATATCAGTAATTGGATGTAACTGTAGAATCTTGGATGTAACTGGAGAATCATGTAAATGGAAGTATATCCATAGTTCGGTTCAGTCAAGTTGAATAGATTGAAAATATGTATTCAGGATTCATGTTGAATTGTAGATTGTACTTGAATCATATTCAAGTCAGATTATTAATGGGACTCAGTCTGAGTCAAAACAATTATAAAAGAAATTGAAGTCCAGATTATTTTGATGGTATCGGTAACCGCTGCACATGGGCAGCAGGATTTGTGTCTTTTTCAAAGACGGTTACCGTGTTGATAACACCGTTGTTAAGTTGTCTACCTTAAATAGGCAAGCACTCACTTCTCTGGCTCCTTGAGGCTCAAGAGATTGGTCCCGCTTAAATCTATATTTAGTAGGGTCCTTAGGGTAATTTATAGAACTTGAGGGGGTTTTATGTAAAAATACTTTTGTATAATTTTCAAAATACACGCCAAGTATTTAATTATCGTCTTTACAGTTGTCATAGATGTAGATTTTATATTTGTAACATTTCTAGTGAGAATAACCTATTTTTCATAATACATGGTGTTTAATTGTAATATTGAACTTGTATGAATTTCATGGTATTTTAATGTAAAGTGATTCTTGTGATTTTGGAAAAGTTGAAATATTTATATTATAACAAAAATAGTTATTTTTGATATTACACACACACACACACATATATATATATATATATATATATATATATATATTTATAAAACTAAATTTTAATATATATATATATATATATTATATTTCTAGAAATCTCATTTTCTTAAGATTTTGGTATTTTAAATCTATCGAGACCGAATGCTCCTTGCGGAGGTCTGCATCTCGCACTACTAAGCCCAGGGATGTGCGATAATCCGCACTATCCCAGTCGGGTTCCCCAAATTGGGTTGTAGCGGCGCTTTGCAAAGATTTATGTAAAATACTTGATCTTTAAGAAAATGGTTTTATTAATTCATGCTATTTATTTGAAATTTTTCGTTTTCCCGTATTCTAGGTTCCCAAAAGTATCATGCTATGTTGCATATGAGTATTGTGAGGAGGTGGGTCATTACCTCGTGATCTACTTACAGATATAGCAAGTTTGTGATGTTTTAATGTCGAAATAAAACTACATTGTATTTTAGTGAAAAAGTACGGTAAAAGTTACAAATTGAAATAGATTGTCATGAAACTTGTTTAACATGTTTGTTAATGTTTAATAGTCAACATGTAATGGTTTAGCATGATTGTATTTAAGAAAAAGTGAGGTTTTAGGAAGAACCGAATCGGAAATCGGATTTACTCCGATTCCGTCGGATTTTAGAAATACGTGTTTTTAGAAAGAATACGAAAGAGGGAAAATGGGACTTACGGGTTTAGCTTAAAATAGAGAGGGAGTGGGAGTGGACGTAGCTTCCGGTGCGTCGTTTCATCGCCGGGATCTCCTAGAGTTGTCGCCGGAAAAATCGCCGAAGCTTCGCTTTTCGCTTCTTCCAAAGTAGACTAGGGTTCTAGGAAATTTCTTGAGAGTTTTATTCAGAATTTTGGAGTGAGGGGTGTGTGTGTATGGGTTGTATTTATAGGGTAAGGCTAGGATTAGGGTAGGTGAAAGGTTAAAATGAAAAAATGTGATAAATATAATAAAATGTATTAAAAGTGGAGTAATTGGTGTTTTAAAGGTGCTCTGTTACTGGTCTGAGGATTTAAAGTACAGAAGGGTGCAGGGGAGCTGAAAAGACACAAGTTTGGTGTTGATGGCTCGGCGGTCCGGCCGATTCCGGCCGGCGGAGGCGGCCCGAGTCGGCCGATCCGCCGGCCGAGTCGGCTGATTCCGGCCGAGTCGGCTGGTCGGAGGGATCCCCGTCGCTTCATTAGTCCTATGGTACAGTTAGTTTCTCATGTGTAGTGGGGTTTTTGTGAGTTATGCACGTGTAAACCCTTGGTATTCTAAAAATTCAAAATAAAATAATATTAAAAATAATGTGGGGGTATGGGATTTGAACTCTGGTGGCTTGGTTCAGCAGTGCAAGGTCTTACCAATGAGCTACAACCTCCTTCTTGTATTTAAAGAGTGAATTAATTACTTATAGTAATCACAGTAAATGCAAATACCCCATGTATACATTAATTTTTAAGCAAATTTTTGTACACTAAAATTGGAGTTGTTACATTAGGTTTCTTTTATTTCATCAATCTCATTAATGAAGTCCCATTTATTATGCTTCCCAAGCATCACATATGAAGCGAAAGCAGCAATATAATATATATATATATATATATATATATAATATAAGCATTCGTCTCAGAATATAATCAATGATCACATCACAGAATATCGCAGCAGAATAAAACATATGAAATATTGGATAAACTAGGATTTCGGGGTTTTAAACTAAGCATGTAGAAAACACGAATTCCGTGGTCGTGATGAATAGCCAATCCCACACCCCTAGACCCCTACGAGAGCGGCAAGCAACCCTACCAATTCTAGAGTTAGGAGACCCGGTCTCGACTCCTCGAGATGGTCTCCCACTGGACCCTAGAACCCGGTTACTTGTGCTCCCCGCCTTGGGTCTATCCTAATGCAGAAAAGTAAATAATATACAATTGTGACATCATCCTCAACTCGGAAGTGCCCCAATAAAAGAATATTACATACAATGAATTTTACATGAATGAAAATAAAAACTCTCATCTCACATAAAACCCCCGGCTATTCAATCACAACGATCCAATATAACATATCCCAGCAACACATAACATCACATGTCATCAACGTAAGTAAATATGTGTATCCCAATTGTCGTTGACGTATAGCAACGAAACCGGCGATACACCATATATTACACTTACGGTCGCAGAAAAGAAAGTGAAAAACTACAACTGTTGGAATCCGCAACCACCTTAGACATCATAAACCTGAAATATCACATAATTTGGATTTCATGCCTAACCAAATGAATTCCTTAGACATCACATGCCTAACAATTATAAACCTCGCATTTTAGTCTCGATATTCAAAACACCTTTTAATATCTAGTCGGGTAATTCAACAAGATTCCAGACAACCTCACTGAATGCTCGTCAGAAACTCGTCAGATGGCTGCACCCCCGATACCGTCAACGAAGTGCACTAAGGCGGAACACCGCTGCCGCGAGAACCCGAACGGATGCTTTTGGCGACGGGGTTATCTTACAGTCACTTGGTCGGGGCTATGGGGTGTGGCTAACTAATAAGGTTAACCGGCATGTATCCGCGTACGCTACGTGATTGCGACGGACTTTTGATCACATCAAAATCCCGTGGAAACCGATCAAACGAGAATAAATTGCTAGATTTATAACATTCAAATTAGTTATCTCATAACTACTTGTGGATTCCAAATATTGTATCCTATCACATGATACCCGGACGAATGTTAAACTTTTCGATCGATTCATCAAAGTCCCATAATTTCCCGACAGCTTAACACTTGAGCGCAGTTAAATAATACCCAGAATATGCCACAGTTCCTATGCACCAGCCGTACAAGGGTAAACCCAAGCCTCACTCATGTCGCCACGGAACTGCGGCAAACCTTAGGGTATGATCGCGGTTCCGCGATCCAAAAATTCGAGTTATGGTTTCATTCTTCTAGATGGTTCATAGAATTACTTGCATATTTTTCTGAATACATTAAACTTGAAAAAATGGGTTTTTGACATTCGATCGAACTTTTTAACTTCACCTAGACAATATGTGAATAACCCGAAATATTGTTAAAACTACGAATACGAAACACTCCGAATTGCTTATAGTGTAAGTTCACATCACATGCAAAATTACCAAAAGCAAACAACACCTGAAATATCAAAACCAAGTCACTGAAACACACAAAAAAATTCAGGGGGTGAGCTCGGATTTTGGCCGAGATGTGGGGGGTAGTGGCCGGCCAAAAATTCTTCATTTTTCCTGAAATTTTCATGGTGTTCTTGATATATCTCATACATCATTCTGTACTTGTTTAAAAAAAATTTTGAACAACTTTTAAAATCGACAGAAACTTCATTTTTCCGTTTCAAGTTTCGGAGTATTTCGGTTTCGTAATCTTAACAAAATCCGTTTAAATTTCTAGCATGGATCCGATACCACTGCAGGGTTGCCTATCATGGCAGCAAGGTTTCAGGAGGCATCGTCCATGCCAAATTAAAATTTTGCCGTTCTAGCTAACCTTAACCCTAGAATCGTATACTAGAAATCCGACGGAATAATATACAAACACTTTGTAACTAAAAGTGAACAAGGAATACAACTTTTGTAGACTGGTCCTTCACTTCATTAGCTCCGTGTAGTAGTCCCTTCGCTGCGATCATGAAGTCCCGGACTCTAGAGAGGCTTCCTTGAAGAAACGAACATGCTTGCTTCGAAGTCTTCGAGGCTGAAGATGATCTACGTCGAGGAGACACTAACCCAAGCTATCTCTTCACTAATTACGGAATTAGTGAAGCAAACACCCCATACAAAATGGCAAGTACTAGAGGATGATGAAGTAGGAATTTTGCCCACTTTAGATTTCATATTCTCACAATCATTCATCACCATTGAAAAAGTTAGAAAGCTTTTGTGAAGAAAAAGAAGAAGAACAAGTGATGAAATGAATTATTGTATGAGGTTAGAAATGTAACCATGGGTTAAGCATGGCATGCTTAACCCTTGTAGAGAATAAACCATGGGCTAGGGTTAGGGTTAGATTAATAAAATATCTTAGAAATATCTACAATGGCGGACTAAGTAAACAAGAGCATAATATCTTTGCATAATCCACTCATTTTAGATTTATCCAAAATAAAATATAAACCCTAAACTAAACCCAAGCATGGTATAATCTCAAAAAACCCTAGATGCATTTGTAACCTAACATGTTACAATTATACATATCTCATATATACAATTTTGTAACAAAAGAAAATAATACAATTAACATATATCACATATATATTAATGTATCATCAAGTGAGAAAAAGAATCATTTAAATGAGCTTATATTAGTTAATGTAATGTAATATATCACATGTATAATTATACATTAAATTATTAAATCAACTTTTGATTTAATAATCCGGCTATTTTACATATGACCGACTAATATCAAATGCAACAACTTATCGAATCAACACTTGATTCGATAACCCGACTATATCGCATATAACCGACCAATGTCACAAATCGCGAGAATAGAATACGGTATCTCATATCGTATCAATCTCGGTCCCGTACATATCACATATGTGCTCCTACTCCGTTTCGCTTGAGCCAGGAAATCTCTGTGTATGACTTTAAAGACTCGTTAATACGCCGGCAGTAGGTGATGATCATATCGAACACCCACAAGCCGCAAGCGGTCTGCTAAACATAACGTCCACCCGGGTATTGAGCGATCAGAAGATCAACAAGTAAGGCTGCTCATACTCCTGCGAATCCAATCAGTAACACTACCGTACAGTCCGGTCTCTTCGTTTGATATATCGCGTATCCCGTCTAGGGGTGGTAAATGTCAGACCCCAGTAACTCGATAAGTCGTGTCGATATGAGGCTTATAACAGGTCTAGAAACTACTGATAACACTTACCAGTATATCTCTAAAGCAGCCCTGGCCAGAGACTTCCTGTTATAGCCAATCGAGCACAGCGCAACATCAACCCCCAATACCGGGAGGGACGAAACCCCTCCTATCGCTCATTGCCTCCATGTGACTCGGGACTGTACCCAAAAGCCACCATTTTGCACGTTCTCTTGAACATGGTAAGGTGGAAATCAAAGCACAGTGGGAATCACACAAGACACTATGACGATCTCGGGTCTACAGACTAACCTGTACCAGTGTCACCAGAGAACTGCCATCTGACGTTAGGTATAATACCATCTGGGAGTTCTCGGCGAGTCCGTCCAGTGTACCCAGTCTCCACTGAGCACCCATATACTGTCTCTGATGTCAAACACCAATGGATTTGGGATCATCCATCGCCCATCTAGATGGGTCGAGAAGCTATGCGCTAGTCTACTCTGGTATATCGATGCCCTGTCTCGATACACTCACGACTAGGAACATTTGAAGGATGTACATAGCGACTACTCTGTCCCCACTAGTATAATCTGCATCATAATCCTGGTAGTCAAGTACTCATCCTAAAGGCTTTATCAACATGTAACATAGAGACAATCAGTGTACATGTTCAGATAAAGTGCAACCAGATAGCATACTATCATGTCGAGCAAGAAAGTCCTCCCTATATATGTCCAAGCATCTACTACAATATACATCGTATGTACAGTAATGGCCTCTAGGGCATACATATAACTAACAGCTGTATCGGGGAGGAGCGATCGCACCCTATTAGATAAGGTTCGCTCTATGATGAGTACTACTGAGTTGCCTATTTCCTTTTTGGGAATTATGCACTTTAGAAGTTGCATACCTATTGAATAAGGTTCCAACCAAATCAGGTGTTGTTGGATATATGTATGCCCCAGAGGCCATTATACTATAGTGGGTGTATTTATACATGTATGTATATTCAGTGTACATTCTTGCTCGACATGATGGTATGCTATCTGGTTCTTCTTTATCTGACATGTTAACTTGATCATGCTTTTATTCATTTACACATGTTGATAAAGCCCTGATGATATTTGCTTGACTACTGTGATTATGATGGAGATCATACTAGTGGGACGTCTGTAGTTTATAAGCATATCCTGAAATGTCTCTAGTCGTAGGTGTATCGAGATGGGGCATCGATATACCAGAGTAGACTAGCGTATATGATACTAGACCCATATGATGGGCGATGGATGTTCCCACATCCATTAATGTTTGACATCGAGATCGTATACGGGTGCTCAGTGGTGACTGGGTACACTGGACAGACTCTCCGAGAACTCATATATGGTATTTTATCTATCGTCGGATAGCAGTTCTCAGGTGACACTGGTACAGGTTAGTCTGTAGACCTGAGATCGTCATAGAGTTTTGTGTGTTCTCCTACTGTACTTTGATTACCACCCTACCACGGCTCTACTGAGTCGTGAAAACAGATGGCTTTTGGGTACAGTCCCGAGACACACGAAGATGATGAGCGATAGGAGGGGTTTCGTCTCTCCCGGTATTGGGAGTTGATGTTGTGCTGTGCACGATTGGCTATATCAGTTGGTCCCTGGCCAGGGCTGTTGGGATTTGCTGATAAGTGTTATCAGTAGTTTCTCGATCTGTAATAGACCATTCATCAGCATGACTTATTGAGTTATTGTGGTCGACGTTAACATCCCTAAACTCAGTATGCAGCATATCTGACGAAGAGACCGGACTGTGCGGTAGTGTTGCCGGTTGGCTCGACTGGAGTTGTGACAGGTTCGCTTGTTTTCTTCTGATCGCTCAATACCCGGGTGGCCGTTACATTTAGATGACCTCTTGCGGCTTGGGGGTGCTTGATATGATCATTACCCAGTGTCGGCGTATTGACGAGTCTTAGAGTCCCACAATGGAGTTACCTAGTCCAGGCGAAACGATGTGGTGTGCATATGTGATATGCGCGGGGACCCGATTAAATGCGCGTATGTGATACCGTATATTAATCGGGCGGTTTTCTATTGGTCGGGTCATATGAGATATGACTGGTTTGCTAAATCAAGTGTTTATTTAATATTGACCATTTGCATTTTCACTTTAAACCCTTTTGTCTTTTGGTGTATACATGCATGTATGCACATGTTTACATTGATGCACATTTTGTAGGGTTTCCTTATCACCTCATATAGGATTTGGAAGAATCACACATGCCACAATTTAAATTTTAAGAGGTGCTAAGCAAACTTAACTAGGAATCGAACTAGAAATATAGGGTAACAACTAATAGTATCACATACAAAAGTTAATCTATCACTAAGTGGAGAGACTACAACCTTTGTAGACCTCCTTGAGTGACTCCTTGGATCTCCTAGAGTTTGGAACGGCTCGCTTGAACACTTCCGAGTCCACGACGATCCACCCGAAGTCCCTTTGCCTAAAGCTCCTTGCTTCACTTGATCAATGAGGAAGTGATGCAAACACTCTAAACTAATAGGCTAAACTAGTATAGAATGATTGTGTGGTTTGTTATCTCACTTAAAAACCCTTTCTTTTTCTTATCCTCACACTCAAAGAAACTCAAGAGAGCTTGAAGAAGGAGGAAGATGAAGATGGCAAAGCATTTTTTTAAGATAATGATAATTGTTATGTTTTAAAATAAAAACAAAAGAATATATATGTGAGACACTCTCACATCCAACCATGGTTAAAATAAATATCTAGATATTTTGTGATGAGTTAAAAGAACAAAGAAAATTAATCTAGGGTTAGTCAAAGGTCAACTCAAGAAGAGTGTGGAAACTATGAGTCATTTGGAAATAACGAGTCATTAGTTAATTTCCTTTTCCTTTTATCTCAAAATAAAAAACCACATATTAATTTTAACCATGTGAGTCTTGCATTGCCATCAACCATGTATCATCAACCATGATACACTTGTATGTATGTATGTGTTAATACACATCATCATGTGTATGTATATACATATATGCATACATCCATAAAGAAAAGGTTTAATAAAAGTGAGCTAAAAGTCATTATTAAATCAACATTTGATTTAATAAACCGGTCATATCACATACGACCCGACCAATAGTAAATGCCCGATTAACATAGGGTATCTCATACACACATTTAATCGAGCTCCCACGCATATCTTATATGCACACCACATCGTTTTTCCTGAGCCAGGAAACTTCTGTGTGGGACTCTAAGACTCGTCAATACGCTGGCAGTAGGTGATGATCACATCAAACACCTTCAAGCCGCAAGCGGTCAGCTAAACGTAACGGCCACCGGGGTATTGAGCGATCAGAAGAAGAACTAGTGAACCTGTCAAAACTCCATCAAGCAAACTGGCAACACTTACCGTACAGTCCAATCTCTTCGTCAAATATGCTGCATATCGAGTCTAGGGATGGAATCGTCGACCCTAATAACTCAATAAGTCATGCCGGTATATGGTCTACAACAGATCGAGAAACTACTGATAACACTTATCAGTAATATCTCAGCAGCCCTGGCCAGGAACTTCCTGTTATAGGCAATCGTGCACAGCGCAACATCAACCCCCAATACCGGAAGAGACGAAACCCCTCCTATTGCTCATTGCCTCTATGTGCCTCGGGACTGTACCCAAAATCCACCCGTTTGTACGCCTCAGTAGAGCCGTAGTAGGGTGGTGATCAAAGTACAGTGGGAGGACACACAAGTCTCTATGGCGATCTCGGGTCTACAGACTAACCTGTACCAGTGTTACCTGAGAACTGCTATCCGACGTATGATATAATACCACAGAGGAGTTCTCGGTGAGTCCGTTCGGTGTACCTCACTGAGCACCCGTATACAATCTTTGGTGTCACCACACCAGATGGATATAGGATCATCTATCGCCCATCATATGGAACAAGAATGGTATACGCTAGTCTACTCTGGAATATCGATGCCCTGTCTCGATATACCCATGACTAAGAACATTTCAAGGATATGCTTATAAACTACAGGTGTCCCACTAGTATGATCCACATCATAATCCCAGTAGTCAAGCCAATATCCTAAGGGCTTTATCAACATGTTTCAAATGAGTAAAAGCATGATCAAGTGAACATATGATAAAGAGCAATCAGATAGCATACTATCATGTCGAGTAAGACTGTCCTCTGAATACACACACACACACACACACACACACATCAATACATACACTATCAACTAATGGACTCTAGGGCATACATATATCCAACAATCTCCCACTTGCACTAAGGCCAATTATTGGCTTATCTCATACCCAACATCTCAAAAAGTCGCTCATGCTGCGGCTGAGGGAGGACCTTGGTAAATGGATCCGCAGTGTTGTCCTTTGTGTCTACTCTCTTAATCTCGATCTCGTGGCGATCAACTATCTCCCGGATCACATGATATCGCCTCAAGATGTGTCTGGACTTCTGATAGGACCAGGGCTCTTTGGCCAACGCCATAGCCCATTATTGTCACAATACAAAGGTATTGGATCAATAATGGTTGGAACTACTCCTAGCTCCGAGATGAACTTCCTCATCAAGACAGCTTCCTTGGCAGCATCATTTGCAGCAATATACTCAGCTTCCATCGTTGAATCTGCAACGGTATCCTGCTTGGAACTCTTCCAACTTACCGTCCCTCCATTGAGGGTAAATGTAAACCCTGAGATAGACTTGTTGTCATCCTTGTCACTCTGGAAGCTCGAATCGGTAAAGGCCTCCATTTGGAGATCCCCATTACCATACACCAAGAACAATTCTTTAGTCCTTCGCAAGTACTTAAGAATATTCTTCACAGCAGTCCAGTAATTCTCCCCTGGGTTTGACTGATACCTGCTTATTACACTGAGTGCATAAGCTACATCAGGGCATGTACACAACATCGCATACATTATCGATCCTACGGCCGAAGCATAGGGAATAATGCTCATGTGAGCTCTCTCTTCATCAGACTTTGGGCAATCGTCCTTGGAGACAGCGACTCCGTGGAAAGCGGGTAAGGCACCCTGCTTAGAGTCTTCCATACTAAACCTCTTTAGGATGGTGTTGATGTACTTGGTTTGGGACAATCCTAATAACTATTTGGATCTATCCCTATATATCCGTATGCCCAATATGTATGTGGCATCACCGAGGTCCTTCATGGAGAACCTTTGTGATAAGAATGATTTGACCGACTGTAGCATAGGAATGTCATTTCCTATCAGAAGTATGTCATCCACGTATAATACGAGGAATGCGACAGTTCTCCCTACAGTCTTCTTATAAACACAAGGTTCATCTGGATTTTTGATGAAATCAAACTCTTTGATAACATCATCAAAACAGATGTTCTAACTCCGTGATGCCTTCTTTAATCCATAAATGGATTTAAGCAATTTACATGCTTTACCACTGCTCCCACTGTCAATGAAGCCCTCTGGCTGATCCATATAAACGCATTCATCTAAATCGCCATTTAGAAATGCAGTTTTAACATCCATCTACCAGATTTCATAGTCATAGTGAGCAGCAATAGCAAGTAGGATTCGAATGGATTTAAGCATAGCTACCGGAGAGAATGTCTCGTCATAGTCCAAACCTGGTCTTTGACGAAAGCCTTTCGCTACCAACCTTGCCTTAAGGTCTCTACCTGTCCATCTATACCGATCTTTCTTTTAAAGATCCATTTGCAGCCTACAGGTTTTATCCCGGAGGGTACAATCTCCAAAGTCTATACTTTGTTGGTGTACATGGACTCCATTTCGGATCTCATGGTATCCAGCCACTTCACAGAGTCACCACTCATGATAGCTTGCTGAAAACTGGCAGGGTCATCATCATCTATGATGCAATCTTCTCTATCACCATCAATGAGAAAACCGTAGTATCTCTCCGGTGGGCAAGAAGTCCTGCCAGATCTTCGGAGTGGCTGAGGTTCATTAGATGCTGTTGCAACATCAGGTTCAGCCAAGTCGTCATCTGTAACTTGTATCTCTAGAACCTCTTCTAGATCTACCACATTGCCATCAGAATCATTTGAAAAAATCTCATTTTCTAAAAATGTGGTATACTGAGAAACAAATACTTTTTGTTCTTCTTTGTGGTAGGAAAGATACCCAAACGAATGTTGTGGATATCCCAGAAATATACATTTGACCAATCGTGTCTCGAGTTTGTCTGGATTCTGCTTTTTGACAAAAGCCGGACAACCCCAAATCTTAACTCGTTTAAGAGATGGTCTCTTCCCATGCCATATCTCATATGGAGTGGTAGACATGGTCTTGGTTGGAACTTTGTTTAACAGAAAACCTGCAGTCTCCAATGCATGCCCCCAAAAACAGAGGGGTAACTCAGAATCACTCATAGTAGATTGTACCATATCTAATAGGGTACAATTCCACCGTTCTGACACACCGTTGTGCTGCGGTGTGTAAGGGGGAGTGAGCTGAGAGTGAATCCCATTCTCTTTTAGGAAGTCCAAGAACTCAGTACTTAAGTACTCTCTACCTCGATCTGATCGAAGTATCTTGATTCTCATTCATGTTTGGTTTTCTACTTCAAGTTTGTACTCCTTGAATTTCTCGAAAGCTTCAGACTTATGTTTTATCAAAAACACATGACCGAATCTTGAGAAATCATCAGTACAAGTTATGAAGTAAGAAAAACCGCCTCTTGCATGTGTAGACATTGGCCCATATACATCACTTTGTATGAGGCCTAGGAGCTCAGTAGCTCTTTCTCTGTGTCCAGTAAACGGAGTTTTGGTCATTTTACCTTTGATACAAGACTGGAAAGTTGCATAAGATTTATACTCAAAAGAATATAAATATCCATCTTTATGAAGCTTGTTTAGTCTTGTTTCATTAATATAACCAAGTCTACAATGCCAAAGAAAAGCTTCATTTATATCTGAAAATTTTCTTTTACTTGTGTGTTAAATGTTGAAAACTGTGTGTTGATTAAGGACGTATATCCCGTTATTAAGTGTACCACAACCAATCAACTCTTGATTAAGTCTATGTTCATAACATTGTGTTGCACAGCAAAATGATATCCTTCATTGTCTAACAAAGAAACGGATATAATATTACAAAGCATACTTGGCAAAAAATAACATGGGTTCAAAACTAATATACAACCCGACAGCAACCCTAGGTGATACTCTCCCACTGAAACTGTATTTACATTCGAACCATTTCCAACCTGGAGAGTATGATCACCTGTCTTCAAAACTCTGCTATTTCTCAACGCCTGCACAGAATTTCAAATATGAGAACCTGAACCGGTATCTAATACCCAGGAAGCAGAGTTAATAGAAATACAGTTTTCAATTACGAACACACCTGAAGCTGAAGCATCACCATGCTTCTTTTTGAGTTCAAGTTACTCGGTACAGTTCCGCTTCCAGTGTTCCGTTTTCTTGCTCATATATGGAAACATTCTCCTTTCCCCGATTCCCCAACCTTGGACTTGTCTTTCCCCTTAACCTTTTTGACTCCACCCTTAGGTTTGGTGGGTTTCTTCTTCATCCTTCCCTTGGCCTTAGCCTTCGGGAGAGAGGAAGAATATGGCCCAACACTCAAAATGGGAGTCTTCACTGACTTCAGCATGCTCTCTGCACTCCTTAACATATTAAGGAGTTCAGGTAGATCCTTCTCCATGTTCTGCATGTTGAATTTAACTATAAATTGAGCAAAGGTGGAGGGGAGAGACTGCAGAATAATATCCGTATATTGCTCATTGTCTATTGTCCACCCAAGGTCCTCAAGCTCTTCTATGAGAGCTATCATCTTCAGAACATGGTCTCCTACTGGTGTGCCAGGGGCCATTCGCATCTGATACAGCTTTCTGGATGCTTCATATCGTAATACGCGAGATTGCTCTCCATACAACTCTTTTGTATGGAGGAATATGGCTTGGACGTCCATATTCTCGTGCTGCTTCTGATGTGTGTTATCCATCGATGCAAGCGCGAGGCATTTGGCCGTGGCACGGTCAGTGTCCTATGTCTTGCGGATTTCCTTATCCGCAACTGTAGATTTAGGACCTGGGATGGGCGGGGTTGGAGCCGTGAGGACATATGATACCTTATCATAAGTCAAGGCAATGTTGAGATTCCTCAGCCATTCTTTATAATTGGTCCCACTCAGTTTATTTTTATCTAGTAGAAGCTTGAGTCCTGTCATTGATGTCTGCCATTAAGAGAGAGAAAATAATACTCTCAGCGAAAGCTCTTGCAAAGATCAGATTGATTATTATCTTGTCTAATCTATGTCTCCCACTGTTTTTATCAAATTTTCTTTAAAACCTTTTAAAAGAAAACCAGCCCGGATTAATTACATTCTACAACTTCGCTAACTGTTCAGCCAGGCCAGTGCCGGTACTTTGAGGGAGGTTCCCCGTGCTTTCGGATGGACCTAATTAAAATAAACCTCGTTTTCCCAGAGGCGTAGCCCCGTTTGACACCTTTCTAGACACCTAATGGGTTAGCTAATTGTAAAGTGCAAAACTCTCCCGGGAGCAACTCTTGCTCATAGTGGGATCGGGATCCTACTATCATATAGAAGGTATGCAATCTCATTGCAAATTTCAACTCTTGAAATTCCCGATATTATTTTTACCCCTGGCACTCATGACCTTAACTATAGTCAACATATCATAAGTACTAGTCAAGTTCTTCCCGTCATTTCGTGATTAACTAAACCCACCCATATGACCCTTAACTAAAGTCAACATAATCATATGAATGTCCTAACTAATCTGCATTATATGCAGTGCAGGAAGACATCACTTAGCTACCGTACACTGCGCCTTAACTAAAGTCAAAATACGCAGCACGAATATTAAGTACTCTACTTCCTAAAATGACGGAGGGCTGCGGATAGTTTTTAAGAAAACTTTGAACTTGATATCGTTGTAGAATCCAATGAGTTTAAAAGGAGTGCTAAAGCTCCGCACTTTGAAAACTTGCTTTTCCATAAAAGGCCGAGTGTGTTTCAAATCCGATTCTACAACATATTTTTAGGTTCATTTTTCTTTACATTAATCCCATTAATGTAGTCCCACCATTTAAATCCTAAAGCCATCACAGAAAGAAACGAAAAATATAACGTATGCTTATGCCATTCGCATTCGTCACGGTGTCCCGTTATGCACCGTTAGGTTACTTAACTAACGGCATACCGGGACGGGGCTAGCGCGAGTGCAAAAGATAAGCAACGTCTATTATATATCATATATATAATATTCCATTCGTCTCAGATATATTAAAAGATCTCATCACAGAATATAAGCAGCAGAAGCATATATAATATAGGATATCTAGGAGGTCCGTATTTTATATTTAGCCATCAATAGAAAATATGGATTCCACGGTCGCGATAAATAGTCAAGCGCACACCCCTAGACCCCTACGATAGTGGCAAGTGACCCTACCAATTCTGGAGTTTAGGAGACCCGATCTCGATTCCTCGAGATGGCCTCCCACTGAACCCTAGAACCCGGTCACTTGTGTCCCCCTTCTTGGGTCTATCCTAATGCGGAAAAGTAAATAATATACAACAATGGTGACATCATCCTCAACCTGGAAATGGCCCCAAATAAATGAATATTACATACAATTGAATTTTACATGAATGAAAAGAAAACTCTCATCTCACATAAAACCCCCGGCTATTCAATTACGACAATCCGGCACATTTCATATCTCAGCTACACATAATATCACATATCATCAACGTAAGTAAGTATGCGTACCCTGATTGTCGTTGATGTATAGCAACGAAACCAGCGATACACCACATACTACACTTACGGTCACAAAGAAATAAAAAGAAAAACGACAACAAGTGGAATCGTAATTGCCCTTAGACAACCCAAACCCGGAATATCATATATCCAAGATTTCATGCCTAATAATTTAAAGCTCGCATTTAGGTCTCACCAATGAAAACACCTTTTCAAACTAAGTCGGATAATTCAACAAGATTTCCGATTACTCCCGAGACCGAAATGCTAGATTTACACGCAACAAACAAATTTGTAGATTCCAATTATTGTATCACATTCATATAAACTAGGCGCAGTTAAAACATTCGATCCAATGATTGATCACCCAAAGACTTCTCAGAAAGCTCAACACTTGAGCAGTTTTAAAATTTACCAGAGACTGCTGCAAGTACATACGGGCCAACACAAGAAGGCACAGTCCAAGCCTCACCAACAGCGCCGCGGAACCGCCGCAAAATGACCATTTTGGCCGCGGTTCCGCGGTCGTATATTCGAGTTAGGGCTTCGTTCTTCCTATGGGCCCATAAAATACCCTGCACGATTTTTTGAGTATTTTTAATGTGAAAATATCCACCTTTTTCAAAAATTTCCAGCGAGCACCCTTCGGGCGTCGTTTTTCGTTCGTTCGAGATTTTTAACGTCGTCTAGGTTACTCTTGTTAGTTATATGTATGCCCTAGAGGCCATTACTGTACATACGATGTATATTGTAATGGATGCTTGGACATATGTAGGGAGGACTTTCTTGCTCGACATGATAGTATGCTATCTGGTTGTACTTTATCTTAACATGTACTCTGATTGTCTCTATATTACATGTTGATAAAGCTCTTAGGATACGTACTCGACTACAGGGACTATGATGAGATCATACTAGTGGGGCCACGGTAGTCGAGGAGTACATCCTATAACTGTTCCTAGTCGAGGGCGTATCGAGACAGGGCATCGATACACCAGAGTAGACTAGCGTATACCCATCTTGACCCATATGATGGGCGACGGATGATCCCATATCCATCGGTGTTTGACATCAAGGATGGTGCACGGGTGCTCAGTGGAGACTTGGTATACTGGATGGACTCGCCGAGAACTCCCAGATGGTATTATACCTCACGTTAGATGGCAGTTCTCCGGTGACACTGGTACAGAGTAGTCTGTTGACCCGAGATCGTCATAGAGTCTTGTGTGATTCCCACTGTGCTTTGATTTCCATCATACCATGTCTAAGTGGGCGTGCAAAAGTTGGCTTTTGGGTACAGTCCCGAATCACATGGAGACAATGAGCGATAGGAGGGGATTCGTCTCTCCCGGTATAGGGAGTTGATATTGTGCGGTGTTCGATTAGCTATAACCGGAAATCCCTGGCCAGGGTTGCTGAGATTTACTGGTAAGTGTTATCAGTAGTTTCTCGAACTGTTATAGACCTCATATCGACACGACTTATCGAGCTACTGGGGTCTGACGTTTACCACCCCTAGGCGAGATATGCGACATATCAGACGACGAGACCGGACTGTACGGGAGTGTTACTGTTTGGATTCACAGGAGAATGTACAGGCTTGCTTGTTGATCTTCTGAGCGCTCAATACCTAGGTAGCTGTTACGTTTAGCTGACCGCTTGCAGCTTGTGGGTGTTTGATATGATCATCACCTACTGCCGGCGTATTGACGATTCTTTCGAGTCCTACACAGAGGTTTCTTGGCTCAGGCAAAACGGAGTAGGGGCACGTATGTGATATGTGCGGGACCGAGGATAATGCGATATGAGATACCGTATTCTATTCTCACGATATTTGATATCAGCTGGGTCATCGGATCAAGTGTTGATTCGATGAATCGGTACAGATAAATATTAGTCGGTTATATGCGATATAGCCGGATTGTCGGATCAAGTGTTGATTCGATAATTTAATGTATAATAATATATATGATATATTAAATTACATTAACTAATATTTGCTCACTAAAAGATTTTTTTTCTCACTCGGGTAATACATTGATAAATATGCGATATATGTTAAATGTATTATTTTATTTTGTTACAATAAATATTGTATATGTGATATATAATATTGTAACATGTTATAATTCTTAATGCAACATGTTTAGAGGAGTTTAAACAAGATTAGGGTTTGATTTGGGTTAATGATTTCTAGATGTTTCTAAATGGTTTTACTTTGTCTTTGTTAAGATATTATGATAGATATTTCTTTGTGACTCACCCTTTAACCCAACCCAAACCCTAACCCTAGTAAACTCTCTACATTGGTTACTACAACTATGGTTGCATAAATGATTATGATAACCTTTTATTATTCATCACAAATGATAATTTATCCTTCTTCTTCATCTTCTTCCTTCTTCTTTCTTCATGGAAAAAGCTCACTAGCTTTTTTCAAGTGATGAATAAATGTGAGAAAAAGATAAATAAAGAGAGCAAAAATCCTACTTCATCATCCTCATCTTCCCTTGCCCTTTAGATGAGAGTGTTCACTCAATTTTAGTGAGTGTAAGCTTGTGTTAACGAAACTTCAAGGTAGATCATCTTTGTATCGAAGATCGGAAGCAAGACTGCATCTTTCTCTTCGTGGAACTTCTCGAGAGTCCGGAACCCAATGTGTTAGTTGTATGTATGCCCTAGAGGCCAGTATTGTACAGATGATGTATATTATATTGGATGCTTGGACATATATAGAGATGACTTTCTTGCTCGACATGATAGTATGCTATCTGGTTACTCTTTATCTTAACATGTACACTAGTCTCTTTATACTTTCTTATAGTTACATGTTGGTAAAGCCCTTAGGATATGTACTTGACTACCTGGACTATGATGCAGATCATACTAGTGGGGACATGGTAGTCCATAAGTACATCCTTCAAGGTCCCTAGTCATGGGTGTATCGAGACAGGGCATCGATATACCAGAGTAGACTAGTGTATACGCTTCTCGACCCATGTGATGGGCGATGGATGATCCCATATCCATTGATGTTTGACATCAGAGATGGTATACGGGTGCTCAGTGGAGACTGGGTACACTGGACGGACTCGCCGAGAACTCCCAGATGGTATTATACCTCACGTCAGATGGCAGTTCTCAGGTGACACTTGTACATGTTAGTCTGTAGACCCGAGATCGTCATAGAGTCTTGTGTGATTCCCACTGTGCTTTGATCTCCACCTTACCACGTCTATGAGGGCCTGCAAAACGGTGGTCTTTGGGTACAGTCCCGAGTCACATGGAGGCAATGAGCGATAGGAGGGGTTTCGTCTCTCCCGATATTGGGGGTTGATGTTGCGCTATGCTCGATTGGCCGTAACAGGGAAGTCCCTGGCCAGGGCTGATCAGAGATTTGCTGGTAAGTGTTACCAGTAGTTTCTCGACCCGTTACGAGCCTCACATCGGCACGACTTATCGGGTTATTGGGGTCTGACGTTTACCACCCCTAGACTTGATATGCGACATATCAGACGAAGAGACCGGACTGTACGGTAAGTGTTACTGGTCGGATTCGCAGGAGTGTGAGCGGGCTAGCTCGTCGATCTTCTGATCGCTCAATACCCGGGTGACCGTTACGTTTAGCAGACCGCTTGCGGCTTGTGGATGCTTGATATGATCATCATCTGCTACCGGCGTATTGACGAGTCTTTAGAGTCCTACACAGAGGTTTCCTGGCTCAAGCGAAACGAAATAGGAGCGCATATGAGATATGTGCAGGACCGAGAATAATGCGTGTATGTGATACCGTATTCCATTCTCGCGAAATATGTTTCGATTGATTATATTCGATATGACCTAGTTGTCGAATCATTGATTCGATAAATCGATACATTGCAAACTAGTCGGTTATGTGCGACATGACCGGATCATTGAATCAAATGTTGATTTAATGATTTAATGTATAATTATATATATTTGATATATTACTTTGCATTAACTAGTATTGGTTCACTTTAAACGGATTTTTCTCACTTGGATTGCACATTGTATATGTGATATACTTTTGTGCACTTTTTGTATCATGTTTGATGATACTTGATCATACGGTTAAGTGAATAGAATTAAACCATGGTTAATTATGATAATTAGGGTTTTGCATATTTATTTATTCATTTATTTGGATATGTTTAATGAGAATGGTGGCTTTCTTTTGTCATTAGTTGAAGCTTCATGAAGCTTTGACTTCTTTAACCATTCTTGTCTTCTTGCTTAACCCTAATCCACTTAATTCACCATGGTTTATTCTCTACACTTAACCCTAGTTTGTGTTATGATAAGTATTGATTTTCTATTTCTTTTAAAAAAAAAAAAACTTATCATAACCATCTTCATCTTCTTCTTCTTCAAGCTTGCTACTTTAATGGCAACTTGAGATCTAGTGAGAGAAATCCAAATCTAAAGTGAACCCACCTCCTATTTCTTCATCCTCTACTTCTTGCCAAGTGGTTTTGGGTGTTTTCTTCACAAGTTTCACTACTTTGTGAAGTCGGAGCTTGAGCTTGTGCAACCTCGACGTAGATCGTCTTTGACACGAAGCCGACGACCTATTCCGCACGTTTCTCCGATGAAGCCTTCACGAGAGTCCAAGGTTCAAGATGGACAGCGAGGAGACTTCGTTGCGGAGCCGTGGAGGTGGATATCCGGATCTTCAAAGGTTGTAATTTCCGTATACTTATAGTTAAGTGTTAACTAGCTTTTCTTTTCGCCTAAAATTCTAGCAACGATCCGTAGTCTAGGGTTTCTCGGCACCAAAAATTTTGAAATGGCATGTCCGATGCCTCATGAGACCTCTTTAGGGTGCCTAGGAACCTTTCACTGGTATCAGAGCCTAGCTAGAGCCTTAGGCGAAGTCCCGACGGAGTTTGAAGTCCGAACGAACCCGAAACTATAATTCCAAGGTGCTCTCTGGAAAATTTCTGAAATTTTGGATTTTTGTCAATTAAAAATGTCCAGAAAATCATGCAGGGTCTTATATGAAATACTGTGAAATTCGAGGGCCTGATTCAACTTTTCCACCGCGGAACCGCGGCACGAGCTATGCATGCGCGGCGGTTCCGCGGCCGTACTGTCCCATTGTCTGGTTAGTTTTCCACAGTAATTCATGAATTCAGAGATTATGTTTTCTGGGTATTTTTATTGTGACTCTACAGAAGAGTATTTTGGGGTTGCTTTGGGGATTCAATTATTCGTTCGGGTTATCAAATTTCGTCTTTGTGTATTTCCGGATAATTTCCAGAATATGTTAAAAAGTTCGACCGGATATAAATACCCAATTTTTCCCCTGTCGGGAAATTTCCAAGTGTTGGATTTTTCCGTAGTTTAACGACGTTCTGAGTAGTGCAAGTAACGCGATGGACCCTCTAGAAGACAACAAACCTTAACTCGATTATGTGACCGTCTTGAACTGCCCTTTGAACCTTCGGGTTTGGGGCAGTACGGCGTGCCACATGTGAGGCGTTGGCTTGACCCTTCTACGACTGGACCGTTGGTACTGAGGCACGAACTGAATGTTGCTAGACTTATTTCATGTGTTGGACTGTATCGGGAAAACTTGGGTATTCGACTGTTCGATCGGAAAGTTTAACATTATCTGTTTATCTGGAATGTGATACAATAATTGGAATTCACAAACAGTTATGAGATAACTGGATGAATTTTATAAATTTAGCAGTTTAGTCCCATATGATATTGAAAAGAGTTTTCGATAATGAGACTAAAATGCGGGATTTATATCTGTTAGGCATGCGATGTCTAAAGGAGTTGCGGATTCCAATTGTTGTAGTTTTACACTTTCTTTTCTGTGACCGTAAGTGTAGTATGTTCATATCGCCGGTTTCGTTGCTATACGTCAACGACAATTGGGGTATGCATACTTACTTACGTTGATGACATGTGATGTTATGTGTTGCTGGATATGTTATATTGGATCGTCGTATTCGAATAGCCGGGGGGTTTTTATGTGAGATGAGTGTTTTTCATTTTCATTCATGTAAAAACTTGTATGTAATATTCTTTTATTTGGGGCACTTCCAGGTAGCGGAAGATGTCACCCTTTGTATATTATTTACTTTTCCGCATTAGGATAGACCCAAGGAGGGGAGCACAAGTAACCGGGTTCTGGGGTCCAGTGGGAGACCAACTCGAGGAGTCGAGTCCGGGTCTCCTAACCCTAGAATTGGCAGGGTTGCTTGCCGCTCTCGTAGGGGTCTAGGGGTGTGGGATTGGCTATTCATCACGACCGTGGAATCCGTGTTTTATACTGGCTCGTATTGAAAACACGGACGTCCTAGTATATCTAATATTTCATATGTTTATTCTGCTGCGATATCTGTGATGCGATTCTGTGATGGATTTAGTATATGATATATATGATATATTATATAGACGTTACTTATGTTTTACACCCGCGCTAGCCCTGCCCTGCTCTGTCGTTAGTTACCTAACCTAACGGTGCACGAGGGGACATTGAGGCGAATGCGGATGGCATAAGTGTACGTCATATCTATCTGTGATGTTTAGGTATTTAAATGATGGGACTTCATTAATGTGATTAATGAATGATAAGAAACCTAAGATGTTGTAGAATCAGATTTTAAATAAAACAGGTAGCTACAGTTCTTGCTTTGCATAGCGGTATATATGATATACCCTGCACCTTATTCGATGAGGAAAGGACCGAGATCCCTTCACCGGGAGTGACTCCATTAGCAATAAACTGGCTGATGCTACACACTCGGTTTGCTTTTGACTGCTTTTGGGTTTTTGCTTTGCTGAGCGATATATATGATATATCCCGCACCTCATTCGACGAGGAAAGGACCGAGATCCCTTCACCGGGAGTGACTCCTTTAGCAAAACTAGAAAAGCCTCAAAATCACTCCATTTCAAAACTTCATTTGATTCTACAACGATATCAAGTTCATTACGCTCATGGTTTTCAGAAAAACCTGGCGTAGCCCTCCGTCATTTCAGATAAGTACTATTTTGTATTCGTGCTGCGGTTGTTTGGCATGCGTCAAGGCGTAGTGTACGGTAGCTAACTAGTATTTATCTGCTTATGCATATGATGCAGATTGGATTAGGGTAATCGCACGGCGTTGTTTGGCATGCATCAAGGGTCGTGCGGGTGGGTTTAATTCAATCAGGAAATGACAGGTTGAACTTGACTAGCGGACTATGGGTTGTTTGGCATGCGTCAAGGTCATAGCACGCTAGGGGCAAAAGATTATCGGGAATTTCAAGTGTTGAAATTTGCAATGAGATTGCATACCTTCTATGAGATAGTTGGATCCCGATACCCACTGCGAGTAAGAGTTACTCCTGGGAGAGTTTTACACATTGCAATTAGCCGATCAAGTAGGTGTCTAGAAAGGTGTTAACGAGGTTACGCCTCTGGGAAAACGAGGTTTACATTAATTAGGTTCGTGCGAAAGCACGGGGGACCTCCCTCAAAGTACCGACACTGGCCTGGCTGAAAGATTGGCGAACTTGTAGTGTGTAATTAATCCCGGCTAGTCTTTCCTTTTAGGGTTTGGAGGAAGATTTGATAAAAAGCAGTGGGAGCCATCCTGATTAGATAAGATAATAACCAATCTGATCTTGCACGAGCATATGCTAAAGTGTTTTCTTCTCTCTCTCTCCAGGTAGCGACCATTTCATGCCCTAATGAAGATAATAATATGGATGTATTGACCGAACCCGCATGTTATACTGTGCTGGGGAACGTTGGTTCCGTTCTTTCTTATAAGAGTTATAGGAATGAACAGGAAATAGGGGAATGCCAGGATTCCTATGCCACCCGAATGAAGAAAGTACATGTTGATGCATTTTCTTCGGGTGTGTTCGTTACTGAGAACTATTTCTCCATTTGCTCTACGTCCTGGGTATTGGATACCGGGTCAGGATCCCATATATGTAATCAGTTACATGGGCTTAGGAAAGGTAGAGAACTTGGAGAAGGTGATAAAGACATTAGAGTTGGAAATGGTGCAATTGTTGCAGCTAAGACTGTCGGGGAATATCACCTTGTATTACCAACTGGTAATACATTGGTTCTGAACGAATGCTATTACATGCCGAACCTGATATGCAACATTATATCGGTTTCTTTATTAAGTAAAGAGGGATATAATTTTGTATTACAGGACAATGTTATGAACATTTTCCGTAACCAAAAGTTGGTTGGATCAGGCACGTTGTGCAATGGCATTTATGTTCTAAATCAATCAACGGTTCTGAGCATAACAAACACACACAAGAGGAAGAGTTCTGAACTCAACGAATCCTTCTTGTGGCATTGTAGACTGGGTCACATCAATGCGACACGACTAGCTAAGTTGCATAAAGATAGATATTTAAATCCGTTTGAATTTTCATCTTATGACACTTGCCAGTCATGTCTCAAAGGCAAGATGACCAAGACTCCGTTTACGGGACACGGAGAAAGAGTTACCGAACTCTTGGGACTTATACATAGTGATGTATGTGGTCCCATGTCTACACATGCCAGAGATGGTTCTTCATACTTCATTACATTCACTGACGATCTCTCTAGATTCGGGTATGTGTTCCTGATGAAACACAAATCAGAAGCTTTTGAGAAATTTAGGGAATATAAACAAGAAGTTGAGAACCAAACCGGAAAAAGTATTAAAATCCTACGATCTGATCGAGGAGGGGAATACTTGGACAATGAATTCCTGGACTTCCTAAAAGAGAATGGGATTCTCTCTCAGCTGACTCCTCCATATACACCACAGCACAATGGTGTATCTGAACGGAGAAACCGCACCCTATTAGATATGGTGCGCTCAATGATGAGTACAGCTGAGTTACCTATTTCCTTCTGGGGACATGCGCTTGAGACAGCCATGGACCTATTGAATAGAGTTCCTACCAAATCAGTGCCTACCACTCCATATGAGATATGGAAAGGGAAGAGACCACATCTTAATTATATTAAGATATGGGGTTGTCCAGCCTATGTCAAAAGACAAAATCCGGACAAACTCGAGGTAAGATCTGTCTTATGTAAGTTTGTAGGATATCCCAAAAATTCACAAGGGTATATCTTCTACCATCCCGAGGAACAAAAGGTGTTTGTTTCTCGACATGCCACTTTCTTAGAAAAAAGTTTTCTTATGAAACAGATAAGTGGCATTGAGGTAGAACTGGAAGAGGTTCCAGCGACACAGACTACAACAGAAGATTTGGTTGAACCAGAGGATTCCGTAGTTCCCGATGAACCCCAGCCACTCCGCCGATCTAGTAGGGTTCCTCGCCAACCTGAGAGATACTACGGTTTTCGCATGGACGGTGGGAGCGAGGATTGCATCATGGAGGATGATGACCCAACTAGCTTCGAGCAGGCCATCACGAGTGGGGACTCAGTGAAATGGCTGGATGCTATGCGGTCTGAGATGGATTCCATGTACACCAACAAAGTATGGACTTTGGAAGTTGCTCCTGAAGGGGTAAAACCCATTGGGAGCAAGTGGATCTTCAAGAAGAAACTTGGTGTAGATGGGAAAGTGGAGACTTTCAAAGCTAGACTTGTAGCAAAGGGTTTTCGTCAAAGACCAGGTGTGGACTATGACGAGACCTTTTCTCCAGTGGCTATGCTTAAATCCATCCGGATCATGCTTGCCATCGCTGCATATCATGATTACGAAATCTGGCAAATGGATGTTAAGACCGCCTTTCTAAACGGTGATTTAGAAGAGTGCGTGTACATGACTCAGCCAGAGGGCTTCGTAGACAGTGGGAGCAGCGGGAAGGTGTGCAAGCTGCTTAAATCCATTTATGGATTAAAGCAAGCATCGCAGAGTTGGAACATCTGCTTTGACGTCGTTATCAAAGAGTTTGATTTCGTCAAAAATCCAGATGAACCTTGTATCTACAAGAAGGTGGCAGAGAGTAAGGTTGTCTTCCTCGTATTGTACGTGGACGACATACTCTTGATAGGAAATGATATTCCTATGCTGCAATCGGTCAAGCTCTTCTTATCACAAAGATTCTCAATGAAATATCTTGGTGATGCCTCCTGCATATTGGGAATAAGGATCTATAGAGATAGATCCAAACGGATTTTGGGATTGTCCCAATCCAGGTACATTGACACCATACTAAAGAGGTTTAATACGGAAGAGTCCAAGCGTGGGAACTTGCCCACGATCTCTGGAGTCACTCTCTCCAAAGAGATGTCTTCTAAGACTGATTTGGAGAGAGCTCGCATGCAAGGGATACCCTATGCTTCGGCAGTAGGCTCTATCATGTATGCGATGCTATGTATCAGACCCGATGTAGCATACTCACTAAGTGTAGTGAGCAGGTATCAAACTGATCCTGGAGAGAGTCACTGGACAGCTGTGAAGAGTATTCTCAAGTACTTACGAAGGACTAGAGATATGTTCTTGGTGTATGGTAATGGAGAGCTCCAAGTGGAGTCCCTTACCGATTCGAGCTTCCAAAGTGATAAGGACGACTCTAAGTCGCAGTCGGGCTTTGTCTTTACCCTTTACGGAGGGGCGGTTAGCTGGAAGAGTTCCAAGCAGGAAACCGTGGCAGACTCGACGATGGAGGCTGAATACATCGCTGCCAACGATGCTGCCAAAGAGGCTGTCTGGATCAAGAAGTTCATTACTGAACTTGGAGTGGTTCCATCCATTGAGCATCCAATACCTTTGTATTGCGATAACAATGGAGCGGTGGCTTTGGCCAAGGAACCCAGGTCCCATCAGCGATCCAGGCATATTCTGAGGCGGTATCACCTGATCCGGGAGATAGTTGATCGCCGGGAGATCGAGGTCAGGAGAGTTGACACGAAGAACAACACGGCGGATCCACTCACGAAGGCCATTCCCCAGATACAGTTTGAGAGACTCTTCGGGATGCTCGGTATGCGATACTACAGCAGCTGGCCCTAGTGCAAGTGGGAGATTGTTAGTTGTATGTATGCCCTAGAGGCCAGTATTGTACAGATGATGTATATTATATTGGATGCTTGGACATATATAGAGATGACTTTCTTGCTCGATATGATAGTATGCTATCCGGTTACTCTTTATCTTAACATGTACACTAGTCTCTTTATACTGTCTTATAGTTACATGTTGGTAAAGCCCTTAGGATATGTACTTGACTACCTGGACTATGATGCAGATCATACTAGTGGGGACATGGTAGTCCATAAGTACATCCTTCAAGGTCCCTAGTCGTGGGTGTATCGAGACAGGGCATCGATATACCAGAGTAGACTAGCGTATACGCTTCTCGACCCATGTGATGGGCGATGGATGATCCCATATCCATTGATGTTTGACATCAGAGATGGTATACGGGTGCTCAGTGGAGACTGGGTACACTGGACGGACTCGCCGAGAACTCCCAGATGGTATTATACCTCACGTCAGATGGCAGTTCTCAGGTGACACTTGTACAGGTTAGTCTGTAGACCCGAGATCGTCATAGAGTCTTGTGTGATTCCCACTGTGCTTTTATCTCCACCTTACCACGTCTATGAGGACGTGCAAAACGGTGGTCTTTGGGTACAGTCCCGAGTCACATGGAGGCAATGAGCGATAGGAGGGGTTTCGTCTCTCCCGGTATTGGGGGTTGATGTTGCGCTGTGCTCGATTGGCCGTAACAGGGAAGTCCCTGGCCAGGGCTGATCAGAGATTTGCTGGTAAGTGTTACCAGTAGTTTCTCGACCCGTTACGAGCCTCACATCGGCACGACTTATCGGGTTATTGGGGTCTGACGTTTACCACCCCTAGACTTGATATGCGACATATCAGACGAAGAGACCGGACTGTACGGTAAGTTTTACTGGTCGGATTCGTAGGAGTGTGAGCGGGCTAGCTCGTCGATCTTCTGATCGCTCAATACCCAGGTGGCCGTTACGTTTAGCAGACCGCTTGCGGCTTGTGGATGCTTGATATGATCATCATCTGCTACCGGCGTATTGACGAGTCTTTAGAGTCCTACACAGAGGTTTCCTGGCTCAAGCGAAACGAAATAGGAGCGCATATGAGATATGTGCAGGAACGAGAATAATGCGTGTATGTGATACCGTATTCCATTCTCGCGAAATATGTTTCGATTGATTATATTCGATATGACCTAGTTGTCGAATCATTGATTCGATAAATCGATACATTGCAAACTAGTCGGTTATGTGCGACATGACCGGATCATTGAATCAAATGTTGATTTAATGATTTAATGTATAATTATATATATTTGATATATTACTTTGCATTAACTAGTATTGGTTCACTTTAAACGGATTTTTCTCACTTGGATTGCACATTGTATATGTGATATACTTTTGTGCACTTTTTGTATCATGTTTGATGATACTTGATCATATGGTTAAGTGAATAGAATTAAACCATAGTTAATTATGATAATTAGGGTTTTGCATATTTATTTATTCATTTATTTGTTTATTCATTTATTTGGATATGTTTAATGAGAATGGTGGCTTTCTTTTGTCATTAGTTGAAGCTTCATGAAGCTTTGACTTCTTTAACCATTCTTGTCTTCTTGCTTAACCCTAACCCACTTAATTCACCATGGTTTATTCTCTACACTTAACCCTTGTTTGTGTTATGATAAGTATTGATTTTCTATTTCTTTTTTTAAAAAAAAAAAAAACTTATCATAACCATCTTCATCTTCTTCTTCTTCAAGCTTGCTACTTTAATGGCAACTTGAGATCTAGTGAGAGAAATCCAAATCTAAAGTGAACCTACCTCCTATTTCTTCATCCTCTACGTCTTGACAAGTGGCTTTGGGTGTTTTCTTCACAAGTTTCACTACTTTGTGAAGTCGGAGCTTGAGCTTGTGCAACCTCGACGTAAATCGTCTTTGACACGAAGCCGACGACCTATTCCGCACGTTTCTCCGATGAAGCCTTCATGAGAGTCCAAGGTTCAAGATGGACAGCGAGGAGACTTAGTTGCGGAGCCGTGGAGGTGGATATCCGGATCTTCAAAGGTTGTAATTTCCGTATACTTATAGTTAAGTGTTAACTAGATTTTCTTTTCGCCTAAAATTCTAGCAACGATCCGTTGTCTAGGGTTTCTCGGCACCAAAAAATTTGAAATGGCATGTCCGATGCCTCATGAGACCTCTTTAGGGTGCCTAGGAACCTTTCACGATGATCGCAGCGAAGGGACCTCAACACGGAGCTTAAGAAGTGAAGGACCGGATCTACAAAGGTTGTAATCCTTCTCACTTAGTGTTAAAGTGTTTAGCATGTTAGTTTTCGCCTAATCTCTAGTTTAAAGATCCGGCTTCGGGTTGTTCGTCACGGCTAATTTTTAAATCGGGCATGGTTGATGCCTCATAGAACCTTGTGCACGTGCATAGCAACCCTACAGTGGTATCAGAGCCAAGCTAGAGCTTTAGACGAAGTCTAGACGAAATTTAAAGTCCGATCGAACGCCGAAACCCCCACACGGAACCCTCTCTGTACATTTTTCAAAAAGTTGATATTTTCTGAATTAAAAATGCTCAGAAACACAAACAGGAAAAACTAAGAATTACTGTGAAGTACGGACTTCTAACTCCAAAATAGGAGCGCGGAACCGCGGCTAAACCATGGGTTTTGCGGCGGTTCCGCGGCCAAAATTTGGACTTAGTCCCTGAAATTTCATGTAATTATTTTTAGGCCCTTTCTTGTTAAGTTGTTCTGGGAATATTTTAATTCCACTCAAGTGTTGAGTTTTCAAGGGTTGTATTTGGGAATCGTTGATTCGATCGGATGTTTTAACTTTGTTTAGTTGTTCCGGATAATTTTTAGAAACTGTTAAAAAGTTCGAACGGATATCAATAACTCACTTTTTCCCCAGTCGGAAAATTTTTCAAAAGTTGGATTTTTTCTCGAGTTTAAGATTGTTCTAAGTCGTGCAAGTAACGCGCTGGACCCTCTAGAAGACAACAAACCTTAACTCGATTATGTGACCATCTTGAACTGCCTTTTGAACCTTAGGGTTTGGGGCAGTACGGCGTGCCACATGTGAGGCGTTGGCTTGACCCTTCTACGGCTGGACCATTGGTACTGTGGCATGTGATGGATGTTTTTAAACTGATTTCAAGTGTTGAGATACATTGGGGAAATCTTGGGTGTTTGATGATTCGATCGGAAACTTTAACTTTGTCTATTTATCTGGAATGTGATACAATATTTGGAATCCACAAAAAGTTATGAGATAACTAATTTGAATATTATAAATCTAGCAGTTCAGTCTCAAATGATCAGTTGCCACGGAATTTTGATGTGATCAAAAGTCCGTCGCAATCACGTAATGTACGCGGATACTCGCCGGGTAAACTTAATAGACAGCTACGCCCCATAGCCCCGACCAAGTGACTGCAGGAGAACCCCGTCGCCGAAAGCATCCGTTCGGGTGCTCGCGGCAGCGGTGTTCCGCCTTAGTGCACTTCGTCGACGGCATCTGGGGTGCGGCCGTCTACTAAAGTTTGCGACGAGCATTCGATCAGGATGTCGGGAATCTTGTTGAATTGCCCGACTTGATATTGAAAAGAGTTTTCGATAATGAGACTAAAATGCGGGGTTTATAATTGTTAGGCATGAGATGTCTAAGGAATTCATTTGGTTAGGCATGCGATGTCTAAGGAGGTTGCTTATTCCAACTGTTGTAGTTTTACACTTTCTTTTCTGTGACCGTAAGCGTAGTATGTGGTGTATCGCCGGCTTCGTTGCTATACATCAACGACAATCGGGATACGCATACTTGCTTACGTTGATGATATGAGATATTATGTGTTGCTGTGATATGTTATATTGGATCGTCGCGTTTTGAATAGCCGGGGGTTTTATGTGAGATGAGAGTTTTTTCTTTTTCATTCATGTAAAATTCATTTGTATGTAATATTCTTTTATTGGGGCACTTCCAGGTAGCGGAAGATGTCACCGTTGTATATTATTTACTTTTCCGCATTAGGTAGACCCAAGGCGGGGAGCACAAGTAACCGGGTTCTAGGGTCCAGTGGGAGACCATCTCGAGGAGTCGAGACCGGGTCTCCTAACCCTAGAATTGGCTGTGTTGCTTGCCGCTCTCGTAGGGGTCTAGGGATGTGGGTTTGGCTATTCATCGCGACCATGGAATCCGTGTTTTATACAGGCTCGTATTGAAAACACGGACGTCCTAGAATATCTAATATTTCATATATGTTCTTCTGCTGCAATGTTCTGTGATGAGATCATATTACTGCCTGAGATGAATGTTTATATTATATATATGAGATATATGTTATATTGCAGATTTCGTTTCAAATGTGATGCTTGCGAAGCATAATAAAATGGGACTTCATTAATGAGATTAATGAAATAAAAGAAACCTAAGATGTTGTAGAAACTTGTTTAAAATCTGGTAGCTCTAGTTCTTTCTTTTCATAGCGGTGTTCCTTGTAGAACATCCAGCACCTTATTCGATAAGGAAAGAACCGAGATCCCTTCACCGGGAGTGACTCCTTTAGCGATAACTGGCAGATGCTACAAACTCGGTTTGTCTTTTGATTGCTTCTATAGTTTCTACTTTGCACAGTGATATATATGATATATCCCGCACCTCATTCGACGAGGAAAGGGCCGACGATCCCTTCACCGGGAGTGACCCATTTAGCAAAACTAGAAAAGCCTAAAAAACACTCCATTTAAAATCACTCGATTCTACAACGATATCAAGTTTATTACGCAAAGGGTTTTCTTAAAAACCTAGCGTAGCCCTCCGTCATTTTAGGAAGTAGAGTACTTATTATTCGTGCTGCGTATGTCGACTTTAGTTGAGGCGTAGTGTACGGTAGCTAAGTGATGTCTTCCTACACAGCATATGATGCGATTAGTTAGGACATTCATGTGATTATGTCGACCATAGTTGAGGGTCATGTAGGGTGGGTCTGATTAATCATGAAATGACGGGTAGAACTTGACTAGTACTTATGATATGTTGACCTTAGTTAAGGTCATAAGTGCTAGGGGTAAAATATTATCGGGAATTTCAAGTGTTGAAATTTGCAATGAGATTGTATACCTTCTATGAGATAGTTGGATCCCGATACTCGCTGCGAGTAAGAGTTACTCCTGGAAGAGTTTTACACATTACAATTAGCCGATCAAGTAGGTGTCTAGAAAGGTGTTAACGGGGTTACGCCCCTGGGAAAAGGAGGTTTACATTAATTAGGTTCGTGCGAAAGCTCGGGGGACCTCCCTCAAAGTACCGACACTGGCCTGGCTGAAAGATTGGCGAACTTGTAGCGTGTAATTAATCCCGGCTAGTCTTTCCTTTTAGGGTTTGAAAGAAGATTTGATTAAAACAGTGGGAGACATCCTGATTAGATATATTATAAAACCAATCTAATCTTGCAAGAGTATACGCTGAGTGTTTTCTTCTCTCTCTCTCCAGGCAGCGACCATATCACGCCTTAATCAAGATAATAATACGGATATTTTGACCGAACCCGCTTGTTATACTGAGCTGGGGAACGTTGGTCCCGCTCCAACTTATAATTGTTATAAGACAGAGCAGGAAATTAGGGAATACCATATTTCCCGTGCCGCCCAAACGAATAAAGTGCATGCTGATGCATCTTCTTCGGGTGTGTTCATTACATAGAACTGTTTCTCAGTATCCTTTACGTCCTGGGTATGAGATACCGGATCAGGATCCCGCATATGTAATCTGTTACATGGGCTACAGAAAGGTAGAGAACTGAGAACGGGTGATAAGTTTCATGAGACAGAAAACGGTGCAAGTGTTGCAGCCAAGTCTGTTGGTCACTATCACCCTGTATTACCTGAATACATTGATTCTGAACGAATGTTATTAGATACCGAACCTGATATACAACATCATATCAGTTTCTTTATTAGTAAAGAAGTGATATAATTTTGTATTGTTGGATAATGTTTTGAACATTTTCTATATCAAGAGTTGATCGGTTCAGGCACGTTATCTAAAAGCATTGACGTTCTAAATCAAACTACAGTTCTTTAGTATACGGAACACACATAAGAGGAAGAGTTCAGAAATGAACGGATCCTTCTTGAGGTATTGTAGACTAGGTCATATCAATGCGACCCGACTAGCTTAGTTGCACAAAGATGCATATTTAAATCTGTTTGAATTTACATCTTGTGAAACTTGCCGGTCATGTCACAAAGGTACGATGACCATAGCTCTGTTTATTGGAAACAGAGAAAGAGTTAGTGAACTCTTGGGATTGATACATGCTGATGTATGAAGGTCCCCTGTCTACACATGCCAAGACCGGTTCTTTGTACTTCATTACATTCTCTGATAATCTCTCAAGATTCAGACATGTGTTCCTGTTGAAACATAAGTCTGAACCTTTTGAGATATTCACAGAATATAAGTTAGAAGTAGAGAACCAAAATACGGGTATAAGTATTATGTCCTTTGATGAGATCAGGGAGGAGAATACTTGAGCACGGAATTCCGGGTCTATTCTAAAGGAGAATGAGATTCTCTCTCAGCATTACTCCTCCATATACACCATAGCACGATGGCATGTCGGGGCTGAGCAATAACACCCTATATGATATGGTGTGCTCTATGATGAGTACTACTGAGTTTCCTATTTCCTTTTGGGAGTTATGCACTTGAGAAGCTGCATACCTATTGAATAAGGGTTCGAATCAAATCAGTTGCCTACCACTTCATATGTGATATGGATAGGGAAGAGCCCATATCTTAAGTTGATTAAGATTTGGGTTGTCCGGCCTATGTTTAAAAGCAAAATCCGGACAAGCTCGAGGCAAGGTCTGTTATGTAGAACAGGAAATATTCCAGCTATACAAGCTACAGCTGATAATTTGGCAAAACCAAAGTATTCAATAGTTTCCAACGAACCTCAGCCTCTCCGCCGATCTAGTAGGGTTCCTCACCCACCTGAGAGATACTTTGGTTTCTCTATGACAGTGGGAGTGAGGATTGCATCATGAGATGATGTCCCAACTAGTTTCGAGCTGGCCATCAGGAGTGAGACTCTGTAAGAATGGCTGGATGCTTATTGATCTGAGATAGAATCCCTATACACCAATAAAGTATGGACTTTGGTTGCTTTATCTGAAGGGTTAAATCCCCATCAGGAGCGAGTATATCTTAAGAAGATTACTTGGTGTACATGGAAAAGTTGAGACTTTCAAAGCTATGCTTAAGTCTATCCAGATCCTGCTTGCCACGGCTACATACCATGACTACGATATCTGGCGGTTGGGTGTCATGACTGCTTTTCTAAATGATGTTTTAGAAAAGAGCGTCTATAAGTACACAGCCAGAGAGCTTCGTAGACAGTAGGAGCAGCGGAAACGTGTGCAAGATGTTTTATATGATAAAACAGGGATCGCGGAGTAGGAACATCTGTTTTGATGTGGTAGTCAAAGAGTTTGACTTCATCAAAATGGTAGATGAACCTTGTATATACAAAAAGGTAGTAGAGAGTATGGCGGTGATCCTCGTAGAGTACGTGGATGACATACTCTTGATAGGGAAGGAGTTTCCTATGCTACGCTCGGTCAATCTCCGCTTATCACAAGGATTCTCCATATAGGATCAAAGTGATACCTCCTAAATCCTGTGTTTTGGATCTATGAGATAGTTCTAATTGGATGTTAGGATTCTCACTAGTTGTAGTGAGATGGTATCAACAGATCCTGAGGAGAATCACTGGAAAGGTTCCAGGGTGATAAGGACGACTGAATGTCAGTCGCAGGCATTGTCTTCACCCTCAGTGGAGGGACGGTATGTTGGAAGAGTTCCAAGCTAGATACCGTGACATACTAGACGATTAAAGGCAAGATACATCGTTACTAAGGATACTACCAAAGAGGCAGTCTGGATACATATAAGTTCATGAGATGAACTTCGTTCCTACCATTTTGTGACAATGGAATTGTGGCTTTAGCCAAGGAACTACCGTCCCATCAGAAATCCAGATATAATTCTTAGGCAGTATCACCTGATCATGGAGATGGTTGATCTCCTGGGAGATCGAGGTTAGGAGAGTAGACACAGAGGACGACAGCGCGGATCCACTCACAAAGGCCTTTTTCCCAGTAGAGACTTTTATGGGATGGTTGAGTATGAGATACTTCAACCACAGCTAATTGTTGGGTATGTGATACCACAACAGATGGCCCTAGTGCAAGTGGGAGATTGTTAGTTATATGTATGCCCTAGAGGCTATTACTGTACATACGATGTATATTGTAATGGTTGCTTGGACATATGTAGGGAGGACTTTCTTGCTCGACATGATAGTATGCTATCTGGTTGTACTTTGTCTTAACATGTACTCTGATTGTCTCTATATTACATGTTGATAAAGCTCTTAGGATATGTACTCGACTACAGGGACTATGATGAGATCATACTAGTGGGGCCACGGTAGTCGAGGAGTACATCCTATAACTGTTCCTAGTCGAGGGTATATCGAGACAGGGCATCGATACATCAGAGTAGACTAGCGTATACGCATCTTGACCCATATGATGGGCGATGGATGATCCCATATCCATCGGTGTTTGACATCAAGGATGGTGTACGGGTGCCCAGTGGAGACTGGGTACACTGGACGGACTCGCCGAGAACTCCCAGATGGTATTATACCTCACGTTAGATGGCAGTTCTCCGGTGACACTGGTACAGAGTAGTCTGTTGACCCGAGATCGTCATAGAGTCTTGTGTGATTCCCACTGTGCTTTGATTTCCATCATACCACGTCCAAGTGGGCGTGCAAAAGTTGGCTTTTGGGTACAGTCCCGAATCACATGGAGACAATGAGCGATAGGAGGGGATTCGTCTCTCCCGGTATAGGGAGTTGATATTGTGCTGTGTTCGATTGGCTATAACCCAAAATCCCTGGCCAGGGTTGCTGAGATTTACTAGTAAGTGTTATCAGTAGTTTCTCGAACTGTTATAGACCTCATATCGACACGACTTATCGAGCTACTGGGGTCTGACGTTTACCACCCCTAGGCGAGATATGCGACATATCAGACGACGAGACCGGACTGTACGGGAGTGTTACTGTTTGGATTCACAGGAGAATGTACAGGCTTGCTTGTTGATCTTCTGAGCGCTCAATACCTGGGTAGCTGTTACGTTTAGCTGACCGCTTGCAGCTTGTGGGTGTTTGATATGATCATCACCTTCTGCCGGCGTATTGACGATTCTTTAGAGTCCTACATAGAGGTTTCTTGGCTCAGGAAAAACGGAGTAGGGGCACGTATGTGATATGTGCGGGACCGAGGATAATGCGATATGAGATACCGTATTCTATTCTCGCGATATTTGATATCAGCCGGGTCATCGGATCAAGTGTTGATTCGATGAATCGGTACGGATAAATATTAGTTGGTTATATGCGATATAGCCGGATTGTCGGATCAAGTGTTGATTCGATAATTTAATGTATAATAATATATATGATATATTAAATTACATTAACTAATATTTGCTCACTAAAAGATTATTTTTCTCACTCGGGTAATACATTGATAAATATGCGATATATGTTAAATGTATTATTTTATTTTGTTACAATAAATATTGTATATGTGATATATAATATTGTAACATGTTATAATTATTAATGCAACATGTTTAGAGGAGTTTAAATAAGATTAGAGTTTGATTTGGGTTAATGATTTCTAGATGGTTTTACTTTGTCTTTGTTAAGATATTATGATAGATATTTCTTTGTGACTCACCCTTTAACCCAACCCAAACCCTAACCCTAGTAAACTCTCTACATTGGTTACTACAACTATGGTTGCATAAATGATTATGATAACTTTTTATTATTCATCACAAATGATAATTCATCCTTCTTCTTCATCTTCTTCCTTCTTCTTTCTTCATGGAAAAAGCTCACTAGCTTTTTTCAAGTGATGAATAAATGTGAGAAAAAGATAAATAAAGAGAGCAAAAATCCTATTTCATCATCCTCATCTTCCCTTTCCCTTTAGATGAGAGTGTTCACTCAATTTTAGTGAGTGTAAGCTTGTGTTAACGAAACTTCAAGGTAGATCATCTTTGTATCGAAGATCGGAAGCAAGAATGCATCTTTCACTTCGTGGAACCTCTCGAGAGTCCGGAACCCGATGATCGCAGCGAAGGAACCTCAACACGGAGCTTAAGAAGTGAAGGACCAGATCTATAAAGGTTGTAATCCTTCTCACTTAGTGTTAAAGTATTTAGCATGTTAGTTTTCACCTAATCTCTAGTTTAAAGATCCGGCTTCGGGTTGTTCGGCACGGCTAATTTTTAAATCGGGCATGGTTGATGCCTCGTAGAACCTTGTGCGCGTGCATAGCAACCCTACAACTCTAAAGCTCTAGCTTGGCTCTGATACCGCTGTAGGGTTTCCTTATCACCTCATATAGGGTTTGGAAGCATCACACATGCCACAATTTAAATATTAAGAGGTGCTAAGCAAACTTAACTAGGAATCGAACTAGAAATATAGGGTAACAACTAATAGTATCATATACAAAAGTTAATCTATCACTAAGTGGAGAGACTACAACCTTTGTAGACCTCCTTGAGTGACTCCTTGGATCTCCTAGAGTTTGGAACGGCTCGCTTGAACACTTCCGAGTCCACGACGATCCAGCCGAAGTCCCTTTGCCCAAAGCTCCTTGCTTCACTTGATCAATAAGGAAGTTATGCAAACACTATAAACTAATAGGCTAAACTAGTATAAAATGATTGTGTGGTTTGTTATCTCACTTAAAAACCCTTTATTTTTCTTATTCTCACACTCAAAGAAACTCAAGAGTGCTTGAAGAACGAGGAAGATGAAGATGGCAAAGCTTTTTTTTAAGATAATGATAATTGTTATGCTTTAAAATAAAAACAAAAGAATATATATGTGAGACACTCTCACATCCAACCATGGTTAAAATAAATATCTAGATATTTTGTGATGAGTTAAAAGAACAAAGGAAATTAACCTAGGGTTAGTCAAAGGCCAACTCAAGAAGAGTGTGGAAACTATGAGTCATTTGGAAATAATGAGTCATTAGTTAATTTCCTTTTCCTTTTATCTCAAAATAAAAATCCACATATTAATTTTAACCATGTGAGTCTTGCATTGCCATCAACTATGTATCATCAACCATGATACACTTGTATGTATGTATGTGTTAATACACATCATCATGTGTATGTATATACATATATGCATACATCCATAAAGAAAAGGTTTAATAAAAGTGAGCTAAAAGTCATTATTAAATCAACATTTGATTTAATAAACCGGTCATATCACATACGACCCGACCAATAGTAAACGTCCGATTAACAAACGATATCTCATACATACATTTAATCGAGCTCCCGCGCATATCTCATATGCACACCACATCGTTTTGCCTGAGCTAGGAAACTTCTGTGTTGGACTCTAAGACTCGTCAATACGCCGGCAGTAGGTGATGATCACATCAAACACCTACAAGTCACAAGCGGTCAGCTAAACGTAACGGCCACCCGGGTATTGTGCGATCAGAAGAAGAACCAGCGAACGTGTCAAAACTCCATCGAGCCAACTGGCAACACTTACCGTACAGTCCGATCTCTTCGTTAGATATGCTCCATATCGAGTCTAGGGATGGAATCGTCGACCCTAATAACTCAATAAGTCATGCCGGTATATGGTCTACAACAGATCGAGAAACTACTAATAATACTTATCAGTAATATCTCAGCAGCCCTGGACAGGGACTTCCCGTTATAGGCAATCGTGCACAGCGCAACATCAACCCCCAATACCGGGAGAGACGAAACCCCTCCTATCGCTCATTGCCTCCATGTGCATCGGGACCGTACCCAAAGTCTACCCGTTTGTGCGACTCAGTTGAGCCGTAGTAGGTTTGAGATCAAAGTACAGTGGGATGACACACAAGACTCTATGGCGATCTCGGGTCTACAGACTAACCTGTACCAGTGTTAGTTGAGAACTGCTTTCTGACGTATGATATAATACCACATAGGAGTTCTCGGTGAGTCCGTTCAGTGTACCCAGTCTCACTGAGCACCCGTATACAATCTTTGGTGTCACCACACCAGATGGATATGGGATCATCCATCGCCCATCATATGGAACAAGAATGGTATACGCTAGTCAACTCTGGAATATCGATGCCCTGTCTCGATATACCTCCGACTAGGAACATTTCAAGGATATGCTTATAAACTACAGGTGTCCCACTAGTATGATCCACATCATAATCCCAGTAGTCAAGCCAATATCCTAAAGGCTTTATCAACATGTATCAAATGAGTAAAAGCATGATCAAGTGAACATATGATAAAGAGCAATCAGATAGCATACTATCATGTCGAGCAAGACTGTCCTCTGAATACACACACACACACACACATCAGTACATACACTATCAAATAATGGCCTTTAGCGCATACATATATCCAACACATTTGGATGTGCATGCACACATACATGCATACTCATTTGTATCATGGTTGGTTATACATTAGATGGTGGCAATATAAGACTCACATGCTTGTAAATATTTAGATATTTATTTTTAAGATAAATGGAAATGGATAATTACTCATGGTTGATTATTATATTCCTCCACTAAACCTCTCTTTAACCATGAGTTATTATATGGCCATTGGTCTCCAAAAGAAAATATCTAGATATTTATAAACTAGAGTTAAGAGTAATAAGAAGAAAATATATATATTTTCTTTTCTCATTTTTATCTCAACACTTATCATTATCTCTTGAGCTCTCATTTGCCATCTTCTTCTTGCTCTCTTTCTTGCTCTCTAGGTTTTGATAGTGAGTGAAGGAGTGATCAAGTTAGGGTTTTGAAGTGAGAAAACAAACCACATCACCATTCTACACTACTCTTGCACATTAGTTTAGAGTGTTGGCTTCTACTTCTTCTCTTGAGCTAGTGGAGCTTTGAGCTAGGACAAAAAGGACTCCAGGTAGATCTTCGTGGACTTGGAGGATCTCAAGCAAGCTTCTCTCAACCCTCAAGTGGCCAAGGAGTCTAGTGTAGGGAGCTACAAAGGTTGTATTCTCTAAACCTAGCTTTTACTACTTGTGGATTGTGTTAAATGTTTTGTTACCCTAGCTTTTCTAGTGTGATCCTTAGAATAGTTTCTTTAGCACCCATAAAAATTGAAATAAGGCTTGGGTGATGCTACCAAACCCTAGTTGTGGTGCTAAGGAAATCCCTAAATAGTATCAGAGCCTAACTAGAAGCCTAGACGATGTTACAACAATACGAAAACGAAAAACCCCGCAAAATACGATTTTAGAAAACCCATGAAAATGCTCTCTGTAAATTTTTCAAAAAGTGGTCTAAAAATTATTTAAGCAACTGCAGAGTGACATTTAAGATGATATAAGAACACAGGGGGAAAACGAGGGGGGGTGCTTGGTACCAGGCCGGCGACCAAGCCATAAATTCCGGCATTTGCCGACCCCTTTTGCTCCCCTCCGCCTCGTTTTGCACCTGTGATCTTTTACTGATAGTTTGGGGTTTCTGGTATTGCTTTGAATTCCAAATTTGCATGTGATGTTAGTTTGGAAATGGGCTCTTTGTGGAGTATTTCGTATTCGTAATTTATAACATTGTATTGGTAACTTTGGCGACGTTAAACAGGTCGAACGAATTATCAAACACTGGTATTTTCCAGGTTGAACGTACTCGATGACTAATGCAGGTATTCCTATGGACCCTCTAGAAGAAAGACACCCTAACTCGAGATGTGACCACCAAACTGCGACTAAACCTTAGGGTTTACCGTAGTTAGTGGCGCCACAAATGAGGCTTGGGTTTGCCCTTCTACGGCTGGTCCATTAAATAATATGGCATAGATTTTGGGTATTGTTTAACGGCGCTCAAGTGTTGAGCTTGCTGTGGAATGCGGGTGTTCGTTAATTCGATCGAAGGGTTTAACATCGCCTAGTAGTATGTGATACTGATTTTTGCGACCGTAAGTGTAGTATGCGCATCGCCGGTTTCGTTGCTATATGTCAATAGCAATTGGGGTATGCATACTTGCTTACGTTGATGACATGTAATGTTATGTGTTGCTGTGTTGTGATGTATAGGATTGTCGTGATCGAATAGCCGAGGGGTTTTATGTGAGATGAGAGTTTTACTTTTCATTCTTGTAAAAATTATTCGTAATGTAATATTCTTTTATTTGAGGCACTTCCGGGTTGAGGATGATGTCACCATTGTTGTATATTATTTACTTTTCCCCATTAGGATAGACCCAAGGTGGAGAGCACATGTGACCGGGTTCTAGAGTCCAGTGGGAGACCATCTCGAGGAGTCGGGATCAGGTCTCCTAACTCTAGAATTGGTAGGGTCGCTTGCCGCTCTCGTAGGGGTCTAGGGTGTGGGATTGGCTATTCATCACGACCATAAAATCCGTATTTTCAATTATTGGCTAAATAATAAATACGGACATCCTAGTATATCCTGTATTATCATATATGTGTTTCTGCTGCCTATATTTTGTGATGTGATCGCTTAATATATCTAAGACGGATGCTATATTATATATGAGATATATAATAGACGTTGCTTATGTTTTACACCAGCGCTATTCTCGTCCCGGTATGTCGTTAGTTAAGTAACCTAACGGTGCAAAACGGAACATTGCGGCGAATGCGGATGGCATAAGCGTACGTTGTATTTTCGTTTCTTTTCTGTGATGGCTTAAGGACTTAAATGATGGGACAACATTAATATGATTAATGTGAAGAAAAATAAACCTAGAAAGATGTTGTAGAATCGGATTTGAAAACCACTCGGTTTTTTATGAAAAAGCTACATTTCAAAACTGCGGAGCTTAAGCCACTCCTTTTGAAAACCATTTGATTCTACAAGACATGGGACGCTGACTGTACTATAGCCAAATGCCTCGTGCTTGCATCGATGGATAACACACATCAGAAGCAACATGAGAATATGGACGTCCAAGCCATATTCCTCCATAAAAAGGAGTTGTATGGAGAGCAATCTCGTGTCTTACGATACGAAGCATCCAGAAAGCTATTTCAGATGCGAATGGCCCCTGACACACCAGTAGGAGACCATGTTTTGAAGATGATAGCTCTCATAGAAGAGCTTGAGGACCTTGGGTGAACAATGGACAATGAGCAATATACTGATAGTATTCTGCAGTCTCTCCCCTCCACCTTTGCTCAATTTATAGTTAACTTCAACATGCACAACATGGAGAAGGAACTACCTGAACTCCTTAATATGTTAAGGAGTGCAGAGAGCATGCTGAAATCAGTGAAAACTCCCGTTTTGAGTGTTGGGCCATCTTCCTCCTCTCGCCTGAAGGCTAAGGCCAAGGGAAGGATGAAGAAGAAACCCACCAAACCTAAGGGTGGAGTCAAAAAGGCCAAGGGGAAAGACAAGCTGGGGAATCGAGAAAAGGGGAATGTTATCACTGCCACAAAACAGGACAATGGAAGCGCAACTGCACGGAGTACTTGGATCTCAAGAAGAAGCATGGGGATGCTTCCGCTGCAGGTGTGTTTGTGACAGAAAACTATTTTTCAATAAACTCTGCTTCCTGGGTATTAGATACCGGTTCAGGTTCTCATATTTGCAATTCTATGCAGAGGCTGAGAAATAGCAATGTTTTGAAGACAGGTGACCATACTCTCCGCGTTGGAAATGGTTCCAATGTACATACAGTTGCAGTGGGAAAGTTCACTTGGGGTTGCCGTCTGGATGTATATTGGTTTTGAACCCATATTATTATGTACCTAGTATGCTTTGTAATATAATATCCGTTTCTTTGTTAGACAATGAAGGATATAATTTTGTATTGCAGAACAATGTTATGAACATTCACCAGAATCAAATGTTGGTTGGGTATGATACACTTAATAACGGGATATACGTCCTAAATCAACACACGGTTTTCAGCATACAACACACTAATAAAAGAAAACCTTCAGAAATAAATGAAGCTTTTCTTTGGCACTGTAGACTTGGTCATATTAATGAAACAAGACTAAACGAGTTACAAAAAAATGGATATTTAAACCCTTTTGAATATAAATCTTATGCGACTTGCCAGTCTTGTATCAATGGTAAAATGACCAAAACTCCGTTTACATGACACGGATAAAGAGCTGCTGAGCTCTTAGGCCTCATACATAGTGATGTATGTGGGCCAATGTCTACACAGGCTAGAGGCGGTTTTTCATACTTCATTACTTTCACTGATGATTTCTCAAGATTCGGTCATGTATTTTTATTAAAGCACAAGTCCGAAGTTTTCGAGAAATTCACTGAACATAAACTCGAAGTAGAAAAATAAACCGGCTTGAGCATCAAAATGCTTCGATCAGATCGAGGTGGGGAGTACCTCAGTACAGAGTTTGCAGACTTCCTAAAAGAGAATGGGATTCTCTCTCAGCTCACTCCTCCTTACACACCACAGCACAACGGTGTGTCAGAACGACGGAATCGGACCCTATTAGATATGGTCCATTCCATGATGAGTGATACTGAGTTACCCATCTCATTTTGTGGGTATGCATTGGAGACTACAGCGTTTCTACTGAACAGGGTCCCAACCAAAACCGTGTCTACCACGCCATATGAGATATGGCATGGTAAGAGACCATCTCTTAAACAAATTAAGATTTGGGGTTGTCCAGCCTATGTTAAAAAGAAGAATCCGGACAAACTCGAGACACGGTAAGTCATGTGTAATTTTGTGGGATATCCAAAGAATTCTTATGGATATCTTTTCTACCACAAGGAGGAACAAAAGGTGTTTGTTTCTCAGCATGCCACATTTTTAGAAAAAGAATTTTTTACAAATGATACAGATGGCAGTGTGGTAGACCTAGAAGAAGTTCTAGAAACACAAATTACAAATGATCACTTGGTTGAACCGGCTGTTGCAACAGAAACTGAGGAACCCGTAGGTCTGGTAAGACTTCTCGTCCACCGGAGAGATACTACGGTTTCCTCATAGATGGTGACAGAGAAGACTACATCATGGAGGATAATGATCCTTCCAGCTTTTAGCAAGCTATCACGAGTGGAGACTCTGTGAAGTTGCTGGATGCCATGAGATCTGAAATAAAGTCTATGTACACCAACAAAGTATGGACTTTGGACATTGTACCCCCTGGGGTAAAACCTGTGGGGTGCAAATGGATCTTTAAAAGAAAGATTGGTGTAGATGGGCAGGTAGAGTCCTATAAGGCAAGACTTATGGCGAAGGGTTTTCGTCAAAGACCAGGTCTGGACTATGATGAAACTTTTTCTCCCATAGCCATGCTTAAATCCATTCGGATCCTACTTTCTATTGCTGCTCTCTACGACTATGAAATCTGGCAGATGGACGTTAAAACAGCATTTCTAAATGGAGATTTAGAAGAATGCGTTTATATGGATCAGCCAGAGGGCTTCATTGACAGTGGGAGCAGCGAGAAAGCATGTAGATTGCTTAAATCCATTTATGGATTAAAACAGAAATCATGGAGTTGGAACATCTGTTTCGATGATGTAATCAAAGAGTTTGATTTCATCAAAAATCCAGATGAACCTTGTGTTTATAAGAAGGCTGTAGGGAGAGCTGTCACATTCCTCGTATTGTATGTAGATGACATTCTTCTGATAGGAAAAGATATTCCTATGCTACAGTCGGTCAAATTTTTCTTATCACTAAGGTTCTCCATGAAGGACCTAGGTGATGCCATATACATTCTGGGCATTCGGATCTATAGGGATAGATCCAAGAGGTTATTAGGATTGTCCCAAACCAGGTACATTAACACCATCCTAAAAAGGTTTAGTATGAAAGACTCCAAGCGGGGTGCCTTACCCGCTTGCCATGGGGTCACTCTCTCTAAGAACTTTTACCCAAAGACCGATGAAGAGAGAACTCGCATGAGCATTATACCATATGCTTCTGCAGTAGGATCTATAATGTATGCGATGTTATGTACACGCCCAGATGTTGCTTATGCACTTAATGTAGTAAGTAGATATCAATCCAACCCAGGGGAGAATCACTGGGTAGCAGTGAAGAACATTCTTAAGTACTTGCGAAGGACTAAAGAATTGTTCTTTGTGTATGGTAATGGAGACCTCCAAATGGAAGCCTTTACCGATTCGAGCTTCCAGAGTGATAAGAACGACAGCAAATCTATCTTTGGGTTTGTATTTACCCTCAATGGAGGGGCGGTAAGTTGGAAGAGTTCCAAACAGGATACCGTTGCAGACTCTATGATGGAAGCTGAGTACATTGCTATGAATGATGCCGCCAAGAAAGCCGTCTGGATGAAGAAGTTCGTCTCGGGGCTAGGAGTAGTTCCAACCATTATTTATCCAATACCATTGTATAGTGATAATAATGGGGCTATGGCGTTAGCCAAGGAGCCCGGGTCCCATCAGCGGCCCAGACACATCCTGAAGCGCTTTCATTTGATCCGGGAGATTATAGATCGCCGCGAGATCGAGATTAGGAGAGTAGACACAAAGATTAACACAGCGGATCCACTCACCAAGGCCCTCCCTGAGCCGTAGCATGAGCGACTTTTTAAGATGTTGGGTATGAGATACGCCAATAACTGGCCTTAGTGCAAGTGGGAGATTGTTGGATATATGTATACCCTAGAGACCATTATATGATTGTGGATGTATTTATACATGTATGTATATTCAGTGTACATTCTTGCTCGACATGATAGTATGCTATCTGGTTCTTCTCTATCTGACATGTTGACTTGATCATGCTTTTATTCATTTACACATGTTGATAAAGCCATGATGATATTTGCTTGACTACTGTGATTATGATGGAGATCATACTAGTGGTACGTCTGTAGTTTATAAGCATATCCTAAAATGTCCCTAGTCGTAGGTGTATCGAGATGGGGCATCGATATACCAGAGCAGACTAGCGTATATGATACTAGACCCATATGATGGGCGATGAATGTTCCTACATCCATTGATGTTTGACATCGAGATCGTATACGGGAGCTCAGTGGTGACTAGGTACACTGGACGGACTCTCCGAGAACTCCTATATGGTATTATATCTATCGTCGAATAGCAGTTCTCAGGTGACACTGGTACAGGTTAGTCTGTAGACCCGAGATCGTCATAGAGTCTTGTGTGTTCTTCCACTGTACTTTGATTACCACCCCACCACGGCTCTACTGAGTCGTGTAAACAGGTGGCTTTTGGGTACAGTCCCGAGACACACGAAGACGATGAGCGATAGGAGGGGTTTCGTCTCTTCTGGTATTGGGAGTTGATGCTGTGCTGTGCACGATTGGCTATATCAGTAAGTCCCTGGCCAGGGCTGTTGGGATTTACTGATAAGTGTTATTAGTAGTTTCTCGATCTGTTATTGACCATTCATCGGCATGACTTATTAAGTTATTGGGGTCGACGTTACCATCCCTAGACTCAGTATGCAGCATATCTGACGAAGAGACCAGACTGTGCGGTAGTGTTGCCGGTTGGCTCGACGGGAGTTGTGACAGGTTCGCTTATTTTTTTCTGATCGCTCAATACCCGGGTGGCCGTTACGTTTAGCTGACCTCTTGCGGCTTGGGGCTGCTTGATATGATCATCACCCACTGCCGGCGTATTGACGAGTCTTAGAGCCCCACAATGGAGTTACCTACTCCAGGCGAAACGATGTGGTGTGCATATGTGATATGCGCGGGGACCCGATTAAATGCGCGTATGTGATACCGTATATTAATCGGGCGGTTTGCTATTGGTTGGGTCGTATGAGATATGACAGGTTTTGCTAAATCAAGTGTTGATTTAACATTGACCATTTGCATTTTCACTTTATACCCTTTTGTCTTTTTGTATATGCATGTATGTATACACATGTTTACATTGATGCACATTTGGATGTGCATGCACACATACATGCATACTCATTTATATCATGGTTGTTGATACATTGGATGGTGGCAATATAAGACTCACATGCTTGTAAATATTTAGATATTTATTTTTGAGATAAATGGAAATGGATAATTACTCATGGTTGATTATTATATTCCTCCACTAAACCTCTCTTTAACCATAAGTTATTATTCTATGGCCATTAGTTCTCCAAAAGAAAATATCTAGATATTTATAAACTATGGTTAAGAGTGAGAAGAAGAAAATATATATATATATATATATTCTTTTCTCATTTTTTATCTCATTACTTATCATTATCTCTTGAGCTCTCATTTGCCATCTTCTTCTTGCTCTCTCTCTCTCTCTTGCTCTCTAGGTTTCGATAGTGAGTGAAGGAGTGATCAAGTTAGGGTTTTGAAGTGAGAAAACAAACCACATCAACATTCTACACTACTCTTGCCCATTAGTTTAGAGTGTTGGCTTCTACTTCTTCTCTTGAGTTAGTGGAGCTTTGAGCTTGGACAAAGAGGACACCGGGTGGATCGTCGTGGATTTGAAGGATCTCAAGCAAGCTTCTTTCAACCCTCAAGTAGCCAAGGAGTCAAGCATAGGGAGCTACAAAGGTTGTATTCTCTAAACCTAGCTTTTACTACTTGTGGATTGTGTAAAATATTTTGTTACTCTAGCTTTTCTAGTGTGATCCTTAGGATAGTTTCTTTAGCACCCATAAAAATTTAAATAAGGCATGTGTGATGCTACCACCCTAGTTGTGGTGCTAAGGAAATCCCTACAGGTGCCTACCACTCTATATGAGATATGGTATGGGAAGAGCCCATGTCTTAAGTAAGTTAAGATTTTGGGTTGTCCGGCCTATGTCTAAAAGAAAAATCCGGACAAGCTCGAGGAAAGGTCAGTTCTGTGGAAGTTTCTTGGATATCCCAAGCATTCGCAAGGGAGTATCTTCTACCGCACCGAGGAACAAAAGCTATTTTAATTCTCGGCAAGCCACCTTTTTAGAAAAGGATTTTTTTATGGAAGAAATTAGTGGTCATGAGGTAGAACTAGAAAAAGTTAGCGCTATACAAACTACAGCTGATGATTTAGCAGAACCGGAGGATTCAATAGCTCCCGACGAATCTCAGCCTCTCCGCCGATTTGGTAGGGTTCCTCATCCGCCTAAGAGATACTTCGGTTTTCTCAATGACAATAGGATTGAGGATTGCATCATGAGATGATGAACCAACTAGTTTCGAACAGTCCATCAAGAGTGGGGACTCTATAAGAATGGCTGGATGCTAAGCCATCTGAGATGGAATCCATATACACCAACAAAGTATTGACTTTGGTTGCTGTATCTGAAGGGTTAAAACCCCAGCAGGAGCAAGTATATCTTGAGAAGATTACTTGGTGTGGATGGAAAAGTTGAGACTTTCAAAGCTAGACTTGTTGTAAAAGGTTTTCGTCATCGACCAGGTATGAATTATGATGAAACCTTTTCTCCAGTGGCTATGCTTAAGTCCATCCGGATCCTACTTGCCATTGCTGTAGGGTTTCCTAGCACGACAGCAAGCTTTTGGGAGGCATCGTCCATGCCAAATTCAAAAATTTGTCGTTCTAGCTAACCCTAAACATAGAATCGTTTACTAGAAATCGTACGGAAAGTAATGCAAACAACATTGCATAAGAAGTGAGCAAGGAATACAATGTTTGTAGACCGGTCCTTCACTTCAAATAGCTCCATGTAGTAGTCCCCTTCGCTGCGATTGCAAACCCCGGACTCTAGAGAGGATCCCTTGAAGAAAAGAACATGCTTTCTTCGATGTCTTCGAGGCCGAAGATGATCTACGTCGAGGAGACACTAACCTAAGCTATTTCTTCACTAATCATATAATTAGTGAAGCAAACACACTCTACTAAATGGCAAGCAGTAGAGGATGATGAAGTAGGAAGTGGGCTTAGTTTTGATTTCATTTTCTCACACTTTTTCTCAAAACTCCATTGAAGCTAGAAGCTTTAGATGAAGAAGAAGAAGATGAAGAAAATATCTCATCAATCATTCATACAAATGAATAATTGCAACCATGGGCGAGTTAAATCATGCTTAACTCATGTAGAGAATAAACCACATACTATGGTCAACGGTTGGGTTTGATAAATATCTTTAACTAGACAAAAGGGTTGACTTTGTCAAAGCTTATCCAAAAGCTTTTGTCCAAGCTTTACCATGACAAACTCAATCTCTTTTGAATTAGCTTAACATAAATAGAAACCCTAACTTAACAATAGCATGGTAATAATCTCATACATCCATCTTGTATGTATCATCAAACATGACACAATACATGTACACAAATATACATATCGTATATATACAATGTGCACATCTAGTGAGAAAAGAAATCATAAGTGAGCTTAATATTAGTTAATGTAATATAATATATCAAATATATAATTATACATTAAATTATCAAATCAACTCTTGATTTAATAATCCGGCTATATCATATACAACCGACTAATACTATATGAATCAACTTATCGAATCAACACTTGATCCGATAACCCGGCTATATCATATATAACCGACCGATATCACATATCGCGAGAATAGAATACGGTATCTCATATCGTATCAACCTCGGTCCCGCACATATCACATATGTGCTCCTACTCCGTTTCGCTTGAGCCAGGAAACCTCTGTATAGGACTCTAAAGACTCGTCAATACGCCGGCAGTAGATGATGATCATATCAAACACCCACAAGACGCAAGCGGTCTGCTAAACGTAACGGCCACCCGGGTATTGAGCGATCAGAAGATCAACAAGCAAGCATGTTCATACTCCTGCGAATCCATTTAGTAACACTACCATACAGTCCGGTCTCTTCGTCTGATATGTCGCATATCACAGCCTGGGGGTGGTATAACGTCAGACCCCAATAGTCTGATAAGTCATGCCGATGCAAGGTCCATAACGGTTCGAGAAACTACTGATAATACTTACCAGTAGATCTCAGTAACCCTGGCCAGGGATTTCCTGTTATGGCCAATCGAGCATAGCGCAACAGCAACTCCCTATACCGGGAGAGACGAAACCCCTCCTATCGCTCATTGCCTCCATATGACTTGAGACTGTACCCAAAAGCCACCGTTTTGCACGTTCTCTTGAATGTGGTAAGGTGGAAATCAAAGCACAGTGGGAATCACACAAGACTCTATGACGATCTCGGGTCTACAAAATACCTGTACCAGTGTCACCAGAGAACTGCTATCCGACGATAGGTATAATACCATCTAGGAGTTCTCGGCGAGTCCATCCAGTGCACCAGTCTCCACTGAGCACCCGCATACCTTCTCTGATGTCAAACACCAATGGATATGGGATCATCCATTGCCCATCAAATGGGTCGAGAAGCGTATACGGTAGTCTACACTGGAGTATCGATGCCCAGTCTCGATACTCCCACGACTAGGAACATTTGAAGGATATACTTGTCGACTACTCTGTCCCCACTAGAATGATCTGCATCATAGTCCCGGTAGTCAAGTACTCATCCTAAGGGCTTTATCAACATGTATTATAGAGACAATCAGTGTACATGTTAAGATAAAAAGCAACCAGATAGCATACTATCATGTCGAGCAAGAAAGTTCTCCCTATATATTTCCAAGCATCCACTACAATATACATCATATGTACAGTAATGGCCTCTAGGGCATACATATTACTAGCAATCTCCCACTTGTACTAGGGCCATCTGTTGTAGTATCTCATACCGAACAATCAGCAGTGGTTGAAGTATCTCATACTCAACCATCCCATAATCGTCACTCCTGGGAATAGGCCTTTGTGAGTGGATCCGCCGTGTTGTCCTCTGTGTCTACTCTCCTGAACCTGGATCTCCCTGGAGATCAACCATCTTCATGATCAGGTGATACTGCCAAAGAATATGTCTGGATCATAGATGGGACGGGGGTTCCTTGGCCAAAGCCATAACTCCATTGTCATACAATGGTAGGAACCAAGTTCATCTCATGAACTTAAATACATCCAGACTACCTCTTTGGTAGCATCCTTGGTAGTACTGTATCCAGCCTTTATCGTCTAGTATGTCACGGTATCTAGCTTGGAACTCTTCCAACATACCGTCTCTCCACTAAGGGTAAAGACAATGCCTGTGACTGACATTCAGTCAACCTTACCACCCTGGAAGCTATCCAGTGATTCTCCCCAGGATCGATTGATACCATCTCACTACACCTAGTGAGAATCTAAATATCCATTTAGATCTATCGCATAGATCCAAAACTAGGATTTAGGAGGTATCACCTTGATCCTATATAGAGAATCCTTGTGATAAGAGGAGATTGACCGAGTGTAGCATAGGAAACTCCTTTCCTATCAAGAGTATATCATCCATGTACAATACGAGAATCACCACCATACTCCCTACTACCTTTTTGTATATACAAGGTTCAATTACCATTTTGATGAAGTCAAACTCTTTGACTACCACATCAAAACAGATGTTCCAGCTCCGCGATGCATATTTTATCCCATAAAGCAACTTGCATACGTTTCCGCTGCTCCCACTGTCTATGAAGCCCTCTGGCTGTGTACTTATAGACGCTCTCTTCTAAATCACTATTTAGAAAAGCAGTCATGACACCCAACCGCCAGATATCGTAGTTATGGTATGTAGCAATGGCAAGTAGGATCTGGATGGACTCAAGCATAGCTTTGAAAGTCTTAACTTTTCCATGTACACCAAGTAATATTCTCAAGATATACTTGCTCCTGATGGAGATTTAACCCTTCAGATAAAGTAACCAAAGTCCATACTTTGTTGGTGTATATGGATTCCATCTCAGATCACTTAGCATCCAGCTATTCTTACAGAGTCCCCACTCCTGATGGCCAGCTCGAAACTAGTTGGGTCATCATCTTATGATGTAATCCTCGCTCCCACTGTCATAGAGAAAACCGAAGTATCTCTCAGGTGGTTGAGAAACCCTACTAGATCGACGGAGAGGCTGAGCTTCGTCGGGACCTATTGAATCCTCCGGTTCTACCAAATCATCAGTTGCAGTTTGTATAGCTGGAACTCCTTCCAGTTCTACCTCATGACCACTAATTTCTTCACAAGAAATTCCCTTTTTAAAAAGTGGCATGCTGAGAAACAAAACACCTTTTGCTCCTCGGTGTGGTAGAAGTTATTTCCTTGCGAATGCTTGGGATATCCAACAAACTTCTACAGAACTGACCTTTTCTCGAACTTGTCCCGATTTTTCTTTTAGACATAGGCCGGACAACCCAAATCTCAACTTCCTTAAGAGATAGGCTCTTCCCATAACATATCACATATGGAGTGGTAGGCAACTGATTTGGTTGGAACTCAATTCAATAGGTATGCAGTTTCTCAAGTGCATAACCCCCAAAAGAAATAGGCTACTCAGTAGTACTCATCATAGAGCATATCATATAGGGTGCGATTTGCTCCGCCCCGATACACCGACCTGCTGTGGTGTATACGGAGGAGTAATGCTGAGAGAGAATCTCATTCTCTTTTAAAATAGTCCAGGAATTCTATGCTCAAGTATTCTCCTCCCTGATCACATTAAGAGACATAATACTTATACCTATTTTTGGTTCTCTACTTCTAACTTATATTCTTTGAATTTCTCAAAAGCTTCATACTTGTGTTTCAACAGGAACACATGTGCGAATCTTGAGAGATGATCAGTGAATGTAATGAAGTATAAAGAACCAATCCTCGCATATGCAGACAGGGGACCTACATACATCATCATGTATCAATCCCAAGAGTTCAATAACTCTTTCTCTGTTTCCAATAAACGGAGCTATGGTCATCTTATCTTTGTGACATGACTGGTAAGTGTTACAAGATGTAAATTCAAACTGATTTAAATATGCATCTTTATGTAACTTAGTTATTCGGGTCGCATTGATATGACCTAGTCTACAATGCCTCAAAAAGGATTCGTTTATTTCTGAACTCTTCCTCTTGTGTGTGTTTTGTACGTTAAGAACTGTGGTTTGATTTAGAACGTATATGCTTTTAGATAACGTGCCTGAAACGATCAACTCTTGATATAGGAAATTTTCAAAACATTATCCAATAATACAAAATTATATCCTTCTTTACTAAATAAAGAGACTGATATAATGTTGTATATCAGGTTCGGTATCTAATAATATTCGTTCAGAATCAATGTATTTGGTAATACAGGGTGATAACTGCCAACTACTTGGCTTGCAACAATTGCATCGTTTCCAACTCTTGAAACTTATCACCCGTTCTCAGTTCTCTACCTATCTGTAGCCCATGTAACAGATTACATATCTGGGATCCTAATCGGGTATCATATACCCAGGACGTAGAGGATACTGAGAAACAGTTCTCGGTAATGAACACATCCGAAGAAGATGTATCATCATACACTTTCTTCGTTTGAGCGGCACGGGAATCCTGGCAATCCCCTATATCCTACTCGGTCTTTCTAACAATTATAAGTTGGAGCGGGACCAACGTTCCCCAGCTCAGTATAACAAGCGGGTTCGGTCAATACATTCATATCATTATCTTGATTAAGGCGTGACATGGTCGCTATCTGGAGAGAGAGAGAAGAAAACACTCTGCATATGCTCTTGTAAGATTAGATTGGTTATTAATTTATCTAATCAGGACGGCTCCCACTGTTTTAGTCAAATCTTCCTTCAAACCCTAAAAGGTAAGACTAGCCAGGATTAATTACACCCTACAAGTTCGCCAATCTTTCGGCCATGCCAGTGTCGGTACTTTGAGGGAGGTTCCCCTTACTTTTGCACGGACCTAATTAAAATAAATCTCGTTTTTCCAAGGGCGTAACCCCGTTAACACCTTTCTGGACACCTACTTGATCGGCTAATTGCAATGTGTAAAACTCTCCCAGGAGTAACTCTTACTCGCAGTGGGTATCGGGATCCAACTATCTCATAGAAGGTATGCAATCTCATTGCAAAATTCAACACATGAAATTCCCGATAATATTTTACCCCAAGCTTCCTATGAACTTGACGAAGGCAAACAAACCGTAGGTCGCTAGTCAAGTTCAACCCGTATATTTCTTTATTGAATTAAACCCACCTGCAGGACCCTTGACGTAGGCCAACAAAGTCGCACGACTACCCTAATCCAATCGCATCATATGCTTAAGAAGATAAGCATAAATAGCTTCCGCACACTACGCCTTGACGAAGGCCAACAAACGTAGCACGAATACTATGAAGTACTTATCTTAAATGACGGAGGGCTACGACAGGTTTCTAAGAAAACCTTTTGCGTAATGAACTTGATCTCATTATAGAATCGAGTGATTTAAAATGGAGTGTTTTTTAGGCTTTTACTAGTTTTGCTAAAGTGGTCACTCCCGAAGAAGGGATCTCGGCTCTTTCCTTATTGAATAAGGTGCAGGATATTTCACAAATACCACTATGCAAAGCAAAAAAACTATAGAAGCAATCAAAAGACAAACCGAGGGTTGTAGTATCTGCCAGTTTTGCTAAAGAGGTCTCTCCCGGTGAAGGGATCTCGGCTCTTTCGTTATCGAATAAGGTGCTGGATATTCTATAAGGAATATCGCTATGCAAAGCAAGAACTAGAGCTACCAGTTTTGGAGACAAGTTTCTACAACATCTTTAGGTTTCTTTTATTTCATTAATCTCATTAATGAAGTCCCATTTATTATGCTTCACAGGCATCACATATGAAACGAAATCAACAATATATAATATATATCACATATATATAATATAAACATTCGTCTCAGGCAGTAATATGATCTCATCACAGAACATTGCAGCAGAAGAACATATATGAAATATTGGATATACTAGGATTTCCGTGTTTTATATTAAGCCTATATAAAACACGGATTCCACGGTCGTGATAAATAGCCAATCCCACACCCCTAGACCCCTACGGGAGCGGCAAGTAACCCTACTAATTCTAGAGTTCGGAGACACGGTCTCGACTCCTCGAGATGGTCTCCCACTGGACCCTAGAACCTGGTTACTTGTGCTCCCCGCCTTGGGTTTATCCTAATACGGAAAAGTAAATAATATACAATGGTGACATCATCCTCAACCCGGAATAGCCCCAATAAAAGAATATTACATTGTCACGACCCGAAAGTACGGAACATGACCGACACTTAAACTACGAAACGTCTCGAGACGTACGTAATCTAAGTAAGCCGAAAACCCAGAAATCCAAACCAAGAAAAGTAGTAGGGTGAAGGAAAAACCATTTTAAATCAAGATATCTACTTGCCTTCTGATCATGGCCTGTCATCTAGTGCCCATAGGCTCTCGTCCCTCACTGTAGATTGCTAAGTACATAGCTCCTCGGCTCAACGGTCCAATATAGAATGACGACAGAAACAGTCCTGCTCTGGCACATCCTCTACAGATCTCTGGCCAACTATATCGTCGACGATCCCGAACTCTGGCCTGCTGGGTGTGCGCAATATGACCGCTCCTGGGTCCAAGTCTTCTCGTATAGTATTCCAGAAAGGTCCTGTCGAGGTCTCTCCCAAATCTCGTCTCTGCCGAACTGTCCGGAAGTCGTCGTCCTTTACTCTATCTGTTTCTTGTTCCGGAACGGCTGCATACTCATCGCGACTCCTGCTGGAAGATATATCCATAAATAACGCCTCTGTACGCGTGTCACATCTCTGATGTCGGCGGAGTAGAACGTCATCTCATCAAGACCGCGTACGAATCTCTTACTCCACTTTTCTCAAATGTCGACTGCTTCGGACGCATCTCTTCGTGGCTGCATGAACTGAGCTCCAACAACTATTCTCGTATCTGGAGTCTCCCAAGAAGTGCATCTCACCACCTAGCATCCGAATGAAGTCGAACCATCTGATCGATTTGCCAAAACCTCAAAATCCCCCAAGAGCTCAACATCTTGGGTACAGTTTAATAGTATCGAGTACATACCACAGTATCGGTGATCCAGCCGTAGAAGGGCAAACCCAAGCCTCACTAATGGCGGCGCGGAACTGCCGCAAACCCTAAGGTTCAAAGGCTTTCACACAGTCATTATGTCGAGTTAGGGTTTCATTCTTCTAGAGGGTCTATAGAATTTCCTGCATGTCTTTCCGAATACTATAAACTTGGAATAATAGGTTTCTGACATTCGATCGCCTCTGTTGACTCTCCACGTATCCGCCTGAAGTCGTCTCTAACTGGAATTAATCTATCTGATGACCTCGCATCGGGGTAGCGAACGAACCACATGTCCTAGTCATTCATCCTCGTTGACTAGCGACCTTCTATCATCTCTTAGTACCACTCGTACTGCAATAGCTCCAACATATGGGGCGATATCTCGTTGCTCGCAGCAGCAACTGGCTTACTCGTCTGCACGCTGAACAGTGCCTCAATCATCATGAATAAGAAATACTTTAACGGACATCAAAATCTGGCTGGCCTCTGTCCGTGGCTCAATCCTCTGGTACCGATCAGCACATCCGAGTAACCTCATACAGCGATCCATCCCACGCTCATGGCGTGAAAACACAATAAAAAGACACATCTCTGCAATCGTGTGTCGCCGGAATTACGTCCTGGTCAGTCCCCGTTCGTGACGAGCTCGTGCTGACCGCAACTCTAGGCGTAGCTCTCCACGCCCATGTAACCGTGCTAACAAAACCATACTGGTACCGATGAGGCTAGATCATAGGAAGGAATATAATACTGTGCAAGGAAATGTACATCCTAAGGCTTCTTAAGCGGAGTAGCGTATCGTAAGTATGCCGTGAAACATACCCACGGTACGTCACTCTACTTTAGTCACCTACTCCATCAACCAAGGGTCATCCTACACTCCTAAGGTAAAACCTAACGCTCTGATACCAACTTTGTCACGACCCGAAAGTACGGAACATGACCGACACTTAAACTACGAAACGTCTCGAGACGTACGTAATCTAAGTAAGCCGAAAACCCAGAAATCCAAACCAAGAAAAGTAGTAGAGTGAAGGAAAAACCATTTTAAATCAAATAGTTTGCAACATACGCCGAAATATGCATTTTAAAATCACAAGTCTTTTCTTAAAAATTTCGGCAGAGTTTCCTTTGTAAAAACTGACCCCAAACGGGTACAAAACCTGATAAAGCATATATAATGAATAAAGGCATCCCCAAGCGGGAGCTAGCTCTTCGTCAATCGACGGTCACAACCATGCAAGCAATATAATATACAACGCCGAAAAGCGAGGATCACAACAGAAAAGGAAACTCAAAACAGCATGAAACCCATAGAAATACAACGCGCAACTCTAAGGTCGAAAAATAAACATCACTGGTCTCTATCTCAAATAAATACATATTTGGTTGATTGAACTTCTAGATACAACTGAATAATAATATACCAAATATACTGATGGTCACGATACAAGTGAACCCACCTACTAGCAAATCACCCGGAAATGGAAGTAGTGCCAGCAAAGCCGTAATGAAACCTATACGGCAAAACCTGCAAGAAACTGTAGCACAACGGGGGTGAGTTGCCAACTCGTGAATAGAAACATCTACGAACAGAAATCGCATGTTTGACGCAATCCTAGGTCATACGATCAATATATATCCTCAAATATATAACCAGCAGCCTATAACAATGGCTAGGGTATACCTCTAAACAACAGTAATACCAAGTGCTCGTGTCAGTGCCTTAGATAGCAATATATCATATGGATGATGTATGAATGCATGAAAACAGAATACATGTACAAAAGAAACTGCTTTCATAATTTAGTGAGATTTCCTTTGTATTTTTAAAATGAGGTATCATAAATGAAATCAGCATAAACAGTGTCTAGCACGACACAAAACGTAAATCTCAATGTCTCAAAATCTCAGGCTCCGGCTATCCGGACTGGCCTGTACCATCAAATCTCAGTACATCAATATCCCGAAATCTCAATTTCTCAATCTCAATATCGAGGGCGCCGTCAGTCCAGACCGGCCCCAACCATCCATCTCAAGACCACGACGGTATCCTCCGGATATCCGACGCGTCGGGTAAAATCACCGGTAGGTGTTAGTGTATATGCCCTAGAGGCCATTACTGTATCATACTAGTTTGTATATTACTTAATGGAAGCTTGGGATATTCACCTTGTATAAACAATCTTGCTCAAAATAGTAGTATGCTACTTGGTTTGTTTCTACTTCAATGTGTACATGTGTTTATTTTAGTATATCGCCTATACACATTAGTGGAGCTCTTAGGATCTTTGCTTGATTACCAGCATTGTGATGGCAGTCACACTAGTGGGGCTGGGTAATCTATAAGAATATCCTTACGCAGGTCCCTAGTCGCAGGACTATCGAGACAGGGCATCGATACTCCGGAGTAGACTAGCGTGTGCTCTTCTCATCCCAGTATGGGAGATGGTCTGTCCCGCAGCCATCAGTACGTCGTACTTGAGAGAGTATGCGGGTGCTCGTTGGGTTACGAGTACACTGGACAGGACTCGTCGGGAACTGACTAGTTGGTACTATGCCTATCGTCAGTTATCAGTTCCCAGGTGACATGAGTACAGCTTAGTCCGCTGACTTGACACTGTCACTTCGCCTCGAGTGTGTTCCCACTGTACTTTGATTACTACCCTACCACGGCTTAAAGGAGCCGTGCAAACAGGTAGTAGTTGGGTGCAGTCCCGAAGCACTTGGAGGCAGTGACGGTTAGACAGGATTCGTCTCTCCCGGTATTGGGGGTTGACATCGCGCTGTGTCTAGGAGAGCCATTACACGAGTAGTCCCTGGCCAGGGCAAACGAGATATACTGGTAGGCTTCCAGTGTTATCTCAGGGTGTTTTGGGCTTCGCTCCGGCACGACTTGTACCGCTATTGGGGGACTGACGTTTACCGCCCCCTAGGCCCGCCATGCGATGTATCAAACGAACAGACCGGACTGTACGGAGAATGTCACATTCAGACTCAGTAGGAGTTCAGATGGGTTTCGCCTCGTTGGTCTTCTTGTCGGCATTACTTGGGGACCGTTACGCACAGCTAGTGCCGCTTGCGGTCTGTGGTTAAACCCACTGCCAGCGTAGTGTCGAGTCTTTAGAGTCCCACACAGAAAGCTTTTCGCCTTTAGGCAAAAGAGTAGAGGTCGCATGGTTTTGCGACAGGTCGCATGGTTTTGCGACAGGGTTCGGTCACATCCGTGCACTTATGCACGTACAGTGTCCGGACAGTTTACACTAGCGGGCTTTGGTTTAAGCCGGATCCTAGTGTACGTATTGGGATTGGATTTATCCAGTTTTTATTCGTGTTCCTCGGAACGCGGATGCGGGTGTGTATGCACAGTTGACGGGGAGACAGAGGCAGCGGATTCTCATTAGGATTGTTGACAGTTGACCGTTGACTATTTGACTTTTTGCTAAACCCAAATAAGAATATGATATATGATTAACAATTATATTAATTAAGTATTATGGTGACATGGTTGTTGACTTGTTGACTTTGTTGACTTGTTGACTTTTGTTGACTTGTTGACTTTGTTGACCGGTTGACTAGGCTTGACTAGTTGACCGTCTTGATAACCATAGCCATCATTTCATGGCAAAGACTTTTGCTTGCTTGCTCATTTGTACAAAATGATTGCATGAAATGATATGGTTATGGTTGCTTCAACCATCACATAACACTTGATTGGTATGATGAGTTATCATTGTTTTGGATTATGAGAGGATGAAAGGCAAAAGAGAGGCTCATTCTTATTTGCTCATTCTCTCTCTTGTTCTTAAGCTCTCTTGTTTTTGCTCTCACCCTCTTCCTCTTGCTCCCTCTCTTGACTCTATGGTTCTCTTGTCTCATGAGTTGAGAATCAAGAACCGTAGATAAAATCCCATACAAACTCTTCTCTACTCACTCTAGTTCACAAGGTTTAGCAAACCGAGTGAACTAGTTTCTTCAAAGTTCGAAGAAGGAGCCAAAGGTTGGAGCTTTCAGGTGGATCTATCTTCGGCGTAAGGAGACGACGGGAAGAAGCCGATCCGGACCACCATCGGAGTTTGAAGACGAAGGAGTTCAAGACAAGAAAGGTATAACCCCCTAACCGAGTAGTTAGCAACTCGTAGTTAGGTTGTTAGTTAGATGTTTAACAAAGATCCGGGTTATAAGTCCATGTTACCACCTCTATAAAAATCGTTTTTTACCAAATTCCGCATGCCCGAAAGTACCGGGAGAGGTAGCATGGACTTACAGTGGTATCAGAGCCTAGTTAAACTCTATCTAACATGTTAGCAAAGTAGCTAGAAGATCGATCAAAGAAAAGTCCCGAAATGAACCCCGAAATTCGAACTTTCTGTCGATTTTAAAAGTGCTGGAAAACCTTTTTAAAATACACTTAAAATCGACTCAGGGTTTTCTGTGAAAACTGTAGAAATTTGGTCCAGTGATCCCATCAAAGAGCCGCGGAAACGCGGCAATAGCTTGCTATTGCCGCGGTTCCGCGGCCGACTTGGCTCCTCTCTGTTCTTTCTTTGCTACAGTATTCTCATAGGGGTGTTTTAGGCTTTTTGGAATATATATTTTCTACCCAGATTTTCCAGAACGAAAATTTTATTTTTGGGGTTCTGAAAATCCATATTTTTGATCGAACTTCTAAAAGACTTTAGCTGACGGGTTTTTCTGTGATGTGATATTTGTATTGAACGTCTACTAATCGCTATATGTCGATTAGTGGGGGTTATACAAATCTGTGATCTGTAATGTTATTGGAATGTGTATATGAATATGTTGGATTGTCGCGGGTGAATATCCGGGGGTTGTGAGACGAGAGTTTTCTTTTCTTTCAATTCATGTAAATTTGTAAATTGATGTAATAATTATTTGTATGACCGCACAACCTGGTCGGGGTTGTAGCCGTCATTGTATAATTTCTTTTTACTGTTTTTGCTCCTAGAATAGACCCATGGAGGGGGTGCACAAACTACCGGGTATGCCGAAGTGCCGAGTGGCCTACTCACGGGGATGAGGGAGGTTGCTTCGCTTCGGGTACTTGGCGGGTAGTTTGCCGCACCCGTAGGGGTCTTGGGTGGGGTATTGGCTATTCACCGCGACCGTGTAATCTGCTTTTCGTTACAGGCTCGTACGAATTGCAGGTTCCTAGTATATCCAATGTGTTCATCTGCGATCTGAAATGTTTATCATTGCAGTATATCTATATATGATATTATTTAGGCGTTGCTTATGTTTTACAGCCGCACTAGCCCAGCCCCCGCTCTGTCGTTAGTTATGTAACCTAACGGGTAATGACGGGGCCCCGTGGCGAATGCGAATGGCATAAGCGTACGTCATATTTTGGTTGTTTTCTGCAATGGTAGGTTTAAATGATGGGACGCATTAAAAGAACTAATGCAAGAATATCACGCATTAAAAGAACTAATGCAAGAAAATAAACCAAGTAAAAGTCGTTGGAACACTTTCGAAAAACCACTCGGTTCTTTTCAAAACAAACTTTTAAAATACGGAGTTTGAGCCACTCCATTTAAAAGCTATCTCGTTCCATCGACTAAATCAAGTTCACTACGTTCACGGTTTTGCCAAAACCATTCGTAGCCCTCCGTCGTTTCGTATGAATATTCAATAGTATTCAAGCTATGTTTGTTGACCTTTGTCAAGGCATAGTGATTGGTAGCTGTTGGGTATTCATGTGTAGCATAGATAGATGCGTTGGTTTGGGACAGTCGTACTGCCATTTTGGCCAAAGTCAAGGGTGGGTACGGGTGGATCCAAATTAACCTGGATAATGACGGGCAGAACTTGACATGTGACTTATGATATTTTGGCCAAAGTCAAGGTCATAAGAGCATGGGGCAAAAATCCACATCGGGAGTTTCAAAAGAACTGAAACTTGCTAGTATTGCATACCATTTGGAGCGTGATGATTCTGGTAGGATTCCTTCAGTTTCGTCACGCGATGATATTTGGATCTCGATCCTACTGTGAGTATATGCTACTCCTCGGGAAATTTCTCACTAATCGATCAATGCTATAAACCTAGTAGGTGCCTAGAAAGGTGTTAGCGGGGCTACGCCCCCAGGGAAAAGCGGTTCTTGAATTAAGGAACTTCGCGAAAGCGTTGGAAAACCTCCCTCGAAGTACCGACACTGGTCTGGCTGAACGGTTAAGCAAGTATTGTGCGGTGGGATTGATCCTGACTAATTCTTCCTTTTTGGTTTTAAGGAGGGATTCGAGAAACAGTGGGTGCCATCCTGTTTAGACAAACTAAAAACCACTCTAAACTTGCAAGAGCATCATGCTTAGTGTTTCTTCTTCTCTCTCCTAATTGCAGCGACCAATCGAAATGACTGGACTTAAGTTACTTCTAGATAAAAACATACTGACAAGGCCAAACTATAAAGATTGGCTCAGGAATGTCAAGATGGCAATCACTTACGACAAGCTGGGGTATCTTCTTACCACCAAAGCTCCCCCTGTCCCTGGTCCCACTTCCAGCGTCGCGGATAAGGAAATCCGCAAGACTTGGGAGATTGATAGCGCGAAGGCCAAGTGCCTCGTGCTTGCCTCGATGGACAACGAACATCAGAGGAGGCACGAGAATATGGACCTTGAATCCATATTTCTCCATACAAAAGAACTGTATGGAGAGCAATCTCGTATCGCAAGATACGAAGCGTCGACAAAGTTATTTTCGGCAAGGATGGCCGTCGGATCATCAGTAGCAGAGCACGTGCTAAAGATGATCGGCTACATTGAGGAGCTCGCGGACCTGGGAACCACATTGGAGAGTGAGCTCTATACAGACTTAGTTCTCCAGTCCCTTCCTTCCACTTACGCCCAGTTTATACTGAACTTCAACTTACAAGAAAATGAGGTTGAACTTTCAGAGCTCCTCAACATGCCGAGGAGCGCAGAGGGCACCCTACAGAAAAGTAGGGAAACATCCACTTTGTTTGTAGGAGGATCATCTTCTTCTAGGTCCAAAGCGAAATCTAAGGGAAAGAAGAAGAAAGCCCCCGCCAAACCAAGTGGCGGTGTTAGTAAAGTGGATACGAAGGGAAAAGCAAAAGCAACAAAGAAAGCGGGGCAGCTTGTGGATAAAGAAGAATGCTTCTATTGTCATAAGAAAGGTCACTGGAAGAATGATTGCAGGGCTTGGAAAGCCAGAACACAGGAATTGAAGCAGGTTGCAGCTTCAGCTTCAGGTGTGTATGTTATTGAAAACTGTCTTTCAATAAACTCTACTTCCTGGGTATTGGATACCGGATCGGGATCTCATATCTGTAATTCTTTGCAGGCGTTGAGAAACCGTAGGGTTTTGAAGGCAGGTGACATGACCCTCAGAGTTGCGAACGGAGCTAGCATGGATGCTAAAGCCGTGGGGGACTATCACCTGGGAATGTCAGATGGACATGTTTTGGTTTTGCGTAATTGCTTTTTTGTACCCAACGCAACTTGTAATATCATTTCTGTATCTTTAGTTTCTAAAGAAGGTTATGAATTTGCGTTTGTAAGTAATGTTGTAAACATTCACCTTAATCAAGTTTTGATTGGGTCAGGTACATTGAGTAATGGTATATACGTATTAAACCAACCACAGATTTTCAATGTCCAGAATACACACAAAAGAAAGTCTCCAGAAATCAATCAGGCTTTCGTATGGCATTGTAGACTGGGTCACATCAATGAGAGAAGGTTGACGAAGTTACATACAGAAGGATATTTGAATGCGTTCGAATATCAATCGTATGCCACTTGTCAATCCTGTCTCAAAGGAAAGATGACAAAGACTCCGTTTACTGGACATGGAGTAAGAGCGAGCGAGCTCTTGGGACTCGTACACAGTGACGTGTGCGGTCCAATGTCTACACATGCACGAAGCGGTTATTCTTACTTCATTACTTTTACGGATGACTTCTCAAGGTACGGTTATGTCTTCTTAATGAAACATAAGTCCGAAGCCTTTGGAAAATTCCAGGAGTATAAGAATGAAGTGGAAAAACAAACCGGCAAAAGTATTAAGATTCTAAGATCGGATCGAGGTGGAGAATACTTAAGTGCCGAGTTCCTGGACTATTTAAAAGAGAATGGTATTCTCTCTCAGCTTACTCCTCCATACACCCCACAACATAACGGTGTATTGGAGAGACGGAACCGGACCCTATTGGATATGGTACGGTCCATGATGAGTAACGCTGAGTTACCGCGATCATTCTGGGGGTATGCGCTAGAATCAGCTGCATACCTTTTGAACCGAGTTCCCACTAAGACTGTGCCTACCACACCATTTGAGATGTGGTGTGGGAAGAGGCCCCATCTTAATCACATTAAGACATGGGGAAGTCCAGCTTTTGTCAAAAAGCAGCATGCGGACAAGCTCGAGGCACGCTCAGTACAGTGCAAGTTTATGGGATATCCAAAGAATTCCAAGGGATATTTCTTCTACTGCGAAGAGGAACAAAAAGTTCTTGTTTCTCGTCATGCCCACTTTCTAGAACACCAGTTCTTAGAAAAGGAAATTAGTGGGAGCGCAGTAGAACTGGATGAAATTCCAGAACCACGGACTATTACTGAAAGTTTAGTGGAACCAGAGGGTTCGAAAGAACAGGACATTCCTACGCCGCTCCGCAGGAGTAGTAGGCAGACTCATCCGCCTGAGAGATACTACGGTTTTCTCATAGACGGGGATAGAGAGGATTGCATCATAGATTATGATGAGCCTACTAGCTTCCAGTAGGCCGTTCAGAGCGTTGACTCAGTGAAATGGCTGGATGCAATGCGGACCGAAATGGAGTCCATGTACACCAACAAGGTATGGACGTTGGACATTGCTCCAGACGGGGTAAAACCCGTAGGATGCAAGTGGATCTTCAAAAGGAAGATTGGTGTAGATGGACAGGTTGAGACCTATAAAGCTAGGCTGGTAGCAAAGGGTTTTCGTCAAAGACCTGGCTTGGACTATGACGAAACCTTTTCTCCAGTAGCCATGCTGAAATCCATTCGGATCGTTCTTTCCATTGCTGCCTTCCACGATTATGAGATTTGGCAGATGGACGTAAAGACAGCTTTTCTAAATGGAAATTTAGAGGAGTGTGTCTATATGGACCAGCCAGAGGGTTTCATTCAGAGTGGGAGCAGTGGAAAGGTGTGCAAGTTGCTTAAGTCCATCTATGGACTAAAGCAGGCATCGCGGAGTTGGAACATCTGTTTTGATGAGACGGTCAAAGAATTTGGATTTATCAAAAATCCAGATGAACCATGCATCTATAGTAGATTTGTAGCGAGAACTGTAGTATTCCTCGTTTTATACGTGGATGACATTCTCTTAATAGGAAATGACATTCCTATGCTACAATCTGTCAAGGGGTTCTTGTCACACAGGTTCTCCATGAAATACCTAGGTGATGCCTCATACATTCTGGGTATCCGGATCTACCGTGATAGATCCAAGAGGATATTAGGACTTTCACAGTCCATGTACATCGACACCATACTGAAAAGATTCAGTATGGAAGATTCCAAGCTCGGTAACCTACCGGCTTGTCATGGGATCACCCTCCCTAAAGAGATGTCTCCCAAGACTGATTTGGAGCGGGATCGCATGTCTATTATACCCTACGCTTCTGCGGTAGGCTCTATAATGTATGCGATGTTGTGTACCAGACTGGATGTAGCTTATGCACTGAGTGTAGTAAGCCGGTATCAGTCAAACCCTCGGGAGAAACACTGGATAGCGGTAAAGAACATTCTCAAGTACCTGAGAAGGACAAATGAGATGTTCTTGGTGTATGGCGGAAAAGACCTCCAGATCGAGGCCTTTGCTGACTCCAGCTTCCAGAGTGACAAAGATGATTCCAAGTCCATATCGGGTTTTGTCTTTACCCTCAATGGAGGGGCGGTGTGTTGGAAGAGTTCCAAACAGGAAACCGTTGCAGACTCGACGATGGAAGCGGAATACATCGCTGCATCTGATGCCGCAAAAGAAGCTGTCTGGATAAGGAAGTTCTTGAAAGAGCTTCAGGTGGTTCCGTCCATTGTTGATCCAATACCTCTGTATTGCGACAACAACGGGGCTATAGCTTTAGTGAAGGCACCCAGGTCCCATCAGAGATCCAGACACATCCTGAGGCGGTATCACCTGATCAGAGAGATCGTGGATCGCCAGGAGATCGAGGTTCGGAGAGTCGCTTCAGAAGATAACACTGCAGATCCATTCACCAAGGCCTTGCCCCAGACTCAGTTCGAGCGGCTGATCGAGATGATAGGTCTTCGATACGCCAGTACATGGCCTTAGTGCAAGTGGGAGATTGTTAGTGTATATGCCCTAGAGGCCATTACTGTATCATACTAGTTTGTATATTACTTAATGGAAGCTTGGGATATTCACCTTGTATAAACAATCTTGCTCAAAATAGTAGTATGCTACTTGGTTTGTTTCTACTTCAATGTATACATGTGTTTATTTTAGTATATCGCCTATACACATTAGAGGAGCTCTTAGGATCTTTGCTTGATTACCAGCGTTGTAATGGCAGTCACACTAGTGGGGCTGGGTAATCTATAAGCACATCCTTACGCAGGTCCCTGGTCGCAGGACTATCGAGACAGGGCATCGATACTCCGGAGTAGACTAGCGTTTGCGCTTCTCATCCCAGTGTGGGAGATGGTCTGTCCCACAGCCATCAGTACGTCGTACTTGAGAAAGTATGCGGGTGCTCGTTGGGTTACGAGTACACTGGACAGGACTCGTCGGGAACTGACTAGTTGGTATTATGCCTATCGTCAGTTATCAGTTCCCAGGTGACATGAGTACAGCTTAGTCCGCTGACTTGACATTGTCACTTCGCCTCGAGTGTGTTCCCACTGTACTCTGATTACTACCCTACCACGGCTCAAAGGAGCCGTGCAAACAGGTAGTAGTTGGGTGCAGTCCTGAAGAACTTGGAGGCAGTGACGGTTAGACAGGATTCGTCTCTCCCGGTATTAGGGGTTGACATCGCGCTGTGTCTAGGAGAGCCATTACACGAGTAGTCCCTGGCCAGGGCAAACGAGATATACTGGTAGGCTTCCAGTGTTATCTCAGGGTGTTTTGGGCTTCGCTCCGGCACGACTTGTACCGCTATTGGGGGACTGACGTTTACCGCCCCCTAGGCCCGCCATGCGATGTATCAGACGAACATACCGGACTGTACGGAGAATGTTACAGTCAGACTCAGTAAGAGTTCAGATGGGTTTCTCCTCGTCGGTCTTCTTGTCGGCATTACCTGGGGACCGTTACGTACAGCTAGTGCCGCTTGCGGTCTGTGGTTAAACCCACTGCCAGCGTAGTGTCGAGTCTTTAGAGTCCCATACAGAAAGCTTTTCTCCTTTAGGCAAAAGAGTAGAGGTCGCATGGTTTTGCGACAGGTCGCATGGTTTTGCGACAGGGTTCGGTCACATCCGTGCACTTGTGCACGTACAGTGTCCGGACAGTTTACACTAGCGGGCTTTGGTTTAAGCCGGATCCTAGTGTACGTATTGGGATTGGATTTATCCAGTTTGTATTCGTGTTCCTCGGAACGCGGATGCGGGTGTATATGCACAGTTGACGGGGAGACAGAGGCAGCGGATTCTCATTAGGGTTATTGACAGTTGACCGTTGACTATTTGACTTTTTGCCCAACCCTAATGAGAATATGATATATGATTAACAATTATATTAATTAAGTATTATGGTGACATGGTTGTTGACTTGTTGACTTTGTTGACTTGTTGACTTTTGTTGACTTGTTGACTTTGTTGACCGGTTGACTAGGCTTGACTAGTTGACCGTCATGATAACCATAGCCATCATTTCATGGCAAAGACTTTTTCTTGCATGCTCATTTGTGCAAAATGAGTGCATGAAATGATATGGTTATGGTTGCTTCAACCATCACATAACACTTGATTGGTATGATGAGTTATCATTGTTTTGGATTATGAGAGGATGAAAGGCAAAAGAGAGGCTCATTCTTACTTGCTCATTCTCTCTCTTGTTCTTGAGCTCTCTTTTTTTTGCTCTCACCCTCTTCCTCTTGCTCCCTCTCTTGACTCTATGGTTCTCTTGTCTCATGAGTTGAGAATCAAGAACCATAGATAAAATCCAATACAAACTCTTCTCTACTCACTCTAGTTCACAAGGTTTAGCAAACCGAGTGAACTAGTTTCTTCAAAGTTCGAAGAAGGAGCCAAAGGTTGGAGCTTTCAGGTGGATCTATCTTCGGCGTAAGGAGACGACGGGAAGAAGCCGATCCGGACCACCATCGGAGTTTGAAGACGAAGGAGTTCAAGGCAAGAAAGTTATAACCCCCTAACCGTGTAGTTAGCAACTCGTAGTTAGGTTGTTAGTTAGATGTTTAACAAAGATCCGGGTTATAAGTCCATGTTACCACCTCTATAAAAATCGTTTTTTACCAAATTCCGCATGCCCGAAAGTACCGGGAGAGGTAGCATGGACTTACACTCCGGCTATCCGGACTGGCCTGTACCATCAATTCTCAGTACATCAATATCTCGAAATCTCAATTTCTCAATCTCAATATCTAGGGCGCCGTCAGTCCAGACCGGCCCCTACCATCCATCTCAAGACCACGACGGTATCCTCCGGATATCCGACGCGTCGGGTAAAATCACCGGTAGGTAGTCTCCCCTTGCCAGGCTCACATCATCATCACCACGCGCTTCTTGCACCGGGGTACCTTACCGGGTCCATCATGTACCCGAAACGGTTCATCCAACTCCTCGAATCGGGTCTCGAAATCCATCAGCAAACTCATGGTGGATGACTCATACATCATGGGAAAACCGCACTTTTCATTTAAGAAGAGAGAGTAAATACGTTTATAAATGTTTTTGCGGTTTTTCCCCCAAATCCAGGAAATCTCATGAAAATCCGAATCCAAATCATCAATAGCGTGTAAACAGTGAATATAGGCATAATAATCCATGAATGCGGCATAACAGTGAATAACAATATGCTTGAACTAGCAAATAATAACTGCAATATCTAACTGGTATATAAGGAAAGTATACTAATATCATGTCAAACTATTAACTAACAAGCTAAGTCAAGCAATAGTATTTTCTAAGTGTACGTGACATGGCAATTACCGATGAAGATGTGTGTGAGCTGGTAGGTAAGTGTACGTAGTACATACGCATCATCGGTAATGGTGCTGGTGTCCTAACAGCATGATATCAACAATGGAATATGAAATCATAACATAAGTATGCAGTGCGGAGCGAACAGCAATAATACGCGGGAGCTGAATACTAAACACAATGATAACTATATGTCATGCAGTAATGCCTTTTGAAATAACACGAATCGTGGTGTTTGCAAATAAGGGCTACGGTGTTTTTAAGAAAAGATACGTCCTTTGAAATATCTGTAGCATCCTTTGGGCCGACTTTTAAAATATCCACGATTCTTTGGTTTTTGAAATAGGTAGGAGTCGAATCTAGTCTAACAACTACACTAAACTATATGATTGAGCTAACAGACTAACTGAAGGTAAGGAAACCGCCTGACATCTGAGTCGATACATACATATATATATATATAGTCGGTGATCCCGCCTCGATAATATCACATCCGATACCATATCTATAATCAGATATTCCCAAGTCAAGTGTGCGGATCTATCATCAGTATATAGCTCGTACGTAAATCCGTCGTACGGCTTCCTAAATCTTGGTACGGGTCAAAGTAACATCAATCACACTATTCATCTGGTATCTTCTTTATCAAATATCATGATCCGGGATAATGACCTACGTCTAGTACAATATTGATACCATCTATGTATGCATGCAGGTGTATGAAACACTACGTCAAAGGACCCGCTAAATCATCATGTCGTATCTCAAATACGAACCAAATCACATCACCGATCGCATGGCCTCAAGCCCAATCTCATCGACTCATCTCAAATCCCAAGTACTATCCTCAAATCCAGTATATGAACATATAGTCCCAAACCCATGTGTAAATATACACATCCTCATATACGCACAGGTAAAGGAAAGAATGTATACAAGTTTGTGTGTGCGTGTGTGTGAGTGCAACCACTACTCTAGGATTTCGCAACTAACACTAAACCAATCCAAGAACACCTAGAATCTAGCTTTATCATCAATAAACTCAATAATATAAAATCAATATATATGTGTGTATACGTATTCGTATACATCACCATGAACTGCGGGGGTGCTATACGCCATCCACCTGACTTCTTCCCGTAGATATAAATCTACTCACATTGAATCCTGCGTATCGATGTCGATGTCGCCTCCATCGTCTCGGATCACCGTGGAGGTACCTACATAACACACGTATCGCATCACATTAAAACTAAATTGAAACTAAAACGACACGCGAAAACCAACACGATACGCTAAAAGGCCTATATGTTAAAACCTATGGTTAGCCTTCGCAAAACAACCCGAAATCACTCGATATAGACGTACAAACGTCACGCGATCGAGATAATGCACAAATGTCAAAATCTGGAAATCAAAATACGGAAAACCATAACTAAATTCAAAGCAGCAACTTATAAAAGTGATCCCAGATTTCGTCTCAGGTCAAATCAAGGCAAGCAAACAGGTCTAGAGTGACGCATAGGGTCTATGTGATCTACAGTAGAAACCTGGAACCATCTCCTCACCAAGTGGCCGAGCCCCTCTACAGGAAAAATCGGCCTGGCCGGCCCTATGTACCCCAATGGTGCTCATTTTGCTACAGGGTGTTCCTAGGGTGTCACGGCCCGAAAGTACGGAACATGACCGGCACTTAAACTACGAACGTCTCAAGGCGTACGTATTCTAAGTAAGCCGAAAACCCAGAAATCCAAACCAAGAAAAGTAGTAGAGTGAAGGAAAACCAATTTAAAACAAGAAGTTTTAATAGCATAAGCCGAATTATGCGGTTTTTAAAAACATCAAGTATTTTCTAAAAATTTCGGCAGAGTCTCCTTTGTAAATACTGGCTCCCAAACGGGATACAACATGAATAGTATACGAAATCAATAAAAGGCATCCCCAAGCGGGAGCTATCTCTTCGTCAATCGACGGTCACCACCACATAAGCAATATAATATACAACGCCAACGGCGAGGATCAAAAACTCAAAAGGAAATTCGAAACCACAAGAAAACCGCAGAAATATACGCGCGACTCTAAGGTCGAAAGAATAACATCACTGGTCTCTATCTCAAAAATTAATACATGTTTGGTTGATGGAAGTTCTAGATACAACTGAATAATAATATACAAGTTATATAAAGGGGGGTACGATACAGTAAACCCACCTACTAGCAAATCACCCGAAGGAAACTATGCCCGCAAGCCGTAATGAAACCTATACGGCAAACCTGCAAGAAACTGGGGCACAACGGGGGTGAGTTGCCAACTCGTGAATAGAAAAACATCTACGAACAGAAATCGCATGTATGACGCAATCCTGGGTCATACGATCATAATATATCCTCAAAATATACATAACAAGCAGCCTATAACAATGGCTAGGGTAATATCTAACCGAGTGAAATCTCATGTGCCCGTGTCAGTGCCTCAGATAGCAATATATCATATGAATGAGGTATGAATGCATGAAAACAGAATACATGTAAATGAAGAAACTGTTTTCATAAATTAGTGAGATTTCCTTCGTATTTTTAAACTGAGGTATCATAATGAAATCGGTATCAACAGTGTCTAGCATCGACACAAAACATAAATCTCACTGTCTCGAAATATCAATGTCTCAATCTCAATATCTAGGGCGCCGTCAGTCCAGACCGGCCCCTACCATCCATCTCAAGACCACGACGGTATCCTCCGGATATCCGACGCGTCGGGTAATATCACCGGTAGGTAATCTGTCCCCTGCCAGGCTCAACGTCAACACCATATTCATCTTGCCCCGGGGTACCATACCGGGTCTCCCATGTACCCGAAACGGTTCATCCAACTCCTCGAATCGGGTCTCGAAATCCATCAGCAAACTCATGGTGGACGACTCATACATCATGGGAAAACCGCATTTTTATTTTAAAAGAGAGAAAGCAGTTTATATATGTTTTGCGGTTTTCCTCCAAATCCAGAAAATATCATGGAAATCCGAATCATCAATAGCATGTAAAACCATGAATATAAGCATGAGAATGAATAACAGTATGCATGAAACGACAACTAATAACTACAATATCTAAGCTGGCATATAAGGTAAGTACACTAATATTATGTCAAAATACTAGCTATCAAGCTAAGTTAAGCAATAATATTTTCTAAGGTGTACGTGACATGGCAATTACCGATGAAGATGTGTGTGAGCCGGCAAGTAAGTGTACGTGGTACATACGCATCATCGGTAATGGTGCTGGTGTCCTAACAATAAGATATCAACATTTCAATAAGAATTTATAACATAAGTATGCGATGCGAAGCGAACCACAATAATAAGCGGGAGCTGAATACTAGACGCAACTATAACTAATCTGCATTAATCTAATATAAGTTCTACAAATGGTGCCTTTTGAAATAACACAAATCATGGGGTTTTGAAAATAGGGGCTACGGTGTTTTTATGAAAATATAAGTCTTTTGAAATATCCGTAGGATCCCTTGGGCTGTCTTTTAAAATACCCACGATTCGTTAGTTTTTGAAATAGGTAGGAGTCTAATCTAATCTAACAACTACACTAAACTATACGGCTGAACTAACAAGCTGAACTACAGGTAAGGAAACCGCCTATCATCTGAGTCGATACATATACCTACCTGTATATGTATAGTCGGTGATCCAGCCTCAATAATATCATATCCGATACCATATCTATAGTCAGACATCCCAAGTCAAGAGTGCGGATCAATCATCAAAATATAGCTCGTACGTAAATCCGTCGTACGGCATCCCAAATCTGGGTACGGGTCAATATCACATTCATCATACTATTCATCTGATATCCTTTTTATCAAATATCATGATCGGGGTACTGATCTACGTCTAGTACAATATTGATACCATCTATGTATGCATGCATGTAAGAATCACTACGTCAAAAGACCCGCTAAAACATCATGTCATATCTCAATACGAACCAAAACACATCACGGATCTTCTGGCCTCAAGCCCAATATCATTGACTCATCTCAAATCCCAATTACTATCCTCAAATCCAGTATATAAACACATAGTCCCATACCCATGTGTAAATATACACATCAATATATAATCCCATGTACGCACATATGAAAGAAGAATGTATGCCAATATGGGTGTGTGTGTATGTGTGGTGCAACCACTACCTAAGGTTTCGTAACCATGCGCCAATCCAACACCAATATCCATCTAAAATCATCAATAATAAATCCTAACAACATATCATAAATTGTTGGTGTGTATACGCATCCGTATACATCACCACGGACTGCGGGGGTGCTATACGCCATCCACCCGAGTTCTCCCCGTAGATATAAATCTACTCACCTGGTCCTCGCTCGCCGGTGCCGACGTCGCCACGCGCTTGCTTGTCGTCTCGAAGTCCTCATGGGGTACCTACATATCATAACGCACCGTATCGCATTAAAACTAAATTCGAAATCGAAACGGCATACGAAAATCAAATCGGCACGCCTATCAAGCATAGGTCCAAACCTATCACCTACGCATGCAAGAATAGTCAAACCAACCCTCGATGTCGATGTACAAACGTCAAACCATCGAGAAAAATCCAATCACACTCATTTGCACATTCAGGAACACTAATTTTAATATAAGATAGGTTAAACCTCACAAAAACCCCAAATTCACTCTAAAAGCCGTTTTTCCGAAAAACTAGCAAGCAAAATTACCCGTTTTAGTACAAAACTCGATATTTAAACAATTCTAGCGGCCATAATACTTATTAAATAACCTAAATAAGTCAATAAAACCATTTCCATAATTTAATCACATAAATTTGCATAATTTCCAAAATCCTAGTTTGCAAAAATATCAATTTTAACACTTTTTAATGTAAAATTCACAATTTTACAATTAAACTTGGTTTTGCATATTTTAAATGGTTAAACCACTCAATATAATTTTTAAGATATGATGAAACCCTAACCATATTTTTAATCTCTCATTTTGAATTAAAACTAAAAACCTAGTTTGCAATATTATGCAATTGGTCCATTTTTAAAATGACAATTGTAATATAGCAACTAGATTAGATTTTAGCATGTCACAACATATTAATCTACCCATCACAACCATAATCCTATGATAGAAACCCTAATTTAATCCAAACCCTTTTCTAGAAATTTAAATCTTTAATATCAAAACCACAATTAACTCCTAATTAAACACATAATAGATAGATTCAAGTAATCAACAAAAACTTATGCAAAATGCTAAGATTATACCTCTAAAAATTAGAGATCTAACACCAAAATCTTGGCCTCCAATTTGCTCTCTTGATCCATGATCCACACTAGAATAGGTCAAGAAGAAATGGGTAGGGATTAGAATTTGATTTTGAAATTTTGTGGATTTTTAAGCATTTTTGTGGATTTTTTTGAAGAGAAAGTGAGATGAAAAAATGAAGGGCTATTCTAAATGGGGGGGCTCGGCCAAATGCAGGTGGGGAGAGGAGAGAGAGGGTGTGGGGAGTTGGGGAAAGTTTGACAAAGTCAAAAGACCACATAAACAACAACAACACATACTCCAATTATTATATTTTAATCCTTATCATATTGAACTTTTAAAATGAGATGAAAACAAAAATGAGGGGGGGAGTGGGCTGTTCCAGCAGTGGGGGGGCCGGCCATGATGGAGAGGAATGAGTGAGAGAGATTTTACAAAGAAATTTTATGCAAAAAGACCCCCCCCCCCCCCCCACAAGCTCAAAATTGCAAGTTTTAGCTTAAATTAATTATTTTTTTGTTCTCCATAATAAAAACCCATTAAAACTTGAAATAAAATACTAAAAATTTATATTACAACTAGATTTTAATTAACATGATTTTAAAGATTAAAATTAGCCCATTTAAATTTGTATTTATCGCTAATTTAATGTATTTTCTTACCGGCTTAAAATAATATTAAAATAAATTTTTTTTTTCAGAAAATTTGAAATTTCACCAGTGGCTCAATAAACACCAAATATTAGTAATTATATAGCTAGAATATGTATATTTAATTTTATAATAAAGATATTTGCATTTTGACTTTATAGATAAAACCCCCTTATTTTACCGTTTTTTCAAAATTTCGCCGAAACGATTTTCAAAACGTTACAATCTTCCCCCCTTAAAGAAATTCGGTCCCCGAATTTAAATTAAAACTTCTCCCAAATACTAAAATATTTCAGCCAAAACCATCAAATCGCCGGGGCTCCGAAATCATAAATACATAAAACAAATCGTAGCGCAACGCATGCGCATGAAAAATGAGCATATAACTCAAATCAGAACTCCGTCAAGCATCCCGCAATCATCGGAGTCATGGAGAAGACATCAATACCAAATCCAAAGCAAAATCAATATGATATAACTCAAAACTATACATGTAAAATATATTCTGGTACTGTCCTCTGACTAGTCCTGCTCAGTACGAAAACATATAGCAATATCATAAAAACGTACTGCTCTATAAGAAAAATTAATCCCAAAATACGCCTATGAATACTACGCGCGTCTTGTGTGCACGGAAATCAAAATCCATATATGTGCCATACCTCCGCACAGAAACAACATCTAAGTGCATCGGGTGTGCACGAAACATCTGTCCTGGCCAAGTGTGTGCCTGACAGCAAAAACATGTGCGTCTCATGCACGAAGAATCTCAATTTGGTGCATCTGGTGTGCACCAAATCGCATCTCATAACATGCGTCCAACATGTGCGAAAATCCAAATCAGGTGCACCCATCGTGCACGAAATCATGAAATCCAATATCAAGCGCCGAACGTGCGCAAAATCAATCAGGTGCACAAGGTGCACAAAACAAATATCGAGTATCACAATCGAAATCGAAGTCCAGTGCACACTGCAAGCATATAATAACTATACAGAGTGCAGGAACCAATTCGTGTGCGTCCATACGCACAAAATCAACTCAAAGGTCTAAAACCGTAAAATCACAAACATGTGAAACCCAAGCACGAAAATGATATCAAGTGCAACACTGTGCAAAGAACGTAAATCCTCAATCATCAAAATCAAATCATGCGAATAAATCACCCAAAACATCGAAATCAATAATGGCGGCATAGTACCGCTCAAGTGCATCCTCTAAGAATCTCGACCAACTGTCGCGGTCACTAGTGGGACGTCTCGTTGATGATCATGAACTATGTCCTGCTGGTGTGCGTAACCATGACCACTCCTGGGTCAGGGTCTTCACTGTGAATTACCAATCTTTCGATCCATCGGCTCATCGGCCCTGTCGGGTGTGCTAACGGGGATGATCCAGTTCTGGTACGTCTCTTGTCATCTCCCGGTCAATCATCACGACCACTCGTAAGATAGAATATCACTGGCGTCGGCCTCTGGCTCTCTGAATGTACCTGGCACATCTGATCCTAGGTGCAAGTATCATTGCAGCAGTGTCCTGGAAGGAATCCTGCTTACGGTCTCTTCCATGTCTCGTCTCTGCCAACTGTCCGGAAGTCATTGTCCTTTCCTATATCTGCATCTTGCTCTGGAACGACTGCATACTCATCGCGACTCCTTCTGGAAGGTAAGTCCAAGTACCATGCCTCGGCATGCGCATCGCATCTCTGATGTCGGCGAGTGGAACGTCATCTCATCTAGATCTGGTGCGAACCTCTTACTCCACTTTTCTCTAATGTCGTCTTCTTTGGACTCATCTCGTCGTGGCTGCATGGACTGAGCTCCAACGGCTATCCTCGTATCTGGAGTCTCCCAAGAATGCATCTCACCACCTAGCATCCTAATTAAGTCGAGCCATCCGATCGAGTCTTCAAAACCTCATAATCCCCCAAGAGCTCAACCTCTTGGGCACAGTTTAATAGTATGGAGTACATACCACAGCATCGGTGGTCCAGCCGTAGAAGGGCAAACCCAAGCCTCACTAATGGCGCCGCAGAACTGCCGCAAACCCTAAGGTTCAAAGGCTTTCGCACGGTCATTAAGTCGAGTTAGGGTTTCATTCTTCTAGAGGGACTATAGAATTGCCTGCATGTCTTTCCGACTACCTTAAACTTGGAATAATAGGTTTCTCACATTCAATCGTCTCTGTCGACTCCCAACGTCTCCGCGTGAAGTCGTCTCTAGCTGGAATCAATATATCTGATGACCTCGCATCGGGGTAGGCGAACGATCCACATATCCCAGTCATTCATCCTCGATGACTAGCGACCTTCTATCATCTCTTAGTACAACTTATACTGCAATAGCTCCAACATCTGGGGCGACATCTCGTCGTTCGCAGCAATAACTGGCTCACTCGTCTGCATGCTGAACCGTGCCTCAATCATCAGGAGTAAGAAACACACCAACGGTCATCAAAATCTGGCTGGCCTCCATCATTGGCTCAATTCTCTAATGTCGATCAGCACCTCCGAGTAACCTCATAAAGGCGATCCGCCAAACGCTCGTGGCGCGGAAACACAGTAAAAAGACACATCTCTGCAATCGTGTGTCGCCGGAATTTCGCCCTGGTCAGTCCTCGTTCGTGACGAGCATGTGCTGACCGCAACTCTAGCCGTAGCTCTCCCTGCCCGTAACAGTAGCAGCAAAACCAAACTGGTACCGATGAGGCTAGATTAGGAAGGAATATATTACTGAACAAGGAAATGTACATCCTAAGGCTTCATAAGTGGAGTGGCGTGTCATAAATATGCCGCGGAACATACCAACGGTACGTCACTCTACTTTAGTCACCTATTCCATCAACCAAGGGTCATCCTACGCTCCGAAGGTTAAAACCTGACGCTCTGATACCAACTTTGTCGCGGCCCGAAAGTACGGAACATGACCGGCACTTAAACTACGAACGTCTCAAGGCGTACGTATTCTAAGTAAGCCGAAAACCCAGAAATCCAAACCAAGAAAAGTAGTAGAGTGAAGGAAAACCAATTTAAAACAAGAAGTTTTAATAGCATAAGCCGAATTATGCGGTTTTTAAAAACATCAAGTATTTTCTAAAAATTTCGGCAGAGTCTCCTTTGTAAATACTGGCTCCCAAACGGGATACAACATGAATAGTATACGAAATCAATAAAAGGCATCCCCAAGCGGGAGCTATCTCTTCGTCAATCGACGGTCACCACCACATAAGCAATATAATATACAACGCCAACGGCGAGGATCAAAAACTCAAAAGGAAATTCGAAACCACAAGAAAACCGCAGAAATATACGCGCGACTCTAAGGTCGAAAGAATAACATCACTGGTCTCTATCTAAAAAATAAATACATGTTTGGTTGATGGAAGTTCTAGATACAACTGAATAATAATATACAAGTTATATAATGGGGGGTACGATACAGTAAACCCACCTACTAGCAAATCACCCGAAGGAAACTATGCCCGCAAGCCGTAATGAAACCTGTACGGCAAACCTGCAAGAAACTGGGGCACAACGGGGGTGAGTTGCCAACTCGTGAATAGAAAAACATCTACGAACAGAAATCGCATGTATGACGCAATCCTAGGTCATACGATCATAATATATCCTCAAAATATACATAACAAGCAGCCTATAACAATGGCTAGGGTAATATCTAACCGAGTGAAATCTCATGTGCCCATGTCAGTGCCTCGGAAAGCAATATATCATATGAATGAGGTATGAATGCATGAAAACAGAATACATGTAAATGAAGAAACTGTTTTCATAAATTAGTGAGATTTCCTTCGTATTTTTAAACTGAGGTATCATAATGAAATCGGTATCAACAGTGTCTAGCATCGACACAAAACATAAATCTCACTGTCTCGAAATATCAATGTCTCAATCTCAATATCTAGGGCGCCGTCAGTCCAGACCGGCCCCTACCATCCATCTCAAGACCACGACGGTATCCTCCGGATATCCGACGCGTCGGGAAATATCACCGGTAGGTAATCTGTCCCCTGCCAGGCTCAACGTCAACACCACATTCATCTTGCCCCGGGGTACCAAACCGGGTCCACCATGTACCCGAAACGGTTCATCCAACTTCTCGAATCGGGTCTCGAAATCCATCAGCAAACTCATGGTGGCCGACTCATACATCATGGGAAAACCGCATTTTTATTTTAAAAGAGAGAAAGCAGTTTATATATGTTTTGCGGTTTTCCTCCAAATCCAGAAAATATCATGGAAATCCGAATCATCAATAGCATGTAAAACCATGAATATAAGCATGAGAATGAATAACAGTATGCATGAAGCGACAAGTAATAACTACAATATCTAAGCTGGCATATAAGGTAAGTACACTAATATTATGTCAAAATACTAGCTATCAAGCTAAGTTAAGCAATAATATTTTCTAAGGTGTACGTGACATGGCAATTACCGATGAAGATGTGTGTGAGCCGGCAAGTAAGTGTACGTGGTACATACGCATCATCGGTAATGGTGCTGGTGTCCTAACAATAAGATATCAACATTTCAATAAGAATTTATAACATAAGTATGCGATGCGAAGCGAACCACAATAATAAGCGGGAGCTGAATACTAGACGCAACTATAACTAATCTGCATTAATCTAATATAAGTTCTACAAATGGTGCCTTTTGAAATAACACAAATCATGGGGTTTTGAAAATAGGGGCTACGGTGTTTTTATAAAAAGATAAGTCTTTTGAAATATCCGTAGGATCCCTTGGGCTGTCTTTTAAAATACCCACGATTCGTTAGTTTTTGAAATAGGTAGGAGTCTAATCTAATCTAACAACTACACTAAACTATACGGCTGAACTAACAAGCTGAACTACAGGTAAGGAAACCGCCTATCATCTGAGTCGATACATATACCTACCTGTATATGTATAGTCGGTGATCCCGCCTCAATAATATCATATCCGATACCATATCTATAGTCAGACATCCCAAGTCAAGAGTGCGGATCAATCATCAAAATATAGCTCGTTCGTAAATCCGTCGTACGGCATCCCAAATCTGGGTACGGGTCAATATCAAATTCATCATACTATTCATCTGATATCCTTTTTATCAAATATCATGATCGGGGTACTGATCTACGTCTAGTACAATATTGATACCATCTATGTATGCATGCATGTAAGAATCACTACGTCAAAAGACCCGCTAAAACATCATGTCATATCTCAATACGAACCAAAACACATCACGGATCTTCTGGCCTCAAGCCCAATATCATCGACTCATCTCAAATCCCAATTACTATCCTCAAATCCAGTATATAAACACATAGTCCCATACCCATGTGTAAATATACACATCAATATATAATCCCATGTACGCACATATGAAAGAAGAATGTATGCCAGTATGGGTGTGTGTGTATGTGTGGTGCAACCACTACCTAAGGTTTCGTAACCATGCGCCAATCCAACACCAATATCCATATAAAATCATCAATAATAAATCCTAACAACATATCATAAATTGTTGGTGTGTATACGCATCCGTATACATCACCACGGACTGCGGGGGTGCTATACGCCATCCACCCGAGTTCTGCCCGTAGATATAAATCTACTCACCTGGTCCTCGCTCGCCGGTGCCGACGTCGCCACGCGCTTGCTTGTCGTCTCGAAGTCCTCATGGGGTACCTACATATCATAACGCACCGTATCGCATTAAAACTAAATTCGAAATCGAAACGGCATACGAAAATCAAATCGGCACGCCTATCACGCATAGGTCCAAACCTATCGCCTACACATGCAAGAATAGTCAAACCAACCCTCGATGTCGATGTACAAACGTCAAACCATCGAGAAAAATCCAATCACACTCATTTGCACATTCACGAACACTAATTTTAATATAAGATAGGTTAAAACTCACAAAAACCCCAAATTCACTCTAAAAGCCGTTTTTCCGAAAAACTAGCAAGCAAAATTACCCGTTTTAGTACAAAACTCGATGTTTAAACAATTCTAGCGGCCATAATACTTATTAAATAACCTAAATAAGTCAATAAAACCATTTCCATAATTTAATCACATAAATTTGCAAAATTTCCAAAATCCTAGTTTGCAAAAATATCAATTTTAACACTTTTTAATGTAAAATTCACAATTTTACAATTAAACTTGGTTTTGCATATTTTAAATGGTTAAACCACTCAATATAATTTTTAAGATATGATGAAACCCTAACCATATTTTTAATCTCTCATTTTGAATTAAAACTAAAAACCTAGTTTGCAATATTATGCAATTGGTCCATTTTTAAAATGACAATTGTAATATAGCAACTAGATTAGATTTTAGCATGTCACAACATATTAATCTACCCATCACAACCATAATCCTATGATAGAAACCCTAATTTAATCCAAACCCTTTTCTAGAAATTTAAATCTTTAATATCAAAACCACAATTAACTCCTAATTAAACACATAATAGATAGATTCAAGTAATCAACAAAAACTTATGCAAAATGCTAAGATTATACCTCTAAAAATTAGAGATCTAACACCAAAATCTTGGCCTCCAATTTGCTCTCTTGATCCATGATCCACACTAGAATAGGTCAAGAAGAAATGGGTATGGATTAGAATTTGATTTTGAAATTTTGTGGATTTTTAAGCATTTTTGTGGATTTTTTTGAAGAGAAAGTGAGATGAAGAAGTGAAGGGCTATTCTAAATGGGGGGGCTCGGCCAAATGCAGGTGGGGAGAGGAGAGAGAGGGTGTGGGGAGTTGGGGAAAGTTTGACAAAGTCAAAAGACCACATAAACAACAACAACACATACTCCAATTATTATATTTTAATCCTTATCATATTGAACTTTTAAAATGAGATGAAAACAAAAATGAGGGGGGGAGTGGGCTGTTCCAGCAGTGGTGGGGCCGGCCATGATGGAGAGGAATGAGTGAGAGATTTTACAAAGAAATTTTATGCAAAAAGACCCCCCCACAAGCTCAAAATTGCAAGTTTTAGCTTAAATTAATTATTTTTTTGTTCTCCATAATAAAAACCCATTAAAACTTGAAATAAAATACTAAAAATTTATATTACAACTAGATTTTAATTAACATGATTTTAAAGATTAAAATTAGCCCATTTAAATTTGTATTTATCGCTAATTTAATGTATTTTCTTACCGGCTTAAAATAATATTAAAATAATATTTTTTTTTTCAGAAAATTTGAAATTTCACCAGTGGCTCAATAAACACCAAATACTAGTAATTATATAGCTAGAATATGTATATTTAATTTTATAATAAAGATATTTGCATTTTGACTTTTTAGATAAAACCCCCTTATTTTACCGTTTTTTCAAAATTTCGCCGAAACGATTTTCAAAACGTTACATAGGGTCTCAATTTGGTCTCTGGACTTGTTTATTTCTCCCGTAAAAGTCCTAGAACAATCCAGATTTCCCTGCACACTCTAAGTCGTCACAAACCGACATGAAAGTTCCGTAATTCCGTATTTTTGGGTTTTAGGTTGGGTTAGATCTGGTTTTTAGACAATAGAGGGTTTAAGGTCACCATTAAAGTCCAATTGCATAGCCACCGCTAAAATTTACCCTAACCCTCTCTAGGGTTTGTCCAAGTGCACAAAACTTCGTCAAAACGACATTAAACTTGAAATGAGGTTAAATCACTCGAAATGCTACAAAATTTGTGAAGGAATTACCTCAGTAGAGACTCATGAATCCTCCAACAGCACCAAAACACAAACTTTCGTGGTCCAATGTGTAGGTCTTGAGGTTATGCATCTTTTTAGTGAAAAAGAGATAGGGTTTTTTAAGTTGTTTTAGAGGTGATTTGAAGACTTGAAAGGGGGGCTAGATGAAGGAAGCAGCAGCAACAGCAATGGCTGAAGAGGGAGAGAGATGAGTGAAGGGATAGTGGGACATGGCTAAGTCTAAGTCAACACACCTCACCCTCCCATTCTCTCACTTGCCCATACTCAATATAATATCCTTTTTCTTTTCTTTTCTTTTCCAAAACCTTCTCATTCAAATAGTAAACCCAAAGTAATAGCCATGGTAAGAAAATGTAACACAAGTGTAGGAAAAAGATATGTGCATGTTTTACACAAAATGCCAAAAATCCGATTAACGATTTTTAATCGCGATTAGCGCTAAATTAGAATATAATTAATCACAAAAACTTAAAAATGGCATAATTCCATAAAATAACCTATTTTAGAATTTTCCAAATTTTTTTCCAAAATTTTTCCCATTTATCGTTATTTAATTATACCGAAATATTAAAATATTCATTTAAAAATTAATATTAAATTATAAAAATTCACAAAAATTCCCAAAAAATTCGCAGAAAAAAAGTGAAAAACTACAACAGTTGGAATCTGCAACCACCTAAAACATCATAAACCCGAAATATCTCATATTCGGATTTCATGCCTAACCAAATGAATTCCTTAGACATCGCATACCTAACAATTATAAACCCCACATTTTAGTCTCGATCTCGAAAACACTTTTCAACATCAAGTCGGGCAATTCAACAAGATTCCTGACATCCTGATCGAATGCTCGTCGAAAACTTTAATAGACGGCCGCATCCCCCGATACCGTCGACGAAGTGCACTAAGGCGGAACACCGCTGCCCGCGAGCACCTAAACGGATGCTTTTGGCGATGAGGTTCTCCTACAGTCACTTGGTCGGGGCTATAGGGCGTGGCTATCTAATAATGTTACCCGGCGAGTATCCGCGTAAGCTATGTGATTGCGACGGACTTTTGATCACATCAAAATACTGTGGCAACCGATCAAATGGGACTAAATTGCAAGATTTATAACATTCAAATTAATTATCTCATAACTACATGTGGATTCCAAATATTGTATCCCATCACATAATATCCGGATGAAGTTAAACTTTTCGATCGATTCATCAAAGTCCCACAATTTCCCGACATCTCAACACTTGAGCACAGTTTTAGTAATACCCAGAATATGCCACAGTACCTATGCACCAGCCGTAGAAGGGAAAACCCAAGCCTCACCCATGTTGCCACGGAACTACGGCAAACCCTAGGGTTTGACCGCGGTTCCGTGATCCAAAAAAAATCGAGTTAGGGTTTCATTCTTATAGAGGGTTTATAGGATCACTTGCATGTTTTTCCGAATACGTTAAACTTGGAAAAATAGGTTTTTGACTTTCGATCGAACCTTTTAACTTCGTCTAGACAATATGCGAATAACCCGAAACAATGTTAAAAATACGAATATGAAACACTCCGAATTGTTTATAGTGTAAGATTACATCACATGCAAAATTAGCAAAAACAAACAACACCTGAAACACCAAAACCAAGCCACTGGAACACACCAAAATTTTAAGGGGAGGTGCTCGGATTTGGCCGAGATCACCATGATTGTGGCCGGCCTAATTTTCATGGAATGCCCTGAAATTTTGTGTGTGTTCATGATATATCCTATACATCACTCTGTACTGTTTGCAAAATTTTTTGACAACATTTTAAAATCGACAGCACGCAGGTTTTGACGATGCAAGTTTTGTAGTATTTCGGTTTCGTAATCTTAACAAAATCCGTATAAATTTCTGGCATGGCTCTAATACCTCTTTAGGGTTGCCTAGCACGGCAGCAAGGTTTCAGGAGGCATCGTCCATGCCAAATTCAAAAATTTGTCGTTCTAGCTAACCCTAAACATATAATCGTTTACTAGAAATCGTACAGAAAGTAATGCAAACAACTTTGCATAAGAATTGGGCAAGGAATACAACCTTTGTAGACCGGTCCTTCACTACAAATAGCTCCATGTAGTAGTCCCTTTCGCTGCGATTGCAAACTCCAGACTCTAGAGAGGATCCCTTGAAGAAACGAACGTGCTTGCTTCGATGACTTCGAGGCCGAAGATGATCTACGTCGCGGAGACACTAACCCAAGCTATTTCTTCACTAATCAGATAATTAGTGAAGCAAACACACTCTACTAAATGGAAAGTAGTAGAGGATGATGAAGTAGGAAGTGGGCTCACTTTAGATTTCATTTTCTAACACTTTTTCTCAAAACTCCGTTGAAGCTAGAAGCTTTAGATGAAGAAAAAGAAGATGAAGAAAATATCTCATCAATCATTCATAAAAATGAATAATTGCGACCATGGGTGAGTTAAAGCCATTATGCTTAACTTATGTAGAGAATAATCCACACACTATGGTCAACGGTTGGGTTTGATAAATATCTTTAACTAGACAAAAGAGTTGACTTTGTCAAAGCTTATCCAAAAGCTTTTGTCCAAGATTTACCATAACAAACTCAATCTCTTTTTAATTAGCTTAACATAAATAGAAACCCTAACTTAACCCTAGCATGGTATTAATCTCATACACCCATCTTGTATGTATCATCAAATATGACACAATACATGTACACAAATATACATATCACATATATACAATATGCACATCTAGTGAGAAAAGAAATCATAAGTGAGGTTAATATTAGTTAATGTAATATAATATATCAAATATATAATTATACATTAAATTATCAAATCAATTCTTGATTTAATAATCCGGCTATATCATATACAACCGACTAATACTATATGAATCAACTTATCGAATCAACACTTGATCCAATAACCCGGCTATATCATATATAACCGACCGATATCACATATCGCGAGAATAGAATATGGTATCCCGTATCTATTAGTTATATGTATGCCCTAGAGGCCATTACTGTACATAAGTTGTATATTGTTGTGGATGCTTGGCCATATATAGGGAGGACTTTCTTGCTCGATATGATAGTATGCTATCTCGTTACTCTTTATCTTAACATGTACTCTGATTGTCTCTATGTAACATGTTGATAAAGCCCTTAGGATGAGTACTTGACTACCATGACTGTGATGCAGATCATACTGGTGGGGACAGTGTAGTCGCCAAGTACATCCTTCAAATGTTCCTAGTCGTGGGAGTACCGAGATAGGGCATCGATACTCCAGAATAGACTAGCGTATGCCCTTCTTGACCCATATGATGGGCGATGGATGATCCCATATCCATTGGTGTTTGACATCAGAGAAGGTATACGGGTGCTCAGTGGAGACAGGGTACACAGGACGGACTCGCCGAGAACTCCCAGAAGGTATTATACCTCTCGTCAGATGGCAGTTCTCTGGTGACACTGGTACAGGTTAGTCTGTAGACCTGAGATCGTCATAGAGTCTTGTGTGATTCCCACTATGCTTTGATTTCCATCATACCATGTCCAAGAGGGCGTGCAAAATGGTGGCTTTTGGGTACAGTCCCGAATCACATGGAGACAATGAGCGATAGGAGGGGTTTCGCCTCTCCCGGTATAGGGAGTTGATGTTGAGCTGTATTCAATTGGCTATAACTGGAAATCCCTTGCCAGGGTTGTTAAGATTTACTTGTAAGTGTAATCAGTAGTTTCTCAAACTGTTATGGACCTCATATCGACACGACTTATCAAGCAACTGGGGTCTAACGTTTACCACCCCTAGACGAGATATGCGACATATCAGACGAAGAGACCGGACTGTACAGGAGTGTTACTGATTGGATTCGCAGGAGAAAGTACAGGCTTGCTTGTTGATCTTCTGATCACTCAATACCTGGGAGGCTGTTATATTTAGCTGACCGCTTACAGCTTGTGGGTGTTTAATATGATCATCACCTACTGCCGGCGTATTGACGATTCTTTAGAGACCTACACAGAGGTTTCCTGGATCAGGCAAAACGGAGTAGGAGCACATATGTGATATGTGCGGGACTAAGAACAATACGTGTATGTGATACCGTATTAGATTCTCGCGATATGTGATATCGGCCGGGTATATGTGATATAGCCGGGTCATCGGATCAAGTGTTGATTCGATGAACTGATACAGATTATATTTGTCGGTTATTTGTGAAATAGCCGGATTATCGGATCAAGTGTTGATTCGATAATTTAATGTATAATTATATATTTGATATATTAAATTACATTAACAAATATAAGCTCACTTAAAGATTATTTTTCTCACTCGGATAATACATTCATATATATGTGATATATGTTAATTGTATTATTTTATTTTGTTACAATAAATATTTTATATGTGATATATAATATTGTAACATATTATGGTTATAAATGCAACATGTTTTGTGGAGTTTAAATATGGTTAGGGTTTGGATTAGGGTTAAGCTTTCATGAAACTTTTAAGAAGCTTCTTGAAGCTTTGACTTTGACCTTGATATTTTGCATAGATATTTCTTTAACCCAACCCAACCCTTTAACCATAGTTGATTCTCTACATGGGTTAAGTATTCATACTTAACCCATGGTTGCATTTCTATTCTCACACTTGATTCATTATTCATCACAAATGGATTTGATCATTTTCTTCTTCTTTCTTGCTTGATGAAAAGCTTCACTAGCTTTTTCATATGTGATGAAAATGAGTGAGAAATTGAAAACAAATGAGTGCTAAATTCCTACTTCATCAACCTCATCTATTCTAGCCGCTTAGATTAGGGTGTTTGCTTTGCTAATACTTGATTAGCAAAACAAGAGCTTGGGTTTGAGTTTCTTCAAGGTAGATCATCTTAGTTATTGAAGATTGGAAGTAAGTTTGCATGTTTCTCTTCATGGAGCCTCTCTTGAGTCCGGGTACTCGATGATCGCAGCGAAGGGACCTCAACAAGAAGATTTAGAAGTGAAGGAACGGACTACAAAGGTTGTAATCCCTAACTCTTAGAAGTAAAGTTGTTTACTTGCTTTGTTTTGCCTAATCTCTAGTCTAAGATCTTGGTTAGGGTTGTTCGGCATTTGGAAAATTTGATTTTGGCATGTTTGATACCTTCTAGAACTTTGTGACAGTGCCTAGTAACCCTACAGTGGTATCAGAGCCAAGCTAGAGTTTTAGGCGAAGTCAAGACGAAGTTTAAATTCCGATCGAACCCCGAAACGTCGTTTTTTACCTTCTCTGGAAATTTTTTAAAATGTTGATTTTTCTAAATTAAAAATACTCAGAAAATTAAGCAGGTGATTTTATGGATATGTGTGAAAAACGACCCCCTGAATCCATCAAAGTGCCGCGGAACCGCGGCCAGACCAGGTTATTGGCGGCGGTTCGACGACAAGTCTTGAGGATTGAGGGATCGTTTTTCAACAGTTGATCCGTAGGTACTTTTGCATGCTTCTGGGAATTTTTAATTCTACTCAAGTGTTGAGTTTTCTGGAGATCATTTTTATTCGTTGATTCGATCAAAAAGTTAAACTTCGTTTAAGTTTTTTCCGGGTAATTTTAGAACGTGTTAAAAAGTTCGAACGGATATCAATAACTCACTTTTTTCCCTGACGGAAAACTTTCAAGTGTTGGGTTTTTTCTCGGGTTTGAAACTTCCAGAAAATCATGCAAGCGTATCTGTGGACCCTCTAGAAGAACGTAACCTTAACTCGATTATGTGACCGTCCAAACTGCCACTTGAACCCTAGGGTTTGTGGTAGTTTAGCGTTGCCACATGTGAGGCGTTGGTTTGACCCTTCTACGGCTGGGTCATTAGGGCTGTGACATGTTCTGGAATTTTTTGAATTCCGCTCAAGTGTTGAGCTATTTAGGAAAGATTAGGGTGTTTGTTTATTCGATCGGAAAATTTAACATTGTCTATTTATCTGGAATATGATATAATATTTGGAATCCACAAGTAGTTATGAGATAACTAATTTGAATGTTATAAATTTAGCAGTTTAGTCTCAGATGATCGGTTGCCACGGAATTTTGATGTGATTAAAAGTCCATCGCAATCACGTAGCGTACGCGGATACTCGCCGGGTAAACTTAATAGACAGCCACACCCCATAGCCCCGACTAAGTAACTGTAGGAGAACATCGTCGCCAAAAGCATCCGTTCGGGTGCTCGCGGCAGCGGTGTTCCGCCTTAGTGCACTTCGTCGACGGCATCAGGGGTGCGGCCTTCTACTAAAGTTTTCGACGAGCATTCGATCAGGATGTCGGGAATATTGTTGAATTGCCCGACTAGATATTGAAAAGTGTTTTCGAGATCGAGACTAAAATGCGGGGTTTATAATTGTTAGGCATGCGATGTCTAAGGAATTCATTTGTTTAGGCATGCGATGTCTAAGGAGGTTGCGGATTCCAACTGTTGTAGTTCTACACTTTCTTTTCTGTGACCGTAAGCGTAGTATGTGGTGTATCGCCGGCTTCGTTGCTATACATCAAAGACAATCGGGATACGCATTAGGTTGACCCAAGGCGGGGAGAACAAGTAACCGGGTTCTAGGGTCCAGTGGGAGACCATCTCGAGAAGTCAAGACCGGGTCTCCTAACCCTAGAATTAGCAGTGTTGCTTCCCGCTTTCGTAGGGGTCTAAGGATGTGGGTTTGGCTATTCATCGCGACCGTGGAATCCGCGTTTTATACAGGCTCGCATAAAACACGGAAATCCTAGTTTATCCAATATTTCATATGTTATCTTCTGCTGCAATGTTCTGTGATGAGATCATATTACTGCCTGAGACGAATGTTTATATTATATATATGAGATATATGTTATATTGCTGATTTCGTTTCAAATGTGATGCTTGTGAAGCATAATAAAATGGGACTTCATTAATGAGGTTAATGAAATTAAATGAAACCTAAAGATGTTGTAGAAACTTGTCTTAAAAATTGGTAGCTCTAGTTCTTACTTTGCATAGCGGTGTTCCTTGTAGAACATCCAGCACCTTATTCGATAAGGAAAGAGCCGAGACCCTTCACCGGGAGTGACCTCTTTAGCAAAACTAGCAGATGCTACAAACTCGGTTTGTCTTTTGATTGTTTTTATAGTTTTTGCTTTGCATAGTGATATTTGTGAAATATCCTGCAACTTATTCGATGAGGAAAGAGCCGAGATCCCTTCACCGGAAGTGACCTCTTTGGCAAAACTAGAAAATGCCTCAAAAACATTCCATTTAAAATCACATGATTCTACAACGATATCAAGTTCATTACGCTCATGGTTTTCTTAAAAACCTGCGTAGCCCTCCGTCATTTCAGATAAGTACTACTTATTATTCGTGCTACGGTAGTTTGGCATGCATCAAGGCGTAGTGTACGGTAGCTAACTAGTGCTTATCTGCTAGCATACGATGCGATTGGATTAGGCTATTCGTACAGCGTTGTTTGACATGCGTCAAGGGTCGTACGGGTGGGTTAAAAAAAATCAGGAAATGCACAGGTTGAACTTGACTAGCGGACTATGGGTTGTTTGGCATTCGTCAAGGTCATAGCACGCTAGGGGAAAAATATTATTGGGAATTTCAAGGGTTGAAATTTGCAATGAGATTGCATACCTTCTATGAGATAGTTGGATCCCGATACCCGCTGCGAGTAAGAGTTACTCCTGAGAGAGTTTTACACTTTACAATTAGCCGATCAAGTAGGTGTCTAGAAAGGTGTCAACGGGGTTATGCCTCTGGGAAAACGAGGTTTATTTTAATTAGGTCCGTGCGAAAGCACGGGGAACCTCCCTCAAAGTATCGGCACTGGCCTGGCTGAAAGATTGGCGAACTTGTAGAGTGTAATTAATCCCGGCTATTCATTCCTTTTTGGGTTTAAAGGAAGATTTGACTAAAATAGTGGGAGACATCCTGATTAAATATATTAATAACCAATCTAATCTTGCAAGAGCATACGCTGAGTGTTTTCTTCTATCTCTCTCCAGGTAGCGACCATGTCACGTCTTAATCAAGATAATAATACGGATGTATTAACCGAACCCGCTTGTTATACTGCGCTAAGGAACGATGGTCCCGCTCCAACTTATAATTGTTATAAGACCGAGCAGGAAATAGGGGGTTTACCAGAATTCCCGTGCCGCCCAAACGAAGAAAGTACATGCTGATGCATCTTCGTCGGGTGTGTTCATTACCGAGAACTGTTTCTCAGTATCCTTTACGTCCTGAGTATGAGATACTGGATCAGGATCCCGCAAATGTAATTTGTTACATGGGCTACAGAGAGGTAGAGAACTGAGAACGGGAGATAAGTTTCAAGAGTTGGAAATGATGCAAGTGTTGCAGCCAAGTCTGTTGGCAGTTATCACCCTGTATTATAAGAATACATTGATTTCTGAACGAATGTTATTAGATACCGAACCTGATATACAACATCATATCAGTCTCTTTATTAGTAAAGAAGGATATAATTTTGTATTGCTGGATAATGTTTTGAACATTTCCTATATCAAGAGTTGATCGGTTCAGGCACGTTATCTAAAAGCATAGACATTCTAGATCAAACCACAGTTCTTAACGTACAGAACACATACAAGAGGAAGAGTTCAGAAATGAACGAATCCTTCTTGAGGCATTGTAGACTAAGTCATATCAATGCGACCGGACTAGCTGAAGTTACATAAAGATGCATATTTAAATTTGTTTGAATTTACATCTTGTGAAACTTTCCAGTCATGTCACAAAGATAAGATGACCACAGCTCTGTTTATTGGAAACAGAGAAAGAGTTAGTGAACTCTTGGGATTTATACTTGCTGAAGTATGAAAGTCCCCTGTCTACATATGCCAGGACCGGTTCTTTGTACTTCATTACATTCACTGATGATCTCTCAAAATTCAGACATATGTTCCTGTTGAAACACAAGTCCAAAACTTTTGAGATGATCACAGAATATAAGATAGAAGTATAGAACCAAAAACGGGTATAAGTATTATGTCCTTTGATGAGATCAAGGAGAAGAATACTTGAGCACGGAATTTCTGGACTATTCTAAAGGAGAATGAGATTCTCTCTCAGCATTACTCCTCCGCATGCACCACAGCACATCGGTGTATCGGGGTGGAGCAATCGCACCCTATGTTATATGGTGTGCTCTATGATGAGTACTACAGAGTAGCCTATTTTCTTTTGTGGTTATGCACTTGAGAAGTTGCATAACTATTGAATAGGGTTCCAACCAAATCAGATGCCTACCACTCCATATGTGATATGGTATGGGAAGAGCCCATCTCTTAAGGAAGTTAAGATTTGGGGTTGTCCGGCCTATGTCAAAAGCAAAATCCGGACAAGCTCGAGGCAAGGTCAGTTCTGTGGAAGTTTGTTGGATATCCCAAGCATTCGCAAGGGAATATCTTCTACCAAACTGGGGAACAAAAGGTGTTTTTGTATCTCAGCATGCCACCTTTGTGAAAGGGAATTTCTTGTGAAGAAATTAGTGGTCATGAGGTAGAACTGGAAAGAGTTCCAGCTATATAAACTGCAGCTGATGATTTGGTAGAACCAAAGGATTCAATAGTTTCCAACGAACCTCAGCCTCTCCGCTGATCAAGTAAGGTTTCACATCCACCTGAGAGATACTTCAGTTTCTCTATGACAGTGGGAGAGAGGATTGCATCATGAGATGATGACCCAACTAGTTTCGAGCAGGCCATCAGGAGTAGGGACTCTGTGAGAATGGCTGGATGCTTAGCAATCTGAGATGGAATCCTTATACACCAATAAAGTATGGACTTTGGTTTCTTAATCTGAAAGGTTAAATCCCCATCAGGAGCAAGTATATCTTGAGAAGATTACTTGGTGTACATGGAAAAGTTGAGACTTTCAAAGCTATGCTTAAGTCTATCCAGATCCTACTTGCTACGGCTACATACCATGACTACGATATCTGGCGGTTGGGAGTCATGACTGCTTTTCTAAATGATGATTTGGAAGAGAGCATCGATAAGTACACAGCCAGAGGGCTCCGTAGACAGTGGGAACAGCGGAAATGTGAGCATGATGTTTTATGGGATAAATCAGGCATCGCGGAGTTGGAACATCTGTTTTGATGGTAGTCAAAGAGTTTGACTTCATCAAAATGGTAGATGAACCTTGTATATACAAAATGGTAGTAGGGAGTATGGTTGTGATCCTCGTATAGTACGTGAATGACATACTCTTGATAGGGAAGGAGTTTCCTATGCTACGCTCGGTCAATCTCCTCTTATCACAAAGATTCTCCAAATAGGATCAAGATAATACCTCCTAAATCCTGGGTTATGGATCTATGGGATAGATCTAATTAGATGTTAGGATTCTCACTAGTTGTAATGAGATGGTATCAATCGATCCAGGGAAGAATCACTGGAAAAGTTCCAGGGTGATAAGGACGACTGAATGTCAGTCGCAGGCATTGTCTTTACCCTCAGTGGAGGGACGGTATGTTGGAAGAGTTCCAAGATGGATACCGTGACTTACTAGACGATTAAAGGCAAAATACATCATTACCAAGGATGCTACCAAAGAGGCAGTCTGGATATATAAAAGTTCATGAGATGAACCTCGTTCCTGCCATTGTGTGACAATGGAGTTGTGGCTTATGCCAAGGAACCCCCGTCCCATCTGAGATCCAGACATATTCTTAGGTAGTATCGCCTGATCATGGAGATGGTTGATCTCCAGGGAGATCGAGGTTAGGAGAGTAGACACAGAGGACAACAGCGCGGATCTACTCATAAAGGCCTATTTCCCAGTAGTGACTTCTATGGGATGGTTGAGTATGAGATACTTCAACCACAGCTTATTGTTGGGTATGAGATACTACAACAGATGGCCCTAGTGCAAGTGGGAGATTGTTAGTTATATGTATGCCCTGGAGGCCATTACTGTACATATGTTGTATATTGTAGTGGATGCTTGGACATATATAGGGAGGACTTTCTTGCTCGATATGATAGTATGCTATCTGGTTACTCTTTATCTTAACATATACTCTGATTGTCTCTATGTCACATGTTGATAAAGCCCTTAGGATGAGTACTTGACTACCAGGACTATGATGCAGATCATACTGGTGGGGACAGTGTAGTCGCCAAGTACATCCTTCAAATGTTTCTAGTCGTGGGAGTACCGAGATAGGGCATCGATACTCCAGAGTAGACTAGCGTATGCGCTTCTTGACCCATATGATGGACGATGGATGATCCCATATCCATTGGTGTTTGACATCAGAGAAGGTATACGGGTGCTCAGTGGAGACAGGGTACACTGGACGGACTCGCCGAGAACTCCCAGATGGTATTATACCTCACGTCAGATGGCAGTTCTCTGGTGACACTGGTACAGGTTAGTCTGTAGACCCGAGATCGTCATAGAGACTTGTGTGATTCCTACTGTGCTTTGATTTCCATCATACCACGTCCAAGAGGGCGTGCAAAAAAGTGGCTTTTGGGTACTGTCCCGAATCACATGGAGGCAATGAATGATAGGAGGGGTTTCGTCTCTCCCGGTATAGGGAGTTGAGGTTGCGCTGTGTTCGATTGGCTATAACTGGAAATCCCTAGCCAGGGTTGCTGAGATTTACTGGTAAGTGTTATCAGTAGTTTCTAGAACTGTTATGGACCTCATATCGACAGGACTTATCAAGCTACAGGGGTCTGACGTTTACTACCCCTAGGCGAGATATGCGACATATCAGACGAAGAGACCGGACTGTACGGGAGTGTTACTGATTGGATTCGCAGGAGAAAGTACAGGCTTGCTTGTTGATCTTCTGATCTCTCAATACCTGGGTGGCTGTTATGTTTAGCTGACCGCTCGCAGCTTGTGGGTGTTTGATATGATCATCACCTACTGCCGGCGTATTGACGATTCTTTAGAGTCCTACACAGAGGTTTCCTGGCTCAGGCAAAACGGGGTAGGAGCACATATGTGATATGTGCGAGACCAAGAACAATACGTGTACGTGATACCATATTAGATTCTCGCGATATGTGATATCAGCCGGGTATATGTGATATAGCCGGGTCATCGGATCAAGTGTTGATTCGATGAACTGATTCAGATTATATTAGTCGGTTATTTGTTAAATAGCCGGATTATCGGATCAAGTATTGATTCGATAATTTAATGTATAATTATATATTTGATATATTAAATTACATTAACTAATATAAGCTCACTTAAATATTCTTTTTCCTACCCGGATAATACATTCATATATATGTGATATATGTTAATTGTATTATTTTATTTTGTTACATTAAATATTGTATATGTGATATATAATATTGTAACATGTTGTGGTTATAAATGCAACATGTTTTGTGGAGTTTAAATATGGTTAGGGTTTGGATTTGGGTTAAGCTTTCAGGAAGCTTTCAAGAAGCTTCTTGAAGCTTTGACTTTGACCTTGATATTTTGCATAGATATTTCTTTAACCCAACCCAACCCTTTAACCATAGTTGATTCTCTACATGGGTTAAGTCTTCATACTTAACCCATGGTTGCATTTCTAACCTCACACTTGATTCATTATTCTTCACAAGGATTTGATCATCTTCTTCTTCTTTCTTGCTTGATGAAAAGCTTCACTAGCTTTTTCATGTGTGATGAAAATGAGTGAGAAACTGAAAACAAATGAGTGCTAAATTCCTACTTCATCAACCTCATCTATTCTAGCCGCTCAGATTAGGGTGTTTGCTTTGCTAATACTTGATTAGCAAAGCAAGAGCATGGGTTTGAGTTTCTTCAAGGTAGATCATCTTAGTTATTGATGATCGGAAGCAAGTTTGCATTTTTCTCTTCATGGAGCCTCTCTTGAGTCCGGGTACTCGATGATCGCAGCGAAGGGACCTCAACACGGAGCTTTAGAAGTGAAGGAACGAACAACAAAGGTTGTAATCCCTAACTCTAAGAAGTAAAGTTGTTTATATGCTTTGTTTTCCCTAATCTCTAGTCTAAGATCTTGGTTAGGGTTGTTCGGCACTTGGAAAATTTGATTTTCGCATGGTAGATGTCTTGTAGAACCTTATGACAGTGCCTAGTAACCCTATAATATCATATCAATCTCGGTCCCGCACATATCACATATGTGCTCCTACTCCGTTTCGCTTGAGCCAGGAAACCTCTATGTAGGACTCTAAAGACTCGTCAATACGCCGGCAGTAGGTGATGATCATATCAAACGCCCACAAGCCGCAAGCGGTCTGCTAAACGTAATGGCCACCCGGGTATTAAGCGATCAGAAGATCAACAAGAAAACATGTTCGTACTCCTGCGAATCCATTCAGTAACACTACCATACAGTCTGGTCTCTTCGTCTGATATGTCGCATATCACAGCCTGGGGTGGTATAACGTCAGACACCAATAGCCTGATAAGTCATGTCGATGTAAGGTCCATAACGGTTCGAGAGACTATTGATAACACTTACCAGTAGATCTCAACAACCCTGACCAGAGATTTCCTGTTATGGCCAATCGAGCATAGCACAACATCAACTCCCTATACCGGGAGAGACGAAACCCCTCCTATCGCTCATTACCTCCATGTGACTCGGGACTGTACCCAAAAGCCATCATTTTGCACGTTCTCTTGAATGTGGTAAGGTGGAAATCAAAGCATAGTGGGAATCACACAAGATTCTATGACTATCTCGGGTCTACAGACTAACCAGTACCAGTGTCACCAGAGAATAGCTATCCGACGATAGGTATAATACCATCTAGGAGTTCTCGGCGAGTCCGTCCAGTGTACCCAGTCTCCACTGAGCACCCGCATACCTTCTCTGATGTCAAACACCAATGGATATGGGATCATCCATCGCCCATCATATGGGTCGAGAAGCGTATACGCTAGTCTATACTGGAGTATCGATGCCCTATCTCGATATTCCCACGACTAGGAACATTTGAAGGATGTACTTGTCGACTAATTTGTCGCCACTAGTAGATCTGCATCATAGTCCTGGTAGTCAAGTACTCATCCTAAGGGCTTTATCAACATGTATTATAGAGACAATCAGTGTACATGTAAAGATAAAGAGCAACCAGATAGCATAATATCTTGTCGAGCAAGAAAGTCCTCCCTATATATGTCTAAGCATCCACTACAATATACATCGTATGTACAGTAATGGCCTCTAGGGCATACATATTACTAACAATTGCTACATACCATGACTACGATATCTGGTTGTTGGGTGTCATTACTGCTTTTCTAAATAATGATTTAGAAGAGGGCGTCTATAAGTACACAGCCAGAGGGCTTCGTAGACGGTGGGAGCAGCGGAAACTTGTGCAAGTTGCTTTACGGGTTAAAGCAGGCATCGCGGAGTTGGAACATCTGTTTTGTTGTGGTTGTCAAAGCTTTTGACTTCATAAAAAAATGGTAGATGAACCTTGTATATACAAAAAGATAGTAGAGAGTAAGGTGGTCTTCCTCTTATTGTATGTAAATGCCATACTCTTGATAGGGAAGGTGTTTCATATGCTACACTCGGTCAATCTCCTCTTATCACATTGATTCTCTACATAGGATCAAGGTGATACCTCCTAAATCCTGGGTTTTGGATCTATGAGATAGATCTAAGTGGATATTAGGATTCTCACTAGGTGTAGTGAGATGTTTTCAATAGATCCTGGGGAGAATCACTGGATAGTTTCCAGGATGGTAAGGTCGACTGAATGTCAGTCACAAGCATTGTCTTTACCCTCAGTAGAGGGACGGTATATTGGAAGAGTTCCAAGCAAGATACCGTGACAAACTAGACGATAAAGGCTCGATACATCGCTACCAAAGATGAACTTCGTTCCTACCATTGTGTGACATTGGAGTTGTGGATTATGCCTAGGAACCCCCATCCCATCAGTGACCCAGACATATTCTAAGGCAGTATCATCTAATCATGGAGATGGTTGATATCCAGGGAGATCGAGGTTAGGAGAGCAGACTCAGAGGACAACACGGCAGATCCACTCACAAAGGCCTTTTCCCGAGAGAGACTTTTATGGCATGGTTAAGTATGGGATATTACAACCACTGCTATATGATGGTCCTAGTGCAAGTGGTGTTGGATATAGTGCCCTCAGAGTCAATTATCGGATCACAGGCACGTGATTGCAATGATTGAGGGAGGACCTATGCCGGTAGGACAGTCTTACTCAAGATGATAGTATGCTATCTGGTTTATCTTTATCATCGTGTACTGCTTTAGGTGACCTTATAGGTCACTATTGCGTGTTGATAGAGCCCTTAGGATTCTTGCTTGACGGCCAGCAGTATGATGGCGATCATATACGTGGGAGCTGGGGTCTATAAGCACATCCTTAAAAGGTCCCTAGTCGTGGGAGTTTTCGAGACAGGGCATCGATACTCCAGAGTAGACTAGTGTATACAGTCGAGACCCCGACGAGGGGCGGTGGCCGGTCTCACAAGCCACTGGTGTCAGTTGGTTCACCTAAGATGTATACAGGTGCTTATTGGGTTATGAGTACACCGGACAGGACTCGCCGGGAACATGCTAGTTGGTCTTATACCTGACGTCAGATAGCAGTTCCCTGGGGACATGTGTACAGGTTAGTTCATCGACCTTAGATCGTCATTTGTCTCGGGTGAGTTCCCACTGTACTTTGATTACTACCCTACCACGGCTCACAGGAGTCGTGCAAACAGGTTTTACTTGGGTACAGTCTTGAGCCACATGGAGGCAGTGAGCGGATCTGCAGGGGTTCATCTCTCCCGGTATTGGGGGTGAGATCGCGCTGTGTCTAGGAGAGCCATTACACAAAGCCCTCGGCCGAGGCAGGAGATTTACTGGTAGGTATTCTAGTAGTATCTCAGGGTGTTCTGGACTACACTCCGACACGACTTGTATCGCTTTTGGGGGTCTGACTTTTACCAACCCCCTAGGCCCGGCATGCGATACTCATAGACGAACGGACCGGACTGTATGGATATTGTCACTGACAGGCTCAGTAGGGTGTCAGGATGAGTTCACTCATCGACCTCCCTTTTGGTCAATACTTGGTAGCCCGTTACGTACAGCTAATACCTCCGACGAGCTAGTGGTTAAATCCACAGCCAAAGTATTGACGAGTCTTTAGAGTCCCCCACAGACAATTTCTCAAGTTTCGGGTGAAACGTTGTAGAGGCCGTATGATATATGGCAGGGTTCGATCTTATACGTGCGGTATTGCACGGATCATGATCGGACGGATCATACTATTGGGCTTTGGTTTAAGCCGGATCCTAGTATTAGATTTGTTGGATTACTTTAGTCTCATCGCATTCGCATTCAGTCGGAATGCGGGTGTAGGTATGTATATACAGGTGAGGGGTATCCTTGTGATCCGTCACGAGTTTACTTTAGATGTTTCCGGATCTTTTTGTTTTGGCAAACATTTGGATTAATGTTTCTTTATAGAAATAATTAGCTAGAATTTTCATCATGACATGCATTTAATGTGACATAGACACATTAGTGAATCATGGTCTCTTTTTAAGTGCTAATGTCACATTAGATGATGGTTTTATGTTGATTTTGGAAGTGCACGGCGGCGCCCCGGCCTTCGATCCGACGCCGGAATTCGGAAGCGATGATTTACTTTAACTTTTCGAACTTAGAAACCGGCACCACCGCGCACTATAAACCCGGATCGTGCCATTAAACTAGTCCTAGCTATCTAGAGAGGGGGTAGAGAAGTATACCAAGCGATCCGTGTCCTTCGGTCTTCGTCTCCACTCCGATCTCCCGCGGAAACTCCGTTCATCTCCTCCTCGTCGGAAAGGGCACCATGTAGCTGATTTCTTTTACGGGCTCCCACCTCTGGACCGAGGCAACTCGGGCGTGAAGTTGACTAGCCGACGCGTCCAAGATTTGCTGTAGAATAGTGTAGTAGCCATTGTCTCTTTGACGGTTTGAAGTTGCCTTGATGGAGGGATAGAAGGAATGAACTTTGGAGAGGTGAGAAGGGTTTTGTGAGCAAGCCAAAATGAGATGTATCAATTTCCCTCTTACCAAAAATGAAACCTCTCTCATTCTCTCCTCTCAAAATGTGGCCGGCCCCCTCCTCATCAAAATGGTGGAGGATAAAAAACAAAACCAAGGAGGGAGGTGAGTGTAGGAAAAGCAAAGGGTGACCACATCAAAAGGTTATGATAACTATATCAAATCAACTCAAATCAACTCTAATCACAATAAAGCAAGCCATCATGAAAAAGCAAAGATGCTTAACCTTTCATAATGCCACAAATGCACCCCCTCCACAAATGTTATTTGCAAACTTGCAAATAACCCCCTCCAAAATAAAGTCCGGCCGAGAAGGAACAAAGGAAAACCAGCCGGAACGGAATGCAAACTGGCAACTTCAGAAAACTGATACCGTAATAAATTACAGGAAAACCCTGCTACTGCATATACATGCCCGCATTTGTATTCCCACTGAATACAAATGCAAAGAGACAAAATCTACACTGTCTAATACTAGGATCCGGCTTAAACCAAAGCCGGCTAGTAAAATCCGTCCGATCACGATCCGTGCAATACCGCACGTATCTGATTGAACCCTGCTATATCTCCATACGGCCTCTACAGCGTTTCGCCCGAAACTTGAGTAACTGTGTGTGTGGTGGACTCTGAAAGATTCGTCAATACTATGGCTGTGGATTTAACCACTAGCACGTCAGAAGTATTAGCCATACATGACGGGCTACCAGCTATTGACCAAAAGGAACGTCGATGAGCGAACTCATGCTGACACCCTACTGAGCATGTCAGTGACAATATCCGTACAGTCCGGTCCGTTCGTCTTTGAGCATCGCATGGCGGGCCTAGGGGGTTGGTAAAGTCAGACCCCCAAAAGCGGTACAAGTCGTGTCGGAGTGTAGCCCAGAACACCCTGAGATACTACTGGAATACCTACCAGTAAATCTCCTGCCTTGGCCAAGGACTTCGTGTAATGGCTCTCCTAGACACAGCGCGACCTCACCCCCAATACCGGGAGAGACGAACCCCTGAAGATCCGCTCACTGCCTCCATGTGGCTTGGGACTGTACCCAACTAAAACCTGTTTGCACGTCTCCTTTGAGCGTGGTAGGGTAGTAATCAAAGTACAGTAGGAACTCACACGAGACAAATGACGACCCTCAGGTCGATGAACTAACCTGTACACATGTCACCAGTGAACTGCTATCTGACGTCAGGTATAAGACCAACTAGCATGTTCCCGGCGAGTCCTGTCCGGTGTACTCATAACCCAATGAGCACCTGTATACATCTTAGGTGATCCAACTGACACCAGTGGCTTGTGAGACCGGCCACCGCCCTTCGTCGGGGTCTCGACTGTATACACTAGTCTACTCTGAAGTATCGATGCCCTGTCTCGAAACTACCACGACTAGGGACCATTTAAGGATGTGCTTATAGACTACCAGCTCCCACGTATATGATGGCCCTCATACTGCCGGTAGTCAAGCAAGAATCCTAGGGGCTCTATCAACGTGCAATAGTGACATGTAAGGTCACCTAAAGCAGTACACGATGATAAAGGTAAACCAGATAGCATACTATCATCTTGAGTAAGACTGTCCTACCGGGATAGGTCCTCGCTCAATCATTGCAATCACGTGCCTGTGATCCAATAATTGACTCTGAGGGCACTATCTCCAACAATCTCCCACTTGCACTCAAGGCTAATTATTGTGATGTCGCATACTCACAGCCCGTGTGATACCAAACACCCAACTCCTCTACTAGTCAGTCTCACAAATCCCATTTACGAAACTATTGCGTTCGAGGAATAGCCTCAGTGAGTGGATCCGCTTTGATGTTTCTTTCTATGTCTCTCTATATCTCAAGTTCGTGGAGAAAACCATCTCCGGAATTGAGCAATACCTGTCTTAGAATATGTTTGGATATCTGATGGGACCTAGCTCATAAGTGAACTCCAAATCCAAACTTCTTAGACTGTATCGTCAACTGAACTTAATCAGTATCCTGCGCCATGCCTTCCCTCAGTATCCACCTGGACCACCTGTCTAAAATACTGCCCCTCGTCAGAAGGAAAACTATAACTCTGACAGCCTCTCTGCCGTCCAGGTCCCTTTGGAATTCTGGAATGATAGCTGTCTCCCGAAGGAGAATGCTGTTATCATATCCCTAGAACATCAACTTATGTTCTAAAACTGCTTCCGACTGTTTCTCCAGGATTGGATCAATATCAACTTATTGCACCTACTGCAAGAACAACATCTGGTGTGGTACTTGACACTTCATGATTGACTCAGTTGCCTAAGCAAGTGATCTGCCAATCATGCGTATCCCTCTCCCTTTTAGTCTGTAAGACACCTTTAGAAAGGGTGACTCCATCACCTGCAAGTATACTACCGTGCCAGGAGTCGTCCATTCTAAAAACTCATAGAATGCTGTCTAAGTACCCAGATTGGGAAACCACCCAAATCTAGATCTAAAACCATAGATCTAGTAACCAGAATGTCTGATATAATATCCAAGTCCTATGTGGAGAAACCACTGTGTGACGACCAAAGTATACCCGATCGTAGTATAGGAATATCATTTCCTACTCTGTGTATGTCATCCAAATACCATGACATCACACCCTACTACCTTCTCAACATATCCATCTCCTATTCTGACGAAGTCAAACCTATGACTGTCACATCAGAAATAGATGATCTATCTCCGCTACTCTGCTTTAGTCTATAAATAGACATAAGCCACCTGTCCACCAATGCTTCCGCTGCTCCCACTGACTACGACAACCCTCTGACAGAGTCATATAAATGTACACTTCTAAAGCAAGTTTAGAATGACGCTATACTCATCCTCCTGCTGGGTCTCATAGTCTGGAATAAAAGCAATGGCAAGTGTGGGTAAACAAGAACCTCCCTGTCACCGTCCTTGAGGCTACCGGAGTACCTCTCGGGTGCCTGAGGTTACCCACCTTATCTGCGGAGTGGCCAATGGAATGTCAATCCCGATTGAATCTTTAGGTTCCTATGAAATCTTCAGTAATCGTTTGAGGTTCTGGAATCACTTCCAGTTCTACCATACTCCCACTACTGTTTTCTGAAAAAATCCATTTTTATTAAAACTGTGGCGAGTCTAGAACAATATCACTATTGATCTTCCAGATGGTAGAAAGTCAACCCTCGTCATAGCCTGGGTCAACCCACAAACAGCCATTACAGAAACGTGCCTTGAGTTGTCCAGTGTCTGGTTTTAATCATAAGCCGGACAACTCCACGTACCTTAACAACGTTAAGATATGAACTGTTCTATATCCAATATAGAACCAGAGGCACTGATTTAATTGAACCAGATTCAAATCATGCAGCTGTCTCCAGTGCATGTCAACTAAATGGAAGGAGGCCGATCAGCGTTACTCAACTTAGGAATGCTTCCAATTATGAGTAACCGAAAGAGAAGCAAGTTCTCTTAATCATTACTATCAACTGAACACCATACACAAGTATCTACATCTTCGATCACTTTGAAGAATCCCGATACTTGTAATATCTAGTTCTCTACTTTATTCATATACCTATAACTTCTAAAAATTCGGACCATGTGTTTCCACGAAACACCTGTCTAAAAACTAGAGAAGTCATAAGTAAACCGAATATAGTACGAGAACCAACCCCTCTGTCCTTATGGACGCTGGACAACATACAATACTCTGTATAAGTCCCTTGAGTCTGATAACTCATTCACTGTGTGTCGTAGGTTGAAAACTGTACTTATGGTTAAGAAGAATTACACCGCTGTTTAATGCTCCTTACCTAACCATCCACTGATATAGGTAAATGTCACAGACATAATTTCAGAAAGGTATATCTCACTCTATGAAAATAGACGTACAGATATATCAATTTGAAATTAGTGCATAACATCGGATATTCAAAACCAAAAATTTGCCGTCCGGCAAACAACCCAGGCGATTTCCTCAAATATCACCGATTACAACGAATCCCGATATAATGAGGATGATCACCCTATTCCCAATAACTTACTCCCACTCATCATCTGTAAAACCATACAGATGTGAGAATCATACCTGGTAAATACATACCCTGGAGCAAGTATCTAATTGGGAAATCAGTTTTCCTTTAACAGTACACAGTGAAACTGAAACATTGAAATGTTTCGATGGGGTATCCCGGTAATCCTAGTAATGCCTTTTCCATTATCCAGATTCACAACTGTAGCCTTGTTATTCTTTGCCATCTTTCCAAATCCCTTTATATGTCTTTAGTCATTACCTTCTGTACACCCCTTTAGGCCAAATGGTTTTCTTCCTTCCCTACCGTTCGACACCAGCCTATGGTTTGGAAGAAGACTATCCAATAAGCATAATGGGTGTACTGTCCTAATCCTAGGAGCACTCACAATGCGAGAGAAGGTGAAGATAAAAGACAACCGAATAGACCTTATTCCTATTTCTCCTGAACCAAAATCCATCCCCGAACTGGAACAAGTTCCTTTCGAGTTCGTATATAACCATACGATGGAGTATCCAATAAACTGTGGATCTTGGTAGTGATACGGAGTGTTCTAGAGAAATACAAAGGTGATTTAGGATTGGCGAATAAATACTTGGTTTGGTCGTGAATAGCAGTCGCAATTTACTTTGCCCTCTTACTAATCCCTTGTTATGTCTTTACTTAATACCTTCTGTACACCTCTTTAGGCCAAATGGTTTTCTTCCTTCCCTACCGTTCGGCACCAGCCTAAGGTTTGGAAGAAGACTATCCAATTTGCGTAATAGGTGTACTATCTCCTAAACCAAGGAGTACTCACAACCTGAGAGAAGGTAAAAGGAAAAGACAACTGAATAGTCCTATTCGTTTTCTCCAGAACCGGAAACCATCCTCGAATAAATTCCTTCGAGTTCGTATATAACCATACGATGGTTTTGTCCAATAGAAGTGGACGTTCGTAGTAATACGGGGTGTCCTGGAGGAAAGGGTAAAAGTAGGAGTGGCAATGAGGTTAGCAACTCTGACAATCCAAAAGCCAGTGTTAAAGAAGGTTCGGTTAATTTTGATCACTGAGTCATAGTCTTAGGGTCGGGTCAATGGTCGCTGCCAAAGAGAGAGAAAAAAGAAACACTCAGCGTGCACTCTAACCTAAATCAGAATGGTTATCACTTTATCTAATCTGGAAACCTTCCACTGTAACGTCAAATTCTTCCCCAAACCTGAAAGAAGAATTAGCCGGGATCACCCGAGGAGTAAACCAACTCATCAGTGGGAATCGGGATCCAACTATCATCACATGATAACGTGACGGAATCCGCTCACGTTATCACACTCCAGAAGGTATGCGCATATCTGGCAAGTTTCAGTTCTTTTGAAACTCCCGATGTGGATTTTTGCCCCATGCTCTTATGACCTTGACGAAGGCCAACAAATCATAAGTCACATGTCAAGTTCTACCCGTCATTGTCCAGGTTGATTTGAACCCACCCGTACAAGCCCTTGACGAAGGCCAACAAGGCTATACGACTGTCCCAAACCAACGCATCTATCTATGCAGCAGAAAGGCAACAAGCAGCTACCATACACTATGCCTTGACGAAGGCCAACAAACATAGCATGAATACTACGTGCTACCCATTTGAAACGACGGAGGGCTACGAATGGTTTTTGGCGAAAACCTTTAACGTAATCAACTTGATATCGTTGAAGGAACCGGATAGCTTTGAAAAATATAGTGACGAAAACCTTTGCTAAAGAGGTCACTCCCGGTGAAGGGATCTCGGCTCTTTCCCCGTAGAATGAGGTGCAGGATATTCCAACTGAATACCACGATGCAAAGCAAAAGTAATCGGCTATAGTGAAGGTATTGCCCTGACGTAAACTTCTGTCCAAGGGGTCACTCCCGGTGAAGGGATCTCGGCCCTTGCCTCGTCGACTGAGGAGCAGGATATTCCAACTGAATACCACGATGCAAAACAAAAGAGAGCGTTCTTACAATAACAGCTTTTTGAAAAGTGTTCCAACAACATCAGATTAGGTTTGTTTTTAACTTGCATTGATCTGAACCAACGCAGTCCCATCAATGGATCACACCACAAGGAACGAAAATATATTGATGTACGTATATGCCATCCGCATTCGCCTCTGGGTCCCGTCATTACCCGTTAGGTTAGCTAACTAACGACAGAGAGGGGACTGGACTAGCGCGGATGCAAAACATATACAACATCTACTAATATATATACCAATATATTATATTTCGCTCAAGGCGTGATAAAATGCAACATCACAGAAATGTACAGCATCACAGAACAATACAGATATCTGGGATCCCCGGGTTTCATAGAGCCGCTACTGAAACCCGACGTTCCCCTGGTCGTGTGGATAGCCTGTGCAACGAAATCCTAGACCCCTACGGGCGCGACAAGTCACCCGCCAAGACCTGAAGCGAGGCAGTCCCCTTCAGCATCGTGAATAGACCACCCAGCACTTCACGGAATCCGGTAACTTGGGCACCCCTCCTGGGTCAACCTGTACCCCCTACGAGTGCGGCGAATAGCCCGCCAATCCTAGAGTGAAGCCCCCTCCGTCTCAATGCCATGAGATGCGGGCCCGTTGCCCTCTAGAACCCGTCTATCCGTGCACCCCTCCGCGGGGTAATCCTAGTACAGAAAGTAAAATATACATACACCGGGTACATCGACCGCAACCTGGTCGTGCCCCAAAATAATAATACAAACAGGCAGTGACGGCAGTCCACATGTCGGACGCTCGCCCCGCAATAACAAATGTACATAATACAACCAAAACTGTACTAGCATTGCATCCAGGCTATCCCCCACGACCGATCCGCAACATCACGGCAATACACAGAACATCAACGTGAATGTCACGTTCACAAATCCGTCTAACAGGGCTATAGCAGTTAGACAGGATTTACCGCTCAAGTGACATTCACGGTCGCAGATATAATGTAAATCTTGTGAACCAATGTGTTTAAAATATCCGATTGATCAAATTTTACCAAGTGGGCCCCCAAGTACTACTGTAGCACATCAAGAAATCTGGGCCCAAAAAATAACATTCCATAAAACCTATTTTCAACTCAGGAGCATTCTGCAAAAGTTTGGGGGACTGAACAGTTCAAGTCGCGGCGGAACCGCGGCCCAAGCATGGGTTTGGCCACGGTTCCGCGGTGCTTTGGACTGTTCACGAGCCCAAATTTTCACAGAACTCTTACAAATCCCTGCACATAATTCTGAGACAACCTGAAAAATTTTTGGACTTCAAAAAATTTCGACAGAAACTGATGTGAAGAAAAATACGGTTTTTGGAAAATTGTTCGATCGGAAATGTAAAACACATTAGACAAAGCTAGACTATGTTAATGGCGAGGCTCTAATACCACTGTAAGTACACGGCGGTGCCCCGGCCGTCGATCCGATGCCGGAATGCGGAAGCGATGATTTACTTTAACTTTTTGAACTTAGAAACCGGCACCACCGCACACTATAAACCCGGATCATGCCATTAAACTACTCCTAGCTATCTAGAGAGGGGGTAGAGAAGTATACCAAGCGATCTGTGTCCTTCGGTCTTCGTCTCCACTCCGATCTCCCGCGGAAACTCCGTTCATCTCCTCATCGTCGGAAAGGGCACCACGTAGCCGATTTCTTTTATGGGCTCCCACCTCTGGACCGAGGCAACTCGGGCGCGAAGTTGGCTAGCCGACGCGTCCAAGATTTGCTGTAGAATAGTATAGTAGCCATTGTCACTTTGAGGGTTTGAAGTTGCCTTGATGGAGGGATAGATAGAATGAACTTTGGAGAGGTGAGAAGGGTTTTGTGAGCAAGCCAAAATGAGATGTATCAATTTCCCTCTTACCAAAAATGAAACCTCTCTCAATCTCTCCTCTCAAAATGTGGCCGGCCCCCTCCTCATCAAAATGGTGGAGGATAAAAAGCAAAACCAAGGAAGGAGGTGAGTGTAGGAAAAGCAAAGGGTGACCACATCAAAAGGTTATGATAACTATATCAAATCAACTCAAATCAACTCTAATCATAATAAAGCAAGCCATCATGAAAAAGCAAAGATGCTTAACCTTTCATAATGCCACAAATGCACCCCCTCCACAAATGTTATTTGCAAACTTGCAAATAACCCCCTCCATCATAAAGTCCGGCCGGGAAGGAACAAAGGAAAACCGGCCGGAACGGAATGCAAACTGGCAACTTCAGAAAACTGATCCCGTAATAAATTACAGGAAAACCCTGCTACTGCATATACATTCCCACATTTGTATTCCCACTGAATACAAATGCAAAGAGACAAAATCTACACCGTCTAATACTAGGATCCGGCTTAAACAAAAGCCGGCTACTAAATCCGTCCGATCACGATCCGTGCAATACCGCACGCATCTGATCGAACCCTGCCATATCTCCATACGGCCTCTACAGCGTTTCGCCCGAAACTTGAGTAACTGTGTCTGTGGTGGACTCTAAAAGACTCGTCAATACTATGGCTGTGGATTTAACCACTAGCACGTCAGAGGTATTAGCCATACGTGACGGGCTACCAGCTATTGACCAAAAGGGACGTCGATGAGCGAACTCATGCTGACACCCTACTGAGCCTCTCAGTGACAATATCCGTACAGTCCGGTCCGTTCGTCTATGAGCATCGCATGGCGGGCCTAGGGGGTTGGTAAAAGTCAGACCCCCAAAAGCGGTACAAGTCGTGTCGGAGTGTAGCCCAGAACACCCTGAGATACTACTGGAATACCTACCAGTAAATCTCCTGCTTTGGCCAAGGACTTCGTGTAATGGCTCTCCTAGACACAGCGCGACCTCACCCCCAATACCGGGAGAGACGAACCCCTGAAGATCCGCTCACAGCCTCCATGTGGCTCGGGACTGTACCCAACTAAAACCTGTTTACACGTCTCCTTTGAGCGTGGTAGGGTAGTAATCAAAGTACAGTGGGAACTCACACGAGACAAATGACGATCCTCAGGTCGATGAACTAACCTGTACACATGTCACCAGGGAACAGCTATCTGATGTCAGGTATAAGACCAACTAGCATGTTCTCGGCGAGTCCTGTCCGGTGTACTCATAACCAAATGAGCACCTGTATACATCTTAGGTGATCCAACTGACACCAGTGGCTTGTGAGACCGTCCACCGCCCCTCATCGGGGTCTCGACTGTATACACTAGTCTACTCTGGAGTATCGATGCCCTGTCTCGAAACTCCCACGACTAGGGACCATTTAAGGATGTGTTTATAGACTACCAGCTCCCACGTATATGATCGCCCTCATACTGCCGGTAGTCAAGCAAGAATCCTAGGGGCTCTATCATCGTGCAATAGTGACCTGTAAGGTCACCTAAAGCAGTACACGATGATAAAGGTAAACCAGATAGCATACTATCATTTTGAGTAAGACTGTCCTACCGGGATAGGTCCTCCCTCAATCATTACAATCACGTTCCTGTGATCCAATAATTGACTCTGAGGGCACTATCTCCAACAGATTTGATGAGAAGAGAGAGAGGGGCTGCCATGAGTGGGGTGAGCTCTCATATTATTGTTTCTCACTCTCTCATTTGATCAAACCAACATCACAAAAGAAAAGAGGATGAAACTCCATCTTCTTCCTCTTTCTTCTCTAGCTCATTGCTTCCATCAATGGCAACACTTTAACCTCCATCCAAATTAATGGATGCAAGAGACAAAGTGATCACAACATTCTCTACTTCACCTTGGGCACGTCGGCTAGCACACTTCGTGCCCGAGTTACTTCGGACGAAGCGGAAGCCCGTAAAACGACTTCTCGATGTGGTGCCCTTTCTGACGAGGAGATGAAGACCGGAGTTGCCGCGGGGAGATTGGGATGGTGGCCAAAAACCGAAGGACACGGATCGATCTATATAGCATTCTATCCCTTTCTCTAGTTAGCTAGTTGTAGGTTAATTGTTACGATCCGGGTTTTTAGGATGCGGTAGTGCCGGTTTAAAGTCAAGAAAAATTTTCGTTTCCGCATTTTATCCTCGGATAGACGGCCGGGGCGCTACCGTAGTCCTACATGTTCACAGAGCCATGCCATTAACTTATTCTAGCTTGCTCTAACGTGTTTACAAGTTCGATCGAACGGATTTTCCGAAAACCTGCATTTTCTGGTTCAGTTCTCTATCGAATTTTTTTGGGCTCGAAAAAATATTTGGAGTATTGCAGATATCTTAGCAGGTGATTTTAAGAATTCTGTAGAAATCTGGTATTGTGATGCTACAGGAAGACCGCGAAACCGCGGCCAAACCCATGTTCCGGCCACGGTTCCGCCGCAGTCAAGGGTCAACGCAATGCCATTTTTCTACAGTGATCTTTATATTTGAAATTGGGGTTTTTGGAATGTTCTGTTTGGGCCCAGATTTCTTTGAGTGCTACAGTTGTGCTTGGGGCCCACTTCGGTAAATTTGATCGATCGAAAATTTTAAACATGTTAGTTCACAGTATTTACATTATATCTGCGACTGTGAATGTCACTTAATCGGTAAATCCTGTCTAACTGCTATAGCCCTTTTAGACGGATTTGCGAACGTGACATTCACGTTGATGTTCTGTGTTGTGCTGTGATGTTGCGGATTTGTCGTGGTGAATAGCCTGGATGCAATGGTAGTACAATTTCGTTTTGTATGTACATTTGATATTGCGGGGCGAGCGTCTGACATGTGGACTGCCGTCACTGCATGTTTGTATATTATTCTTTTGGAGCACGACCGGGCTAAGGTCGAAGTACCCGTTGTATGTATATTTTACTTTCTGTACTAGGATTACCCCGCGGAGGGGTGCACGGGTAGCCGGGTTCTAGAGGGCAGCGGGCCCGCATCTCATGGCGTTGAGACGGAGGCGGCTTCAATCTATAATTGGCGGGCTATTCGCCGCACTCGTAGGGGGTACAGGTTGACCTAAGGAGGGGTGCCCAAGTTACCGGATTCCGTGAAGTGCTGGGTGGTCCATTCACGTTGCTGAAGTGGGCTGCCTCAATTCAGGTTTTGGTGGGTAACTTGCCATTCCCGTAAGGGTCTAGGATTTCATTGCACAGGCTATCCACACGACCAGGGGAACGTCGGGTTTCAGTAGCGGCTCTATGAAACCGGGGATCCCAGATATCTGTATTGTTCTGTGATGCTTATTACTTTTCTATGATGTTGCATTTAATCACGCCATGAGCGAATATTATATATTGATATATATACTAGTAGATGTTGTATATGTTTTGCACCCGCGCTAGTCCAGTCCCCGCTCTGTCGTTAGTTAAGTAACCTAACGGGTGATGACGGGACCCAGTGGCGAATGCGGGTGGCATATACGTATATCATTATTTTCGTTCTTTATTGGTGTGATCAATTGATGGGACTGCGTTGATTCGGATCAATGCAAGCTAAACAAACCTATTCTGATGTTGTTGGAACATTTTTCAAAAAGCTGTTATTGCAAGGGCGTTCTCTTTTGTTTTGCATAGTGGTATTCGGTTTTGAATATCCAACACCTCAGTCGACGAGGCAAGGCCCGAGATCCCTTCACCGGGAGTGACCCCTTGGACAGAAGTTTGCGTCAGGGTAATAACTTCACTATAGCCGATTGCCTTTTTGCTTTACGTCGTGGTATTCAGTTGGAATATCCAGCACCTCATTCTACGGGGAAAGAGCCGAGATCCCTTCACCGGGAGTGACCTCCTTTAGCAAAGGTTTTCGACACTATATTTTTATAAAAAGGCTATGCAGTTCCTTCAACGATATCAAGTTCATTACGTTAAAGGTTTTTCGCCAAAAACCAGCCGTAGCCCTCCGTCATTTCTTACGAGTATTATTTAGTATTCGTGCGGCGTTTGTTGACTCCATCAAGGCGTAGTGTACGGTAGCTTAGTGGTGCTTGTTTGTTGCAAAAATGGGATTGGTTAGAACAGTCGTGCGGCCTTATTGACTCCGTCAAGGGCACGTACGGGTGGGTTTAATGCAATCCAGATAATGACGGGTTGAACTTGACTAGGACTCTTTGATTTGTTGACTCCGTCAAGGTCACTTGGGTCCTAGTGGCAAAAACACACATCGGGAGTTTCTAAAGAAACTGAAACTTGCCAGGCATGCACATACCTTTTGGAGTGTGATAACGTGAGTGGATTCCTTCACGTTATCATGCGATGATAGTTGGATCCTGATTCCCACTGATGAGTTGGCATACTCCTCGGGTGATCCCGACTAATTCTTTTTTCAGGTTTGGAGGAGAATTTGAGGTTACAGTGGGAGGTTTCCAGATTAGATAAAGTGATAACCATTCTGATCTAGGTTAGAGTGCACGCTGAGTGTTTCTCTTCTCTCTCTCTCTTTGGTAGCGACCATGACCCGACCCTTCACTATGACACAGTGACCAAGTTGACCGAACCTTCTTAAACATTAGCTTTTGGATTGTCAGAGTTGCATACCTCATTATCACTCCTACTTTTACCCTTTTCTCCAGGACACCCCGTATTACTACGAACATACACTTCCATTGGACAAAACCATCGTATGGTTATATACGAACTCAAAGGAATTTATTCGAGGATAGTTTCCGGTTCTGGAGAAAACGAATAGGACTATTCAGTCGTATTTTCCTTTTACCTTCTTTCAGGTTACGAGTGTTCCTTGGATTAGGACAGTACACCTATTACGCTTATTGGATAGTCTTCTTCCAAACCATAGGCAGGTGCCGACCGGTAGGGAATGAAGAAAACCATTTAGCCTAAAAGGTATACAGAAGGTATTAAGTAAAGACATATCAAGGGATTAGTGAGAGGGCAAAGTAAATTGTGACTGCTATTCACGACCAAACCAAGTATTTCTTCGCCAATCCCGAATCACCTTTGTATTTCTCTAGAACACTCCGTATCACTACGAAGATCCACAGTTTATTGGATACTCCATCGTATGGTTATATACGAACTCGAAGGAACTTGTTCCTGTTCGGGGATGGATTCTGGTTCAGGAGAAATAGGAATAAGGTTTTATTCAGATGTCTTTTATCCTCACCTTCTCTCAGGTTACGAGTGCTCCTAGGATTAGGACAGTACACCCATTATGCTTATTGGATAGTCTTCTTCCAAAGCATAGGCTGGTGCCGAAAGGTAGGGAAGGAAGAAAACCATTTAGCCTAAAGGGTGTGCAGAAGGTAATGACTAAAGACATATAAAGGGATTTGGAGAGATAGCAAAGAAATATACGGTTATAGCTGTGAATCTGATAATGGAAGAGGCATTACTAGGAATACTTGGATACCCTTACGAAACATTTCAATGTTTCAGTTTCACTGTGTACTGTCAAAAGAAAACTGATTTCCGAATTAGACACTTGCTCCAGGGTATGTATTTACCAGGTATGATTCTCACATCTGTATGGTTTTACAGATGATGAGTGGGAGTAAGTTATTGGGAATTAGGTGATTGTCCTCATTATATCGGAATTCGTTGTAATTGGTGATATTTGAGGAAGTCACCTGGGTTGTTTGTCGGACGGCAAATATTTGGTTTTGAATATTCGTTGTAATGCACCAATTTCAAATTGATATATCTGTACGTCTATTATTATAGAGTGAGATATAACTTTTTGAAATTATGTCTATGACATTTACCTATATCAGTGGATGGTTAGGTAAGGAGCATTGAACAGCGGTGTAATTCTTCTTAACCATAAGTACAGTTTTCAACCTACGACACACAGCGATTGAGTTATTAGACTCAGGAGACTTATACAGAGTATTGTATGTTGTCCAATGTCCATTAGGATAGAGGGGTTGGTACCCGTACTATATTCTGTTTACTTGTGACTTCTCTACTTCTTAGACATGTGTTTCATAGAAATACAAGGTCTAAGTTTTGAGAAGTTGTAGGTATAAGAATAAAGTAGAGAACCAGGCGTTGCAAGTATCAGTATTCTTCAGGGTGATAGAAGATGTAGATACTTGTGTATGGTATTCAGTTGATAGTAATGATTAAGAGAGCTTGCTTCTCTTTCAGGTTACTCATAATTGGAAGTACTCCTAAGTTGAGTAATGCTGATCGGCCTTTTTCCATTTAGTTGACATGCACTGGAGACAGCTGCATGATTTGAATCTAGTTCCAATTAAATCAGTGTCTCTGTTTCTATATTGGATATAGAACAGTTCATATCTTAACGATGTTAAGGTACGGGGAGTTGTCCAGCTTATGCTTAAAACCAGACTCTGGATAACTCAAGGCACGTTTCTGTAATGGCAGTTTGTGGGTTGACCCGGGCTATGACGAGGGTTGATTTTCTACCATCTGGAAGATCAATAGTGATATTGTTCTAGACTCGCCACAGTTTTAATAAAAATGGATTTTTTTCAGAAAACAGTAGTGGGAGAATGGTAGAACTGGAAGTGATTCCAGAACCACAAACGCTTACTGAAAATTTGATGAGAACCTAAAGATTCAATCTGGTTTGACATTCCATTGGCCACTCCGCAGATATGGTGGGTAACCTCAGGCACCCGAGAGGTACTCCGGTAGCCTCAAGGACGGTGACAGGGAGGTTCTTATTTGCCCAGACTTGACACTACTGTTGTTCCAGGCTATGAGAACCTGCAGGAAGATGTGTATAGCGTCGTTCTAAACTAGCTTTAGAAGTGCACGTGTATATGACTCTGCCAAAGGGTTGTCGTAGTCAGTGGGAGCAGCGGAAGCATAGTGGACAGGTAGCTTATGTCTATTTATAGACTAAAGCATATATAGCGGAGATAGATCATCTATTTCTGATGTGACAGTCATAGGTTTGACTTCATCAGAATAGGTGATGGATCTTTTAAGAAGGTAGTAGGGTGTGATGTCCTGATATTTGGATGACATACACAGAGTAGGAAGTGAAATTCTTATACTACGATTGGTTATATTTTGGTTGTCACACAGTGGTTTCTCCACATAGGATATAGATATTATATCAGACATTCTGGTTACTGGATCTATGGTTTTAGATCTAGATTTGGGTAGTTTCCCAATCAGAGCACTTAGACAGCATTCTATGAGTATTTAGAATGGACGACTCCAGGCACGGTAGTGTACCTGCAGGTGATGGAGTCACCCTCCCTAAATCTGTCTTATAGACTAAAGGGGAGAGGGATGTACATGATTGGTAGATCACTTGCTTAGGCAATTGAGTCAATCATGAGATGTCAAGTACCACACCAGATGTTGTTTTTGCACGAGATGCGATAAGTTGATATTGATCCAATCCTGGAGAAACATTCGGAAGCAGTCTTAGAACATAAGTGAATGTTCTAGGGATATGATAACGGCATCCTCCTTCGGGATACAGTTATCATTCCAGGCTTCCAGGGTGACCTGGATGACAGAGTGACTGTCAGAGTTATAGTTTTCCCTCTGACGAGGGGCAGTGTTTTGGACAGGTGATCCAAGCGAACACTGAGGGAGGCATAACGTTGGATACTAATTAAGTTCAGTTGACGATACAGTCTAAGAAGTTTGGATTTGGAGTTAATTTATGAACTAGGTCCCATCAGACATCCAGACATATTCTAAGACAGGTATTGCTCATTTCGGGAGATGGCTTTCTCCGCGAACTTGAGATAAAGAGAGACATAGAAGGAAACATCTGAGCGGATCCACTCACTGAGGCTATTCCTCGAACGCAATAGTTTCGCAAACGGGTTTTGTGAGACAGATTAGTAGAGGAGTTGGGTGTTCGGTATCACACGAGCTGTGAGTATGCGACATCGCAATAATTGGCCTTGAGTGAAAGTGGGAGATTGTTGGATATAGTGCCATCAGAGTCAATTATGGGATCACAGGCACGTGATTGCAATGATTGAGGGAGGACATATGCCGGTAGGACAGTCTTACTCAAGATGATAGTATGCTATCTGGTTTATCTTTATCATCGTGTACTGCTTAGGTGACCTTACAGGTCACTATTGCGCGTTGATAGAGCCCTTAGGATTCTTGCTTGATGGCCAGCAGTATGATGGCGATCATATACGTGGGAGCTGGGGTCTATAAGCACATCCTTAAAAGGTCCCTAGTCGTGGGAGTTTTCGAGACAGGGCATCGATACTCTAGAGTAAACTAGTGTATACAGTCGAGACCCCGACGAGGGGCGGTGGCCGGTCTCACAAGCCACTAGTGTCAGTTGTTCACCTAAGATGTATACAGGTGCTCATTGGGTTATGAGTACACCGGACAGGACTCACCGGGAACATGCTAGTTGGTCTTATACCTGACGTCAGATAGCAGTTCCCTGGTGACATGTGTACAGGTTAGTTCATCGACCTGAGATCGTCATTTGTCTCGTGTGAGTTCCCACTGTACTTTGATTACTACCCTACCACGGCTCAAAGGAGTCGTGCAAACAGGTTTTAGTTGGGTACAGTCCCGAGCCACATGGACGCACGGAGCGGATCTGCAGGGGTTCATCTCTCCCGGTATTGGGGGTGAGATAGCGCTGTGTCTAGGAGAGCCATTACACAAAGCCTTCGGCCGAGGCAGGAGATATACAAGTAGGTATTCCAGTAGTACCTCAGGATGTTCTGGACTACACTCCGACACGACTTGTACCACTTTAGGGGGTCTGACTTTTACCAACCCCCTAGGCCCGGCATGCGATACTCATAGACGAACGGACCGGACTGTACGGATATTGTCACTGACAGGCTCGGTAGGGTGTCAGGATGAGTTCGCTCATCGACCTCCCTTTTGGTCAATACTTGGTAGCCCGTTACGTGCGGCTAATACCTCTGACGAGCTAGTGGTTAAATCCACAGCCAATGTATTGACGAGTCTTTAGAGTCCCCCACAGACAGTTTCTCAAGTTTCGGGCGAAACGTTGTAGAGGTCGTATGATATATGGCAGGGTTCGATCTTATACGTGCGGTATTGCACGGATCATGATCGGACGGATCATACTAGTGGGCTTTGGTTTAAGCCGGATCCTAGTATTAGATTTGTTGGATTGCTTTAGTCTCATCGCATTCGCATTCAGTCGGAATGCGGGTGCTGGTATGTATATACAGGTGAGGGGTATCCTTGTGATCCGTCATGAGTTTACTTTAGATGTTGCCGGATCTTTTTGTTGTGGAAAACATTTGGATTAATGTTTGTTTATGGAAATAATGAGCTAGAATTTTCATCATGACATGCATTTAATGTGACATAGACACATTAGTGACTCATGGTCTCTTTTTATGTGCTAATGTCACATTAGATGATGGTTTTATGTTGATTTGATGAGAAGAGAGATAGGGGGGCTTCCATGAGTGGGGTGAGCTCTCATATTATTGTTTCTCGCTCTCTCATTTGATCAAACCAACATCACAAAAGAAAAGAGGATGAAACTCCTTCTTCTTCCTCTTTCTTCTCTAGCTCATTGCTTCCATCAATGGCAACACTTTAACCTCCATCCAAATTAATGGATGCAAGAGACAAAGTGATCACAACATTCTCTACTTCATCTTGGGCATGTCGGCTAGCACACTTTGTGCCCGAGTTGCTTCGGACGAAGCGGGAGCCCGTAAAACGACTTCTCGATGTGGTTCCCTTTCCGACGAGGAGATGAAGACCGGAGTTGCCGTGGGGAGCTTGGGATGGTGGCCAAAGACCGAAGGACACGGATCGATCGGTATAGCATTCTATCCCTTTCTCTAGTTAGCTAGTTGTAGCATAATGGTTACGATCTGGGTTTTTAGGATGTGGTAGTGCCGGTTTAAAGTCAAGAAAAATTTTTCGTTTCCGCATTTTGGCCTCGGATAGACGGACGTGTTGCTACCGTAGTCCTACAAGTGGGAGATTGTTAGTTATATATATGCCTAAGAGGCCATTACTATACATGAGATGTATATTGTAGTGGATGCTTGGACATATATATGGAGGACTTTCTTGCTCGACATGATAGTATGCTATCTGGTAACTCTTTACCTTAACGTGTACACTGATTGTCTTTCTGTTACATGTTGGTAAAGTCCTTAGGATGTGTACTTGACTACCTGGATTATGATGTGGATCATACTAGTGGGACAAAGTGTCACATTTCAGAAAAATAGAATATTATTTTTGGGAATTTATATAATTAAATAATAAATATAATAAATATTTTAATAGGGCGATATAATTAAATACCGATAAATTGGGAAAAATATGGAAAATTATAGAAATTACTGAAATGAGGATGTTTTATGTGATTTAGGCGAATTATGAATTTTTATGATTTTTTTATATGCACTTTTAACGCTAATCGTGGTTAAATATCGCTAATCGCAAATTAAGCATGTTTTGTGCACATGACATGCACACTATCATTTTCACACTTGTTACATTTTTCTATCATGGCTTTTTCTTTATTTTTATCATGCATGGATTTTTAAAAAAGAAGATTAAGAAAACAAGAAAAAAGGAAAAGTCAAAAAGGGGACACAATGATGACAAGAGGGATGGGCATGAGAGAGAGAGGGGGTGAGGGGTCAACCAAGCATGGCTCACATTTTTGTTTTCATTCATCTTTCATCCCCTTCATCTTTTCCTCTCCTCCCTCACTCCTATGGCAGCACCTCCTCCCTCCCTCTCTTCAAAACCCCAAAACTTTATCAAAAACTACTCCAAAGTCCATCCCCACTTCACAATATTTATGCACAAGCCCTCTAGCTACACTTTGGACCAAGAAAGTTTGCTTTTTGGCGTAGTAGAGGATTCATGAGTGTCAAATGAGGTAATCCCTATTGGATGTATATTCCCTAGAGGCCAGTATTGTATATGTATACATATGGATACTAGAGATATATATGTACAGAACAATCTTGCTCAGTTTTATAGTATATTATTTGACTTGTCTTTATCGGGATATGTGTATTGTTGTTTTATCTGGTTTGCACATATTGATAAAGACTTAATACGGTAGTATACTATTGTGGTTTGTCTTTATCTTAACATGGCATATGTCACACTCGTTATTACATATTGCGGTTACATGTTGATAAAGCCCCTAGGATCTTGCTTGACTATCTGCATTGTGATGGCGATCATACTTGTGGGAGCAGGGTAGTCCATAAGCACATCCTTAAATGATCGCGTGAGTATCGAGACTGGGCACTGATACTATAGAGTAGACTGGTGTGTACGTTTCTACCCTCATCGGGGGATGGTTGGTCCCGCAGCCATTGGTCTGATGCACCTAAGATCGTATGCAGGTGCTCACTAGGTGTGAGTACACTGGACGGACTCGCCGAGAACTTCCATATGGTACTATACCTATCGTCAGATGGAAGTTCTCAGTTGACATGTGTACAGGTTACTCTTTGGACCCGAGATCGGCATTTGTCTCGTTTGAGTTCCCACTGAACTTTGATCACTACCCTACCACGGCTCTACTGAGTCGTGCAAACAGGTTTTGGTTGGGTTCAGTCCCGAGCCATATGGAGGCAGTGAGTGATTGTCGAGGATTCGTCTCTCCCGGTATATGGAGTCGATATCGCACTGTGATTCGATTGGTCAGGACCATAAGACCTTGGCCAAGGAACTTGGGATTTACCGATAGCTTGATCAGTAGTTTCCCGGATTGGTCCTGAGCCACATCAGCACGACATATCAGGTTGTTAGGGTCTGACGTTCACCATCCCCTAGACCCGGTATGCGATACTCTTTGACGAAGAGACCAGACTGTACGGATATTGTCACGGATAGGCTCGGTAGGAGATCCGGATGAGTTTGCTCATCGGCCTTCTTTTCGACAGGTACCTGGGTAGCCGTTACGTACAGCTAGTGCCGCTGACGTGCTTATGGTTAAACCCACTGCCAGAGTACTGTCGAGTCTTAAGAGTCCCACACAGAGGGTTTCCCTGATTCAGGCGAAATGATGTAGTAGCCGTATTGGATACGTACTGGGTTCGATCGATTGATGTACTTGGTACTCGGATTTTCAATCGGACAGTTTGTAATACTAGCCGGCTCGGGCTTGAGCCGGATTATTAAATCACGTATTGATTTAATAATTTACGTATATATATTTCGATATATATTCTAGTATTACGTCCTTCGTGTTATTCTATCTCTTTTGGGCGTTTGGATTTTTATCTGATTGCCGATATATTTGTACAGTAGACTGAAATCCGTATTTATTACAGATTTCCTTCTAGAAGGTGGCCACCTCATTATGGATTTTCCATTTATTTGATAAATGGAAATGAGGTGTAAAGTGAGAGGTGAGGGAGGTATGTAGTTGACCATGCTTCAATAGTTTACAAATGAATTTATAATTCATTTTGGGTTTACTGTTGAAGCATGGTTGCAATTGTTTAATGAAAAAAATGAACATACAAAACTCTTGTGTGTGAATTTCTCTCTCATGCTTGATCATTAGTTTTCTTGAGCTCCATTTTCTCTCCAAGCTCCTCCCTCCTCTTGCTTTTTCTCCATCTTCATCTTCTTCCCCTTCACTAACATTCTCATGTGTTGAGAAAAAAGTGAAGAGGTTAGAAAAGAGATAACAAACACTTAGACATCCAAACTACATCCTAGATTACTTGGACTAGCATCCCAAGTTCTATATTTGCTCTTTTGACACTTAGGAAAGAGCTGGAACCATGGATCATATTCCCCGGGTGGATCATCAAGGACCAAGGAAGGCCGGAGAACAAGCTCGATCCCGAAGGACCGACGGAGCAAGGAAAGAAGATCAAGCAAGTTCAAGGTGGCTAGTAAGAGCTAAGGATGAAGAACGAAGACCGATGGACTTGATTCGTTTGGTAAGAATTTCTCATCATAGAAGATAGCTCTCCTGGTGTAGCTAGTTAGTTTTATGGAAAGATCCGGGTTTTAGAGTTAAACTAGTGCCAAGTTTTTGTTCGTTAGAAAAATTTTGTTCCGCATTTGGCCACGGAAGTTGGCCGGGCCACTAGAGTAACCCTTTATGGTATCAGAGCCACCCATAAAACCTATACTAGCTTGTTTAAACGTGTTTAGAATAACGATCGACCAAAAAATTCAAAAACTGCTTTTCAAATCATGAGTTTTCTGTCGATTATTAAACGTGCTCGAAAAATCAATTTTATGGTCCCAGAAAATCATGCAGGCTTTTTTAAGACCCCTGAAGAAATTTGGTCACGTGATCCCTCCAAACCGCCACGGATCCGCCGCGCTAACCCCCTATTGGCGGCGGTTCCGCGGCCGTTTTGGGAACCACGTGAACAAAATTTCTTCTGGGCCTCTAATTTTTGGAAATTGTGGTTTCTGGAATAATTACTTTTTGGGCCCAGATTTGTTACAGTGTTGGTTTAATATTTGGGGCCCACTTAGAAAGTTTAGTCGATCGTAATTTTAAAATACGTATTTTATTTTCAGTGCATTCACTTTTATCTGCGATCGGGAATGTCACTCGATCGGTGAAACTCGTCTGATTGCTATATGTTTGTAACGTTTTGAAAATCGTTTCGGTGAAATTTCGGAAAAATCGGTAAAATAAGGGGGTTTTCTGTAAAAATTCAAAATACAAATATTTTTATTATAAAATTAAATATACATATTCTAGCTATGTAATTGCTAGTATTTGGTGTTTATTAAGCGGCAGGTAAAATTTCTAATTTTCTGAAAAAATTTCCGAAATTAATTATTTTAATATTATTTTAAGCCGTCACTAATACATTTAATTAGGGAAAATTACAAATTAGAATGGATTGATACAAATTTTATAATTCATGACACACTAAACTTGCATGCAAAATATTGTTTCTGAAATGAAATCGTTTGCCAAAACGGTTTTAGAAATATCGAAGAAAAAGGGCTTAATTAGTGAATGTTGTGTTAATGGGAATTGGGGTAATACAATTATCTTTTTCCCTAACCCACACACCCACACCTCACCCTCTCTTCCTCTCCCCATGTGTCCAGCCCCCCTTTGACAGCCCTCTCCCTCTCTCTCTCTCCAATCACCTCACTTTTCATTTACTTAAACAATGAAAAGAAAAGAAAATGAAAGAAAGTCAATGTGGGCCTTGTCTTTTCTCCTCACTTTCAACCCCTCCCTCTCTCTCCTCACTCCCCTCAATTCTGGCCGAAAATTCCTGAACTCCAACAGCAGCCCCTCCTTCCCTCTTCTCCTCTCATTTTCCATCAAAAAATTCACCAATTTCCACCAAAATTCAAATCAAAGCCCTACCCATTTTCCCTTATCTCTTTTAGCATGGATCTTGGTGCAAGGATTTCAATTTGGAGGTCTAGTTTCATGTTGATCTCAAGATGGTTTTGAGGTAGAAATCCTAACCTATTGTTCAATTGTTGGTTTAAATTGCTTAATATAGCTTATTAGGTGCTTAAATATGGTTTAATTGCAAGTTTGGAAATCTAAAGAAAAGGAGTTTGAATTTAAAAGTTAGGGTTTTAAATTCAATAGGGTTGTTGTCACTTGTTTAAGGTTGCATGGTGTAGTTAGCATGTTAAGACATGTTAAACCTAATCTAGAAGATAATTTGTAAATTGTTGCATCTAAAAGTCCAAATTTAGTTATTTAAGCAAACTAGGTTTTAGTTTTTAGTTGCTAATGGGTGATTTAAAATCTAATTAAGATTTTGATGACTTTATTAACATTATAAAATGTAGTTTAATGCTTTAGATCATGCAAATCCAAGCTAGATTGTTGTATGTGCATTTTTGCTATAAAATGGTCGAAATTGGTTAAAATTGCAAACTAGGTTTTTGAAATTGAATTAAACTGTGGGTTTAAAATTTACGTAACGGTTTCTATGGCATAATTAAGATATTAAGTTATCATCTTGGTCACTAGAATTGTTAAAACATCATGTTTTGTAAAAAAACGGTAAACCTTTCTTGCTAGGTTTTCGGAAAAATAGTTTTTAAAGTGAGTTTAGGGTTTTTGTGAATTTTAACCTACTTCATATTATAATTAGTGTTTGTGAATGTGCAAATGAGTCTGTTTGGGTTTTTCTCGATGGTTTGACGTTTGTACATTGACATCGAGGGTTGGTTTAGCTATTCTTGCATTCGCAGATGATAGGTTTTGACCTATGCGTGATACGCGTGCCGAATTGGTTTTCATATACCGTTTCGATTTCGGATTTGGTTTTTATGCGATATGATACGTTATGATATGTAGGTAACCCCATGTGGACTTCAAGACGACAAGCAAGAGCGTAGCGACGTCGGCACCGGCGAACGAGGACCAGGTGAGTAGATTTATATCTACGGGGAGAAGTTGGGTGGATGGCGTATAGCACCCCCGCTGTTCGTGGTGATGTATACGAATACGTATACACACATATATATTGATTATATATTGTTGAGTTTATTGATGATAAAGATAGATTTTTGGTGTGATCGGGTTAGTTTAGTATTGCAAAGCCCTAGAGTAATGGTTGCGCCACACCTACACACACACCCATACTTGCATACATTCTTCTTTCATTTGTGCTTATGTGGGAATATATATTCATGTGTTCACATGGGTATGGGACTATGTGTTCACATACTGGATTTGAGTATAGTATTTGGGATTTGAGGTGAGTCGATGTGATTGATTTGAGACCGTGAGATCGGTGATATAGCAGGATTCGTATTTGAGATACGTCATGATGTCATAGCGGATCTTTGGACGACGATACCATGTGAATAGTGGTAATAATGAAATGATCGACATGTGATCGTGTTATGAGATATGATATGTTAGGATGTTTATGATAGGCTGCATTGGGCGATGTATACTTCTTTATGATAATATGTGCTGATGATATCGGTTTGTACTAGACTGTCGATCAGTGGTCAGATCATTATTATATTGATGATATTAGTATTGTACTAGGCATAGATCAGTACCCGGATTATGATCTTTGATAAAGAGGATACCAGATGAATAATATGACGAATGTGATATTGACCCGTACCCAAATTTGGGATGCCGTACGACGGATTTACGTACGGGCAATATATTGATGTTAGATCCGCACTCTTGACTTGGGAATTGTTCAGACCATAATATTGCATTTATCATTCCCCTATTCTTACCCTTTTTATAAATAAACAGGTACTCTTGACGCACGTTTGTTGCATATTATAGGATACAGGTTTCTGGAGCAAATACAGTGAAAAAGATACAAAACAACAGAAAAAGGGACTTTTGACCAACAAGCAGACGGATCTTACTCAAGCCGAGACGAAGAACAGTGCAAGGTCCAAAATGACAAGTGAACGGTCAAAAGATACGAACAAGTTTTCACTAAAGATCTGGAGGAAATTAAGAAGCCCAAAAGATAAAAGAAATATAGAAACAGAAGCCCAAATAGCCAAGGAAAAGCCCAGAAAAATAACAGAGCCCAACTCCTTCCTTTGGCCGCGGAACCGCGGCCAAACCCAGTCGGCGACGCGGTTCCGCGGCCATATAAGGCCCGTGTCGGTGCATATTTTCTGGGTTGTTGCGTCGGTGCGGGTGTTGGGATTTTACGTGGGCAAATCTGTAATTGCGCAAGTGTGAGAGTCTGTAACCCTAGGTTTCCTATTATCCTATAAATTGTGATTTTAGATCTGTAAAATGTATGCCTCTTTTCAATCAATAAATTTCAGAATTTCTGGGAGTAAATTTCAGATCTGTTCTTCTTGTTTGGAGGGAGCCGTCAATCCTAGTAAGTATTTTATTTATGTTTCTTTTAATTATAATGTCTTCTCATCCCCTAATGAGCGAGTAGTCTCCTCGCTTGTTAGGGTTAGCCTTAGGGAAAGGGTTGAGAGATGAGATCTCTCACCCCTTTCAATGCCACTTTAACCTAATGAATTAGAACTCCACGCATACGCGCACCACCGCTCCCTGCGGCATCCTACCCATCGAGGTAACGATGAACCGTAATATAAAGGGCCGGTTGCGCGTGTTTTCCGTGGGGGTTAGGGTGATTATCAACAAAGGAAGGATACGAATCTAGAGGAAGAAATATCTTCCCAAAAGATTCGTATCCACTTTATTGATAATTAACTTAACACTTAATAGATCTAAAAAAAGATGACATTGAAAGCGGTGATGAAAAACATTAATCTCCAAAACTTCCCCTAAGCTTAACCCTAGCAAGATTCTTAATTAGATTAATTAGACCCAGTATTTTATATTTTTAATAACCAATCAAAACGACAAATTGAATCAACTCGTTAAAACACAATAAAGGAATTTACCCGTATCTGTGGATCGACCCGTACTCACCGGCTAGCTGCGAAGCGACGCCGTTCTTGATTGCGGTAATAATATTTTTTGATCGTAAAAATCTATCATAATCAAATGGCGCCGTTGCCGGGGACGGCGTAATCTTTTGAATTTTTGGATGAGTTAGTCGAACCATCTGAATCGGTTGTTTGCAGTGATTTCGAACCTGTGTTGGAGTCCTTTAAGTTCGAGGTAGATTCCGCAATGATTCTTTCGCCTCCGAAACTCGAACTAATGTTCTTACCGCCTCACCTTAAATATGCTTACATAGGTGAGAATGAGACTTTTCCCATTATCATATCAGCCTCTCTAGCCTTCGAGCAAGAGAACGCTATTTTAAAAGTCTTACATGATAGGCGGCAAGTTTCCAGTTGGACTATGGCGGACATCGAGGAGATAAGCTCCCTCATAAGTGAATATCATACACAATTGATGGATGATGCAATGTCAATAGAGGACCCACAGGAACATCTTGGGGGTATTGTGGTGAGTCAACCTCCTCCCTTAGAAGTTGAAATACCCCCATTTCTTTTAATAAGGTACGAGAATGCCAACACTCCACTGATTGCTGATCATTTACATTCTCGTCTCGATGCATCACCATCACCTGTATATTTACCTCCACACCTCCCATACCACTACTTCTATCTTCCCCAATTCTTTGCGGACCACCACAACTTATTTTTCCACCAACCATTATTCTTTACTGATAAATTTTTCAACTGGTTGGTGTTGACTTTTGGCCGATGCAAAGTTTAGTAATGTCTAACATAGTTTAAATGAAGTTTGGGGGAGGGCCTTTTTGTATATATTTTTGTTTTTTCTTAAAAATAAAAAAAACTATAAATAAATAAACAGGGGAGTATTGGTATTTTTACCCTCTTGGTTTAGCATGACAGTGAGGACACTGTCAAGTTCAAGTTTGGGGGTACGCTCGGTACGTCTTCTTCCTTCGCATTCACTTTTGCATTTGCATACTTATTTGAAAACCCATAAAAATTTGAAAAATTTGAAAAATTATAAAAATTATTGTATTCAATCTTGGCTATAATTGACTTGAGTTTGACAAATAGGTTAACTGGTTAGGAACAACTAGATCTTAGACTTAGTAAATTAAAAACCCTAAAAATAACATTCCTTAAAGTTTAACGGTAGAAAGTATATGCCTTGTAGTTTATTTAGAAATAGGCAGATTTTGGGTTCACTTCTTGGGCCAAGTCGAATCAAGGGAAGAGTATTGATGTTCTTATTAGAGTATAAGTTTGAAAAATAGTTCCTAGCTTAAGTCTAGATTCTGAAAATGTATACCCTACAACCTGCACAATCACGCATCTTGAAACTTGGAATAGTAGAAGAGACCTTGAAATGCTCTTGTCTAAAGTACGATCAAAATAAAAAAAAATATATAAAAAATGGACACTGGTTTTTGTGATTACTTAAGGCTGCAAAAAATAGAAAAATATTTAGCGAGGGTTCTTCATCACCTAGTGCCTTAGACCAACTGGTTTGGGAGTCACTGCTAAAGCCGTGGGTGTTACAAGACTAGGAAGTACGCTTAAATGTGCAAACACATTTTGTAATCGGTCGTTGGTACCTCAAGAAGTATTAACGGTCGCATGAAGGATGTGTAAGCAAAAAAATACAATTGAAAATTCACCAATTAATAAGTGCTTTGGACAATGGACGAGAGTACGATTGCTTGATTTGAATTTCCAAGTGTAGAGGTGATTTATACACACACGTGGGGATATGTGATTGGAATTTAGATAAGAGAGAGGAATGAAGAATAGAACTTGTATCTTTAGTAGAGTAGATAGAAATTCCTAAGTCGAGATGGAATCCTAGAATGAAAACTTAAGAGATGCCGAAAGCTAAGTAGATCTGCAAGATATATATAATCTTAAGTTAAATGATAAGAAAGTGTGAAGAATATGGGTGGATAATTTGCGAGTACAAAGATAATAGAATTCCTTGTTAGAAAACCTAATTGGAGAACAAAAGTCAATGAGCCAAATTGATAGGATTTTGTGGGTGTAATCCGCTGAAAACCCTCAGGAGACAACACTCCTCCTACTAGGGACACCTAGAGGTTTAACAGCTTGTTACACGTGCTCAGTGCAATCGCGTTTCCCTGCGAAAGTGCGGTTAGGATTTTAGTGAATAAATAATAAGTTTGCTCGAGGACGAGCAAAAGGTAAGTTTGGGGGTATTTGTTCAGACCATAATATTGCATTTATCATTCCCCTATTCTTACCCTTTTTATAAATAAACAGGTACTCTTGACGCACGTTTGTTGCATATTACAGGATACAGGTTTCTGGAGAAAATACAGTGAAAAAGATACAAAATAACAGAAAAAGGGACTTTTGACCAACAAGCAGACGGATCTTACTCAAGCCGAGACGAAGAACAGTGCAAGGTCCAAAATGACAAGTGAACGGTCAAAAGATACGAACAAGTTTTCACTAAAGATCTGGAGGAAATTAAGAAGCCCAAAAGATAAAAGAAATATAGAAACAGAAGCCCAAATAGCCAAGGAAAAGCCCAGAAAAATAACAGAGCCCAACTCCTTCCTTTGGCCGCGGAACCGCGGCCAAACCCAGCGTGGCGCCGTGGTTCCGCGGCCATATAAGGCCCGTGTCGGTGCATATTTTCTGGGTTGTTGCGTCGGTGCGGGTGTTGGGATTTTACGTGGCAAATCTGTAATTGCGCAAGTGCGAGAGTCTGTAACCCTAGGTTTCCTATAAATTGTGATTTTAGATCTGTAAAATGTATGCCTCTTTTCAATCAATAAATTTCAGAATTTATGGGAGTAAATTTCAGATCTGTTCTTCTTGTTTGGAGGGAGCCGTCAATCCTAGTAAGTATTTTATTTATGTTTCTTTTAATTATAATGTCTTCTCATCCCCTAATGAGCGAGTAGTCTCCTCGCTTGTCAGGGTTAGCCTTAGGGAAAGGGTTGAGAGATGAGATCTCTCACCCCTTTCAATGCCACTTTAACCTAATGAATTAGAACTCCATGCATACGCGCACCACCGCTCCCTGCGGCATCCTACCCATCGAGGTAACGATGAACCGTAGTATAAAGGGCCGGTTGCGCGCATTTTCCGTGGGGGTTAGGGTGATTATCAACAAAGGAAGGATACGAATCTAGAGGAAGAAATATCTTCCCAAAAGATTCGTATCCACTTTATTGATAATTAACTTAACACTTAATAGATCTAAAAAAAGATGGCATTGAAAGCGGTGATGAAAAACATTAATCTCCAAAACTTCCCCTAAGCCTAACCCTAGCAAGATTCTTAATTAGATTAATTAGATCCAGTATTTTAGATTTTTAATAACCAATCAAAACGACAAATTGAATCAACTCGTTAAAACACAATAAAGGAATTTACCCGTCTCTGTGGATCGACCCGTACTCACCGGCTAGCTGCGAAGCGACGCCGTTCTTGATTGCGGTAATAATATTTTTTGATCGTAAAAATCTATCATAATCAGGAATATCTGATTATAGATATGGTATCGGATGTGATATTATTGACGCGTAATCACCGACTCTTATATATATATATATATATATATATATATCGACTCAGATGTTAGGCGGCTTCCTTATCTTCAGTTAGCCTGTTAGCTCAGCCCTATAGTTTAGTGTAGTTGTTAGAATAGATTTATATTAAATGCAGATTAGTTATCATTGTGTTTAGTATTCACCTCCCGCACATTACTGTTGTTGCTCCGCATCGCATACTTTTTGTAATTCATATTTCATTATTGATATCATGCTGTTAGGACACCAGCACTATTACCGATGATGTGTATGTACCACGTACACTTACTTGCTGGCTCACATACATCTTTATCGGTAATTGCCATGTTACGTACACTTAGAAAATACTATTGCTTGACTTAGCTTGTTAGTTAGTAGTTTGACTTTATATTAGTGTACTTGCCTTATATGCCAGTTTAGACATTGTAGTTATTACTTGTTACTTCATGCATACTGTTATTCATTGTTATGCCGCATTCATGGATTCTCATGCCTATATTCACTAGTTTATATGCTATTGAGGTTTTGGATTCGGATTTCCATGATATTTCTGGATTTGGGAACCGCGGGTATTTCAAAAGAGAATATTTAATTTTTTTTAAAACCCGGTTACCCTGATCTGATATTTCAGTGCGTCCACCATGTGTTTTCTCGGTATAACACTTCAAAAATAATAAAATATTATTTTTGGGAAATTTATAATTTAATATTACTTTATTGAATATTTTAATCTTCGGTATAATTAAATACAAATAAATGGGGGGAAAATTTGGAAAATTCTAAAATAGGGTATTTTAAGGAATTATGCCATTTCTAACCTTTTTGATCAGTTATATGATAATTTAGTACTAATCGCGATTAAAAATCGCTAATCGGTTTTTTAGCAAATTTGTGCAAATCATGCACATATCATTTTTCTTTACACTTGTGCATTTTTTTGCCACCATGTTTCTTTTGGGGTTACTATTCTAGTGAGAAGGTTTTGGAGAAAAGGGAAAAAGAAAAGAAAATGGAATAAGGGATTATTATATGAGGTATGGTGAGAAAGAGAGAGAGAGGTACGGTTCCTTTTGACTAATGACTTAGCCATTTTCCTAGATCCCCACACTCATTTCTCTCCCTCTCCTCCTTCATTGTCCTGCAGCTGCTGCTTCCTCCCCTTTCCTCCACCTTCAAGCCTTCATTTCACCTCTAAAACTATACCAAAACCCTACCCCCATTTCATTAAAAGTGTGCACAAGCTCAAGATCTACACATTGGACCAAGGAAGCAAGGATTTTGGCCACGAGGGGCAACTCAAGAAAATTCTTGAGTTGCCAAATGAGGTATTTTATGGACCTTAAAGCTTAGTTTATGCATTACCTTTACCCCATATTTAGATTGAACCGATATTGTGTGTTTTGTGGATTTGAGGAAAACCTAGTTAGGGTTTGAGGGAATTTTGTGTGTGAGGTTAAATTGAGCTCAGTAGAGGTTATATAAACACCTAGTGCATGAATTGAGACACAAACCTGAAGCGTAAACCCGGAATTCGGATTTAGAAACCGATATCGGAAAGTTTGTGAAATCTGGAAATGGTATATTGAATCTGCTATCAACCCAAGACTCTGAAAATCATTTTGGTTGGACAGTGACATGTGCAGGCACCCAAGAACCTACCACCAAGACCCTAGCCCCAAACTCATTTTCCCGACCGCCAATTTAATCTTATTGGCCGCAATTTGCGGCCAGACCCGCCCTATTTTGTGTCGTTTTGGTTCTGTAGTCCCTACATGTATAGATTAGACCCCTGGTATGTGTAGATTTTTTTACTTTGACCTAGGGTGAAATCTGGAGCCTATTTCCTTAATTGCTGTTTTGGATTCGTGTTTCCGTATTCCGTATTTTTAGTTCTGAAATTGTGTATTGTGTTTTACCTCGACTATTTGGCGTTTATACGACGATATCGAGGATTGATTGATGGTTTTGAAGGCGTGCCCATAGGTTCTAACCTATAGGCCCCTTATCGTATCGTTTTGGGTTTCGTGTGCCGTTTTAGCTTTGATTTGGTTTTAATATGCAATACGATACTTTGACGTGTAGGTACCCCATGAAGACTTCGGGACGACAAGCAATGCGCGTGGTGACGTCGACAAATGAAGACGCAAGGTGGGTAGATTATATCTACTGGGGGAAGTCGGGTGGATGGCGTATAGCACCCCTGCAGTCCATAGTTGATACTATATATTATGTTTGATAGTTATAGTGTGTCATGGATATGGTGTTAGGTGTATTATGGATAGTTTAGGGTTAGATGTAAACTAGTATAGTTCATAGTCGCGAACCCTAGAATAGGTTTACACTCACACGCGCACCCTTGCATATTCACTATACTTACACTGTGTGATGATGATATTGGATGACATTGGAGATGAGTCGATGATTTTGGGCATTGTGCCGTGAGATGGGTGATGCGATGTGATTCGTACTTGTGATACGACATGTGATCTTAGCGGGCCCTTGGGCATGTATTTTACCCCGCTTCCATACTTATATAGATAGTATTGATTTGTACTAGACTTAGATCTGTACCCAGATTATGTGATATGATGAAAATGATACCTGATATTTGATGAGAGTAATGTGATACTGACCCGTACCCAGTTATTGGGATGTCGTAAGACGATTTATCGTATGAGTTTTATATTGATGATAGATCCGCACTCATGACTTGAGGATGTCATGTGATATATTGTATCGTACGCAATACTATTGAGGCGGGATCACCGATTATATATATATATCGACTCAGATTTAGGTGGTTTCCATACCCCTCCCGATTGACTTTATACTTAGATGTTTAGTTTGCATAGTAGATGTTAGACTAGACCCGAGTCATACCTATTTCAAAAACTAACGAATCGGGAATACCTTAAAATCACTGTAGCCCTTATTTTACTAAAAACCCCGATTTGTCTTATTTCAAATGGCAAGCCGCATTACTATTCATTTACCACTTACTTTACAACTCGCATTGCATTGCATGCTTATATGTTATTGATTCATATTCCTTTGTGCATATGCCTTTACATAGTTCCATGCTCATATTAGTGTTTCATGTTGCATGTATTATAATTCATGGATTTCGCACTGTGATATGGTTACATATGATAATTCTGGATTGTTTTACTCCTGCGTATATATATCAGTGGTATGGGACGCTGAAATATATATGTATACCAAGAGTATATATATATTAGTGGTATGGGACGCCGATATATATATACACCTACTTAATATATCATTATGATGATCTATGCAAACTTATATATGCATTTCGATATATGAGAGTGGGGGCACACCCGGACTGACGGATGCCCGATATATGAGAGTGGGGGTTGACCCGGACTGACGGATGCCCGATATATGAGAGTGTGGGCTGACCCGGACTGACGGATGCCCGATATATGAGAGTGGGGGCTGACCCGGACTGACGGATGCCCGATATATGATAGGAGCCTATGTGCTCGATATGAGAGAAGCCTTTATGGTCGATGGCATATTATATCTCCCCTACCCCATATTTATTTTATATGCATTGCGTCATGTATTAGTAGTACCTGATAGAGTACCTTCATGTATGTTGCATACATATCGGATACATGATATATGGGATTTACTTGATATTGAGATATATATTTGTGTCGATACTCGACACTGATTTTCTGATGACTTCATTCGTGATACCTTCTGTTTCATTTTACCGCATACATACATCATATTTATGATATGTTATTACGTGAGGCACTGGCACGAGTACTTGGCACTACACTTATGTTCAGATGTTACATTGCCACTTTACCATGCTTCAGTCTTATTCATTTGAGGTTTATATTATATCTAATCGTTTTGACTGGGATTATGTCATGCATTCAATTTCTGCTTGTAGATATTTTCTATTCACAAGTTGGCAACTCACCCCCGTTGTGCCACAGTTCTTGCAGGTTTTCCCGTACAGGTTCCATAGCGGCTTCCGGCACATTGCTTCCTTTGCGGGTGATTTGCTTGGTAGGTGGGTTCTTTGCATCAGAATCACCCTTGTATATGTATTATTCATTGTATCTAGAAATTCCATCAACCAAAACTTGTATATTATTCCAGACTTAGACACTAGTGATGTATTATTTCGACCTTAGAGTCGCGCTCTGTAGTATTACGGTTTCTTGCTTATTGGAGACTCTCTTGGTTTTGATCCTCGCCTTTCGGCGTTGTATATTCTATTGCTTGAGTAGGTTATGCTCTTTGTTATGCGTAGCAAGTGTTTGATTAAATGCCTAAATGGGAAATTTTACAAATATGTTTCTTTACTCTTAAAATGGTTTTAAATTTCTGGGCTTTTGGCTTACTTGGATCAGATGGGGTCCTATAGACTTCATATGGTTCAAGGGTCAGTCACGTGCTCTTTCGGGTCGTGACAAAGTTGGTATCAGAGCGCTAGGTTAACCTTAGTTCGAATCTAAGTTTGACTATGTGGAGCCTAGGTCTTCTATATATATACGGAACTTAGGCTTGACCTTACGGAACTTAGACTTAGTCGAGGGGGTATTAGACCCGAACTTTCATCGCGTAGGATGACCCTTGGTTGATGGAATAGGTGACTAAAGTAGAGTGACGTACCGTGGGTATGTTCCGCTGCATACTTACGACATGCCACTCTGCTTAAGGAACCTTAGGATGTACATATTTTCGAGATCAGTGATTCTCTTCATATCCATGATTATATATCCATTTGAGATCCTCGATTCTATTAGTTTCATGATCATACCTTCATTGATGTTGTTCCTTCTTATGATCATGTATCCACTCTGGATCTGTTGTTCTCTTTCTTGCCATTGATCTGCTCTCTTCGATACTCGATTGAGGTTCCTGTCGCCATGTTTGAGCGCAGTTTGGGCTGCTGCTAGGGTTACAGTCAGTGCGAACTCGTCTGGTACGAAGGCCGACCATTGTGTTTTCTGGTGACATGGGAATGTCTCGAGTTAGTATTGGTGATTGTGACCTCTAGTGGAGGTGAGTGCTTGGTTTTGCACCGGATGATCGGGCCATTGTTGGAGCTGCCAGTTGAGAGAGGACTGTTGATGTACAGCATACCTCAGAGATTATGATGTCGCCTACCGTGCAGACAGATAGACCAACTGTTACTGAGATTGACAGGATGTCACTTCCGGAGCTTACGAGCTGAGATCGCCGGAGCTTCCAGGCAGATATGAGACAGATGATAGCTTGTCTGCCCGATTTGAGAGACGAAGGTGATTCGTCCGATTTATACGCCGGAGCAGGCCCAGTTGAGTTGAAGATTTCCAGTGTGGAGAGTCTTACTCAGATCTAGAGCAGACCGATTTAGAGAGGACCGCCAATGTATCGCCTTTCCTGGAGGATTGAGGCGTTGTTCAGCGTATAGACGAATGAGCCAGTTGTTGCTGCAAATGACGAGATATCGCCCAGATGATTAGAGCTACAGCAGCATGAGTATATACTTAAAGATATGATGGACAGTCGCTAGTCATCGAGGGTGAATGACTAGGACATGTGATTCGTTCGCTTACCCAGATGAGAGGTCATCGGATAGATTGCTTTCAGCTAGAGACGACTTCACGCGGAGACGTTGAGAGTCGACAGAGACGATAGAATGTCAGCAACCTGCTATTCCAAGTTTAAAATATTCGGAAAGACATGCAGGCGATTCTATGGACCCTCTAGAAGAATGAAACCCTAACTCGACTTAATGACCGTGTGAAAGCCTTTGAACCTTAGGGTTTGCGGAAATTCCGCGGCGCCATTAGTGAGGCTTGGGTTTGCCCTTCTACGGCTGGACCACTGATGCTGTGGTATATACTCGATACTATTAAACTGTACTCAAGATGTTGATCTCCTGGGGGATTATGAGGTTCTGACGAGTCGATCGGATGGTTCGACATCATTCGGATATCATGTGATGGGACACACTGCTTGGGAGACTCCAGATACGAGCATAGCCGTTGGAGCGCAGTTCATGCAGCCACGATGAGACGAGTCCGAATTAGTCGACATTGAAGCAGAGTGAAGTAAAGAGTTCGCAAGAGGTTTCGACGAGATGACATTCCCACTCCGCTGACATCAGAGATGCGATACGCACGCAGTGGCATTGTATATGGATATACCTCCCAGAAAGAGTTGCGATGAGTATGAAGCCGTTCCGGAACAAGAATTAGCTTCAGCAATGGATGATGACTTCCGGGCAATTCGATAGGAATGAGATTTGAGAGAGACCTTGACAGGACCTTTCTGGAATACTATACGAGAAGACCTGGACCCAAGAGGGGTCATATTGCGCACACCCAGCAGGCCAGAGTTCGGCATCGTCGACGAGATAGTTGAACAGGTTCGGATAAAGGACCTTACCCAGATGCGTTGCGAATTGATCAAGGACGGACGAGTATTGAGTATTCCTCCGATGGTTGGGACGCGTTCCCGAGGACCTGTTCGGCCACACATCTTCTACAGAATAATGGAGCTACAGATTACGCGATTTCGAGTCCGTGGGAGAGACTTCGGATTGACCGTGGTCGAGTACAGTGCAGTGCATAGATAGCATGGCGTGACGTCATAGTGGACGACGATAGAGACAAGTGGAACCAGAGGTTCGTGCGAGACGCTGACGACCTGTCATTACTTCCCGTCGAGACTAGAGACCTGATATGCTTACAGAGGCGTTAGGATGCGACCAATTTCTGAGAAAAAGTTGTGATGAGGACGCAGATGTCCATTGAGCGAGAAGAGATTATGCAAGAGTACCAGACTCTGTACAGACTGGCATAGGTAAGATCGGAAGTGACCTTGAGCAGGATTCCTTCCAGGACACTGCTGCAATGATATTTGCACACAGGATTAGATGTGCCACGTGCATTCAGAGAGCCAGAGGCCGACGCCAGCGACATGCTGCTTTACGAATGGTCGTGAGGATTGACCGAGAGATGACCAAAGAAGTGCCAGAACGGGATCGTCCCCGTTAGCACACCTGACTAGGCCGATGAGCCGATTGATTGTAAGATTGGTAATCCACGGAGAAGATAAGGACCCAAGGACAGAGGACGCCGGACCGTGAGCAAGAGGCAAGTAGATATCTTGCGCTGCTAGAATTGGATGCACTGACACCTTCTCGATTTTGAAGGAGGGACTACTGACGACGGTATTTATGATTTGTGATTTTATGATTCAATTATCACGTATCCGACAACTTGGATTGTTACTGAATGTTTTAGTAGTTGGGGATTTAAATTTAAATTCGGGGACCGAATTTATTTAAGGGGGGTAGATTGTAACACTTCAAAAATAATAAAATATTATTTTTGGGAAATTTATAATTTAATATTACTTTATTGAATATTTTAATATTCGCTATAATTAAATACAAATAAATGGGGGGGAAATTTGGAAAATTCTAAAATAGGGTATTTTAGGGAATTATGCCATTTCTAAGCTTTTTGATTAGTTATATGATAATTTAGTACTAATCGCGATTAAAAATCGCTAATCGGTTTTTTAGCAAATTTGTGCAAATCATGCACATATCATTTTTCTTTACACTTGTGCATTTTTTTTCCACCATGTTTCTTTTAGGGTTACTATTCTAGTGAGAAGGTTTTGGAGAAAAGGGAAAAAGAAAAGAAAATGGAATAAGGGATTATTATATGAGGTATGGTGAGAAAGAGAGATAGGTATGGTTCCTTTTGACTAATGACTTAGCCATTTTCCTCGATCCCCACACTCATTTCTCTCCCTCTCCTCCTTCATTGTTGTAACACCCGAGCCCAATAATACTATTTCTTTTGCTAGTTGAGTGTTATACATTGCTCATTTCAATTATCCTGATGGTTTGGTGCTTATTGCTAAATTTTAACTGGTTAAGTCATTTTGGCACATAACAAATTTTAACACCTAAAATGAAATTAAAAATATCCATGTTGGCCTACTCGTCGCCACTAGTCGCGTGGTAGCGTCCGTGTGTCGAGATTTCTTCCCGTTCGGCTAAACGGGCAAGTTTGGACGGCTACGCGCGCGTGCAAGTGTCCGACTTGGGGGCATGCTTTTTAATCATTAAACACCCCTTTTCAAAATTTGGAACCCGCTTAAAATCCTATAATTTGAATTTGAAACATTTGGGCGCAACCCGGGCGCGATTTGGAAATATTTCATTTAGCGCCGAAAATGCCCATTTAATTAAATAATATAAAACTATAATATATATATTTTTCTGTTTCCTTTAACGATTCAAATCTCTAAATCTTTATCTAATTTCCTTTTCACCTCACCCCGGCCAATCACGAGGCGCTATTCGTCGTGGGCCCCTCCGTCCTTTCTCTCTATCTCTCTCTCTCTCTCATCCTAAAATCTCTCTCTGTCTCTCTCCCTGTAACAATCTCTTTCTCTCTCTAGCTATGTATATAAGCCTTCTGTTCATCTTCCTCCACCACGAGAAATCTCGCGAACCCGAACCCTAACCCTAGCTCCCTCGGCCCATCGCCGTCGACCTCCCTGTGACCTCGCCGTCGCCGTTCTCGCCTCCACAACCTAACCGCGCTCCTACCTCCTTCCTCCGTTCTCTTTCCGCGCCTGCAACCCAACCCCCCGACGCCACGAGCCGCAGATCTCGCCGTCGCCTCCGCCTCCCATCGCCGACGACACCAGAATCCTCCTCCCTTCACCCTCGTCCCGACCTCGTCGTCGTCTACCTCCTCCCCTCGCCGGACCACCACAGAACCCGAGCCCGACCCTAGCACCAACCCCCGGGTCGCTGGAAAACGTGCCGTCGATCCTCGCCGTCGTCGCCACAGCCACCTCCGACCACCTCCGTCTTCCCATGATCACCAGAGCGGGCCAGCACCCCTCTACTCACCGCACCACCCTCTTTCCAACGAACCCAGAAAATTCCAGCCGTCGCTGCTCGTCGTCGCTGCCTCGCCGGCGCCCCATCGCTGTTGAACCCGTCGTGGTTGCCCTGGTTCTTCCCTGTAAGCATCCCTTTATCTTTCCATTTGTGCTAGATCCCCCCCCCCGCTGATCTTTAATACGTTTATCGTGTTTGCTAACTACGTCGCCTTTGACTTTCGCCGGATTCCGGCCGTGCCGTCGTTTGGACCCGATGCTCCAGCAAGGTACTCTGGTCCGTGTGGTCCCGCTGTTCGCTGTTGGGACTCGATCCGTAGTCCGTGCACCCGTCTCGTATTTTTCTGCCGACATTGCATCCGTGCTTTCCGGTTTGCGAAACCGTCGAGGCAAGTATCCGAATACTTGCTCTAACATGCTAATACAAGATCAAGTCCTGCTATACATTTAATTATCATATTATATAATACAACAACACAATGATGGTGATATCGATAGTACAGTATGACTAGAATTGACGGTTGCATTTCTCTTTAACATTAAATCAGTATAGTAGTTCGTGAAATTAAGTGGTATGCTCTTAATCCATGATTTAACTAATTAAACCAATTAGAACGTCCTTGCTTAACTTGCTAGATCATCCATGAGACAATTATTGTGCTTAGTTTAAATTCATGTAGCTTCATTACTTTATGTTGTTGATATTGGTTCACCTTGTGACTATTGCACCCCAAGGGTGCTTGAACCTGTTAATAAAGATAATACGAGCACCTTGTGATTAAGTGACTATTATTGCTGTTTACTTTAGATTCTTGCTGCTGTTACTTATTCGATTGTATACCTGTTGAGAGCACCCACTCGATCACATTACATATTGACCTGGCCTGTTACCTGATTTCATGCCTAATGCCAACAAACCTGACTTGGGGTCCTCATAGACCATTCCTGCTGTCTATCCAGACAGACCTGCTTTTACCTGATTCTGTGTTGGCATTAGTCCTTGACTACTGAATACCTGACCTGACATACATAACTTGGGGGTATGGGGAAGTCAAAGATGAACCTGACTTGTAACTCGACAGTTCACTACCTGTTCGAGTGTACACATTCCTGTTTGTGCCTAGCGGCATGTCTCGGTTTCGGCCGAGAATATTGTGGCCGTGATCCCGGGTATGTACGGGGTACTACTGAGTGTACACTTTCCTGTTTTGTGCCTAGCGGCATGTCTCGCTGCAGCAGAGAATATTGTGGCCGTGGTCCCGGGTATGTACGGGATACTATTTAGTTACATCGACGATTCATCAATTGATTTCAAAGACTATAGAGTAGAAACCTGATAGGACAATTTAGTTACCACTGCACATTACCCTGCCCTGTTATTTCTTAGTACTGCTTTATTCATGTTCATACCTGCATTGCTTAGTACCATGTTTATATTATATTTTTGGTTGACATGACGCGCTGACGTCTGGGTTTCACATGGCCCAGATTCCTTACCACCGTCGACGACCGAGCAGGAGTACTTCAGCCAGCAGGCTGAACTGTGAGTCCTTAGTGATTAGTTTATTTATTTCATTTCATTTCCAGATGTGAGCCGCATTATGGGACGTACTGTTTACTTATTGTATTGGATCATTTGCTTCCGCACTTATCGTTTATTGACTCTTGTTATTATGGATTTGGACATGTGTTAGATTAGTTTATTATCTTGTTCTTGATATCCTTACAACCGTAATGTGACTGTGGATGGATACTTCCTACCCACAGGTAGCATGGTTGGCTATGTTACGTGCCCAATCTTGCGTACTCTGGGAAGCGGGGCGTGACATGGTTTTTATGGTATCAGAGCCATAGGTTGATTGGGTTGATTCTTTGTAGTTGGGTATTGCACCCGATACACGAATCATAATACCCGTGATTAGGAACATGTCCTGCCACCTTGACCGTTTTACCATCCTTGAATCATTCTATTCTTCCGGATTATGTCGACATGCAAACTTACTTTGCATTTGTCAACTTGAAAACTTAATTCCTTGTTATCTCTAGGACTTAGGCGACTTGGGTGGAGTTAAGTAATTGCGGCTATGATACCGCGGCATAGCTACAATGCAGTACTCTATTTAAGTATCTTGGAGTTCTAGCCCTGATTTCTATATTGAATCTATCATCATGCTAATGTTGTTTGTTTTGATTTTCAGGACCATGGCAGATAAGAATTTCAAGACGTATCAGAGGCGTGTGGATGAAGCCGCCATGTTAGGAGTGATACGTGGGATGTTGGAAAATCAGAAGAGGCAAACTGAGCTGATCCAGCAGCAAGCAGATACATTTCAGGAGGGTTTGCAGGACATTCAGCAGTCTGTAAACACCGCTGTAGCGAAGCCAGTTGACCGAGTAGGGACCGTGGCAGACTTCAGACGGTTGGGTCCTACTACTTTCACTGGTTTGGAGGAGCCGTTGCCAGCCGAGCAGTGGCTAGTGGACACGGAGAATTTACTGATTGCGGCACAGATCCCAGAAGACAAGAGAGTTGATGTGGTGCGCATTCAGCTGGTGGATTACGCCCGAGAGTGGTGGCTTGTGGAGGAGACCCGCTTGTCCAAGCCAATCAGTTGGGCGGATTTCTCTAAAAGTTTCTTGGAGAAGTTCTTCCCGCGGACTGCACGGGAGGAAATGGAAGAGAAATTTATTGGGCTGAGACAAAATGGAGCAGCTGTGGATGTACATGCAGCGGAATGGACGAGACTCAGCCGCTTCGCTGGACCCTTAGTCGCCAAGGAGGCAGACAGGGCGCGAAGGTTCTTGCGCAGTTTGGATGTGGACATCCAGAGGCAGATTGTCTCCCTGGGTTTGACCACTTTCTCGCAGGTTCTTACGGCAGCCAGAGAGCAGCAGAGTTTATCGGGAATGAAAGGGAACCTTCAGCAGACAGCAGTTGCGACCAGGAAGCCTGCATTTGTACCTAATCGAGATCATGGGCGCAGAGGTATTCCAGTGGACCGTCGAGGTGTAGCGCCAATGAAGAAGCCTATGGTCGTTGATCGAAGAAAGAGCATGAGTTGTAACTACTGCAATTTACCGGGCCACATGCAAAAGGATTGTCGAAGGAGGCTGGGACTTTGTTTGGTTTGTGGAGCGGCTGATCACGCAATTGGTGCCTGTCCGTCGAAGCTTCGCACGAGAGATGATGTACTGAAGCCTCCGCAGAGACCGTTCCAAGGGCAAAAACAGCTGACTCAAGGACCTAACCAGGCTCGAGCTTTTACCTTGACAGCTGAGGAGGCCAAGGCATCAAGAGAAGTGGTTTCAGGTACTTTACGCGTTCATGGTTTTCCCGCATTGGCATTATTTGATTCCGGAGCATCCCACTGTTTTATGTCATCCAAATTTTTAACTACACACTCGATTACCTGCACGACCCTGTCTAGTTTCTGGGACATACACACTGGGAATGGGAAAATCATAGCTAGTAAGGAATGTAGAGATTGTACAGTTGTTGTTTGCGGACGGGAGCTTTTTGCAGATTTCTTGGTGATAGATACGGGCAGTTATGAAGTGGTCTTGGGAATGGATTTTCTTGGCACTTTCCACGCACACATTGACTGTATGGCAAGGAAAGTAATTTTCCAGATTCCCGGACACCCTGAGTTTACTTTCACTGGAGGAAGCAGCTCTGTCGGGCCAGTCGAGTTTAGGGCTAGGCCGACAAACAGTGTTCTTGCGACAATGGAAGTGGATAGTAATGAATAGCCGGCAGTTGTTCGCGACTTTAGGATGTGTTTGAAGATATATCAGGCTTACCGCCGAAGCGAGATGTAGAGTTTTCGATTGACCTTATTCCTGGTGCAGCGCCAGTATCAAAATCTTATTATCCGATGGCACCAGTGGAATTGGAAGAAGTTAAGAAACAAGTGGGTGAATTACTCGAGAAGGGTTGGATTCGAAGCAGCAACTCGCCTTGGGGAGCTCCAGTTCTTTTAGTAAAGAAGAAGGATGGCACGAGAAGGATGTGCATTGATTATCGAGAATTGAACCGGGTGACTATTAAGAACAAGTACCCGATCCCTCGCATTGGAGAACTTTTGAGCAGCTTAGTGGCGCGAGAGTATTCTCGAAACTGGATTTACGATCCGGATATCATCAGGTCCGAGTGAAAGCAGAAGACATTTGCAAGACGGCGTTTCGAACTCGATATGGACATTTCGAGTATCTAGTGATGCCCTTCGGAGTAACGAATGCGCCGGCAATATTCATGGATTTGATGAACAGGGTCTTTTCACCATACCTGGACCAGTTTATTGTGGTATTCATTGACGATATTCTGGTATACTCGAAGAGTCCGGAGGAGCATGCTGAGCATTTAGGGATCGCACTGCAGACGCTGAGACAAGAGAAATTGTTTGCGAAGATGAGTAAGTGCGAATTCTGGCTGGCAGAGGTGAAGTTTCTGGGGCATGTTGTGTCGGGAGATGGAATCGCCGTTGATCCCGAGAAGATTGCAGCAGTTCGAGATTGGCCAACTCCAAAGAATGTTGCGGAGATACGAAGTTTTCTTGGACTCGCCGGTTACTACAGAAGATTTGTGGAGAACTTCGCTCGTGTAGCTGAGCCGTTAACCAAGCTCACGCGCAAGGAGGTACTGTTTGTTTGGACGGATGGATGTGCATTGGCCTTCGAGACGTTGAAGCAAAAGTTGATAACCGCCCCGATCCTGACCGTACCAGATAATTCAGGAGGACTGGTGATTCACAGCGACGCATCCGGAAAAGGATTGGGATGTGTTTTGTTGCAGAATGGGAAAGTCATCGCTTACGCATCGAGACAACTGAAGACTCATGAGAAGAATTATCCGACTCATGACTTGGAGCTTGCAGCCGTGATCTTCGTCTTGAAAATTTGGAGACACTACCTTTTGGGCGAGAGGGTCGAAGTCTTTACGGATCATAAGAGTTTGAAATATGTGTTCACTCAGAAGGAGTTGAACATGAGGCAACGCAGATGGTTGGAGCTGATGGCCGACTATGACCTTGATCTTAAGTACCATCCGGGAAAAGTTAACGTCGTGCCAGATGCGCTAAGTCGGTTACCAGCAATTCAGGTATTGACCGCACAAAAGGAGATCATTGCGGATTTCCAGAGATTTGACTTGGAGGTTCTGCTACCACATGCTATGGGACAGTTGATGCAGTTGCAAGTACAGTCGTCCTTAGTTGAGAAGATTAAAGCGTCGCAATTGCAGGATCCTAGACTGCAAAAGTTTCGAGAGCAGGTTGAAGCCGGGCTACGAACCGACTTACTGATCCACGAAGATGGTTCGTTGAGATATGGTAGCCGGGTGTGTGTGCCAAAAGGGGATGTGCGTGAAGAGCTTATGATAGAGGCACACAGTTCAGCTTACTCTGTACATCCAGGAGGGACAAAGATGTACCGAGATATTCGACAGCACTTCTGGTGGGAAGGTATGAAACGGGAGATTACCCGCTTCGTGGCTAAGTGCTTGGTGTGTCAGCAAGTCAAGGCTGAACACCAAAGGGTTGCTGGTTTGTTGCAACCACTTCCGATTCCTCAGTGGAAGTGGGAACATATAACCATGGATTTCGTGATGGCCTTACCGCGGAGTCCAAGGGGCAACAATGCAGTATGGGTGATTGTCGATCGGTTGACCAAGGCAGCTCACTTTATTCCTTTTCGGGTTGGTCAATCAACGGAGACTTTGGCAGAGCGGTACATGCAGGAGATTGTAAGATTTCATGGAGTACCGGTGAGTATCGTGTCCGATCGGGACACTCGGTTCTTGTCGCACTTCTGGAGGAGTTTACAAGAAAGTTTGGGGACTCGATTGAAGCTTAGCACAGCTTATCATCCTCAGACTGATGGACAATCGGAGAGAACGATCCAGACCCTTGAAGATATGTTGAGGGCTTGCATGTTGGACTTCAAAGGTTCTTGGGAGGATCATCTACACTTGGTGGAGTTTTCGTACAACAATAGCTTCCAAGCGACTATTCAGATGGCTCCGTTTGAAGCGTTGTATGGTCGTAAGTGCCGTTCGCCTGTTTGTTGGGATGACGTTGGTGAACGAAGGTTACTGGGACCAGATTTGGTGGTACAGACAGTCGAGAAGGTGAATACAATCAGGAAGCATATGAAGGCAGCTCAAGACAGACAGAAAAGTTGGGCCGACATGTCAAGAAGACCTCTAGAGTTCGCCGTGGGTGATTTGGTATTTCTGAAGATATCACCGACTAGAGGGGTGATTCGCTTTGGGAGTCGGGGAAAGCTTAGTTCCCGATTCGTCGGACCCTTCGAGATATTGGAGCGTGTTGGAGAGGTAGCGTACCGTTTGGCGTTACCACAGTCATTGGCAGGAGTGCACGATGTGTTTCATGTGTCTCAACTACGGAGGTATGTTCGCGATGAAACTCACGTCTTGGATCATTCGGAGTTGACTGTACGGGAGGACCTAACTTTTGAGGAGCGACCAGTTGAAATCAGGGATCGAAGAGAAAAGGTTCTTAAGAACAAGATTATCCCCCTTGTGCTAGTTTCGTGGGGAAATCGATCGTATGGAGAATCCACTTGGGAGCGAGAAGACGAGATCCGGCAGAAATTTTCTCATCTTTTCCTGTAGTTAGCTATCTTGTATTCTTGGAATTTCGAGGACGAAATTCTTTTGTAGTTGGGTATGATGTAACACCCGAGCCCAATAATACTATTTCTTTTGCTAGTTGAGTGTTATACATTGCTCATTTCAATTATCCTGATGGTTTGGTGCTTATTGCTAAATTTTAACTGGTTAAGTCATTTTGGCACATAACAAATTTTAACACCTAAAATGAAATTAAAAATATCTATGTTGGCCTACTCGTCGCCACTAGTCGCGTGGTAGCATCCGCGTGTCGAGATTTCTTCCCGTTCGGCTAAACGGGCAAGTTTGGACGGCTACGCGCGCGTGCAAGTGTCCGACTTGGGGGCATGCTTTTTAATCATTAAACACCCCTTTTCAAAATTTGGAACCCGCTTAAAATCCTATAATTTGAATTTGAAACATTTGGGCGCAACCCGGGTGCGATTTGGAAATATTTCATTTAGCGCCGAAAATGCCCATTTAATTAAATAATATAAAACTATAATATATATATATTTTTCTGTTTCCTTTAACGATTCAAATCTCTAAATCTTTATCTAATTTCCTTTTCACCTCACCCCGGCCAATCACGAGGCGCTATTCGTCGTGGGCCCCTCCGTCCTTTCTCTCTATCTCTCTCTCTCTCATCCTAAAATCTCTCTCTGTCTCTCTCCCTGTAACAATCTCTTTCTCTCTCTAGCTATGTATATAAGCCTTCTGTTCATCTTCCACCACCACGAGAAATCTCGCGAACCCGAACCCTAACCCTAGCTCCCTCGGCCCATCGCCGTCGACCTCCCTGCGACCTCGCCGTCGCCGTTCTCGCCTCCACAACCTAACCGCGCTCCTACCTCCTTCCTCCGTTCTCTTTCCGCGCCTGCAACCCAACCCCCCGACGCCACGAGCCGCAGATCTCGCCGTCGCCGCCGCCTCCCATCGCCGACGACACCAGAATCCTCATCCCTTCACCCTCGTCCCGACCTCGTCGTCGTCTTCCTCCTCCCCTCGCCGGACCACCACAGAACCCGAGCCCGACCCTAGCACCAACCCCCGGGTCGCTGGAAAACGTGCCGTCGATCCTCGCCGTCGTCGCCACAGCCACCTCCGACCACCTCCGTCTTCCCTTGATCACCAGAGCGGGCCAGCACCCCTCTACTCACCGCACCACCCTCTTTCCAACGAACCCAGAAAATTCCAGCCGTCGCTGCTCCCCGTCGCTGCCTCGCCGGCGCCCCATCGCTGTCGAACCCGTCGTGGTTGCCCTGGTTCTTCCCTGTAAGCATCCCTTTATCTTTCCATTTGTGCTAGATCCCCCTCCCCCCCGCTGATCTTTAATACGTTTATCGTGTTTGCTAACTACGTCGCCTTTGACTTTCGCCGGATTCCGGTCGTGCCGTCGTTTGGACCCGATGCTCCAGCAAGGTACTCTGGTCCGTGTGGTCCCGCTGTTCGCTGTTGGGACTCGATCCGTAGTCCGTGCACCCATCTCGTATTTTTCTGCCGACATTGCATCCGTGCTTTCCGGTTTGCGAAACCGTCGAGGCAAGTATCCGAATACTTGCTCTAACATGCTAATACAAGATCAAGTCCTGCTATACATTTAATTATCATATTATATAATACAACAACACAATGATGGTGATATCGATAGTACAGTATGACTAGAGTTGACAGTTGCATTTCTCTTTAACATTAAATCAGTATAGTAGTTCGTGAAATTAAGTGGTATGCTCTTAATCCATGATTTAACTAATTAAACCAATTAGAACGTCCTTGCTTAACTTGCTAGATCATCCATGAGACAATTATTGTGCTTAGTTTAAATTCATGTAGCTTCATTACTTTATGTTGTTGATATTGGTTCACATTGTGACTATTGCACCCCAAGGGTGCTTGAACCTGTTAATAAAGATAATACGAGCACCTTGTGATTAAGTGACTATTATTGCTGTTTACTTTAGATTCTTGCTGCTGTTACTTATTCGATTGTATACCTGTTGAGAGCACCCACTCGATCACATTACATATTGACCTGACCTGTTACCTGATTTCATGCCTAATGCCAACAAACCTGACTTGGGGTCCTCATGGACCATTCCTGCTGTCTATCCAGACAGACCTGCTTTTACCTGATTCTGTGTTGGCATTAGTCCTTGACTACTGAATACCTGACCTGACATACATAACTTGGGGGTATGGGGAAGTCAAAGATGAACCTGACTTGTAACTCGACAGTTCACTACCTGTTCGAGTGTACACATTCCTGTTTGTGCCTAGCGGCATGTCTCGGTTTCGGCCGAGAATATTGTGGCCGTGATCCCGGGTATGTACGGGGTACTACCGAGTGTACACTTTCCTGTTTTGTGCCTAGCGGCATGTCTCGGCTGCAGCCGAGAATATTGTGGCCGTGGTCCCGGGTATGTACGGGATACTATTGAGTTACATCGACGATTCATCAATTGATTTTAAAGACTATAGAGTAGAAACCTGATAGGACAGTTTAGTTACCACTGCACATTACCCTGCACTGTTATTTCTTAGTACTGCTTTATTCATGTTCATACCTGCATTGCTTAGTACCATGTTTATATTATATTTTTGGTTGACATGACGCGCTGACGTCTGGGTTTTGCATGGCCCAGATTCCTTACCACCGTCGACGACCGAGCAGGAGTACTTCAGCCAGCAGGCTGAACTGTGAGTCCTTAGTGATTAGTTTATTTATTTCATTTCATTTCCAGATGTGAGCCGCATTATGGGACGTACTGTTTACTTATTGTATTGGATCATTTGCTTCCGCACTTATCGTTTATTGACTCTTGTTATTATGATTTGGACGTGTGTTAGATTAGTTTATTATCTTGTTCTTGATATCCTTACAACCGTAATGTGACTGTGGATGGATACTTCCTACCCACAGGTAGCATGGTTGGCTATGTTACGTGCCCAATCTTGCGTACTCTGGGAAGCGGGGCGTGACAATTGTCCTGCGGCTGCTACTTCCTCCCCCTTCCTCCCCCTTCAAACCTTCATTTCACCTCTAAAACTATACCAAAACCCTACCCTCATTTCATTAAAAGTGTGCACAAGCTCAAGATCTACACATTGGACCAAGGAAGCAAGGATTTTGGCCACGAGGGGCAACTCAAGAAAATTCTTGAGTTGCCAAATGAGGTATTTTCTGGACCTTAAAGCTTAGTTTATGCATTACCTTTACCCCATATTTAGAATGAACCGATATTGTGTGTTTTGTGGATTTGAGGAAAACCTAGTTAGGGTTTGAGGGAATTTTGTGTGTGAGGTTAAATTGAGCTCAGTAGAGATTATATAAACACCCTAGTGCATGAATTGAGACCCAAACCTGAAGCGTAAACCCGGAATACGGATTTAGAAACCGATATCGGAAAGTTTGTGAAATCTGGAAAGGGTATATTGAATCTGCTATCAACCCGAGACTCTGAAAATCATTTTGGTTGGACAGTGACATGTGCAGGCACCCAAGAACCTACCACCAAGACCCTAGCCCCTAACTCATTTTCCCAGCCGCCAATTTAGTCCTATTGGCCGCAATTTGCGGCCAGACCTGCCCCATTTTGTGTCGTTTTGGTTCTGTAGCCCCTACATGTATAGATTAGACCCCTGGTATCTGTAGATTTGTTTAGTTTGACCTAGGGTGAAATCTGGAGCCTATTTTCTTAGTTGCTGTTTTGGATTCGTGTTTCCGTATTCCGTATTTTTAGTTCTGAAATTGTGTATTGTGTTTTACCTCGACTATTTGGCGTTTATACGACGATATCGAGGATTGATTGATGGTTTTGAAGGCGTGCCCATAGGTTCTAACCTATAGGCCCCTTATCGTATCGTTTTGGGTTTCGTGTGCCGTTTTAGCTTTGATTTGGTTTTAATATCCAATACGATACTTTGACGTGTAGGTACCCCATGAAGACTTCGGGACGACAAGCAATGCGCGTGGTGACATCGACAAATGAAGACGCAAAGTGGGTAGATTATATCTACTGAGGGAAGTCGGGTGGATGGCGTATAGCACCCCCGCAGTCCGTAGTTGATACTATATATTATGTTTGATAGTTATAGTGTGTCATGGATATGGTGTTAGGTGTATTATGGATAGTTTAGGGTTAGAAGTAAACTAGTATAGTTCATAGTCGCGAACCCTAGAATAGGTTTACACTCACACGCGCACCCTTGCATATTCACTATACTTACACAGTGTGATGATGATATTGGTTGACATTGGAGATTAGTCGATGATTTTGGGCATTGTGCCGTGAGATAGGTGATGTGATGTGAATCGTACTTGCGATACGACATGTGATCTTAGCGGGCCCTTGGGCATGTGTTTTACCCCGCTTCCATACTTATATAGATAGTATTGATTTGTACTAGACTTAGATCTGTACCCAGATTATGTGATATGATGAAAATGATACCTGATATTTGATGAGAGAAATGTGATACTAACCCGTACCCAGTTATTGGGATGCCGTACGACGATTTACCGTACGAGCTTTATATTGATGATAGATCTGCACTCATGACTTGAGGATGTCATATGATATACAGTATCATACGCGATACTATTGAGGCGGGATCACCGACTATATATATATATATATATATATATATATATATATATATATATATATATATATATATATATATATCGACTCAGATTTAGTTGGTTTCCATACCCCTCCCAATTGACTTGATACTTAGATCTGTAGTTTGCATAGTAGATGTTGGACTAGACCCGAGTCATACCTATTTCAAAAACTAACGAATCGGGAATATCTTAAAAACACTGTAGCCCTTATTTTACTAAAAACCCGGATTTGTCTTATTTCAAATGGCAATCCGCATTACTATTCATTTACCACTTACTCTACAGCTCGCATTGCATTGCATGCTTATATGTTATTGATTCATATTCCTTTGTGCATATGCCTTTACATAGTTCCATGCTCATATTAGTGTTTCATGTTGCATGTATTATAATTCATGGATTTCGCACTGTAATATGATTACATATGATAATTCTGGATTGTTTTACTCCCGCGTATACATATCTGTGGTATGGGACGCTGAAATATATATGTATACCCAGAGTATATATATATTAGTGGTATGGGACGCCGATATATATATACACTTACTTAATATATCATTATGATGATCTATGCAAACTTATATATGCATTTCGATATATGAGAGTGAGGGCTGACCCGGACTGACGGATGCCCGAAATATGAGAGTGGGGGCTGACCCGGACTGACGTATGCCCGATATATGAGAGTGGGGGCTGACCCGGACTGACGGGTGCCCGATATATGATAGGAGCCTATGTGCTCGGAGCCTATGTGCTCGATATGAGAGAAGCCTTTATGGTCGATGGCATATTATATCTCCTCTACCCCACATTTATTTTATATGCATTGCGTCATGTATTAGTAGTACCTGATAGAGTACCTTCATGTATGTTGCATACATATCGGATACATGATATATGGGATTTACTTGATATTGAGATATATATTTGTGTCGATGCTCGACACTGATTTTCTGATGACTTCATTCGTGATACCTTCTGTTTCATTTTACCGCATACATACATCATATTTATGATATGTTATTACGTGAGGCACTGGCACGAGTACTTTTCACTACACTTATGCTCAGATGTTATATTGCCACTTTACCATGCTTCAGACTTATTCATTTGAGGTTTATATTATATCTGATCGTTTTGACTGGGATTATGTCATGCATTCAATTTCTGCTTGTAGATATTTTCTATTCACGAGTTGGCAACTCACTCCCGTTGTGCCACAGTTCTTGCAGGTTTTGCCGTACAGGTTCCATAGCGGCATTCCGGCACATTGCTTCCTTTGCGGGTGATTTGCTTGGTAGGTGGGTTCTTTGCATCAGAACCACCCTTGTATATGAATTATTCATTGTATCTAGAAATTCCATCAACCCAAACTTGTATATTGTTTCAGACTTAGACACTAGTGATGTATTATTTCGACCTTAGAGTCGCGCTCAGTTGTATTACGGTTTCTTGCTTATTAGAGACTCTCTGGGTTTTGATCCTCGCCCTTCGGCGTTGAATATTCTATTGCTTGTATAGGTTGTGCTCTTTGTTATGCGTAGCAAGTGTTTGATTAAATGCCTAAATAGGAAATTTTACAAATATGTTTCTTTACTCTTAAAATGGTTTTAGATTTCTGGGCTTTTGGCTTACTTGGATCAGATGGGGTCCTATAGACTTCATATGGTTCAAGGGCCAGTCATGTGCTCTTTCAGGTCGTGACACTCGGTGCTGAGAGCGACATATGAGACCCGAGTTCGAGGAGTGGAGGAACCGTTTCGGGTACATGGTGGACCCGGTAAGGTACCCCGGGGCAAGAAGCACGTGGTGATGACGATGTGAGCCTGGCAGGGGGAGACTACCTTCCGGTGATTTTACCCGACGCGTCGGATATCCGGAGGATACCGTCGTGGTCTTGAGATGGATGGTAGGGGCCGGTCTGGACTGACGGCGCCCTAGATGTTGAGATTGAGACATTGAGATTTCGAGATATTGAGGTACTGAGATTTGATGATACATGCCAGTCCGGATAGCCGGAGCCTGAGATTTTGAGACATTGAGATTTATGGTTTGTGTCGATGCTAGACACTGTTTATGCTGATTTCATTTATGATACCTCATTTTAAAAATAAAAAGGAAATCTCACTAAATTATGAAAGCAGTTTCTTTAGTACATGTATTCTGTTTTCATGAATTCATACATCATCCATATGATATATTGCTACCTGAGGCACTGACACGGGCACATGGGATTACACATGGGTTAGACATTTACCCTAGCCATTGTTATAGGCTGCTGGTTATATATTTGAGGATATATTATAATCGTTGACCTAGGATTGCGTTGTTCATGCGATTTCTGTTCGTTGATGTTTTTCTACTCACGAGTTGGTAACTCACCCCCGTTGTGCCACAGTTTCTTGCAGGTTTTGCCGTACAGATTTCATTACGGCTCTGCTGACACTGCTTCTTTTGGGTGACTTACTAGTAGGTGGGTTTATTTGTATCGTACCCATCATTATATCTTGTATATTATTATTCTGTTGTATCTAGAAGTTCCATCAACCAAACATGTATTTATTTCAGAGATAGAGACCAGTGATGTTTATTCTTTCGACCTTAGAGTCGCGCGTTGTATTTCTATGGATTTCTTGCTGTTTTGAGTTTCCTGTTGAGTTTTGATCCTCGCCCTTGGCGTTGTATATTATATTGCTTGCGTGGTTGTGACCGTCGATTGACGAAGAGCTAGCTCCCGCTTGGGGATGCGTTTTTATTGATTTCATATACTATTCATGTTGTATCCCGTTTGGGGGCCAGTATTTACAAAGGAGACTCTGCCGAAATTTTCAGAAAATACTTGATGTTTTTAAGGCGCATAATTCGGCTTATGCTATTAAAACTACTCGTTTTAAACTGGTTTTTCCTTCACTCCACTGCTTCTTTGGTTTTGATTTCTGGGTTTTGGCTTACTTAGATTACGTACGCCTCGAGACGTTTCGTAATTTAAATGCCGGTCATGTTCCATACTTTCGGTTCATGACAATGTTCCTTTAGACGGGTTTTGCGAACGTGACATTCGCGTTGATGTTGTGTGCTTGTGCTATGATTGTGGTTGGATTGTTGTGGTGGATAGCATGTGGTGCAATGTTAGAAATACAGTTTATAATTCATTTGTACATTTGTTTTTGCGGGGCGAGCGTCCGACATGTGGACTGTCGTCTTTGCCTGGTTGTATATTATTTTGGGGCACGACCGGGTTGAGGTCGATGTCACCACTCGTATATATTATTTTCATTTTCTGTATTAGGATTACCCAGCGGTGGGGTGCACGAATAACCGGGTTCTAGAAGGCAACAAGCCCGCATCTCAAGGCGCTGAGACGGAGGGGGCTTCATTCTAGAATTGGCGGGCTATTTGCCGCACTCGTAGAGGGTACGGGTTTTTATTGCACAGGCTATCCACACGACCGGGAACGTCGGGTTTTATTTGCGGCTCAATTGATACCTGGGGCTCCAAGAATATCCACCATTCTGTATTGTTATCTGTGATGTTGTTTATTATCATGCCTGGGACGAATGTTATATATACTTATAAATATACTAGTAGATGTTGTATATGTTTTGCACCCACGCTAGTCTATCTCCCGCTCTGTCGTTAGTTAAGTAACCTAACGGGTGATGACGGGGCCCCTTGGCGAATGCGGATGGCATATACGTACATTTTATTTTCGTTCTTTTCTGGTGTTATAGGTTACAAATTGTTGGGACCACATTAATTTTGATTAATGCAAGATAATAAACCTAAAAGATGTTGTTGGAACCAAGCTTTAAAAACTGACATTACAGACGTTCTCCTTTGCTTTACACAGTGGTATTCAGTTTGGAATATCCAGCACCTCATTCGATGAGGCAAGGGCCGAGATCCCTTCACCGGGAGTGACCCCTTGAGTAAAAGTTTGCGTCAGGGTAATAGCTTCACTATAGTCGATTAATTTTTACTTTGCATCGTGGTATTCATTTTGCAATATCCTGCACCTCATTCGACGAGGAAAGAGCCGAGATCCCTTCACAGGGAGTGACCTCTTTAGCAAAAGTTTTCGCAACTATATATTTACAAAACTACCCAGGTTCCTTCAACGATATCAAGTTCATTACGTTAACGGGTTTTTCGCCAAAAACCCAGCCGTAGCCCTCTGTCATTTCCTATGGACATTACTCAGTATTCGTGCTGCGTTTGTTGACCTTGTCAAGGCGTAGTGAATGGTAGCTAGGTGGTGTTTGTTTGTAGCACATAATGCGATTAACTAGGACAGTCACATAGCCTTGTTGACCTTGTCAAAGGCTTAAGCTGGTGGGTCTAGGGTAATCAAGATAATGACAGGTTGAACTTGACTAGCAATTTATGATTTGTTAACCTTGTCAAGATCATAGGTTGTTAGGGGCAAAAACCACATCGGGAGTTTCAAACATACAGGAAACTTGCAGATTTAGCATACCTTCTGGAGTGTGGTGACTAGAGTGGATTCGATCTAGTGCATCACACAATGATAGTTGGATTCCGATTCCACTGATGAGTTGGATTACTTTTGGGAGATTTTTTTCACTTAACAATCAATGTTATAAACCAAGGTGTCTAGAACGGTGTTAGCGGGGCTACGCCTCCAGGGAAAAGAGGTTACGTAATTAAGGAACTTCGCGAAAACGTTGGAAAACCTCCCTCGAAGTACCAACACCAGCCTGGCTGAAAGGTTAAGCAAGTATTGTGACGTGCAATTAATCCTAACTAGTTCTTCTTTTAGGGTTTGAAGAAGAATTTGAGGAAACAGTGGGAGCCATCCTGATTAGATAAATTAATAAACCAATCTAATCTTGCAAGATTGCACGCTGAGTGTTTTCCCTCTCTCTCTCCAGGTAGCAACCATTTCACGCCCTAATCAAGATAATAAAATGTATCGCTTGACCGATCCGATTTCTTATTCGGGGCTGGGAAACGTCGTTTCGACTCTAACTTACGACAACTGTCATGAGTATGAGCAAGGGAAAGAGGAAAGTTTAAATTCCTTGATAAACCCATCGAAGAAGAAATATATTGTTGCGTCTTCTTCAGGTGTTCTTGTTATTGGGAACTGTTTTTCGGTCAGTCCTACCTCCTGGGTACTCGATACCGGATCAGGATCTCATATCTGTAATTTATTGCAGGGACTGAGAAAAAGTAGGATAGTAGGACCTGGTGATATGTCCCTCAGAGTAGGGAACGGAGCACAAATTAATGCTGCAGCCGTCGGTGAATATCACCTAGTACTGCCAAATGGCAATGCTATAATTTTGAACAATTGCTACTATGTACCTTCCATGCTTTGCAACATCATATCAGTTTCTTTACTTGATAAAGACGGATATAAATTTGTTCTTGATAGAAATATCAAGAACATTTACCTTGATAAGGTACTGGTTGCAGAAGGTACACTGTGTAATGGTATCTATGTTCTAAATCAAAACACAGTTCTCAATGTACAAAACACACGCAAGAGGAAGAGTTCAGATACGAACGAATCCTACTTGTGGCATTGTAGACTTGGTCATATTGGAGATAAAATACTACGTAAGTTGCATAAAAATGGACTCTTGAATACATTCGAATTTTCATCTTATGAAACTTGTCATTCTTGTCTCAAAGGGAAGATGGCCAAATCTCCGTTCACCGGGCATGGAGAAAGAGCAGCAGAGCTCTTGGGACTCATACACAGTGATTTATATGGTCCGATGTCTATACATGCAAGGGGTGGGTTCTCATACTTCATCACATTCACTGACGATCTCTCTAGATTCGGATATGTGTATCTTATGAAACACAAATCTGAAGCTTTTGAGAAATTCAAAGAATTCAGAAGCGAAGTAGAGAACCAGACTGGCAAAAGTATTAAGATCCTCGGATCTGATAGAGGAAGGGAATACTTAAGCATGGAATTCCTAGAATACCTAAAAGAGAATGGAATTCTCTCTCAGCTTACTCCTCCGTATACACCACAGCACAACGGTGTGTCAGAGAGGAGGAATCGTACCATATTGGACATGGTTCGCTCTATAATGAGTAATGCTGAGTTGCCTCTTTCATTCTGGGGATATGCTCTTCAAACGGCGGCACATCTGTTGAATCACTTCCATCCAAGTCTGGGCCAAAAACACCATTTGAGATGTGGAATGGTAAGAAGCCATACCATAAAAAATTTAAGATATAGGGTTGTCCGGCTTATGTTAAAAAGCATAAACCAGATAAACTAGAGGCATGGTCAGTTTTATGTAAGTTTGTCGGATATTCAAAGAACAGTTATGGATATCTGTTCTACCACACCGAGGAACAGAAGGTGTTTGTTGCTCAACATGCTGTTTTCTTGGAAACAGAGTTTCTTGCAAAAGAAATTAGTGGGAGCACGGTAGAACTGGAAGAAATTCCAGCGGGACAAACTGTGACTGAAGACTTGGTGGAACCTCAGAATTCAATAACCCCGAATGAACCTCAGCCACTCCGCAGATCTAGTAGGATTTCTCATCCGCCCGAGAGATACTACGGTTTTCTCATAGATGGGGATCGAGAGGATTGCATCTTGGAAGAAGATGATCCTACTAGTTTCAGGCGGTCCATTATCAGTAGGGACTCTGGTAAGTGGCTGGATGCTATGCAATCTGAAATGGAGTCCATGTACACCAATAAAGTATGGACCCTGGAAGTTGCTCCACCGGGGGTAAAACCCGTTGGATGGAAATGGATCTACAAGAAGAAATTTGGTGTAGATGGGCTGGTGGAAACCTATAAGGTTAGACTTGTTGTAAAAGGTTTTCGTCAAAGACCAGGAGTGGACTATGACGAAACTTTTTCTCCAGTGGCTATGCTGAAATCCATTAGGATCCTTCTTGCCATTGCTGCCTTCCATGACTACGAGATCTGGCAGATGGACGTAAAAACGGCTTTTTTAAACGGAAGTTTAGAAGAATGCGTTTATATGGATCAGCCGGAAGGTTTTGTAGACAGTGGGAATAGCGGAAACGTGTGCAAGTTGCTCAAATCCATTTATGGATTGAAGCAAGCATCGCGGAGCTGGAACATCTATTTTGATGAGACAGTCAAGGACTTTGACTTCATCAAAAATGAGGATGAGCCTTATATTTATAAGAAGATTGTAGGACGAACTGTCGTGTTCCTAGTCTTGTACATTGACGACATTCTTTTGATAGGAAATGACACTCCTATGCTACAATCGTTCAAGCTATTCTTATCATAAAGGTTCTCCATGAAAGACCAAGGTAATGCCTCGTACATTCTGGGAATCAAGATCTACAGAGATAGATCCAAGAAATTACTGGGACTCTCACAGTCCAGGTACATAGAGACCGTACTAAAGAGATTTAGTATAGAAGATTCCAAGCGCGGTAACATACCCGCATTGTACGGAATCATCCTCTCCAAGGAGATGTCTGCCAAGACTGATGAGGAGAGGGTTCGCATGAGCACTATACCCTACGCTTCGGCGGTAGGATCTATAATGTATGCAATGCTGTGTACAAGACCAGATGTAGCTTATGCGCTAAGCGTGGTGAGCCGGTATCAGTCAGACCCAGGTGAGGACCACTGGACAGCAGTAAAGAACATTCTCAAGTACCTGAGAAGGACTAAGGAGATGTTCCTGATTTATGGTAATGGAGACCTCAGGGTCGAGTCCTTTACCGACTCAAGCTTCCAGAGTGACAAGGATGACAACAAGTATGTCTCGGGTTTTGTGTTTACCCTCAACGGAGGGGCGGTATGTTGGAAGAGTTCCAAACAGGATACCGTCGCAGACTCGACGATGGAGGCTGAATACATTGCTGCAAGCGATGCCGCAAAAGAGGCGGTCTGGATAAAGAAGTTCATAGCTGAACTTCAGGTGGTTCCGTCCATTGTTGATCTGATACCAGTGTATTGTGATAACAATGGGGCTATAGCTTTAGCGAAGGAACCACGGTCCCATCAGAAATCCAGGCACATCTTAAGGCGGTATCACCTGATCAGGGAGATCGTAGATCGCCCGGAGATCGAGGTCCGGAGAGTGGATACGAAAGACAACACGGCGGATCCATTTACAAAGGCCCTCCCTCAAGCACAGTTCGAGCGACTTTTTGGGATGTTGGGTATGCGGTACGCCAGCAGCTGGCTTTAGAGCAGACGTTGGGTATTCGGTACGCCAATCACTGGCCTTTAGTGCAAGTGGGAGATTGTTGGATTTATATGCCCTAGAGGCCAGTATTGTATATGTATACATATGGATACTAGAGATATATATGTACAGAATAATCTTGCTCAGTTTTATAGTATATTATTTGACTTTTCTTTATCAGGATACGTGTATTGTTGTTTTATCTGGTTTGCGCATATTGATAAAGACTCGATACGGTAGTATACTATTGTGGTTTGTCTTTATCTTAACATGGCATATGTCATACTCGTTATTACATATTGCGGTTACATATTGATAAAGCCCATAGGATCTTGCTTGACTACCTGCGTTGTGATGGCGATCATACTTGTAGGAACAGGGTAGTCCATAAGCACATCATTAAATGGTCCCCAGTCGCGTGAGTATCGAGACTGGGCACTGATACTCCAGAGTAGACTGGTGTGTACGTCTCTACCCTCGTCGGGTGATGGTTGGTCCCGCAACCATTGGTCTGATGCATATAAGATCGTATGCAGGTGCTCACTAGGTGTGAGTACAATGGGCGGACTTGCCGAGAACTTCCATATGGTACTATACCTATCGTCAGATGGAAGTTCTCAGGTGACATTTGTACAGGTTAGTCTTTGGACCCAAGATCGGCATTTTTCTTGTGTGAGTTCCCACTGAACTTTGATCACTACCCTACCACGGCTCTATTGAGTAGTGCAAACAGGTTTTGGTTGGGTTCATTCCCGAGCCACATGGAGGCAGTGAGCAATTGTCGGGAATTCGTCTCTCCCGGTATAGGGAGTCGATATCGCACTGTGATTCGATTGGTCAGAACCATAAGACCTTGGCCAAGGCACTTGGGATTTACTGATAGGTTGATTAGTAGTTTCCCGGATTGGTCCTGAGCCACATCGGCACGACTTATCAGGTTCTTTGGGTCTGACGTTCACCATCTCCTAGACCCGGTATGCGATACTCTTTGACGAAGAGACTGGACTGTACGGACATTGTCACGGATAGGCTCAGTAGGAGATCCGGATGAATTTGCTCATCGGCCTTCTTTTCAACAGGTACCTGGGTAGCCGTTACGTACAGCTAGTGCCGTTGACGTGCTTGTGGTTAAACCCACTGCCAGAGTACTGTCGAGTCTTTAGAATTCCACACAGAAGGTTTCCCTGATTCAGGCGAAATGATGTAGTAGCCGTATTGGATACGTGCAGGGTTCGATCGATTGATGTACTTAGTACTCGAATTTTCGATCGGACGGTTTATAATACTAGCCGGCTCGGGCTTGAGCCGGATTATTAAATCAGGTATTGATTTAATAATTTACGTATATGTATTTCGATATATATATTCCAGTATTACGTTCTTCGTGTTATTCTATCTCTTTTGGGCGTTCGGATTTTTATCTGATTGCCGGTATATTTGTACAGTAGACTGAAATCCGTATTTATTACAGATTTTCTTCTAGATTGTGGCCACCTCATTATGGATTTTCCATTTATTTGATAAATGGAAATGAGGTGTAAAGTGAGAGGTGAGGGAGGTATGGAGTTGACCATGCTTCAATAGTTTACAAATGAATTTATAATTCATTTTGGTTTACTATTGAAGCATGGTTGCTATTGTTTAATGAAAGAAATGAACATACAAAACTCTTGTGTGTGAATTTCTCTCTCATGCTTGATCATTATTTTTCTTGAGCTCCATTTTCTCTCCAAGATCCTCCCTCCTCTTGCTTTCCTCCATCTTCATCTTCTTCCCCTCACTAACATTCTAATATGTTGAGAAACAAGTGAAGAGATTAGAAAAGATATAGCAAGCACTTAGACATCCAAACTACATCCTAGATTACTTGGACTAGCATCCCAAGTTCTCTAGTTGCTCTTTTGACACTTAGCAAAGAGCTAGAACCATGGATCATATTCCTCGGGTGGATCATCAAGGACCAAGGAAGGCCGGAGAACAAGCTCAATCCCGGAGGACCGATGGAGCAAGGAAAGAAGATCAAGCAATTTCAACGTGGCTAGTAGGAGCTAAGGATGAAGAACGAAGACCGAAGGACTTGGTTCGTTTGGTAAGAATTCCTCATCATAGTAGATAGCTCTCCTAGTGTAGCTAGTTAGTTTTATGGAAAGATCCGGGTTTTAGAGTTAAACTAGTGCCAAGTTTTTGTTCGTTAGAAAATTTTTGTTCCGCATTTGGCCATGGAAGTTGGCCGGGGCACTAGGGTAACTCTTCAATCCCTTCACAATTAGTTTAGTATTTCACTTGCTTATGCAACTATTCAAGTTTAAAATCGATTTGGCGAAGTTTAGTGGACTTTGGATATCCTTAGAGAGGGTTAGGGTTAATTTGAGTCGTGTTAGAGTAATAAAGCCCTAGTAGTGACCCTGAACCCCCCAATTTGTCCAAAACCCAGACCTAACAAAACCTGAAAACCAAAATACGGCAAAAAAAACAGTCACTTTTCATGTCAGTTTGTGAACTATTAGGGTGTGCAGGGGAATCTGGGATGACCTGGGATAATTACGAGATAAGCAAACAACCCCTGTAGACTTGAATTGACCCTAGGAACCCCCTGTAGCAAAACGAACCCCATGGGAGCACCCAGGGCCGGCGAGCTCGAATTTCATGGGAGAGGGCTCGGCCACTTGGTGGGGGTAGGTGCCCAGGTTGCCTCCATAGCTCATATACACCCTATATATCACCCTAGTGTTGTTTGTGCACCTTTTTTTCACCTTATACAAAATTTGGGACCACTTCCTTGAGTTTTTGTTTTGATTCGGGTTATGGTTTTGCATATTTTAAATTCTGGATTTTAGTGTTTGTGTTTTATCTCGATCACTTGACGTTTGTACGTCTATATCGAGTGATATCGGGTTGTTTTGCGAGAGAAAACCATAGGTTTTGACCTATGTGAGTTTCGTGCATCGTTTTGGTTTTGAATTGGATTTTAATGCTGCACGATACGTTATGATATGTAGGTACCCTCACGAAGACTTCAAGAGGACAAGCAAGCACGTGGTGACATCGGTATCGGCAAGCGAAAATCAATGTGAGTAGATTATATCTACGGGGGAAGTCGGGTGGATGGCGTATAGCACCCCCGCAAAGTTGTGAGAATTGATTTGATGTGATATAGATATACATTTATATGTTGTGGAGAGATTTGAACACTTAGCAAGAAAAGGTCAGGAGATCATGAGTTAGTGTTAGCGAGGTTTGAGGAAAGTATTTAAGTTGATTTCATAGTCACGAAACCTAAAGTAAGGTTGTTAGACATACTCATACACGCACGGGATATGGTTTTTGGGTGTATATGTTATATAATTATAGATAGATGTGGATGCGTGGGTTGATATATATATATATATATATATATATATATATATATATATATATATACACACACACACACACACGGATGATTGAGGATGTTATATGATAATTGACATAAGATCGAGATATGAGATGAGATATGTTATGATATTTATAATGGATTGCTTGGGCGATGTATACTTCTATATGATAATATGTGCTGATGACATCGGATTGTATGAGGCTTTAGATCAGTAGCCAGATCATGATATTGTTGATGATATTAGTAGTGTACTAGACTTAGATCGGTACCCCGGCTCACAATATGTGATGATGTGGATACCAGATGAGTAATGAGATAAATATGATATTTGACCCGTACCCAGATTTGGGATGCCGTACGATAGATTTATCGTACTAGATATAGTTATGATGTTAGATCCGCACTATTGACTCAAGGATGTCATATATATATTGTATCGTACGTGATACTATTGAGGCGAGACCACCGACTACTAGATATACATATATAGATCGACTCAGACTTAGGTGGATTCCCTTACCTTGGTGACTGGACTCGAGTCATACTCATTTTCAAAAATGGAGAATCGTGAGTATTTTTAAATACCAACTGTATGACTCGTATATTGGATAAGTATATTCTTCAGTGTTGCTGTTACTATATCACTTTCTGTATATTCATGATGTTTCTTCACATTGCATGCTTATACATATGCTATCTGTAATTATTATGAAACCATGCTGTCATGACACCAGCACCATTACCGATGATGCGTATGCTCCACCTACACTTGCTTGCTGGCTCACACACATCATCATCGGCAATTTCCATGTCACGTACACTGTAGAAAATACTATTTCATTGACATAGCTTGCTAGTTGATAGTTGCAATATGTTATAGCTTTCATATGCTAGTTTAACTATTGCATTTATTGCATGATATCAGATGCATCCATATATTCATTGGTTATGCAGTATTATGGAGATTTATGCCGGTTTTCATGGTTATTGACATGGTGACTTGATGATTTCGGGTTCTTCTTGATATTTTCTTGATTGGAAACCGCATGTGAAACTTTTGTAAACTGATGAATTATTTTAAAGAGAAAAATGTGGTTTTCCTTGATATGTTGGGCATTGTCCACCATGATGTTTCTTCGGTTCTGAGATGTTTTCAAGACCCGATTCGAGGAGTTGGATGAACCGTCTACGGGTACATGGTGGACCCGGTATGGTACCCCGGGGCAAGAAGCTCGAGTTGTAGACAATGAGCCCGGCAGGGGCAGACTGCCTACCGGTGATTGTCTGGTGCGGCGGATATCCGAAGGATACCGTTCGTGGTCGTGTGATTGATGATATAGGCCGATCCGGATTGACGGAGCCCGAGGTATTGAGATTTGAGACACTGAGATATTGAGATTTAATGATACAAGCCAGTCCGGATAGCCGGAGCCTGAGATATTGAGATTTATGTTTTGTGTCGATGCTTGACACGGATTTTATGTTGATTTCATTGATGATATCTCGATTTATATACATACAGAAATCTCATTAAATAAAGAAAAACAGTTCTTCGATTCATGATGTACCTTGTTCTCATTATGTGCATCTGCACATCATTTTAGTGATATATTGCTACCTGACATTTGTACATCATATTAGTGACATATTGTTACCTGAGGCACTGACACGAGTTCTTGGTATTACACTATATGGATAGATGTTTACCCTTACCATTATTTTATGCTTCAGGCCTTATTAGTATTATTTGAGGATAGTACTGATCGTATGACCTACGATAGCGTCATACATGCGATTTCTACTCGTAGATGTTTTCTACTCATGAGTTGGCAACTCACCCCCGTTGTGCCAATTTTTTCTTACAGGTTAGATGTATAGGTTTCATTGGCAGCTTGCTGGCACATAATTTCTTTCAGGGTGATTTGCTTTGGTAGGTGGATTCTTTTGCATCAGGACCACCATTGTTATTTGTTATTCAGTTGTATCTAGTAAAACTCCATCAACCAGACTTGTATTTTTGAGAGAGATAGATGACCAGTGTATATTCTTTCGACCTTAGAGTCGCGCGCTGTATTATTATGGTTTTCCTCTGGTTTTCTTGATGATGTTGGATTTTTATCCTGAGTTTGATCCTCGCCTTTCGGCGTTGTATATTACATTGCATTGTGTGGTTTTGTCCGTCGATTGACGAATAGCTAGCTCCCGCTTGGGGATGACTTTATTCATTATATATGCTTTATCAGGTTGTACCCGTTGGGGTCAGTTTTTACAAAGGAAACTCTGCCGAAATATTTAGAAAAGACTTGAGATTTTAAAAATGCATACTTCGGCTTATGTTGTTAAATTTCTTGCTTTAAAAATTGGTTTTTCCTTCACTCTACTGCTTTACTTGGTTTGGATTTCTGGGTTTTGGCTTACTTAAATTACGTACGCCTCGAGACGTTTCGTAGTTTAAGTGCCGGTCATGTTCCGTACTTTTCGAGATGTGACAAAGTTGGTATCAGAGCGTTAGGTTTTACCTTCTGAGTGTAGAATGACCCTTTGTTGATGGAGTAGGTAGCTTGAGTAGAGTGACGTATCGTACATATGTTCCGCGGCATACTTACGATACACTACTCCACTTAAGAAGCCTTAGGATGTACATTTCTTTGCACGGTATGCTATTCATTCCTATGATCCACCCTCATCAGTACCAGTTATGGTTTTGTTACCACGGTTGTACGGGCGTGGAGAGCTATGGCTAGAGTTGAGGTCAGCACGAGCTCGTCACGGACGAGGACTGACCAAGGCGTGATTCCAGGGATATAAGATTGCATAGAGGTGTCCTTTTATTGTGTTTTCGCGCCATGAGCATTCGATGAGTCGCTTTTACGAGATTACTCAACATGCAAATCAGGCCCAGAGGATTGGGCCACTGCTAGAGGCCAGCCAGATTGTGATGACCATCAAAGCACAGATTATTTTGATGATTGGGGCACTATTCAGCATGCGGACGAATGAGCCAGTGATTTCGGCGAATGAAAAGATATCGTCCCAGATGTTTGAAGCTAATGTCGCACGAGTTATACGTCGAGATATAATAGAAGATCTCTAGTCACCAAAGATGAAGGACTAGGACATGTGATTCATTGCCTATCCCAATGCGAGGTCATCAAATAGATTGATTCCAGCTAGAGACGACTTCACGCTGATACGTTGAGAGTCGATATAGAAGATCGAATGTCAGAAACCCATTTTCCAAGTTTAAAGTATTCGGAAAATAATGCAAGTAATTCTACGGACCCTCTAGAAAAATGAAACCCTAACTCGACATAACGACCATGGAACGCCGGTGAACCTTAGGGTTTGAAGCAGTTCAGTGGTGCCATTAGTGAGGCTTAGGTTTGCCTTTCTACGGTTGGTCCATAGGTACTGTGGTATATATTCGATACTATTAAACTGTACCCAAGATGTTGAGCTCTTGAGAGATTATGGAACTTGACGAATCGATCGAAAGGTTCGACTTCATTCGGATATCATGTAAGGGGATGCATTGCTTGGGTGACTCCAGATACGAGTATAGCCATTGGAGCGCAGTCCATGCAACCGCGAGGAGACGAGTCCGAATCAGTCGACATTAGAGAAAAGTGGGGTAAGATGTTCGTACGAGATCATGACGAGAGGACGTTCCACTCCGCCGACATCAGAGATGTGATACGCATGCAGAGGCGTTGTATATGGATATATCTTCCGGAAGGAGTCGCGATAAGTATGCAGCCGTTCCGGAACCAGAAACAGATATAGTAAAGGGTGATAACCTCCGGACAGTTCGGCAGAGACAAGAATTGGGAGAGACCTCGACAGGACCTTTCTGGAATAAGTTACGAGAAGACTTGGACCCAGGAGCGGTCCTATTACGCACACCCAGTAGGCCAGAGTTCGGTATCGTCGACGAGACATGTTATGAGTGACCACGACAGTTGGCCAGAGACTCTTAGAGGATGTGCTTGAGCGGGACTATTCCGCCATACTTGATTTCGGTATTTTAGGCGATCTATTCGCATGATTGAATTTTGATGACTGAGTTTCATGATATTTGTTTTCGTGCACCATGGCTGCACCTACTGAGTATTTACGTTTTGTGCATAGTTATTGCACTTGAGATATACTTTATACACCGTTGTGTTGATTTATGATTTGTGCAGGTTTATTGCACTTGATTCAGTTTTATGCCTTGGCTGCACAAATTTATGATTTCATGGATTGCATACAGCTGATTTGATTTTTGTGCAGGTGGTATGCACTCGATTTGGTTTTTGCACTCGGTATAGCTTGCATATGCTTATAGTGCGTGGATACGTGTTTTGTGCATGCAGTTGCACGCGTTTATGATTTTATACACCCTGACACACTCAGTATTGCTTTTTATACGCATTTGAGTTATTGATGCATTTCCGTGCACTTGTTGCACCCGATTTGTATTTTGTGCAGTTGTTGCACTAGGTTTTTACGCTGTGTATTGTTGCACCATATTGTATTTTGTGCACTGGATGCACTGTATTTGGTATTTTGTGCACTGGATGCACTGTATTCGGCAGTTCATGCACTGGATGCACTGTATTTGGTATTTCGTGCACTGGATGCACTGGAGTTGGTATTTTGTGCACTTGATGCACCATATTTGTATTTTTGCTATTGTTGCACTGTATTGTATTTCATGCACTGGATGCACCGAATTCATATGTCGAGCAATTGTTGCACCAGCTAGGTATTTTGTGTATTGGTTGTACCAGAATTATACTCCGTACCTTGGTTGCACCCGATTTATGCCTTTGAGCATTTGTGTTACCAGATTTGTGTTTTGTGCGCATCGGATGCACTCGATTGGGATTTCCATTCGTGCATGCTACTTGCACTGGATTGAGATTTTGTACACCACAGTTCCACTTGACTTTGATTAGATGTCATTTGAGATAGTGATTTTGATTCCATACCTATGGTAAGCATGCGATTTGACTTGTGCTTTTGGCATAGTTTTCATGCACTATTAGTATTTGATTTGATTTGTGCACGCTGATGCACATGGTTGTGAGATTATATACCGCGGAATACCTGATTTGGATTGAGGTTTATTGTATACCGTCGATTTCGATTATGATATTGATGTTGATTTCGTGCACTCTGTGCATTTGATTTGGATTCTGGCGCATACTTGGCATGCTTGGATTGGATTTTGCGCATGTTGGGCGCTTGATATTGGATTTCGTGATTTCAAGCATGTTGGATGCACAGAATCTAAATTTTTAATCGTGCATGATGGATGCACCTGATTTGGATTTTCGCGCATGTTGGGCGCATGATATGAGATGCAATTTTGGTGCACACCAGATGCACTAAATTGGGATTCTTTGTGCATATCAGATGCACCGGATATTGTTGTCGTGCACACCCTTTGCACTGGACAGATGCTTTCGTGCACACCCATTGCACTTAGATTTTGTTTCTGTGCACATGTATGGCACAATTATTGGTTTCTATTTCCGTGCGCACCAGACACACATGACATTCATATGCACATTTTGGGATTGATTTCTTATGGAGCGGTACGTTTTTATGATATTTGTTAATTGTTTTCGTGCTGAGCAGGACTAGTCAGAGGACAGTACCTGAATATATTTTGCATGCATTGATAGTTATCGAAGGGATTTCCAAAAAGAGAGCTATAGTCTCAGTATTTACCTACGCGTCCGAGATGACACAAAACATTTTGTAAAGGAAACCCTTCTAATATTGTTTTCAAAACGGCGGAACGTGCAAGTTAAACAAAGGATAAATATATATATAGTTATTTTCTTACAATAGATGTCTGCCACTGTGCCGCGATACGCGCATCGCACAGAAACATGAAAGGTTTGGCATGCGTTTCCTTTAGATGTTTACATGTATAGTTTTGATGTATATCATATTGGTTTTCGTATTGGATTTGACATTTGTGTCTTCATCATGACTCCGATGATTGCGGGATGCTTGATGGAGTTTTGATTTTGAGTTATCTGCTCATTGTTCATACGCACGCATTGCGCTACAACGTGTTTTATGTATTGATGGTTTCAGGACCCCGACGGCTTAGTCTTTTACTGAAATGTTTTAGTATTGAGGGGTTTAAATTTAAATTCGGGGACCGAATTTCTTTAAGGGGGGAGATTGTAACATTTCAGAAAAATAAAATATTATTTTTGGGAATTTTTATAATTAAATAATAAATATAATGAATATTTTAATAGGGCGGTATAATTAAATACCGATAAATTGGGAAAAATTTGGAAAATTATAGAAATTACTGAAATGAGGATGTTTTATGTGATTTAGGCGAATTATGAATTTTTACGATTTTTTTGTATGCAATTTTAACGCTAATCGCGATGAAATGTCGTTAATCGCAAATTAAGTGTGTTTTGTGCACATGACATGCACCATATCATTTTCACACTTGTTACATTTTTATATCATGGCTTTTTCTTTATTTTTATCATGCATGGCTTTTTAAAAGAGAAGATAAAGAAAACAAGAAAAAAGGAAAAGTCAAAAAGGGGACACAATGATGACAAGAGGGATGGGCATGAGAGAGAGAGGGGGTGGGGGGTCAACCAAGCATGGCTCTCATTTTTGTTTTCATTCATCTTTCATCCCCTTCATCTTTTCCTCTCCTCCCTCACTCCCATAGAAGTACCTCCTCCCTCCCCCTCTTCAAAACCCCAAAACTTCATAAAAAACTACTCCAAAGTCCCTCCCCACATCACGAAATTTGTGCACAAGCCCTCTAGCTACACTTTGGACCAAGAAAGTTTGCTTTTTGGCGCTATAGAGGATTCATGAGTGTCAAATGAGTTAATCTCTTCACAATTAGTGTAGTATTTCATTTTCTTATGCATCTATTGAAGTTTAAAATCAATTTGGCGAAGTTTAGTGGACTTTGGATATCCCTAGAGAGGGTTAGGGTTAATTTGAGTTGTGTTAGTGTAATAAAGCTCTAGTAGTGACCTTGAACCCCCCAATTTTTCCAAAAGCCAGACCTAACAAAACCTAAAAACCAAAATATGGAAAGAAAAAAAACAGTAACTTTTCATGTCGGTTTGTGAACTATTAGGGTGTGCAGGGCAATCTGGGATGACCTGGGATAATTACGAGATAAGAAAACAACCCCTGTAGACTTGAATTGACCCTAGGAACCCCCTGTAGCAAGACGAACGCCATGGGAGCACCCAGGGCCGGCGAGTTCGGATTTCATGGGAGAGGGCTCGGGCACTTGGTGGGGGTAGGTGCCCAGGTTGCCTCCATAACTCATATACACCCTATATATCACCCTATTGTTGTTTGTGCACCTTGTTTTCATCTTATACAAAATCTGGGACCACTTTCTTGAGTTGCTGTTTTGATTCGGGTTATGGTTTTACGTATTTTAAATTCTGGATTTTAGTGTTTGTGTTTTATCTCGATCACTTGACATTTGTACGTCTATATCGAGTGATATCGGGCTGTTTTGCGAGAGCAAACCATAGGTTTTGACCTATGTGAGTTTCATGCGTCGTTTTGGTTTTGAATTGGATTTTAATGCGGCACGATACGTTATGATGTGTAGTTACCCTCGCGAAGAATTCGAGACGACAAGCAAGCGCGTGGCGACATCGGCATCGGCAAGCAAAAATCAAGGTGAGTAGATTATATCTACGGGTGAAGTCGGGTGGATGGCGTATAGCACCCCCGCAAAGTTGTGAGAATTGAATTGATGTGATATAGATATACATTTATATGTTGTGGAGAGATTTGAACACTTAGCGAGAAAATGTTAGAAGATCATGAGTTAGTGTTAGCGAGGTTTGAGGAAAGTGTTTTAGTTGATTTCATAGTCGCGAAACCTAGAGTAAGGTTGTTACACATACTCATACACGCACGGGATATGGTTTTTGGGTGTATATGTTATATGATTATAGATAGATGTGGATGCGTGGGTTGATATATATACATATACATATACACGGATGATTGAGGATGTTATATGATAATTGACATATGATCGAGATATGAGATAAGATATGTTATGATATTTATAATGGATCGGTTGGGCGATGTATACTTCTATATGATAATATGTGCTGATGATATCGGATTTTATGAGGCTTTCGATCAGTAGCCAGAACATGATATTGTTGATGATATTAGTAGTGTACTAGACTTAGATCAGTACCCCGACTCACGATATGTGATGATGTGGATACCAGATGAGTAATGAGATGAATATGATATTTGACCCGTACCCAGATTTTGGATGCCGTACGATAGATTTACCGTACGAGATATAGTTATGATGTTAGATCCGCACTCTTGACTCGAGAATGTCATATATATATTGTATCGTACGTGATACTATTGAGGCGAGATCACCGACTACTAGATATACATATATAGATCGACTCAGACTTAGGTGGATTCCCTTACCCTGGTGACTGGACTCGAGTCATACTCATTTTCAAAAGTGGAGAATCGTGAGTATTTTTAAATACCAACCGTATGACTCGTATATTGAATACGTATATTCTTCAGTGTTGCTGTTACTATATCACTTTCTGTATATTCATGATGTTTCATCGCATTGCATGCTTATACATATGTTATTTGTAATTATTATGAAACCATGCTGTCAGGATACCAGCACCATTACCGATGATGCGTATGCTCCACATACACTTTCTTGCCGGCTCACACACATCATCATCAGCAATTGTCATGTCACGTACACTGTAGAAAATACTATTTCATTGACATAGCTTGCTAGTTGATAGTTGCAATATGTTATAGCTTTCATATGCTAGTTTAACTATTGCATTTATTGCATGATATCAGATGCATCCATATATTCTTTGGTTATGTAGTATTATGGAGATTTATGCCGGTTTTCATTGCTATTGACATGGCGACTTGATGATTTCGGGTTCTTCTTGACATTTTCTTGATTGGAAACCGCATGTAAAAGTTTTGTAAACTGATGAATTATTTTAAAGAGAAAAATACGGTTTTCCTTGATATGTTGAGTTTTGTCCACCATGATATTTTCTCGGTTCTGAGATGTTTTTGAGACCCGGTTCGAGGAGTTGGATGAACCGTCTGCGGGTACATGGTGGACCCGGTATGGTACCCCGGGGCAAGAAGCTCGAGTTGTAGACGATGAGCCCGGCAGGGGCAGACTGCCTACCGGTGATTGTCTGGCGCGGCGGATATCCGGAGGATACCGTTCGTGGTCGTATGATTGATGATATGGGCCGATCCGGATTGACGGAGCCCGATGTATTGAGATTTGAGACACTGAGATATTGAGATTTGATGATACAGGCCAGTCCGGATAGCTGGAGCCTGAGATATTGAGATTTATGTTTTGTGTTGATGCTTGACACGGATTCTATGCTTATTTCATTGGTGATATCTCGATTTATATACATACAGAAATATCATTAAATAAAGAAAAACAGTTCTTCGATTCATGATGTACCTTGTTCTCATTATATGCATCTGCACATCATTTTAGTGATATATTGCTACCTGACATTTGTACATCATATTAGTGACATGTTGTTACCTGAGACACTGACACGAGTTCTTGGTATTACACTATATGGATAGATGTTTACCCTTACCATTATTTTATGCTTCAGGCCTTATTAGTATTATTTGAGGATATTACTGATCGTATGACCTAGGATAGCATCATACATGCGGTTTCTACTCGTAGATGTTTTCTACTCACGAGTTGGCAACTCACCCCCGTTGTGCCAAATTTTTCTTACAGATTAGATTTACAGGTTTCATTGGCAACTTGCTGGCACATAATTTCATTCAGGGTGATTTGCTTTGGTAGGTGGGTTCTTTTGTATCAGGACCACCATTGTTATTTGTTATTCAGTTGTATCTAGTAAAACTCTATCAACCAGACTTGTATATTTGAGAGAGATAGATGACCAGTGTATATTCTTTCGACCTTAGAGTCGCACGCTGTATTATTATGGTTTTCCTCTAGTTTTCTTGATGATGTTGGATTTTTATCCTGAGTTTGATCCTCGCCTTTCGGCGTTGTATATTATATTGCATTGTGTGGTTTTGTCCGTCGATTGACGAAGAGCTAGCTCCCGCTTGGGGATGCATTTATTCATTATATATGCTTTATCAGGTTGTACCCGTTGGGGTCAGGTTTTACAAAGGAAACTCTGCCGAAATTTTTAGAAAAGGCTTGAGATTTTAAAAATGCATACTTCGGCTTATGTTGTTGAATTTCTTGCTTTAAAAATTGGTTTTTCTTTCACTCTACTGCTTTACTTGGTTTGGATTTCTGGGTTTTGGCTTTCTTAGATTACGTACGCTTCGAGACATTTCGTAGTTTAAGTGCCATTCATGTTCCGTACTTTTCTGGTAGTGACACAAAGGTAGTCCGTGAGTACATCCTTTAATGTCCCTAGTCGTGGGTGTATCGAGACGGGGCATCGATATACCAGAGTAGACTTGTGTATACCTTCTCAACCCATGTAGATAGGCGATGGATGATCCTATATCCATTGGTGTTTGACATCAGAGATGATATACGGGTACTCAGTGGATACAGGGTACGTTGTACGGACTCGCCGAGAACTTCTAGATGGTATTATACCTCACGTCAGATGGCAGTTCTCTGGTGACACTGGTACAGGTTAGTCTGTCACCCGAGATCGTCATAGAGTCTTGGGTGATTCCCACTATACTTTGATATCCACCTTACCATGTTCAAGAGAACGTGCAAATCGTGGTTTTTTGGGTACAGTCCTGAGTCATATGGAGGCAATAAGCGATAGGAGGGGATTTCGTCTCTTCCGGTATTGGGGGTTGTTGTTGCGCTATGCTCGATTGGCCATAACAGAAAGTCCCTGGCCAGAGCTGTTTCTGAGATTTACTGGTAAGTGTTATCAGTAGTTTCTCAGCCCGTTATGAGCCTCACATCGGCATGACTTATCAAGCTATTGGGGTCTGACGTTTACCACCCCCAGGCGAGATATGCGACATATCTGACGAAGAGACCGGACTGTACGGTAGTGTACTGATTGGATTCGCAGGAGTATGAGCAGGCTTGCTTGTTTATCTTCTGATCGCTCAATACTCGGGTGGCCGTTTCGTTTAGCAAACCGCTTGCGGCTTGTGGGTGTTTGATATGATCATCACCTACTGCCGGCGTATTGACGAGTCTTTAGAGTCCTACACAGAGGTTTCCTGGTTCATGCGAAACGAAGTAGAAGTATATATGTGATATGTGCGGGATCGAGATTAATGCGCGTATATGATACCGCATTCTATTCTCGCGATATATGATATGGCTCGGTTATATATGATATAGCCGGGTTATCGAATCAAGTGTTGATTCGATAGATTGTTACATTTTATATTAGTTGGTTATATGTGATATAGCCGGATTATTAAATCAAGTGTTGATTTGATAATTTAATGTATAATTATATATTTGATATATTAACTTACATTAACTAATATTTTCTCACTAAACATTTCTTTTTCTCACTTGTGTGCATATAGTATATATGTGATATATATTAATATACATTTTTTATGTCATGCTTGATGCCACATGCAACATGGTTGTATGAGACTTACACCATAGTTATGATAATCCTAAGGTTTTTATTTATCTTGGTAATTCACAAATTAGTGGTAATTAGTCACATGGTTGAAGCTTGTAGAAGCTTGTGGAACCTTTGACCAAGTCCACTCATTTTGTTTTACTTGAAGATATTTATTAACCCAACCATTATTGTTAACCCATGGTTTATTCTCTACATGGGTTAATGTATGATACTAACTCACCCATGGTTGCAATTCTCACCTCATGAGTTCATTCTCTCTTATTCATTCTTCATCTTCTTCTTCATGAGAGAAAAAGCTTGCTAGTTTTTTCTAAGTGAGAAAATATTGTGAGAAAAATAAATCTAAAGAGAGCCCACTTCCTGCTTCATCATCCTCTACTATTAACCATTTAGTTTAGGGTGTTTGCTTCACTAATCTACCATTAGTGAAGAGGTAGAATGATCTTGAGTCTTCTCGACGTAGATCATCTTCGGCCTCGAAGACTTCGAGCAAGCATGTTCATTTCTTCATGTGAACCCTTACTAGAGTTCGGGTGTTTACTACTTGAAGCGAAGGGACTACTACACGGAGTTTTAGAAGTGAAGGACCGGTCTACAAATATTGTATTCCTCATTCACTTAGATATAAAGTTGTTTGCATTGCTTGATTGTTTAAAACTCTAGTTAAAGATTCTAGGTTAGGGTTCTTTAGAACGGCAAAAATTTGAAAACGACATGAACGATGCCTCCCGAAACCTTACTGCCGACCTAGGGAACCCTATACAATGACAGGTAGACCTTGACATGTAACTTATTATTTGTTGGCCTTAGTCAAGGTCATAAGAGCATGGGGTAAAAATAACATCGGGAGTTTCTAAAGAAACTGAAACTTGCCAGGCATGCGCATGTTAGTTGTATGTATGCCCTAGAGGCTAGTATTATACAGATGATGTATATTATATTGGATGCTTGGACATATAGAGAGAGGACTATCTTGCTCGACATGATAGTATGCTATCTGGTTGCTCTTTATCTTAAAATGTATACTTGTCTCTTGATACTGTCTTATGGTTACAAGTTGGTAAAGCCCTTAGGATGTGTACTTGACTACCAGGACTATGATGCAGATCATACTAGTGGGGCCATGGTAGTCCGTAAGTTCATCCTTTAATGTTCCTAGTCGTGGGTATATCGAGACAGGGCATCGATATACCAGAGTAGACTAGCGTATACGCTTCTCGACCCATGAGATGGGCGATGGATGATCACATATCCATTGGTGTTTGACATCAAAGAGGGTATACGGGTTCTCAGTAGAAACTGGGTACACTGGACGGACTCACCGAGAACTCCCAGATGGTATTATACCTCATGTCAGATGGTAGTTCTCTGGTGACACTTATACAGGTTAGTCTGTAGACCCGAGATCGTCATAGAGTCTTGTGTGATTCCCACTGTGCTTTGATTTCCACCTTACCACATCCAAGAGGGCGTGCAAAACGGTAGTTTTTGGGTACAGTTCCGAGTCACATGGAGGCAATGAGCGATAGGAGGGGTTTCGTCTCTCCCGGTATTGGGAGTTAATATTGCGCTGTGCTCGATTGGCCATAACAGGGAAGTCCCTGGCCAGGGCTGATTTAGAGATTTACTGGTAAGTGTTACCAGTAGTTTCTCGACCCTTTATGAGCCTCACATCGGCATAACTTATCGGTTATTTGGGTCTGACGTTTACCACCCATAGACTTGATATGCGACATATCAGACGAGGAGACCGGACTGTACGGTAAGTGTTACTGTCAGGATTTTGCAAGAGTTGGAGCAGGCTTGCTTGCTGATCTTCTGATCGCTCAATACCCGGGTAGCCATTACGTCCAGCTAGTACCGCTGACGACTTGTGGGTGCTTGATGAGATCATCACCTACTGCCGGCGTTTTAACGAGTCTTTAGAGTCCTACATAAAGGTTTTACTGGCTCAGGAAAAACGAAATAGGAGCACATATATGATATGGGCGGGACCGAGAATAATGCGTGTATGAGATACCGTATTCTATTCTCGCAACTTTTTGTATCGGTCGGTTATATGTGATATAGCCGGGTTATCGAATCAAGGGTTGATTCGATAATACGATACATTGAATGTTAGTCGGTTATATGAGATATATCCGGATTATTAAGTCAAATGTTGATTTAATAATTTAGTGTATAATTGTATATGTGGTATACTAATTTACATTAACTAACATTGGTTCACTTAAGCATTTGTTTTTCTCACATGTGCACAACTTTAATATATATGTGATATATATTAAATTGTGTTTTTCTTTTTGTATCATGGTTGTTGATACATCATACATGGGTGTGTAAGATATACACCATTCTATTTTAAATGGTGGGTTATAATTATTTAAGGTAATTACAAATTAGTGGAGCTTTTGTCACAAGCATGAAGCTTGTAGAAGCTTGTGGATTACTTTGACAAAGTCCACTCACTTTGTTTTTAGTTTAGATTTTTATTAACCTAACCATTTTGGATTAGCCATGGTTATATCTCTACATGAGTTAGTATATGATACTCACTCACCATGGTTCACTCTCTCACTTGATCATTTTCATTCTCATCTATTTGTTCATCTTCTTCCTCATAGCCAAAAGCTTTCTAGGGTTTGATCCAAAGTGAGAAATATTGTGAGAAAAGAAATTCTAAAGTGAACCCAATTCCTATTTCCTCATCCTCTATTAGACTAGCACTTTAGTTTAGGGTGTTTGCTTCACTAATTTTCTAGTTTGTGAAGTAGAAGCTTGAGCTAGCATTCCCTCGACGTAGATCATCTTCAGCCTCGAAGACTTCAAGCAAGATCGCTCATTTATCTACTTAAAGCCATGCAAGAGTCCGGGAGTTCGACGATCGCAGCGAAGGGACTACTACAAGGAGCTTATGAAGTGAAGGACCGATCTAAAAAGGTTGTATTTCCTTTTTCACTTAGATAGTAAATGGTTTACTATAAGTTTTCCGTATTCTATTCTAGTTAGCGATCATATTTAGAGTTCCTTTTAACGGCAAAATTTTAAAATGGCATGGACGATGCCTCCCGAAACCTTGCTGCTGTCGATAAGAACCCTACAGCGCATACCTTCTGGAGTGTGATAACTTGAGTGGATTCCATCAAGTTATCATACGAAGATAGTTGGATCTCGATTCCCACTGATGTGTTGGTTTACTCCTTGGGTGATTTTAGATGATCCCGACTAATTCTCCTTTGGGTTTGGGAGAGGATTCGAGTAAACAGTGGGAACCATCCGGATTAGATAAAGTGATTAACCATTCTGATTTAGGTTAGAGTGCACCCTGAGTGTTTCTTTTCTCTCTCTCTTTGGAAGCGACCATGGCCCGACCCTAGACTAAAACTCATGAACCAAGTTAACCGAACCTTCTTAAAACACACTGGCTTTTGGATTGTCAAAGTTGCATACTTCATTGCCACTCCTACTTTTACCCTTTGCTTTTCTCCAGAACATTCCGTATCACTACGAAGATCCACAGTTGTTGGATATGATCATCGTATAGTTACATACGAACTCGAAGAAACTTATTTCAGATTCGAGAATGGTTTCCGGTTCTGAAGAAATTGAATAAGACTATTCAGTTGTCTTTTCCTTTTACCTTCTCTCAGGTTGTGAGGGCTCCTAGGATTAGGAGTGGGTACACCTATTTCGCTTATTGGATAGTCTTCTTCCAAACCTTAGGCTGGTGCCGAAGGATGGGGAAGGAAGAAAACTAATTATCCTAAGTGAGGTGTACAGAAGGTAATAAGTAAAGACAAATAAAGGGATTAGAAAGAAGGCAAAGTAAATTACGACTGCTATCATTCACGACCAAACCACGTATATCATCGCCACTCCTACTTCACCTTTGCATTTATCCAGAACACCCCGTATCACTACGAAGATCCACATTTATTGGATAATCCATCGTATAGTTACATACGAACTCGAAGGAACTTGTTCCAGTTCGAAAATAGATTCTGGTTCAGGAGAAATGGAATAAGGATTATTCAGTTGTCTTTTCCCTTTACCTTCTCTCAGGTTGCGAGGGCTCCTAGGATTAGGAGGGTACACCTATTATGCTTATTGGATAATCTTCTTCCAAACCTTAGGCTGGTGCCAAAAGGTAGGGAAGGAAGAAACTCATTTAGCCTAAGTACGATGTACAGAAGGTAATAAGTAAAGACAAATAAAAGGATTGGAGAGATGACAATGAAATATACGGTTACAGTCATGAATCTGGATAGTGGAAGAGGCATTACTAGGAATACCCAGATACCCCTTCGAAACATTTTCATGTTCCAGTTTCACTATGAGTTGTTAATTAAAAACTGATTTCCCAATTAGATTCTTACTCCAGGGTATGTATTTACTAGGTTTGATTCTCACATTTGTATGGTATTACAGATGATGAGTGGGAGTAAGATATTGGGAATTAGGTGATTATATCCTCATTATATCGGAATTCGTTGTAATTGGTGATATTTGAGGAAATCACCTGGGTTTTTGCCGGACGGCAAATATTTGGTTTTGAATATCCGTAGTTATACACCGGTTTCAAACTGATATATCTGTACGTTTATTTTATAAAGTGAGATCTAACTTTTTTGAAATTATGTCTATAACATTTACCTATATCAGTAGATAGTTAGGTAAGGAGAATTCAACAATGGTGTAATTCTTCTTAACCATGGTACAGTTTTCAACCTACGATACACAGGATTTGAGTTATTGAACTCAGGGGACTTATACAAAATATTGTATGTTGTCGAGTGTCTATTTGGATAAAGGGGTTGGTACTCGTACTATATTCTGTTTACTTATGACTTCTATAGTTTTTAGACAAGTATTTCGTAAAAATACAAGGTCCAAGTTTTGAGAAGTTATAGGTACAAGAATAAAGTAAAGAACCATATGTTGCAAGTATCGGGATCCTTGAAGGTGATCGATGATGTAGATACTTGTGTTTGGTATTCAGTTGATAGTAACGGTTTTGAGAACTTGCTTCTCTTTTAGGTTACTCATATCTGGATGCACTCCTAGTTGAGAAATGCTGATCGGCCTCTCTCCATTTAGTTGACATGCACAGGAAACGGCTGCATGATTTGAATCTGGTTCCAATTAAATTAGTGCATCTGTTTCTATATTGTATATAAAATGGTTTATATCTTAACGATGTTAAGGTATATGGAGTTGTCCGGCTTATGCTTAAAACTAAACTCTAGACATACTCAAGGCACGTTTCAGTAATGGCAGTTTATGGGTTATCCCGGGCTATGACGAGGGGTAACTTTCTACCATCTGGAAGATAAATAGTGATATTGTTCTTGACTCGCCACAGTTTTAGCAAAATGGACTTTTTCATAAAATAGTAGTGGGGGTATGGTAGAACTGGAAGTGATTCCAGAACCACAAACGATTACTAAAAATTTAATAGAACCTAAAAATTCAATCGGGTTTGACATTCCATTAGCCGCACCGCAGATATGGTGGGTAACCTCAGCCACCCAAAAGGCAATTCGGTCTTCTTAGAAACGGTGTTAGGGAGGTTCTTGTTTACCCATACTTGCCATTACTACTATTCTAAATTATAATACCCGGTAGGAGGATGAGTATAGCGTCGTTCTAAACTAGCTTTAGAAGTGCACGTGTATATGACTCTGCCAGAAGGTTGTTATAGTCAGTGGGAGCAGCGGAAGCATAGTGGACAAGTAGATTGTGTCTATTTATATACTAAAGCAGGTATAGCGGAGATAGATCATCTATTTTTGATGTGACGGACATAGGCTTTGACTTCATCGGAATAGGAGATGGATCTGTTAAGAAGGTAGTAGGGTGTGATGTCCTGGTATTTTGATGGCATGCACTTTATAGAAAGTGAAATTCCTTTACTACGACATTGTCACACAATGGTTTCTCCACATTGGATATGGATAATATATCGGGCATTCTGGTAACTAGATCTATGGTTTTAGATCTAGATTTGGATAGTTTCCCAATCTGGGTATTTTGACACTATTCTAAAGGTGTTTTAGAATGGACGGCTCCTGGCATAGTGGTGTACCTGCAGGTAATGGAGTCACCCATTCTAAAGGTGTCTTACAGACTAAATAGGAGAGGGATGTGCATGATTGGCATATCACTTGCTTAGGCAATTGAGTCAATCATGAGATGTCAAGTATCATACCAGATGTTTTTTTTGCACTAGTTGCAATAAATTTATATTAAACCACTTCTGGAGAAACGTTCAGAAGTAGTTTAGGAACATAAGTGGATGTTCTAGGGATATGGTAATGGCAGCCTCCTTTGGGAGACGGTTATCATTCTAGGCTTCCAAGATGACCTGGATGTTGGATATAGTGCCCTCAGAGTCAATTATTGGATCACAGGCACGTGATTGCAATGATTGAGGGAGGACCTATACCGGTAGGACAGTCTTACTCAAGATGATAGTATGCTATCTGGTTTGTCTTTATCATCGTGTACAGCTTTATGTGACATTGCAGGTCACTATTACACATTGATAGAGCCCTTAGGATTCTTTCTTGACGGCAAGCAGTATGATGGCGATCATATACGTGGGAGCTGGGGTCTATAAGCACATCCTTAAAGTGGTCCCTAGTCGTGGGAGTTTTGAGACTGGGCATCGATACTCCATTAGTAGACTAGTGTATACAGTCGAGACCCCGACGAGGGGAGGTGGCCGGTCTCATAAGCCATTGGTGTCAGTTGGTTCACCTAAGATGTATACAGGTGCTCATTGGGTTATGAGTACACCGGACAGGACTCGCCGGAAACATGCTAGTTGGTATTATACCTGACGTCACATAGCAGTTCCCTGGTGACATGTGTACAGGTTAGTTCATCGACCTAAGATCGTCATTTATCTCGTGTGAGTTCCTGCTGTGCTTTGATTACTACCCTACCACGGCTCAAAGGAGTCGTGCTAACAGGTTTTAGTTGGGTACAGTCCCGAGCCACATGGAGGCAATGAGCGGATCGGCAGGGGTTTTGTCTCTCTCGGTATTGGGGATGAGATCGCGCTGTGTATAGGAGAGCTATTACACGAAGTCCTTGGCCAAGGCAGGAGATTTACTGGTAGGTATTCCAGTAGTATCTCAGGGTGTTCTGGGCTACACTCCGACACGACTTGTACCGCTTTTGGGGGTCTGACTTTTACCAACCCCCTAGGCCCGACATGCGATGCTCATAGACGAACGGACCGGACTGTACGGATATTGTCACTGACAGGCTCAGTAGGGTGTCAGGATGAGTTCGCTCATCGACCTCCCTTTTGGTCAATACCTGGTAGCCCGTTACGTACGGCTAGTACCTCTGACGTGCTAGTGGTTAAATCCACAGCCAAAGTATTGACGAGTCTTTAGAGTCCCCAACAGACAGTTTCTCAAGTTTCGGGCGAAACGTTGTAGATGCCGTATGATATATGGCAGGGTTCGATGATATACGTGCAGTCGTGCACGGATCATGATCGGATGGATCATACTAGTAGGCTTTGATTTAAGACGGATCCTAGTATTTGATTTGTTGGATTAATTTAGTCTCATCGCATTCGCATTCGGTCGGAATGCGGATGCAGGTATGTATATACAGGTGAGGGGTACTCTTGTGATCCGTCACAAGTTTACTTTAGTAGATGCCATTCTCTTTTTATTGTTGCAAACATTTAGATTAATGTTTGCATATGGAAATAATGACCTCAATATCATGATTAGTAGCATTAATTGTGACACATGCACAAGTGATGAGTCATGGTCTCTTTACTTGTGCATGTGTCACATTATGTGATTGATTTGGGGATGAAAAGAGAGGGAGAGAGAGAAAGGGCTGCCATAAGCTCATGGTTAGCTCTTGTATTTCCTTCTAACACTCTCTCTCATTTTATCACACATACAACAAAAGAAAAAGAAAGCTTCTTCTTCTTCTTCTTCTTCTTCTTCTTCCTCCTCTAGCTCACAACCTCCATTGATGGCTTCATCTTCAACCTCCATCCATGCAATGGATGCAAGAGACAAAGTTGTCACACACATTCTCTACATCACCTTGGACACGTCGGCTAGCAAACTTCGTGTCCGAGTTGCTTCGGACGAAGCGGGAGCCCGTAAAAAGACTCGAAGATGTGGTGCCCTTTCCGATGAGAAGACCGGAGATCGGAGATGCCGCTAGGAGCTTGGGATGGTGGCCAAAGACCGAAGGACACGGATCGATTGGTATAACTTTCCAACCCTTTCTCTAGTTTCTAGTTGTAGGTTAATGGTTCGATACGGGTTTAAAGTATACGATAGCGCCGGTTTCAAGTTTAGAAAAAAATTTCGTTTCCGCATTTTGGCCTCGGACAGACGGCCGGGGCGCTACCGTTGACTTACATGGTATCAGAGCCATGCCATTAACCTTTACTAGCTTGCTCTAACGTATTTAAAACATCGATCGAACGAAATTTCCGAAACCGCGATTCCAATTTTTGCAGTTTCTGTCGAATTTTTTTTTTGTCTTCGAAAAATTATTTTGAGTATTGCAGAAAATCAGGCAGGCTTTTCTAAGAAAACTGCAGAAAATTGGTAGCATGATATCACTGTAGCGCCGCGGAACCGCGGCCGTACCCACGTTTTGGCCGCGGTTCTGCCGCAGTACTGTTGCCACTATGCACGAAATTTTCTACAGTAGTCTCTTAGTTGGAATTGGAGTTTCTGGTATTTTTAGTTTTGGCCCAGATTATTTTGAGTGCTGGATTTGTGCTTGGGGCCCACTTCGGGAAATTTTGTCGATCGAAAAATTTAAATATGTTGGTTCACAGTGCTTACATTATATCTGCGACCGTGAATATCATTTGATCGGTAAATCTTGTCAAATTGCTATAGCCCTTTTACACGGATTTGCGAACATGACATTCACGTTGTTGTTCTGTGTTGTGCTGTGATGTTGCGTATTTGTTATGGTGGAGCCTGGAAGCAATGGTAGTACAGTGTGGTTGTATTTGTACATTTGATATTGCGGGGCGAGCGTCCGACATGTGGACTGCCGTCACTGCCTGTTTGTATATTATTCTTTTGGGGCACGACCGGGCTGAGGTCGATGTACCCGTTGTAGATATATTTTACTTTCTGTACTAGGATTACCCCGCAGTGGGGTGCACGGATAGCCGGGTTCTAGAGGGCAACGGGCCCGTATTTCATGGCTTTGAGACGGAGGGGGCTTCACTCTAGAATTGGCGGGCTGTTCGCCGCACTCGTAGGGGATACAGGTTGACCCAAGGAGGGGTGCTCAAGTTACCGGATTCCGCGAAGTGCTGGGTGGTCCATTCACTTTGTTGAAGGGGGCTGCCTCGCTTCAGGTTTTGGCGGGTAACTTTCCGCACCCGTAGGGGTCTAGGATTTCATTGCACAGGCTATCCACACGACCAGGGAAACGTCGGGTTTCAGTAGCGGCTCTATAAAACCCGGGGATCCCACATTATCTGTATTGTTCTGTGATGCTTATTACATTTCTGTGATGTTGCATTTTATCACGCCATTAGCGAATATTATATATTGATATATATACTAGTAGATGTTGTATATGTTTTACACCCGCGCTAGTCCAGTCCCCGCTCTGTCGTTAGTTAAGTAACCTAACGGGTGATGACGGGACCCAGTGGCGAATGCGAATGGCATATACGTACAACATTTTTTCGTTTTTTTGTGGTGTGATTAATTGATGGGACTGCATTGATTCGGATCAATGCAAGCTAAACAAACCTGTTTGACGTTGTTGGAACATTTTTCAAAAAAAGCTGTTATTGCAAGTACGTTCTCTTTTGTTTTGCACAGTCGTATTTGGTTATGAATATCTAGCACTTCAGTCGACGAGGTAAGGGCCGAGATCCCTTCACTGGGAGTGACCCCTTGGACAGAAGTTTGCGTCAGGGTAATAACTTCACTATAGCCGATTGCCTTTTTGCTTTTCATCGTGGTATTCAGCTGGAATATCCTGCACCTTATTCTATGGGGAAAAGCCGAGATCCCTTCACCGGGAGTGACCACTTTAACAAAAGTTTTCGCCACTATATTTTTATAAAAAGCTATCCGGTTCCTTCAACGATATCAAGTTCATTACATTAAAGGTTTTTCGCCAAAAACAATTCGTAGCCCTCTGTCATTTCAGACGGGTAGCACTTAGTATTCATTATGTATGTTGGCCTTCGTCAAGGCATAGTGTATGGTAGCTATTTGTTACTTTTCTGCAGCATAGATAGATGCGTTGGTTTGGGACAGTCGTACTACTATTTTGGCCTTCGTCAAGGGTATGTACAGGTGGGTTCAAATTAACCTGGATAATGATGGGTAGAACTTGACATGTGACTTATGATATGTTGGCCTTCGTCAAGGTCATAAGAGCATGGGGTAAAAATCACATCGGGAGTTTCTAAAGAAACTGAAACTTGCCAAATATGCGCATACCTTCTGGAGTGTGATAACGTGAGTGGATTCCATCACGTTATAATGCGATGATAGTTGGATCCCGATTCTCACTAATGAGTTGGTTTACTCCTCGGGTGATCCCGACTAATTCTTCTTTCAGGTTTGGAGGAGAATTTGAGGTTACAGTGGGAGGTTTCCTGATTAGATAAATTGATAACCATTCTGATCTAGATTAGAGTGCACGCAAAGTGTTTCTTTTCTCTCTCTTTGGCAGCGACCATGACCCGACCCTTGACTATGACTCAGTGACCAAGTTAACCGAACCTTCTTAAACACTGGCTTTTGGATTTTCAGAGTTGCATACCTCATTGCCACTCCTGCTTTTACCCTTTTCTCCAGAACACCCCGTATTACTACGAACGTCCACTTCCATTAGATAAAACCATCGTATGGTTATATACAAACTCGAAGGAACTTGTTCCAGATTCGAGGATGGTTTCCGGTTCTGGAGAAAATGAATAAGACTATTCAATTGTCTTTTCATTTTACCTTCTCTCAGGTTGCGAGTGCTCCTTGGATTAGGACGGTACACCTATTACACTAATTGGATAGTCTTCTTCCAAACCATAGGCTGGTGCCGAACGGTAGGGAATGAAGAAAACCATTTAGCCTAAACGGTGTACAGAAGGTATTAAGTAAAGACAAATAAAGGGATTAGTAAGAGGGCAAAGTAAATTGCGACTGCTATTCACGACCAAACCAAGTATTTCATCGCCACTGCTACTTCACCTTTGTATTTCTCCGGAACACCCCATATCACTACGAAAATCCACAGTTTATTGGATACTCCATCGTATGGTTATATACGAACTCGAAGGAATTTATTCGAGGATGGTTTCTGGTTCTGGAGAAAACGAATAGGACTATTCAGTCGTATTTTCCTTTTACCTTCTTTCAGGTTACTAGTGTTCCTTGGATTAGGACAGTACACCTATTACGCTTATTGGATAGTCTTCTTCCAAACCATAGGCAGGTTCCGACCGGTAGAGAATGAAGAAAACCATTTAGCCTAAAAGGTATACAGAAGGTATTAAGTAAAGACATATCAAGGGATTAGTGAGAGGGCAAAGTAAATTGTGACTGCTATTCACGACCAAACCAAGTATTTCTTCGCCAATCCTGAATCACCTTTGTATTTCTCCAGAACACTCCGTATCACTACGAAGATCCACAGTTTATTGGATACTCCATCGTATGGTTATATACGAACTCGAAGGAACTTGTTCCTGTTCGGGGATGGATTCTGGTTCAGGAGAAATAGGAATAAGGTTTTATTCAGATGTCTTTTATCCTCACCTTCTCTCAGGTTACGAGTGCTTCTAGGATTAGGACAGTACACCCATTATGCTTATTGGATAGTCTTCTTCCAAACCATAGGCTGGTGCCGAAAAGTAGGGAAGGAAGAAAACCATTTAGCCTAAAGGGTGTGCAGAAGATATTGACTAAAGACATATAAAGGGATTTTGAGAGATGGCAAAGAAATATACGGTTACAGTTGTGAATCTGATAATGGAAGAGGCATTACTAAGAATACCCGGATACCCCTTCAAAACATTTACATGTTTCAGCTTCACTGTGTATTGTTAAAAGAAAACTGATTTCCCAATTAGCCCTTGCTCCAGGGTATGTATTTACCAGGTTTGATTCTCATATCTGTATGGTTTTACAGATGATGAGTGGGAGTAAGTTATTAGGAATTGGGTGATCATCCTCATTATATTGGGATTCATTGTAATTGGTGATATTTGAGAAAATTGCATGGGTAGTTTTGCCGGACGGCAAATATTTGGTTTTGAATATCCGTTGTTATGCACCAATTTCAAATTGATATATCTGTACCTTTATTTTTATAAAGTGAGATATAACTTTTTGAAATTATGTCCATGACATTTACCTATATCAGTGGATGGTTAGGTAAGGAGTATTAAACAGCGGTGTAATTCTTCTTAAACATAAATACAGTTTTCAACCTACGACACACGGGGAATGAGTTATTAGACTCAGGGGACTTATACAGAGTATTGTATTTTGTCCTGTGTCCATGAGGACAAAGGGGTTGGTACTCGTACTATATTCTGTTTACTTGTGACTTCTCTAGTTCTTAGACATGTGTTTCGTAGAAATGCAAGGTCTAAGTATTGAAAAGTTATAGGTATAAGAATAAAGTAGAGAACCAGGCGTTGCAAGTATCAGGATTCTTCAAGGTGATCGAAGATGTAGATACTTGTGTATGGTATTCCGTTAATAGTAATGATTAAGAGAACTTGCTTCTCTTTCAGGTTACTCATAATTGGAAGCACTCCTAAGTTGAGTAATGATGATCAGCCTCTCTCCATTTAGTTGACATGCACTGGAGACAGCTGCATGATTTGAATCTGGTTCCAATTAAATCAGTGCCTCTGTTTCTATATTGGATATAGAATATTTCATATCTTAACAATGTTAAGGTACGGGGAGTTGTCCGGCTTATGCTTACAACCAGACTCTGGATAACTCAAGGCACATTTCTGTAATAGCTGTTTGTGGGTTGACCCGGGCTATGACGAGGGTTGACTTTCTACCATCTGGAAGATCAATAGTGATTTTGTTCTTGACTCGCCACAGTTTTAGTAAAATGGATTTTTTTTCAGAAAACAGTAGTGGAAGTATGGTAGAACTGGAAGTGATTCCATAACCGCAAACGATTACTGAAAATTTAATAGGACCTAAAGATTCAATCTGGTTTGACATTCCATTGGCCACTCCGCAGATATGGTGGGTAACCTCAGGCACTCGAGAGGTACTTCGGTATGCTCAAGGACGGTGACATGGAGGTTCTTGTTTAGCCAGACTTGCCATTGCTGTTGTTCCAGACTGTGAGACCCGGCAGGAGGATGAGTATAGAGTCGTTCTAAACTAGCTTTAGAAGTGTGCGTGTATATGACTCTGCCAGAGGGTTATCGTAGTCAGTGGGAGCAGTGGAAGCATAATGGACAGGTAGCTTATGTCTATTTATAGACTAAAGCAGATATAGCGGAGATAGATCATCTATTTCTGATGTGACAGTCATAGGTTTGACTTCATCAGAATAGGGGATGGATCTGTTAAGAAGGTAGTAAGGTGTGATGTCTTGGTATTTGGATGACATACACAGAGTGGGAAGTGAAATTCCTATACTACGATCGGTTATACTGTGGTTGTCACACAGTGTTTTCTCCACATAGGATATAGATATTATATCTGACATTCTGGTTACTAGATCTATGGTTTTAGATCTAGATTTGGCAAGTGTCCCAATCAGGGTACTTAGACAGCATTCTAAAGGTATTTAGAATGGATGACTCCTGGCATGGTGGTGTACCTGCAGGTGATGGAGTCACCCTCTCTAAAGGTGTCTTACAGACTAAAGGGGAGAGGAATGTGCATAATTGGCAGATCACTTGCTTAGGCAATTGAGTCAATCATAAGATGTAAAATACCACACCAGATGTTGGTTTTGCACTAGATGCAATAAGTTGATATTAATCCTATCCTGGAGAAACGTTCGGAAGCAGGTTTAGAACATAAGTGGATGTTCTAGGGAAATGATAACGGCCGCCTCCTTCGGGAGGCGGATATCATTCCAGGCTTCCAAGGTGACCTGGATGACAGAGTGACTGTCAGAGTTATAGTTTTCCCTCTGATGAGGGGCATTATTTTGGACAGGTGGTCCAAACGGATACTGAGGGAGGCATGGCGCAGGATACTGATTAAGTTCAGTTGACGATACAGTCTAAGAAGTTTGGATTTGGAGTTCATTTATGAACTAGGTCCCATCAGATATCCAGACATATTCTAAGACAGGTATTGCTCATTTCGGGAGATGGCTTTCTCCACGAACTTGAGATAAAGAGAGAGATAGAAAGAAACATTATGGCGGATCCACTCACTGAGGTTATTCTTCGAATGCAATAGTTTCGCAAACGAGCTTTGTGAAACTGATTAGTAGAGGAGTTGGGTGTTCAGTATCACACGGGCTGTGAGTATACGACATCGCAATAATTAGCCTTGAGTGCAAGTGGGAGATTGTTGGATATAGTGCCCTCAGAGTCAATTATTGGATCACAGGCACGTGATTGCAATGATTGAGGGAGGACCTATACCGGTAGAACAGTCTTACTCAAGATGATGGTATGCTATCTGGTTTGTCTTTATCATCGTGTACAACTTTAGATGACATAACAGGTCACTATTACACATTGATAGAGCCCTTAGGATTCTTGCTTGACGGCCAGCAGTATGATGGCGATCATATACGTGGGAGCTAGGGTCTATAAGCACATCCTTAAAGTGGTCCCTAGTCGTGGGAGTTTCGAGACTGGGCATCGATACTCCATTAGTAGACTAGTGTATACAGTCGAGACCCCGACGAGGGGCGGTGGCTGGTCTCACAAGCCATTGGTGTCAGTTGGTTCACCTAAGATGTATATAGGTGCTCATTAGGTTATGAGTACACCGGAAAGGACTCGCCGGGAACATGCTAGTTGGTATTATACATGACGTCAGATAGCAGTTGCCTGGTGACATGTGTACAGGTTAGTTCATCGACCTGAGATCGTCATTTGTCTCGTGTGAGTTCCCACTGTGCTTTGATTACTACCCTACCACGGCTCAAAAGAGTCGTTTAAACAGGTTTTAGTTGGGTACAGTCCCGAGCCACATGGAGGCAGTGAGCGAATCGGCAGGGGTTTCGTCTCTCCCGGTATTGGGGGTCATATCGTGCTGTGTCTAGGAGAGCCATTACACGAAGTCCTTGGCCAAGGCAGGAGATTTACTGGTAGGTATTCCAGTAGTATCTTAGGGTGTTCTGGGCTACACTCTGACACGACTTGTACCGCTTTTGGGGGTCTGACTTTTACCAACCCCCTAGACCCGACATGCAATACTCATAGATGAACGGACCGGACTGTACGGATATTATCACTGACAGGCTTAGTAGGGTGTCAGGATGAGTTCGCTCATCGACCTCCCTTTTGGTCAATACCTGGTAGCCCGTTACGTACGGCTAGTACCTCTGACGTACTAGTGGTTAAATCTACAGCCAAAGTATTAACGAGTCTTAAGAGTCCCCCACAGACAGTTTCTCAAGTTTCGGGCGAAACGTTGTAGAGGCCGTATGATATATGGCAGGGTTCAATCATATACGTGCAGTCATGCACGGATCATACTAGTGGGCTTTGGTTTAAACCAGATCCTAGTATTAGATTTGTTGGATTACTTTAGTCTTATCGCATTCGCATTCGGTCCGAATGCGAATGCAGGTATGTATATACAGGTGAGGGGTACTCTTGTGTTCCGTCACGAGTTTACTTTAGTAGATGCCATTCTCTTTTTATTGTTGCAAACATTTGGATTAATGTTTGCATATGGAAATAATGAGCTCAATATCATGATTAGTAGCATTAATTGTGACACATGCATAAGTGATGAGCCATGGTCTCTTTACTTGTGCATATGTCACATTATGTGATTGATTTGGGGATGAAAAGAGAGGGAGAGAGAGAAAGGGCAGCCATAAGCTCATGGTTAGGACTTGCATTTCATTCTAACACTCTCTCTCATTTTATAAGACATACAACAAAAGAAAAAGAAAGCTTCTTCTTCTTCTTCCTCTAGCTCACAACCTCCATTGATGGCTTCATCTTCAACCTCCATCCATGCAATGGATGCAAGAGACAAAGTTGTCACACACATTCTCTACATCGTCTTGGACACATTGGCTCGCAAACTTCGTGTCCGAGTTGCTTCGGATGAAGCGGGAGCCCGTTAAAAGACTCGAAGATGTGGTGCCCTTTCCGACGAGAAGACCGGAGATCGGAGATGCCGCGAGGAGCTTGGGACGGTGGACAAAGACCGAAGGACACTGATCGATAGGTATAGCTTTCCAACACTTTCTCTAGTTGCTAGTTGTAGGTTAATGGTTCGATCCGGGTTTAAAGTATACGATAGCGCCGATTTCAAGTTTAGAAAAAGATTCTGTTTCCGCATTTTGGCCTCGGACAGACGGCCGGGGCGCTACCGTAGACTTACACTGGATGACAGAGTGACTGTCAGAGTTATAGTTTTCCCTCTTCTAAGGAGGCAGCGGTTTGGACAGGTGGTCCAAGCTGATACTGAGAAAGGCATGGCGCAGGATACTGATTAAATTCAGTGGACAATACAGTCTAAGAAGTTTACTGGATTTGGAGTTCATTTGTGAACTGGGTCCCATCAAATATCCAGACATATTCTAAAATAGGTATTGCTCATTTCGGGAGATGGTTTTCTCCGCGAACTTGAGATAAAGAGAGATATAGAAAGAAACATTGGAGCGGATCCATTCACTAAGGCTATTTCTCGAACGCGATAGTTTCACAATAGAGCTTTGTGAAACTGATTAGTAGAGAAGTTAGGTGTTCGGTATCACACGGACTGTGAGTATGTGACACCGTAATAATTAGCCTTAAGTGCAAGTAGGAGATTGTTGGTTATAGTGCCCTCAAGTCAATTATTGGATCGCAAGCACGCGATTGCGATAATTGAAGGAGGACCTATACCGGTAGAACAGTTTTACTCGAGATGATAGTATGCTATCTGGTTTGTCTTTATCATCATGTATCAGCATTAGGTGGCATTACAGATCACTATTACATATTGATAGAGTCCATAGGATTCTTCCTTGACTACCAGCAGTATGATGGCGATCATATACGTGGGAGCTGGATGGTCTATAAGCACATCCTTAAATGTCCATAGTCGAGAGAGTTTCGAGACTGGGTATCGATACTCCAGAGTAGACTAGTGTATACTGATCGAGACCCCAACGAGGGGCAGTGGCCGGTCTCACAAGCCATTGGTGTCAGTTTGTTCACCTAAGATGTATACAGGTGCTCATTAGGTTACACCGGACGGACTCACCGGGAACATGCTAGTTGGTATTATACCTATTATCAGATAGCAGTTCCCAGGTAACATGTGTACAGGTTAGTCTATCGACCTGATATCGTCATTTATCTCATGTAAGTTCTCACTGTGCTTTGATTACTGCCCTACAACGGCTCAAAGGAGTTGTGCAAACAGGTTTTAGTTGGGTACGGTACAGTCCCGAGCCACATGGAGACAGTGAACAGATCATCGGGGGATTCTTCTCTCCCGGTATTGGGGGTTGATGTTGCGGTTGTGCACGGGTGGCCATCACCAGAAATCCTTGGCCAATGTAGTCGAGAATTACTGATCTAGGATCGGTAGTTTCTCAGGTGGTGATGGGCTTCATACCGACACTAAATGTCGCGTTATTAAGGGTCTGACTTTATCCATCCCCTAGACTCGATATGCGATACTCATAGAAGAACGGACCGGATTGTACAGATATTGTCACTGTCAGGCTCAGTAGGGGTTTCAGGATGAGTTTGCTCGTCGGCTCCCTTTCGCTCAATACCTGGATAGCCATTACGTACAGCTAGTGCCGCTAACGTGTGTTAGTGTATATGCCCCAGAGGCCATTACTGTATCATACTAGTTTGTATATTACTTGATGGAAGCTTGGGATATTCACAGTTGTATATACAATCTTGCTCGAAATGGTAGTATGCTACTTGGTTTGTCTCTGCTTTAATATGTGCATGTGTTTCTTTTAGCATATCGCTGATATACATATTAGTAGAGCCCTTAGGATCTTTGCTTGATTACCAGCGTTGTGATGGCGCTCACACTCGTGGGGGCTGGGTGATCCATAAGCACATCCTTATACAGGTCCCTGGTCGTTGGACTATTAAGACAGGGCATCGATACTCCGGAGTAGACTAGCGTATGCGCTTCTCATCCCAGCGTGGGAGACGGTCTGTCCCACAGCCTTCAGTACGTCGTACTTGAGATAGTATGCGGGTGCTCGTTAGGTTACGAGTACACTGGACAGGACTCGTCGGGAACTCTTGGTTGGTATTATACCTATCGTCAGTTATCAGTTCCCAGGTGACATGAGTACAGTTTAGTCCGCTGACTTGATACTATCACTTCGCCTCGAGTGTGTTCCTACTGCACTTTGATTACTACCCTACCACGGCTCAAAGGAGTCGTGCAAACAGGTAGTTTTTGGGTGCAGTCCCGAAGCACTTGGAGGCAGTGACGGTTAGACAGAATTCGCCTCTCCCGGTATTGGGGGTTGACATCGCGCTGTGTCTAGGAGAACCATTACACAAGTAGTCCCTGGCCAGGGCAAGCGAGATATACTGGTAGGTTTCCAGTGTTATCTCAGGGTGTTCTGGGCTACACTCCGACACGACTTGTACCGCTATTAGGGGACTGATGTTCACCGCCCCCTAGGCCCGCCATGCGATGTATCAGACGAACAGACCGGACTGTACGGAGACTGTCACATACAGGCTCAGTAGGAGTTCAGATGGGGTCACCTCGTCAGTCTTCTTATCGGCATCTACCTGGGGACCGTTACGTACAGCTAGTGCCGCTTGCGGTCTGTGGTTAAACCCACTGCCAGCGTAGTGTCGAGTCTTTAGAGTCCCACACAGAGAGCTATTCGCCTTTAGGCAAAATGAGTAGAGGTCGCATGGTTTTGCGACAGGGTTCGTTCACATCCGCGCACTTGTGCATGTTTGCTGTCCGGATAGCTTATACTAGTGGGCTTTGGTTTAAGCCGGATCCTAGTATATAATTTGGGATTGGTTTTATCTCTTTGTATTCGTGTTCCTCGGATCACGAATACGGGTGTGTATGCACAGTTGCTTGAGACAGAGGAAGAGGACTTTGATTAGGGTTAATGACCATTGTCATTTTATTAACCCTAATGCTTATGTATGTATTATGGTTAATTGATATTAGTTTAATATAATTGTTCATGGTTATGGTTGTTGACCATTTGACTATCTTGACTTGTTGACCTTGGTTGAAACTTTGACCATCATCATTTCATTTGGAAGATGCTCTTTGATCCTTACAATTTACATTAAAAATGAAATGATAATGGTCATATCTTGATTAAGCCATGACAATTATCTCACTAATTATCTATTTACAATAATTCACACATATATGTGAGAATGCTTCATATTTTTCTCTCATTCTATCATTTACTTTCTCTCTCTTGCTCTTCCTCTTCCTCAAGCTCTCCCCTCTCATTTGTTGAGAAACACTTGAGCTTGAGAAAAACCTCTTCTTGATAATCTCTACTCTCATCTAGGGTTCTAGGATTAGCACTTCTAGCACCCTAGTTACTTCTAGCTTGGAGTTGAAGCCAAAGGTTGAGGCTTTCGGGTGGATCCTTCTTCGACGTGAGAAGATGACAAAGGTAATCCCTTTCTACTACTCCAAGGAGCAAGGAGAGAAGGACATAAAGCCCTAGGTATAACCATTCTACCCTTTCGCTAGTTTCTAGTTAGCTTTAGCTTGTTTTTGTTTAGCAAAGATCCTTCTTTGTCTAGTCCATGTTGCCTAGAGTAGTAAAAATCCAATTTTTATTCCGTTTTCCGCCTCCCCGCAAGCACCGGGGTGGGCAACGTGGACTTACAGTGGTATCAGAGCCTAACTAAACATAAACTAGCTAGGTAGTGAAAGTGTATGGAAGTTTGATCGGAAAAATCACAAAACTAAAATCGCAAAACCCTAAGTTTCTGTTGAAATTTTTTCTGCTCAAAATAAAATAAATCATACTCCAAAAATCATCTCTGGGTTTTGTGAAGAAAGCCACCAAAAACGATCCAGTGACTCGCTCAAAGAGTCGCGGTTCCGCAGCAACAACAAGCTATTGCCGCGCAACCGCGGCCGTTTTGGCTCCGTTCTGGGTCGAGTTTGGTGCAGTGTTCTTCTGGCTTGGTTTTGGGATTTTTAAGATGGTTTATATGTGCCCAGGTTTTCCAGAAAAGAAATTTGTTTTTGGGGGCCTATAAATCCGTATTTTTTATCGAACTTCAATACACTTTGACTAATGGGTTATATCTGTGATGTTTATCTGTATTGAACGTCTGCTAATCGCTATAGGTCGATTAATGGGGGTTATACATATCTGTGATCTGTGTTTGATGATGGTATGTGTATATGAATGCGTTGGATTGTCGCGGGTGAATAGCCGGGGTGGATGTGAGATGAGTGTTTCTTTTTCTTTCATTTATTGTAATATGTAAATTGATGTAATAATATTTGTATGGCCGCACAACCGGGTCGGGGTTGTAGCCGTCATTGTATAATTCTTTTTACTGTTTTTGCTCCTAGGATAGACCCATGGAGGGGGTGCACAAACTACCGGGTATCTCGAAGTACCGAGTGGCCTACTCACGGCGTTGAGGGAGGTTGCTTCGCTTCGGGAACTTGGCGGGTAGGTTGCCGCACCCGTAGGGGTCTTGGGTGGGGTATTTGGCTATTCACCGCGACCGTATAATCCGCTTTTCGTTGCAGGCTCGAACGGATTGCGAATTCCTAGTATATCCAATGTATTCATCTGTGATCTGTAATGTCTATCATTGCTATATATTTATATACTATAACTATTTAGGCGTTGCTTATGTTTAACAGCCGCGCTAGCCCAGCCCCCGCTCTGTCGTTAGTTAAGTAACCTAACGGGTGATGACGGGGCCCCGTGGCGAATGCGAATGGCATAAGCGTACGTCATATTTTTGTTGTTTTCTGCAATGGTAGGATTAAATGATGGGACGCATTAAAAGAACTAATGCAAGAAAATAAACCAAGTAAAAGTCGATTGGAACACTTTGAAAACCACTCGGTTCTTTTCAAAACTAAACTTTTAAATGCGGAGCTTGAACCATTCCTTTTAAAAGCTATCTCGTTCCATCGATTATATCAAGTTCAATACGTTCACGGTTTCGCCAAAACCATTCGTAGCCCTCCATCATTTCAGTTAAATATTCGGTAGTATTCAAGCTATGTATTTTGACCTCACGCCAAGGCATAGTGATTGGTAGCTGCCGGATATTTATCTGTTGCATAGATAGAATGCGTTGGTTTGAGACAGTCGTACTTCCATTTTGGCCTACGTCAAGGGTAGGTACGGGTGGGTTCAAATTAACCGGGATATTGATGGGAAGAACTTGACATGTGACTTATGACATTTTGACCTCACGCCAAGATCATAAGAGCATGGGGCAAAAATCCACATCGGGAGTTTCATAAGTACTGAAACTTGCTAGCGCTGCATACCATTTGGAGTGTGATAATTCTGGAAGGATTCCTTCGGTTTTATCACGCGATGATATTTGGATCCCGATCCTACTGTGAGTATATGCTACTCCTCGGGAAAACTCACACTTAATGATCAATGCTATAAACCTAGTAGGTGTCTAGAAAGGTGTTAGCGGGGCTATGCCCCCAGGGAAAAGAGGTTCTTAAATTAAGGAACTTCGCGAAAGCGTTGGAAAACCTCCCTCGAAGTACCGACACTAGCCTGGCTGAACGGTTAAGCAAGTATTGTACGGTGAGATTGATCCCGACAAATCCTTTCTTTACGGTTTGAGAAGGGATTCGAGAGACAGTGGGAGCCATCCAGTTTAGACAAACTAAAAACCACTCTAAACTTGCAAGAGCATCATGCTAAAGTGTTTCTTTTCTCTCTCCTTATTGCAGCGACCATTCAACATGACCGGACTTAAGTTATTACTAGATAAAAACATACTGACAGGGCCAAACTACAAAGATTGGCTCAGGAATGTCAAGATGGCAATCACTTACGACAAGTTGGGGTATGTACTTACCACCAAAGCTCCCCCTGTCCCACGTCCCACCTCCAGCGTCGCGGATAAGGAAATCCGTAAGACATGGGAGATCGATTGCGCGAAGGCCAAATGCCTCGTGCTTGCCTCGATGGACAACGAACATCAGAGGAGGCATGAGAATATGGACCTAGAGTCCATATTTCTCCATACAAAAGAACTGTATGGAGAGCAGTCTCGTATCGCAAGATACGAAGTGTCGAAGAAGCTATTTTCGGCAAGATTGGTCGTCGGATCATCGGTAGCGGAACACGTGCTTAAGATGATTGGCTACATAGAGGAGCTCGCGGACCTTGGGACCACGTTGGAGAATGAACTCTACACTGATTTGATTCTCCAGTCCCTTCCTTCCACTTACGCCCAGTTTGTCTTAAACTTCAACATGCAAGGAAAGGAGGTTGAACTTTCCGAACTTCTGAACATGTTGAGGAGTGCTGAGGGCACCCTACAGAAAGGTAGGGAGACATTCACGTTGTTTGTAGGAGGATCTTCCTCTTCTAAATCCAGGGCGAAAGCCAAGGGTAAGAAGAAGAAAGCCCCCGCCAAACCAAGAGGCGGTGTCAGTAAAATGGATACGAAGGGAAAGGGAAAGGCAACAAAGGTAGCGGGAAAGCTGGTGGGGAAGGAAGAATGCTTCTATTGTCACAAAAGTGGACTCTGGAAACAGGATTGCAAGGCTTGGAAGGCCAGAACACAAGATTTGAAGCGAGTTGTGGCTTCAGCTTCAGATGTGTATGTTATTGAAAACTGTCTATCAATAAACTCTACTTCCTGGGTATTGGATACTGGATCAGGATCTCATATCTGTAATTCTTTGCAGGCGTTAAGAAAGCGTAGAGTTTTGAAGGCAGGTGACATGACCCTCAGAGTTGCAAACGGTGCTAGCATGGATGCAGAGGCCGTGGGGGACTATCACCTGGGATTGTCGGATGGACACTTTTTGGTTTTGCGTAGTTGTTATTATGTACCAAATGCAACCTGTAATATCATTTCTGTATCTTTATTATCTAAAGAAGGTTATGAATTTGTATTTGTAAGTAATGTAGTGAACATTCACCTTAATCAAGTTTTGATTGGGTCAGGTACATTGAACAACGGTATATAAGTTTTAAACCAACCACGGATTTTCAATGTCCAGAATACACACAAAAGAAAGTCTCCAGAAATTAATAAAACTTTCTTATGGCATTGTAGACTGGGTCACATCAATGAGAGAAGGTTGACTAAGTTACATGCAGAAGGATATTTGGATCCGTTCGAATATCAATCGTATGCAACTTGTCAATCCTGTCTCAAAGGAAAGATGACAAAGACTCCGTTCACTGGAAGTAAGAGCGAGCGAGCTCTTGGGACTCGTACACAGCAACGTATGCGGTCCAATGTCTACACATGTACGAAGCGGTTATTCTTACTTCATTACTTTTATGGATGATTTCTCAAGATTCGGACATGTCTTCTTGATGAAGCATAAATCCGAAGCATTTGAAAAGTTCCAGGAATATAAGAATGAAGTAGAAAAACAAACAGGCAAAAGTATCAAGGCACTGAGATCTGATCGAGGTGGTGAATACTTGAGTGCCGAGTTCCTGGGTTACTTAAAAGAGAATAGAATTCTCTCTCAGCTTACTCCTCCATACACTCCACAACATAACGGTGTATCGGAGATACGGAACCGAACCCTATTGGATAAGGTACGGTCCAAGATGAGTAACGCCGAGTTGCCGCGATCATTCTGGGGATATGCGCTAGAATCAGTTGCATACCTTTTGAACCGAGTTCCCACTAAGACTGTGCCTACCACACCATATGAATTATGGAGTGGGAAGAAACCCTATCTTCAATACCTGAAGATTTGGGGATGTCCAGCTTATGTCAAAAAGCAGCATGCGGACAAACTAGAGGCACGCTCAGTACTGTGCATGTTGGTGGGATACCCAAAGAACTCCAGGGGGTATCTTTTCTATTACGCAGAGGAACAAAAAGTCCTTGTTTCTCGTAATGCCCATTTTCTGGAACATCAGTTCTTAGAAAAAGAAATAAGTGGGAGCGCAATAGAACTGGAAGAAATTCCAGAACCACAAGCTATTACTGAAAGCTTAGTAGAACTAGAGGGTTCGAAACATCAGGACATTCCCACGCCACTCCGCAGGAGTAGTAGGCAGTCTCATCCGCCCGAGAGATACTACGGTTTTCTCATTGACGGGGATAGAGAAGATTGCATCATAGATTGTGATGAGCCTACTAGTTTCCAGCAAGCCATTCAGAGTGTCGACTCGGTAAAATGGCTGGATGCAATGCGGACCGAAATGGAGTCCATGTACACCAACAAAGTATGGACGTTGGACATTGCTCCAGATGGGGTAAAACCCGTAGGATGCATGTGGATCTTCAAAAGGAAGATTGGTGTAGATGGACAGGTTGAGACCTATAAAGCTAGACTGGTTGCAAAGGGTTTTCGTCAAAGACCTGGTTTGGACTATGACGAAACATTTTCTCCAGTAGCTATGCTGAAATCCATTCGGATCCTTCTTGCCATTGCTGCCTTCCACGATTATGAGATTTGGCAGATGGACATAAAGACAGCTTTTCTAAATGGACATTTAGCGGAGTGTGTCTATATGGACCAGCCAGAGGGTTTCATTCAGAGTGGGAGCAGCGGAAAGGTGTGCAAGTTGCTTAAGTCCATTTATGGACTAAAAGCAGGCATCGCGGAGTTGGAACATCTGTTTTGATGAAACGGTCAAGGAATTTGGCTTTATCAAAAATCCAGATGAACCATGCATCTATTGTAGATTTGTAGCGAGAACTGTAGTATTCCTCATTTTATACGTGGATGACATTCTCTTAATAGGAAATGACATTCCTATGCTACAATCTGTCAAGGGGTTCTTGTCACACAGGTTCTCCATGAAAGACCTGGGTGATGCCTCATACATTCTGGGTATCCGGATCTACCGTGACAGATCCAAGAGGATATTAGGACTTTCACAGTCCAGGTACATCGACACCATACTGAAGAGATTCAGTATGGAAGATTCCAAGCGCGGTAATCTACCGGCTTGTCATGGGATCACCCTCTCCAAAGAGATGTCTTCCAAGACTGATTTGGAGAGGGATCGCATGTCTATTATACCCAACGCTTCTGCGGTAGGCTCTATAATGTATGCGATGTTGTGTACCAGACCGGATGTGGCTTATGCACAGAGTGTGGTAAGTAGGTATCAGTCAAACCCAGGGGAGAAACATTGGATAGCGGTAAAGAACATTCTCAAGTACCTGAGAAGGACTAAGGAGATGTTCTTGGTGTATGGCGGAAAAGACCTCCAGATTGAGGCCTTTGCTGACTCCAGCTTCCAGAGTGACAAGGATGATTCCAAGTCCATGTCGGGTTTTGTCTTTACCCTCAATGGAGGGGCGGTGTGTTGGAAGAGCTCCAAACAGGAAACCGTTGCTGACTCGACTATGGAAGCGGAATACATCGCTGCATCTGATGCCGCAAACGAAGCTGTCTAGATGAGGAAGTTCTTGAAAGAACTTCAGGAGGTTCCGTCCATTGTTGACCCAATACCTCTGTATTGCGACAACAACGGGGATATAGCTTTAGCGAAGGAACCCAGGTCCCATCAGAAATCCAGACACATCTTAAGGCGGTATCACCTGATCAGGGAGATCGTGGATCGCCAGGAGATCAAGGTTCGGAGGGTTGCTTCAGAAGATAACACTGCAGATCCATTCACCTAGGCCTTGCCCCAGACTCAGTTCGAGCGGCTGATCGAGATGATAGGTCTTCGATACGCCAGTACATGGCCTTAGTGCAAGTGGGAGATTGTTAGTGTATATGCCCTAGAGGCAATTACTGTATCATACAGGTTTGTATATTACTTGATGGAAGCTTAGGATATTCACAGTTGTATATACAATCTTCTTCGAAATGGTAGTATGCTACTTGGTTTGTCTCTGCTTTAATATGTGCATGTGTTTCTTTTAGCATATCGCTGATATACATATTAGTAGAGCCCTTAGGATCTTTGCTTGATTACCAGCGTTGTGATGGCGCTCACACTCGTGGGGGCTGGGTGATCCATAAGCACATCCTTATACAGGTCCCTGGTCGTTGGACTATCGAGACAGGGCATCGATACTCCGGAGTAGACTAGCGTATGCGCTTCTCATCCCAGCGTGGGAGACGGTCTGTCCCACAGCCGTCAGTACGTCGTACTTGAGATAGTATGCGGGTGCTCGTTAGGTTATGAGTACACTGGACAGGACTCGTCGGGAACTGTTGGTTGGTATTATACCTATCGTCAGTTATCAGTTTCCAGGTGACATGAGTACAGCTTAGTCCGCTGACTTGACACTGTCACTTCGCCTCGAGTGTGTTCCCACTGCACTTTGATTACTACCCTACCACGGATCAAAGGAGTCGTGCAAACAGGTAGTTTTTGGGTGCAGTCCCGAAGCATTTGGAGGCAGTGATGGTTAGACAGGATTCGTCTCTCCCGGTATTGGGGGTTGACATCGCGCTGTGTCCAGGAGAGCCATTACACAAGTAGTCCCTGGCCAGGGCAAGCGAGATATACTGGTAGGTTTCCAGTGTTATCTCAGGGTGTTCTGGGCTACACTCCGACACGACTTGTACCGCTATTAGTGGACTGACGTTCACCGCCCCCTAGGCCCGCCATGCGATGTATCAGACGAACAGACCGGACTGTACGGAGACTGTCACATACAGGCTCAGTAGGTGTTCAGATGGGGTCACCTCGTCAGTCTTCTTATCGGCATCTACCTAGGGACCATTACGTACTGCTAGTGTCGCTTGCGGTCTGTGGTTAAACCTACTGCCAGCGTAGTGTCGAGTCTTTAGAGTCCCATACAGAGAGCTATTCGCCTTTAGGCAAAATGAGTAGAGGTCGCATGGTTTTGCGACAGGGTTCGTTCACATCCGCGCACTTGTGCACGTTTGCTGTCCGGACAGCTTATACTAGCGGGCTTTGGTTTAAGCCGGATCCTGGTTTAGGATTTGGGATTAGTTTTATCTCTTTGTATTCGTGTTCCTCGGATCACGAATACGGGTGCGTATGCATAGTTGCTTGAGATAGAGGGAGAGGACTTTGATTAGGGTTAATGACCATTGTCATTTTATTAACCCTAATGCTTATGTGTGTATTATGGTTAATTGATATTAGTTTAATATAATTGTGCATGGTTATAGTTGTTGACCATTTGACTATCTTGACTTGTTGACCTTGGTTGACACTTTGACCATCATCATTTCATTTGGAAGACGCTCTTTGATCCTTGTAATTTGCATTAAAAATGAAATGATAATGGTCATGTCTTGATTAAGCCATGACAATTATCTCACTAATTATTTATTTACAATAATTCACACATATATGTGAGAATGCTTCATATTTTTCTCTCATTCTATCATTTACTTTCTCTCTCTTGCTCTTCCTCTTCCTCAAGCTCACCACTCTCATGTGTTGAGAAACACTTAAGCTTGAGAAAAAACTCTTCTTGATAATCTCTACTCTCATCTAGGGTTCTAGGATTAGCACTTCTAGCACCCTAGTTACTTCTAGCTTAGAGTTGAAGCCAAAGGTTGAGGCTTTCGGGTGAATCCTTCTTCGACGTGAGAAGACGACAAAGGTGATCCCTTTCTACTACTCCAAGGAGCAAGGAGAGAAGGACATAAAGCCCTAGGTATAACCATTCTACACTTTAGCTAGTTTCTAGTTAGCTTTAGCTTGTTTTTGTTTAGCGAAGATCCTCCTTTGTCTAGTCCATGTTGCCTAGAGTAGTAAAAATCCGATTTTTATTCCGTTTTCCGCCTCCCCGCAAGCACCGGGGTGGGCAACGTGGACTTACAACGTTCTTGTGGTTGAACCCACTTCCAGCGTATTGACAAGTCTTTAGAGTCCCACATAAAGAGTTCCCTGCTTTGGGCGAAATGATGTAGAGACCGTATGGTTTTACGGTAGGGTTCGATCACACACGTATACTTGTCCACGGATGATGTTCGGACGGATAATAGTAGTGGGCTTTGGTTTAAGCCAGATGCTAGTATTATATTTGTTGGATTATTTTCGTCTCTTTGTATTCGTATTCTTCGGAATACAGATGCGGGTATGTATATACGGTTGAGGGGTATTCTTGTAATTTATTACAAAATTACTTTTATAAAATTACACCTCATCATGGTTTAGACCTTTTTGGATTAAAAGGTTATTGAGGTGTAGGATGGGTTGTTTAATGTGTTTTTGTGGCATGGCTAATTAGTGACCCATGGTTACTATTCAAGCATACTTAGGGTTTTTGTTTTTTGTGAGATTGTTTGTTGACTTGAGATTTTTTTGTTGACTCTAGATATTTGGAGACTTGACATATTTATTGTGATGACTCCATTATTTCTTATCAACACACACAACACAAAAACAACAAGCCATTATTCATTTCTTTTTCTCTTTCTTGAGTTGCTCTTAATACCTCATTCTCATGGCATCTTCTTCTTTCTCTAGCTCCACCCAAACCCTCTCATGAGTTGAGAATCCTTTGGTGTCTTGAGACAAATTAATCCTTCATCACTCTCTACTTCATCTACGGTATCTAGAGTAGCGATCTAGGTGTCCTAGTTGCCTCGGATATGAGGTTGGAGCACATTGCATAGACTCTCGGGTGGATCATATTCGATGGAGGGAGACCGGAGATCAAGCTTGATCAAGGAAGCCCCTAGGAGCTTGGGATGATGGTTGAAGACCGAAGGACACAGATCTATTCGGTATAACCATTCTAACTCCTTTGCATGTTCTGTTATCTAGGGCTTATGGGTAGATCCGGGAAATTGGTTGTGGTAGCGCCAAGTTTTATAAATTTTTGTTCCGCATTTGGTCACGGATTGATAGCCAGGGCGCTGTCGTAACCCAACAGTACTGTCATGCCATGTAAAACTACCATGCTCGTATATCATGGCAGAATTGACGTTATAGTAACGTTATGTTATTATACGATTTATATTGGGTACACATTTGAGACTTGATATCCGTACTTATTGTTGGGCGAGTATGCGACTGGATGTCCGTACTGGTCGCCGTGTGTGTACGTGACACGAGATGTCCATATCGATCGTTGTGCAGGTGCGTTGACGAGAGGTCCGCATCGGTCAAAGCAGGCATGCGTAGACTTGATGTCCGTACGAATTACTATGTATGGGCGTAGACTTGAAGTCCGTACTACTATTGCAGTGTGTTGAGAACGTAGATTAGATATTCGTACCGATCATTATTACTGTATAATGATATATCTAGTGGTTACCATACGAAGAGAGATTTCAGTACTGGATGACATGATGAAGATGAGGATTAGCCGAATACGGCTTTATTGATTTTGACTCATGGAGTCTTGTTTTATCCTGATTGGAAGATTATTATATTATGAGTTTAACCCATAATTTCACAACAACGATTCATTTCATATTTTCAAAAGAGATAATAAGGATGTGTTGTTGGATTTAAAAAGGGCAATTATATATTTTCAAACACCGCAGCCTCCTTATTTACAACTATACTTTACAAAGGTGTATATATATAGGGTTACTTGCAATACACACACACACTATTCGTTTACGCTACGCATACCATATATGTTATTCGCTCACGCGCTAAACATTTTATCAAATGTGCTAGCTTATATTATCATTTGTGCTACTATTATTATATTTATTGGTACTGTTATATATTACCCGTCCGTGGCATGACTAGTTTATACAGACTGAAGGTTACAAGGATATGATGTGATATGATATCAATCCTTAGAGATTGAATATATATATATATATATATATATATATATATATATATATATATATATATATTGTAGCATTTCAAAAAATATAAAATATTATTTTTGGAATTTAATATTAAAATAATATATTTCCCGAAAATTGCCCGATTTGCGAAATTGGGTTTTTTGAGGAAAAAAAGGTATAAATATATACCAATAATTGTGAAATAATTTTAAATTAAAATGATTTATTCATTTAAAAATATATTTAAAGGATTTGGCATTTTTAAGATTTATTATATGCAATTTAAATGAAAACCCGATTAGTGCACTGCTAATCGCGATTAGGCCAAATCCGTGTTTTTACGGTTCTTCATGGCTAGTGTACCATGGCATGTCGCATTCTGGTTACATGTTGTTTCTTGTGTTGTTTTGGAGTATTATATGGTTTGGTTTTAAATAAATAAGAAAAGGTTAAAAAGAGAAAGGGTAAAAGGGTAAATAGTGAATGAGGGTGAGAATAAGAGAGGAAAGAGAGAGGGGGGCAGCCATCTTCATCCTCCCCCATTTGTTTTCATCTCCTCCTTCAACTCACTTCCCTCTACCTCTACCCTAAGATCCATCTCTAAACATCCACCTAAACCCTATACTCTCTTCACAAAAGTTAATCCCCTCCTTCTCCTCTACATATTGGACCAAGAAAAGTGAGATTTTGACAACATTGGCAAACTAGGGTTTTTCTTTGGTTGCCCAAATGAGGTATAATTTCTACCATTTAGATAGTTTTAAGTTTCTTTATATTCTAGTTAGTTAGAAATGGGTTTAAGATGTGGATTTGTGAACTTGGAAAATTCTAGGGAGGGGTTTAAGTGTTGTGTGGATTGGGGGATGCCTAGTGGCTGTTATAAGACCCTAGAGACCAATTCTTGACCTGGACCAGTGACCAAACCCCAAAACATGAACTTTATATTCGTCGATATCGGGAAATTGTGAAAATTATGAGGTTGTTTAGAGATCTGCTAACATTCGGAGACCTGGAAAATTATTTAGCGAACACAGTGACACATGCAGGCACCCAAGAAGCTAACCCCGAGACCCGAGACCCCAACTCCACCTATAGGCCACAGATTTAATCATTCTGGCTGCAATTTGCGGCCAGAGTAGGGTTGATTTGGTCCATGTTTGTTCCAGGGCTTTATCTCCAGTAAATTAGACCCTTCATATGTGCAGAATTGACCAATTTGGCCTAGGGTAAAATCTGGGACCATTTTCTTGATTTGCTGCTTTGTTTTGCGATTTCGTTTTAACTTGATTTTTGGTATTTAATATTGTGTTCCGTCGTCTGATGTTTGTACGTCAGCAACGGAGGTTGTTTGGTGGTTTTGCAGGCGTAGGCTATAGGTTCTAACCTATAGGCGATCCGTGTGCCGTTTCGGTTTTCATAACTTGATTTTAATAGTGTTGCGATATGTGTTATTATTGTAGGTATCTTCGCGTGGATTCCGAGGCGACGGGGCGTTGCGTCATCGACTTCGGCAAGCAAAAAGCAAGGTTAGTAGATCCATATCTATGGGGGAAGTCGGGTGGATGGCGTATAGCACCCCCGTAATTTTGATGGAAACCGATTCTTAGTAAATGGTTACGGAAACCTTTAATAGAAAACTATAGATAGAGTTTTATAAGATAGTTAGAGAAACTACATTATGAACTAAAGGATAGTTAGAAGTGATATTATACGACTAATACATGATGACGGGATTTGAGGATGACGTTTGAAGATATTGCCGTTTAGGGTACTATAGGACTAGATAGCCGACGTAGATGTGTCATCTGAACCATACCTATTTCTAAACTAAAGAATCGTATGCATCTTTTAAACATGTACCGTGAGGGATGTTATGGATTTTCAAATGATATCTTTTCCTTAAAAGCACTGTAGCCCCTACTTTCAAAACTACGATTTGCTTCTTTTAAAAACTGATTGTGTGGTTCAGATGTGTATGTTAGATTAGATACTTATGCTTATAGTAAAGGTAGAGTGTATTTGTAAAATTGACTTGATGAGGGATATAAATGCGATGAAAAGAATATATGACGTGATATAATGATTTGGTGATATGTTGGTATACGAATGCGAGTCGATTGAGATGATTGATACCCTGTCGGTCCCCTGATATGAGATTGTTGTGGATGTGACCTGGGACATGGGTATATAGAGATATTTACATGTGTTGAGAATCGTGAGTGTTAGCCGTACGTGACGCTAGGTCCGTACCCTTCTCGTCTTATAGGTTGATAGGATCCCTGATAGCTTAATGCCGTCGTACGATGATTTTCCGTACGTGATGAGTTTGACATGAGGTTTGATATATACCCTTGACTAGAGGATAACGTACGATGGATTGTACTGTACGCGATGTTGTGAGGCTGGATGCCGATTGATAGATTCACTGACTCGGTCATGATAAATACGTATACCCGTCAGCATTTGCATATGATTTACCTTATGCCGCATTCATGTTATTCGCATTGCATTACTTATACCTGTGCTAGTACACCTGCACCATTATCGATGATGCGTATGTTACGCGTACACAGATTTGCCCGCTCACACACTTCATCATCGATAATTGCCATGTCACTACACAGTAGGATTGCTACACCTATACTTGCGTTCATACATATTGTACCCCCATATTTGCGTACATACATATTGTAACACCCGAGCCCAATGCTTCTAACTTCAGTTACTGTTTGAGCGTAATGTGGTATTCCTTTCACTTATCTTGCTTGATTGTTACTTACTGTAAAATTTTACCCGGCAAATTCATTTCTGCATATAACAATTTTTGGCATCTAAAATAAAATTAAAAATATTCATCTTGGCCTGCTTGACACCCCTAACCCTGTTGTAGCGTCCGTGCATCGTGTTCTCGTCCCGTTCAGTTAAACGGGCGAGTTTGGACGGCCACGTGCACGTACATGTGTCCGTTTTGGGGGTATGCTTTTTGATCATAAAACACTTCATTTTAAAATTTGGATCCCGCTTAAAATTCTATTATTTCAATTCCAAATTTTTGGACCCGACCCGGGCGCGATTTGAAAATGTTTTATTTTGCGCCAAAATCCCAAATTTTATTATTTTTAAACCATTCGTATATTTCAATTCTGTTAACAATCCTATATTCTTTAACTGTATAAGATTTCTACGAATTATAAATCTTTCTCAATTTCCTCTCAGCCAATCAGAACTCACTTTTTTCGGTGGGCCCCACACCTCTTATCTCATCTCTCTCTCTCCCCCTCACCGTCTCTCTCTATCTCTCTCCTCTCTCCTATCCCTCTCTCTCTCTCCCCCTCATCTCTCTCTCTCTCTCTTCTATATATAATCTTTCTCCCTCCTTCTTTTCTTTTTCAAACGCGAACCCTAACCCACCGTACAGTCCCCGGCCGCCTCGTTCCCCGTCGCCGCCGCAGCCCCGACGCCGACGCCACTACCACCGACCTCCTCGCCTACTCTGCCTCATCTCACCCACATCCTCCTTCTTCGATCCCCGCGCACCCTGCACCAGCCGCGGCCACCTGCACATGCCCCTGTGCGCGTTGCACCGCCTTGAGTCGCCGCTGGTGACCCCCGTCCTCTTGTCCCCGGCCTCGCAAGCCTCCCTCGGTGAGCTAGCTTCCCTCCTCTTTTCATTTCTTCTTCCTGCTCTGTAAATATTTTCTTGATCTGAAAACTTTTCACTGCCGTCGTAGGCCACCGCCGGAGCTCCGTCGACGAGGTCGACCGTCACCACCCATCCCACGGATCATCGTGAGCACCCCTTCTCAGATCCTACTTCCATCCTTCTCTGTTTTTCTCTTCTCTTCTTATTTACATGTATTGATCTTTCACTTTTCACAATTTGGCCGGAATCTGACGATGCCGACGACGTGACCCGACGTTCCAGCGAGGTACCCCGACCCGCGTGGTTCCATTGTTCGTCGTTTGGATTCATTCCGTGAACCGTGCGCCCGTCGCGAGTTTCCCCGCCGACATTCTACATTCCGTTTTCCCGATTCGCAACCCGTTGAGGCAAGTGCCCCTTGCTACATGTTATACAATATTTACAGATATATTATGACACCCTAAACCTGTAAATTTAACCTTGGTACGATAATTTCCCACTTTTTCATGTACAATATTGTTATATATCATTTACCTTAAAACTTGGAACCTACAGTTGCAATTGAACCTAATAACCACGTTTACCTGTTTAATCACATTTTAATATTGATATGGCTTATGGCATTAATCTCTACAGTGTTGTTCCATTCGGACACTCGTATGCATTTTAACCTGTAATAGCTGTATCGAACCTTTATATAAATCATTGCACCTCTAAAGTGCTTAAACTTGTTAACACGATTAAAAGGCCATAATTGTCATAGCGCATTCGTATAACATTGAAATCATCTCTGTGACACAACCGATAACTGTACTGCAAATTGAGTAAATCTGCCTATTGCTTAATTCATTGTTTATATCATGTCGATGAATACCATGCTTGATTGTATAACTGATTGTGAGCACATTCATGATATTGTTTACATCTTGACCTGACTTGCTACATATATATTGATCTACCCGACATGGTACCGTATACTGCTTGACCTGACCTGATGTACCATGACCTGACCCGTTACCTGATCTTGTGTCTAATGCCAACAAACCTGACATGTAGTCCTCATGGACCGTTCCTGTTGTCTATCCAGACAAACCTGTTTACCTGATCCTGTGTTGGCATTAGTTTCTTGATTTCGGAATACCTGACTTGACATACACATATAACTTAGGGGTATGGGGAAATCAAATGTGAAACCTAACTTATAACTCAACAGTTCACTACCTGTACTGATCAGTATTAGAGGCCAGGCCCGCCTCGTGACGATGCTGCTGACATCGTTGGTCTTTATCCTTTCCCTGTTAGTGCCTAGCGGCACATCTCGGTTTCAGCCCGAGAGTCTTAGACCGTGGTCCCGGGCATGCACGGGATACTATTGAGTTACATCGATGATTCATCAATTTGGTTTCAAAGACTTTAGAACAGAAAACCTGATAGAACAGTTTAGTTTACCCACTGCACATTACCCTGCACTGCTCTGACTCATATTGTTGTTACTCTTGTTTTATTCATGATTATATTGCATTACCTGCTACACTGTTCATATTATATTACTTGATGACTTGACGCGCTGACGTCTGGGTTTTGCATGGCCCAGATTCCGTACCACTGTTGCAGTCCGAGAAGGAGTACTTCAGCCAGCAGGCTGAGCTGTGAGGTGTCAGTATTAGTTAGTTTTTTCTTTCCTGCATTTTATTCCTGATGTGAGCCCGCATTATGGGACATACATTCCAGTTATTTGTATTGGATCTTTCGCTTCCGCATTTTATTATTCTTGACTCATGATATATTGGATTATGGACATGTTTAGATAGTTTTATTTTGTTCTTGATATCTCTACAGCCGTAATGTGACTGTGGATGGATACTTCCTACCCACAGGTAGCATGGTTGGCTATGTCACGTGCCCATTTTAGCGTACTCTGGGAAGCGGGGCGTGACATGGTTCTTTTGGTATCAGAGCCATAGGTTAGTCGGGTTAATTCTTTTGTAGTTGGGTATTGTACCCAATACATGAATCAGAATACCCGTGTCTAGGAAACATGTCCTGCCACCTTGCCGTTTTACCATTCTTGAATCACATTCTTCCTGATTATATCTTTTACGATGTGCAAACTTCCTTTGTATATCGACTCGAAACCTGATCCCTTGTTATCTCTAGGACTTAGGCGACTTGGGTGGAGTTATGTAATTGTGGCTATGATACCGCGGTATAGTTACAATGCGGTACTCTATTTAAGTATATTGGAGTTCTAGCTTTGATCTATATTTTGAATCTATCATCATGCTAATGTTGGGTGTTTTGATTTCAGGATTATGGCAGATAAGAATTTGAAGACGTATCAAAGGCGTATGGATGAAGCCGCCATGCTTGGAGTGATAAGGGGAATGCTAGAGAATCAAAAGAGGCAGACCGAGCTGATCCAGCAGCAAGCGGAATCTTTTCAGGAAGGTTTGCAGATCGTTCAGTAGTCTGTGAACAATGTTGGAGCTAAACCAGTTGACCGAGTAGATACCGTAGCATATTTCAGACGTTTGGGTCCGTCTACATTTACTGGTTTGGAAGAGCCGTTGCCGGCAGAGCAGTGGCTAGTTGACACAGAAAACTTGCTTATTGCGGCACAGATTCCGGACGAGAAAAGAGTTGATGTGGTACGCATTCAGTTAATGGACAACGCCCGAGAATGGTGGCTTGTGGAGGAGAACCGTTTGCCCAAGCCAATCAAGTGGGCGGATTTTTCAAAGAGTTTCCTGGAGAAGTTCTTCCCGCAGACTGCACGGGAGGAAATGGAAGAGAAATTCATCGGGCTAAAGCAGAATGGATCACCAGTAGATGTGCACGCAGCGGAATGGACAAGACTCGGCAGATTCGCTGGACCTTTAGTTGCCAACGATGCAGACAGGGCACGAAGGTTCATGCGCAGCTTGGACGTGGGCATCGAGAGGTGGATTGTCTCCCTGGGTTTGACCACTTTCTCACAAGTACTTTCGGCAACTCGAGAACAACAGAGCCTATCGGGAAAAACTGGGAGTTCACAGCAGACAGCAGTTGCGGTAAGGAAGCCGGCATTCGTACCCAACCGAGCTCATGGTCGCAGAGGTATTCCAGGGGACCGTCGAGGCGTAACACCTATGAAGAAGCCTACTATCGTTGATCAGAGGAAGCGCGTGGTCTGTAGCTATTGCCACTTACCTAGACATTTGCAAAGAGAGTGTCGCAGGATGCAAGGACTCTGTATAGTTTGTGGAGCGGAAGATCACACGATTAACTCATGCCCGTCGAAGCTTCGTACAAGGGATGATTTTCAGAAGCCTCCGCATAGACCGTTTCAGGGACAGAAACAGCTGACTCAAGGACCTAACCAGGCTAGAGCTTTTACCTTAACAGCAGAAGAAGCTAAGGCGTTAAGAGAAGTTGTTTCAGGTACTTTACTCGTTCATGGTTTTCCCGCATTGGCGTTATTTGATTCTGGTGCATCCGATTGTTTTATGTCATCCAAGTTTTTGACTACACACTCGATTGACTACACGACCCTGTCTAGTTTCTGAGACATACACACTGGGAATGGGAAAATCATAGCTAGTAGGGAATGTAAAGATTGTACAGTTGTTGTGTGCGGACGGGAGCTTTTTGCAGATTTCTTGGTGATTGATACGGGCAGCTATGAAGTCGTCTTGGGAATGGATTTTCTTGGCACTTTCCACGCTCACATTGATTGTAGGGCAAAGAAAGTAATTTTCCAGATTCCCGGACATCCCGAGTTTACCTTCACTGGAGGAAGCAGTTCTGTCGGGCCGGTCGAGTTTAGGGCTAGGCCGACAAATTATATTCTTGCAGCAATGGAAGTTGATAATAGTGAAGAGCCGGCTGTTGTTCACGATTTTATGGACGTGTTTGAAGATATATCGGGTTTACCGCCGAAGTGAGACGTGGAGTTCGCAATTGATCTTATTCCTGGTGCAGCGCCAGTATCTAAAGCGTATTATCCAATGGCACCGGTATAGTTGGAAGAAGTAAAGAAACAAGTTGCTGATTTGCTTGAGAAGGGTTGGATCCGAAGCAGTAACTCGTCTTGGGGAGCTCCAGTTCTTCTAGTAAAGAAGAAGGATGGCACAAGAAGGATGTGCATCGACTATCGAGAATTAAACCGGGTGACTATTAAGAACAAGTACCCTATCCCTCGCATTGGAGGACTTTTTGAGCAGCTTAGTGGTGCGAGGGTATTCTCGAAGCTGGATTTGCCATCCGGATATCATCAGGTCCGAGTGAAAACAGAACATATTTGCAAGACGGCGTTCCGAACTCGGTATGGACATTACGAATACTTAGTGATGCCCTTCGGAGTAACGAATGCGCCGGCAGTATTCATGGATTTGATGAAACGAATCTTTTCACCGTTCTTAGATCAGTTTATTATGGTATTCATCAACGATATTCTAGTTTACTCGAAGAGTTTTGAGGAGCATGCTGAGCATTTGAAGATCGCACTACAGACATTGAGATAAGAGAAGTTGTACGCGAAGATGAGTAAGTGCGAGTTTTGGCTGGAGGAAGTAAAGTTTTTGGGGCATGTTGTGTCTGGTGATGGAATTGCCGTCAATCCAGAGAAGATTGCAGCAGTTCGAGACTGGCCGATTCCAAGGAATGTTGCGGAGATAAGAAGTTTTCTTGGACTCGCCGGATATTACAGGAGATTTGTGGAGAACTTTGCTCGTCTAGCAGAGCCGTTGACCAAGCTTACGCGCAAGGAGGTACCTTTCGTATGGACGGATAAGTGTGCGTTAGCTTTCGAGACGTTGAAGCAGAAATTGATAATCGCCCCTATTCTGACCGTACCAGACAATTCCAGAGGATTGGTGATTCACAGCGACGCATCTGGGAAAGGTTTGGGATGTGTTTTGATGCAACATGGAAAGGTTGTAGCGTACGCATCAAGACAATTGAAGACCCATGAGAAGAATTACCCAACTCATGACTTGGAGCTTGCGGCAGTGATTTTCGCTTTGAAGATTTGGAGACACTACCTTTTGGGCGAAAGGGTCGAAGTTTTTACTGATCATAAGATCTTGAAGTATGTGTTTACACAAAAGGAGCTTAATATGAGGCAGCGTAGATGGTTGGAGCTGATGGCTGACTACGATCTTGATCTTAAGTACCATCTGGGGAAGGTTAACGTCGTGCCGGATGCACTTAGTCGGTTACCAGCAATTCAGGTGTTAACTACGCAGAAGGAGATCGTTGCAGATTTTCGAAGATTTGACTTGGAGATTGTGCTACTGCATTATACGGGACAGTTGATGCAGCTGCAAGTACATTCATCGTTGATTGAGAATATTAAAGCAGCACAATCGCAGGACCCTAGACTGCAAAGGTTTCGAGGACAGGTTGAAGTCGGACTACGAACAGATTTATTGATCCACGAAGATGGTTCGTTGAGGTATGGTAGCCGTTTGTGTATGCCAAAGGGGGGTATTCATGAAGAGCTTATGAAGGAGGCACACAGTTCAGCTTATTTTGTACATCCAGGAGGCACAAAGATGTACCGAGATATTCGACAGCATTTCTGGTGGGAAGGCATGAAACGGAAGATTGCTCACTTTATTCCTTTCCGGGTTGGTCAATCCACAGAGACTTTGGCTGAGAGGTACATGCAAGAGATTGTAAAGTTGCATGGGGTACCGGTGAGCATCGTGTCCGATCGGGACACTCGGTTCTTATCACACTTTTGGCGGAGTCTACAGGAAAGTTTGGCGACTCGATTAAAGTTTTGCAAAGCTTATCATCCTCAAACTGATGGTCAGTCGGAGAGAACGATCCAAACTCTTGAGGATATGCTGAGAGCATTCATGTTGGATTTCAAGGGTTCTTGGGAGGATCATCTGCATTTGGTGGAGTTTTCTTACAACAACAGTTTTCAGGCAACTATCCAGATGGCTCCATTTGAAGCTTTGTATGGTCGTAAGTGCCATTCACCTGTTTGCTGGGACGATGTCGGTGAACGAAGATTGTTGGGTCCAGATTTGGTTGTGCAGACCGTTGAGAAGGTTAACACTATCATAAATTATATGAAGGCAGCACAAGACCGACAGAAGAGTTGGGCAGACACGTCAAGAAGACCTCTAGAGTTCGCCGTGGGTGATTTGGTGTTCTTGAAGATATCACCGACTAGAGGGGTGATTCGTTTTGGAAGTCAAGGAAAGCTTAGTCCTCGATTCGTTGGACCCTTTGAGATCTTGGAGCATGTTGGTGAGGTAGCGTATCGTTTGGCGTTACCGCAGTCCTTGGCGAGCGTGCACGATGTGTTTCACGTATCTCAACTACGAAGGTATGTTCGAGATGAAACGCACGTATTGGATCATTCGGAGCTAACAGTACGAGAAGATTTGACTTTTGAGGAGCGACCGATTGAAATCGTGGATCGAAGGAAAAAGGTTCTTAAGAACAAGGTGATCCCTCTTGTGGTTGTTTCTTGGGGTAATCGCTCGCATGGAGAGTCCACTTAGGAACGAGAAGATGAAATCCGGCAGAAGTTTCCTCACCTTTTCTTGTAGTTATCTATCTTTTTATTCTTGGAATTTCGAGGACGAAATTCTTTTTGTAGTTGGGTATAATGTAACACCCAAGCCCAATGCTTCTAACTTCAGTTACTGTTTGAGCGTAATGTGGTATTCCTTTCACTTATCTTGCTTGATTGTTACTTACTGTAAATTTTACCCGGCAAATTCATTTCTGCGTATAACAATTTTTGGCATCTAAAATAAAATTAAAAATATTCATCTTGGCCTGCTTGACACCCCTAACCCTGTTGTAGCGTCCGTGCATCGTGTTCTCGTCCCGATCAGTGAAACGGGCGAGTTTGGACGGCCACGTGCACGTACATGTGTCCGTTTTGGGGGTATGCTTTTTTATCATAAAACACTTCATTTTAAATTTGGATCCCACTTAAAATTCTATTATTTCAATTCCAAATTTTTGGACCCGACCCGTGCGCGATTTGGAAATGTTTTATATTGCGCCAAAATCCCAAATTTTAATATTTTTAAACCATTCGTATATTTTAATTCTTTAACAATCCTATATTCTTTAACTGTATATGATTTCTACGAATTATAAATCTTTCTCAATTTCCTCTCAGCCAATCAGAACTCACTTTTTTCGGTGGGCCCCACACCTCTTCTCTCATCTCTCTCTCTCCCTCACCGTCTCTCTCTATCTCTCTCATCTCTCCTATCCCCCTCTCTCTCTCCCCCTCATCTCTCTCTCTCTTCTATATATAATCTTTCTCCCTCCTTCTCTTCTTTTTCAAACGCGAACCCTAACCCACCGCACAGTCCCCGGCCGTCTCGTTCCCCGTCACCGCCGCAGCCCCGACGTCGACGCCACTACCACCGACCTCCTCGCCTACTCAGCCTCATCCCACCCACATCCTCCTTCTTCGACCCCCGTGCACCCTGCACCAGCCACGGCCACCTGCACACGCCCCTGTGCGCGTTGCACCGCCGTGAGTCGCCGCCGGTGACCCCCGTCCTCTTGTCCCCGGCCTCGCAAGCCTCCCTCGGTGAGCTAGCTTCCCTCTTCTTTTCATTTCTTCTTCTTTCTCTGTAAATATTTTCTTGATCTGAAAACTTTTCGCTGCCGTCGTAGGCCACCGCCGGAGCTCCGTCGACAAGGTCGGCCGTCACCACCCGTCCCACGGATCATCGTGAGCACCCCTTCTCAGATCCTACTTCCTTCCTTCTCTGTTTTTCTCTTCTCTTGTTTATATGTATTGATCGTTCACTGTTCACAATTTGGCCAGAATCTGACGATGCCGACGACGTGACCCGACGTTCCAGCGAGGTACCCCGACCCGCGTGGTTCCAATGTTCGTCATTTGGATTCATTCCGTGAACCGTGCGTCCGTCGCGAGTTTCCCCGCCCACATTCTACGTTCCGTTTTCCCGATTCGCGACCCATTGAGGTAAGTGCCCCTTGCTACATGCTATACAATATTTACAGATATATTATGACACCCTAAACCTGTAAATTTAACCTTGGTACGATAATTTCCCACTTTTTCATGTACAATATTGTTATATATCATTTACCTTAAAACTTGGAACCTACAGCTGTAATTGAACCTAATAACCACGTTTACCTGTTTAATCACATGTTAATATTGACATGGCTTATGGCATTTATCTCTACAGTGTTGTTCCATTCGGACACTCGTATGCATTTTAACCTGTAATAGCTGTATCGAACCTTTATATAAATCATTGCACCTCTAAAGTGCTTAAACTTGTTAACACGATTAAAAGGCCATAATTGTCATAGCGCATTCGTATAACATTGAAATCATCTCTGTGACACAACTGATAACTGTACTGCAAATTGAGTAATCTACCTATTGCTTAATTCATTGTTTATATCATGTCGATGAATACCATGCTTGATTGTATAACTGATTGTGAGCACATTCATGATATTGTTTACATCTTGACCTGACTTGCTACATATATATTGATCTACCCGACATGGTACCGTATACTGCTTGACCTGACCTGATGTACCATGACCTGACCCGTTACCTGATCTTGTGTCTAATGCCAACAAACCTGACATGTAGTCCTCATGGACCGTTCCTGTTGTCTATCCAGACAAACCTGTTTACCTGATCCTGTGTTGGCATTAGTTTCTTGATTTTGGGATACCTGACTTGACATACACATATAACTTGGGGGTATGGGGAAATCAAAGGTGAAACCTGACTTGTAACTCAACAGTTCACACCTGTACTGATCAGTTTTAGAGGCCAGGCCCGCCTCGTGACGATGCTGCTGACATCGTTGGTCTTTATCCTTTCCCTGTTAGTGCCTCGCGGCACGTCTCGGTTTCAGCCCGAGAGTCTTAGACCGTGGTCCCGGGCATGCACGGGATACTATTGAGTTACATCGATGATTCATCAATTTGGTTTCAAAGACTTTAGAACAGAAAACCTGATAGAACAGTTCAGTTTACCCACTGCACATTACCCTGCACTGCTCTGACTCATATTGTTGTTACTCTTGTTTTATTCATGATTATATTGCATTGCCTGCTACACTGTTCATATTATATTACTTGATGACTTGACGCGCTGACGTCTGGGTTTTGTATGGCCCAGATTCCGTACCATTGTTGCAGTCCGAGCAGGAGTACTTCAGCCAGCAGGCTGAGCTGTGAGGTGTCAGTATTAGTTAGTTTTTTCTTTCCTGCATTTTATTCCTAATGTGAGCCCGCATTATGGGACATACATTCCAGTTATTTGTATTGGATCTTTCGCTTCCGCATTTTATTATTCTTGACTCATGATATATTGGATTATGGACATGTTTAGATAGTTTTATTTTGTTCTTGATATCTCTACAGCCGTAATGTGACTGTGGATGGATACTTCCTACCCACAGGTAGCATGGTTGGCTATGTCACGTGCCCATTTTAGCGTACTCTGGGAAGCGGGGCGTGACATGGTTCATATTGTACACCCATACTTGCGTACATACACATTGTACACCCACACTTGATATGTGCATATTACTGTTCATATTACTGTTCCATATTGAATGATATATGGATATGCTTATATTTCTGTTATATGTCGCATATATCATGCTTTACGCTTTTGCGCATTGAGATATGATGTTTTCATGAGATTTCTGGATTTGAGAACCGTGGCTATTTCAAAAGAAAGAATGTACTGTTTTAAAAACCCGGTTTCTCTTGATATGATATTTCAGTGCGTCCACTATGCGTTTTCTCGGTTCTGAGACGTGTGACATGTGAAACCCGATTCGAGGAGGCGGATGATCCGTTTGCGGGTTCATGGTGGACCCGGTATGGTACCCCGGGACGAGAACGAATCTGTCGTGCAGTAAGCGATGAGCCTGGCAGAGGGACCACTACCTACCGGTGATAGTATTTGGGCTCGGCGGATATCCCGAGGATACCGAGCGGAGTCGAGAGATGATATGGGCCGATCCAGACTGACGGAGCCTGAGATATGAGGATTTACGTATTGATGCTGGACACGGGTTTCATGATGTTTTCGGGTGTCGATGTTGGACACCCAGGTTCCATATTTTGATGTGTCGCGAGGGACACCGTTGATTTATATCCTTATACTTTCATGCACACTCTTTTATGATATTTATGTGCATACAGATATTGATCATATGGTTGGACGGGATCCACATGCATACATATATTGATTATTTGGTTGGATGATATCTGCATACACATAGGTGTTGATTACATTGTTGGCACATATACGACCCGGTCGCCCTAGATATCATAGTATTACCTTTATGATATAGTTGACCTAGAAGTCGTTATTTATTCAATTTCTACTTGTTGATGTTTTTCTACTCACGAGTTGGCAACTCACCCCCGTTGTGCCACAGTTCTTGCTGGTTGACCGCATGGATCCGTAGCGACATCGCTGGCACATAGCTTCATTTGGGTGTTTTGCATTGGTAGGTGGGACATTTGTATCGTACCCACTCTTGTATTTATATTTCACATTGTATCTAGTCAACTCCATCAATCAAAATTAGTAAATTATATAAGTAATGAGACTTAGTGAGATTGTGGTTGCGAGACTTAGAGCGAGGGGTTTTCCGCTACTTGTGGTTTTGATGTCTTACTTATTTCTTTATCTTTTATGGTGATCTTCGCCGTTGGACGTCGTATACTTATTTTTATGTTTTGCATGGTTGTGATCCGCCAGTTGGCGAAGAGCAAGCTCCCGCTTGGGGACGCCATTATTCTTGTTTTGTATTGTGGTTTTGGATCAAAAAAATACAAAGGACGTGCTGCCCGAATTTTTATAAAAAGACGAAACATGTTTTCAAAATTGGTAAATTTTACTTGCATTATTCATGTTCCTTTTCCATGCATTTTAGAAACTTGATTTTATTATACCTTTATTTCAAAACATCACCTCCTTTATTTTCTTTAAAAGGTTTAGATTTCTGGGTTTCAACTTACTTGAATTTCGTTACACCTTTAGACGTTGCGTGATTTAAGTGCTAGTCACGAGCTAATATTTCGGGTCGTGACACACACACACACACACACACACACACACACATATGGAAAGAATATGAGAAAGTGAATTGTGATTTAGACACTGTGGATATAGCCATAGATCCATGATACATATTGATTATGATCAATCCATGAGAGATTGAGGTAGGGGGACACGGGATGTCGCCCGGTGATATATATGTGATTAATCCATGAGGGATTAAGGGTAATTGACACAGGATATCTCTGCAGATATATGAGGAATCGATATAGATACCCTGTACTGAGATGGATATATTATATGTATGTAAGGGATCGGGATATATGCCTTGTACTGATAAGATATAGTATGTTGTATATATAGTAGCTGAACAGGACTGGTCCACGAAACAGTACCTGAATAGTATTTTCATATATCGATGTATATTAAATAGGCTTTATAAAGAGTTATAGTCTCATATTTTCCGCGTACCAATCATCGGCATAGAAACTTTCAAAAGGAAACCCATTCTAAATCATTTTCAAATAAACAAGAGCGGGGCGTATACTTAAATGAAACACCTATTTTCATCATATATCAACGTCCGCTACTAGTGCCGTGATATAGACATCATACGGGTATTTTGAAAAGATTAAATATACATATATCTTTCGGCTACTTTTATAGGATTGCATATGTATGTGTGTTATATGTATTATAGCTATGAATCTATTTCTGTTTGGTCGTGTGGTATAATTATTGCGCTACGGCTACAGTGATCATGTTTTGACACCGGTATATTGTACACGGTGAATTATCGTTTATTAACGATGGATCATCATTACATTGTATCACATTGCATTTATTTCCATGACTCATATGCCTTGAGATACTTGTGGTTATGTTATGCCCATACCGGGCTAGATGTTGTTTAATTGATATTGACATGATAAGCATACACAGATTCATATATAGGACAACGGCACACGAGTTGTATATGAGAAGTTATCATCATATATCTTATTGCTCGAACTCTTGTTTCGACGCATGATATTTTACCTTCCTTGATGTACACGGTTATTTTATTTAGATGTTTCACCACTTATCCATACGATTTTTAGCTCGTTATATAATACTATTCACGAGTTGGCAACTCACCCCCGTTGTGCCGTAGTTCTGTGCAGCTTTGACCGCTTAGATCAGTAGCGGCTAGTTTGGCACATCTTCTGTCTTGTGGGCGTGGTTGCGTATCTTTTGAGTGGTGGCTTATATTTTTGTATCGGTGTTTGTCTTGTACTTATTTGTATCTAGAATTACTCCATCAACGACCATGTAATACCCAGTTCTTTTGCGCACCAATACCCGTATTTTGTTACTAAGAAAATTGCTTATTTATATTTCAAGTATTTTATTTATTTTAAAACCCTAACCCCTTATATTTATTTTCTCAGATTTTACCCAATCCATTAGCCCACTCCATTTCCATTTCTTTAAATCCTTTTAAACTCATAACCCAAACCCAAACCTTATTTCCTTTTTATTTCTCTATTTCCCAGCCCAAACCCTAACTCTCTTTTCTTTTATCCTCCTGAGCCGGCCCACTAGCACCATTCCCTTTCCCTTCAATTTTCCCTTCCTCTTAATTAATTTTTCCGGCCCAACTTCCCTTTATTTTTCTCCTCCATTTTCTTACAGCCCAAACCCGGCCCACTCCCCAACCATACCCGCTTCATCGCTTTCCTCTCTCTCTTCTTCAGTTCCAGCGTCCTTCCCGCTCATTTTCTTTCCCACTCCCACGACGCACATGTCCCCGAGCCCACTCCCCGTCACGACCACGTCCCCACTTCCTCACCCACGACCGTGCGCGCATGCTCACCTTCCCCATCGACCTCGCCCCTCTCTCTCCCTTCACCCCCTTGGATTTCGAGCCCGAGACCCTTGTCCACCCACACACACACCTCCTCTGTCACCGCCCACGCCCCTCGCCTGTCCTCGTCGCCGACGCTCAACTCTTCGTCGTCGGCCATACCCACACCCTCGTCTCCACCTCCTCGCCTTCCTTCCCTTCTCCTCCTCAATTCCTCCACCTACCTCCCCGACTCCCTTCCTTGCACACCGACGAGAACCCAACCCCCAACCGTGCATGCGTCTTATCGACGCCGGAGCTCGCCTCACCGTCGACTTCTCCATCTCGCCTACACAAACCACTAGACCCCCAACCACCTCAAGCACCCATCGCCGCCGACCTCCACCTTCGGCCACCTCTGAGCACCGGAACCTCCACCTCTCCGCTGCCTCCTCTTGTCACCTGAGGCATTGCTTGCAACTCCGAGCTCCACTCATCGAGCCCCCTACACACCAGCTCCGAGCTCCAACCAAGACCCACCTCCTCACTGCACCCCCTTCTCCGAGCCTCGCCCCACGTCACCGCACCCTCACCGGCGATCACTTCAGCCACCACCGTGCACCTCATCGTCTCCTCCCCTTCCGGCCACCGCCACAACACAGCGACCCTGCACCCACCACCTCCAGCCGCCGTCCAAGCTCGCCGTCGCCGCCGTGAACTCAAGCTCGATCCAAGTCGAGGTTGTCGTGCCGCGCGTGTGTCGCGATCGCGCCACTGCCGTACCGTCGTCAACACGTCACCAGGAAAGTTTGATACTTGCTTCATGCTAATTTTTATATTACAATCCAAGTTATCGATAATTTCCGCATACACTTTTCATGTGAATCGTATAATCCATGTGCTCGATGCAAAACCCGAATGAGAGAAAACCGTTAAATTGATGGAAACATATAACATGTGATGGACCGGGTTATAATGAATGTCCCTTGAGACTTGGGTACCAATACAATGTCGTTTGCTCACGTAAAATGACGTCCCGATTTCTGTCGTAAAACCTGAAAACTTGCGGACATGGCCCGGGTTATAAAACCGTAAAATTTATAATAAATTATAGACAAATCGGATTTTAGAGTTCAATGGCTCGTATCGAAGCTAACTGTTTAACCTACTGTATTATATTGTTGATCACTGAATTTTTATGAACTACGATAGAGAAAACTATGGTGGATTACAATTCTAGACTGCAGTCCAGAACGGAAATCCCAGTTAACCACTGTGTGTGAACCCTTGTATATTACTGTTCAAATAAGATAATGTGCAGAACCCTATATAGTTACGTAGAGAATTGAATTATATTTCTTACTTGACTGGCCTCACTGGATTCCTCAACTGTTTGGTATTTTTAATTTATTTTACAATGTCGATACGTCTTGCTGAATTCTGCAGAGGCAGATTTTACACATCGAACATAACCTGTCCATAACTCCCTGTATCCATAGTATATTACTGATCCGCTAATTGAGGTGGAATCTTAACTGATAACCCTAAATATTGTTCAACTATAGTGTCGCCTAATTACGATCCCAACTGGGATTAAAATGCGTTACGAAACGGCCTTCCGATTCTGAAACCGGATTTCCAGCAGTGAACGCTTAAAATGAATTGGCCATATCTAGTGGACCTGAAACCCGATTAATGTGAAACCAATTTTGATGGATAGATAATTAAACATACTGCTTACTCCATGTTCATTGTTTCGCTAAATTTTCCATGTATGAATTATGATAAATTATGCAAGTGGTAGGACACCAACTGATGATATCTTAATCATGCCTAAATTACTGTATTCTCATCACATTATATATATGTCATTGCATTGATAACCTTGTGATCATATGCATTACCCAGTGTTAGGTATTAGTGTTTGATTGTGGCAAGTACGTTAGTGTTTAAACATGAATGGATAAGTGAAAGTGACACATACTTGTACACAATCAGTGGACCCTATTAATTTATTGCATTGTCGACGTCTGTGGGACGTGTATAAGTGTGACTATAATTGGTATGGGACGATTATGGGAGCACTTGTATGAGTGTCACAGGTAAGGCACCAAACACTATCCATTTATCTTGGGTATCAGTTGAGATATGCTTGATGGAAACCCTGTCTTCAGTTCTCACGTAGACTTGTCATGGACCGACTGGTATTTGAGTTTATGGTTGGCGTTTGATGTAGACCACGGGGTGTGGGGTAGTTTGAGTGTGAGTTCAACAGAATCTCGGGAGTCCCATACTGGCACATACAGTGATTCTGGAGATATATGGGGATATTACTGATTATTAGCGAGCGACTCGGGCCCGTGTTCCCTTGCCCTTGGGTCGTACCCTTGGGTAGGGGATACTCACGAGTGGTTAACTCTCACACTTGGACTGACGATAGGCTTAGCGACCTGTACAGTGAGACTTAGAGACTGATAGGGTTAGTGACATTGACATGCATTGCTTACTGATTCAACATACCTGCCATAATGTTTACTGCTTTACTGTTTGCCTGCTCTATTAGCTACCTGCATTGGCTACTTCATGTTCACGTCTTTATTCCATGATTATTGTTCCATGTTCATTATTATTGCACGAGTTCATATTTGTATCTATATATATATATATATATATATATATATATATATATATTGCTATCGTGTCGCTCTGACGACCTGAGTATGCATGCTCAGAGTGAGAAGTGGATCTAGCTTGGACCAAGACCTGACGTACTTCGAGGATATCACGGACATCTTGATCAGTGACCCAGAGCTATACTCTCTTGATCTCCATCTGGTTAGTTCTTTTGTATTTGTTTTGATTTAGTGACTGCATTTCTCATTACCTGTGCATTGATTACTGATTGCCACGTAAAGCTAGAAGCCGAAGTATGACTACGGCAGGATATTTCCTTGATCGTAGGAGCATGGCTGGCCTTGTCAACCCCTCGGATTCCGTATTTTGGGAAGCGAGGCATGACAGACTAAGTCTAGTTTTGTCGAGATCTTAGAGTAGTATATTTTGTGGTTGTCGGACTCGTTTGGAGTCGACTGGATATATATATTCTGGTTACTTTCCGCATTTTGATCTTTTGCCGAAACGTCGTATGTGTGTGTATGTGTGTGTGTGTTGTGTGGTTATGGATCTGCCGTTGGGCGTTGATTTTGCTCCCGTGTTTGGGATGCTGTATTATTATGTTTATTGTACATGTTTTATCAAAATTTACAAAAGAGGCGTTGCCCGATTTTTAAACGATGGTAATGTTTTCAAACCAAACTTAATTTCATGTTAATTAAACCGTTTCAAAACTTCACTTCCGCTATTTCTTGAAAAAAATTGGTTTAGATTCCTGGTTTTTGGCTTACTTGGATTAATGTGGGGTCTTATAGATTTCACGTGATTCAAGTGCCGGTGACGTGCCATTTCAAGGTCGTGATAAATATGTAATAGCTTAGAAACGTAGAAGTGTAGCAATATTTGAAAGATGACGGTGTTTACGCTCTATAATATCATTTTGTTGTGGTGTATAAACATAACTAATTTGATGAATAACATCAATAGATTGGAGAAAATATGTAGTGGTACCATTGAGAAACTCATTACCATTATCGGTTTGAATTTTCCGAATAATGGAATTAAGATGTGTTTTAATCATAGAAAAATATTTCGAATTTAAGAATGATCTCTGATGGAGCTCCTTTTCAGGCCTCCGTCGGATGTTGTCTTCCGTTGATCTCACGGTGAACTTGACTAATTATCCATCGTTGCGTGTGGGTTTCAATAGGTTTTTGGAGGAAGAGGTGTGGCGAGGATGCTATTGCCGAGTTCCTGCAAGGAAGTCCCGGGGTGGTTGGGTACCACTGAGGACCCTCCGACGCTCAAGTTAATGATGAGATCCGAGCAGAGTAACGGCCTAAAAGTGTAAAAGAATGGTTTACTTAACCCATCTGTGATGGGGTTTATATAACGGTGGTGGCACGCAGCAGCAGGCGCGAGAATCTCGCCGGCAGTTACACTCCCGACGTCACGCCCGCGTAGAGAGCGGATAGCCCATTAAAGGGGATCGTGATGGCGTGGAACGTGGGACGTTGCCGGCGTAAAATCCGCGCATGGCGAGATTCGCGAAGCGACGGTTACGCCTAGGAGTGGTGGAGTTGGTCGGAGGGCCGAGGAAGACGGTCTCGGCGGGAGCTCGGGGACGAGCGAGGAAGCCGAGGATTCTTGGCCCTGTGGCAACTCAAGGCGAGCTGAGGGACTGAGGAGGCTAATTTGCAGGGAGCCCCGAGGAGGGCTAGCTTGTGCTTACAGGCCGGGTGTAGGGTGGCCTGGTCGGCCCCCGTAGGCCCTTTCTTCTGAGTCTTGGGACATGTCATCTGCCACGCGTCATCACCTTGGGGATCGCCAATATCGAGCACTATCATTAGCCCCCCACTCTTGTCCCGACCAGCTAATGGTCGGGTCAGGAGTGGACTGCTGGGCCTCCCGAGGTGAGATCCCTTCTGTGGTTTCATCGGGACGGGTCCTCGGGCCGTCGGCTGTCTTTTCCGCTAGCGAATCAGGGTGAGATCTTTGCATTTAAAGAAGGTGCGCCGGTTCAGGCATTCCGCAGTCGAAGCGACGGCCCACGCATCAAGCGTTGATTAGCTGATACGACGTGCGCAGGTCTACGGCGTCTGATGGGACTTGGTCCAGCGCTGGGCCGCCACGTGGAACGATCGGAGCCGCTGGGCGCGAGGAGCCCTTTCGGCGGGAAATGATGGGCGCCGTTGGATGCGGTAATAAATACGGGTGGGGTCCGCCTTAGGGCCTTAACTCTTTCATATTTTCCTCTCTCAAGCCCCAGCTACTCGGCGCTCGTCTCCCCTCTTTCGTTTCCAACCTTCAAAGAGTTCCCTTTCCCAGGTTAGATGTCTTCCTCTGTAGAATCAGTAGATGTTGTAGGAGTAGATGCTAGAGTTCCTTTAGTTGTGTCTGAGTCTCCTCGGGGAGCAGGGGCTGGGCCCTCTCCCCAGGGCCACGAGGCGGGGACCGCCTTCAAGGAGGAGGCGGCCAACGTAGCCCCCAGCACCTCGTGCTGGGTGACGCACGAGGACGAGCTTGCCAGCGCTCGGGCTCGCTTCCACATTCCCCTGCGTTACACGCTCCGTCTGGCCGAGGAAGGAGAGAGGGCAGACCAGGTACGGGGTAGGGAGATTGCCCTGTATTTGGAAGCTTTTTGGGGCGGAATGCGCCTGCCCTTCTCTCCTGAGGTCATCGTCGCTCTGAATTTCTTCGGTTTGGCTCCCGGCCAGTTAGTGCCGAACGCGTGGAGGATTCCCCTTGGGTTCTTGATCCGCCTGAGGCTGCAGGTGGTTCCTTTCAGTCTCCCCCTTCTCGATTCCTCCCTTGTTTTCAAGAGTCACCCTGGCGGTCGGGCTGGCGACCCGAAGTGGGTGTATTTTACTTTTAGGAAGCGGGCGGGGGTCGCTGCTGGGACCGGGGTTGTGGCCTTGCCCTCCTCCATTCATGATTGGAAAAAGAAATTTTTCTTCGTTTCCCCTCCCGAGGGCGAGGACTGGCCGGTGCCAACCAAGTGGTCGAGGGAGAAGTGTCTGCCGGGGAACCTGTCTGATGACCCCGCCGTGGTGAGAGTGGCGTCATGGGAGCCCATCCCTCGTCATGACGTGCTGCTGTCCGAGAGGGTTTTGAGCTGGGTCGAGCTTAGCCCCGTTGAGTTCTTCTGTGAGTTAGGCTTGCTTTTTAGGTTTACATTTTACTCGTGTTGCTGATCTGTTGGGTGTTTGTTTCATGCAGGATCCATGGACTTTGGCGTTCTCCGAGATACTATGCGCCAGCCGAGGCAGCCTACTAGGGCCAGGGGCGCCAGTTCTTCTCGGGCATAGCCCGCTCCTGCCCCTACTTCCCCGGTAGCGGCTCCCCGAGGACGCTCGGCGGCGGATCCCGCCCCGGGCCCCGGCAGAGCATCGGGCTGGAAGCGGGCCCTAATTCAGGAGGACACAGCTTCGGAAGAGGAGATCGGCTCTCCCTCAGAGCTGCTCAAGAAAAGTTCCCGGAGACCCTCCCGGGGCCGGTCCTCACCGACCGCAGTGGAGGAAGGGGGGCTCCGGTTTGTGGTGCCGTCGGGGCTGTAGGTCGCAGACAGCCTCCTTCACGAAATAGAGACCTCGGCCGGGGGTCGAGTTCCTGGAGGGACCCTCACGGCCCAGCTGGCGTCGATCGCCCAGGAGTCCGTGCAGGTAAGCCCCAGTTCGTCATGAGGTTTGGGGCCCTTTCCTGTTTTCTGACCTTTTTGTGTCTTCCCAGGTTCTCCAACACGTGTCCCTCGCCCTCCGCGTGGAGACTGAGATGGTAGCCCTGGCGTTGGAGGCCGCAGGTCAGCTCACCTCGCTGCAAGAGAGCTCCAGGAGAGAGCAGGAGGCGATGTCAGCGAAGATCGCCACCCTGGAGGGCGAGGTGGTCGACGAAAAAAAGGAGGTCGCCCGGCATCGTGAGGCCGCCGTGATCGCCGAGGGCAAGCTCGAGGACTCCCAGGTGCTTGCTGCCAACCTGAAGAGGACGGTGAAGGCCCTTCGAAAGAAGCTGGGGGCGGCGGCAGAGGCGTTTAAGTCTGCTGAGTCGAGGGACGTGGCGAGCTATAAGGGGTCGAAGGATTTTTATAACAACCTGGCCGTGGCCACGACCCGCATTTGGCACGATGCCCTCGATGCCGTCAAGTCTCGGATGCCAGGGTTCGACGACGCGGACCTCCGGTCTGAGTTCCCCCTCGTGGACGCCGACGAGCAAGGGGGAGAAGGTCCCGGCCAGGAGGTGGCCGGGGATCCAGCACCCCAAGTGGTGGAGGTCGAGGACCTCGAGGCCGCGCCCGGCCCCGAGGTGTAGAGCCCCCATTCTCCTTTCTTTATTTTGTTTCCTTTTGAATTTTGTAAGGCTGGGGAGCCAAAAAATACCCTTTGTAAAGAAAACTTTTGCCTTTGGTAGTAGTAATAAAGTTTTTTCTCAGCTCCCTAGAATTGTGTTCTGCCGTCTGTTTGTGAAGAACGCTCGTGGAATATTTTTGCCTGTATCGTTGTGCTTTTACGTCAGGTTGGCTATCTGTCTAGCGATCGTCTGTCGAGCTGTCTGCAATCACTTGCCGAAGAGCGCTTCTGAGGAGGTATCTCCCTGGGCCCCGGAGTCGAGGGAAGATCGTTTAGACTTGGAGAGACCTGACGCCCCTCGCTGGGGTCTCGGGTCCACGGCCATAGAGCATCTCTGATTCCAAGCATTGGTCGCCATCCGGGGTTGACTGGGCAGGGTAGCTGACCCGTCACCTCCTGTAAAGGCTTTATGCTTCCTGGCATGGTGGTAGGGGAGTTGCCCACCAAGGATGGCCGAGCAGGGTAGCTGCTCCTTTGCCCCTTGTGAGGGCTTAGCTCTCTAGCGCTTGAAGGGCTGTACGAAGCCCACTAAGGATGTCCGGGCAGTGGAGCCGCGCGGCGGCCTCTGGGCGAAGGTTTTGACCTCTGGCGTCGTGGGTAGGCAACTACCAGCCTAGGATGAACGAGCGGAGCAGCCGCTTCTATCCTGGCGTTGCGGGTAGGGAGCTACCAGCCAGAGTATTTGCCGAGCAGGGTAGCTGCTCGGTTGCCTCTTGCGAGGGCTTTGATCTTTCAGGACAAGGACCGAGCAGGGTTACTGCTCAGTGCCTCTTGGCGAGGACATTGATCCCTGTCGGTTATGGTAGGAAGCTACCAGCCGGGGATAGCAGAGAGAGGGCCCGACTGCCTTTGGCAGGACTTTGGTCCTGAGCGCGGGAAGAGCTATAAGGCTGTAAGAAGCCTACTGATGACCCTTGGCCGGGCACGGTTACTACCCGGTGCCTCTTGGCGAGGGATTTTGTCCTTAAAGATAGCCGAGCGAGAGAACTTCGGGCTCGACTGCCTCTGAGAGGGCTTTTTGATCCCCGGCGTTGCGGCAGGGAGGCTGCCCGCTGGGGATAGCCGAGCGAGGGGACCTCGGGGTCGACTGCCTCCGGGAGGGCTTTTTGATCCCGGCGTTGCGGCAGGGAAGCTGCCCGCTGAGGATAGCCGAGCGAGGGAACCTCGGGGTCGACTGCCTCTAGGAGGGATTTTTGATCCCCGGCGTTGCGGCAGGGAAGCTGCCCGCTGGGGATAGCTGAGCGAGGGGACCTCGGGCTCGACTGCTTCCGGGAGGGCTTTTTGATCCCGGCGTTGCGGCAGGGAAGCTGTCCGCTGGGGATAGCCGAGCGAGGGAACCTCGGGCACGACTACCTCTGAGATGGCTCTTTGATCCCCGGCGTTGCGGCAGGGAAGCTGCCCGCTGGGGATAGTCGAGCGAAGGAACCTCGGGCTCGACTGCCTCCGGGAGGGCTTTTTGATCCCCGGCGTTGCGGCAGGGGAGCTGCCCGCTGGGGATAGCCGAGCAAGGGGACCTCGGGCTCGATTCCCTCCGGGAGGGCCTTTTGATCCCCGGCGTTGCAGAAAGGGAGCTGTCCGCTGGGGACGATCGAGCAGGGAAGCTGCTGGGCCGAATCTTGTTGTGGTGTATCCCGACCGTTCAGCCGCAGGCGCGGGGAATGGGAACGGTCGGGGCAACGGCGTGCGTAGCTAGCCTATTGAATGCGGGGGAATGCGAAGCGTCGGGGGAAGGCGAAGCACTAGGGGCGCGTCGCTTCGATTCCACTGGAGAAGGCTTGATGGTTGCCGCGTGGCAGCGATTCCCTGGGCGAAAGGGTGCGACGGTTGGGCTGCGCATTGGGCTATATAGGGCTGAAGGAGTACTGGTCTTTTCATCCTCCATAAACAGATCGCTGAGAATGCAGGACTTCCCGTTCACCATCCCCGACATCGTCCGCTTCGAAGACGTGTACCTTTACGACCCGTTCTGCACCGAGGACACGGTGCAGCTAGTCTATAGGAGCATCGAGGACCACTTTGGCCGGCTTCTCCCCAGACGCTCCTCCCTGCTGCAATTGCTGATGTACTCCATCTGGAGGGCATCACCGGGGCTTTACAGCCCCTTGTCGGAGCTGCTTTTTGACGAGGCCGTGGGCAAGCTGCGGTCTTTGAGGCGCTTCGGCTTAATTTCCGTGAACCGGCTGGCCCGCTCAGAGGCGCTCGTCCGTGAATGCTACGAGTTGAGGCTCAGGGTCGATGGCCGCAGGGGGAACCAGGGACAGAGGCTGGAACTGGCGAGGCCCCGGTTGACGGAGATTTTTACCGAGTACCACGAGCAGTGCTCGCTGCACCCCCTTCCCCACTATTGTAATTTTCTTTTCTTTTGCATGTACGGCTGAGGAGCCCAAAATACCCTTTGAATAAACAAAACTTTTCTTTCTTTTTCGCAACGCTCCATTGATCTTTATTAAAATTAGCAATAGATCCTAGGAAGAATTTACATTGCTTTAAAAGAAGGGTACAGGCTAGAAGATGACTTTGTTGGCTGGGGCCGAGCTCCCTGAAGGGTTGTCTGCCCCCGCTCTTGGTATAGGGCATAGGGCTCCCTGAGCTCCGGGCTGGCCGTCCGCTGAAGCAAGCATGATCTGAGCGATGGTCAGGTCAGCGGGAGGGCGATGCTGCTCCTGCTCGCGGTCGGTCTGCCGTTTTTCCCTCAGGTAGGCGGCGAGGTGCCCAGACCGGATGAGCTCTTCAATGTAGTTCTTTAGTTGCTTGCAGTCCTCCGTGGCATGGCCCAGTACCTGGTGGAAAGTGCAGTAGGGGCCCTGGGTTCGCTTCGCAGCCTGACGCGGGACCGGAGGGAACTTGAAGAACCCCTCATTCTGGGCCTCCTCCAGCAACACCGCGAGGGAGACGTTGAGGGGGGTATACTCCTGGAACTTCGGGTTATAGGGCTGCTGACGCTCCGGCCTCTCCTCCCGAGCCCTCTTCTTCTGATCGGGCCTTTCTGCCCGGGGAAGGTTAGCATTCACCTCGGATTCCAGCTGGACCTCGCGCTCGGTCCACGCCTTGACCTCGGCCATGGTCTTAGGTTGCTCCAGTGCAAAGGAGCGCAACCATTCCTTGTGCCTCAGACCAGATTTGAGTGCCGTTATGATGGTTTCGTCTCGGTGCTCGGGCACCTCGAGAAGGGCGTTGTAGAAACGGGTAATGTATGCCTTGAATATTTCCTTGTCCCCACTCTTAACCGTGAAGAGGTAGTTGACCGTGCGCTTCTGTCGACGGTTCCCCAAGAATGGCTGAGGAACTAAGTATCCAGCTCATCGAAGGTCGAAATCGAGCGGGGTTCGAGCCCCCGGAACCAATCCCGACCTGTGCGGATGAGGGTGGCCAGGAAGGCTCTACACTGGGCGGCGGCGGAGTGATCCTGGAAGCTCATTCCCGCGGTGAAAGCGTCCAAGTGGTCTTTCGGGTCGGTTTTCCTGTCAAACAGAGAGACCTTTGGGGGCTTGTTGCACGAGGAGACGTGAACGGCGAGCAGCTCCTCGGTGAACGGCTTCGTGAGCGAGTCGGAGGCGTACTTAGCTCCGTCGCTCGAGAGGTGAGCTTCTCGGCGCATGCCTTCGATCTTCTTCTCGAGGGCGTCGAGACGACCATGGTACCCCGGGGAGTCGGTGCCTCGGGATCTCTGGCCCCCGCTGTGGGTGACGTGGGTCTGGGAGCGTCCCTAGTTCTTCTCAATGAGGTGCCTCAATTCCCAGGGTGAGGTAGCTCTTGACCCGCCTGGGCGGACCTCTTCTATGCGGTCCCGCCAATGGTGGTTGGGTCGACCACGCCCGTGGACAGGCGAGGTGACTGACACCTCCTCAGGGGGATAGCGGTCACGAGGAGGCTCGAGGCGAGGCGCCCTGGCGGCGGTTCTCGGTGTCGAGCCCTGGGGCGCCCAACGGGCCCCAGGCAGTACCGGTTCGAGAGACCGGCGGCCAGGGGACGCGGCCTGTTGGTGATCAGCCGTCCGGACAGGGACAGATCCTTCTGGAGGCAGTGAAACGGCGATCTGGGGCCCGGGCGCGGCCGTTTGGGCGCGGCCGAGGGCTTCCACGAGGGATTGCAGGCGATCTATCCGGCCTGCGAGGGCGTTGATGACCGTCATCGGGGGAGGTTCATCCCCGCCTTCAGCGAGTGGAGAACGGCGACTGATGCCGGGATCCCCAGGATGGTCGTCTGCCATGTGGGCGGTGATAGGAAGGCCAACTTTATATTTTGTGGAGTTTGTTCCCACAGACGGCGCCAACTGATGGAGCTCCTTTTCGGGCCTCCGTCAGATGTTGTCTTCCGTTGATCTCGCGATGAACTTGACTGATTATCCTTCGTTGCGTGTGGGTCTCAATGGGTTTTTGGAGGAAGAGATGTGGCGAGGATGCTATTGCCGAGTACCTGCAAGGAAGTCCCGGGGTGGTTTGGTACCACCGAGGACCCTCCGACACTCAAGTTAATGATGAGATCCGAGCAGAGTAACGGCCTAAAAGTGTAAAAGAATGGCTTACTTGACCCCTCTATGATGGGGTTTATATAACGGTGGCGGCACGCAACAGCAGGCGTAAGAATCTCGCCGGCAGTTACGCTCCCGACGTCACGCCCGCGTAGAGAGCGGATCGTCCATTAATGGGGATCGTAATGACGTGGAACGTGGGACGTTGCCGGCGTAAAATCCGCGCATGGCGAGATTCGCGGAGCGAAGGTTACGCCTAGGAATGGTGGAGTTAGTCGGAGGGCCGAGGAAGACGGCCTCGGCGGGAGCTCGGGGACGAACGAGGAAGCCGAGGAGTCTTGGCCCTGTGGCAGCTCAAGGCGAGCTGAGGGGCCTAGGAGGCTAATTTGCAGGGAGCCCCGAGGAGGGCTAGCTTGTGCTTGCAGGTCGGGTGTAGGGTGGCCTGGTCGGCCCCCATGGGCCCTTTCTTCTGAGTCTTGGGACATGTCATCTGCCACGCGTCATCACCTTGGGGATCGCCAATATCGAGCACTATCAATCTTCAAATTTTTTATGTATAAGATAGACCATGTGCAATAAGAATAATCTTCGACAATAGTTAAAAAATATCATTCCGGGATAATGATGGAGTACAATGATGTAGCATGATACTCCCCCATTCATCAAAATGCACCAATTAAATTAATAAAACTCAAAGCAAGATTTAGCTGAAATTTTATAAGATTAAATTAATAAATGAGATTGGTTGGCACGAAAACATACAATGCAAATTGATTTATTAGAAATTGAAAATTTTGATTCTAAATTTTGAAATTTTGAAAATATAGATAAAGAAAGTTGATCTAACCGTCAGTGCTGCAAGTCGATGCAACTAGACTAGAAGCACAAATCGCATGTTCTGGAAGAAACAAAATAAAAATACGTTCTTCTCTTTACCCTTTCCAATCACATGCTCAGTCCATAATTAAGTCTTATAAAACACAAGAATAAAAAATTTGCATAGTAGTTTAATGATTTTGTGAGTTCTTATTGAAAGCAGATTAAAATAAAAATATGGTACATGAAGAACAATTATGCAAAAACATGTTAGAATTGGATTTAGCAATACCAATATTGGCAATAGGTATTTTAGTTCCATTAGACAATCAAATCTAAGAAGAAACAATTTTAGGATGTATAGATAGTAACAAATATGAATTTGAGACATGCTCACATGCGACAGATTCAATAATCCAATACCCCTGTGATTCTACAAATAGGGGTGCCCCTAGGTACTATCCATCTATGCACGAGTGCAGTTGAGATTGTTGAAGAAAAACAATGAAATTACCTGCAAAATTTGCTATTGAATGTGCATTATTAAAATTAGGGGAATTGACCTTTTGAATTTATTCGGGGTTTTATGTTGTGTCAGAGGCTGCTTGGTGGAAGAACAGAGAAGTTGTTGATGTTGCGTCCGTAAGGTTGAAGAATTAAGATGGATTTGGTGTTCGAGACCGTAACAATGTTGGTTTGGTGGTATACAAATGAAGGGTTACCCTAATGCCCCGGCCAACTACCGTGGCCAAATGCGGAACAAAACTTTTATAGCGAACAAAACTTTGGCACTGGATTAACCTTTAACCCGGATCTTTAACCATAAACCTAACTAGCATTACAAGGAGAGTTAACTACTATGATGAAGAATTTATACCAAGAGGCTCGAGTCCTTCGGTCTTCTCTTCTCGTCGTGTGCTCCAAGTGGCCATCTTGAACTTGGTTGATCTTTCTTTTCCGCTCCTTCGGCTCTCCGGGATCGGGCTTATTCTCCGGTCTTCCTTAGTCCTCGATGATCCACCCGAAGGGTATGATCCATGGCTCTAGCTCTTTGCTAAATGTCAAAAGAGCAACTAGAGAACTTGGGATGCTAGTCCAAGTAATTTAGGATGTAGTGAGGGTGTCTAAGTGTTTGCTATCTCTTTTCTAAGCTCTTCACTTGTTTCTCAACTCATGAGAATGTTAGTGAAGAGGAAGAAAATGAAGGTTGAGCAAAGCAAGAAGAGGGAGGAGATAAAGAGCAAATGAGAGCTCAAGAGAATAATGAAGCAAGCAGGAAAGAGAAAATACACACATAGATTTTATGTATGAATTCTTTCATTAAACAATTAACAACCATGCTTCAATAGTAACTCCAAATGAATTAAAAATTCATTTGTAAACTATTAAAGCATGGTTATCACCATTCCTCCCATACCTTTTACTTTACACATCATTTCCAATTTTCAAATAAAAGGGAAATACATAATGAGGCGGCCACCTTCTAGAAGGAAATCTGTAATAAATACGGATTTCAGTCTACTATACATATACACTGGCAATCGGATAAAAATCCGAAGGCCCAAAAAGATAGAATAACACGAAGAACGTAATACTAGAATATATATATATATATATATATATATACGTAAATTATTAAATCAATACCTGATTTAATAATCCGGCTCAAACCCTAGCCGGCTAGTATTACAAACTGTCCGATCAAAAGTCCGAGTACAATGTACATCAACCGATCGAACCCTGCACGTATCCAATACGACTACTACATCATTTCGCCTGGATCAGGGAAACCCTCTGTGTAGGACTCTAAAGACTCGACAGTACTCTGGCAGTGGGTTTAACCACAGGCACGTCAGCGGCACTAGTTGTACGTAAGGCTACCCAGATACCTGTCGAAAAAGAAGGCCGACGAGCAAGCTCGTCCGAACTCCTACTGAGCCTATCCGTGACAATATCCGCACGATCCGGTCTCTTCGTCAAATAGTATCGCATACCGGGTCTAGGGGATGGTAAACGTCAGACCCTAATAACCTGATAAGTCATGTCGATATGGCTCAGGACCAATCCGGGAAACTACTGATCACCAAATCAGTAAATTCCATCTGCCTTGGCCAAGGTCTTATGGTCCTGACCAATCGAATCACAGTGCGATATCGACTCCCTATACCGGGAGAGACGAATCCCCGACAATCGCTCACTGCCTCCATGTGGCTCTGGACTAAACCCAACCAAAACCTATTTGCACAACTCAGTAGAGTCGTGGTAGGGTAATGATCAAAGTTCCGTGGGAACTCACACGAGACAAATGCCGATCTCGGGTCCAAGGACTAACATGTACGCATGTCACCTGAGAACTTCCATCTGACGATAGGTATAGTACCACATGGAAGTTCTCGGCGAGTCCATCCAGTGTACTCACCCCAGCGAGCACCTGTATACGATCTTGGGTACATCAGACCAATGGCTGCGAGACCAACCATCCCCCGACGAGGGTAGAAACGTATACACTAGTCTACTCTGGAGTATCAATGCCCAGTCTCGATACTCACGCGACTAGGGACCAGTTAAGGATGTGCTTGTGGACTACCCTGCTCCCACAAGTATGATCGCCATTACAACGCGGGTAGTCAAGCAAGATCTTAGGGGCTTTATCAACATGTAACCACAATATGTAATAACGAGTATGACATATGCCATGTTAAGATAAAGACAAACCATAATAGTATACTACCGTATCGAGTCTTCATCAATATGTGCAAGCTAGATATAACAACAACAGAAATAAATACGCATATCCTGACAAAAACAAGTCGAATAATATACTATAAAGGCTGGATACATCGTAGGGGTCTAGGGGTGTGGGTTTGGCTATTCATCGCGACCGTGGAATCCGTGTTTTATAGAGGCTCAAAATAAAACACGGACCTCCTAGTATATCCATTATTTCATATGTTTCTTCTGCTGCGATATCTGTGATGTGATCATTTGATATGTTGTGATAGATACTGTATATAGTATATATGATATATTATATAGACGTTACTTATGTTTTACACCCGCGCTAGCCCTGCCCCGCTCTGCCGTTAGTTACCTAACCTAACGGTGCACGAGGGGGCATCGAGGCGAATGCGGATGGCATAAGTGTACGTCGTATTTATCTGTGATGTTTAGGTGACTTAAATGATGGGACTTCATTAATATGATTAATGAAAGAAAAGAAACCTAAAAGATGTTGTAGAATCAAATTTTCAAAAAGGGTAGCTACAGTTTTTGCTTTGCATAGCAATATATATGATATATCCTGCACCTTATTCGATGAGGAAAAGCCGAGATCCCTTCACCGGGAGTGACCTCTTTAGCAAAACTGGCAGATGCTACAACACTCGGTTTGGTTTTTGATTGCTTTTGGAGTCTTTGCTTTGCATAGCGATATATATGATATATCCTGCACCTTATTCCATAAGGAAAGAGCCGAGATCCCTTCACCGGGAGTGACCTCTTTAGCAAAACTAATGAAAGCCTCAAAATCACTCCATTTCAAAATTCACTCGATTCTACAACGATATCAAGTTCATTACGCAATAGGTTTTCAGAAAAACCTGTCGTAGCCCTCCGTCATTTCAGATAAGTTGTATATAGTATTCGTGCTGCATTTGTTGGCTTTCGTCAAGGTGTAGTGTGTGGTAGCTATATGCTGCTTATCTGTTGCATATGATGCGATTGGATTAGGCTAGTCGTACGGCTTTGTTGGCTTTCGTCAAGGGTCGTGCGGGTGGGTTTAATTCAGTCAAGAAATATACGGGTTGAACTTGACAAGCGGGCTATGGTTTGTTGGCTTTCGTCAAGGTCATAGCACGTTAGGGGAAAAATATTATCGGGAATTTCAAGCGTTGAAATTTGCAATGAGATTGCATACCTTCTATGAGATAGTTGGATCCCGATACCCACTGCGAGTAATTGTTACTCCTGGGAGAGTTTTACACAGGACAATTAGCCGATCTAGTAGGTGTCTAGAAAGGTGTCAACGGGGTTACGCCTCTGGGAAAACGAGGTTACTTTAATTAGGTCCGTACGAAAGCACGGGGAACCTCCCTCAAAGTACCGACACTGGCCTAGCTGAAAGATTGGCGAAATTGTAGGGTGTAATTAATCCCGGCTAGTCTTTCCTTTTAGGGTTTGAAGGAAGATTTGACAAAAACAGTGGGAGCCATCCTGATTAGATAAAATAATAATCAATCTGATCTTGCAAGAGCATATGCTAAAGTGTTTTCTTCTCTCTCTCTCCAGGTAGCGACCATATCATGCCTTAATCAACATAATAATATGGGTGTATTGACCGAACCCACTTGTTATACTGTGCTGAGGAACGTTGGTCCCGCTCCAACTTATAAATGTTAAAAAACTGAGCAGGAAATTGGGGATTACCAGAATTCCCGTGCCGCCCAAACGAAGAAAGTGCATGCTGATGCATCTTCTTCGGGTGTGTTCGTTACTGAGAACTGTTTCTCAGTATCCTTTACGTCATGGGTATGAGATACCGGATCAGGATCCCGCAAATGTAATTTGTTACATGGGCTACAGATAGGTAGAGAACTGCGAACGGGTGATAAGTTTCATGAGATAGAAACGTTGCAAGTGTTGCAACCAAGTCTGTTGGTAGTTATCACCCTGTATTACCAGAATACATTGATTCTAAACGAATGTTATTAGATACCGTACCTGATATACAACATCATATCAGTCTCTTTATTAATAAAGAAAGGATATAATTTTGTATTGTTGGATAATGTTTTGAACATTTCCTATATCAAGAGTTGATCGGTTCAGGTACGTTATCTAAAAGCATTGACATTCTAAATCAAACCACAGTTCTTAGTATACAGAACACACACAAGAGGAAGAGTTCAGAAATGAACGAATCCTTCTTGAGGCATTGTAGACTAGGTCATATCAATGCGACCCGACTAGCTAAGTTACATTTAGATGCATATTTAAATTAGTTTGAAGTTACATCTTGTGAAACTTGACGGTCATGTCATAAAGATAAGATGACCGCAGCTCTGTTTATTGGAAACAGAGAAAGTGTTAGTGAACTCTTGGGATTGATACATGCTGATGTATGAAGGTCCCCTGTCTACACATGCCAAGACCGGTTCTTTGTGCTTCATTACATTCACTGTTTATCTCTCAAGATTCGGACATATGTTCCTGTTGAAACACATGTCTGAACCTTTTGAGAAATTCAATGAATATGAGTTAGAAGTAGAGAACCAAAAATAGGTATAAGTATTATGTCCTTTGATGTGATCAGGGAGGAGAATACTTGAGCGCGGAATTCCTGGACTATTCTAAAGGAGAATGAGATTCTCTCTCAACATTACTCCTCCACATACACCACAGCACGTCGGTGTATCGGGGCGGAGCAATTGCACCCTATGAGATATGGTGCGCTCTATGATGAGTATTACTGAGTTGCCTATTTCTTTTTGGGGGTTATGCACTTAAGAAGCTGCATGCCTATTGAATGGCGTTTCAATCAAATCAGTTGCCTACCACTTCATATGTGATATGGAATGGGAAGAGCCCATATCTTAAGTATGTTAAGATTTGGGGTTGTCCATCCTATGTTTAAAAGCATAATCCGGACAAGCTCGAGGCAAAGTCATGTCTGTAGAAGTTTGTTGGATATCCCAAGCATTCGCAAGGGAATATTTTCTACCTAACCGAGGAACAAAAGATGTTTTGTTTCTCAACATGTCACCTTTGTGAAAGGGAATTTCTTGTGAAGAAATTAGTGGTCATAAGGTAGAACTGGAAGGAGTTCCAGCTATACAAACTATAGCAGATGATTTGGTAGAACCAAAGGATTCAATAGTTTCCAACAAACCCCATCCTCTCCGCCGATCTAGTAGGGTTCCTCACCCACCTGAGAGATACTTCGTTTTCTCCATGACAGTGGGAGCGAGGATTGCATCATGAGATGATGACCCAACTAGTTTCGAGCAGGCCATCAGGAGTGGGACTCTGTAAGAATGGCTGGATGCTTAGTAATCTGAGATGGAATCCTTATACACCAACAAAGTATGGACTTTGGTTGCTTTATCTGAAGGGTTAAATCCCCATCAGGAGCAAGTATATCTTGAGAAGATTACTTGGTGTGCATGGAAAGGTTGAGACTTTCAAAGCTATGCTTAAGTCCATCCAGATCCTACTTGCCACGACTACATACCATGACTACGATATCTGGCGGTTCGGTGTTATGACTGCTTTTCTAAATGATGATTTGGAAGAGAGCGTCTGTAAGAACACAGCCATAGGGATTCGTAGACAGTGGGAGCAGCGGAAACGTGTGCAAGATGCTTTATAAGATAAAACAGGCATTGCGGAGATGGAACATCTGTTTTGATGTGGGAGTCGAAGAGTTTGACTTCATCAAAATGGTAGATGAACCTTGTATATACAAAAAGGTAGTAGGGAGTATGGTGGTGATCCTCGTAGAGTACGTGGAAAACATACTCTTGATAGGGAAGGAGTTTCCTATGCTACGCTCGGTCAATCTCCGCTTATCACAAGGATTCTCCATATAGGATCAAAGTGATACCTCATAAATCCTGGGGAGAATCACTGGATAGCTTCCACGGTGGTAAGGTAGACTGAAAGTCAGTCACAGGCATTGTCTTTACCCTTAGTAAAGGGACGGTATGTTGGAAAAGTTCCAAGCTAGATACCGTGGCATACTAGACGATAAAGGCTGGATACATCGCTACCAAAGATGCTACCAAAGAGGCAGTCTGGTGTATATTAGTTCATGAGATGAACTTCGTTCCTTCCATTGTGTGACAATGGAGTTGTGGCTTATGCCAAGGAACGCCCGTCCCATCATTGATCCAGATATATTCTAAGGCGGCATCACCTGATCATGGAGATGGTTGATCTCCAGGGGATCGAGGTTAGGAGAGTAGACTCAGAAGACAACACGGCGGATCCACTCACAAAGGCCTTTTCCCAGAGAGAGACTATTATGGGATGGTTGAGTATGAGATAATACAACCACTGTTATCAGATGGCCCTAGTGCAAGTGGGAGATTGTTAGTTATATGTATGCCCTAGAGTCCATTTCTATACATGAGATATATATTGTAGTGGATGCTTGGACATATATAGGGAGGACTTTCTTGCTCGACATGATAGTATGCTATCTGGTTACTCTTTACCTTAATGTGTACACTGATTGTCTCTCTGTTACATGTTGGTAAAGCCCTTAGGATGTGTACTTGACTACCAGGACTATGATGCGGATCATACTAGTAGGGACATGGTAGTCCATAAGTACATCCTTCAAGGTCCCTAGTCATGGGTGTATCGAGACGGGACATCGATATACCAGAGTAGACTAGCGTATACCTTCTCGACCCATATAGATGAGCGATGGATGATCCCATATCCATTGGTGTTTGACATTAGAGATGGTATACGGGTGCTCAGTGGAGACTGGGTACACTGGACGGACTCGCCAAGAACTCCCAGATGGTATTATACCTTACGTCAGATGGCAGTTCTCTGGTGACACTGGTACATGTTAGTCTGTAGACCCGAGATCGCCATAGAGTCTTGTGTGATTCCTACTGTGCTTTGATTTCCACCTTACCACGTCCAAGAGGGAGTGCAAAACGGTGGTTTTTGGGTACAGTCCCGAGTCACGTGGAGGCAATGAGCGATAGGAGGGGTTTCGTCTCTCCCGGTATTGGGGGTTGATGTTGCGCTGTGCTCGATTGGCCATAACAGGGAAGTCCCTGGCCATGGCTGATTTAGAGATTTACTGGTAAGTGTTACCAGTAGTTTCTCGACCCGTTATGAGCCTCACATCGACACGACTTATCGGTTATTGGGGTCTGACGTTTACCACCCCTAGACTTGATATGCGACATATCAGACGAGGAGACCGGACTGTACGGCAAGTGTTACCGTTAGGCTTTTACAGGAGTTGGAGTGGGCTTGCTTGCTGATCTTCTGATCGTTCAATACCCGGGTAGCCATTACGTCCAGCTAGTACCGCTGACGGCTTGTGGGTGCTTGATATGATCATCACCTACTGCCGGCGTATTGACGAGTCTTTAAAGTCCTACATAGAGGTTTTACTGGCTCAGGCAAAACGAAATAGGAGCGCATATGTGATATGTGCGGGACCGAGAATAATGCGTGTATGTAATACCGTATTCTATTCTCGCGACTTTTTTATCGGCCGGTTATATGTGATATAGCCGGGTTATCGAATCAAGTGTTGATTCGATAAGTCGATACATTGGATGTTAGTCGGTTATATGTGTTATAACCGGATTATTAATTCAAGTGTTGATTTAATAATTTGGTGTATAATTGTATATGTGATAATTTACATTAACTAACATTGGTTCACTTAAGCATTTATTTTTCTCACTTATGCACAACTTAATATATATGTGATATATATTTATTTGTGTTCATTTTGTATCATGGTTGTTGATACAACTTACATGGGTGTATAAGACTTATACCATACTAATTATAGTGTTAGGTTTTTATATTTAAAGTAATTCTAAAATTAGTGGATGATGAGCTCACATGCATGAAGCTTAGGGTTACATTGACTTAGTCTACTAGTTTTGTTTTACTTGAGATATTAATTAACCTAACCATTATAATGTAGCCATAGTTATGTCTCTACATGAGTTAATATATGATATAAACTCACCCATGGTTCACTCTCTCTCTCTTGATTTAGTTTTCATTCTCATTTATTGAGCTCATCTTCTTCCTCCTTCAAAGGCTTGCTAGGGTTTGATAAAGAGAGAGAAATATAGTAAGAAAAGAAATTCTAAAGTGAACCCATTTCCTATTTCACCATCCTCTACTAGACTAGCACTTTAGTATAGGGTGTTTGCTTCACTTTGGTGAAGTGGTAGCTTGAGTTCGTATTCCCTCGACGTAGATCATCTTCGGCCTCGAAGACTTCAAGCAAAACCGTTGCCCTCTTCTCATGGAGCCGTCCGAGAGTCCGGGAGTTCGATGATCGCAGCGAAGGGACTACAACAAGGAGCTTATGAAGTGAAGGACCGATCTACAAAGATTGTATTTCGTATTCACTTAGTTGTAAAGATATTTACTTGCATGTGAAACCCTAATTATCTAGCAAAGATCTTGTTTAGGGTTGTTCGGCACGGCTAAAATTTTAATTGGGCATGGTTGATGCCTTGTAGAACCTTGTTAGAGTGCCTAGTAACTCTACACTGATCCTTCAGTTCTTTACACTCCGCTGGGTCCATCCGATATGGCGGTATAGAAAAAGGCTTTGTGCTAGGAATCAAGTCAAAGCAGAACTCAATATCGCGCTCTGGCGACAAACCAAGTAACTTGTCAGAAAAACATTTGGAAACTTTCTCCCAATCAGGACCTGGTCCAACGGGACCTCTGCGGCTCTAACATCACAAACATACGCCAAGGATTCCTTACATCCCTTTTCTCAAAAGCTGACTAGCGCGAAGAGAAGAAATCAAACTGGAAAAGGCGACGCTACGGTCTCCCCGAAAACAAGAACTGGCTTACCCAGAAAACTACATCCGACTGCCTCCTCATGGCAGTCCACGGATGCATAACACGTGGCTAACCAATCCATGCTCAGAATAACGTCAAGGTCTAACATATCGAAAAAAATTAAATTGACAGAAGAATCCCTATCTTCGATACGAACCAAACAAACATGAATGAGAAACACATAGAGCTACAAAAGACTAGCCTATGGAAGAAATCACAACAAGCGACTGATTTAGCAAGGATTACTATCGGCTAGACTTCGATACAAAATATGCGGATACCATTTCAAACAACACCAAAAGAAATACGCATCGGAAGAAAACACCGAAAGAATACTTGTTACAACTGCGCCTATCTAATCGCCTCTGAGCTGGCATACCGGTACAATTCCGCTTCGATCCAAAAACGACCAAAATCTCAGAAATACGCTCCTCTCGTAGTAAGGCTGCATCCATCACGGCTGCATAAGTGTCAAAATGCTGGGTGCCGATGGCAAGAAATAACCGCATGTCCAATCTCCACACAAACCTCTTTATCCATTTCTCTTCAGTATCCACCAGGTAAGGAGCATATTGGACCGCTGAGTAAACTAAATGTCATACTCGGACACTGTAATCTCTGGAGTCTTGCGCAAAGGCTCGAAACTATGAGCTCGGGCATCTCGAACGCTCTCCGGAAAGAAACAAGCAAGAAATACAGCTGTGAACTCATCCCAAGTTATAGGAAGTATATCTGCTGCTCAGCCTCTCTCAATTGACTCGCACCACATCTGAGCAAGACCTCTCTAGACGAAAACTCGCAAGATCAATCCATATCTCGTCAAAACATCTCTGTGAACGACAAATCCAAGCCATCCTATCGAGGATTGTCTACGGATCCTCTGCTGCATCTGTGCCGGTAAAAACTGGAGGCTTCAGCCTCAAAAACTCCTGTAAGAATACGGAAATAATCTTGGTAACAACAGAAACAGCTGCATGTGCAGCAGGTACAATCACAGTCCCCGCAGTAGGAGGGATATCATCGGCTCTCGGAGCTCGGCTAACCTCAACTAACAATTCAACCATCTGTCACAAGTCCTGAATACTCGACTCCAGCCTAGCTATCCATCCTGGAGAAGGTGGATCACTCTATCCCTGAGGGGTAGGCGTACCACCCTGATCGGTCCTCGCCTCAAACGAGCCTGCTCTAATCTCATCCCTGGCAGCAGCCCTCTGGCCCTCGATATCTCCGGCGGCATAATGGCTGGAATAAGAAACAGGATCGATAGAAATATTGCGATCGAATCAAAGGGTTTCCGGAATCAAGGAAGGAATCACAAGCAAATATATATATCCTAAGGTCACTTAGGCGGAATATCGTATCGTAAGTATGCCGCGGAACATACACACGCTACGTCACTCTGCTTAAGTCACCTACTCCATCTACTAAGGGTCATCCTACACTCAGAAAGGTAAACCTATCGCTCTGATACTAACTTTGTCACGACCCGAAGGTACGGAACGTAACTGGCACTTAAACTACGAAACGTCTCAAGGAGCAACGTAATCTAAGTAAGTCAAAGCCCAGAAAACTAAACCGTTTAACAATTAGAGTGAAGGAAAACTGGTTTTAAAGCAAGTGGTTTTAACAAAATATATGGCATTAAACATTTAAAAGCAAAATTAGATTTTCCCGAAAATTTCGGCAGAGTCTCCTTTGTAAATACTGGCCCCCAAACGGGTACAACACATGAAAATACATATAAATAATGAATAAAGGCATCCCAAGCGGGAGCTAGCTCTTCGCCAATGGCGGAATCATAACCACATGCAGTATATATATATCATCAAGTGCGAAAATAAGTATCTGAAAGCAAGAAATAAGAAAAACCACGTCGGCTCAAGTGAGCATCGACACCAAAAACCACAAATACAAGCTTCACGAGTCTCACCGTCTAGTCCGAAATACAATGGTAGATGGAGTATACTAGATACAAAAATAATAATACAAGATGGAACAAAATATCCTCGCAACCCACCTACGAGCAAGCTGCAAATCAAGCTAAATGAGGAAGTACGCCCGCCGCTACTGTGCTGACGGGTCAGACCTGCAAGATACTGTGGCACAACGGGGGTGAGTTGCCAACTCGTGAGTAGTAAATAACATCTCATAAGGCTATCGTAAGCATGCACGCAAATACGTCTCAACCTACGCTTATCGATATGATGCGATGTACTAAACATGAATGCAACATGAATGCATAATCAAACATGAAACCTGAACAAGTTGTAAGACCATGGTAGCGCCCCGGCCGTCTTTCCGAGGCCAAAATGCGGAAACAAAAACTTTTCTTTACTTAGAAACCAGCGCTACCGCGGACTATAAACCCGGATCGAACCATTAACCTACTACTAGCAACTAGAGAAAGGGTGGAGAGCTATACCGAGCGATCCATGTCCTTCGGTCTTCGGCCATCATCCCGATCTCCTCGCGGCATCATTGATCTCTAGTCTCCTCGTCGGAAAGGCACCACATCGAGAAGTCTTTTTACGGGCTCCCACCTCTGGACCGAGGCAACTCGGACACGAAGTTGGTAAGCCGACGTGTCCAAGGTTGCTGTAGACTGAGTGTCGAACGCTATGTCTCGAGGGGTTGCTTGAAGTTGCCATTTGGATGTGGAGGTGGAGTAATAAGCTTGGGAGATGAACAAAAGGGATTTTGTGCAAACAAATGAGACCAATTTCCCTCTCTCAAAATTTGGACAGCCCCCATCATTTTGTAGCCGGCCATCATCCAAAAATGAGAGGAGGAAGTGAGTAATAATGCAAGAAAGAGAAAAGGGTGATCATGAGGAATAATGATCACAACCATGTCAAATCAAAAACACATCTCATCTCAAAAGGCAAGTAATCATGAACCAATGGAGTCAACCTCAATCTAGAACCATCATGAAGCAACCACTTACAAAAAACACCCTCCACTTTGCTAATTTGCATATTTGCAAATAAGCCCCTCCCATCAAAGGAATTTCAGCCAAGAAGGAACAAAGGAAAAATAGCCGAAACGGAATGCAAACTGGCAACTTCAAAAAATGATCCGGTAATAAATTACAGGAAAACCCCACGATTGTATATGCATACCTGCATTTGTATTGCGACCGAATACAAATGCAATGAGACAAAATCTACACTGTACAATACTAGGATCCGGCTTAAACCATAGCCCGCTAGTATTATCCGTCTGATCATGATCCGTGCAATACCGCACGTATATGATCGAACCCTGCCATATATCCATACGGCCTCTACAGCGTTTCGCCCGAAACTTGAGAAACTGTCTGTTGGCGACTCTAAAGACTCGTCAATACTTTGGCTGTGGATTTAACCACCAGCTCGTCAGAGGTATTAGCCATACGTAACGGGCTACCAGGTATTGACCACAAGGGAGGTCGATGAGCGAACTCATCCTGACACCCTACTGAACCTGTCAGTGACAATATCCGTACAGTTCGGTCCGTTCGTCTATGAGTATCGCATGTCGGGCCTAGAGGGCCGGTAAAAGTCAAACCACCAAAAGCGGTACAAGTCGTGTCGGAGTGTAGCCCAGAACACCCTGAAATACTACTGGAATACCTACCAGTAAATCTCCTGCCTCGGCCGAGGGCTTTATGTAATGGCTCTCCTAGACACAGCGCGATCTCACCCCCAATACCGGGAGAGACGAAACTCCTGCCGATCCGCTCACTGCCTCCATGTGGCTCGGGACTGTACCAAACTAAAACCTGTTTGCACGACTCCTTAGAGCCGTGGTAGGGTAGTAATCAAAGTACAGTGGGAACTCACACGAGACAAATGACGGTCTCAGGTCGATGAACCAACCTGTACACATGTCACCTGGGAACTGCTATCTGACGCTAGGTATAATACCAACCAGCAGGTTCCCGGCGAGTCTTGTCCGGTGTACTCATAACCCAATGAGCACCTGTATACATCTTAGGTGAACCAACTGACACCAGTGGCTTGTGAGACCGGCCACCGCCCCTCGTCGCGGTCTCGACTGTATACACTAGTCTACTAATGGAGTATCGATGCCCAGTCTCGAAACTCCCACGACTAGGGACCTTTTATGGATGTGCTTATAGACCCCAGCTCCCACGTATATGATCGCCATCATACTGCTGGTCGTCAAGCAAGAATCCTAAGGGATCTATCAACATGCAATAGTGATCTGTAACATCACCTAAAGTAGTACACGATGATAAAGATAAACCAGATAGTATACAATTTTCTATCAACGTGTAATAATGAACTACAATGTCACTTAAAGCATGTACACGATGATAAAAACAAACCAGATAGTATACAAAACTCTCGAGTAAGACTGTCCTACCGGTATAGGTCCTCTATCAATCATTCCAATCACGTGCCTGCGATCCAATAACTGACTCTGAGGGCACTATATCCAACAATCTTCCACTTGCACTCAAGGCTAATTATTGCGATGTCGCGTACTCACAGCCCGTGTGATACCGAACACCCAACTCCTCTACTAATCAGTCTCACAAAGCTCGTTTGCGAAACTATTGCGTTCGAGAAAAAGCCTCAGCTAGTGGATCCGCTCTGATGTTTCTTTCTATGTCTCTCTTTATCTCAAGTTCGCGGAGAAAGCCATCTCCCGAAATGAGCAATACATGTCTTAGAATATGTCTGGATATCTGATGGGACCTAGTTCATAAATGAACTCCAAATCCAAACTTCTTAGACTGTATCGTCAACTGAAACTAATTAACATCCTGCGCCATGCCTCCCTCAGTATCCGCTTGGACCACCTGTCCAAAATACTGCCCCTCGTCAGAGGGAAAACTATAACTCTGACAGTCACTCTGTCATCCAGGTTACCTTGGAAGCCTGGAATGATAACTGTCTCCCGATGGAGAATTACGTTATCATATCCCAAGAACATTTAATTATGTTCTAAAACCGCTTCCGATCGTTTCTCCGGGATTGGATTAATATCAACATATCGCATCTCGTGCAAAAACAACAACATCTGGTGTGGTACTTGACAACTCATGATCAACTCAATTGCCTAAGCAAGTGATATGCCAATCATGCATATCCCTCTCCCCTTTAGTCTGTAAGACATCTTTAGAGAGGGTGGCTCTATCACCTGCAGGTATAGTACCGTGCCAGGAGTCGTCCATTCTAAAACACCTTTTAGAATGCTGTCTAAGTACCCAGATTGGGAAACTACCCAAATCTAGATCTAAAATCGTAGATCTAGTAACCAGAATGTCTGATATTACATCTATATATGTCACGTCCTGAAAGTACGAAGCATGACCGGCACTTAAACTACGAAACGTCTCGAGGCGTACGTAATCTAAGTAAGCCGAAAAACCGAGAAATCCAAACCAAGAAAAGTAGTAAAGTGAAGGAAAACCAACTTAAAACAAGTAGTTTTAATAGCATAAGCTGAATTATGCGTTTTTAAAAACATCAAGTATTTCTTGAAAATTTCGGCAGAGTCTCCTTTATAAAAACTGGCCCCCAAACAGGATACAACATGAATAGTATACGAAATCAATAAAAAGGCATCCCCAAGCCGGAGCTAGCTATTCGTCAATCGACGGTCACATCCACACAAGCAATATAATATACAACGCCAAGGGCGAAAATCAAAACTCAAAAAGAAACTCAATACAGCAAGAAATCCATAGAAATACAATGCGCGACTTTAAGGTCGAAAGAATAAACATCACTGGTCTCTATTTCTGAAATAAATACATATTTGGTTGATGGAACTTCTAGATACAACTGAATAATAATATATACCAAGAATACTGATGGGTACGATACAATAAACTCACCTACTAGGAAATCACCCGGAAATGGAAGTAGTGCCAGCAAAGCCGTAATGAAACATGTACGGCAAAACCTGCAAGAAACTGTGGCACAACGGGGGTGAGTTGCCAACTCGTGAATAGAAACAACTACGAACAGAAATCGCATGAACAACGCAATCTTAAGTCATACAATCATAATATATCCTCAAATATATAACCAGCAGCCTATAACAATGGCTAGGGTATACCTCTAAACAACGGTAATACCAAGTGCTCGTGTCAGTGCCTCAGGTAGCAATGTATCATATGGATGATGTATGAATGCATGAAACAGAATGCATGTACTGGAGAAAACTTCTTTCATAACTTAGTGAGATTTCTGTATCATTTTAAAAGAGGTATCATAAATGAAATTGGCATAAACAGTGTCTAGCATCGACACAAAACATAAATCTCAATGTCTCAAAATCTCAGGCTCCGGCTATCCGGACTGGCCTGTATCATCAAATCTCAGTACCTCAATATCTCGAAATCTCAATGTTTCAATCTCAATATCTAGGGCGCCGTCAGTCCAGACCGGCCCCTACCATCCATCTCAAGACTACGACAGTATCCTCCGGATATCCAACGCGTCGAGTAAAATCACCGGTCGGTAGTACTCCCCTGCTAGGCTCAACGACATCATCTGCGATCCTCTTGCCCCGGGGTACTGCACCGGGTCCACCATGTACCCGAAACGGTTCCTCCACTCCTCGAACTCGGGTCTCGAAATCCATCAGCAAACTCATGGTGGATGGCTCATACATCATGGGAAAACCGCGCTTTTCATTTAAAAAGAGAGAGAAAAAGTTTGTATAAGTTTTGCGGTTTTCCCCCAAATCCAGAAAATCTCATGAAAATCCGAATCCAAAACCTCAATAGCACGTAAAATAGTGAATATATGCATGAGAATCAATGAATGCGGCATAACAAGGAATAACAGTATGCATGAAGTGACAAGTGATAACTACAATGTCTAAACTGGCATGTAAGGCAGGTACACTAATATCATGTCAAACTAATAACTAACAAGCTAAATCAAGCAATAATATTTTCAAAGGTGTATGTGACATGGCAATTACCGATGAAGATGTGTGTGAGCCGGCAAGTAAGTGTACGTGGTACATACGCATCATCGGTAATGGTGCTGGTATCCTAACAGCATAATATCAACAATGCAATATGAAATAGCAATGTAAGTATGCGATGCGGGGCGAACAGCAATAATGAGCGGGAGCTAAATACTAGACACAACGGTAACTAATCTGCATTTAATATATACATACGTCATACTATGGTGCCATTTGAAATAACACAAATCGTAGGGTTTTGGAAATAAGGGCTACGGTATTTTTAAGAAAAGATACGCCTTTTGAAATATCCGTAGAATCCCTTGACCTGTCTTTTAAAATACCCACGATCCGTTAGTTATGAAATAGGTAGGAGTCTAATCTAGTCTAACAACTACACTAAACTATACGGCTGAACTAACAAGCTAACTGAAGGTAAGGAAACCGCCTAACATCTGAGTCGATACATATGTATATATATATATATATATTAGTCGGTGATCCCGCCTCGGTAATATCACTTCCGATACCATATCTATAATCAGATATTCCCAAGTCAAGAGTGCGGATCAAACATCAATATATAGCTCGTACGTAAATCCGTCGTACGGCATCCCAAATCTGGGTACGGGTCAATATTACATTCATCACACTATTCATCTGGTATCCCCTTTATTAAAGATCATAATCCGGGTACTGATCTATGTCTAGTACAATACTGATACCACCTACGTATGCATGCACGCGTGTGAAACACTACGTCAAAGGACCCGCTACAACGTTATGTCGTATCTCAAATACGAACCCTGCCAAATCACCGATCTCACGGCCTCAAATCAAATCTCATCGACTCATCTCAAATCCCAAGTATTATCCTCAAATCCAGTATATGAACACATGGTCCCATACCCATGTGAACACATAAAAATATAATCCCATATACGCACATGTAAAAGAAAGGATGTATGCAAGTATGTGTGTGTGTGCGTGTACAGGTGCAACCCCTACTCTAGGGTTTCACAACTACACTAGACCAATCACAGAACACCGAAAGTCCATCTTTATCATCAAAAATCTCAAATTAACATATACTAAATATATGTGTGTATACGTATTCGTATACATCACCACGAACTGCGGGGGTGCTATACGCCATCCACCCGACTTCTCCCCGTAGATATAAATCTACTCACCTGGTCTTCGCTCGCCGGTGCCGACGTCGCCACGCGCTTGCTTGTCGTCTCGAAGGTACCTACATATCATAACGCACTGTATCGCATTAAAAACCAAATTCGAAATCGAAACGGCATAAGAAAATCAAATCGGCACGCGTATCACGCATAGGTCAAAACCTATCGCCTACGCATGCAAGAATAGCCAAACCAACTCTCGATGTCGATGTACAAACGTCAAACCATCGAGAAAAATCCAAACACACTCATTTGCACATTCACGAACACTAATTATAATATAAAATAGGTTAAAATTCACAAAAACCCCAAACTTACATTAAAAGTCATTTTCCCGAAAACCTTAGCAAGCAAAATTTACCGTTTTTAGTACAACACTTGATGTTTTAACAATTCTAATGGCCATAATACTTATTAAACATCTTAAATAAGTCATACAACCCATTACAAAAATTTAATCTCATCAATTCTTATAAAACTAAAAATTCTAGTTTTGCAACTTTATCAAATTTTAACAATTTCAAGTAAAAATGCATAAAACAAAAACTAACATTGGTTTTGCATGATCCAAAGGCATTAAATCACTCATTATAATATTAATAATGACATGAAACCTTAATTTAGATTTTAATCCCAAATATAAATCAATTTCTAAAAAACCTAGTTAGCAAAATAGCACATTTATCACAATTTTCAACTAATAATTTGAAACTAGTAACTAGATTAGGTTTTAGCAAGTATTAACATGTTAATCTACTCATGGCAATCTTAATGATGTGATAAAACCCTATCTTGATTTTAATCTCACATATAACCATTAATCCCACAATTCAAGTTTGCAGTTTGAACCAAAATTAAACACCAAATTTAATTAAATTGGAGTAATTAACCAACAATTACGACATGGGTTAAGATTTATACCTCCCAATTAGAGATCTAGCAAGAATCTAAGCCTCCCAAATTGCCCTCTTTTCACCAAGATCCATGCTAAATGGACCAAGGAAAAATGGGTAGAGATTGGATTTTGATTTTTCAAGGAATTTTTGTTGATTTTTTGAGAAGAGATGAGATGAGGAAATGAGAGGGGAGAGGGCTGCAGAAATTCTGCAGTAAGAGGGAGAGGGGAGGTGTGTGGGATTGTGGGAAAAAGTCCAAGTCAACTCTCTCCATTCCTTAATATATAAAGCCCATTCCTTCATCTTTATTCTTCTCACTTTCTTTTCTTTTCTTTCTTTGTGAACAAGTGTGGGGACATGGAGATTGGGGCAGCCCATTTTCGGCCAGCAAGAGGGGGGAGGGGGAGGTGGTGTGTGTGTGTGAAGCAATGAACACCAAACACCAATTCAATATGCACCAAAACCCTTTTATTTTCACAAAATAAGTCTTTTTCTTCAATATTTTCTAAAACAGATTAACAACTTCATTTCATTTCAAAAACAACGTGTTAAAATTTGGTTTAATTTGTTATGATGCACAAAATTTGTTTCAACCCATTCCAATTTGTAATTTTCCCTAATTAAATGTATTACTGACGGCTTAAAATAATATTTAAATAATTAATTTCGGAAAAAATTTCGGAAAATTTGAAATTTCACCAGTGGCTCAATAAACACCAAACACTAGTAATTACATAGCTAGAATATGTATATTTAATTTTATAATAAATATATTTATATTTTGACTTTTTACAGAAAACCCCCTTATTTTATCGATTTTCCGAAAGTTCACCGAAACGATTTTCAAAACGTTACAATCTTCCCCCCTTAAAAAAATTCGGTCCCCGAATTTAAATTAAAACTCCCCCCCAAATACTAAAACATCTAAGCAAAACTATCAAGTCGTCAGGGCTCCGAAATCGTAAATACATAAAACAAATCGTAGCACAGCGCATGCGTATGAAAAATGAGCATATAACTCAATATCAAAACTCCGTCAAGCATCTCGCAATCATCGGAGTCATGGTAAAGACACAAATGTCAAATCCAATACAAAACCAATATGATATAACTCGAAACTATACACGTAAATATCAAATCTATATATGTAAATATCTGAAGGAAATGCATGCCAAATCTCTTAAAGTCGCTGTGCAATGCGCATAACACTGCACAGTGGCGGACGTCTATCATAAGAAAATAACCATATACATATATACCTTTTGTTTGAAATGTACGTTCCTCCGTTTTGGGAAACAATTTGGAAGGGTTTTCTTGTTTTAAACCTTTCGTGTCATATCAGACACGTTGGTAAATACTGAGACTATAGCTCGCTTTTTGGAATTCCCTTCGATAGCTATCAATGCATCCAAAATACATTCAGGTACTATCCTCTGACTAGTCCTGCTTAGTACGAAAACACATAGCAAATATCATAAAAACGTACCGCTCTATAAGAAATCAATCCCAAAATATGCATACGAATACTACGTGTGTCTAGTGCGCACGGAAATCAAAATCCATATATGTTCCATACATGCGCACAGAAACAACATCTAAGTGCATCGGGTGTGCACACAACATTTGTCATAGGCAACGTGTGTGCCTGACAGCAAAATCAGGTGCATCTGACATGCACAAAAAATCTCAATTTAGTGCATCTAGTGTGCACCAAAATCGCATCTCAAACATGCGCTCAACATGCACGAAAATCCAAGGCATGAAAACTATCTCAAGTGCAACAACTATGCAAAAATCATAAATACTCAGTAGGTGCAACCATGGTCCATGAAAACAAATATCATGAAACTCAATCATCAAAACCAAATCATGCGAATAGATCGCTCAAAATACCAAAATCAAGTATGGCGGAATAGTCCCGCTCAAGCACATCCTCCAAGACTCTCTAGCCCACTGTTGTGGTCACTCGTGGCATGTCTCGTCGACGATCCTGAACTCTGGCCTGCTGGTGTGCGTAACACGACCACTCCTGGGTCCAAGTCTTCTCGTAATTCATTCCAGAAAGGTCCTGTCGAGATCTCTCCCAAATCTCATCTCTGCCGAACTGTCCGGAAGTCATCGTCCCTTACTAAATCTGTCCTCGTTCCGGAACGGCTACATACTCATCGCGACTCCTTCTGGAAGGTATATCCAAGTACAATGCCTCTGCATGGGTATCGCATCTCTGATGTCGGTGGAGTGGAACGTCGCCTCATCAAGATCTCATACGAACCTCTTACTCCACTTTCTCTAATATCGACTGCTTCGGACTCGTCTCGTCGTGGCTGCATGGACTGAGCTCCAACGGCTATCCTCGTATCTGGAGTCTCCCAAGAAATGCATCTCACCACCTGGCATCCGAATGAAGTCGAACTATTTGATCGATTCGTCATAACCTCATAATCCCCCAAGAACTCAATATCTTGGGTACAGTTTAATAGTATCGAGTACGTACCACAGCATCGATGGTCCAGCCGTAGAAGGACAAACCCAATCCTCACTAATGGCGCCACGGAACTGCCGCAAACCCTAAGGTTCAAAGGCTTTCACACGATCATTAAGTCGAGTTAGGGTTTCATTCTTCTAGAGGGTCCATAGAATTGCCTGCATGTCTTTCCGAATACTTTAAACTTGGAATAATAGGTTTCTGACATTCGATCGTCTCTGTCGACTCTCAACGTCTCCGCGTGAAGTCGTCTCTAGCCGGAATCAATCTATCTGATAACCTCGCATCGAGGTAGCGAACGAACCATATGTCATATTCATTCCTCCCCGGGTGACTAGCGACCTTTTATCATCTCTTAGTACAACTCGTACCGCAATAGCTCCAACACCTGGGCGATATCTCGTCTTTCGCAGCAACAACTGGCTTACTCGTCTGCACGCTAAACAGTGCCTCAATCATCATGAATAAGCCATACACCAACGGTCATCAAAATCTGGCTGGCCTCTATCAGTGGCTCAATCCTCTGGTGCCGATCAGCACATCCGAGTAACCTCATACAGCGATCCATCCAACGCTCGTGGTGCAAAACACAATAAAAAGACACATCTCTGCAATCGTGTGTCGCCGGAATTACGCCCTGGTCAGTCCTCGTTCGTAACGAGCTCGTGCTGACCGCAAGTCTAACCGTAGCTCTCCCTGCCCGTAATCGTGGCAGCAAAACCATAACTGGTACCGATGAGGCTAGATCATAGGAATGAATATAATACTGAGCAAAGAAATGTACATCCTAAGGTTTCTTAAGCTGAGTAGCGTATCGTAAGTAAGCCGCGGAACATACCCACGGTACGTCACTCTACTTTAGTCACCTATTCCATCAACCAATGGTCATCCTACGCTCCGAAGGTAAAACCTAACGCTCTGATACCAACTTTGTCACGTCCCGAAAGTACGGAACATGACCGGCACTTAAACTACGAAACGTCTCGAGGCGTACGTAATCTAAGTAAGCCGAAAAACCCAGAAATCCAAACCAAGAAAAGTAGTAGAGTGAAAGAAAACCAACTTAAAATAAGTAGTTTTAATAGCATAAGCCGAATTATGCGTTCTTAAAAACATCAATTATTTCTTGAAAATTTCGGCAGAGTCTACTTTGTAAAAACTAGCCCTCAAACGGGATACAACATGAATAGTATACGAAATCAATAAAAATGTATCCCTAAGCGGGAGCTAGCTCTTCGTCAATCGACGGTCACATCCACACAAGCAATATAATATACAACGCCAAGGGCGAGGATCAAAACTCAAAAGAAAACTCAATACAGTAAGAAATCCATAGAAATACAATGCGCAACTCTAAGGTCGAAAGAATAAACATCACTGGTCTCTATTTCTGAAATAAATACATATTTGGTTGATGGAACTTCTAGATACAACCGAATAATCATATATACCAAGAATACTGATGGGTACGATACAATAAACCCACCTACTAGCAAATCACCCAGAAATGGAAGGAATGCCAGCAAAGCCGTAATGAAACCTGTACGGCAAAACCTGCAAGAAACTGTCGCACAACGGGGGTGAATTGCCAACTCGTGAATAGAAACATCTACGAACAGAAATCGCATGAACAACGCAATCCTAAGTCATACAATCATAATATATCCTCAAATATATAACCAGCAGCCTATAACAATGGCTAGGGTATACCTCTAAACAACGGTAATACCAAGTGCTCGTGTCAGTGCCTTAGATAGCAATGTATCATATGAATGATGTATGAATGCATGAAACAGAATGCATGTACTGGAGAAAACTGCTTTCATAACTTAGTGAGATTTCTGTATCTTCTTAAAAGAGGTATCATAAATGAAATCAGCATAAACAGTGTCTAGCATCGACACAAAACATAAATCTCAATTTCTCAAAATCTCAGGCTCCGGCTATCCGGACTGGCCTGTATCATCAAATCTCAGTACCTCAATATATCGAAATCTCAATGTCTCAATCTCAATATCTAGGGCGCCGTCAGTCCAGACCGGCCCCTACCTTCCATCTCAAGACTACGACGGTATCCTCTGGATATCCGACGCGTTGGGTAAAATCACCAGTCGGTAGTGCTCTCCTGCCAGGCTCAACGCCATCATCTGCGATCCTCTTGCCCCGGGGTACCGCACCGGGTCCACCATGTACCTGAAATGGTTCCTCCACTCCTCGAACTCGGGTCTCAAAATCCATCAGCAAACTCATAGTGGACGACTCATACATCATGGGAAAACCGCGATTTTCATTTAAAAAGAGATAGAAGAAGTTTGTATAAGTTTTGCGGTTTTCCCCCAAATCCAGAAAATCTCATGGAAATCCAAATCCAAAACCTCAATAGCACGTAAAATAGTGAATATATGCATTAGAATCCATGAATGCGGCATAACAAGGAATAACAGTATGCATGAAGTGACAAGTGATAACTACAATGTCTAAACTGGCATGTAAGGCAGGTACACTAATATCATGTCAAACTACTAACTAACAAGCTTAATCAAGCAATAATATTTTCTAAGGTGTACGTGACATGGAAATTACCAATGAAGATGTGTGTGAGCCGGCAAGTAAGTGTACGTAGTGTTAGAGATAGTACCCTCAGAGTCAATTATTGGATCACAGGCACATGATTCCAATGATTGAGGGAGGACCTATCCCGGTAGGACAGTCTTACTCAAGATGATAGTATGCTATCAACTTTATCTTTATTATCGTGTACTGTTTTAGGTGAACTTACAGGTCGCTATTACACGTTGATAGAGCCCCTGGGATTCTTGCTTGACTGCCAGCAGTATGAGGGCGATCATATACGTGGGAGCTGGGGTCTATAAGCACATCCTTAAAAGGTCCCTAGTCGAGGGAGTTTCGAGACAGGGCATCGATACTCCAGAGTAGACTAGTGTATACAGTCGAGACCCCGACGAGGGGCGGTGGCCGGTTTCACAAGCCACTGGTGTCAGTTGGTTCACCTAAGATGTATACAGGTGCTCATTGGGTTATGAGTACACCATACAGGACTCGCCGGGAACATGCTAGTTGGTCTTATACCTGACGTCAGATAGCAGTTCCCTGGTGACATGTATACAGGTTAGTTCATCGACTTGAGATCGTCATTTGTCTCGTGTGAGTTCCTACTGTACTTTGATTACTACCCTACCATGCTCAAAGGAGTTGTGCAAACAGATTTTAGTTGGGTACAGTCCCGAGCCACATGGAGGCAGTGAGCGAATCTTCAGGGGTTCGTCTCTCCCGGTATTGGGGGTGAGGTCGCGCTGTGTCTAGGAGAGCCATTATACGAAGTCCTTGGCCAAGGCAGAAGATTTACTGGTAGGTATTCCAGTAGTTTCTCAGGGTGTTCTGGGCTACACTCCGACACAACTTGTACCGCTTTTAGGGGTCTGACTTTTACCAACCCCCTAGGCCCGCCTTGCGATGCTCATAGACGAACGGACCGGACTGTACGGATATTGTCACTGACAGGCTCAGTAGGGAGTTAGGATGAGTTTGCTCATCGACGTCCCTTTTGGTCAATACCTGGTAGCCCGTTACGTATGGCTAATACCTCTGACGTGCTGGTGGTTAAATCCACAACCAATGTATTGACGAGTCTTTAGAGTTCCCCACAGACAGTTGCTCAAGTTTCGGGCGAAACGCTGTAGAGGACGTATGGAGATATGGCAGGGTTCAATCTTATCCGTGCGGTATTGCGCGGATCATGATCGGACGGATAATACTAGGGGGCTTTGGTTTAAGCCAGATCCTAGTATTGTACAGTGTAGATTGTCTCATTGCATTTATATTCGGTCGCAATACAAATGCGGGTATGTATATACAGTCGCGGGGTTTTCCTGTAATTTATTATGGGATCAGTTTTTTGAATTTGCCAGTTTGTCTTCCATTTCGGCCAGTTTTCCTTTGTTCCTTCTTGGCCGGATTTTTCCGATGGTGGGGCTAATTTGCAAGTGTGCAAATTATCCATTATGGAGGGGTTTATTTGTAAATGGAGGATTATGATGGTTCTAGCATCTTTTCTTTTTCATGCATCATTACTTGCATTAATGGTGAGGAGATTGATTTGGTTTATGGATGTGAGACTTGCTTTTTCCCTTATGCTCACCATTTTGTTCTCCTCTTGTGCTCACCTCCCTTGGTATCTTTTTCCCTCCTCCATATTTTTGGCCGGCCACTCTTGGTGGAGAGAGAGGGGGCATTTCATTTGGTGGGGAAAAATGTTCATCTCATATATTTTTGCTTGCTACCAAAATCATTGATCTCCATATCTCCCTCTTCCATCATTATGGCAACTTCATACCCACTAGAGACAAGCCGTTCTACACTTAGCCTACAGCATTCTTAGACACGTCGACTCGCCAACTTCGTACCCGAGTTGCCTCGGTCCAGAGGTGGGAGCCCGTAAAAAGAACCCGGCGATGTGGTGCCCGTTCCGACGAGGAGATGAAGACCGGAGATTCCACGACGAGATCGGGATGGAGGCCGAAGACCGAAGGACACGGATCGCTCGGTATAGCCTTCTACCCATTCTCTAGTTTGCTAGCATTAGGTTAATGGCCCGATCCGGGTTTATAGTGCGCGGTAGTGCCGGTTTACAAGTTTTGTAAAAGTTTCGTTTCCGCATTCCGGCGTCGGATTGACGGCCGGGGCGCTGCCGTGCACTTACATTGGTATCAGAGCCACGCCATTAACCTAGTCTAGCTTGCTCTAACGTGTTTACAAGTTCGATCGAACGGATTTTCCAAAAACCGCGTTTCCAATTGCATGAGTTTCTGTCGAAATTTTTTTGGCTCTAAAAATTTTTCGTTGTGTTGCAGAAATACGTGCAGGGAATTCTAAGAGTTCTGTAAAAATTTGGTCACATGTTATTACTGTTCAGCCGCGGAACCGCGGCCAAACCCATGCATTGGCCGCGGTTCCGCCACCACTTTGACTCCTTACTGCACCAAATTTTTACAGAGGGTCTTGGACTTGGAAATAGGGTTTTTGGTATATTCTGTTTGGGCCCAGATTTTCCTTGAGTGCTACAGTTGTGCTTAGGGCCCACTTCGGTAAAATTTAGTCGATCGAAAATTTTAAACATGTTACTTCTCAGTATTTACATTATATCTGCGACCGTGAATGTCATTTGATCGGTAAATCCTGTCTAACTGCTATAGCCCTTTTAGACGGATTTGCGAACGTGACATTCACGTTGATGTTCTGTGTTGTGCGGTGATGTTGCGGATTTGTCGTGGTGAATAGCCTGGATGCAATGGTAGTACAGTTTGGTTGTATATGTACATTTGATATTGCGGGGCGAGCGTCCGACATGTGAACTGCCGTCACTGCCTGTTTGTATATTATTCTTTTGGGGCACGACCGGGCTGAGGTCGATGTACCCGTTGTATATTTTACTTTCTGTACTAGGATTACCCCGCGGAGGGGTGCATGGGTAGCCGGGTTCTAGAGGGCAACGGGCCCGCATCTCAAGGCGTTGAGACGGAGGGGGCTTCACTCTAGAATTGGCAGGCTATTCGCAGCACTCGTAGGGGGTATAGGTTGACCCAAGGAGGGGTGCCCAAGTTACCGGATTCCGTGAAGTGCTGGGTGGTCCATTCACGTTGCTGAAGAGGGCTGCCTCGCTTCAGGTTTTGGCGGGTAACTTGCCGCACCCGTAGGGGTCTAGGATTTCATTGCACAGGCTATCCACACGACCAGGGGAACGTCGGGTTTCGGTAGAGGCTCTATGAAACCCGGGGATCCCAGATATCTGTATTATTCTGTAATGCTTATTACATTTCTGTGATGTTGCATTTTATCACACCTTGAGCGAATATTATATATTGATATATATATTAGTAGATGTTGTATATGTTTTGCATCCGCGCTAGTCCAGTCCCCGCTCTGTCGTTAGTTAAGTAACCTAACGGGTGATGACGGGACCCAGTGGCGAATGCGGATGGCATATACGTACATCATTATTTTCGTTCTTTTGTGGTGTGATCAATTGATGGGACTGCATTGATTGGATCAATCCAAGCTAAACAAACCTATTCTGATGTTGTTGGAACATTTTTCAAAAAGCTGTTATTGCAAGGGCGTTCTCTTTTGTTTTGCACAGTGGTATTCGGTTATGAATATCTAGCACCTCAGTCGACGAGGCAAGGGCCGAGATCCCTTCACCGGGAGTGACCCCTTGGCCAGAAGTTTGCGTCAGGGAAATAACTTCACTATAGTCGATTACTTTTGCTTTGCATCGTGGTATTCAGTTGGAATATCCTGCACCTCATTCTACGGGGAAAGACCCGAGATCCCTTCACCGGGAATGACCTCTTTGGCAAAGGTTTTCGTCACTATATTTTTATGAAAGCTATCCGGTTCCTTCAACGATATCAAGTTCATTACGTTAAAGTTTTTTCGCCAAAAACCATTCGTAGCCCTCCGCCATTTCATATGGATAGTCAATAGTATTCAAGCTGTGTTTGTTGGCCAAAGTCAAGGCACAATGATTGGTAGCTATTGGATATTCATATGCATCATAGATAGATGCGTTGGTTTGCGACAGTCGTACTGCCTTGTTGGCCAAAGTCAAGGGTAGGTACGGGTGGGTTCAAATTAACCTGGAGAATGACGGGTAGAACTTGACATGTGACTTATGATTTGTTGGCCAAAGCCAAGGTCATAAGAGCATGGGGTAAAAATCACATCGGGAGTTTCTAAAGAAATTGAAACTTGCCAGATATGCGCATACCTTCTGGAGTGTGATAACGTGAGTGGATTCTATCACGTTATCATGCGATGATAGTTGGATCCCGATTCCCGCTGATGAGTTGGTTTACTCCTTGGGTGATCCCGACTAATTCTTCTTTCAGGTTTGGAGGAGAATTTGACGTTACAGTGGGAGGTTTCCTGATTAGATAAAGTGATAACCATTCTGATCTAGGTTAGAGTGCACGCTGAGTGTTTCTTTTCTCTCTCTCTTTGGCAGCGACCATGACCCGACCCTTGACTATGACTCAGTGACCAAAATTAACCGAACCTTCTTAAACACTGGCTTTTGGATTGTCAGAGTTGCATACCTCATTGCCACTCCTACTTTTACCCTTTTCTCTAGGATACCCCGTATTACTACGAACGTCCACTTCCATTGGATAAAACCATCGTATGGTTATATACGAACTCGAAGAAATTTATTCGAGGATGGTTTCCGGTTCTGGAGAAAATGAATAGGACTATTCAGTTGTCTTTTCCTTTTTACCTTCTCTCAGGTTGCGAGTACTCCTTGGTTTAGGAGATAGTACACCTATTACGCAAATTGGATAGTCTTCTTCCAAACCATAGGCTGGTGTCGAACGGTGGGGAATGAAGAAAACTAATTAGCATAACGATGGTGTGCAGAAGGTATTAAATTAAGACAAATAAAGGGATTAGCAAGAGGGCAAAGTAAATTGCGACTGCTATTCACGACCAAACCAAGTATTTCTTCGCCAATTCTACATCACCTTTGTATTTCTCCGGAACACTCCGTATCACTACGATGATCCACAGTTTATTAGAACTCCATCGTGTGGTTATATACGAACTCGAAAGGAACTTGTTCCAGTTCGGGGATGGATTCTGGTTCAGGAGAAGTAGGAATAAGGTCTTATTCAGTTGTCTTTTATCATCACCTTCTCTCGCATTGCGAGTGCTCCTAGGATTAGGATAGTACACCTATTATGTTTATTGGATAGTCTTCTTCCAAACCATAGGCTGGTGCCGAACGGTAGGGAAGGAAGAAAACCATTTGTCCTAAAGGGGTGTACAGAAGGTAATGACTAAAGACATATAAAGGGATTTGGAGAGATGGCAAAGAAATATACGGTTACAGTTTTGAATCTGATAATGGAAGAGGCATTACTAAGAATATCTGGATACCCCTTCGAAACATTTACATGTTTCAGTTTCACTATGTATTGTTAAAAGAAAACTGATTTCACAATTAGACACTTGCTCCAGGGTATGTATTTACCAGGTATGATTCTCACATCTGTATGGGTTTACAGATGATGAGTGGGAGTAAGTTGTTGGGAATTAGGTGATTGTCCTCATTATATCGGGATTCATAGTAATTAGTGATATTTGAGGAAATCGCCTGGATTGTTTGCCGAACGGAAAATATATGGTTTTGAATATCCGCTGTTATGCACCAATTTCAAATTGATATATCTGTACCTCCATTTTTATAGAGTGAGAAATACCTTTTTGAAATTATGTCCATGACATTTACCTATATCAGTGGATGGTTAGGTAAGGAGTATTGAACAGCGGTGTAATTCTTCTTAACCATAAGTACAGTTTTTCAACCTACGACACACAGGGATTGAGTTATTAGACTCAGGGGACTTATGCGGAGTATTGCATGTTGTCCAGTGTCCATTAGGACAGAGGGGTTAGTCCTCGTACTATATTCTGTTTACTTATGACTTCTCTAGTTTATAGACATGTGTTTCGTAGAAATACAAAGTCTATGTTTTGAGAAGTTGTAGGTATATGAATAAAGTAGAGAACCAGGGATTGCAAGTATCAGGATTCTTCAAGGTGATCGAAGATGAAGATACTTGTGTATGGTATTCAGTTGATAGTAATCATTAAGAGAACTTGCTTCTCTTTCAGGTTACTCATAATTGGAAGCATTCCTAAGTTGAGTAACGCTGATCGGCCTCTTTCCATTTACTTGACATGCACTGGAGATAGCTGCATGATTTGAATCCGGTTCAATTAAATCAGTGCCTCTGTTTCTATATTAAATGTAGAACGGTTCGTATCTTAATGATGTTAAGGTACGGGGAGTTGTCCGGCTTATGCTTAAAACCAGACTCTGGATAACTCAAGGCACGTTTCTGTAATGGCTATTTGTGGGTTGACCCGGGCTATGACGAGGGTTGACTTTCTACCATCTGGAAGATCAATAGTGATATTGTTCTTGACTCACCACAGTTTTAATAAAAATGGATTTTTTCAGAAAACAGTAGTAGGAGTATGGTAGAACTGGAAGTGACTCCAGAACCGCAAACGATTACTGAAAATTTGATAAAAACCTAAAGATTCGATCTGATTGACATTCCATTGGCCACTCCGCAGATTTGGTGGGTAACCTCAGGCATCCGAGAGGTACTCCGGTAGCCTCAAGGACGGTGGCAGAGAGGTTCTTCTTTACCCAGACTTTTCATTGTTGTTGTTCCAGACTGTGAGACCCGGCAGGAGGATGAGTATAGCATCGTTCTAAACCAGCTTTAGAAGTGTACGTTTATATGACTCTGCCAGAGGGTTGTCGTGGTCAGTGGGAGCAGTGGAAGCATAGTGGACAAGTGGCTTATGTCTATTTGTAGACTAAAGCAGATATAGCGGAGATAGATCATCTATTTCTGATGTGACAGTCATAGGTTTGACTTCATCAGAATAGGGGATGGATCTGTTAAGAAGGTAGTAGGGTGTGATGTCCTAGTATTTGGATGACAAGCACAGAGTAGGAAGTGAAATTCCTATACTACGATCGGTTATACTTTGGTTGTCACACAGTGGTTTCTCCACAAGGGACTTGGATTTTATATCAGACATCCTGGTTACTGGAACTACGGTTTTAGATCTAGATTTGGGTAGTATCCCAATCAGGGTACTTAGACAGCATTCTAAGAGTATTTAGAATGGACGACTCCTAGCACGGTAGTATACCTGCAGGTAATGGAGTCACCCCTCTCTAAAGCTGTCTTATAAACTAAAGGGGAGAGGGATGTACATGATTGGCAGATCACTTGCTTAGGCAATTGAGTCAATCATGAGATGTCAAGTACCACACCAGATGTTGTTTTTGCACGAGATGCAATAAGTTGATATTGATCCAATCCTGGAGAAACATTCGGAAGCAGTTTTAGAACATAAGTTAATGTTCTAGGGATATGATAACGGCATCCTCCTTCGGGAGACAGTTATCATTCCAGGCTTCCAAGGTGACCTGGATGACAGAGTGGCTGTCAGAGTTATAGTTTTCCCTCTGACGAGGGACAGTATTTTGGACAGGTGGTCCAGGCGGATACTGAGGGAGGCATGGCGCAGGACACTGATTAAGTTCAGTTGACGATACAGTCTAAGAAGTTTGGATTTGGAGTTCATTTATGAGCTAGGTCCTATCAGATATCCAAACATATTCTAAGACAGGTATTGCTTATTTCGGGAGATGGCTTTCTCCGCGAACTTGAGATAAAGAGAGATATAGAAAGAAACATCACAGCGGATCCACTCACTGTGGCTATTCCTCGAACGCAATAGTTTCGCAAACGAGCTTTGTGAAACTGACTAGTAGAGGAGTTGGGTGTTCGGTATCACACGGGCTGTGAGTATGCGACATCGCAATAATTAGCCTTGAGTGCAAGTGGGAGATTGTTGGAAATAGTTCCCTCAGAGTCAATTATTGGATCACAGGCACGTGATTGCAATGATTGAGGGAGGACCTATACCGGTAGGACAGTCTTACTCAAGATGATAGTATGCTATCTGGTTTATCTTTATCATCGTGTACTGTTTTAGGTCACCTTACAGGTCGCTATTACACGTTGATAGAGCCCCTAGGATTCTTGCTTGACTGCCAGCAGTATGAGGGCGATCATATACGTGGGAGCTGGGGTCTATAAGCACATCCTTAAAAGGTCCTTAGTCGAGGGAGTTTTGAGACAGGGCATCGATACTCCAGAGTAGATTAGTGTATACAGTCGAGACCCCGACGAGGGGCGGTGGCCGGTCTCACAAGCCACTGGTGTCAGTTGGTTCACCTAAGATGTATACAGGTGCTAATTAGGTTATGAGTACACCAGACAGGACTCGCCGGGAACATGCTAGTTGGTCTTATACCTGACGTCAGATAGCAGTTCCCTGGTAACATGTGTACAGGTTAGTTCATCGACCTGAGATCGTCATTTGTCTCGTGTGAGTTCCCACTGTACTTTGATTACTACCCTACCACACTCAAAGGAGTTGTGCAAACAGGTTTTAGTTGGGTACAGTCCCGAGCCACATGGAGGCAGTGAGCTGATCTTCAGGGGTTCGTCTCTCCCGGTATTGGGGGTGAGGTCGCGCTGTGTCTTGGAGAGCCATTATACGAAGTCCTTGGCCAAGGCAGGAGATTTGCCGGTAGGAATTCCAGTAGTATCTCAGGGTGTTTTGGGCTACACTCCGACACGACTTGTACTTCTTTTGGGGGTCTGACTTTTACCAACTCCCTAGGCCCGCCTTGCGATGCTCATAGACGAACGGACCGGACTGTACGGATATTGTCAGTGACAGGCTCAGTAGGGTGTCAGGATGAGTTTGCTCATCGACGTCCCTTTTGGTCAATACCTGGTAGCCCGTTATGTATGGCTAATACCTCTGACGTGCTGGTGGTAAAATCCACAACCAATGTATTGACGAGTCTTTAGAGTTTCCTACAGACAGTTGCTCAAGTTTCGGGCGAAACGCTGTAGAGGCCGTATGGAGATATGGCAGGGTTCGATCTTATCCATGCGGTATTGCGCGGATCATGATCGGACAGATAATACTAGCGGGCTTTGGTTTAAGCCAGATCCTAGTATTGTATAGTGTAGATTGTCTCATTGCATTTGTATTCGGTCGCAATACATATGCGGGTATGTATATACAGTCGCAGGGTTTTCCTGTAATTTATTACGAGATCAGTTTTTTGAAGTTGCCAGTTTGTATTCCGTTTCGGCCAGTTTTCCTTTGTTCCTTCTTGGCCGGATTTTTCCGATGGTGGGGCTAATTTGCAAGTGTGCAAATTATCCATTGTGGAGGGGTTTATTTGTAAATGGAGGATTATGATGGTTCAAGCTTCTTTGCTTTTTCATGCATCCTTACTTGCATTAATGGTGAGGAGATTGATTTGGTTTATGGATGTGAGACTTGCTTTTTCCCTTATGCTCACCATTTTGTTCTCCTCTTGTGCTCACCCCCCTTGGTATCTTTTTCCCTCCTCCATATTTTTGGCAGGCCACTCTTGGTGGGGAGAGAGAGGGCATTTCATTTGGTGGGGAAAAATGTTCATCTCATATATTTTTGCTTGCTACCAAAATCATTGATCTCCATATCTCCCTCTTCCATCATTATGGCAACTTCATACCCTCTAGAGACAAGCCGTTCTACACTTAGCCTACAGTATTCTTGGATACGTCGACTCGTCAACTTCGTGTCCGAGTTGCCTCGGTCCAGAGGTGGGAGCCCGTAAAAAGAACCCGGCGATGGGGTGCCCGTTCCGACGAGGAGATGAAGACCGGAGATTCCGTGACGAGATCGGGATGGAGGCCGAAGACCGAAGGACACGGATCGCTCGATATAGCTTTCTACCCATTCTATAGTTTGCTAGCATTAGGTTAATGGCCCGATACGGGTTTATAGTACGCGGTAGTGCCGGTTTACAAGTTTTGTAAAAGTTTCGTTTCCGCATTACGGCGTCAGATTGACGGCCGGGGCGCTGCCGTGCACTTACACGTGGTACATACGCATCATCGGTAATGGTGCCGGTGTCCTAACAGCATAATATCAACAATGCAATATGAAATAGCAATGTAAGTATGCGATGCGGGGCGAACAGCAATAATGAGCGGGAGCTAAATACTAGACACAACGGTAACTAATCTGCATTTAATATATACATACGTCATACTATGGTGCCATTTGAAATAACACAAATCGTGGGGTTTTGGAAATAAGGGCTACGGTGTTTTTAAGAAAAGATACGCCTTTTGAAATATCCGTAGAATCCCTTGACCTGTCTTTTAAAATACCCACGATCCGTTAGTTTTGAAATAGGTAGGAGTCTAATCTAGTCTAACAACTACACTAAACTATACGGCTGAACTAACAAGCTAACTGAAGGTAAGGAAACCGCCTAACATCTGAGTCGATACATATATATATATATTAGTCGGTGATCCCGCCTCGGTAATATCACTTCCGATACCATATCTATAATCAGATATTCCCAAGTCAAGAGTACGGATCAAACATCAATATATAGCTCGTACGTAAATCCGTCGTACGGCATCCCAAATCTGGGTACGGGTCAATATCACATTCATCACACTATTCATCTGGTATCCCCTTTATCAAAGATCATAATCCGGGTACTGATCTATGTCTAGTACAATACTGATACCACCTACGTATGCATGCACGCGTGTGAAACACTACGTCAAAGGACCCGCTACAACGTTATGTCGTATCTCAAATACGAACCCTGCCAAATCACCGATCTCACGGCCTTAAATCAAATCTCATCGACTCATCTCAAATCCCAAGTATTATTCTCAAATCCAGTATATGAACACATGGTCCCATACCCATGTGAACACATAAAAATATAATCCCATATACGCACATGTAAAAGAAAGGATGTATGCAAGTATGTGCGTGTGTGCGTGTACAGGTGCAACCCCTACTCTAGGATTTCGCAACTACACTAGACCAATCACAGAACACCGAAAGTCCATCTTTATCATCAAAAATCTAAAATTAACATATACTAAATATATGTGTGTATACGTATTCGTATACATCACCACGAACTGCGGGGGTGCTATACGCCATCCACCCGACTTCTCCCCGTAGATATAAATCTACTCACCTGGTCTTCGCTCGCCGGTGCCGACGTCGCCACGCGCTTGCTTGTCGTCTCAAAGTCCACATGGGGTACCTACATATCATAACGCACTGTATCGCATTAAAAACCAACTTCGAAATCGAAACGGCATACGAAAATCAAATCGGCACGCGTATCACGCATAGGTCAAAACCTATCACCTACGCATGCAAGAATAGCCAAACCAACTCTCGATGTCGATGTATAAACGTCAAACCATGGAGAAAAACCCAAACACACTCATTTGCACATTCACGAACACTAATTATAATATAAAATAGGTTAAAATTCACAAAAACCCCCAAACTTACTTTAAAAGTCATTTTCCCGAAAACCTTAGCAAGCAAAATTTACATTTTTTAGTACAACACTTGATGTTTTAACAATTCTAATGGCCATAATACTTATTAAACATCTTAAATAAGTCATACAACCCATTACAAAAATTTAATCTCATCAATTCTTATAAACTAAAAATTCTAGTTTTGCAACTTTATCAAATTTTAACAATTTCAAGTAAAAATGCATAAAACAACAACTAAGCTTGGAATGATCCAAAGGCATTAAACCACTGATTATAATATTAATAATGACATGAAACCTTAATTTAGATTTTAATCCCAAATATAAATCAATTTCTAAAAAACCTAGTTAGCAAAATATCACATTTATCACAATTTCCGACTAATAATTTGAAACTAGTAACTAGATTAGATTTTAGCAAGTATTAACATGTTAATCTACTCATGGCAACCTTAATGATGTGATAAAACCCTATCTTGATTTTAATCTCACATATAACCATTAATCCCACAATTCAAGTTTGCAGTTTGAACCAAAATTAAACACCAAATTTACTTAAATTGGAGCAATTAACCAACAATTAAGACATGGGTTAAGATTTATACCTCCCAATTAGAGATCTAGCAAGAATCTAAGCCTCCCAAATTGCCCTCTTTTCACCAAGATCCATGCTAGATGGGCCAAGGAAAAATGGGTAGAGATTGGATTTTGATATTTCAAGGAATTTTTGTGGATTTTTTGAGAAGAGATGAGATGAGGAAATGAGAGGGGAGGGGGCTGCAGAAATTCTGCAGTAAGAGGGAGAGGCGAGGTGTGTGGGATTGTGGGAAAAAGTCCAAGTCAACTCTGTTGCGCCACGGCAGCGCCCCGGCCGTCTATCCGAGGCCAAAATGCGGAATCAAAATTTTCTTAACTTTCAAACTGGCGCTTCCGCGGACAATACACCCGGATCGTAACCATTAACCGATACTAGCTATCAAGAGAAAGGGTGAGAGATATACCGAGTGATCCGAGTCCTCCGGTCTTCTCGTCATCGTCCCGATCTCCCGCGGAAAGTCTTGTCTCCATATCGTCGCCTCCTCGCCTGAAGGGCTCCACATCGCCTGCGTCTTTTACGGGCTCCCGCCTCAATATCGAGGCAACTCGGGCATGAAGCCGGCAAGTCGACATGCCCAAGATATGCTGTAGAATATAGTGTAGAAACTTTGTCTCTTGGAGTTTATGTAGTTGCCATTGATGGATGGAGGAAGAGGTAAAGAAAATTGGTGCTTTCAATTTTCTAGCAAGAAGAAGATGAGATGAAGAATTCCTCACTTAACCAAATGAACTCTCTCCTTTTTTTCTCTCTAGTGAACCTTCTTTCATCTAGTGAGAATAATATGGTGGAGGAATGAAAATACAAACCATAACAAGAAGGGAGGTGAGTGTAGGAGAAAGAGAAAGGTGACCATATCCAAATCTCATCATAACAATCTCACATCAACTACTAATCACCTTTAAGTGATGTAAAGAGAATCAAATGATGGTGGAAAAGAAAAGATGCCATCATAATCAATCATCTCACAAAAAAACCCTCCACAAAATGTTATCTTGCAAATAACCCCCTCCATTAGAAAAGTCCGGCCGGGAAAGAACAAAGGAAAACCGGCCGGAACGGAATGCAAACTGGCAACTCCAGAAAACTGGTCCCGTAATAAATTACAGGAAAACCCCGATACTGTGCATACACACCCGCATCTGTATTCCGGCCGGATACAAATGCAATGAGACAAAATCTACACTGTACTAAACTAGGACCGGCTTAAGCCAAAGCCGGCTAGTAATATCCGCTCGATCCTGATCCGTGCAATACCGCACGTATCAGATCGAACCCTGCCATATAACTATACGGCCACTAGTACAAAACTGTCCGATCCTGATCCGTGCAATACTGGACGTATCTGATCGGACCCTGCCATATCTCCATACGGCCTCTACAGCGTTTCGCCCGAAAGCTTGAGTAACTGAAAGTGTGGTGGACTCTAAAGACTCGTCAATACTATGGCTGTGGATTTAACCACTAGCACGTCAGAGGTATTAGCCAATACGTGACGGGCCACCAGCTATTGACCAAAAGGGACGTCGATGAGCAAGCTCACCCTGACACCCTACTGAGCCTGTCAGTGACAATATCCGTACAGTCCGGTCCGTTCGTCTATGAGCATCGCATGTCGGGCCTAGGGGGTTGGTAAAAGTCAGACCCCCAAATGCGGTACAAGTCGTGTCGGAGTGTAGCCCAGAATGCCCTGAGATACTACTGGAATACCTACCAGTAAATCTCCTGCCTCGGCCGAGGGCTTTGCGTAATGGCTCTCCTAGACACGGCGCGACCTCACCCCCAATACCGGGAGAGACGAACCCCTGAAGATCCGCTCACTGCCTCCATGTGGCTCGGGACTGTACCCAACTAAAACCTGTTTGCACGACTCCTTTGAGCCGTGGTAGGGTAGTAATCAAAGTACAGTGGGAACTCACACGAGACAAATGACGATCCCCAGGTCGATGAACTAACCTGTACATATGTCACCAGGGAACTGCTATCTGACGTCAGGTATAAGACCAACTAGCATGTTCCCGGCGAGTCCTGTCCGGTGTACTCATAACCCAATGAGCACCTGTATACATCTTAGGTGAACCAACTGACACCAGTGGCTTGTGAGACCGGCCACCGCCCCTCGTCGGGGTCTCGACTGTATACACTAGTCTACTCTGGAGAATCGATGCCCTGTCTCGAAACTCCTACGACTAGGGACCTTTTAAGGATGTGCTTATAGACTACCAGCTCCCACGTATATGATCGCCATCATACTGCTGGTAGTCAAGCAAGAATCCTATGGGCTCTATCAACGTGTAATAGCGACATGTCAGGTCACCTAAAGCAGTACACGATGATAAAGATAAACCAGATAGCATACTATCATCTCAAGTAAGACTGTCCTACCGGGATAGGTCCTCCCTCAATCATTGCAATCACGTGCCTGTGATCCAATAATTGACTCTGAGGGCACTATCTCCAACAATCTCCCACTTGCACACAGGGCTAATTATTGCGATGTCGCATACTCACAGCCCGTGTGATACCGAACACCCAACTCCTCTACTTGTCAGTCTCACAAAACCCGTTTGCGAAACTATTGCGTTCGAGGAATAGCCTCAGTGAGTGGATCCGCAGGATGTTTCTTTCTATGTCTCTCTATATCTCAAGTTCGCGGAGAAAGCCATCTCCCGAAATGAGCAAAACCTGTCTTGGAACGTCTGGATGTCTGATGGGACCTAGTTCATAAATGAACTCCAAATCCAGACTTCTTAGACTGTATCGTCAACTGAACTTAATCAGTATCCTGCGCCATGCCTTCCTCAGTATTGCCTTGGACCACCTGTCCAAAATACTGCCCCTCGTCAGAAGGAAAAACTATAACTCTGACAGCCACTCTGCCGTCCAGGTCACCTTGGAAGCCTGGAATGATAACTGTCTCCTAAAAGAGGCTGTCGTTATCACATCCCTAGGACACGCACTTATGTCCTAAAACTGCTTCCGATTGTTTCTCCAGGATTGGACTAATATCAACTTATTTCATCTACTGCAAGAACAATATCTGGTGTGGTACTTGACATCTCATGATTGACTCAATTGCCTAAGCAAGTGATCTGCCAATCATGCGTATCCCTCTCCCCTTTAGTCTGTAAGACACCTTTAGAGAGGGTGACTCCATTACCTACAGGTATACTACCGTGCCAGGAGTCGTCCATTCTAAATACTCATAGAATGTTGTCAAGGTACCCAGATTAGGAAACCACCCAAATCTAGATCTAAAACCATAGATCTAGTAACCAGAATGTCTGATATAATATCCAAGTCCTGTGTGGAGAAACCACTGTGTGACAACCAAAGTATAACCGATCATAGTATAGGAGTTTCCTTTCCTACTCTGTGTATGTCATCCAAAAACCAGGATATCACACCCTACTACCTTCTCAACAGATCCATCCTCTATTCTGATGACATCAAACCTATGACTGTCATGTCAGAAATAGATGATCTATCTCCGCTATATCTACTTTAGTCTATAAATAGACATAAGCCTGATGTCCACCAATGCTTCCGCTGCTCCCACTGACTACGACAACCCTCTGGCAGAGTCATATAGACGTGCACTTCCAAAGCTAGTTTAGAACGACGCTATACTCATCCTCCTGCCGGGTCTCGCAGCCTGGAACAACAGCAAAGGCAAGTGTGGGTAAACAAGAACTTCCCTGTCACCGTCCTTGAGGCTACCGGAGCACCTCTCGGGTGTCTGAAGTTACCCACCTTATCTGCAGAGTGGCCAATAGAATGTCAAACCAGATTGAATCTTTAGGTTCCTTATCAAATCTTCAGTAATCGTTTGCGGTTCTGGAATTACTTCCAGTTCTACCATACTCCCACTACTGTTTTTGAAAAAATCCATTTTTAATAAAACTGTGGCGAGTCTAGAACAATATTTCTATTGATCTGCCAGATGGTAGAAAGTCAACCCTCGTCATAGCCTGGGTCAACCCACAAACAGCCATTACAGAAACGTGCCTTGAGTTATCCAGCGTCTGGTTTTAAGCATAAGCCGGACAACTCCCCGTACCTTAACAATGTCAAGATATGAACTGTTCTATATTCAATATAGAAACAGAGGCACTGATTTAATTGGAACCAGATTCAAATCATGCAGCTGTCTCCAGTGCATGTCAACTAAATGGAAGGAGGCCGATCAGCGTCACTCAACTTAGGAATGTTTCCAATTATGAGTAACCTGAAAGAGAAGCTAGTTCTCTTAATCATTACTATCAACTGAACACCATACACAAGTATCTACATCTTCGATCACTTTGAAGAATCCCGATACTTGCTACACCTGGTTCTCTACTCTATTCAAATACCTATAACTCCTCAAAACTTAGACCCTGTGTTTCTACGAAACACATGTCTAAGAACTAGAGAAGTTAAAAGTAAACAGAATATAGTATGAGGACCAACCCCTCTGTCCTAATGGACACTGGACAACATACAATACTCTGTATAAGTCCGCTGAGTCTAACAACTCTTTCACTGTGCGTCGTAGGTTGAAAACTGTACTTATGGTTAAGAAGAATTACACCGATGTTTAATGCTCCTTACCTACCCATCCACTGATATAGGTAAATGTCATTGACATAATATCAAAAGATATCTCACTTTATGAAAATAGACGTACAGATATATCAATTTGAAATTGGTGCACAACAGCGGATATTCAAAACCAAACATTTGTCGACCGGCAAACAGCCCAGGTGATCTCCTCAAATATCACCGATTACAACGAATCCCGATATAATGAGGATGATCACCTTATTCCCAATAACTTACTCCCACTCATCATCTGTAAAACCATACAGATGTGAGAATCAAACCTGGTAAATACATACCCTGGAGCAAGTGTCTAATCGGGAAATCAGTTTTCTTTTAACAGTACACAGCTGAACGGAAACATTGAAATGTTTCGATGGGGTATCCTGGTATTCCTAGTAATGCCTCTTCCATTATCCAGATTCACAACTGTAACCGTGTGTTTCTTTGCCACATCTCCAAATCCCTTTATATGTCTTTAGTCATTACCTTCTGCACACCCCTTTAGGCCAATTGGTTTTCTTCCTTCCCTGCCGTTCGGCACCAGCCTATGGTTTGGAAGAAGACTATCCAATAAGCATAATGGGTGTACTGTCCTAATCCTCGGAGCACTCGCAATGAGAGAAGGTGAAGATAAATGACAACTGAATAAACCTTATTCCTATTTCTCCTGGACCAGAATCCATCCCCGAACTGTAACAAGTTCCTTTCGAGTTCGTATATAACCATACGATGGAGTATCCAATAAACTGTGGATCTTCGTAGTGATACGGAGTGTCCTGGAGAAATACAAAGGTGATTTTAGGATTGGCGAAGAAATACTTGGTTTGGTCGTGAATATCAGTCGCAATTTACTTTGCCCTCTTACTAATCCCTTGCTTTGTCTTAATCTTAATACCTTCTGCACACCGTTTAGGCTAATTGGTTTTCTTCATTCCCTACCGGTCGGCACCAGCCTAAGGTTTGGAAGAAGACTATCCAATTTGCGTAATAGGCGTATCTCCTAAACCAAGGAGTACTCACAACTTGAGAGAAGGTAAAAGGGAAAAGACAACTGAATAATCCTATCCGTTTTCTCCAGAACCGGAAACCATCATCGAATTCCTTCGAGTTCGTATATAACCATACGATGGTTTTGTCCATTGGAAGTGGACGTTCGTAGTAATACGGGGTGTCCTGGAGAAAAGGGTAAACGTAGGAGTGGCAATGAGGTCTGCAACTCTGACAATCCAAAAGCCAGTGTTAAGAAGGTTCGGTCAACTTGGTTACTGAGTCATAGTCTTAGGGTCGGGTCAAAGGTCGCTGCCAAAGAGAGAGAGAAAAGAAACACTCAGCGTGCTCTCTAACCTAGATTAGAATGGTTACCAGTTTATCTAATCAGGAAACCTACCACTGTACCTCAAATTCTCCTCCAAACCTGAAAGAAGAAAAAGTCGGGGTCACCCGAGGAGTAAACTAACTCATCAGTGGGAATCGGGATCCAACTATCATCGCATGATAACTTGACGGAATCCACTCAAGTCACCACACTCCAGAAGGTATGCGCATGCCTGGCAAGTTTCAGTTCTTTTGAAATTCCCGATGTGATTTTTTTACCCCAAGCGGTTTATGACCTTGACTAGGTCAACAAACCATAAACCGCCAGTCAAGTTCAACTCGTCATTATTCTGGATTGCATTAAACCTACCCGTACGTGCCCTTGACTAGGTCAACAAGGTCGCACGACTGTCTTAACCAATCCCACTTATGCAACAAACAAGTACCACACAGCTACCGAACACTACGTTTTGACTAGGTCAACAAACGCAGCACGAATACTAAATAATACCTGTAAGAAATGACGGAGGGCTACGGCTGGTTTTTGGCGAACAACCTTTAACGTAATGAACTTGATATCGTTGGAAGAACTGCATAGCCTTTTATAAAAATATAGTGACGAAAACCTTTGCTAAAGAGGTCACTCCCGGTGAAGGGATCTCGGCTCTTTCCCCGTAGAATGAGGTGCAGGATATTCCAACTGAATATCACGATGCAAAGCAAAAGTAATCGGCTATAGTGAATTTAATGCCCTGACGCAAACTTCTGTCCAAGGGGTCACTCCCGGTGAAGGGATCTCGGCCCTTGCCTCGTCGACTGAGGAGCAGGATATTCCAAATGAATACCACTATGCAAAACAAAAGTGAGCGTCCTTGCAATAACAGCTTTTTGAAAAATGTTCCAACAACATCAGAATAGGTTTGTTTATCTTGCATTGATCTGAATCAACGCAGTCCCATCAATTGATCACACCACAAAGAACAAAAATATGCTGATGTACGTATATGCCATCCGCATTCGCCACTGGGTCCTGTCATCACCCGTTAGGTTACTTAACTAACGACAGAGCGGGGACTGGACTAGCGCGGATGCAAAACATATACAACATCTACTAATATATATACCAATATATTATATTCGCTCAAGGCGTGATAAGAATGCAACATCACAGAAATGTACAGCATCACAGAACAATACAGATATCTGGGATCCCCGGGTTTCACTGAGCCGCTGCTGAAACCCGACGTTCCCCTGGTCGTGTGGATAGCCTGTGCAATGAAATCCTAGACCCCTACGGGCGCGGCAAGTCACCCGCCAAAACCTGAAGCGAGGCATCCCCCTTCAGCACCGTGAATGGACCACCCAGCACTTCATGGAATCCAGTAACTTGGGCACCCCTCCTGGGTCAACCTGTACCCCCTACGAGTGCGGCGAATAGCCCGCCAATCCTAGAGTGAAGCCCCCTCCGTCTCAATGCCATGAGATGCGGGCCCATTGCCCTCTAGAACCCGGCTATCCGTGCACCCCTCCGCGGGGTAATCCTAGTACAGAAAGTAAAATATACATACAACGGGTACATCGACCGCAACCAGGTCGTGCCCCAAAAGAATAATACAAACAGGTAGTGACGGCAGTCCACATGTCGGACGCTCGCCCCGCAATATCAAATGTACATATAAAACAAAACTGTACTAACATTGCATCCAGGCTATCCCCCACGACCGATCCGCAACATCACAGCATAAACACAGAACATCAACGTGAAAGTCACGTTCGCAAATCCGTCTAACCGGGCTATAGCAGTTAGACGGGATTTACCGATCAAGTGACATTCACGGTCGCAGATATAATGTAAATACTGTGAAATAATGTGTTTAAAATATCCGATCGATCAAATAATTAACAAGTGGGCCCCCAAGCAATACTGTAGCACTCACAGAAATTCTGGGCCCAATTTTAATATTCCAAAACCCCTAAAATTAGCCCAGAAACCCACTGGAAAAATATGATGCAGTGAGGACACCTATGTACGGCGGAACCGCGGCCCAAGGGGGGGTTTGGCCACGGTTCCGCGCTTCAGTGGTCGACTCACTGTGTCGAACTTTTCCAGTATTCTTATAATTTCTTATACATCAGTTTTCTACAACCTGAAAAAAAATTTTAGCAAGAAAAAATTCAACAGAAAACTGATGTGAGGAAAAATGTAGATTTTGGAATTTTCGTCGATCGGAAATGCAAAACACATCAAACAAAGCTAGACGAAGTTAATGGCGAGTCTCTGATACCATGTTGCGCCACGGCAGCGCCCCGGCCGTCTATCCGAGGCCAAAATGCGGAATCAAAATTTTCTTAACTTTCAAACTGGCGCTACCGCGGACAATACACCCGGATCGTAACCATTAACCGATACTAGCTATCAAGAGAAAGGGTGAGAGATATACCGAGTGATCCGAGTCCTCCGGTCTTCTCGTCATCGTCCCAATCTCCCGCGGAAAGTCTTGTCTCCATATCGTCGCCTCCTCGTCGGAAGGGCACCGCATCTCCTGCGTCTTTTACGGGCTCCCGCCTCAATATCGAGGCAACTCGGGCATGAAGCCGGCAAGTCGACATGCCCAAGATATGCTGTAGAATATAGTGTAGAAACTTTGTCTCTTGGAGTTTATGTAGTTGCCATTGATGGATGGAGGAAGAGGTAAAGAAAATTGGTGCTTTCAATTTTCTAGCAAGAAGAAGATGAGATGAAGAATTCCTCACTTAACCAAATGAACTCTCTCCTTTTTTTCTCTCTAGTGAACCTTCTTTCATCTAGTGAGAATAATATGGTGGAGGAATGAAAATACAAACCATAACAAGAAGGGAGGTGAGTGTAGGAGAAAGAGAAAGGTGACCATATCCAAACCTCATCATAACAATCTCACATCAACTACTAATCACCTTTAAGTGATGTAAAGAGAATCAAATGATGGTGGAAAAGAAAAGATGCCATCATAATCAATCATCTCACAAATAAACCCTCCACAAAATGTTATTTGCAAACTTGCAAATAACCCCCTCCACCAGAAAAGTCCGGTCGGGAAAGAACAAAGGAAAACCGGCCGGAACGGAATGCAAACTGGCAACTCCAGAAAACTGGTCCCGTAATAAATTACAGGAAAACCCCGATACTGTGCATACACACCCGCATCTGTATTCCGAACGGATACAAATGCAATGAGACAAAATCTACACTGTACTAAACTAGGACCGGCTTAAGCCAAAGCCGGCTAGTAATATCCGCTCGATCCTGATCCGTGCAATACATCACGTATTAGATCGAACCGTGCCATATAACTATACGGCCACTAGTACAAAACTGTCTGATCCTGATCCGTGCAATACTGCACGTATCTGATCGGACCCTGCCATATCTCCATACGGCCTCTACAGCGTTTCGCCCGAAAGCTTGAGTAACTGAAAGTGTGGTGGACTCTAAAGACTCGTCAATACTATGGCTGTGGATTTAACCACTAGCACGTCAGAGGTATTAGCCAATACGTGACGGGCCACCAGCTATTGACCAAAAGGGACGTCGATGAGCAAGCTCACCCTGACACCCTACTGAGCCTATCAGTGACAATATCCGTACAGTCCGGTCCGTTCGTCTATGAGCATCGCATGTCGGGCCTAGGGGGTTGGTAAAAGTCAAACCCCCAAAAGCGGTATAAGTCATGTCGGAGTGTAGCCCAGAACGCCCTGAGATACTACTGGAATACCTACGAGTAAATCTCCTGCCTCGGCCGAGGGCTTTGCGTAATGGCTCTCCTAGACACAGCGCGACCTCACCCCCAATACCGGGAGAGACGAACCCCAGAAGATCCGCTCACTGCCTCCATGTGGCTCGGGACTGTACCCAACTAAAACCTGTTTGCACGACTCCTTTGAGCCGTGGTAGGGTAGTAATCAAAGTACAGTGGGAACTCACACGAGACAAATGACGATCCCCAGGTCGATGAACTAACCTGTACACATGTCACCAGGGAACTGCTATCTGACGTCAGGTATAAGACCAACTAGCATGTTCCCGGCGAGTCCTGTCCGGTGTACTCATAACCCAATGAGCACCTGTATACATCTTAGGTGAACCAACTGACACCAATTGTGAGACCAGCCACCGCCCCTCATCGGGGTCTCGACTGTATACACTAGTCTACTCTGGAGAATCGATGCCCTGTCTCGAAACTCCTACGACTAGGGACCTTTTAAGGATGTGCTTATAGACTACCAGCTCCCACGTATATGATCGCCATCATACTGCTGGTAGTCAAGCAAGAATCCTAGGGGCTCTATCAACGTGTAATAGCGACATGTCAGGTCACCTAAAGCAGTACACGATGATAAAGATAAACCAGATAGCATACTATCATCTCGAGTAAGACTGTCCTACAGGGATAGGTCCTCCCTCAATCATTGCAATCACGTGCCTGTGATCCAATAATTGACTCTGAGGGCACTATCTCCAACAAACTCTCTCCATTCCTTAATATATAAAGCTCATTCCTTCATCTTTATTCTTCTCACTTTCTTTTCTTTTCTTTCTTTGTGAACAAGTGAGGGGACATGGGGATTGGGGCAGCCCATTTTTGGCCAGCAAGAGGGGGGAGGGGGAGGTGGTGTGTGTGTGTGAAGCAATGAATACCAAACACCAATTCAATATGCACCAAAACCCTTTTATTTTCACAAAATAAGCTTTTTTCTTCAATATTTTCTAAAACCGATTAACAACTTCATTTCATTTCTAAAACAACGTGTTAAAATTTGGTTTAATTTGTTATGATGCACAAAACTTGTTTCAACCCATTCCAATTTCTAATTTTCCCTAATTAAATGTATTAGTGACGACTTAAAATAATATTAAAATAATTAATTTCGGGAAAAAATTCAGAAAATTTGAAATTTCACCAGTGGCTCAATAAACACCAAATACTAGTAATTACATAGCTAGAATATGTATATTTAATTTCATAATAAATATATTTGTATTTTGACTTTTTACAGAAAACCCCCTTATTTTACCGATTTTCCGAAATTTCACCGAAACGATTTTCAAAACGTTACGATATCCTATGTGGAGAAACCACTGTGTGACAACCAAAGTATAACCGATCGTAGTATAGGAATTTCACTTCCTACTCTGTGTATGTCATCCAAATATCAGGACATCACACCCTACTACTTTCTTAACAGATCCATCCCCTATTCTGATGAAGTCAAACCTATGACTATCACATCAGATATAGATTATTTATCACCGCTATATCTGCTTTAGTCCATAAATAGACATAAGCTACTTGTCCACTATGCTTCCGCTGCTCCCACTGACTACGACAACCCTCTGACAGAGTCATATACACGTACACTTCTAAAGCTCGTTTAGAACGACGCTATATTCATCCTCCTGCCGGGTCTCACAATCTGGAACAACAGTAGTGTCATGTCTGGGTAAACAAGAACCTCCCTGTCACCGTCTTTGAGCATACCGAAGTACCTCTCGAGTGCCTGAGGTTACCCACCATATCTGCGGAGTGGCTAATGGAATGTCAAACCAGGTTGAATCCTTAGGTCCTATTAAATTTTCAGTAATCGTTTGCGGTTCTGGAATCACTTCCAGTTCTACCATACTCCCACTACTATTTTCTGAAAAAGTCCATTTTTATTAAAACTGTGGCGAGTCAAGAACAATATCACTATTAATCTTCCAGATGGTAGAATGTCAACCCTCGTCATAGCCCGGGTCAAACCACAAATAGCCATTATAGAAACGTGCCTTGAGTTATCCAGAGTCTGGTTTTAAGCATAAGCCGGACAACTCCCCGTACTTTAACATCATTAAGATATGAACCATTCTATATCCAATATAGAAACAGAGGCACTGATTTAATTGGAACCAGATTCAAATCATGCAGCTGTCTCCAATGCATGTCAACTAAATGGAAGGAAGCCGATCAGCGTTACTCAACTTAGGAGTACATCCAAATATGAGTAACCTGAAAGAGAAACAAGTTTCTCAAAACCATTACTGTCAACTGAATACCATACACAAGTATTTACATCTTCGATCACCTTGAAGAATCTCGATACTTGCAATACATAGTTCTCTACTTTATTCTTATGCCTATAACTTCTCAAAACTTAGACTTTGCATTTCAACGAAACACATGTCTAAGAACTAGAGAAGTCACAAGTAAACAGAATATAGTACGAGTACCAACCCCTCTGTCCTAATGGACACTGGACAACATACAATACTCTGTATAAGTCCCTTGAGTCTAATAACTCATTCCCTGTGTGTCGTAGGTTAAAAACTGTACTTATGGTTAAGAAGAATTACACCGCTGTTCAATACTCCTTACCTAACCATCCACTGATATAGGTAAATGTCATAGACATAATTTCAAAAAGTTATATCTCACTCTATAAAAATAGACGTACAGATATATCAATTTGAAATTGGTGCATAACAACGGATATTCAAAACCAAATATTTGTCGTCCGGCAAACAACCCAGGTGACTTCCTCAAATATCACCAATTACAACGAATCCCGATATAATGAGGACAATCACCTAATTCCCAATAACTTACTCCTACTTATCATCTGTAAAACCATACAGATGTGAGAATCATACCTGGTAAATACATACCCTGGAGCAAGTGTCTAATTGGGAAATTAGCTTTCTATTAACAATGCACAGTGAAACTGAAACATGAGAATGTTTCGAAGGGGTTTCCAGGTATTCCTAGTAATGCCTCTTCCATTATCCAGATTCACAACTGTAACCGTATATTTCTTTGCTATCTCTCCAAATCCCTTCATTTGTCTTTAGTCATTACCTTCTGTACACCCGTTTAGGCTAAATAGTTTTCTTCCTTCCCTACCTTTCGGCACCAGCCTATGGTTTGGAAGAACACTATCCAATAAGCATAATGGGTGTACTGTCCTAATCCTAGGAGCACTCGCAACCTGAGAGAAGGTGAGGATAAAAGACAACTGAATAAAACCTTATTCCTATTTCTCCTGAACCAGAATCCATCCCCGAACTGGAACAAGTTCCTTTCGAGTTCGTATATAACCATACAATGGAGTATCCAATAAACTGTGGATCTTCGTAGTGATACGGGGTGTCCTGGAGAAATACAAAGGTGAAGTAGGAGTGGCGATGAAATACTTGGTTTTGTCGTGAATAGTAGTCGCAATTTACTTTGCTCTCTTACTAATCCCTTTATTTGTCTTTACTTAATACCTTCTGCACACCATCGTTAGGCTAATTGGTTTTCTTCATTCCCCACCGTTCGGCACCAGCCTATGGTTTGGATGAAGACTATCCAATAAGCGTAATAGCTGTGTTGTCCTAATCCAAGGAACACTCGCAACCTAAGAGAAGGTAAAAGGAAAAGACAACTGAATAGTCATATCCGTTTTCTCCAGAACCGGAAACCATCCTCGAATAAATTCCTTCGAGTTCGTATATAACCATATGATGGTTTTATCCAATGGAAGTGGATGTTCGTAATAATACGGGGTGTCCTGGAGAAAAGGGTAAAAGTAGGAGTGGCAATGAGGTATGCAACTCTGACAATCCAAAAGTCAGTGTTTTAAGAAGGTTCGGTTAACTTGGTCACTAAGTCATAGTCAAGGGTCGGGCTATGGTCGCTACCAAAGAGAGAGAGAAAAGAAACACTCAGCGTGCACTCTAACCTAGATCAGAATGGTTATCACTTTATCTAATCTGGAAACCTCCTACTGTAACCTCAAATTCTTCTCCAAACCTGAAAGAAAAATTAGTCGGGATCACCCGAGGAGTAAACCAACTCATCAGTGGGAATCGGGATCCAACTATCATCGCATGATAACGTGACGGAATCCACTCACGTCGCCACACTCCAGAAGGTATGCACATGCCTGGCAAGTTTCAGTTTCTTTAGAAACTCCCGATGTGATTTTTTACCCTTAGGACCCAAGTGACCTTGACACGGTCAATAAATCAAAGAGTCCTAATCAATTTCAACCCGTCATTATCCTGGATTGCATTAAACCCACCCGAACGAGCCCTTGACACAGTTAAGAAGACCGCACGACTGTCCTAACCAATCCCATTAATATGCCACAAACGAACACCACTTAGCTACCGTACACTGCGCCTTGACACAGTCAACAAACGCAGCACGAATACTAAGTAATACTTGTAAGAAATGACGGAGGGCTACGTTTAGTTTTTGGCGAAAAACTTTTAACATAATGAACTTGATATCGTTGAAGGAACTGCATAACTTTTTATAAAAATATAGTGGCGAAAACCTTCGCTAAAGAGGTCACTCCCGGTGAAGGAATCTCGGCTCTTTCCCCGTAGAATGAGGTGCAGGATATTCCAACTGAATACCACGATGCAAAGCAAAAGTAATCGACTATAGTGAAGTTATTGCCCTGACGCAAACTTCTGTCCAAGGGGTCACTTCCGGTGAAGGGATCTCGGCCCTTGCCTCGTCGACTGAGGTGCTGGATATTCATAACCGAATACCACTGTGCAAAACAAAAGAGAACATCCTTGCAATAACAGCTTTTTGAAAAATGTTCCAACAATATCAGAATAGGTTTGTTTAGCTTGCATTGATCCGAATCAATGCAGTCCCATCAATTGATCACACCACAAAAGAACGAAAATACGATGTACGTATATGCCATCCGCATTCGCCACTGGGTCCCGTCATTACCCGTTAGGTTACTTAACTAACGACAGAGCGGGGACTGGACTAGCGCGGGTGTAAAACATATACAATATCTACTAGTATATATATATCAATATATAATATTCGCTCAAGGCGTGATAAAAATGCAACATCACAGAAATGTAATAAGCATCACAGAACAATACAGATATCTGGGATCCCCGGGTTTCATAGTGTAGGGTTCCTAGGCACTCTCAAGAGGTCTCACAAGGCATCAACCATGCCAATTTCAAATTTTACGGGTGCCGAGAAACCCTAATACGGATCGTTAACTAGAAATTTAGGCGAAAGATGCAACTAGTTAACAACTTAACTAAAAGAACGGAAATACAACCTTTGTAGATCCGGTCCTCCACCTCCATAGCTCCGCAATGAAGTCTCCTCGCTGTCCAAATGGAATCCCGGGCTCTAGCGTCGGCTTCATCGGAGAAATGGGCAGGCTAGGTCATCGACAACGATGCCGAAGATGATCTACGTCGAGGCATCACAAGATCAAGCTCCCACTTCACCAAGTCATGAAACTTGTGAAGAAAACACCCTATACTAGTTGGCAAGAGGTAGAGGATGAAGAAATAGGAGGTGGGTTCACTTTAGAATTGGATTTCTCACTCTTTAGATCAAGTTACCATTGATGAAGCAAGGTTTTCATCAAGTGAAGAAGAAGAAGATAAAGATAATCCTATGATAAGTGAAAAGAAAATAATACTTATCATATAATTAACCATGGTCAAGTGTAGATAATTAACTAAGGTTATGTGAATGGTTAGGGTTAAAAGAAGAAGACAAAATGGTCACTTGGTCAAAGCTTCATGAAGCTTCAACAAGCTTCATGAAAGAAAACAAAGAAAGAAACCATTTTGCTTTTCTTTTATCCATTTCTCAAAAAGAATAGATAAATAAATAAATGAATAAGTAAAAACAAAACCCTAACCATTACACAACCATGGTTTAATCTTTACACTTAGCCAATTTTGCATGCATCATCAAACAAGATACAAACTAGTGCACAAAATTATATCGTATATACAATGTGCACATCCGAGTGAGAAAATCCGTCTTAAGTGAACCAATACTAGTTAATGCAAAGTAATATATCAAATATATAATTATACATTAAATCATTAAATCAACACTTGATTTAACGATTCGGTCATATCGCATGTGACCGACTAATATCCAATGTATCGGCTTATCGAATCAATCCTTGATTCGATAACTAGGTTATATCGCATACAACCTTTCGATACAATCATCGCGAGAATAGAATACGGTATCACATACACGCATTATTCTCGGTCCCCGCACATATCTCATATGCGCTCCTATTTCGTTTCGCTTGAGCCAGGAAACCTCTGTGTAGGACTCTAAAGACTCGTCAATACGCCGGCAGCAGGTGATGATCATATCAAACACCCACAAGCCGCAAGCGGTCTGCTAAACGTAATGGCCACCCGGGTATTGAGCGATCAGACGAAGATCGACGAGCAAGCCCGCTCACACTCCTGTGAATCCAACCAGTAACACTTACCGTACAGTCCGGTCTGATCGTCTGATATGTCGCATATCTCGCCTAGGGGTGGTAAACGTCAGACCCCAATAGCTCGATAAGTCGTGTCGATATGAGGTCTATAACAGTTGGAGAAACTACTGGTAACACTTACCAGTAAATCTCAGCAACCCTGGCCAGGGATTTCCGGTTATAGCCAATCGAACACAGCGCAACATCAACTCCCTATACCGGGAGAGACGAATCCCCTCCTATCGCTCATTGCCTCCATGTGATTCGGGACTGTAACCAAAAGCCACCATTTTGCACGCCCTCTTGGACGTGGTAAGGTGGAAATCAAAGCACAGTGGGAATCACACAAGACTCTATGACGATCTCGGGTCTACAGACTAACCTGTACCAGTGTCACCAGAGAACTGCCATCTGACGTGAGGTATAATACCATCTGGGAGTTCTCGGCGAGTCCGTCCAGTGTACCCAGTCTCCACTGAGCACCCTTATATCATCTCTGATGTCAAACACCAATGGATATGGGATCATCCATCGCCCATCTGTATGGGTCGAGAAGGTATACGCTAGTCTACTCTGGTATATCGATGCCCCGTCTCGATACACCCACGACTAGGGACCTTGAAGGATGTACTTATAGACTACCATGTCCCCACTGGTATGATCCGCATCATAGTCCAGGTAGTCAAGTACACATCCTAAGGGCTTTACCAACATGTAATAGAGAGGCAATCAGTATACACGTTAAGGTAAAGAGTAACCAGATAGCATACTATCATGTCGAGCAAGAAAGTCCTCCCTATATATGTCCAAGCATCCACTACTATATACATCCTATGTACAGTAATGGCCTCTAGGGCATACATATAACTAACACATAGAGCCGCTACTGAAACCCGACGTTCCCCTGGTCGTGTGGATAGCCTGTGCAATGAAATCCTAGACCCCTACGGGCGTGGCAAGTTACCCGCCAAAATCTGAAGCGAGGCAGCCCCCTTCAGCAACGTGAATGGACCACCCAGCACTTCACGGAATCCGGTAACTTGGGCACCCCTCCTTAGATCAACCTGTACCCTCTACGAGTGCGGCGAATAGCCCGCCAATTCTAGAGTGAAGCCCCTTCCGTCTCAAAGCCATGAGATGCGGGCCCATTGCCCTCTAGAACCCGGCTATCCGTGCACCCCACCGCGGGGTAAGCCTAGTACAGAAAGTATAATTTATACAACGGGCACATCGACTTCAGCCCGGTCGTGCCCCAAAAGAATAATATACAAACAGGCAGTGACGGCAGTCCACATGTCGGACGCTCGCCCCGCAATATCAAATGTACATATACAACCAAACTGTACTACCATTGCATCCAGGCTATCCACCACGACAAATCCGCAACATCACAGCACAACACAAAACATCAACGTGAATGTCACGTTCGCAAATCTGTCTAAAAGGGCTATAGCAGTTAGACAGGATTTACCGATCAAGTGACATTCATGGTCGCAGATATAATGTAAATACTGTGAACTAACATGTTTTAAAATTTTCAATCGACAAAATTTTCCGAAGTGGGGCCCAAGCACAACTGCTAGACTGAAAATAATTTGGGCCCAAACAAATATTACTAAAAACCCCAATTCCAACACATAGACCTACTGAAGAAATTTGGTGCACTGTGGCTACAGTACGGCCACTGATCCGAGGCCAGAACGTGGTTACGGCCGCGGATCCGCCGCGCTACAATAAAATCAGCCCACCAAATTTTCTCAGTTTTCTTAGAATCGCATGCACGTATTTCTGCAACACTCAAAATAATTTTTCGAGCACAAAAAATTTCGACAGAAACTGAAGCTTGGAAAATGTGGTTTTTGGAAATTCGTTCTATCGAACTTGTAGACACATTAGAGCAAGCTAGTAAAGGTCAATGGCGTGGCTCCGATACCATGTAAGACCACGATAGCGCCCCGGCCGTCTTTCCGAGGCCAAAATGCGGAAACAAAAACTTTTCTTTACTTAGAAACCGGCGCTACCGCGGACTATAAACCCGGATCAGACCATTAACCTACTACTAGCAACTAGAGAAAGGGTAGAGAGCTATACCGAGCGATCTGTGTCCTTCAGTCTTCGGCCATCATCCCGATCTCCTCGCGGCATCACTGATCTCCGGTCTCCTCGTCGGAAAGGCACCACATCGAGAAGTCTTTTTACGGGCTCCCACCTCTGGACCGAGGCAACTCTGACACGAAGTTGGCAAGCCGACGTGTCCAGGGTTGCTGTAGACTGAGTGTAGAACGCTATGTCTCGAGGGGTTGCTTGAAGTTACCATTTGGATGTGGAGGTGGTGTAATAAGCTTGGGAGATGAACAAAAGGGATTTTGTGCAAACAAATGAGACCAATTTCCCTCTCCCAAAATTTGGACAGCCCCCATCATTTTGTGGCCGGCCATCATCCAAAAATGAGAGGAGGAAGTGAGTAATAATGCAAGAAAGAGAAAAGGGTGATCATGAGGAATAATGATTACAACCATGTCAAATCAAAAACCCATCTCATCTCAAAAGGCAAGTAATCATGAACCAATGGAGTCAACCTCAATCTAGAACCATCATGAAGCAACCACATATAAAAAACACCCTCCACTTTGCTAATTTGCACATTTGCAAATAAGCCCCTCCCATCAAAGGAATTTCAGCCAAGAAGGAACAAAGGAAAAATGGCCGAAACGGAATGCAAACTAGCAACTTTAAAAAATGATCCGGTAATAAATTACAGGAAAACCCCGCGACTGTATATACATACGTGCATTTGTATTGCGACCGAATACAAATGCAATGAGACAAAATCTACACTGTACAATACTAGGATCCGGCTTAAACCAAAGCCCGCTAGTATTATCCGTCCGATCATGATCCGTGCAATACCGCACGTATATGATTGAACCCTGCCATATATCCATATGGCCTCTATAGCGTTTCGCCCGAAACTTGAGAAACTGTCTGTGGGCGACTCTAAAGACTCGTCAATACTTTGGCTGTGGATTTAACCACCAGCTCGTTAGAGGTATTAGCCGTACGTAACGGGATACCAGGTATTGACCACAAGGGAGGTCGATGAGCAAACACATCCTGACACCCTACTGAGCCTGTCAGTGAAAATATCCGTACAGTCCGGTCCGTTCGTCTATGAGTATCGCATGTCGGGCCGAGGGAGCTGGTAAAAGTCAGACCCCCAAAAACGGTACAAGTCGTGTCGGAGTGTAGCCCAGCACCCTGAGATACTACTGGAATACCTACCAGTAAATCTCCTGCCTCGGCCGAGGGCTTTGTGTAATGGCTCTCCTAGACACAGCGCGATCTCACCCCCAATAACGGGAGAGACGAAACCCCTGCCGATCCGCTCACTGCCTCCATGTGGCTCGGGACTGTACCCAACTAAAACCTGTTTGCACGACTCCTTAGAGCCGTGGTAGGGTAGTAATCAAAGTACAATGGGAACTCACACGAGACAAATGACGGTCTCAGGTCGATGAACTAACCTCTATACATGTCACCTGGGAACTGCTATCTGACGCTAGGTATAATACCAACTAGCAGGTTCCCGGCGAGTCCTGTCCAGTGTACTCAAAACCCAATGAGCACCTGTATACATCTTAGGTGAACCAACTGACACCAGTGGCTTGTGAGCCGGCCACCGCCCCTCGTCGGGGTCTCGACTGTATACACTAGTCTACTAATGGAGTATCGATGCCCAGTCTCGAAACTCCCACGACTAGGGACCTTTTAAGGATGTGCTTATAGACCCCAGCTCCCACGTATATGATCGCCATCATACTGCTGGTCGTCAAGCAAGAATCCTAAAGGCTCTATTAACGTGCAATAGTGAGCTGTACCATCACCTAAAGCAGTACACGATGATAAAGATAAACCAGATAGTATACTATTTTCTATCAACATGTAATAGTGAACTACAATGTCACTTAAAGCATGTACACGATGATAAAGACAAACCAGATAGTATACAAAACTCTCGAGTAAGACTGTCCTACCGGTATAGGTTCTCCCTCAATCATTGCAATCACGTGCCTGCGATCCAATAATTGACTCTGAGGGCACTATATCCAACACAAGTCTGGTATGAGAAAATCTTTATTCTTATCTTAGAAAAACCTCCGTGCAATAAACTGAAGTATCATCAATGAAATCAACAGAAAATCCATGTCAAGCATCGACACAATATGTGTGTGTGTATGTGTGTCCCCCAATATCTCAATGTCTCAATATCTCAATATCACAATATCTCAATATCTCAATATCTCGGACTCCGTCAGTCCGGATCGACCCATATCATCAAATCTCACGACTATGTCGGTATCCTCCGGATATCCGCCGCGTCAAAATAACTGGTCGGTAGTGCTTCCCTACCGGGCTCAACGCCATCATCTGCGACCGTCTTGTCCCGAGGTACCGTACCGGGCCTACCATGCACCCACAGACGGTCCCTCCCCCTTCTCGAATCGGGTGTATGATACTGCTCAAGAATCGAGAAAACCCATGGTGGACACCACACACATCATATCACGAGAAAACCATAATTTCTACTTTAAAATGATAATGGGTTTATAAAATCCTTGCGGTTTACCCCAAAATCCATAAATCTCATAAATACTGAAATCCTCGAGAAGAATCACAATATGTAACATGTCGGTGATGATGGATGTCTATGATACGATAGTATATACCATGCGAAGTACGACCAGAAGCTATGCATAAATCATGATGTAATGAGGTATGTATATATGACTAACAATCCTACGTATCCATTCTGATGAAATGACTATACAGGTACAAGTTTACATATCATATATGATGCAATGCACAGATACCGATTCTAAGCAAGTTCTATAGTGTTCGTCATATAGCAATTTCCAAAGGCATGTGTGTTCGCATGAATAGTGCACGTGGCTATGAACAAATAGTAATGGTGCAAGTGTCCTATGAGATAATATCAAATATATTTATGATGATGCAATGCAATGAGACGAATGACTAGGAAACTACGCATATAAGTATAAGCACTACTAGTAATTTTGACTATCAGGCGCCTTGCGCCATCCAGACGATTTCCCCGTAGATGTGTACATCTACTCACCGGGACGCCTGGGCTAATCTGATCCGATTTCAGCCTTACCATTTCCGCGCCACATCCGACGCCTCTGCACCCGATCCTAGAATCACATACAAGTAAATAAGAGGATAAATATATAAATAGTCGCGGAAATAAACAATACAAGTCAACTACGCACACTAACTAAATACGCACGCACTTGGTACACAAAACGCACTCGCGACAACGCCACAAACCATAACTAGGGTCGCTATACGTGGCAACTACAAATCTTAAAACCCAATCGCATCAATCGCGCATTCACAACACACTAAATATTTTATGAAATAGGTTGAATATCATCAAAACCTCAAACTTAATTAAAATCGATTTATTCCAAAAACCTAGTAAGCATCAATTTACCATTTTAGTTCAAAACTAGATATTTTAACAAAATTAGTGGCCACAATAATCACTTAATAACTTAATTAAGCCACACAATTACTAACTATATTTTAATTTCACCTATTTACACACTAATTATAAACTTAGTTTTCAATATTATATAATTAAGATAATTTAAAAGTAATAATTAGCAATTCAACAACTAGCTTAGATTTTTCAAGTCTTAACATGTTAAACTAAACATTGTAACCATATTCAAATGATAAAAACCCTAACTTGAAACCAAACCATTCTCTTGAAATTCCGAACTTGCAATATAGAACCATATAACCACCTAATTAAGTTTGATTAAAGTAATTAACTAACAAATTAACCATAAGGTTAGGATTTATACCTCACAATTTTGTAGATCTAACTTGCAAAATCTTGGCCTCCCAAAATGCTAACTTGCTCCAAGAACCATGCTAGTTTTGATCAAGGAATAATGGGTAAAGATTTAATTGGGAATTAGTGGAATTTTGTGTTGATTTTTAATGGAATTTTATGGATTTTTTGGAGTGGAAATGAGATAGTGAAGTGGGGAAAGGGGGCTGCTGCCTTGGCTGGCTCGGCCAGAATTGGGGAGAGGGGGAGAGAGTGAGGTGTGTGTATGTGTGGGAAAATTATAAGTCAACAAAATACCCATACCTCATTTATTACCACCATGACTTTTTCTTTATTATTTTCTTTTCTTTGATGAGATAAGAAGTGAAGTTGAATGGAGAGGGGGGGCTGTGCAGACTCGGCCAGCCAAAGAAAAAGGGGAGAAAGAGGGAAGTGTGTGTGGGTGAGGGAAACAATGAACACCATACCCCATGTCAACATGCACCATACTCATTTCTAATTATTATATTTTATTTTCAAGCTTAAACATAGAAATATCTAGAACCATTTAGAAAAATTAGAAGAAAGAACATGTTACAAAATGAGTGTTAGATATGCCATGGTGCACTAAAGTTGTATTAACCCATTCTAATTTGTAATTATCACTAATTAAATGTATTAGTGAAAGCTTAAAATAATATTAAAATAATTAATTAAGGAAAAATATTTAAGTAAACTAACAATTTATAAGTGACCAATTAAATATCAAATACTAGCAATTACATAACTAGAATAGGTATAATCAAGTCTATGTGGAAAATAATTATATCTTGGTTTATACGGAAAACACGTATTATCACAAATTATACATAATTAACCTAATCGAATTTTCAGAATGCTACAGGTAGGGAAGGAAGAAAATCATTTAGCCTAAAGGGGGTGTACCAAAGGTAATGAGTAAAGGAAAATAAAGAGATTTGGAGAGATGGAAAAGAAATATACGGTTACAGTCAGGAATATGGATAATGGAAGAGGCATTACTAGGAATACCCGGATACCCCTTCGAAACATTTTCATGTTTCAGTTTCATTGTGCGTTGTTAATTGAAAACTGATTTCCCAATTAGATCCTTACTCTAGGGTATGTATTTACCAGGTTTGATTCTCACATCTGTATGGTTTTACAGATGATGAGTGGGAGTAAGTTATTGGGAATTAGGTGATCATATCCTCATTATATCAGAATTCGTTGTAATTGGTGATATTTGAGGAAATCGCCTGGAGTTTTGCCTGATGGTAGATATTTGGTTTTGAATATCCGTTGTTATGCACCAATTTCAAACCGATATATCTGTACGTTTATTTTATAAAGTGAGATATAACTTTTTGAAATTATGTCCATGACATTTACCTATATCAGTTGATGATTGGGTAAGGAGCATTCAACAGCGGTGTAATTCTTCTTAACCATAAGTACAGTTTTCAACATACGATGCACAGGGTTTGAGTTGACAACTCAGGGAACTTATACAAAATATTGTATGTTGTCCAGTGTCTATTAGGACAGAGGGGTTGGTCCTCGTACCGTATTCTGTTACTTATGACTTCTCCAGTTTTAGACAAGTGTTTCGTAGAAATATAATGTCCAAGTTTTGAGAAGTTATAGGTACAAGAATAAAGTAGAGAACCATGTGTTGCAAGTATCAGGATTCTTCAAGAAGATCGAAGATGTAGACACTTGTGTTTGGTATTCAATTGATAGTAATGGTTTTAAGAACTTGCTTCTCTTTCAGGTTACTCATATTTGGATGCACTCCTAATTGAGTAATGTTGATCGGCCTCCTTCCATTTGGTTGACATGCACTGCAGACAGCTGCATGATTTGAATCTGGTTCCAATTAAATTAGTGCCTCTATTTCTATATTGTATATGGAATGGTTCGTATCTTAATGATGTTAAGATATATGGAGTTGTCCGGCTTATGCTTAAAACCAAACTCTGGAAAACTCAAGGCATGTTTCAGTAATGGCAGTTTATGGGTTATCTCGGGCTATGACGAGGGTTAACTTTCTACCATCTGGAAGATCAATAGTGATATTGTTCTTGGCTCGCCACAGTTTTAGTAAAACGGATTTTTTTCAGAAAACAGTAGTGGGGGTATGGTAGATCTGGAAGTGATTCCAGAACCACAAACAATTACTGAATATTTAATAGGACCTAAAGATTCAATCAGTTTTGACATTCCATTAGCCACTCCACAGATATGGTGGGTAAGCTCAGGCACCCGAGAGGTACTTCGGTATCCTCAAAGGCGGTGACAGGGAGGTTCTTGTTTACCCAAACTTGACATTACTGTTGTTCCGGACTATGTGATCCGGCAGGAGGATGAGTATAGCGTCATTCTAAACTAGCTTTAGAAGTGCGCGCGTATATGACTCTGCCAGAGGGATGTTATAGTCAGTGGGAGCAGCGGAAGCATAGTGGACAAGTATCTTGTGTCTATTTATAGACTAAAGCGAGTATAGCGGAGATAGATCCTCTGTTTTTTATGTGACAGTCATGGGCTTTGACTTCATCAGAATAGGAGATGGATCTGTTAAGAAGGTGGTAGGGTGTGATGTCCTGGTATTTGGATGACATGCACTTTGTAGGAAGTGAAATTCCTACACTACGATCGGTTATACTGTGGTTGTCACACAGTGGTTTCTCCACATAGGATATGGATATTATATCAGGCATTCTGGTTACTAGATCTATGGTTTTAGATCTAGATTTGGGTAGTTTCCTAATCTGGGTACTTTGACACTATTCTAAAGGTGTTTTAGAATGGTCGACTCCTGGCATGGTAATGTACCTGCAGGTGATGGAGTCACCCTCTCTAAAGATGTCTTAAAGACTAAAGGGGAGAGGGATGTGCATGATTGGCATATCACTTGCTTAGGCAATTGAGTCAATCATGAGATGTCAAGTACCACACAAGATGTTGTTTTTGCACTAGCTGTAATAAGTTTATATATTAATCCAAAACCTGGAGAAACATTCGGAAGCAGTTTATGAACATAAGTGGATGTTCTAGGGATTTGATAACGGCAGCCTCCTTCGAGAGACGGTTATCATTCCAGGCTTCCAAGATGACCTGGATGACAAAGTGACTGTCAGAGTTATAGTTTTCCCTCTTCTGAGAGGGCAGCAGTTTAGACAGGTGGTCCAAGCGGATACTGAGGAAGGCATAACGCAGGATTCTGATTAAATTCAGTGGACGATACAGTCTAAGAAGTTTACTGGATTTGGAGTTCATTTATGAACTGGGTCACATCAGATATCCAGACATATTCTAAGACATGTATTGCTCATTTCGGGAGATGGTTTTCTCCGCGAACTTGAGATAAAGAAAGATATAGAAAGAAACATTGGAGCGGATCCACTCACTGAAGCTATTTCTCGAACGCGATAGTTTCCCAATAGAGCTTTGTGAAACTGATTAGTAGAGAAGTTGGGTGTTCGGTATCACACGGGCTGTGAGTATGTGACACCGTAATAATTAGCCTTAAGTGCAAGTGGGAGATTGTTGGCTATAGTGCCCTCAAGTCAATTATTGGATCGCAGGCACGCGATTGCGATGATTGAAGGAGGACCTATACCGGTAGAACAGTCTTACTCAAGATGATAGTATGCTATCTGGTTTGTCATTATCATCATGTATCAGCATTAGGTGGTATTACAGATCACTATTACATGTTAATAGAGCCCATAGGATTCTTGTTTGACTACCAGCAATATTATGGTGATCATATACGTGGGAGTTGGGTGGTCTATAAGCACATCCTTAAAATGTCCCTAGTCATGGGAGTTTCGAGACTGGGCATCGATACTCCAAGATTAGACTAGTGTATACGGATCGAGACATCGACGAGGGGCAATGGCCGGTCTCACAAGCCATTGGTGTCGATTGGTTCACCTAAGATGTATACAGGTGCTCATTGGGTTATGAGTACACCGGACGGACTCGCCGGGAACATGCTAGTTGGTATTATACATATTATCATATAGCAGTTCCCAGGTGACATATGTACAGGTTAGTCTGTCGACCTGAGATCATCATTTGTCTTGTGTGAGTTCCCACTATGCTTTGATTACTACCCTACCACGGCTCAAAGGAATCGTGCAAACAGGTTTTAGTTGGGTACAGTCCCGAGCCACATGGAAGCAGTGAGCGGATCGTCAGAGGATTCGTCTCTCCCGGTATTTGGGGTTGATGTCGCGGTGTCCACGGGTAGCCATCACCAGAAATTCTCGGCCAGGGTAGACGAGAATTACCAATCTACGATCGGTAGTTTCTCAGGTGGTGATAAGTTTCATGCCGGCACTAAATGTCAAGTTATTAGGGGTCTGACTTTATCCACCCCCTAGACTCGATATGCGATACTCATAGACGAACGGACCGGACTGTACGGATATTGTCACTGTCAGGCTCAGTAGGGTTTCAGGATGAGTTTGCTCGTCAGCCTCTCTTTCGCTCAATACCTGGGTAGCCGTTACGTACAGCTAGTGCCACTCACGTGGTTGCGGTTAAACCCACTGCCAGCGTATTGACGAGTCTTTAGAGTCCCACACAGAGGTTTCCCTGGTTCGGGCGAAACGTTGTAGAGGCCGTATGGTTTTATGGCAGGGTTCGATCATATTCGTGCACTTGTGCACGGATCATGATCGGACGGATAATACTAGTGGGCTTTGGTTTAAGCCGGATCCTGGTATTATATTGTTGAATTATTTTCGTCTCGTTGTATCCGTATTCAGTTGGAATACGGTTGCGGGTATGTATATACGGATGAGGGGTATTCTTGTAATTCGTTACAAATTTACTTTAGAAGTTGCATTTTTTTTGGCTTTAAACATTTCGTTTAATGTTTATTGTGGAAAGTGTGAGTCATAGATTTTTGGCTAATTCTTTGTGCAGGCAATTCGTGACTCATGGATATGAGTCATGGTGTGAGTCATGGGTGAGCATTAACTCTTGGTGCATGCACTTGGTGACTCATGCATATGAGTCATAAGTGTTAGTTGTATGTATACCCTAGAGGCCAGTATTGTACAGATGATGTATATTATATTGGATGCTTGGACATATATAGAGATGACTTTCTTGCTCGATATGATAGTATGCTATCTGGTTACTCTTTATCTTAACATGTATACTTGTCTCTTTATACTGTCTTATGGTTACATGTTGGTAAAGCCCTTAGGATGTGTACTTGACTACCTGGACTATGATACGGATCATACTAGTGGGGACATGATAGTCCATAAGTACATCCTTCAAGGTCCCTAGTCGTAGGTGTATCGAGACGGGGAATCGATATACCAGTGTAGACTAGCGTATACGCTTCTCGACCCATCAGATGGGCGATGGATGATCCCATATCCATTGGTGTTTGACATCAGAGATGGTATACGGGTGCTCAGTGGAGACTGGGTACACTGGACGGACTCGCCGAGAACTCCCAGATGGTATTATACCTTACGTCAGATGGCAGTTCTCTGGTGACACTTGTACAGGTTAGTCTGTAGACCCGAGATCGTCATAGAGTCTTGTGTGATTCCCACTGTGCTTTGATTTCCACCTTACTTGTCCATGAGGGCGTGCAAAACGGTGGTTTTTGGGTACAGTCTCAAGTCACATGGAGGCAATGAGCGATAGGAGGGGTTTCTTCTCTCCCGGTATTGGGGGTTGATGTTGCGCTGTGCTCGATTGGCAGTAACAGGGAAGTCCCTGGCCAGGGCTGATTCAGAGATTTGCTGGTAAGTGTTACCAGTAGTTTCTCGACCCATTATGAGCCTCATATCGGCACGACTTATCGGTTATTGGGGTCTGACGTTTACCACCCCTAGACTTGATATGCGACATATCAGACGAGGAGACCGGACTGTACGGGTAGTGTTGCCGGTTGGCTCGACAGGAGTTGTAGAAGGTTCACTTGTTCTCTTCTGATCGCTCAATACCCGGGTGGCCGTTACGTTTAGCTGACCGCTTGCGGCTTGGGGGTGCTTGATATGATCATCACCCACTACCGGTGTATTGACGAGTCTTAAAGTCCCACAATGGAGTTACCTAGTCCAGACGAAACGTTGTGGTGCGCGTATGCGATATGCGCATGGACCCGATTAAAATGCGCGTATAGGATACCGTATATCGGACGGCTTTCTTTTGGTTAGGGTCGTATCTGATATGGCCGGATTGATAAATCAAGTGTTGATTTATCATTTAACCATTAGATTCTCACTAGAAATCTTTTCTTGTATCTATGGATGTATGGATGCATGTATGCATTCCTTATTGATTCATGCACATATGGATGTGCATGCACACATACATACATCATCTTTCATGGTTGTTTATACATAGAAAATGGTGGATATATAAGACTCACACCATGGGTTATTTTATGGATATTTATTTCTATTTTTGCTAAAACAAATGAAATGAGATAAGATTGAATCATGGTCAAAAGTTTCTACACTCTTCTTTTGACTTAACCATTTGCACCTAACTTTTGACCATGGTTTAATCTTTCTCTTGTGTTTAACTAAAGTAAAATTAAATATCCATAAAGAGATAACCATGGTTTGAGATGAAGAAAGAGAAATATATATTCTTATGTTTTTCTTTTTCTCTTAGAGTGTGATTCTTCTCTTCTTGAAAAATATCCATCATCTTCTTCAACCTTAAGCTCTTCCTCTCTTGAATTTTCAAGTGAGCAAAATATTCATCAAAATAGGATTTTGAAGTGAGAATAGCCACCACAACATCACTCTACACAAGTCTTGCCCACTTGTTTAGAGTGTTAGCTTTGATTTTCATTCTTGATCTTGCGAAGTTGCTAGCTTGGACAAAGCGGACTCCGGGTGGATCATCGGTGACCTAGAGGAGTTCAAGCGGAGCTTATCCAAACCCTAAGTAGCCAAGGAGTGTAGCGTAGGGAGCTACAAAGGTTGTACTCTCCAAACCCTAGCTTTACTTTCATGAGATGATATGCAAGTTTTAGAAATCCTAATTTTCTAGGAACGATTCTATGTTTGTTAACTGAGCACCCTAAAAATTTCATCTTTGGTACATGTGATGCTTCCAAACCCTTCATGGGGTGCTAGGCTAACCCAACATTGGTATCAGAGCCGACCTAGAACATTAGGCGATACTTTAACGAAGTAAAAACTCCGATCGAACCAAAATACGACTTTCTTGGACGCTCTCTGGACATTTTTTAAAATCTGGTTATTTTCAGAATTAAAAATATGCAAAAAATTCAGCAGGTAAATTTAAGAGTTACTGTGAAAAATGAGAGCATGAAAGTAAATTTGAGCGTGGAACCACGGCAATAGACTGCTTAGGCCGCGGTTCTACGGTCGTTCTGTTGCTTCATGGTATCATTTTTGTACAGTAACTCATTTCACTGCTTGAATATTGTTTTGGAGTATTTTTAATCTGAATTTAGTACTGTAAATTCTGGAGATGTTTTGGGACTCGACGATTCGATCGGAATTTTCATTTCGTGTTTTTTTTTTTCGGGATAAATTAGAAAGTATTGAAGTGTTTGAACGAGTATCATTTGCTCACTGTTCACGGGGTTTAAATATTTTGGAGATACGTGCAAGTTTTGTGGTGGTCCCTCTAGAAGACAACAAACCTTAACTCGATTATGTGACCGTCTTGAACTGCCCTTTGAACCTTAGGGTTTGGGGCAGTACGGCATACCACATGTGAGGCGTTGGCTTGACCCATCTACGGCTGGACCGCTACTACTGTGTCACACTCCGGGTTTTTGAACTCCGCTCAAGTGTTGAGCTTTAGTGAATCTTGGGTATTTGATCGTTCGTTCGAAAACTTTAATACTGTCTAGTTATCTGGAATGTGATGCAATGTGTGGAATTCACATTATAAGACATGAAATATGAGGTATGCGATACTTCGCATTTACGATGTCTAAAGAGAATGTGGATTCCAGATATTGCAGTTTTACACTTTCTTTTCTGTGACCGTAAGTGTAGTATGTAGTGGTATTGCCGATTGTCGTTGCTATACGTCGACGACAATTGGTGTATGCATACTTACTTACGTTGATGATATGAGATATTATGTGTTGCTTAGATATGATGTGCAAGATTGTCGCGATTGAATAGCCGGGGGGTTTTTATGTGAGATGAGAGTTTTATATTTTCATTCATGTAAATTCAAATGTAATGTAATATTCTTTTATTTAGGGCACTTCCGGGTTGAGGTTGATACCAACAGTGTTGTATATTATTTACTTTTCCGCACTAGGATGGACCCAAGGAGGGGAGCACAGGTGACCGGGTTCTGGGGTTCAGTGGGAGGCCATCTCGAGGAGTCGAGACCGGGTCTCCTAAACTTCAGAATTGGTAGGGTCGCTTGCCGCTCTCGTAGGGGTCCAGGGTGTGGGCTTGGCTATTCATCGCGACTGTGGAATCCGTATTTTCTATTATTGGCTAAGTACTAAATACGGACGTCCTAGTATATCCCACATTATATCTATGTTTCTGCTGCGATATCTGTGATGTGATCATTAGATATGTTCTGTGATGGATATAGTATATAGTATAAATGATATATTATATAGACGTTACTTATGTTTTGCACCCGCACTAGCCCTGCCCTGCTCTGTCGTTAGTTACCTAACCTAACGGTGCACGAGGGGACATCGTGGCGAATGCGGATGGCATAAGTGTACGTCGTATTTATCTGTGATGTTTAGGTGAGTTAAATGATGGGACTTCATTAATGTGATTAATGAAAGAAAAGAAACCTAAAAGATGTTGTAGAATCAAATTTTAAATAAAAAGGGTAGCTATAGTTTTGCTTTGCATAGCGGTATATATGATATACCCTGCACCTTATTCGATGGGGAAAGAGCCGAGATCCCTTCACCGGGAGTGACCTCTTTAGCAAAACTGGCAGATGCTACAACACTCGGTTTGACTTTTGATTGCTTTTGGAGTTTTTCTTTGCACAGTGGTATATATGATATACCCTGCACCTTATTCGATAGGGAAAGAGCCGAGATCCCTTCACCGAGAGTGACCTCTTTAGCAAAACTGGCAGATGCTACAACACTCGGTTTGACTTTTGATTGCTTTTGGAGTTTTGCTTTGCACAGTGATGTATATGATATATCCTGCACCTTATTCCATAAGGAAAGAGCCGAGAACCCTTCACCGGGAGTGACCTCTTTAGCAAAACTAATAAAAGCCTCAAAATCACTCCATTTCAAAATTCACATGATTCTACGACGATATCAAGTTCATTACGCAATAGGTTTTTAGAAAAACCTGTCGTAGCCCTCCGTCATTTCAGATAAGCACTAGTTAGTATTCGTGCTATGTTTGTTGACTATGTTAAGGCATAGTGTGCGGTAGCTAATTAGTACTTATCTGCTAAAACATGAGATGTGATTGGATTAGGGTAGTTGTACGACTTTGTTGACTATGTTAAGGGTCGTGCAGGTGGGTTTAATTCAATCGGGAAATGACGGGTTGAACTTGACTAGCAATTATGATTTGTTGACTATGTTAAGGTCATAAATTCCTAGGGGCAGAATATTATCGGGAATTTCAAGTGTTGAGATTTGCAATGAGATTGCATACCTTCTATGAGATAGTTGGATCCCGATACCCACTGCGAGTAATTGTTACTCCCGGGAGAGTTTTACACAGGACAATTAGTCGATCAAGTAGGTGTCTAGAAAGGTGTCAACGGGGTTACGCCTCTGGGAAAACGAGGTTTACTTTAATTAGGTCCGTACGAAAGCACGGGGAACCTCCCTCAAAGTACCGACACTGGCCTGGCTGAAAGATTGGCGAAGTTGTAGGGTGTAATTAATCCCGGCTAGTCTTTCCTTTTAAGGTTTGAAGGAAGATTTGATAAAAACAGTGGGAGCCATCCTGATTAGATAAGATAATAACCAATCTGATCTTGCAAGAGCATACGCTAAAGTGTTTTCTTCTCTCTCTCTCCAGGTAGCGACCATGTCATGCCTTAATAAAGATAATAATATGGATGTTTTGACCGAACCCGCATGTTATACTGTGCTGGGGAACGTTGGTTCCGTTCTATCTTATAAGTGTTATAGGACTGAACAGGACATAGGAGAATACCAGGATTCCCATCCCACCCGAATGAAGAAAGTACATGATGATGCATTTTCTTCGGGTGTGTTCGTTACAGAGAACTGTTTCTCCATTTGCCCTACGTCCTGGGTATTAGATACCGGGTCAGGATCCCATATATGTAATCAGTTACATGGGCTTAGAAAAGGTAGAGAACTTGGAGAAGGTGATAAAGACATTAGAGTTGGAAATAGTGCAATTGTTGCAGCTAAGACTGTCGGGGAATATCACCTTGCATTACCAACTGGTAATACATTGGTTCTGAACGAATGCTATTACATGCCGAACCTGATATGCAACATTATATCGGTTTCTTTGTTGAGCAAAGAGGGATATAATTTTGTATTACAGGATAATGTTATGAACATTTTCTATAACCAAAAGTTAGTTGGATCAGGCACGTTGTGCAATGGCATTTATGTTCTAAATCAATCAACAGTTCTGAGCATAACAAACACACACAAGAGGAAGAGTTCAGAACTGAACGAATCCTTCTTATGGCATTGTAGACTGGGTCACATCAATGCGACACGACTGGCTAAGTTGCATAAGGATGAATATTTGAAACCGTTCGAATTTTCATCTTATGACACTTGCCAGTCATGTCTCAAAGGCAAGATGACCAAAACTCCGTTTACGGGACACGGAGAAAGAGTTACTGAACTCTTGGGACTGATACATAGTGATGTATGCGGTCCCATGTCTACACATGCCAGGGATGGTTCTTCGTACTTCATTACATTCACTGACGATCTCTCTAGATTCGGATATGTGTTCCTGATGAAACACAAATCAGAAGCTTTTGAGAAATTTAGAGAATATAAACAAGAAGTCGAGAACCAAACCGGAAAAAGTATTAAAATCCTACGATCTGATCGAGGAGGTGAATACATAAGCAATGAATTCCTGGACTTCCTAAAAGAGAATGGGATTCTCTCTCAGCTGACTCCTCCATATACACCACAGCACAACGGTGTATCGGAAAGGAGGAATCGCACCCTATTAGATATAGTGCGCTCGATGATGAGTACAGCTGAGTTACCTATTTCCTTCTGGGGATATGCGCTTGGGACAGCAGCATACCTATTGAATCAAGTTCCATCTAAATCTGTACCTACCACACCATATGAGATATGGAGTGGGAAGAGCCATATTTTAAACGAGTTAAGATATGGGGTTGTCCGGCCTATGTCAAAAGGCAAAATCCAGACAAACTCGAGGCACGGTCAGTTCTTTGCAAGTTTGTGGGATATCCTAAGAATTCCCAAGGATATTTTTTCTACCACGCTGAAGAACAAAAAGTGTTTGTTTCTCAATATGCCACCTTTTTGGAAAAGGAATTTCTTGCAAAAGAAATTAGTGGCAAAGTGGTAGAGCTGGAAGAGGTTCCAGATACACAAACTGCAACTGAAGATTTAGTGGAACCAGAGGATTCGGTAGTTCCCAACGAACCTCAGCCTCTCTGCCGATCTAGTAGGGTTCCTCGCCAACCTGAGAGATACTACGGTTTTCTTATGGACGGTGGGAGCGAGGATTGCATCATGGAAGATGATGACCCAACTAGCTTCGAGCAGGCCATCATGAGTGGGGACTCAGTGAAATGGCTGGATACAATGCGGTCCGAGATGGAATCCATGTACACCAACAAAGTATGGACTTTGGAAGTTGCTCCTGAAGGGGTAAAACCCATTGGGAGCAAGTGGATCTTCAAGAAAAAACTTGGTGTAGATAGGAAAGTGGAGACTTTCAAAGCTAGACTTGTAGCAAAGGGTTTTTGTCAAAGACCAGGTGTGGACTATGACGAGAGCTTTTCTCCAGTAGCTATGCTTAAATCCATCCGGATCATGCTTTCCATCGCTGCATATCATGATTACGAAATCTGGCAAATGGATGTTAAGACCGCCTTTCTAAACGGTGATTTAGAAGAGTGCGTGTACATGACTCAGCCAGAGGGCTTCGTAGATAGTGGGAGCAGCGGAAAGGTGTGCAAGCTGCTTAAATCCATTTATGGATTAAAGCAAGCATCGCGGAGTTGGAACATCTGCTTTGACGTCGTTATCAAAGAGTTTGATTTCGTCAAAAATGTAGATGAACCTTGTATCTACAAGAAGGTGGCAGAGAGTAAGGTTGTCTTCCTCGTATTGTACGTGGACGACATACTCTTGATAGGAAATGATATTCCTATGCTGCAATCGGTCAAGCTCTTCTTATCACAAAGATTCTCGATGAAAGATCTTGGTGATGCCTCCTGCATATTGGGAATTAGGATTTATAGAGATAGATCCAAACGGATATTAGGATTGTCCCAATCCAGGTACATTGACACCATACTAAAGAGGTTTAGTATGGAAGAATCCAAGCGTGGGAACTTACCCACAATCTCTGGAGTCACTCTCTCCAAAGAGATGTCTCCTAAGACTGATTTGGAAAGAGCTCGCATGCAAGGGATACCCTATGCTTCGGCTGTAGGCTCTATCATGTACGCGATGCTATGTACCAGACCCGATGTTGCATACTCACTAAGTGTAGTGAGCAGGTATCAAGCTGATCCTGGAGAGAGTCACTGGATAGCTGTGAAGAGCATTCTCAAGTACTTGCGAAGGACTAAGGAGATGCTCTTGGTGTATGGTAACGGAGAACTCCAAGTGGAGTCCTTTACCGATTCGAGCTTCCAGAGTGATAAGGACGACTCTAAGTCGCAGTCGGGATTTGTCTTTATTTTTTATGGAGGGGCGGTTAGCTGGAAGAGTTCCAAGCAGGAAACCGTGGCAGACTCGACGATGGAGGTTGAATACATCGCTGCCAACGATGCTGCAAAAGAGGCTGTCTGGATCAAGAAGTTCATTACTGAACTTAGAGTGGTTCCATCCATTGAGAATCCAATACCTTTGTATTGTGATAACAATGGAGCGGTGGCTTTGGCCAAGGAACCCAGGTCCCATCAGCGATCCAGGCATATTCTGAGGCGGTATCACCTGATCCGGGAGATAGTTGATCGCCGGGAGATCGAGGTCAGGAGAGTTGACACGAAGAATATGTAAGTGCACGGCGGCGCCCCGGCCGTCAATCCGACGCCGGAGTGCGGAAGCGATGATTTACTTTAACTTTTCGAACTTAGAAACCGGCACCACCGCGCACTTTTCACCCGGATCGGGCCATTAAACTAGTCCTAGCTATCTAGAGAAAAGGTAGAGAGATTTATACCAAGCGATCCGTGTCCTTCGGTCTTCGTCTCCACTCCGATCTCCCGCGGAAACTCCGTTCATCTCCTCCTCGTCGGAAAGGGCACCACGTAGCCGGATTCTTTTACGGGCACCCACCTTTGGACCGAGGCAACTCGGGCGCGAAGTTGGCTAGCCGACGCGTCCAAGATTTGTTGTAAGCAAGTGTAGAAACCATGTCTCTTGGGGTTTATGTAGTTGCCATCTCTCCTCTCTAATGTGGCCGGCCCCTCTTAACCAAAAGTGGTGGAGAGAATATACAAGGGAGGTGAGTGTAGGAGATAGAAATGGTGACCATACCCCAAAAGGAAACCTCACATCAACTCTCATCTCATTTCTAATCTCATCTTATCATAATAAAACCAATGGATGAGATGGAAAAAGCATCTCATGATGAAGCCACAAAAGCAAGAAACCCCTCCACAAAATGTTATTTGCACACTTGCAAATAACCCCCTCCATCTGAAAAGTCCGGCCGGGAAGGAACAAAGGAAAACCGGCCGGAACGGAATGCAAACTGGCAACTACAGAAAACTGATCCCGTAATAAATTACAGGAAAACCCCGCGACTGCATATACATGCCTGCATTTATATTCCCACTAAATACAAATGCAAAGAGACAAAATCTACACTGTCTAATACTAGGATCCGGCTTAAACCAAAGCCGGCTAGTAAAATCTGTCCGATCACGATTCGTGCAATACCGCACGTATCTGATCGAACCCTGCCATATCTCCATACGGCCTCTACAGCATTTCGCCCGAAACTTGAGTAACTGTGTGTGGTGGACTCTAAAGACTCGTCAATACTATGGCTGTGGATTTAACCACTAGCACGTCAGAGGTATTAGCCATACGTGACGGGCTACCAGCTATTGACCAAAAGGGACATCGATGAGCGAACTCATCCTGACACCCTACTGAGCCAGTCGGTGACAATATCCGTACAGTCCGGTCCGTTCGTCTATGAGCATCGCATGGCGGGCCTAAGGGGTTGGTAAAAGTCAGACCCCCAAAAGCGGTACAAGTCGTGTCGGAGTGTAGCCCAGAACACCCTGAGATACTACTGGAATACATACCAGTAAATCTCCCACCTTGGCCAAGGACTTCGTGTAATGGCTCTCCTAGACACAGCCCGACCTCACCCCCAATACCGGGAGAGACGAACCCCTGAAGATCCGCTCACTGCCTCCATGTGGCTCGGGACTGTACCCAACTAAAACCTGTTTGCACGTCTCCTTTGAGCATGGTAGGGTAGTAATCAAAGTACAGTGGGAACTCACACGAGACAAATGACGATCCCCAGGTCGATGAACTAACCTGTACACATGTCACCAGGGAACTGCTATCTGACGTCAGGTATAAGACCAACTAGCATGTTCCCGGCGAGTCATGTCCGGTCTACTCATAACCCAATGAGCACTTGTATACATCTTAGGTGAACCAACTGACACCAATGGCTTGTGAGACCGGCCACCGGCCCTCGTCGGGGTCTCGACTGTATACACTAGTCTACTCTGGAGTATCGATGCCCTGTCTCGAAACTCCCACGACTAGGGACCTTTTAAGGATGTGCTTATAGACCCCAGCTCCCACTTATATGATCGCCCTCATACTGCTGGTGGTCAAGCAAGAATCCCAGGGGCTCTACCAACGTATAATAGCGACCTGTCAGGTCACCTAAAGCAGTACACGATGATAAAGATAAACCAGATAGCATATTATCATCTCGAGTAAGACTGTCCTACCGGGATAGGTCCTCCCTCAATCATTGCAATCACGTGCCTGTGATCCAATAATTGACTCTGAGGGCACTATGTCCAACAATCTCCTACTTGCACTCAAGGCTAATTATTGCGATGTCGCATACTCACAGCCCGTGTGATACCGAACACCCAACTCCTCTACTAGTCAGTCTCACAAAGCTCGTTTATGAAACTATTGCGTTCGAGGAATAGCCTCAGTGAGTGGATCCTCTTTGATGTTTCTTTCTATGTCTCTCTATATCTCAAGTTCGCGGAGAAAGCCATCTCCCGAAATGAGCAATACCTGTCTTAGAATGTGTCTGGATGTCTGATGGGACCTAGCTCATAAATGAACTCCAAATCCAAACTTCTTAGACTGTATCGTCAACTGAACTTAAACAGTATCCTGCGCCATGCCTCCCTCAGTATTGCCTTGGACCACCTGTCTAAAATACTGCCCTTCGTCAGAAGGAAAAACTATAACTCTGACAACCTCCTTGTCGTCCAGGTCACCTTGGAAGCCTGGAATGATAACTGTCTCCCAAAGGAGGCTGCCGTTATCATTTCCCTCGAACATCCACTTATGTTCTAAAACTGCTTCCGATCGTTTCTCCAGGATTGGATTAATATTAACTTATTGCATCTAGTGCAAAAGCAATATCTGGTGTGGTACTTGACATCTCATGATTGACTCAATTGCCTAAGCAAGTGATCTGCCAATCATGCACATCCCTCTCCCCTTTAGTCTGTAAGACACCTTTAGAGAGGGTGACTCCATCACCTGCAGGTACACCACCATGCCAGGAGTCGTCCATTCTAAATACTCTTAGAATGCTGTCTAAGTACCCTGATTGGGAAACCACCCAAATCTAGATGTAAAACCATAGATCTAGTAACCAGTATGTTTGATATAATGTCCAAGTCCCATGTGGAGAAACCACTGTGTGACGGCCAAAGTATAACCGATCGTAGTATAGGAATATCATTTCCTACTCTGTGTATGTCATCCAAATACGATGACATCACACCCTACTACCTTCTCAACAGATCCATCCCCTATTCTGATGAAGTCAAACCTATGACTGTCACATCAGAAATTGATGATCTATCTCCGCTATATCTGCTTTAGTCTATAAATAGACATAAGCCACTTGTCCACCAATGCTACCGCTGCTCCCACTGACTACGACAACCCTCTGGCAGAGTCATATAGACGTACACTTCTAAAGCCAGTTTAGAACGACGCTATACTCATCCTCCTGTCGGGTCTCACAGTCTGGAACAACAGCAATGACAAGTTTGGGTAAACAAGAACTTCCCTGTCACCGTCCTTGAGGCTACCGGAGCACCTCTCGGGAGCCTGAAGTTACCCACCTTATCTGCGGAGTGGCCAATGGAATGTCAATCCAGATTGAATCTTTAGGTTCCTATCAAATCTTCAGTAATCGTTTGTGGTTCTGGAATCACTTCCAGTTCTACCATACTCCCACTACTGTTTGAAAAAATCCATTTTTATTAAAACTGTGGCGAGTCTAGAACAATATCACTATTGATCTTCCAGATGGTAGAAAGTCAACCCACGTCATAGCCTGGGTCAACCCACAAACAGCCATTACAGAAACGTGTCTTGAGTTATCCAGTGTCTGGTTTTAATCATAAGCCGGACAACTCCCCGTACCTTAATTATTTTAAGATATGAACTGTTCTATATCCAATATAGAAATAGTGGCACTGATTTAATTGAACCAGATTCAAATCATGCAGCTGTCTCCAGCGCATGTCAACTAGATGGAAGGAGACCTATCAGCGTTACTCAACTTAGGAATGCTTCCAATTATGAGTAGCCTGAAAGAGAAGCAAGTTATCTTAAACATTACTATCAACTGAACACCATACACAAGTATCTACATCTTCGATCACCTTGAAGAATCCTGATACTTGCAACACCTGGTTCTCTACTTTATTCATTTACCTATAACTTCTAAAAATTTGGACCCTGTGTTTCAACGAAACACCTGTCTAAAAACTAGAGAAGTCATAAGTAAACCGAATATAGTACGAGGACCAACCCCACTGTCCTGATGGACCCTGGACAACATACAATACTCTGTATAAGTCCCTTGAGTCTAATAACTCATTCACTGTGTGTCGTAGGTTGAAAACTGTACTTATGGTTAAGAAGAATTACACCGCTGTTTAATGCTCCTTACCTAACCATCCACTGATATAGGTAAATGTCACAGACATAATTTCAGAAAGGTATATCTCACTCTATGAAAATAGACGTACAGATATATCAATTTGAAATTGGTGCATAACAGCGGATATTCAAAACCAAAAATTTGCCGACTGGCAAACAACCCAGGCGATTTCCTCAAACATCACCAATTACAACGAATTCCGATATAATGAGGACAATCACCTAATTCCCAATAACTTACTCCCACTCATCATCTGTAAAACCATACGGATGTGAGAATCATACCTGGTAAATACATACCCTGGAGTAAGTATCTAATCGGGAAATCAGTTTTCTTTTAACATTACACAGTGAAACTGAAACATTGAAATGTTTAGATGGGGTATCCCGGTATTCCTAGTAATGCCTCTTCCATTATCCAGATTCACAACTGTAACCTTGTAATTCTTTGCCATCTTTCCAAATCCCTTTATATGTTTTTAGTCATTACCTTCTGTACACCCCTTTAGGCCAAATGGTTTTCTTCCTTCCCTACCGTTAGGCACCAGCCTATGGTTTGGAAGAAGACTATCCAATAAGCATAATGTGTGTACTGTCCTAATCCTAGGAGCACTCGTAATGCGAGAGAAGGTGAAGATGAAAGACAACCGAATAAACCTTATTCCTATTTCTCCTGAACTAGAATCCATCCCCAAACTGGAACAAGTTCCTTTCGAGTTCGTATATAACCATACGATGGAATATCCAATAAACTGTGGATCTTTGTAGTGATACGGAGTGTCCTGGAGAAATACAAAGGTGATTTAGGATTGGCGAAGAAATATTTGGTTTGGTCGTGAATAGCAGTCGCAATTTACTTTGCCCTCTTACTAATCCCTTGCTTTGTCTTAACTTAATACCTTCTGTACACCATCGTTATGCTAATTGGTTTTCTTCATTCCCCACCGTTCGGCACCAGCCTAAGGTTTGGAAGATGACTGCGTAATAGGTGTACTATCTCCTAAACCAAGGAGTACTCGTAATCTGAGAGAAGGTAAAATGAAAAGACAACTGAATAGTCCTATCCGTTTTCTCCAGAACCGGAAACCAACCTCGAATAAATTCCTTCGAGTTCGTATCTAACCATACGATGGTTTTGTCCAATGGAAGTGGACGTTCGTAGTAATACGGGGTGTCGTGGAGAAAAGAGTAAAAGTAGGAGTGGCAATGAGGTTAGCGACTCTGACAATCCAAAAGCCAGTGTTAAAGAAGGTTCGGTTAATTTTGGTCACTGAGTCATAGTCTTAGGGTCGGGTCAATGGTCGCTGCCGAAGAGAGAGAGAAAAGAAACACTCAGCGTGCACTCTATCCTAGATCAGAATGGTTATCACTTTATCTAATCTGGAAACCTCCCACTGTACCGTCAAATTCTCCTCCAAACCTGAAAGAAGAATTAGTCAGGATCACCCGAGGAGTAAACCAACTCATCAGTGGGAATCGGGATCCAACTATCATCGCATGATAACGTGACGGAATCCGCTCACGTCATCACACTCCAGAAGGTATGCGCATATCTGGCAAGTTTCGGTTTCTTTAGAAACTCCCGATGTGGATTTTTACCCCATGCTCTTATGACCTTGACTTTGGCCAACAAATCATAAGTCACATGTCAAGTTCTACCCGTCATTGTCCAGGTTGATTTGAACCCACCCGTACAAGCCCTTGACTTTGGCCAACAAGGTTATACGACTGTCCCAAACCAACGCATCTATCTATGCTGCATATGAATACCCAACAGCTACCAAACACTGTGCCTTGACTTTGGCCAACAAACACAGCTTGAATACTATTGACCACCCATATGAAACGACAGAGGGCTACGAATGGTTTCTGGCGAAAACCTTTAACGTAATGAACTTGATATCGTTGAAGGAATTGGATAGCTTTTATAAAAATATAGTGACGATAACCTTTGCTAAAGAGGTCACTCCCGGTGAAGGGATGTCGGCTCTTTCCCCGTAGAATGAGGTGCAGGATATTCCAACTGAATACCACGATGCAAAGCAAAAGTAATCAGCTATAGTGAAGTTATTGCCCTGACGCAAACTTTTGTCCAAGGGGTCACTCCCGGTGAAGGGATCTCGGCCCTTGCCTCGTCGACTGAGGAGCAGGATATTCCAACTGAATACCACGATGCAAAACAAAAGTGAACGTCCTTGCAATAACAACTTTTTGAAAAGTGTTCCAACAACATCAGAATAGGTTTGTTTTTTAACTTGCATTGATCCGAATCAACGTAGTCCCATCAATTGATCACACCATAAAGAACGAAAATATATTGATGTACGTATATGCCATCCGCATTCGCCACTGGGTCCCGTCATTACCCGTTAGGTTAGCTAACTAACGACAGAGCGGGGACTAGACTAGCGCGGATGCAAAACATATACAACATCTACTAATATATATACCAATATATTATATTTTGCTCAAGGCGTGATAAAATGCAACATCACATAAATGTACAGCATCACAGAACAATACAGATATCTGGGATCCCCGGGTTTCACAGAGCCACTACTGAAACCCGACGTTCCCCTGGTCGTGTGGATAGCCTGTGCAAGGAAATCCTAGACCCCTACGGGCGCGGCAAGTCACTCGCCAAGACCTGAAGCGAGGCGGTCCCCTTCAGCATCGTGAATGGACCACCCAGCACTTCACGGAATTCGGTAACTTGGGCACCCCTCTTGGGTCAACCTGTACCCCCTACGAGTGCGGCGAATAGCCCGCCAATCCTAGAGTGAAGCCCCCTCCGTCTCAATGCCATGAGATGCGGGCCCGTTGCCCTCTAGAACCCGGCTATTCGTGCACCCCTCCGCGGGGTAATTCTAGTACAGAAAGTAAAATATACATACACCGGGTACATCGACCGCAACCTGGTCGTGCCCCAAAATAATAATACAAACAGGCAGTGACGGCAGTCCACATGTCGGACGCTCGCCCCGCAATATCAAATGTACATATAAAACAAAACTGTACTAACATTGCATCCAAGCTATCCCCCACGACCAATCCGCAACATCACAGCATAACACAGAACATCAACGTGAATGTCACGTTCGCAAATCAGTCTAACCGGGCTATAGCAGTTAGACAGGATTTACCGATCGAGTGACATTCACGGTCGCAGATATAATGTAAATACTGTGAAAAAATGTGTTTAAAATATACGATCGATTAAATTTTACCAAGTGGGCCCCAAAGCAATACTGTAGCACTCACAGAAATTCTGGGCCCAAACAAAGTATACCAAAACCCCTATTTTAAGCCCAAAAGCCCACTGCAAAAAATTGGTGAAGTGAAGCCAAATTCCTGCGGCGGAACCGCGGCCAAAGAGGGGTTATGGCCGCGGTTCCGCGGTCGTATGGAATGATCAGGTCACCAAAATTTTACAGTGTTCTTAGGATTCTCTGCACATCATTCTGAGACAACCTGAAAAATTTTTGGAGACAAAAAAATTTCGACAGAAACTGATTGTACATGAAAACGCGGTTTTGGGATTTTTGTTCGATCGGACATGTAAAACACATTGGCCAAAGCTAGACTAGGTTAATGGCGAGACTCTGATACCACTGTAAGTGCACGGCGGCGCCCCGGCCGTCAATCCGATGCCGGAGTGCGGAAGCGATGATTTACTTTAACTTTTCGAACTTAGAAACCGGCACCACCGCGCACTTTTCACCCGGATCGGGCCATTAAACTAGTCCTAGCTATCTAGAGAAAAAGTAGAGAGATGTATACCAAGCGATCTGTGTCCTTCGGTCTTCTTCTCCACTCCGATCTCCCGCGGAAACTCCGTTCATCTCCTCCTCGTCGGAAAGGGCACCACATGGCCGGATTCTTTTACGGGCTCCCACCTCTGGACTGAGGCAACTCGGGCGCGAAGTTGGCTAGCCGACGCGTCCAAGATTTGCTGTAGGCAAGTGTAGAAACCATGTCTATTGGGGTTTATGTAGTTGCCATTGATGGAGGAATCAATATGAACTTTGGAGAGGCGAGAAGGATTTTGAGAGCAAGCCAAAAATGAGATAATCAAATTTTCCCTCATACAAAAATGAAACCTCTCTCAATCTCTCCTCTTTAATGTGGTCGGCCCCCCTTAACCAAAAGTGGTGGAAAGAATATACAAGGGAGGTGAGTGTAGGAGATAGAAATGGTGACCATACCCCAAAAGCAAACCTCACTTCAACTCTCATCTCATTTCTAATCTCATCTTATCATAATAAAAGCAATGGATGAGATGGAAAAATCATCTCATGATGAAGCCACAAAAGCAAGAAACCCCTCCACAAAATGTTATTTGCATACTTGCAAATAACCCCCTCCATCTGAAAAGTCCGGCCGAGAAGGAACAAAGGAAAACCGGCCGGAACGGAATGCAAACTGGCAACTACAGAAAACTGATCCCGTAATAAATTACAGGAAAACCCCGCGACTGCATATACATGCCTGCATTTGTATTTCCACTAAATACAAATGCAAAGAGACAAAATCTACACTGTCTAATACTAGGATCCGGTTTAAACCAAAGCCGGCTAGTAAAATCCGTCCGATCACGATTCGTGCAATACCGCACGTATCTGATCGAACCCTGCCATATCTCCATACGGCCTCTACAGCGTTTCACCCGAAACTTGAGAAACTGTGTGTGGTGGACTCTAAAGACTCGTCAATACTATGGCTGTGGATTTAACCACTAGCACGTCAGAGGTATTAGCCATACGTGACGGGCTACCAGCTATTGACCAAAAGGGATATCGATGAGCGAACTCATCCTGACACCTTACTGAGCCTGTCAGTGACAATATCCGTACAGTCCGGTCCGTTCGTCTATGAGCATCGCATGGCGGGCCTAGGGGGTTGGTAAAAGTCAGACCCCCAAAAGCGGTACAAGTCGTGTCGGAGTGTAGCCCAGAACACCCTGAGATACTACTGGAATACCTACCAGTAAATCTCCTGCCTTGGCCAAGGACTTCGTGTAATGGCTCTCCTAGACACAGCGCGACCTCACCCCCAATACCGGGAGAGACGAACCCCTGAAGATCCGCTCACTGCCTCCATGTGGCTCGGGACTGTACCCAACTAAAACCTGTTTGCACGTCTCCTTTGAGCATGGTAGGGTAGTAATCAAAGTACAGTGGGAACTCACACGAGACAAATGACGATCCCCAGATCGATGAACTAACCTGTACACATGTCACCAGGGAACTGCTATCTGACATCAGGTATAAGACCAACTAGCATGTTCCCGGAGAGTCATGTCCGGTGTACTCATAACCTAATGAGCACCTGTATACATCTTAGGAGAACCAACTGACACCGGTGGCTTGTGAGACCGGCCACCGCCCCTCGTCGGGGTCTCGACTGTATACACTAGTCTACTCTGGAGTATCGATGCCCTGTCTCGAAACTCCCACGACTAGGGACCTTTTAAGGATGTGCTTATAGACCCCAGCTCCCACTTATATGATCGCCCTCATACTGCTGGTGGTCAAGCAAGAATCCCAGGGGCTCTACCAACGTGTAATAGCGACCTGTCAGGTCACCTAAAGCAGTACACGATGATAAAGATAAACCAGATAGCATATTATCATCTCGAGTAAGACTGTCCTACCGGGATAGGTCATCCCTCAATCATTGCAATCACGTGCCTGTGATCCAATAATTGACTCTGAAGGCACTATCTCCAACAATCTCCCACTTGCACTCAAGGCTAATTATTGCGATGTCGCATACTCACAGCCCGTGTGATACCGAACACCCAACTCCTCTACTAGTCAGTCTCACAAAGCTCGTTTATGAAACTATTGCGTTCGAGGAATAGCCTCAGTGAGTGGATCCGCTTTGATGTTTCTTTCTATGTCTCTCTATATCTCAAGTTCGCGGAGAAAGCCATCTCCCGAAATGAGCAATACATGTCTTAGAATGTGTCTGGATGTCTGGTGGGACCTAGCTCATAAATGAACTCCAAATCCAAACTTCTTAGACTGTATCGTCAACTGAACTTAAACAGTATCCTGCGCCATGCCTCCCTCAGTATTGCCTTGGACCACCTGTCTAAAATACTGCCCCTCGTCAGAAGGAAAAACTATAACTCTGACAACCTCCTTGTCGTCCAGGTCACCTTGGAAGCCTGGAATGATAACTGTCTCCCAAAGGAGGCTGCCGTTATCATTTCCCTAGAACATCCACTTATGTTCTAAAACTGCTTCCGATCGTTTCTCCAGGATTGGATTAATATTAACTTATTGCATCTAGTGCAAAAGCAACATCTGGTGTGGTACTTGACATCTCATGATTGACTCAATTGCCTAAGCAAGTGATCTGCCAATCATGCACATCCCTCTCCCCTTTAGTCTGTAAGACACCTTTAGAGAGGGTGACTCCATCACCTGCAGGTACACCACCATGCCAGGAGTCGTCCATTCTAAATACTCTTAGAATGCTGTCTAAGTACCCTGATTGGGAAACCACCCAAATCTAGATCTAAAACCATAGATCTAGTAACCAGTATGTTTGATATAATGTCCAAGTCCCATGTGGAGAAACCACTGTGTGACGGCCAAAGTATAACCGATCGTAGTATAGGAATATCACTTCCTACTCTGTGTATGTCATCCAAATACGATGACATCACACCCTACTACCTTCTCAACAGATCCATCCCCTATTCTGATGAAGTCAAACCTATGACTGTCACATCAGAAATTGATGATCTATCTCCGCTATATCTGCTTTAGTCTATAAATAGACATAAGCCACTTGTCCACCAATGCTTCCGCTGCTCCCACTGACTACGACAACCCTCTGGCAGAGTCATATAGACGTACACTTCTAAAGCCAGTTTAGAACGACGTTATACTCATCCTTCTGCCGGGTCTCACAGTCTGGAACAACAGCAATGGCAAGTTTGGGTAAACAAGAACTTCCCTGTCACCTTCCTTGAGGCTACCGGAGCACCTCTCGGGTGCCTAAAGTTACCCACCTTATCTGCGGAGTGGCCAATGGAATGTCAATCCAGATTGAATCTTTAGGTTCCTATCAAATCTTCAGTAATCGTTTGTGGTTCTGGAATCACTTCCAGTTCTACCATACTCCCACTATTGTTTGAAAAAATCCATTTTTATTAAAACTGTGGCGAGTCTAGAACAATATCACTATTGATCTTCCAGATGGTAGAAAGTCAACCCTCGTCATAGCCTGGGTCAACCCACAAACAGCCATTACAGAAACGTGCCTTGAGTTATCCAGTGTCTGGTTTTAATCATAAGCCGGACAACTCCCCGTACCTTAATTATTTTAAGATATGAACTGTTCTATATCCAATATAGAAATAGAGGCACTGATTTAATTGAACCAGATTCAAATCATGCAGCTGTCTCCAGCGCATGTCAACTAGATGGAAGGAGACCTATCAGCGTTACTCAACTTAGGAATGCTTCCAATTATGATTAGCCTGAAAGAGAAGCAAGTTATCTTAAACATTACTATCAACTGAACACCATACACAAGTATCTACATCTTCGATCACCTTGAAGAATCCTGATACTTACAACACCTGGTTCTCTACTTTATTCATTTACCTATAACTTCTCAAAATTTGGACCCTGTGTTTCTACGAAACACCTGTCTAAAAACTAGAGAAGTCATAAGTAAACCGAATATAGTACGAGGACCAATCCCACTGTCCTGATGGACCCTGGACAACATACAATACTCTGTATAAGTCCCTTGAGTCTAATAACTCATTCACTGTGTGTCGTAGGTTGAAAACTGTACTTATGGTTAAGAAGAATTACACCGCTGTTTAATGCTCCTTACCTAACCATCCACTGATATAGGTAAATGTCACAGACATAATTTCAGAAAGGTATATCTCACTCTATGAAAATAGACGTACAGATATATCAATTTGAAATTGGTGCATAACAGCGGATATTCAAAACCAAAAATTTGCCGACCGGCAAACAACCCAGGCGATTTCCTCAAACATCACCAATTACAACGAATTCCGATATAATGAGGACAATCACCCAATTCCCAATAACTTACTCCCACTCATCATCTGTAAAACCATACGGATGTGAGAATCATACCTGGTAAATACATACCCTGGAGTAAGTATCTAATCGGGAAATCAATTTTCTTTTAACATTACACAGTGAAACTGAAACATTGAAATGTTTCGATGGGGTATCCCGGTATTCCCAGTAATGCCTCTTCCATTATCCAGATTCACAACTGTAACCTTGTAATTCTTTGCCATCTTTCCAAATCCCTTTATATGTCTTTAGTAATTACCTTCTGTACACCCCTTTAGGCCAAATGGTTTTCTTCCTTCCCTCCCGTTAGGCACCAGCCTATGGTTTGGAAGAAGACTATCCAATAAGCATAATGGGTATACTGTCCTAATCCTAGGAGCACTCGCAATGCGAGAGAAGGTGAAGATGAAAGACAACCGAATAAACCTTATTCCTATTTCTCCTGAACTAGAATCCATCCCCGAACTGGAACAAGTTCCTTTCGAGTTCGTATAACCATACGATGGAATATCCAATAAACTGTGGATCTTCGTAGTGATACGGAGTGTCCTGGAGAAATACAAAGGTGATTTAGGATTGGCGAAGAAATATTTGGTTTGGTCGTGAATAGCAGTCGCAATTTACTTTGCCCTCTTACTAATCCCTTGCTTTGTCTTAACTTAATACCTTCTGTACACCATCGTTATGCTAATTGGTTTTCTTCATTCCCCACCGTTCGGCACCAGCCTAAGGTTTGGAAGATGACTGCGTAATAGGTGTACTATCTCCTAAACCAAGGAGTACTCGTAATCTGAGAGAAGGTAAAATGAAAAGACAACTGAATAGTCCTATCCATTTTCTCCAGAACCGGAAACCATCCTCGAATAAATTCCTTCGAGTTCGTATCTAACCATACGATGGTTTTGTCCAATGGAAGTGGACGTTCGTAGTAATACGGGGTGTCGTGGAGAAAAGAGTAAAAGTAGGAGTGGCAATGAGGTTAGCGACTCTGACAATCCAAAAGCCAGTGTTAAAGAAGGTTCGGTTAATTTTGGTCACTGAGTCATAGTCTTAGGGTCGGGTCAATGGTCGCTGCCGAAGAGAGAGAGAAAAGAAACACTCAGTGTGCACTCTATCCTAGATCAGAATGGTTATCACTTTATCTAATCTAGAAACCTCCCACTGTACCGTCAAATTCTCCTCCAAACCTGAAAGAAGAATTAGTCGGGATCACCCGAGGAGTAAACCAACTCATCAGTGGGAATCGGGATCCAACTATCATCGCATGATAACGTGACGGAATCCGCTCACGTCATCACACTCCAGAAGGTATGCGCATATCTGGCAAGTTTCGGTTTCTTTAGAAACTCCCGATGTGGATTTTTACCCCATGCTCTTATGACCTTGACTTTGGACAACAAATCATAAGTCACATGTCAAGCTCTACCCGTCATTGTCCAGGTTGATTTGAACCCACCCGTACAAGCCCTTGACTTTGGCGAACAAGGCTATACGACTGTCCCAAACCAACGCATCTATCTATGCTGCATATGAATACCCAACAGCTACCAAACACTGTGCCTTGACTTTGGCCAACAAACACAGCTTGAATACTATTGACCACCCATATGAAACGACGGAGGGCTACGAATGGTTTCTGGCGAAAACCTTTAACGTAATGAACTTGATATCGTTGAAGGAACTGGATAGATTTTATAAAAATATAGTGACGATAACCTTTTCTAAAGAGGTCACTCCCGGTGAAGGGATCTCGGCTCTTTCCCCTAGAATGAGGTGCAGGATATTCCAACTGAATACCACGATGCAAAGCAAAAGTAATCAGCTATAGTGAAGTTATTGCCCTGACGCAAACTTTTGTCCAAGGGGTCACTCCCGGTGAAGGGATCTCGGCTCTTGCCTCGTCGACTGAGGAGCAGAATATTCCAACTGAATACCACGATGCAAAACAAAAGTGAACGTCCTTGCAATAACAGCTTTTTGAAAAGTGTTCCAACAACATCAGAATAGGTTTGTTTTTTAACTTGCATTGATCCGAATCAACGCAGTCCCATCAATTGATCACACCACAAAGAACGAAAATATAATGATGTACATATATGCCATCCGCATTCGCCACTGGGTCCCGTCATTACCCGTTAGGTTAGCTAACTAACGACAGAGCGGGGACTGGACTAGCGCGGATGCAAAACATATACAACATCTACTAATATATATAGCAATATATTATATTTCGCTCAAGGCGTGATAAAATACAACATCACATAAATGTACAGCATCACAGAACAATACAGATATCTGGGATCCCCGGGTTTCACAGAGCCACTACTGAAACCCGACGTTCCCCTGGTCGTGTAGATAGCCTGTGCAAGGAAATCCTAGACCCCTACGGGCGCGGCAAGTCACCCGCCAAGACCTGAAGCGAGGCGGTCCCCTTCAGCATCGTGAATGGACCACTCAGCACTTCACGGAATTCGGTAACTTGGGCACCCCTCCTGGGTCAACCTGTACCCCCTACGAGTGCGGCGAATAGCCCGCCAATCCTAGAGTGAAGCCCCCTCCGTCTCAATGCCATGAGATGCGGGCCCGTTGCCCTCTAGAACCCGGCTATCCGTGCACCCCTCCGCGGGGTAATTTTAGTACAGAAAGTAAAATATACATACACCGGGTACATCGACCGCAACCTGGTCGTGCCCCAAAATAATAATACAAACAGGCAGTGACGGCAGTCCACATGTCGGACGCTCGCCCCACAATATCAAATGTACATATAAAACAAAACTGTACTAACATTGCATCCAGGCTATCCCCCACGACCAATCCGCAACATCACAGCATAACACAGAACATCAACGTGAATGTCACGTTCGCAAATCCGTCTAACCGGACTATAGCAGTTAGACAGGATTTACCGATCGAGTGACATTCACGGTCGCAGATATAATGTAAATACTGTGAACAAATGTGTTTAAAATATCCGATCGATTAAATTTTACCAAGTGGGCCCCAAAGCAATACTGTAGCACTCACAGAAATTCTGGGCCCAAACAAAGTATACCAAAACCCCTATTTTCAGCCCAAAAGCCCACTGCAAAAAATTGGTGAAGTGAAGCCAAATTCCTGCGGCGGAACCGCGGTCAAATAGGGGTTATGGCCGCGGTTCCGCGGTCGTATGGAATGATCAGGTCACCAAAATTTTACAGTGTTCTTAGGATTCTCTGCACATCATTCTGAGACAACCTGAAAAATTTTTGGAGACAAAAAAATTTCGACAGAAACTGATTGTACATGAAAACGCGGTTTTGGGATTTTTGTTCGATCGGACATGTAAAACACATTGGCCAAAGCTAGACTAGGTTAATGGCGAGGCTCTGATACCACTATAAGTGCACGGCGGCGCCCCGGCCGTCAATCCAATGCCGGAGTGCGGAAGCGATGATTTACTTTAACTTTTCGAACTTAGAAACCGGCACCACCGCGCACTTTTCACCCGGATCGGGCCATTAAACTAGTCCTAGCTATCTAGAGAAAAGGTAGAGAGATGTATACCAAGCGATCTGTGTCCTTCGGTCTTCGTCTCCACTCCGATCTCCCGCGGAAACTCCGTTCATCTCCTCCTCGTCGGAAAGGGCACCACGTGGCCGGATTCTTTTACGGGCTCCCACCTCTGGACCGAGGCAACTCGGGCGCGAAGTTGGCTAGCCGACGCATCCAAGATTTGCTGTAGGCAAGTGTAGAAACTATGTCTCTTGGGGTTTATGTAGTTGCCATTGATGGAGGAATCAATATGAACTTTGGAGAGGCGAGAAGGATTTTGAGAGCAAGCCAAAAATGAGATAATCAAATTTTCCCTCATACAAAAATGAAACCTCTCTCAATCTCTCCTCTCTAATGTGGCCGGCCCCCCTTAACCAAAAGTGGTGGAGAGAATATACAAGGGAGGTGAGTGTAGGAGATAGAAATGGTGACCATACCCCAAAAGCAAACCTCACATCAACTCTCATCTCATTTCTAAACTCATCTTATCATAATAAAAGCAATGGATGAGATGGAAAAAGCATCTCATGATGAAACCACAAAAGCAAGAAACCCCTCCACAAAATGTTATTTGCACACTTGCAAATAACCCCCTCCATCTGAAAAGTCCGGCCGGGAAGGAACAAAGGAAAACCGGCCGGAACGGAATGCAAACTGGCAACTACAGAAAACTGATCCCGTAATAAATTACAGGAAAACCCCGCGACTGCATATACATGCCTGCATTTGTATTCCCACTAAATACAAATGCAAAGAGACAAAATCTACACTGTCTAATACTAGGATCCGGCTTAAACCAAAGCCGGCTAGTAAAATCCGTCCGATCACGATTCGTGCAATACCGCACGTATCTGATCGAACCCTGACATATCTCCATACGGCCTCTACAGCGTTTCGCCCGAAACCTGAGTAACTGAGTGTGGTGGACTCTAAAGACTCGTCAATACCATGGCTGTGGATTTAACCACTAGCACGTCAGAGGTATTAGCCATACGTGACGGGCTACCAGCTATTGACCAAAAGGGACATCGATGAGAGAACTCATCCTGACACCCTACTGAGCCTGTCAGTGACAATATCCGTACAGTCCGGTCCGTTCGTCTATGAGCATCGCATGGCGGGCCTAGGGGGTTGGTAAAAGTCAGACCCCCAAAAGCGGTACAAGTCGTGTCGGAGTGTAGCCCAGAACACCCTGAGATACTACTGGAATACCTACCAGTAAATCTCCTGCCTTGGCCAAGGACTTCGTGTAATGGCTCTCCTAGACACAACGCGACCTCACCCCCAATACCGGGAGAGACGAACCCCTGAAGATCCGCTCACTGCCTCCATGTGGCTCGGGACTGTACCCAACTAAAACCTGTTTGCACGTCTCCTTTGAGCGTGGTAGGGTAGTAATCAAAGTACAGTGGGAACTCACACGAGACAAATGACGATTCCTAGGTCGATGAACTAACCTGTACACATGTCACCAGAGAACTGCTATCTGACGTCAGGTATAAGACCAACCAGCATGTTCCCGGCGAGTCCTGTCCGGTGTACTCATAACCCAATGAGCACCTGTATATATCTTAGGTGAACCAACTAACACCAGTGGCTTGTGAGACCGGCCACCGCCCCTCGTCGGGGTCTCGACTGTATACACTAGTCTACTCTGGAGTATCGATGCCCTGTCTCGAAACTCCCACGACTAAGGACCTTTTAAGGATGTGCTTATAGACCCCAGCTCCCACTTATATGATCGCCCTCATACTGCTGGTGGTCAAGCAAGAATCCCAGGGGCTCTACCAACATGTAATAGCGACCTGTCAGGTCACCTAAAGCAGTACACGATGATAAAAATAAACCTGATAGCATACTATCATCTCGAGTAAGACTGTCCTACCGGGATAGGTCCTCCCTCAATCATTGCAATCACGTGCCTGTGATCCAATAATTGAATCTGAGGGCACTATCTCCAACAGAATAACACAGCGGATCCACTCACGAAGGCCATTCCCCAGATACAGTTTGAGAGACTCTTCGGGATGCTTGGTATGCGATACTACAACAGCTGGCCCTAGTGCAAGTGGGAGATTGTTAGTTGTATGAATGCCCTAGAGGCCAGTATTGTACAGATGATGTATATTATATTGGATGCTTGGACATATATAGAGATGACTTTCTTGCTCGATATGATAGTATGCTATCTGGTTACTCTTTATCTTAACATGTATACTTGTCTCTTTATACTGTCTTATGGTTACATGTTGGTAAAGCCCTTAGGATGTGTACTTGACTACCTGGACTATGATACGGATCATACTAGTGGGGACATGATAGTCCATAAGTACATCCTTCAAGGTCCCTAGTCGTAGGTGTATCGAGACGGGGCATCGATATACCAGTGTAGACTAGCGTATACGCTTCTCGACCCATGAGATGGGCGATGGATGATCCCATATCCACTGGTGTTTGACATCAGAGATGGTATGCGGGTGCTCAGTGGAGACTGGGTACACTGGACGGACTCGCCGAGAACTCCCAGATGGTATTATACCTTACGTCAGATGGCAGTTCTCTGGTGACACTTGTACAGGTTAGTCTGTAGACCCGAGATCATCATAGAGTCTTGTGTGATTCCCACTGTACTTTGATTTCCACCTTACCATGTCCATGAGGGCGTGCAAAACGGTGGTTTTTGGGTACAGTCCCGAGTCACATGGAGGCAATGAGCGATAGGAGGGGTTTCGTCTCTCCCGGTATTGGGGGTTGATGTTGCGCTGTGCTCGATTGGCCGTAACAGGGAAGTCCCTGGCCAGGGCTGATTCAGAGATTTGCTGGTAAGTGTTACCAGTAGTTTCTCGACCCGTTATGAGCCTCATATCGGCACGACTTATCGGTTATTGGGGTCTGACGTTTACCACCCCTAGACTTGATATGCGACATATCAGACGAGGAGACCGGACTGTACGGGTAGTGTTGCCGGTTGGATCGACGGGAGTTATAGCAGGTTCGCTTGTTCTCTTCTGATCGCTCAATACCCGGGTGGCCGTTACGTTTAGCTGACCGCTTACGGCTTGGGGGTGCTTGATATGATCATCACCCACTACCGGCGTATTGACGAGTCTTAGAGTCCCACAATGGAGTTACCTAGTCCAGGCGAAACGTTGTAGTGCGCGTATGCAATATGCGCATGGACCCAATTAAAATGCGCGTATAGGATACCGTATATTGATCGGACGGCTTGCTTTTGATTAGGGTCGTATGTGATATGGCCGGATTGATAAATCAAGTGTTGATTTATCATTTAACCATTAGATTCTCACTAGAAATCTTTTCTTGTATCTATGGATGTATGGATGCATGTATGCATTCCTTATTGATTCATGCACATATGGATGTGCATGCACACATACATACATACATCATCTTTCATGGTTGTTTATACATAGAAAATGGTGGATATATAAGACTCACACCATGGGTTATTTTATGGATATTTATTTCTATTTTTGCTAAAACAAATGAAATGAGATAAGATTGAATCATGGTCAAAAGTTTCTACACTCTTCTTTTGACTTAACCATTTGCACCTAACTTTTGACCATGGTTTAATCTTTCTCTTGTGTTTAACTAAAGTAAAATTAAATATCCATAAAGAGATAACCATGGTTTGAGATGAAGAAAGAGAAATATATATTCTTATGTTTTTTCTTTTTCTCTTAGAGTGTGATTCTTCTCTTGTTGAAAAATATCCATCATCTTCTTCAACCTTGAGCTCTTGCTCTCTTGAATTTTCAAGTGAGCAAAATATTCATCAAGATAGGATTTTGAAGTGAGAATAGCCACCACAACATCACTCTACACGAGTCTTGCCCACTTGTTTAGAGTGTTAGCTTCAATTTTCATTCTTGATCTTGCGAAGTTGCTAGCTTGGACAAAGCGGACTCCTGGTGGATCATCAGTGACCTAGAGGAGTTCAAGCAGAGCTTATCCAAACCCCAAGTAGCCAAGGAGTCTAGCATAGGGAGCTACAAAGGTTTTACTCTCCAAACCCTAGCTTTACTTTCATGAGATGATATGCAAGTTTTAGAAATCCTAATTTTCTAGGAACGATTCTATGTTTGTTAACTTAGCACCCTAAAAATTTCATCTTTGGTACATGTGATGCTTCCAAAGCCTTCATGAGGTGCTAGGCTAACCCAACAATAAGATGAGTCATATTTGGTTTTGGTATGAGATATTTGGTGAGATATTATTGTGGTGAGGCGGTGACTTTTCTTGGGTGGTTTTTTCTTGAGTTGATTAGCTCACAACACAAAATAACTCACACAATTTTTTAGCCAATTTCCTTCACTGCCATTTTCTTGATCTCACACTTTCTCTCATTGGCAACTTCTTCTACCTCCACCCTAACATGTCTCATGTGTTGAGAAATCTAGGGTGTAATGAGATAAAGTAATCATACACACTCTCTACTTCATCTTAGCTATCTAGGTTAGCAAACTAGATACCCGAGTTGCTTCGGTTTTGAGGCGGGAGCCCGTATTACTAACCCTCGACGTGGATCTTCTTCGATGTGGGGAGACTGGAGATCAAACTTGATCGAGGAATCCACGAGGAGCTTGGGACAGAGGTTGATGACCGTAGGACACGGATCGATCGGTATAACCATTCTAACTCCTTTGCATGTTTTATTATCTAGGGCTTATGGGTCGATCCGGGTAATTGGTTGTAGTAGCGCTAAGTTTTATAAATTTTTGTTCCGAATTTGGCCACGGATTGATGGCTGAGGCGCTGCCGTAACCCAACAATATGATATCAATGTTAAGAGATTGAGTATATATATATATATATATATATATATATATATATATATATATATATATATATATGAGAAAGTGAATTGTGATTTGGACACTCTGGATATAACCAGAGATCCATGATACATATTGACTATGATCAATCAATGAGAGATTGAGATAGGGAGACACGGGATGTCGCCTGGTGATACATATGTGATCAATCCATGAGGGATTGAGGGTAATTGACACAGGATATCTCTACAGATATGTGAGGAATCGATATAGATACCCTGCACTGAGATGGATATATTATATGTATGCAAGGGATCGGGATAGATGGTATGCGCTGATAAGATATGGTATGTTGTATATATAGTAGCTGAACAGGACTGGTCCACGAGACAGTACCTGAATAGTATTTTCATATATCGATGTATATTAAAGTGGCTTTATAAAGAGTTATAGTCTCATATTTTCCACGTACCAATCATCGGCATAGAAACTTTCAAAAGAAAACCCTTTCTAAATTATTTTCAAATAAACAAGAGCGGGGCGTATACTTAAATGAAACACCTATTTTCATCTTACATCAACGTCCGCTACTAGTGCCGTGATATAGACATCATACGGGTATTTTGAAAAGATTTAACATACATATATCTTTCGGTTACTTTTATAGGATTGCATATGGATGTGTGCTATATGTATTATAGCTATGAATCTATTTTTGTTTGGTCGTGTGCTATAGATATTGCGCTACGGCTACAGTGATCGTGATTTGACACCGGTATATTGTACACGGTGAATTATCGTTTATTGACGACGGATCATCATTACATTGTATCGCATTGCGTTTATTTCCATGACTCATATGCCTTGAGATACTTGTGGTTATGTTATGCCCATATCGGGCTAGATGTTTTTTAGTTGATATTAACATGATAAGCATACACAGATTCATATATAGGACAGAGACACACGAGTTGTACATGAGAACTTATCATCATATATCTCATTGCTCGAACTCTAGTTTCGACGCATGATATTTTACCTTCCTTGATGTACACGGTTATTTTATTTAGATGTTTCACCGCTTATCCATGCGATTTTTAGCTCGTTATATAATACTATTCAAGAGTTGACAACTTACCCCCGTTTTATTTAGATGTTTCACCGCTTATCCATGCGATTTTTAGCTCGTTATATAATACTATTCAAGAGTTGGCAACTTACCCCCGTTGTGTCGTAGTTCTGTGCAGGTTTGACCGCTTAGATCAGTAACGGCTAGTTTGGCACATCTTCTATCTTGTGGGCGAGGTTGTGTATCTTTTGAGTGGTGGCTTATATTTTTGTATCGGTGTTTGTCTTGTACTTATTTGTATCTAGAATTACTCCATCAACGACCAAGTCTAGTTTTGTCGAGATCTTAGAGTTGTATATTTTGTGGTTGTCGGACTCATTTGGAGTCGACTGGATATATATTATTCTGTTTACTTTCCGCATTTTGATCTTTCTCCGAGACGTTGTGTGTGTGTGTGTGTGTGTGTGTGTGTTGCATGGTTATGGATCTGCCGTTGGGTGTTGATTTTGCTCCCCTGTTTGGGATGCTGTATTATTATGTTTATTGTACATGTTTTATCAAAATTTACAAAAGAGGGGTTGCCCGATTTTTAAACGATGGTAATGTTTTCAAACCAAACTTAATTTCATGTTAGTAAAACCGTTTCAAAACTTCACCTCCGCTATTTCTTGAAAAAAAAATTGGTTTAGATTCCTGGTTTTTGGCTTATTTGAGTTAATGTGGGGTCCTATAGATTTCACGTGATTCAAGTGCCGGTCATGTACCATTTCTAGGTTCGGGATCGAACATCAATTGCAACGATCCGATAGATCGCTCATTGGGATAGATGTAGATAAACAATACCCTCCCCAGAAGCCTAGAAACGTAGAACTCTAGCAATATTTGAAAGATGACGGTGTTTATGCTCTATAATATCATTTTGTTGCGGTGTATAAACATAACTAATTTGATGAATAACATCAATAGATTGGAGAAAATCTGTAGTGGTACCATTGAGAAACTCATTACCATTATCGGTTTGAATTTTCCGAATAATGGAATTAACATGTGTTTTAATCATAGAAAAATATTTGGAATTTGAGAATGAATTTCAAATTTGTTATGTATAAGGTAGACCATGTGCAAGAAGAATAATCTTCGATAATAGTTAAAAAATATCAAGCTCTGGATAATGATGGAGTGCAATGACGGAGTACGATACTATCCCATTCATCAAAATGCACTAACTCAAAGCAAGGTTTAGCTGAAATTTTATAAGATTAAATTAATAAAACTCAAAGCAAGATTTAGCTGAAATTTTATAAGATTAAATTAATAAATGAGATTGGCTGGCACGAAAACATACAATGCAAATTGATTTATTAGAAATTGAAATTTTTGAATCTAAATTTTGAAATTTTGAAAATATAGATAAAAAAAGATGATCTAACCGTCAGTGCCGCAAGTGGAAATGGGATTATGCAACTAGACAAGAAGCACAAATCGCTTGTTCTGGAAGAAACAAAAAAAAGTACGTGTTACCCTTTCCAATCACACGCTAAGTCCTTAATTAAGTCTTGTAAAACACAAGAATAAAAAATTTGCATAGTATTTTAAAGATTTTGTGAGTTCTTTAATTGAAAGCAGATTAAACTAAAAATATGTTACATGAAGAACAATAATGCAAAAACATGTTAGAATTGGATTTAGCAATACCGATATTGGCAATAGGTATTTTAGTTCCATTAGACATTCAAATCTAAGAAGAAACAATTTTAGGATGTATAGATAGTAACAAATATGAATTCGAGACATATGCTCACATGCAACAGATTCAACAATCCAATACCCCTGTGATTCTACAAATAGGGGTGCCTCTAGGTACTATCCATCTATGCACTAGTGCAGTTGAGATTGTTGAAGAAAAACAATGAAATTACCTGCAAAATTTGCTATTGAATGAGCATTATTAAAAATAGGGGAATTGACCTTTTGAATTTATTCGGCGTTTTATGTTGAGTTAGAGGCTGCTTGGAAGAATAGAGAAGTTGTTGATGTTGCGTCCGTAAGGTTGAAGAATTAAGGTGGATTTGGTGTGGTGTACAAATGTTGGTTTGGTGGTGTACAAATGATAAATGATTCTCTTAAAGCTATAAAATAGGCCAGAATTTATTTGCTCTAATGCCATGAGAGAATTTATAAAAGAAAAATTGTATTGAATTATGTCATCAGGAGACCTTCTCGTCTGTGGAGTCGAGAGGGCACTAAAGCTCAAGGAGGAGATGCATGCAAAGAGTAAGACAAGCGAATCCAAGGCATAATTCGATGGATAAATCCTCATCTTTCATCGCGTGACGGTCCCAAGAGTAGTAAACCTTTGCAGCTAAAAAGATAGAAAAACGGCTCTCGACATGGCTAAAACTCTATTTCCTACATAGCTTCGACGGAATCACCGACTCATTGGAGCATATCCATGCCTTCTTCCAACACCCTCATAGTCCAACGGTGTTTCTTTAAATCAAATTTTCTTCTCAATGTACCACTATTAAGCAATTGTTTCGTCAAGAGGGGTTTTCCTCCTTATATGCCAAAATCGATGGGCGCTTCCTACAATTTAGCCGTTTGATATTTGAACCTTAAAGGTATCATGATGCAGATATAAAAATGGATTTATGAGAGAATCTTTTTGTTGAGTATGAGACCAATATTATCCATCTTGTCTGTACATGCTCCTCACTTCATATTATATCTTTATATCTTAACATTTAAATTATCACTTTTTTTTTTGTGGTGCATATTAAATCAGATGAAAAGTTTAGGTCCAAATACCATTGCAGAGCTAGCCACATGTATGCGATTTGAAAGACTGGTAATAAATTTTGGAAAGACAGCTCAAGTACTTTTGATGCAAGCAGCTTTTGAAGGCAAAAATATTCCCTCTTGGCTGCAAACAGATTTTTCCCTAAGATTGGACTCACAAAACTGGTAATAGTGAGTCAAATTTAATTTTACTTGCTACTGTTTATAGGGAAATTTGTGCACATGGGTCATAGTCACAGATCCGTGATTCGGTAATAATTCCGCGAACTATTCGGAAAAATCGGCAGGTATTCGGAAAAGATTCGGTAAGTGTTCGGAAAATGTTCGAAAAATGTGTCGAGCAAAAAATTAATATAAAATTAATATATGAGACGCTAGATTTTGATTTCGTGAATTATTTGCTTTTTTTTGAATAATTCGCATTTTTTTTAATAATTCGCAAACAATTCGGGAATTATTCGCGAATAATTCGGCAATAATTCGGCGTGTTCGGTGATGGCGAATAATTCGCAGATTTAATCGATAATCACATAATTCGCGAATTATGTGACTATGCATGGGTCGCATGTGGAGAGTGAAGCTCTATGCAAAACTTTTTGTGATGATAATTCAGATTTAACCAGAGATTCGTAACTATTTACTTTGGATGTAAGATGGTCTTTAACAAAATAAGTTACATCTAAATTATTGTATCCAAGTTTTATTTGTTGCTAAATAATACCTCAATATTTCATCTATGTGTACTTATATACCTTATCGATTTTTTTGCTGCTTTTAGATATCCTAAAATACAAATCATTTGGATTTTGTTTAAATCGGTGATGGATTCGATGGTCAACTGAAGCCAGCAAAATATTAACGGTTTGTGTTTTAGAGTAGATACAAACAACTAAAATATCGTTAAGGTATATAAATGAAAAATAGGTGAAACATTAAATTATTATTTAGCAATTAATTTGAAAAATTAAAATTAAACGATGATGCCGACAGCTTAATAATTAAGAAAAAGGAAAATTGTTTCAAGATCCTGTTTTGAGAAGTGACATTTCAGGCATCTTCAAAATTGTTTGCTAAATAGTCATGATAATTTTTGCCCACCCATGATAATTTTTTATTTATTGATAAATGGCTGAGCCCCATGTACAGCATATAAAAACAAAAACAACAGGTGTAAAGAGGAGTGCTCGCACCTCTATTTCTTGTGCGTCTGTACGTAAGAATACAAGATGCTATCAATAAAACTTCTGTGATCGAGCACCTACCTGTCTGTCCAAAAAGAATAATACAAGGTATTTATCAATAAAAAAAAAACTTGAAATGTTACTTAAAGGACTGTCTTACAGCTCTTTACAATTTTTTTAATCAGCGCAAAGCAACAAATCTCGCTATTTACACCCCCGACCTCCATCTATCTATCCCTATAAATACCAACAGTTTCTTTGATCCATTTCCCAACCTCTCTCATATTTCCTTCCCCCTATGACTATGAATGAACCCCTCACAGAATCCACAAAGCCAGTCATGAAAGGTGGACGCAGAACCACCCCATTCATCCTAGGTCAGTCTCCCCCTCTCTCTCTCCCTCTCTAATTTTTAGAACTCTCTCTCTCTCTCTCTCTCCAAGAATTCTTAATATTTTCCCTCTCTATAAATTTCCATCAGCCGGCGTGGTGGGAGTTGGTATTGGAGCCTACTCCGTTTCCGCAAACATTTGTGTGTATTTGATCGAGAAGTACAACATTTCGCCGGTGGACGGAAGCGTATTAGCAAGCGTGTTCGGAGGGGCTACCAATCTGGCCCCGATTTTCGGGGGTATTATATCAGACACATGCCTGGACTGCTTCACCGTCATCGTTGCTGCCATCGTCGCTAATTCCCTGGTAACTTTATTTTGTTTATAGTCTTTTTTTTATGATTAAATAATAAGCAAGAATATAACGTAGACAAGGTTCGAATCCCTGCTGGAAGAAGATTTTACCACCGGACTTTTCTTGCATTGTGGGGCTGTTTGGTTGAAATTTGGATTCCAAAATAGTACGGTTGAAAATTTCTGGATTTGGTAATTTGTTATTTGGTTGGTTTTGGATTCCTAATATTGAATTTGTAGATCGTTGTGACATTAGTTTGGTTGGTGAAAAGAAAGTGAGATTTGGATTTAAGAATTTTAGAGAGAGATATAGAGAGGATTATTAAATAAATAAACTACTCGGGTTGATAGTGACAAATCCTTGCAAATTCTCCAAATTTTTTAGGATTCAAGGATCCTTGTTTTATGGTGGGCCTCCATAAAAAAACAAAGGAATCCTGCAAATCCAAATCTCACAACCAAACACAAAATTATGGAATCCTCTCAAATTTTTGGATTCCACGGTCCAAATCTTTCATAATCCTACAACCAAACAGGCCCTACCGGACTTGTTTTTTGTTTGATGTTAGAGTTTGATTTTTGATTGTATTTTCTGTTCATCTATATCAAGCAACTAGAACTTAATAGGTTATTAGCTTATATCATGTTTTGTCGGTCTGGCTACTTGATCTGATTTTGTTAACCAATTCAAAGCTCCAATATGAAAATTATGGATTGTAATCAAACGAGCCGGCTCGTTAAGAGCTCGTTCAAGCTCGGCTTGTTTATTAATGAACCGAACATGAACCAAAACCTTAGCTCGTTTATTTAATGAGTCAGACATGAGCCATGAGCCGACCCTGTCTCGTTTGGTACCTGGCTCGTTTGGTACCCGTCTCGAGTTCGGTAATAGCTCGAGTATATCTGTATATGCCCAAATACAATTACATCCATGGTCCATTAACCCAAAATCCATAATATAAGTATAGTGAGTGGTGACTAGTCAGTAACTTAGTAGTTAGTAGTTACCCATTAAACCCAATATCCATTACCCATTAACTTATAATACGATCTTATATAAAAAAAAGTGAAAAAATACTTAGAGGTTAGAGTTCAGATCTACTCCAGACTCCAGAGACTTCTCTTCTATCTCAAATATCTCACATCTCTCTCTCTCCCACCTTTTTTTCCTCCCTATATCTAAATTTCTTTAAAGTTCCGATTTTTAAGGGAATTGTCTCACTTTTGAAGCTCGTGATTCGATTGAGCAAGGTATTTCAAAGAACCCCTCTCAATTTCTTCGTTTTGGATGTTATTTTTTGCGATTTCTCCATCATTTGATGATGGTGATGAGAATCTGTAATATGCAGAGAAGATTTCTTGTTGTATTTGAGAATTTAATTGTTATGTCTTGGTTAAATATTTTGAGATCTAAGTTAAAGGAAGCTTTTAAATTGTTTGATTTCTGTTTTGTTTTATCGTTTGTATAAAGGAAAAGCTTTGATTATAGAAAAGACGTTTTTTAAAATAAATTTGATTAATTGAGATGAACACGAGCTGTGCATGTTTAATCGAGCCGGATCTAAGATGAGAATCTCCAGCTCGATTCAGACCCGAGCCGGACTTGGGCCGACCAAAAAAACCCCGAGCAGAATTTAAGCTGAGCTCGGCTCGTTTACACCCCTAATTAAAATGCAACTTAATGATGAGGGGGCGTTAAATGCAATTTAATGTTAATGGGTTTGGATTCGAAAATTTTGGTTAACAGTCATAATTAGTCGTATTTTACTAAAAAACATGCAATTAAAAAAAATTACACTATTTTAAGATAGCATGGCCAAAAAGAGAAAAGGAAAAGGAAACGTTTAGTAATTATTATATTTTTTTTCTGGCACCAATCCATCCTAACCCAAGCACACAACACACTCACACACATCACAGACAAAACACACGCACCCAGAGGAACCCACGAATTTGCCCCGAAAGCGTTAATTTGTGGTCACTTCACTTCTTAGTGTTTCTAGGGTTCGAACCCTGCGCTCTTCCTAAAAGAAAAAGTGTCCATACCAACTAAGCTATTGCTTGCTCAAATTAATTGGAAGTTTTTTTCCTTGAAAAGTTGATTTCAATTCCATTTAATTAAAGAGGATTGGTAAATGGTAAATAAATGACCCATTACCCATCATCAACAAAAGCATGTCAAGCATGTCAAGTGTCCTTCAAAAAATAATCCTTCAGAAAACAGGCTGACAAGGAACTGCATGTCCAAAAATGCGGTGGTCTCTCAAATAGGCTAATGTGGTTTAAGGGCCTAATTGCTAAATAGTCAGCAGGTCTGATTAGCACATGTAAGAGGTCACTACAGTTTGGGCTATTTTATTTTATTTGTAAGATGAATCTCATTTTTAATCAATAGCATGTGGATCATGTTCTTTTAAAAAATGGGTTCACAGTTTATAGATCTATTTTGGGGTTAAACCAGCCATAATTTTTCAATCAAGCGTTTGGGATTTTCTTTTGATTTCTTTATTCTTGAGAAAAGGCTAACAGTAAAAAATCCGGTCCGGCTTGTTTCGGTTTTGTATATCATCTCACTTCAATTCGGTTTATAATTTCTTTGGCGAAAACCGAACTAAACTAACCATTACTCGACCGTACTTCTTAGGATGACATTATATTAATGGAAAATACTTTTTCTACCCACTTAATTTAACTCTTACCCATATGTACTTAAGAGATAAACATCATGAGTACATGTATATAATTAATCTCTAAATAACGTGAGCTCCTCTTTTTTGTCATTTGGATACATATAGGTATGAATAATGAGTGGGTAGGAAATCTATTTCCTTACATTCGCACATTCCTAATCTCAATTTCTTGCTTGTTCTTTTTCTCTTGTAAGCCGTATCATGGACCTGAGAAATGTTAAACGTGGAATAATTAGTGGGCCCTTGTAATCACAATTTCCGTACATTGGCAAATTGGCACCTCGTATTCTCAAATTCTCTTGGAATAATCAGTTGGCCCATAGCCTTTTAAGATTCGTAAAACTTTGATAATTGGTTTAATGAGATTTAAATGCCCCTGTGAACGTCTCGGGGCCCATTTATCTACGAACGAGACTTATGGGTTGGGAGATGGGTCCCACCCATTTGATAAATGGACCTGAGAATGCAGGTGCAATTTTATGCCAATTTATGAGAACAATGACTCCTGGATTGGGAGATGACTCCGACCCATGTGGGTGGGACCCACATGTCCCACCCGAACCCGTGTGTAATATTTTAATAGTATAAGCAGGAGATGTTGATTTTAGAAGGATAAAATGAAAAAAGGAAACATCATGTAATATTTTATATGTTTTCTACCCTTGTATGGTAATTTTTTTGCTCATCAACAAAAGAGAATACCGTAGAAAAGATGCCTTAGAAGATTTTTTCGTTAGGTGACGTCAAAAAACTACACCCTCCACAATTTTATTCGACGATCGGCACCAATCATCATCATCTTTATCATCTAAGATGTGGATACACCTAATTTCATACGATTCCAACACCTTTTCACCGTTGATTTAGCAATGTAAAAGGTTCTAATGTCGGTAAACCGTTAAATTTGCATCCACTAAATGAACGGTGAAAAAGTGATGGAGCCACATAGAATTTGGTGTATCAACATTTTAGATGATAAAGATGAGATGACGAATGGAATGACCACTTGAAGGAAAAAACCGTTTCTCTTTCCTCCATTTTTCCCTCAGCAAAAATATTCAATCAACTTGCTCTTGGGTACTATCTATTGATTTACTCACCTCCCTGTCCTCTTCAGTCAATTATCGTCTCACCTATGCTCAAAAAAAGACAAATTGTAACAACTCAGTGGGCTCATGCAGGCTCAGAATTTTGGAATATTCCTGTCACGTCTCACGTCTTACGTCTCCACTACGGAATAGTAAACAATTGTTACTTTATTGTACAGATTCAATGAATTTAGATTTAGGTAAACTTTTTTTTTGTAAGTCAGAAATTCCGTTTTCGCTTCAAGTGCAACAAAAAAATAAAAAATCTGCAGCATAAAAATTAAAGAGAGAATATCCATTGAAATTATATACAATCATACTGCTATACTGATCATTAGGCCTGCGAAGGTTGAGTTTTATTACTGAAATTTTATATAATCGTATGAGCTTACTGGGGCCTGTGTTCGCTCTGCATGTGGCGTAAATCTGTGTTTGCTTTGTAGGACCATTTTTGCTTGAATAATGGAGAAAAGAAGCGATAGAGGAGAATTTACTCCTATGACGTCGAAAAAATACACCTTTCGTGATTTTCTCTGACGATCGGCACTCATCATCATCATCATCTGTATCATCTAAGATGTGGATATACCAAATTTCACGTGATTCTACCATTTTCACTGTTGAATTAGCAATGTAAAAAGTTCTATTGTCGGTAAACCGGTAACTTTGCACCCGCTAAATCAACGGTGAAAAGGCGACGGAATCACATGAAATTTGGTGTATCCACATCTTAGATGATAAAGATGGAGGTGATTTGTGCCGATCGTCGAAAAAACTAGAGTGTATTTTTTCGACGCCATAGGAGAGAATTAGCGGATGCAAAATTAATGGTTGACCAAAAATAGAACTTTTTACATTGCTAATTCAATGGTGAAAAAGTGGTGGAATCACGTGAAATTTGGTGAAATTTGGTGTATCCCCCCACCCCCACACATATATATAAGAGACCATATGAGGGAATTTCCTCTTTTGGACTCGAAAAAATACAAATTCACCATTTTTTCGACAATCGGCATCCATCACCTCCATTTTTATCTTCTAAGATGTGGATACACCAAATTTCATGTGATTCCACCACTTTTTCACTGTGAATTTAGTGGGTGCAAAATTAACTGTTTACCGACAATATAACTTTTTACATTGCTAATTTAACGGTGGAAAAATGGTGGAATCACTTGAAATATGGTGTATCCACGTCTTCCATGATAAAGATAATGATGATTGATACCGATCGTCGAAAACAATTATGGAGGATGTATTTTTTTGACGCCACCTAACGAAAAAACCTCCAATGACCACTTTTCTTCTTTACTCTCTCTCTCTCTCTATATATATATGTATATATATATATGGTTTTTTTGTTGTGATTTTGGACTCCTAAAACTTTGGCATTTTCAAAAAAGATAAAAAAAAAACTTGATATTTCTAAAAAAGATATCCAATTCTTCAAATCAAACTAAATTAGCTCCTCTTGTTAACTTCTATCCAATTAACATACATTAATTAGTCATTAAAGTTGGCAGACGACTAATTACCCACCTAATTGTAGTCATGCTTACTGTCGGAGTCTCTTGTAGCTATTGAAGAGAATAATGAACATGGTCAGGACGAGGTCTAGGTGTGGAGAGATCGGGGTAGGGATTGGAGAGTGGAGGAAAAGTGTGATGATTATATTTGGGTTCGGATTTGAGAGAGGAGCAGTGGAGGAAGAGATATGAGATTGGGATTTGTGTTTGGGTGGTGATTGAGTTTGAGAGAGGAGCAAAGGAGGAAGAAGGGTGGGGTTTGAGTTTGGGTTTGAAAGAAGAGCAATTGAGGAAAAGGGCCATTAAGCAATTTGGGTGTGGATTTGAGAGGAGAAATAGAAATAGAGAAGGATTTGAGAAGAATATGGAAAGGTGGGAAAATGGAAAAAACGATAAAGGAGAAGACCAGTCATGGAGATGATGATGAGAAGGTGAGATTTTATTTGCTTTTATTTATTTAGCGATGTTGATGAATGTTGAAAAGGAGAGGAAGGAGCAGATGGGCTAAATATCAAGATGTAATTAAGTTACTAATCACCAATTGGGATTAGCTCAGTTGAAACCAATTTTCTCTCGAATATGAAAGGTCGTAAGTTCTATCCTAAAGGCTAAAGGCGGTTGATTTCAACAAAAAAAAATAAAAATTAAGCTAATCTCATCTTAGTTTACTTAACTAACCTATTAAATTAACACCTTATTAACGGATAGATTTTTTTAGTTAATGAAGAAGAATTGAGTGTCTATTTTAGAAATATGAAGTTTGGACGTCTATTTTGAAAATATCAAAACGTTGGAGGTCCAAAATAAAAAAAAAGCTATAAATAATAATAATAATAATAATAATAATAATTTACACGTGTATATGTCAAATATCAATGCCCATTTTTGCCTATAAAAACTTTGTCCAAATGCTATGATGAAATTTCAAAATGATGGATTGATATCATGATCTTTTAGAGTATCAAAACAGGCCCCTAACAACATTAACGGTTAATTACAAAATGACCATAATAACCCTCTCATATAATAAAAAAGACTACATTTGCAAAAAAATGGAAAGAGGTATTATGATCATTTTATGATTTTTCATCAACGTCTTTAGTGGGATGTTTTGATACTCTGTAAGTTTATGATATCAATCTATCATTTTGAAAGTTCATGATTACATTTGAAAAGAAAACCTACTGTTCATGATACCAAGTTGAAATTTAGCCTAGTTTAATCTAGTCAAGCTAGTTTTAAGTGATGGGGTTAATTTTTTTTTATAATAAGTGATATGGTTAGCTGCGATTATAAATCTTGGCTGGAAGTTTTTAATGTATTTTTATTGATTTTTTTTTTAAGAATGAGAAAACGATGTCATCAATTAATTTCAAAATTTTAATGACCCCCTTCTTTTGCCTTATATTAGTATGCTAGTATTTTTGCACGTGCCCTACACATTTAATAATTAGAATTTTAGAGTCCAAATTAGTTAATTCAGATAATGGAAACGGTTTTTATGAAAGAAAGAAGGGTCAGTAGGAAGAATTTTATTAGGAGATAGGAAAAAAATTGGGTAGCGATATTGCCAAATTTTAAAATGATAAATGCACACCAAAAATTGTATATGGACAAAATTATATCGACTACAACAGGCTTTAATTATTCTGTTCATTTAATTTACTAAAATACTCATATTGATATTCTCTCTACCATCCACCGATCCCCTCCGTCTACGATTGCGACTCCACGATGTCGTTTTGACCTCTCCTTCTCCAACCTTATCGGACCTATTTTTTCCCTCTCCATCTCCTTCGTCTCCCACATGTTTAAGTAGTCAATTAAAACCATTTTATAATAAAAAAAAATCGAACTCTGCCTTCTTGAAAGTGGCGGTACAGATGGATATTCAAACAAAATATTTCCAACAAAACATTATGATCTATCAAAAATATTCCTAACATTTGAAAAAACAAATTGCAATTTCGATCAGTTAAAAAATGAATTAATTATCCACAAAAAGATGTATTAATATGTCATTAATGCTTGTTAGAGAGATGTATTTTTTAAGTAGTCATCGGGGGTATTTTAGTAAATTAAACCAACAATATAATTTAAAAAGGATGTAGTATAATTAAAGGCTATTGTGGTTGGGGTTAATTCTGTCCATACACAATATTTTGTGTGCATTTATCAATTTAAGTTTTAGCAATATCATTACCCAAAAAAATTAATTGCATCCACTGAACTCGGTGGCTGCGGTTATGAAATTTGATTAATTTTTAGTGTTTTTTAGTTGATTTCTTTTGTAAATAAGAATGTCACATTACCAAATTTATTTCAAAATTAGAGACTTTTCTTTTTGCCCTACCAGTTTTCGCACATGCGATATACGTTATGTATATTAAGTGTGATTAAAAAAAGTTTTGTATGGAATTAGTTACTGAGAGAGATTTGTGAAGTTAATTATTGGAAGATATGTATGGGATGACTTGCGGTTATAAATTGAAAATTGATTTTTTAATTTATTTTTAATGAATTTCTTTTGCAAATTAGATAGCCAAATATCCAAATCAATTTCAAAATTGGAGATTCCCTGACTTTGCGCTGTATATATTAGATTTTTCGTAGGTGCGATGACATGAATGTGATTTAAATAGGCTAAAATGCAGGAACCCCACTCAATTTTGACTGAAAAGCAGGAAACTTCTCTAAACTTGAATAACATGTATTTTACCCCATAAATTTAATGTCGTTGGTTTTTGAGGTGCATATTATCCAAAATGCCCCTCAAGTTTTTCGCCTCAAAATTCTTTCTTTTTCTTCTCTATAATTTTTTGTCCTCTTCAAAATTTCTTTTATCATTTTTCTTTAAATCTCTAATTCAAAGCATCATCTATCTTCTATCTAATCCTCCAAAAGAGTAAGTATGGATTCGAAAGGATATAAATATGAAAATGTGAAGAAAAAAATGAGAAAATTAGATTAACAAATTAAATATATTAGGGCATTTTTGTCATTAAAAAGTGTTATTGATGGAAAAACTAACACCCTTAGAATTTAGGAGTTAAGCGCATGTTTTTTAAGTTTATAGGGGTTTCCTGCTTTTAGGAGAAAAGTGAGTGGGTTTTCTGCATTTTAGCCATTTAAATATTTAGGTTTTATTATAAAGTTTTATGGCTACTTCTACTTAGTATTTTGCACGTGCGATGCACATTACATATATATTAAGTGTAATTAAAAAATATTTTCATGCTGTTATAACTAAGAGAGATTTATGAAGTTAGTTATTGGAATAGATGTATGGGGTTAATTGCGGTTACAAATTGAGATTTAATTTTTCATATGTTTTTAATGAATTTCGCAAACTAGATAGCCAAACGTCCAAATCAATCTGAAGGCATAGAAAGTGGAAGGATTTATTTTCAAATCCAATATATATATATAAATATGTGTGCGCGCGCGCGCGCTTTCATTCATAGAATTTGGAAACAAATCATACCAACTTTTTAACTATTGGATTTGTTTTGAGATGTGTACAAACAATTATGAAGAAAAATTCTCATTTATTTAAATATTCCCATACACTAGTAGAAAAAAATGCAATAGCGAGGAAAAACATTTAAAAGGAACAAATTTCCCCGGCAATGTGTAAACTACGAAGCGAATTTTCCCTCTTACTAATATTCTCTCGGCAATTATCTATTTCTATGGGTGAAATAATAAACTACCAAATGAAAATATAAAATGCACGTTATGTATATTAAGTGTAATTAAAAAAAGTTTTGTATGGAGTTAGTTACTGAGAGAGATTTGTGAAGTTAAATATCGAAAGATATGTATGGGGTTACTTGCGGCTATAAATTGAAAATTGATTTTTTAATATATTTTTAATGAATTTATTTTGCAAATTAGATAGCCAAATCTCCAAATCAATTTCAAAATTGAAAACCCCTACCTTTTGCACTATATATACTAGTTTTTTCGTAGGTGCGATGACATGAATGTGATTTAAATAGGCTAAAATGCCGGAAACCCCGCTCATTTTTGACTGAAAAGAAAGAAACTTCTCTAAACTTGAATAACATGCATTTTACCCCATAAATTTAACGTCAGTTTTTGAGGTGTATATTATCCAAAACGCCCCTCATGTCTTTCGCCTCAAAATTCTTTCTTTTTGAGGTGTATAGGATCCTAGTCTTCTCCATTGGAAACAAATCGAACTCATTTCTTAACCATTGGATTTGTTTTGAGATGTGGGATATTAATGATGTGATAAATGAGAAATATAAGAGATTCTCTTCATAATTGCTAGCACACATCCCATGTCTAATCCATTGGTTAAGAAGTGAGTAAAGTTTATTTTCAAATCCTACCGATAGGAGTATAGTCGTTATATATATATATATATATATATATATATATATATATATACACACACACACACACACACACAAGCATGCTATTATATATATATATATAGAGAGGGGGGGGGTTTTTAATTTACTCTCAAAGTATAATCAACTTAATTAGAGGGGTTAATTTACTCTCAAGATATAACCATCTTAATTATGCTCTGTGGATAATTACAACATTTGCCCAACATATAATGATAAAAGAGGTGTACTTTTTGTCATTTAAAAGGAGAGAGTAAAAAATCTTGTAAAGATCCCATGAGATGTTCTCTCTCTTTGTATTAATAAATTTCCTTTTTAATTATAAAGATTTTTTACTCTCTTTTTTGTACATGACAAAAGGTACCCCTTCTTTATCTATGTATGACGGGAAAATAGTATAATTATCCACATGACATAACTAAACTGGTTATGTTCTGTGAGTAAATTACTTTTTTCCGTATACACACATGCATGCTATTATAATGCAAAGAGAAGGGGAGTGTTTGTCGCTCTCACATTTTAATAGAATTCCATATTTAAAAAACTGAGAAATATCCAACAAAAAGTATTTAAAAAATTATTATGTTTAACAAAAACTTCAACAACTATAAAAAAATTTATTAAATTAATTTTTAACCAGCTTATTCAAAATTTAATAAATCAAGGTAATAAATTATTGTTAAAGTCCACGTGCATCACACGTGCAGCCAAAACACTAGTTTTTTGTGTGTCTCGCTCTCTCTCTATATATAGACAGAGTGAGGAAAGTGTGTATGAGGTGGCACCTCATTCTAAGAAAATGAGGTGTCGTCTCAAAATTTGACTTTACACCATAATTTTCCATGATTGACTCTGTTCAATCTGTTCTCCATGGTATAAATCATCGATCTAACAAAGGCAAACTTTACACCATAATTTTCCATGATCGACTCCGTTCAACTTGTTCTCCATGGTGTAAATCATAGATCAATCAAATTTCATTTGTTTTCGATAAACTTTTACCCTCACATCGGATGTTTGCAAAATTAACGGTTTTTCGATAATAGAACACTTTACAAAGCTAAATTGATTGGCAAATGTTACCGAAATCACATAAAACTTTGTGTGCCTATGTTTTGCATCATAGAGAATAAATTGAATGGTGTCGATCATAGGAAAGTATGGTGTAAAGTCAAATTTTGAGACGACGCCTCATTTCTTAGAATGGGGTGCCACCTCACAAACACCTTTTATATATATATGGTTTAATTTCACAAAACCATCTTTTAGTTTATCTGAATTTCATAATACTCTTCTGTACTTTAAAATAACCAAGAAACTACACTATTTGACGATTCTACCGTTTGTCTAGAGAAAAATGACATTTTTGCCTTCTAAATTAATTTAATATTTAAAAACATATAATTTTTCTTCCTCCTTCACCTACTCGTCCGCCGCTGCCGTCAGGACAGCGGCACCTTGCTACCGGCATAGCCTCTCTGCCATCACCCCAGCCTAACCCCGTTAATACCCCGATCATTATCTTCTTCTTCCTTCTCCGAGCCATCTTCTCATCTTTCAAATCCTCATCCCCACCATCCTCCTAAACCACCACCATCTTCTCATCTTTCAAATCCTCATCGCCACCATCCTCCTAAACCACCACATTTTTCCCTTCCAAATCCGTATCACCATTATCATCATCTTCTTTTTTTCCCTTCAAATTACAATCTCCATTTTCTTCCAAATCCCACTATCACCACTTTCTTCCTTTAAATCCCCACCACCATTTTCTTCCTCCCCCAACATCTTCTTTCTCCTTCAAGCTACCACCACCATCACCTTCTTCCAAATCCTACCACCACATTCTTCCTTCAAATCCCCACCATCTTCTTCTTCCTCTAAATCTCATCTTCTTTCTCATCCTTCAAACCACCATCACCACCATCTTCTTCCAAATCCCACTACCATTATCTTTTTCCTCCAAATCCCTATCACCACCATTACCACAATCTTCTTCCTCCTCCAATTCTTATCTCCCTCCTCCTTCAAACCACGACCGCCATCACCTTCTTACGAATCCCTCCACCTGCTTCTTCCTCCAAATCCCTATCACCATCATCTTCCTCCTCCATATACCAAATCCACTATCACCATCATCTTCCTTCTCTAAATCCGCACCACCACCATCTTCCGTCTTTAAATCCCCACCAACGCCATCACCATTTTCTTTTTCTAAATCCCCAAACACTAATCACCACCAGTGGCTGACCTAGATACATTCTCGAGGATGCTGCAAAAATAAAGTCCCCTGCCTCTCTCCATACAACTTTGTGAACACAATGTGCCTCCAACTTGAGCCTGGCCCAATTAAACATAATCCTTGCACCCTTTTGTGAACTAATAAACTACTTCTATTCTCTTTGTGTTTTTTTTCTTTCTACCTTTGAATTTCAAGTTTTTCTTTTGCAATTTGCAGTCATGTTTTGTCTATCTGGGATGTAAACAAATCAATACGGATACAATATAAAAGTTACCGTATCCCGACAATCCTAAACAGATTTGAATATAAATGGTTATCAAAAAAGAAAATTACTATCCAAATTTGGAAAAGTAGGATATGAATACGGATATAAAATGAATTTAGCAAAAAATGTACTCAATTAAGCTAAATATTACATTTTTTGACATCAGAGATGGATAGAGATGGATACAGAACGAATATAGGTGTTATCCATATCCGTTTTCGGTGGCTATTGGCGTATATAAATATGGATTTGATTAGTCATCGGAAATTAAAATAACTATTCGTATTCAATAAAAATCAGGTACAGATGCGGGTCAGCTTAGACTATCTATAGCCGTTTACATTCATATGGCCTATATTTTGTTGGAGTGTTGTGAATTATATTGTATTTGAAGTTCCAAATTCACAGTTTAAAAGTATCTATTAGGGCAATTTAGGGTTGCTTGTAGTTTTTCTTTGTTTGAAGAATTATATATATTACTTTATCGGAATATAATAAGGTAATTTAGAATTATTTGTAATTTTTCTTTATTAGAAGGAATATATTTGTTAATTTTAGGCAATATTAGATGGGATTTGAAATTTTCATTAAATTTTTGGTTAAGCTTGGAATTTATAAACTATTAATATAATTCTTTAATAACATGCCAAATTCATAGTTTAAAAGAATCTATTAGGGCAATTTACGGTTTACTTGTAGTTTTTCTTTGTTTGAAGAATTATATATATTACTTTACCGGAATATAATAGGGTAATTTAGGATTATCTGTAATTTTTCTTTGTTTGAAAGAATATATTTGTTAATTTTATGTAATATTAGATGGGATTTGAAATTTTGATTAATTTATGGTTAAGATTGGAAGTTATAAACTATTAATATAATTCATGAATAACACGAAAGACTTTAGACATAAAGTCGTTATTATTGATAATAAAATTGTCATGATGTTTTCAAAGTACGAAGCATCTAAAAATGTTACCATTATCTATTTCTATGTCTATGATTAAATAAACTTTATATATTTATCCAATTTAAAAACTATATTACATTTTTTTATATATTATTTCGTAAGAAGTTTGTAATGGATTTTAGAAATTGTTGTGCCCACACTGGCCCAGATTTCTGGGTCTGCCACGGATCACCATCACCATCCCAATTCCCACTACCATCACCTTCGAAGATTCAAATAAGTTAAATTAGGGTAGAGAGAGAAAATGAATTTTTTTTGTAAAAAAAGAAAAATGGACATTTTGAGGATTTTTAATGAAGTTACTGTAGAACAGTTAAATAAGCTAGTTTCTTGCCTATTATAAAATATATGGGAGTATTCCGAGTTTCAGCGAAACGAAAAGATAGTTTAGTGAAATTGTGTGTCTCTCTCTCTCTCTCTATATATATATATATAGAGAGAGAGAATAATGGAGGAAAGATGCCATAAGAGAGAATTTCCTCCTGTCGAAAAAATACCCCCTCCCTCATTTTTTTCGACGATCGGCACCCACCATCTTCATCGTTATCATCTAAGATGTGGGTACACCAAATTTCATGTGATTCCACAACCTTTTCACCGTTGATTTAGCAATGTAAAAAGTTCTATTGTCGGTAAACCGTTAATTTTGAACCCACTAAATCAACGGTGAAAAGGTTGTGGAATCACATGAAATTTGGCGTACGCACATCTTAGATGATAACGATGATGATGATGATGGGTGCCGATCGTCGGAAAAAATGGTGGAGGTTGTATTTTTTCCACGCCATAGGAGGAAATGCCCTCCGATGGCCTCTTTCCTCCGTTAATCTCATATATATATATAATGGTTTTTTCTAGATGTTGAGCCATGGGTTTCTCCTTGGACCAAATATTAGGCTTCTGTCTGGTTTCCATGGAATCGATTATTAGTCAAAAAAAGCCCATTTGCATATTATTTCTTACAGCTTTAATGGTAGCTCGTTCCTCTTAATTAGATTTTTCCATCTATTTATTTATATACCCCAATGATGGTTAATTACTTAATTACGTGCAGGCCATGATTTTGTTCACATTAACCGCTGCATTCCCTTCCCTAAGGCCAGGCCCATCTGAAAGCCCAAAAACATGGCACTACGGAGTTCTCTACACCGGTATCGGCCTAATTACAATTGGGTTGGGTGGGACCCGCTTCACCGCGGCCACCATGGGCGCAGCCCAGTTAGATGACCAGCCCGAGCAAGACAATTTTTTCAGCCGGTATGTCATCGGGTTATACGTTTCATCGGTCATAGGGATTCTTGGGATTGTCTACATCCAACAGATTGCTGGTTGGACTTTTGGCTTCGGTTTGTGCACGACTATCTCTATAGGTGGGCTTATAATTTTTCTTCTTGGAAATCGATACTATCGCCACCCAATGCCTCAGAAGAATCCGTTTGTTGATATTTGGAGTAGAACCCTCCATAGAGAAAAGAGGAAGCCCGCCGGACATAAATATCGTTACAATAAACTACTCGAGGATGGATTAACAAAACAAATTACTGCAGAATGCACAGGGTATGTTTCATATTTACAATATAGTAATAACTTTGAAGTTTTTTGGGCTGGGAAAGGGGACAATATTGGAAAAAATGGGCGAAAAATGTTCTTCATCCATAGCTTAAGGCCAATTTATTTTAAAACCGTAGGTTTCGGGAAAAAAAGAGTTAGTTTCAAACATTAGGATTGGAAATAAATTTTCCCAAACAGAGTTTATTGCTATCTAGGGTATTATTTTCAAAAGGTACGAGTTTTTATTATTATTTTGGATTCCATCCATGTTTTGTTATTTCTAAAAATGACATCCCACTTTTCAGATTTTTAGGAATAAAACCTCAGTTCATCCAATTAAACGATATTCATTATTTTAGCCAACTACCATTCACTTATCATCCAAATTATGTTTTTAATTGCTGTTAATTTTACTCGTTAAAGACTTAAAATGACAGAATTACCCCTCCAGTACCTAGTAAGGGAATTTAAGGCGGGAAATTTTGGAGAAAAGGAAGAGAGAAGCATATTAACAGGCGTGAGATATTGGCCGCCGGAGAAAATGAAAGAAAACTAGGGGAGCGGTTGGAATCAACATTTTGGAGTTTAAGTGTTTGAGAGAGACGATGGAAGATGAAATCATAATTCTCTAAACCGAATCCTAATCAATCCAACCATATATCTCACTACTCTAACCCCAATCAAACGATGATTACTTAGTTACCGCAGAGTAGTTGGGGGTCTTTCTTTGCCATACCAGACGTCGGGGTTCAAATAAAAGAGAGGAAAACCCTCCTAAAAGTAATGTTAGTTTTGGCATTTAGAAATTCTGTGCAACCCAATCTCACTCAACATATTCTAGAATGAAAAACATATTCTCTACCGTTTTTTCTTTTCTAACGAACAAGGGCGTCTCCCTGTGCAAATGCGCGAATGGGAGTCCGACTAGCTAAATTTTGATATAGTGCTATAATAATCGTGTTTAATAAAAGTTTAGTCTATCAAAAAATGTAGCACATTAATATTTAAAATTGTTATGCAAGAATAAACCAAATATACGTAGGTATCAAAGCACAACAAATTCGAGCGAACGATCATAAGCAGAAAAGAAAAAAACTCACATCGGCAAGCAGTCTAAAATGCCAAAGAGAAACATGTTTGAATTTGTTGAGATGTGTTTGGAATAGTCTCACATTGGAAAAACTATGAGAGATGCATGAGTATAAAATATAAGATGGGATAAATCTCAATAAGGCTCAAGTCTTATTGATAGAATCTACTTATATCAAAAAATCCGTGTACACTCATAAATAAAATATATAACCGCCTCATCGTTTTTGAATATATATAAATTTAATAGAATTAATTCAGAAAAACCCATAAATACTATTTTTTAAATAAGAAGCAACAATAAAACTATAAATAAAAGTATAAAGAAGAATCGCAAGCAATTAAATATAGATAACAATATTAACATGCTTCCTTTTTTATTGTAAGCTTATAATTATTATTGATTATTTTTCAGAATATACCGATATTTAGGTTTAATTAATACATACTTTAAAAAGCATCTTTAAAGCTGTTTATTTTTAGACACCATCTAGATTTTATGACCTACCTAAAATTTAAAAATTTAGGATCAACATATATTTCCATGGTATAATTATATAGATAATTAAAAAATTAAATAGCTTATGAGATGAGATCGGTTTTTGTCTAGGTAAAATTATGAGACTTGAAAGGAAAAGAACTTCTAGATAGTAATTATTTAATACTTGTTTATGATATTTGACAATGGATTTAAATAGAGACATGGAAATGGCTGCAACCTACTAATATTATTATTTTTAAAAATTCATGGCTTGCTTGAGGAGGTGGCCTATTAATTTTCAACTACTTTTTAATTTTTGGTAAGGAAATGTACTCATTTGTAAATTTTACGATGAAGGCAAATTCTACTGTTGTATGTTCAAGGAAGTGAAAGGGGACATTGTCATTTCCAAAGGAATCTAGAGTGTGGCTCCCCTTTTTGCAACCACTACCTGCCAAAAATGAGCTTGTCTATAGGGAAGTACATGCCTATGTATAAACTTTTATTTTTACCCAAATAGAGTTTCCCACAAAAGTCCAAAGAAAGCCCCACATGGATCCCACTATTAAGGGTTTGAATGCAAATTTTGAGTTAAGAAGGAACTAAATTGAATTTCTATACATAAGGCAAAATTGGCTTGATCTGGGTTCATCCTTATAGCTTTCTTTGTATGGGCTCTTAGGATCAGGATGGGCTTATTTTTAAGTGATTATTTGCCATAATCATTTATAAATGATTATTTCTGAAAAAAAAATAGAAAAAATCATCTCTTAGTGCTTATGACAAATAAGTTGTTTGGTGTTTTGTTGATTTTGTATGAGAATTGATTATAAGTAGATAGTGTATTTGAATGAGAAAATAAATAAGTGATCATTGAGTGTAAAATAATCAAAACATCGTATCATTAATATCATCTTAAAATTTGTTTGAAAAGACTAGAGGTATTATGGTATATTACTTGGTCAACTCTACTATTCCATAATCACTTATGGAATAAATTAGGAATTCTTAACTTTTTTTAAGAAGGAAAATATATCATTTTTAAGCGGGAAAATATATCATTTTTAAGCTAGTCATGGTGGGACCCATTGTAAAATATTCACTTATTGAATAGTAAAAGAGATTCAAATACACTATTTATTTGGGGCCCATCTGGATATGATTTTTAATCACTTGTTGATAAAAAATAATCCAATCCGAACAAGTCCATATATATTGTCACGACCCGAAAAGGGTATGTGATCGACACAAGGATTACATGAAATCAAGTGGATTCCATTGTAACCCAAGTAAGCCAAAATCAGGAATCTAAACCATATATCGGTAGAAAATGGATAATAATAGATAGAGGTTTAAAGAAATTTTGCAGAAAAAAAGTAAAGCTTATTTTGAAAGATTGTTTGAAAAACGGACAACAGCTCCTTTGTAAATTTTGAACAAAATTGATATAATGATAAGTAAATATAGCAACATCCCATGTACGGGAGCTAAATCAACGCCCAATGGTGGAATCATAACCACGCAGTAATATACGACGCCAAATGGTGATGGATCAACAAAACGGAAAGCAAATAACATAAATACACATCAAGTCGACTCTACATGAGTCCGACAACAACAAAATATACAACTCTAAGGTTTCGACAAAACCAGACTTGGTCTTTGATGGAGTACTTCTAAATACAAATAGGTACAAGGCAAAAACCAATACAAAAAAGCCCACCAACAAAAAAATGCACAATCACGTTCAAAAGATTAGCGAACGTGCCAAATCAGCCGGTATAGATCCAAGCAGTCAAACCTGCAAAGAATTATGGCACAACGGGGACGATTTGCCAACTCGTAAGTAGAATTATATAATAAGATAGAAGTCGCATGGATAAACGGTGAAACAACTAAGAATGATAAATGTGTACATCAAGAAGGGTAAAACGCATGGGCCAAAACTAAAGTTCGAGCGATAGAATAACGATGATAATAATGCTCTCATGTACAACTATCATAACATGTAAAATATGAATCTGTACGAGTTCGAGCGATAGAATAACAATGATAATAATGCTCTCACGATTTTCTTAAGATTTTTAATATGGAAAAAGTTGAAGTTTGAAAAATGGATAGAAACTAGCCAAAGATCGGATTTGAAAATATAGATCGAACTCTTTAACGTCGTCTAAACATCTCATAATAATCTAGTTTGGCTCTGATACCATGAAAGTATATCTTAGCACATCTATTAGGGTTTTAACAAAAGCAAGTAAGCAATTTTAAAATTCTAGAGGGTTAAGTCTACTAAACAAGAATCACACTAGAAATTAAAGTTACTTAGCATAGCAAACTAGAGATTAAAACTAAGTGAATAGAAACTATAATCTTTGTAGTCTAGTCTTTCACTTCAATTTCTCCGAATAGTAGTCCTAGAACTCTTCTTTGACTCCACTTGAAGGATGTAACGATCTTGTTCGAAATCTTAGTTGTCGAAAATGATCCACCTCAAACCTTCTCACCTTCAAGCTCACACTTCACTAATCTATGAAACAGTGAAGAGAACAATCTATACTAATTTGCTAGATTGGTGTAGGTTGATAGAGTAGGGATTTTGCTCACAAAAATTCTTTATTTTCTTTTCTCTTTCTCAACCTTGAAAAAACTAGAGAAGAAAAGAAGAAGATGAACTTGGATAAAAGAATGAACCTTGAGGATAAGATTGTGTTGAGGATTAGAGCAAAAGGTTAACTTATATGAACTATGGATAAAAAGAAACCATGAGTCATGGCTTCTCCAATGTTCTCAAAACATTGACTCATTGTTCTTTTGTTTAAATTCAAATAAGAAAATCTTGTCTCTTATCCATTTTCACAATGTAATTCTCATACATCCTTGTTCTATGTATCAACAACCATGATACATATTTGTTTATATCAAATATATAAAGAGAAGAAAAGAATTAAAGTGAGCATTATATTAGTTTATATATATATATATATATATATATCAAATTATTAAATCAACACTTAATTCAATAATCCAGTTATATCATACATAACCCGGCTAATATCAAAAACGCTAGATTAGAATACGGTATCATATACTCGTATTTAATCAAGCTCCCGCATATACCTTTATACATGCCTTATTTCATTTCGCTTGAGCTAGGAAACCTCTATGTGTGATTCTAAAGACTCGCCAATACGCTTGCAGTAGGTAATGATCACATCAAACACTCACAAGCCGTTAGCGGTACTAACTGGACATAACGGCTATCCAGGTATTGAACGAATACCTCTACATAGGTATCGAAATGCTGGGCACTAACAGATAAAAACAGCTGCACACCTAGTCCGTACACAAACCTCTTAATTCGGATCTTTTCCGCAGGAACCAAATAAGGAGCATATCACGACAACTAGATGAACTGAAGGTCATACTCAGCAACTGTCATGTCTGGAGTCTTGCGCAAAGACTCGAAACTACGCACTCGGGCGTCTCTGACACACTGAGGTAGAAATCGGGCTAGAAAGACCTTCGAAAATTCTTCCTAAGTCATAGGAGGAAGACTCACTGCTGGGCCTCTCTCGATCGAATCGCACCAGGTCTGAGCAAGTCCCTCAAACCGAAAATTGGCTAACTCCACTGATCTCGTATCGGAGCATCTCATTAAATGAAATATCCTTGCCATCTTGTCGAGGAACGACATCGGATCTTCTGACGCATCCATGCTAGTAAACACTGGAGGCTTCAGCCTCAAGAACTCGGGAAGCGACACATCTAACGTCCCAATTATCAGAGGCATAATTGATCTCTGAGTACCATGCTGTACCAAAATCTCTGGAGCTGGCTATGTAACGACAGGTCTCTGGGCTCGAATAGTCTGGGCTCGAATAGTCTCAGCTAACGACCCAAACAAACGATGTAGATCAAGAATGCTCGCCTTCAAATGAGAAATCCTATCATAAATAAGAGGAAAATCAACCCGTTCTACTGTCACCGGAATACCGTCCTGGTCAATCCTCGTCTCAGACAAGCCTACCCTGACCTCATCACTAACTGCAGCTCGCTCGGCTCGCACAGTCTCTGACGACATGGTGAATGGAACAAGAAACAACAACAATCGACTATCAAATCTCAACGAGATAGCAATACAGTGCTAACACCTCGGTAAAGAAGGAAAGAGAATCCCGGAAGAACACGAAATATACATCCTAAGGTCACTTATGTAGAGTGCTATATTGTAAATATGTCGCGGAATATATGTAAGGTACGTAACTCTACTAAAGCTTCCTACTTCATCATATATCGAAAGGTTGGGTTTAGGACCCCCAATGTCAAGTTTAAGTTCCAAAAGGTTAATCCTAGGTTTCGGAAGATCATACCCTAGACTCTGCATGGTCAAACCTAAACTCAACAAAGAAAAACGAAATTCGGGTATAATACCCCAAAGTCAAGTCTAAGTTCCGCAAGGTTAAATTTAAGTTCCAAAATGTTACAACCTAGACCCTACATGATTAAACCTAGACTCGACAATGGAAAAACCTAGTGCTCTAATACCAATTTTATCACGAACCGAAAAGGGTACATGACCGGCACAAGGATTACATGAAGTCAAGTTGACCCCATCGTAACCTAAGTAAACCAAAACCAGGAATCTAAACCATATATCGGTGGAAAATAGATGATAATAGGTAAAGGTGAAGTTTTAAAGAAGTTTTGAAGAAAAAAAGTAAAGCTTGTTTTGAAAGATTGTTTGAAAAATGGACAACACCTTCTTTGTAAATTTTGAACAAAACCGATACAATGATAAGTAAATATAGAAACATCTTACATACGGGAGCTAAATCAACGCCCAACGGCGGAATCACAACCACGCAGTAATATACGATGCCAAATGGCGAAGGATCAACAAAACGAAAAGTAAACAACATAAATATACATCAAGTCGACTTTACATGAGTCCGACAACAACAAAATATACAACTCTAAGGTCTCGATAAAACCAGAATTGGTCTTTGATGGAGTACTTCTAGATACAAATAGGTATAAGGCGAAAACAGATACAAAAAGAAACCCACCAACAAAAAAATACGCAACCATGTCCAAAAGATAGCGAACGTGCCAAATCAGCCGGTGCGGATCCAAACGGTTAAACCTGCAAAGAACTATGGCATAACGGGGTGAGTTGCCAACTCGTGAATAGAATTATATAACAAGTTAGAAGTTGAATGAATAAGCTGTGAAACAACCAAGCATGATAAATGTGTACATCAAGGAAGGTAAAAAGCATGCGCTGAAACTAGAGTTCGAGCGATGGAATAACAATGATAATAATGCTCTCATGTACAACTCGTATACCTCTATCCTAACATGTAAAATATGAATCTTTGTGTGGTTTTCATGTTAACATCAAGTAATCAGTATCTGGACTGGTATGAGCACAATATAACCCCAAGCCTCTGAAATCACGAGAGTTCAGGAAGTAAATACAATGCTGCGAAATGAAATGCTAACAATCATCAATCATCGATAAGTCACTGTATATAAATATACAACAGTGTCATTCACGATCACCGCGGCCGTAATTCAATACCTATAGCACACGACCAACCATAACACAATCAAGGCTGTAACACACACACGCACACACAACACGCACACATATCACCCATCCATATACAATCATATAAATATAGCCGGAAGATTTATGTATATGAAATACTTTCAAAACAGCCGTGTGATATATATATATATATATATATATATATATATATAGTGGCACATGTAGTGGGCATTGTTTTGTGAAGAAGGTATGCATCTCGTTTAAAGTATACGTCCCACCTTTTGAAAATGATTTATTTAAAAAGAGGTTTTCTTTTGTAAAAGTCTATGTCGATACTAGACATGTGGAAAATAGTGAGACTATAGCTCATTTGAAAACCTCTTTAGAATATACATCGATATATGAAAATAATATTCAGATATTGTCTCGTGGACCAGTCCTTTCCGACTACTATATAGTATAATATATCACATCAGTATAGGGTATCTATATCGATCCCTTACATATATAATATCCATATCAGTGCAGGGAATCTATATCGTGTTGGGTTATGCCAGCGTCTTGGCCATCTACCGTGACCGTTTGCGGAACAAAAATTTTCAAAACTTGCGCTAGAACAACCTTATAACCCGGATCTACTATAAACCTAAAGCTAGTAATCTACAAAGAACTAAACTATGGTGATAGAAGGTTATACCGAATGAACCAAGTTCTTCGGTCTTCCATCATCTTCCTTAGCTCCTTGAGGCGTGCTCGATTGAACTTGGTCGCCGGTCTTCCTTCGTCGAAGATGATCCACTTGAGAGATGTAGCTCATGGCTCTAGCTCCATATCAAAAGCAAGTGAAGTAACTAAGAATTCTAGGTTGCTAATCTAGAATGCCTAGAATGCAGTGAGTATTCTAAGTGTTTATCCATCTCACCTCCTCTCTTGATTCTCAACTCATGAGATTGTAGAGAGGAGGTTGAGCATGAAGGTGGAGGAACTCAAGAAACTCTAGAGAAGGAGTGAAGCTAATGGTGAGAAAGAGCCATCTCAAAAATAATGAACCCTTTCATGTGAATGCTTCGACTTAACCCTGTGATCCGCTAATTCATCTCTTGATCTGGTATTCGGAAAAGGTGATCGAGCGATGACAACCAGGAGGTGGGCTTGGAAGCAGCCATCCTTTGAAGAAAGCGTAATAGAAAATGAGAAGCCAAGGTTTTTGTAAAACATTTCTTTCAATATAATATCAAGCCCATGCTTAAATTGTTTGCACAAATGAATTAAAAATTCATTTGTGCACACTATGCAAGCATGGTTCTCACCATACTCCCTTCTTTCAATAATCCACCTCATTATCCATTTAAATTAAATGGTCAAATCCAAAATGAGGTGTCCACCTTCTAAAATGTTATCGGTAAAAAATACGGATTACACTCTACTGTATATACATATCTGTATTCGTACCGAAATATGAATACCCGAAAGATAGAATAACACAAAGAACATAGTACTAGAATATACATATCGAAATACATATACGTAAATTATTAAATCAATCCCTGCTTGAATAATTCGGCTCAAACCAGAGCCAGCTAGTATTATCAACCGTCCGGTCGAAAGTCCTGGTACATAGTACAATCAATCGATCGGAACCCTGCACGTATGCAATACGGCCACTACATCGTTTCGCCATAACCAGGAAACCCTCTGTGTGGGACTCTAAAGACTCGTCAATACGCTGGCAGTGAGTTTAACCACAAGCACGTCAGCGGCACTAGCTGTACGTAACTGCTATCCGGGTATTGAGCGAAAGAAAGGCCGACGAGCAAACTCATCCGAACCTCTACTGAGCCTATCAGTGACAATATCCGTACAGTCCGGTCTTTTCGTCTAAGAGTATCACATATCGAGTCTAGAGGGGTGGATAATGTCAGACCCCAAATAACGCGATATTTCATATCGGTATAAAGCCCATCATTCACTGAGAAACTATTGATCCAAATCAGTAATTCTCATCTACCTTGGCCAAGGATTTCTGGTGATGGCAATCCATGCACCGCGCGACATCAAACCCTAATACCGGAAGAGATGAATCCCCGACGATCCGCTCACTGCCTCCATGTGGTTCGGGATTGTACCCAACTAAAACCTGTTTGCACGACTCCTTTGAGCCATGGTAGGGTAGTAATCAAAGCACAGTGGGAACTCACACGAGACAAATGACGATTTCAGGTCGACAGACTAACTTGTACACATGTCACCTGCGAACTGCTAATTGAAAATAGGTATAATACCAACTAGCATGTTCTCGGCGAGTCCGTCCAGTATACTCATAACCCAATGAGCACCTGTATACTATCTTAGGTGACAAACATACACCAATGGCTTGTGAAACCGGCTACCGCCCTTCGTAAGGGTCTCGATAAGTACACACTAGTCTACTCTGGAGTATCAATGCCCAGTCTCGATATTTCCTCGACTAGGGACATTTAAGGATGTGCTTATAGACCACCCATCTCCCACGTATATGATCGCCACCATAATGCTGGTAGTCAAGCAAGAATCCTATGGGCGCAATCAACATGTAATAGTGATCTGTAATACCACATAATGCATGTACATGATGATAAAGGCAAACCAAATAGTATACTATCATTTTGAGTAAGACTGTTCTACCCGGATAGGTCATCCCTCAATTATCATAATCACCTGCCTGTGATTACAATAATTTTCTTGATGGCACTATAGCCAACATATCGATCCCTCATATATATAATATCCATCTCCATGCAGGGTATCTATATCGATCCCTCACATATATAATATTCGTAGAGACATCATGTGTCAACTACCCTCACTCACTCATGGATTGATCACACATATATCACCGGGTGACATCGTGTCTCTCCCTGCCTCAATCACTCATGGATTGATCATATATATATATATATATATATATATATATATATATATATATATATCATGGATCCCCGGCTATATTCTCCGTGTCTGAATCATTTTTATCTTATTTTACACCTTTATATATATATATATATATTCAATCTTTTAGGATTGATATTTTATTACATCATACCATAGTAATATAAATCTCGTCAAACACGTACCCTTTTAGTCTGTGTGAACTAGGCGTAGCACAGACGTAACATATCATAGCATAAGTAGTAATATAAGCGTAGCGATATATCTTATATCTCTCTCTCTATATATATATTAGTGTTCCATACCACTGAGGTGTAACATCAATATTATATAACGCGCAGCAGAAATCATAAAGCGTACATTACCAAAAAGATACATAAAGTGCGAGCAAATGACATGTAAAGTAAACGTAGCGTAAAATAACAGTAAAAAGTAATGAATAAGGTAAATAAAGTGCAAGCGAATGATATGTAAAGCAAACGTAGCGTAAAAGAACAGTAAATAGGCAATTCATTCTAATATTCCCACTTATATGTTTTTAAAGTAGAACGGAATGTTATTTGAAAATAAGGAGCTTACGATATTTTTAAAACACACACACACACACACACACACATACATATATACCCATTTGAAATCCTCGTTGAACATCCTTTCATTATCGCTTTTTAAAAATATAAAACGAATCGTTATTTTTAGAAAGTGGGTAATACCGACATATCGGTAAAATCTTCCGAACGGGTAAAATAGTAAGACTCCATGAGTCAAGTAAAAATGGGGCCATATCCTGCTAATCATCATCATATATTCTCATCATATCATCCCATACAAAATCTCACCTCGTACGATAACTATCAAATATTCCATTATCCGATATCATAATAATAATCGGTATGGATATCTAATCTACGTATCCAACACATAGTATAACTGGTACGGATATCATGTCTACGTACGCACATAGCAATAGAATATCAATAGTACGGATATCTAGTCCTGTACAAACATAGCAACCGGTGCGGACATCTCGTTCGTACTCCCGCTCCACGATTGGTACGGACACCTCGTGTCACGTACATGCACGACGACTAGTACGGACTCCAAGTTTCGTACACGCATCCAATATAGATCGTATATACATCATCCCACTATAATGTCAAACCTACTACGATACGTATGCATGATAAGTTCTACGTGACATGGTAGTACTATTTTTGTGTAGTGTACATGCGGGTCTGTAATCGTGCAACATGGCAATCATTAGTATTTGTGCTAGTGTTCTATCAAGTGTACCTACAATACGCCTACTAAGCGATACTAACATAATTATACTATATATCGAATAAGTTTAACGCACATGACATGAATCCTAAGTAATTTCAATGATATAATAAAAGATATGTTTCACGGAGGTGCTATACGCTATCCAACCGATTCTACCATAAAAGAACACATTAAGAATACAAAATACAGATTATCAAGTTCAAAAACCTTAAAATATCATCCAAAATTTAAGTAAAACGCCTCCAGATTTCGACTCAGATAATCTCGGATAATTTAGCATATAAAAAGGGCATATATATCATGTATAAGATTTACTGGCTATACCCCGACACCTAGATCAAAAATTGGACTGTCAGAAAATTCGTCTTCCCCGCAATTTGCGGCCAATAATTAGAATTAGGGGCTCGTGCTTCTTCTGGGGCCTCCTAATGGTCTAAATAGGTCAAATCTATACGCAAAATATTTTGTAGAGATCCCAAACTACTCCAGATCTCATTTGAACACTAAAACTTACTAAAACCCCTAGTTTTTGAAAACTTAACCGATATTTGAAACTCTAAATACATGTAAAACTTTATAAAAGAAAGATTTTATACTTATATAAAGAACCTCAAGGGGAAGATCGAAATTTTGATGAAGCCACTTGGAGACTTGATCACTTGTAGATGGATTCAACTTGAAGTCTTGAGTGAATGAGAATGTTTGGACTTTGGGGTTTGGATTAATGGTGAGTTGAGGGCGTTTGTGAGTTTGAGAGAGGGGAGGGGGCAGCCAAAGGAGAGTTGGGAGAGTGAGAAGAAATGAGAGTTTGAGAGAGAAAGTGTGTAGAGAATAAGGGTAGGAGGGAGGGGGGGGGGGGACAAGGAGGTATGGAGGGGCATTTGTGTGACCATGCTTCTCTTCCTCTCTCCAAATATTTAAATATGATATGTAGCCATGGCAAAAGAAATAAAATCTCTAATATCATTTAGACAAGAAATGAAATTGTCAACATTAATTTATGCTAACCATGCCCAAAATACTAATTAGTTTTATCGTCACCAAATTATAATGACCCAATTCAATAATTGGTATTATTTTAATAAAATATATTATATTATTATTTAAATTCTAAAATAATATTTTTCATTTTCTGAAATGTTCACACACATGAGTTCGACTAGGTTCCTAGCGGAAGGATTTGGAAACAAATCTTTCCCATTTTTCACCATTAGATTGACTTTGGGATGCGTGCTAATAATTATGAATAAAAACTTTTATTTATTACCAAACATAGCATAAATGAATGAATAAAAACTTTTATTTATTACCAAACATAGCATAAATGAATGAATAAAAACTTTTATTTATTACCAAACATAGCATAAATGAATGAATAAAAACTTTTATTTATTACCAAACATAGCATAAATGAGTGCACAAATCCCAAAATTAATCTAATGGTGAAAAAATGGGAATGATTTGTTTCTAAATCTTTCCGCCAGGATCCTAGTCGAACTCAATGTATATATATATGTATATATGTATATATATATATAGTCATATCATAAAGTCATTATAGGTTTATTTTGCAGATTAAATTGAATTTTCGATGTGATATATAACTTTAAACTATCTGTTTTCTCTGTCTTTAGCAGATCATCTAATGAAGAAATATCGGTCAGAGAGGAAGATCTTGTCACACTCCTTAAACTTGTTCCTCTTATAACAACCGGCATTATACTGAGCCTCTATCTTGGGATCCAAATGGGCCTTGCCTTCATCCAAGCTCTAGTCATGGATCGCAGAATCGGGAACCATTTCACTTTCCCTATTGGCTCAATATCCATTTTCCTACTAGTGGCGGCTACAATCGCCATTCCTCTTCTAGATAACGTAATCTATCCTGCAATTCGCTTTGTGTTTGGCAAACCTCCTACACCTCTTCAGCGCGTCGGCCTTGGTTTTCTTATCACAACCCTAGCGATGGTGTATGGAGCAATCGTGGAGTACAAAAGGCTGGAGGCGCTAAAGACTTCAAGCGAACCGTGGTCAGTATTATGGCTGGTGCCGTGTCTGGCGCTTGTCGGAGTTGGAGAGGCATTGCATTTTCCAGGTCAGCTTGCATTTTTTTACCAGGAATTTCCAGCTTCTCTTAAAAGCACAGGCACATCTATAAGTTCCATTCAATCCGGAATCGGAAGTTTCATGACTTCTCCAATAATTCTAGGAATTCATAGGTTCTTTGGATGGATTCAAGACAACGCGAACGAGTCTAGATTAGATTACGTGTATTGGATACTTGCAGTGACAGGGGTGCTGAACTTTGGGGCATTTTTGTTGTGTGCAAAATTTTATAGGCAAAAAGGTGCAAAAATTTGAATTTTTAATGTTGTGATTGTATATTGTTATTTATACTCGATTGTCAAAGATATCTCAGATAAATTATGATATTAGCTTTCATTTATTCAGATCTTTTCTTCATGCCAATGCGTAGTTGGTTGATGGCTAAGTCTTGTATGTATTTATTTCTTCCTTTTGGCTTATACTAACATAGAGGTAACATTCTATGATTAAGCTGTTGGATATATGTATGTCCTAGATGCCATTATTTGTATAGTGGATATTTGTACGTGTATATATATAGAGCACTTTCTTGCTCGATATGATAGTATGCTATCTGGTTGCTCTTTATCTTAACATGTTCACTTGATTATGTTTACTGTTCATTCGATACATGTTGATAAAGCCCTTAGGATATCGGTTTGACTACAATGATTATGATGCAGATCATACAAGTAGGGCATGTGTAGTCCATGTTAGTGTTTATGCCCTAGAAGGCCATTACTGTATCATACTAGTTTGTATATTACTTAATGGAAGCTTGGGATATTCACATGTATATAACAGTCTTGCTAAACATGGTAGTATGCTACTTGGTTTTTTCTATCTTAATATGTGAGTATACGTATTGATAGAGCTCTTAGGATCTTGCTTGACTACCAGCGTTGTGATGGCAGTCACACAAGTGGGGGCTGGGTAGTCTACAAGCACATTCTTATTCAGGTCCCTAGTCGTTGGATTATTGAGACAGGGCATCGATACTCCGGAGTAGACTAGTGTGTACGCTTCTCATCCCAGTTGGGGAGATGGTCTGTCCCACAGCCGTCAGTACGTCGTACTGGAGATAGTATACAGATGCTCGTTAGGTTACGGGTACACCGGACAAGACTCACAGGGAACTGTTGGTTGGTTTTATACCAGTCGTCAGTGAACAGTTCCCAGGTGACATGAGTACAGCATAGTCCGCAGACTTGACACTGCTACTTCGCCTCGAGTGTGTCCCACTGTTCTTAGATTGCTACCCTACCACGGCTCAAAGGAGTCGTGCAAACAGGTAGCAGTTGGGTGCAGTCCCGAGCACTTAGAGGCAGTGGCGGTTAGACAGGATTCGTCTCTCCCGGTATTGGGAGTTGATATCGCGCTGTGTCAGAGAGCCATTACGCAAAGTCCCTGGCCAGGGCAAGCGAGATTTGCTGGTAGGTTCCAGTAGTTTCTCAGGGTGTAATGGGCTTCCCTCCGACACGACTTATACCGCTATTAGGGGACTGACGCTTGCCGCCCTCTAGGCCCGATATGCGATAGTCTTGGACGAACGGACCGAACTGTATGGAGATTGTCACATCAGACTCAGTAGGAGTTCGGATGGGTTCCCTCATCGGCCTTCTTATCGACATCTACCTGGGGACCGTTACGTACAGCTAGTGCCGCTTGCGGTCTGTGGTTAAACCCACTGCCAGCGTAGTAGTCGAGTCTCTAGAGGCCCACACAGAGAGTTTCCCTACTCCAGGCGAAACGATATAGAGGTCGTATGGTTTTACGACAAGGGTTCGGACGCATACGTGCGTTTACGCGCGTACGACTTTTGGACAGTTTTTACTAGTCGGCTTTGGTTTAAGCCAGTTACTGGTATCCGGTTATTGGATTTATACAGTCTAAAGTTTTTCCGTATTTTTGCGGAAAGGAGGGGCGTTCTCGTAATTGCGCGAGAAGCTTCTAGAAGGTGGTGACTAAGGAGGTTAAGGTGGCATAAGCAATGAATGTGATTAGTGAGTCATATGGATGATTCATCCATGTCATTAATGCATGATAAATGCTTAATGACTCATGGAGTGAATGATCACTAGATATTATCAAGCATGGTTGCTAAATTCATTTCTTATTCTTTTCTTGATAAAAGAAATGCTTGATATATATTATCATTACTCATTATTCTCACTTCATTATTATCCTCACCTTCTCTCTCCTCAAGCTCTCCCTCTTCAAACCCTAATCCTCCCCTCTCATGTGTTGAGTACAAGGATTAGTTAGACTACTTAATCCATAACCCTCTCTATATTACACCTAGCTTCTTTGATTAGCACTTAGAGAAGTTTAGTTGCCTCAAGTTTAGAGGCTAAGCTTGGAGTAAAGCTCTCGGGTGGATCGTCTACTACTTCGAGAAGGCCGTAGAGAAGGTGGAGTTCGCAAAGACGAAGGACACGATTCGTTAGGTATAATCCCTAAACATAGTAGCATAGCAACTCTATGTTTTAAGTTAGTTATCGTTTAGCTTCGATTCAAGCGGTTAGTCGATGTTTGTTCACTAAACAAGTTCGTTTTTGAAAATTCCGCCTCCCCATAAGTATTGGGGTGTTGTACATCGACTTACAGTGGTATCAGAGCCTCGCTAAACAATAAATAACTTACTTGCAAATTTGTATGAATTTCGAACGGAAAAAACGAAACCGGAAAAGCCCGAAAATATCAGTTTCTGTCGATTTTTAAATGAAGTCCAAATTTTTTTCAGGAATGTTCAGAAAGCTTAAAAAGACAGTAGAAGAACACCCAAGAAAATTGGGCACATGATTCGGCTAAAGAGCCGCGGAAATGCGGCGGATCCCACCTATCTCGCCGCGGTTCCGCCGCCGAGTTGCCGAGTCATGAACCCAATTTTCCTGTGTTGGTTCTGTGTGATATTTAGGATTTTCTGGAATATTTAATTTTTGCTCAGGTTTCAGATTTGCAGAGCAGTATTGGAGCAAAATTAAAAGTGTTTAATCGATCGAAATTATACAGTATTTGCTTGTTGGATTATATCTGTGATTGTATAATGTGTTCGTAAACCTCCCCTAACTGCTAGTATGTCAGTTGGCAGGGGGTTGCACATTTCTGAAATGGATTTTATCTGTTTGTGCATATGAACCGTGTTGGACTGTTGTGATGTATAGGTGGGGTTATGTGATGGGTTATCATTTAATTCATTTGATGTAAATGTAATTTGTTGTAATATTTTTTTGCGGGGCACATCCAGGTTGCGGTTGTAGCCACCGTTGTATTATTTCATTTTACTGTTTTTGCTCCTAGGACAGACCCAAGGTAGGGTGCACAAACTGCCGGGCGGGTAGTTTGCCGCACCCGTAGGGGTCGTGGGTGGGGTAATGGCTATTCATGACAACTGTGTAATCCGTATTTTGTTGCAGGCTCAAAACAAACACGGATTGCTTGCAAATCCAATTAAGTTCATCTGTGATCTGGAATGAATATCATTGCGTCAGACGAATATAAAATAAAATATCTATATATATGATAGCTATTTAGACGTCACTTATGTTTTACACCCGCGCTAGCCCCCGCTCTGTCGTTAGTTAAGTAACCTAACGGGTAATGACGGGACCCCGTGGCGAATGCGGATGGCATAAGAGGACGTATTTTTGTTGTTTTCTGCAATGATAGGTTAATGACGGGACGCATTATCTATAATGCAAAGAAAAATAAACCAAAGTTTTGATCGTTGGAACAATTTAAAAGAAACCACTCGGTTAATTTTAAAAACAGATATTTTTAAATGCGGAGCTTTAACCACTCCTTTTAAAAACTATCAGGTTCCTTCGGTTATATCAAGTTCACTACGTTCACGGTTTCGCCAAAACCATTCGTAGCCCTCCGTCATTTCATTTGGGTATTCAGTAGTATTCAAGCTATGCATTTTGGCCAAAGTCAAGACATAGTGTTTGGTAGCTGCTGGGTTTTCATTTGTTGCATAAGATAGATGAGTTGGTTTGGGACAGTCGTATTACCATTTGACCAAAGTCAGGGGTATATACGGATGGGTTCAAATTGACAAGATAATGACGGGTAGAACTGACATGTGACTTATGACACTTTGACCAAAGCCAAGGTCATAAGAGCATGGGGCAAAAACTTATATCGGGAATTTCTAAAGAAACTGAAATTTGCAAAGAGATGCATACCATTTGGAGTTTGATGAATGTTGGTAGCATTCCTACAGCATTATCAGACGATGATATTTGGATCCCGATCCTACTGTGAGTATATGCTACTTATCAGGATATTCGTCACTTAACGATCAATGCTATAAACCTAGTAGGTGTCCAGAGAGGTGTCAGCGGGGTTACGCCCCTAGAGAAAAGAGGTTATTTAATTAAGGAACTTCGCGAAAGCGTTGGAAAACCTCCTTCGAAGTATCGACACTGGCCTGGCTGAACGGTTAAGCAAGTATTGTACGGTGAGAATAGTCCTGGCTAATTCTTTTTTTATGGTTTGAGGAAGGATTTGAGAAACAGTGGGAGCCATCCAGTTTAGATAAATTAAAAACCACTCTAAACTTGCAAGAGCATCATGCTAAAGAGTTTTCTTCTCTCTCTCCTAATTGCAGCGACCCTGAAAATGACTGGACTTAAGTTACTTTTAGAGAAAAATATACTGACAGGGCCAAACTATAAAGATTGGCTGCGGAATGTCAAAATGGCTTTGACCTATGACAAATTGGGGTACGTCCTCACCGCTACGGCACCTGCTGTCCCTGGTCCCAAATCTAGTAATGCGGATAAGGAAATCCGCAAAACCTGGGATTTAGATTGCGCGAAAGCCAAGTGCATCGTGCTTGCCTCGATGAACAATGAACATCAGAGGAGGCACGAGGATATGGACCTTGATGGCATATTTCTCCATACAAAGGAACTTTATGGAGAGCAATCTTGTATAGCAAGATACGAGACCTCTAAGAACTTGTTTCGAGCAAGGTTGTCTGTCGGGTCATCGGTAGGAGAACATGTCCTAAAGATGATCGGCTATATTGAAGAGCTCGCAGACCTTGGGACGACTTTGGATAATGAGCTCTATACAGACCTTATTCTCTAGTCCCTTTCTCACACCTACGCCCAGTTTATCCTGAACTTCAACATTCAAAGAAAAGAAGTTGAACTTCCGGAACTCCTGAACATGTTAAGGAGTGTAGAGGGCACCTTGAAGAATACAAGGGAAACACCCGCTATGTTTGTTGGCGATACATCTTCTTCCGGGTCCAAGGCAAGGGCCAAAGGAAGGAAGAAGAAGGCCGCACCCAAACCTAGAGGAGGTGTTAGTAAGGTGGGAGGGAAGGGAAAGAAAAAGTTTGCGGTACCGGTAGTTGGCCAGGATGAGTGCTTCCATTGTCACAGGAAAGAGCACTGGAAGAAGGATTGCAAGGCGTGGAACGCCAAGAACCAGGAACCGAAGCAAGCTGTGGCTTCGACTTCAGGTGTGTTTGTAATTGAGAATTGTCTGTCGATCAACTCTACTTCCTGGGTATTGGATACCGGATCAGGATCTCATATTTGCAATTCATTACAGGCACTGAGAAACCGTAGAGTGCTGAAGGAAGGTGATATGACCCTAAAGGTTGCTAATGGAGCTAGCGTGGGAGCTGCGTCCGTCGGGGATTATCACCTAGGATTGATGAGTGGACATATTTTGGTTTTACATAACTGTTATTTTGTACCAAGCTTAACGTGTAATATCATATCAGTTTCCTTATTATCAAATAAAGGTTATGATTTCACGTTTGTAAGAGATGTTGTCAACATCCACCTTAATCATGGTTTGATTGGGTCCGGTACATTAAATAACGGTATATATGTTTTAAACCAACTCCAAATTTTCAATGTCCAGAACACACTAAAAAGAAAGTCTCCAGATTTAAATAAAGCTTTCTTATGGCATTGTAGACTGGGTCACATCAATGAGAGAAGGTTGATTAAGTTGCATAGAGAAGGATATTTGGACTCTTTCGAATATCAAACTTATGACACTTGTCAATCTTGTCTCAAAGGAAAGATGACAAAGACTCCATTTACTGGACAAGGAGTAAGAGCGAGCGAGCTCTTAGGACTCATACACAGCGATGTATGTGGTCCAATGTCTACACATGCAAGAGGTGGTTTTTCCTATTTCATTACTTTAACGGATGATTACTCAAGATACGGATTCATTTATCTGATGAAACATAAATCCGAGGCTTTTGAGAAATTCCAAGAGTATAAGAATGAAGTAGAAAACCAAATCGGCAAAAGTATCAAGACACTTAGATCTGATCGAGGTGGTGAATACTTGAGTGCCGAGTTCCTAGGTTACCTAAAAGAGAAAGGAATTCTCTCTCAGCTTACTCCTCCATACACTCCACAACATAATGGTGTATCGGAGAGACGGAATCGAACCCTATTAGATATGGTACGATCCATGATGAGTAATGCTGAGTTACCGCGATCTTTCTGGGGTTATGCGCTAGAATCAGCGGCATATCTTCTGAACAGGGCTCCTACCAAGACTGTGCCTACCACTCCATATCAGATGTGGACTGGGAAGAAATCCCATCTTCAGCATATGAAGATTTGGGGATGTCCAGCTTTTGTTAAAAAGCAGCATGTGGACAAGCTCGAGGCACGATCAGTAAAATGTTTGTTTGTGGGATATCCAAAGAACTCCAAGGGATATTATTTCTATTACGCAGAGGAACAAAAGGTCTTTGTTTCTCGTAATGCTCATTTTCTGGAACATCTGTTTTTAGAAAAGGAAATAAGTGGGAGCGAAATAGAACTGGAAGAAATTCCAGAACCACAAACTGCTACTGAAAGTTTGGTAGAACCGGAAGTTCAAGAAGTACAGGACATTCCCGCACCCCTCCGCAGGAGTAGTAGGCCGTCTCATCCGCCTGAGAGATACTACGGTTTTCTCATAGATGGGGATAGAGAGGATTGCATCATAGAAGATGATGAACCTACTGACTTCCAGCAGGCCATCCAGAGCGGCGACTCGGTACGATGGCTAGATGCAATGCGGACCGAAATGGAGTCCATGTACACCAACAAAATATGGACTTTGGACTTTGCTCCAGATGGGGTAAAACCCATAGGATGCAAATGGATCTTCAAGAAAAAGATTGGTGTAGATGGACAGGTGGAAACCTATAAGGCTAGACTTGTTGCAAAGGGTTTTCGTCAAAGACCTGGTTTGGACTATGACGAAACTTTTTCTCCAGTGGCTATGCTCAAATCCATTCGGGTCCTTCTTGCTATTGCTGCCTTCCATGATTATGAAATCTGGCAGATGGACGTAAAGACGACTTTTCTGTATGGAAATTTAGAAGAGAGCGTCTATATGGATCAGCCAGAGGGTTTCAATCAGAGTGGGAGTAGCGGGAAAGTATGCAAGCTGCTTAAGTCCATTTATGGACTAAAGCAGGCATCGCGGAGTTGGAACATCTGTTTTGATGAGACAGTCAAAGAATATGACTTTATCAAAAATCCAGATGAACCGTGCATATATAGTAAAGTTGTAGCCAGAAGTGTCGTATTCCTCGTCTTGTACGTGGATGGCATTCTATTGATAGGAAATGACATTCCTATGCTACAATCTGTCAAAGGATTCTTGTCACACAGGTTCTCCATGAAAGACCTGGGTGATGCCTCTTACATTCTAGGGATCCTGATCTATCGTGATAGATCCAAGAGGATGTTGGGACTTTCGCAGTCCAGGTATATCGACACTGTGCTCAAAAGATTCAGTATGGAAGATTCTAAGCGCGGTAATCTACCGGCTTGTCACGGAATCACCCTCTCCAAAGAGATGTCTCCCAAGACTGATTTGGATAGGGAACGCATGTCTATTATACCCTACGCTTCTGCGGTAGGCTCTATAATGTATGCGATGTTGTGCACCAGACCAGATGTAGCTTACGCACTAAGCGTGGTAAGCCGGTATCAGTCAGACCCAGGGGAGAAGCACTGGATAGCAGTAAAGAACATTCTCAAGTACCTGAGAAGGACTAAGGAGATGTTTTTGGTTTACGGCGGAAAAGACCTCAGGTTGGAGGCCTTTGCTGATTCCGGCTTCCAGAGTGATAAGGACGATTCCAAGTCCATGTCGGGTTATGTCTTTACCCTCAATGGAGGGGCGGTGTGCTGGAAGAGCTCCAAGCAGGACACCGTTGCTGACTCGACGATGGAAGCGGAGTATATAGCTGCTTGCGATGCCGCAAAAGAAGCAGTCTGGATGAAGAAATTCCTAACAGAACTTCAGGTGGTTCCTACCATAGTTGATCCAATACCTCTGTATTGCGACAACAACGGAGCTATAGCTTTAGCGAACGAACCAAGGTCCCATCAGAAGTCCAGACACATCTTGAGGCGGTATCACCTGATCAGGGAGATCATTGATCGTCAGGAGATCGAGGTTCGGAGAGTTGCTTCAGAAGAGAACATTGCTGATCCATTCACGAAGGCCCTATCTCAGACGCAGTTCGAGAGGCTACTCGTGATCATTGGTCTTCGATATGCCAGTACATGGCCCTAGTGCAAGTGGGAGATTGTTAGTGTTTATGCCTTAGAAGGCCATTACTGTATCATACTAGTTTGTATATTACTTAATGGAAGCTTGGGATATTCACATGTATATAACAGTCTTGCTAAACATGGTAGTATGCTACTTGGTTTTTTCTATCTTAATATGTGAGTATACGTATTGATAGAGCTCTTAGGATCTTGCTTGACTATCAGCGTTGTGATGGCAGTCACACTAGTGGGGGCTGGGTAGTCTACAAGCACATCCTTATTCAGGTCCCTAGTCGTTGGATTATCGAGACAGGGCATCGATACTCCGGAGTAGACTAGTGTGTACGCTTCTCGTCCCAGTTGGGGAGATGGTCTGTCCCACAGCCGTCAGTACGTCGTACTGGAGATAGTATACAGGTGTTCGTTAGGTTACGGGTACACCGGACAAGACTCACAGGGAACTGTTGGTTGGTTTTATACCAGTCGTCAGTGAACAGTTCCCAGGTGACATGAGTACAGCATAGTCCGCAGACTTGACACTGCTACTTCGCCTCGAGTGTGTCCCACTGTTCTTAGATTGCTACCCTACCACGGCTCAAAGGAGTCGTGCAAACAGGTAGCAGTGGGGTGCAGTCCCGAGCACTTGGAGGCAGTGGCGGTTAGACAGGATTCGTCTCTCCCGGTATTGGGAGTTGATATCGCGCTGTGTCAGAGAGCCATTACGCAAAGTCCCTGGCCAGGGCAAGCGAGATTTGCTGGTAGGTTCCAGTAGTTTCTCAGGGTGTAATGGGCTTCCCTCCGACACGACTTATACCGCTATTAGGGGACTGACGCTTGCCTCCCCCTAGGCCCGATATGCGATAGTCTTGGACGAACGGACCGGACTGTATGGAGATTGTCACATCAGACTCAGTAGGAGTTCGGATGGGTTCCCTCATCGGCCTTCTTATCGACATCTACCTGGGGACCGTTACGTACAGCTAGTGCCGCTTGCGGTCTGTGGTTAAACCCACTGCCAGCGTAGTAGTCGAGTCTCTAGAGTCCCACACAAAGAGTTTCCCTACTCCAGGCGAAACGATATAGAGGTCGTATGGTTTTACGACAAAGGTTCGGACGCATACATGCGTTTACGCGCGTACGACTTTCGGACAGTTTTTACCAGTCGGCTTTGGTTTAAGCCAGTTACTGGTATCCGGTTATTGGATTTATACAGTCTAAAGTTTTTCCGTATTTTTGCGGAAAGGAGGGGCGTTCTCGTAATTGCGCGAGAAGTTTCTAGAAGGTGGTGACTAAGGAGGTTAAGGTGGCATAAGTAATGAATGTGATTAGTGAGTCATATAGATGATTCATCCATGTCATTAATACATGATAAATGCTTAATGACTCATGGAGTGAATGAACACTAGATATTATCAAGCATGGTTGCTAAATTCATTTCTTATTCTTTTCTTGATAAAAGAAATGCTTGATATATATTATCATAACTCATTATTCTCACTTCATTATTATCCTCACCTTCTCTCTCCTCAAGCTCTCCCTCTTCAAACCCTAATCCTCCCCTCTCATGTGTTGAGTACAAGGATTAGTTAGACTACTTAATACATAACCTTCTCTATATTACACCTAGCTCTTTGATTAGCACTTAGAGAAGTTTAGTTGCCTCAAGTTTAGAGGCTAAGCTTGGAGTAAAGCTCTCGGGTGGATCGTCTACTACTTCGAGAAGGCCGTAGAGGAGGTGGAGTTCGCAAAGACGAAGGACACGATTCGTTAGGTATAATCCCTAAACATAGTAGCATCGCAACTCTATGTTTTAAGTTAGTTATCGTTTAGCTTCGATTCAAGCGGTTAGTCGATGTTTGTTCACTAAACAAGTTCGTTTTTGAAAATTCCGCCTCCCCACAAGTATTGGGGTGTTGTACATCAACTTACAGTCCATAAGCGTATCCTTAACTTTTTCTAGTCGAGAGAGTATCGAGACAGGGCATTGATATTCTAGAGTAGATTAGTATATACGTTTCTTGACCCAGTATAGGGGCAATGGATGATCCCATATCCATTGATGTTTGACATCAAAGATTGTATACAGGTGCTCATTAGAGACTGAGTACACTGAACGGACTCACCGAGAACTCCTACATGGTATTATACCTATCGTCGAATAGCAGTTCTCCGGTGACACTTGTACAGGTTAGTCTGTAGACCCGAGATCGTTATGGAGTCTTGTGTGTTTCCCACTGTGCTTTGATTTCCACCTTACCACGGCTCTATTGATGTTAGTTATATGTATGCCCTAGAGACCATTATTGTACATATGATGTATATTATAGTGGATGCTTGGACATACATTGGGAGGACTTTCTTGCTCGACATGATAGTATGCTATCTGGTTACTTTTTATCTTAACATGTACAATGATTGTCTCTCTGTTACATGTTGATAAAGCCTTTAGAATATTTACTTACTACCTGGATTATGATGCAGATCATACTAGTGGGACAAAGGTAATCCGTGAGTACATCCTTTAATGTCCCTAGTCGTGGGTGTATCGAGACGGAGCATCGATATACCAGAGTAGACTAGCGTATACCTTCTCGATCCATGTAGATGGGCGATGGATTATCCCATATCCATTGGTGTTTGACATCAGAGATGATATACGGGTGCTCAGTGGAGACTGGGTACACTGGACGGACTCGCCGAGAACTCCTAGATGGTATTATACCTCACATCAGATGGCAGTTCTCTGGTGACACTTGTACAGGTTAGTCTGTCGACCCGAGATCGTCATAGAATCTTGTGTGATTCCTAATGTTCTTTGATTTCCACCTTACCACGCTCATGAGAACGTGCAAAACGGTGGTTTTTGGGTACAGTCCCGAGTCACATGGTGACAATGAGCGATAGAAGGGGATTTTGTCTCTCCCGGTATTGGGGGTTGATGTTGCGCTGTGCTCGATTGGCTATAACAGGAAAGTCCCTGGTCTGGGCTGTTTATAAGACTTACTGGTAAGTGTTATCAGTAGTTTCTTGACCCTGTAACATTTTAAAAATAAATAAATAAATAATTAAATAAATAAAATCCTTTAGGTGAATTTTCTGATAATCGGTAAAATAAACCGTATTTTCCGTAAAACTCAACTACAATTATTTTTCAATATAGATTTAAATATGCCTATTTTAACTATATAATTGCTAGTATTTGATATTTATTTTGTTACTTATAAATTATTAGTTTACCTAAATATTTTTCTTTAAGTAATTATTTTTAATATTAACATAAGCTTTTAATTATACATTAAATGGGTGCAAATTATAAATTGGAGTGAGTTAATTTTACAAAAGTGAACCATGACATATTAGAATTAGGTTTGTAGCATGCTCTTCTCTTCTTGGATCTGTCTTCAAAATTCTAGACTTTTCTAGGATGGTTTAGAAAAGAAAACTAATTAAATAAAGAAATTATTGAAAAGACTTAAAGAGATGATTAATTGGAGAAGTTTCTTCACATTTCCACACACTCTCTCCACTCCCCTCCCAAACGTGGCCGAAATGGGTAGCCCCCCAATTCCCATTTCTCCATTTCATTTTCCCTTCAAAAATCTCCGAAAATTCTTGAAAAATCCAAAATAAAACACCAAAAATTCCTAATTTAAATCCTACCCATTATTCTTTGGCCTATCTAGCATGGATCTTGGAGCAAAGTTAGCACTTTGGAGGCTATGATTTTCATGTTTAATCTCATGTTAGTAAGGTATAAATCCTAACGTAATGGCTAATTAGTTGTTTAACTATTTTAATTTAAGCTTTTCATGTAATAAATTGGTTTTTATTTCTAATTTGTGAAATTAAAGAAAGGGTTTCTAAATCTAGTTAGGGTTTTTATAAAGTGTTCATGATTACATGGTGTAGTTAAATATGCTGAGACATATAAAATTTAATCTAGTTGCTAATTTGTAAATTTTTGTATTTAAATTATCCTAATTAGAATTTTTGCAAACTAGGTTTTTATAAAATATATATATAGGTGAGATAAAATTCTAGTGAGGGTTTTATCATTAGATTATGGTTCTAATGAGTAGATTAACATGTTAATAGAATGCAAAACCTAATCTAGTTACTAGTTTCCTAGTTTTCACTTTAAAATTATGCTAATTATGCTAATTTTTCAAACTAGGTTTTTGGAAATTGATTAAATAATTGAGATTAAAATATAATTAGGGTTTAATGATATTATTAGCATTATAACTTGTAGTTTAATACTTTAGATCATGCAAAACCAAGTTTAGTTGTTGATTTGTGAATTTTTTTGCTTTAAAAGTGTTAAAATTGGATATTTTTGCAAACTAGAATTTTGGGTTTAATGGAAATTGATGTGATTAAATTTAAGTAATGGTTTGTATGATCTACTTATGATATTTAGTGAATATTATGGCCATTAGTTTTGTTAAAACATCATGTTTCGAATTAAAACGGTAATTAAGTGCTTTCTAGGTTTTTGCGAAATAAAATGATTTGATTAATTTTAAGGTTTTGATGATTTAAACCCTATTTATATTATAATTAGTGAGTTTTGGATCTACGATTTGTACGTTTGTGTTTTTTCTCGATCAATCGGCGTTTGTACGCCGATGTCGAGGGTTATTTGGTTATTTTGCATGAGCGGGTCATAGGTTTTAACCTATGCGCGTTTCGTTTGCCGTTTTGGGTTTTATCTGCGATTTTGGTTTACGATATTATATATGTTTGCGTATAGGTACCTCTCACGTGGACTTCGGACGATGAAGAAGAGCATGGCGGCATCGACTTCGGCAGACAAGGACCAGGTGAGTAGATGTATATCTACGGGGGAAATTTGGTGGATGGCGTATAGCTACCCCACAAACGTAGAATAAGAATATTATGTACTATTATTAGGAAGTCGGACGCGACCTTAGATTCTTGGCGAGTAGGGTACTATTGAAGACTTTAAGTTGGATTGGATTGATTTAGAAAGACTTAACCAGAGGATGATTGCCTTGGAGGGAATTCGTAGGTTTCATGTAGACACACACGCACGCACACACATAAACTTGACTTGGTGTATGTGTGTGTGTGTGCGTGTGTGTGTATAGGAATGTGTATAGGTATACACACACACACACAACATATACATGTGATATGAGGATATTATATGATGCTTGGGGATGAGTCGATATGATCGGGCATGATGCTGTGAGATATTGGATATATGATCGAGATATGATATGAAATGAACGAGACTCTAGAATAAGACCCAGATCGTAATATGTGACTTAATCACGATATGATATAGGACATGATATTTTAGTGGATCATTTGACGATGTATATTTACACAGACGATGATATATATATTTGATGATATTAGAATGTATGCGATTATAGTACAGTACACTTGATCATGATATTGTTTGATGATGATACTATACGAACGATGATGTATATATACGTGATAATTGACCCGTACCCCGATTTTTGGATGCTGTACGATAGATTTTACCGTACGAGGCATAAATGTGATGATCGATCCGTACTCTTGACTCGAGGAAGTCGTAATACGTACGTGACGCTGTTGAGGCTGGATCGCTGACTGCTAGAGATATCGACTAAGTCTTTAGGAGGATTCTTCTTACCATTCGACTAGTTTCTTTAGTTAGTCCCTTAGCTGGTTAGGTAGATATCAGTTTAGGCCCGAGTCATACTTATTTTCAAAATTAACGAATCGTGCGCATTTTTAAAGACAGCCTGAGGGATACTACGGATTTTTTAAAGGACATATCTTTTCTTAAAAACCCTGTAGCCCTTAATTTTCTAAAAAACCACGATACGTACTTTTTCAAACAACAAACTGTATGACTCATAATTAGTATGTATTCTCTAGTTGTGCGTTTACTACACATTCACCGTTATGTTCATGTTGTATTCATCGCATTGCATGTTCATACATATGTTTCTTTAGCTAATATGAAACTCTGCCTGTTAGGACACCAGCACCATTACCGATGATGCGCATGTTCCACGTACACTTATTTGCCGGCTCACACACATCATCATTGGTAATTTCCGTGTCACGTACACTTTAGAAAATATTATCTTTTTATTGGTATAATCAGCTAAATGCTAGTCCAATATAATATTGTGTGATTACTCTTATGTGCTAGTTTAGATATTGCATTTATTACTTAGACACTTCATGCATTCACATATTCATTTTATCATGCAGTATTGTAGGGCTTATGCCGATACTCATTATTTACTTACTCATGATTTTGGGATTTTGGATTTCTATGAGATTTCTGGATTTTGGAGGAAAACCGCAAGAATTTAATAAATCTTAGTATCATCATTTTTAAAAAAAAATGCAAGTTGCGGTTTTCTCGTGATGTATGTGTCGTCCACCATGAGATTTCGTATTTTCTGTTGGATTTCGAGACCCGATTCGAGGAGTGGATGAACCGTCTCGGGTACATGGTGAGCCCGGTAAGGTATCACGGGGCAAGAAGCTCGAGTTGTAGACGATGAGCCTGGCAGGGGAAGACTACCTACTGGTGATGTCTGGCGAGGCGGATATCCGGAGGATACCGACCGTTGTCGTGAGATTTGTTGACATGGGCCGATCCGGACTGACGGAGCCCTAGATATTGAGACATTGAGACTTGAGATATTGAGATATTGTGTCGATATTTGACACGGGTTTTCTGTCGATTTCACTGATGAGGTTTCAGTTTTATTATACAAGATTCATTGATGTTTTTCTTATATCAGATTATTCAGATTTCATAGTTGATTTTCTCATTCATGATGCATTCATACATCAGATATATGATTTATTACTGTTTAGTGACACTGACACGCGTACTGAGTATTGCACTTATGCATAGATTGTTACCCTATCAATACTAGATGTCTAGTGTTATATATGTATATTATTATGACCTAGGAGATCGTCGTGCATGCGATTTCTACCCGCAGACGTATTCTACTCACGAGTTGGCAACTCACCCCCGTTGTGCCAAATTTTCTTCTGGTTCAGATGTAAAGGTTTCTTTGGCGGCTTGTTGGCACACCACGTCATTCAGGGTGGTTGCTTGGTAGGTTGGTTCTCTTGTATCGTGACCGCCGTTGTACATTTATTTATTTCAGTTGTATCTAGTAAGCTCCATCAACCAGACTTGTATTACTTGATGGATTTAGAAGATCAGTTGTTTTTATTTCGACCTCAGAGTCGCGCTTGTATTATTATGGTTTTCTGGTGGATTTGGTTTTCTTTTGAGTTTGGAGCCTCGCCCTTCGGCGTTGTATATTATAGTGCATTGTGTGGTTGTTTCCGCCATTTGGCGTAGAGTTAGCTCCCGCTTGGGGATGCCTTTTTATTGCCTGTATATATTATTCTTGTTTGTACCCGTTTGGGGCCAGTTTTTACAAAGGAGACTCTGCTGAAATTTTTGAGAAAATTTGATGTTGCTTTTAAATATTTTTTCCTACACTTCTTCTTTTAATTGGTTTAGATTTCAGGGCTTTGACTTGCTTAGATTACGTTACGCCTTTAGACGTTTCGTAATTTAAGTGCCGGTCACGTTCCGTACCTACGGGTCGTGATAGACCCGTTATGAGCGTTACATCAACATGACTTATCAAGTTATTGGGGTGTGACATTTACCACCCCCAGGCGAGATATGCGACATATCAGATGAAGAGACCGGACTGTACGGTAGTGTTACTGATTAGATTCGCAGGAGTATGAGCAGGCTTGCTTATTGATCTTCTGATCGCTCAATACCCGGGTGGCCGTTAAGTTTAGCAGACCGCTTGCGGCTTGTGGGTGTTTGATATGATCATCACCTACTGCCAGCGTATTGACGAGTCTTTAGAGTCCTACATAGAGGTTGCCTAGTTCATGCGAAACGATAGGAGCACATATGTGATATGTGCGGGACCGAGATTAATGCGCGTATGTGATACCACATTCTATTCTCGCGATATATGATATCGGTCGGTTATATGTGATATAGCTGGGTTATTGGATCAAGTGTTGATTCGATAGATTGTTACATTTGATATTAGTCGGTTGTATGTGATATAGCCGGATTATTAAATCAAGTGTTGATTTAATAATTTAATGTATAATTATATATTTGATATATTAATATACATTAACTAATATTAAGCTCACTTAAGATTTCTTTTCTCACTTGTGTGCATATAGTATATATGTGATATATATTACTGTATATTATTTTGTGTCATGCTTGATGCCACATGTGCCATGGATGTATGAGACTCACACCAAACTTATGATAATGTATGGTTTTGTTTATTTAAAGTTAATCAAAATTAGTAGGAAATTAGTCACATGCTTGGAAGCTTGGAGAAGCTTGTAGCATCTTTGACTTAATCCACTAGTTTTGTTTTACTTGTAGATATTTATTAACCTAACCATTATTGTAACCTATGGTTTATTCTCTACATGAGTTAGTGTCATACACTAACTCACCCATGGTTGCTATTCTCACCACGTGAGTTCATTCTCTCATTATTCAATCTTCATCTTCTTCTTCATTGAAAAAGCTTACTAGCTTTTCTCAAGGTGAGAAAATATTGTGAGAAAAAGAAAACTAAAGTGAGCCCATTTCCTATTTCATCATTCTCTACTATTAGCCATTTAGTTTAGGGTGTTTGCTTCACTAATTTCACCATTAGTGAAGAGGTAGCATGAGCTTGAGTCTCCTCAACGTAGTTCATCTTCAACCTCGAAGACATTGAGCAAGCTTGTTTATTTCTTCATATGAACCCTCTCTAGAGTCCGAGTGTTCAGTACTTGGAGCGAAAGGACTACTACACGGAGTTTTAGAAGTGAATGACCGGTCTGTGAAGGTTTTATTCCTCATTCACTTGGATGTAAAAGTTGTTTACATGTTATTTCGTTTAAAAATCTAGTTAAAGATTCTAGGTTAGGGGTCCTTAGAACGGCAAAAATTTGAAAACAATATGGACGATGCCCCCCGAAACCTTGCTGCCGTCCTAGGGAACCCTACATTGGTATCATAGCCAAGTTAGAGATTTAAACGATATTTGTTAGATTACGAAACCGAAACTGTTCCGAAACACCCGATACACAAATCTGGTTTCTGTCGAATTTTTAAAGGTGTCAATTTTTTTTTTTAAACAACTGCAGAATGTTGTATGTGATATAACATGAACACTATGAAAATTTGGAGCAGTTTGGTGCAAATTTGGCCGGCCACATAGGGCTAAAAACCGAGCTCACCGGGTCAAAGTGGGTTTTTTGGCTTCAAATTTTCATGGTGTTTGAGTTTTTGTGTTTCAGGTGTTGTTTGTTTTTGCTAAATTTTCACGTGATATTAACTTTCTGCAAAGGCAACTTGGAGTGTTTCGTAATCGTAATTCTAACATGTATTCCTGTTATTTAGACGATATTAAAAAGTTTGAACGAATATCAATAACCCATAATTTCCCTTGCTGGAATTTTCCAAGAGTTGGATTTTTCCGAGTTCAAAATTTTCAGAAAATCATGCAAGCGATTCTGTGGACCCTCTAGAAGAATGATACCCAAACTCGACTTTTTGGATCGCGGAACCGTGGTAATACCCTATGATTTGCCGCAGTTCCGTGGAGACATGAGTGAGGCATGGGTCGGCCCTTCTACGGATGGTTTATAGGAGCTGTGGCATGTTCTGGGTACTTTTTGAACTCCGCTCAAGTGTTGAGCTTCTTGGGAAATTTTGGGTACTTGCTTATTCGATCGAAAAGTTTAACTTCGTCTAGCTATTTGTGATTGTGATACAATATTTGAAATCCACATAATTAGTTATGAGATAACTAATTTGAATTTTATAAATCTAGCAGTTTAGTCTCATTTGATCGGTTGCCACGGAATTTTGATGTGGATCAAAAGTCCGTCGCAATTACGTAGTGTACGCGGATGCCCGCCGGGTAACCTTACAAGATAGCCACGCCCCATAGCCCTGACCAAGTGACTGTAGGAGAACCCCGTCGCCAAAAGCATCCGTTCGGGTGCTCGCGGCCGCGGTGTTCCGTCTTAGTGCACTTCGCCGATGGCATCGGGGGTGCGGTTGTCTACTAATGTTTCTGACGAGAATTCGATCAGGTTATCGGGAACCTTGTTTAATTACCCGATAGGTTGTTCGAAAGTGTTTTCAATATCGAGACTAAAATGTGGGGTTTATAATTGTTAGGCATGTGATGTCTAAGGAATTCATTTGGTTGGGCATGCAATCCAATGTATGTGATCCGTTGGGTTTATGATGTCTAAGGTGGTTGCGGATTCCAACTGTTGTTGTTTTTCACTTTCTTTTTTGCGACCGTAAGTGTAATATGTGGTGTATCGCTGGTTTCGCTGCTATACGTCAACGACAATTGGGATACGCATATTTACTTACGTTGATGACATGTGATGTTATGTGTTGCTATGATATGTTATATTGGATCGTCGTATTTGAATAGCCAGGGTTTTTTTTATGTGAGATGAGAGTTTTCATTTTCATTCATGTCAAAGCTTGTATGTAATATTCTTTTATTGGGGCACTTCCGGGTTGAGGATGATGTCATCATTGATGTATATTATTTACTTTTCCACATTAGGATAGACCCAAAGAGGAGAGCACAAGTGACCGGGTTGTAGAGTCCAGTAGGAGACCATCTCGAGAAGTTGAGACCGGGTCTCCTAACTCTAGAATTAGTAGGGTTGCTTGCCTCTCTCGTAGGGGTCTAGGGATGTGGGTTTGGCTATTCATCACGAACGTGGAATCCGCGTTTTTTATTGGCTTAAATAAAACACGGAATTCCTTGTATATCCAATATTTCATATATGTTCTTCTGCTGCTGATATTTTGTGATGTGATCACTTTATATATTCTGAGACGAATGCTTATATATTATATATATGATATATAATTAATATTGATGCTTTCGTTTCTTCTGTGATGCTTAGGAAGTATAAATGATGGGACTTCATTAATGAGATTAATGAAAGAAAATAAACCTAAAGATGTTGTGGAATCGAATTTTCAAAAACAGGTTGCTCTAGTTGTTGCTTTGCATAGCGGTATTCCTTATAGAATATCCTGCACCTTATTCGATAAGGAAAAGAGCCAAGATCCCTTCACCGGGAGGGACCTCTTTAGCAATAACTGGCAGATGCTATAACCTTCGGTTTTGTCTTTTGATTGCTTTTCTAGTTCTTGCTTTGTATAGTGGTATTGTGAATATCCTGCACCTCATTCGATGAGGAAAGAGCCAAGATACCTTCACAGGGAGTGACCTCTTTAGCAAAACTGGTAAAAGCCTAAAAAACACTCCTTTTAAAATTCACTCGATTCTACAAAGATATCAAGTTCATTACGCAAAGGGTTTTCTTAAAAACCCGTCGTAGCCCTCCGTCATTTCAGATAAGTACTTCATAGTATTCGTCCTATGTTTGTTGACCTGCATCAAGGCGTAGTGTGCGGTAGCTATTTATGCTTATCTGCAAAAGCATATGATGCGATTGAGTTTGGGTAGTCGTGCGACCTTGTTGACCTGCGTCAAGGGTTGTGTGGGTGGGTTTAATTCAATCATGAAATGCATGGGTTGAACTTGATTAGCGGACTATGGTTTGTTGACCTGCGTCAAAGTCATAGGACGCTAGGGGCAAAATTATCGGGAATTTCAAGTGTTGAAATTTGCAATGAGATTGCATACCTTCTATGAGATAGTTGGATCCCGATACCCACTGCGAGTAATTGTTACTCCTGGGAGAGTTTTGCACTTTACAACTAAACGATCAAGTAGGTGTCTAGAAAGGTGTCAACGGGGTCACGCCCCTGGGAAAACGAGGTTTATTTTAATTAGGTCCGTGCGAAAGCACGGGGAACCTCCCTCAAAGTACTGGCACTAGCCTGGCTAAAAGATTGGCGAACTCGTAGAGTGTAATTAATTCTGGCTAGTCTTTCCTTTTAGGGTTTGAAGGAAGATTTGATAAAAACAGTGGGAGCCATCCTGATTAGATAAAATAATAACCAATCTAATCTTACAAGAGTATACGCTGAGTGTTTTCTTTTCTCTCTCTCCAGGTAGCGACCATATCACGCATTAATGAAGATAATAATATGGTATTGACCGAACCCGCTTGTTATACTGAGCCGGGGAACATTGGTCCCGCTCTATCTTATAATTGTTATAAAACCGAGCAGGAGATAGGGGATTATCAGGATTCCCGTGCCGCTCGAACGAAGAAAGTGAATGATGATGTATCATCTTCGGGTGTGTTCGTTACAGAGAACTATTTCTCAGTATCCTCTACGTCCTGGGTATGAGATACCAGATCAGGATCCTACATATGTAATTTGTTACATGGGCTACAGATAGGTAGAGAACTGAGAATAGGTGATAAGTTTCAAGATTTGGAAATGGTGCAATTGTTGCAGCCAAATTAGTTGGCGGTTATCACCCTGTATTACTAAATACATTGATTCTGAACGAATGTTATTAGATACCGAACCTGATATACAATATCATATCAGTCTCTTTATTTAGTAAAGAAGGATATAATTTTGTATTGATGGATAATGTTATAAACATTTCCTATATCAAGAGTTGATCGGATCAGGCACGTTATCTAATGACATATACGTTCTAAATCAAACTGCAGTTCTTAACGTACAAAACACACACAAGAGGAAGAGTTAAGAAATGAACGAATTCTTCTTGAGGCATTGTAGACTAGGTCATATCAATGCGATCCGACTAGATAAGTTACATTAAGATGCATATTTAAATCAGTTTGAATTTACATCTTGTGACACTTGCCAGTTATGTCATAAAGATAAAATGACCATAGCTCCGTTTACTGGAAACAGAGAAAGAGTTAGTGAACTCTTGGGATTGATACATGATGATGTATGTAGGTCCCCATTCTATACATGCCGGGACCGGTTCTTTGTACTTCATTACATTCACTGATGATCTCTCAAGATTTGGACATATGTTCCTATTGGAACACAAGTCTGAAGCTTTTGAGAAATTCAATGAATATAAGTCAGAAGTAGAGAACCAAAACGAATATAAGTAGTATGTCCTTTGATATGATCGAGGAGGAGAATACTTGAGCACAGAGATCCTGGGCTATTCTAAAAGAGAATGAGATTCTCTCTCAGCATTACTCTTCCGTATACACCACAACACAACGGTGTATCAGGGCAGAGCAATCGCACCCTATTAGATATGGTGCGCTCTATGATGAGTACTATTGGGTAGCCTATTTCCTTTTTGGGAATTATGCACTTGAGAAGTTGCATACCTATTGAATAGGGTTCCAACCAAATCAGGTGCCTACCACTCCATATGAGATATGGTATGGGAAGAGCCCATGTCTTAAGTAAGTTAAGATTTAGGGTTGTCCGACCTATGTCTAAAAGCAAAATCCAGACAAACTCGAGGCAAGGTCAGTTCTGTGGAACTTTGTTGGATATCCCAAGCATTCGCAAGGGAATATCTTCTACCTTACCGAGGAACAAAAGGGGTTTTATTTCTCGGCATGCCACCTTTTTAGAAAATGAATTTTTATGGAAGAAATTAGTGGTCATGAGGTTGAACTGGAATAAGTTCCAGCTATATAAATTACAGCTGATGATTTTGTAGAACCGAAGGATTCAATAGCTCCCGACGAACCTCAGCCTCTCCGCCGATCTGGTAGGGTTCCTCATCCACCTGAGAGATACTTCGGTTTTCTCAATGACAGTGGGAGCGAGGATTGCATCATAAGATGATGAGCCAACTAGTTTCGAGCAGGCCATCAAGAGTGGGGACTCTGTAAGAATGGCTGGATGCTGTTGGATATATGTATGCCCTAGAGGCCATTATATGCATAGTGGATGCTTGGACATGTATATATGTATATTTATATATATGACTTTTTTGCTCGACATGATAGTATGCTATCTGGTTTTACTTTATCTGACATGTTTACTTGATACTGTTCATTTGATACATGTTGATAAAGCTCTGAGGATATTTGCTTAACTTCCATGGCTATGATGGAGATCATACTAGTGGGGCATGTGTAGTCTATAAGCATATCCTTAAATGTTCCTAGTCGTAGGTATATCGAGACAGGGCATCGATATTCCAGAGTAGACTTGCGTATACATTTCTTGACCCATATGATGGGCGATAAATGATCCCATATCCATTGGTGTTGTGACATCGAAGATTGTATACGGGTGCTCAGTGGAGACTGGGTACACTGAACGGGCTCACCGAGAATTCCTATATAGTATTATATCTATCGTCGGATAGCAGTTCTCTGGTGACACTGGTACAGATTAGTCTGTAGACCCGAGATCATCATAGAGTCTTGTGTGTTCTCTCACTGTACTTTGATTTCCAACCTACCACGGCTCTGCTGAGTCGTTCAAACAGGTGGATTTTGGGTATAGTCTCGAGATACATGGAGACAGTAAGCGATAGGAGGGGTTTCGTCTCTCCCGGTATTGGGAGTTGATGTTGTGCAATGTGCGATTGGCTCTGACTTGAAGTCCCTGGCCAGGGCTGATGAGATTTACTGTTAAGTGTTATCAGTAGTTTCTCGACCAGTCATAGACTATATCGACATAACTTATTGAGTTATTAGGGCTCGACGATTCCATCCCTAGACTTGATATGTAGCATATCAGACGAAGAGACCGGACTGTACGGTAAGTGTTGCCATTGGCTCGACAGGAGTTTTGATGGGTTCGCTTGTTTTTCTTCTGATCACTCAATAGCCGGGTGGCCGTTACGTTTAGCTGACCGCTTGCGGCTTGTAGGCGTTTTGATATGATCTTCACCTATTGCCGGCGTATTGACGAGTCTTAGAGTCCCACACATGATTTTTCTAGTTCAGGCGAAATGATGTGGAGTGCATATGAGATATGTGCGGGAGCTCGACTAAATGCGAGTATGTGATACCGTATTTTAATCGGGCGTTTATTATTGGTCGGGTCGCATTTAATGTGATCGATTTATTAAATCAAGTGTGATTTAATATTGACTTTTTAGCTCATTTTTAATTAAACCTTTTCTTTTGGATGTATGCATATATGGTTATACATACACATGATGATGTGCATGCGCACATACATACATACATATGTATCATGGTTGATGATACATAGAAGATGGCAATACAAGAATTACATGGTTGATAAATATCTTCTATTTTGTTTATGGATTAAAGAAAAAGGAAATTAGTTAAGTGACTCATTCTTTCTACACAATTCTTAGTTGACCTTTGACTTAACCCTAGTTAGATTTCCTTTGTTCTTTAACTCGTCCACAAAATATCTAGATATTTAGATAACCATGGTTATTTAAAAGAGTGTCTCATATATATTCTTGTTTTTTCTCTTTATTATAAAAAGTTTTATCACAATATTTTGACAAAAGCTTTTGCCATCTTCATCTTCCTTCTTCTTCAAGCTCTTTTGAGTTTTAAAAGAGTGAGGAACTTAAAAAGAAAGGGTTTTTAAGTGAGTTCACAAACCACACAACTATTCTACACTGCCCTAGCTCTTTAGTGTAGAGTGTTTGCTTTATTTTGTGAAGCTAAGAGCTTGATCTAGAAATCTCCGGGTGGATCATCATAGACGACGAAAGACCTTGAGCGGAGTGCTCAGTGGAGACTGGGTACACTGGACGGACTCACCGAGAACTCCTATATGGTATTATATCTACCGTCGGATAGCAGTTCTCAGGTGACACTGGTACAGGTTAGTCTGTAGACCCGAGATCGTCATAGAGTCTTGTGTGTTCTCCCACTGTACTTTGATTACCACCCTACCACGGCTCTACTGAGTCGTGCAAACAGGTGTCTTTTGGGTACAGTCCCGAGACACGAAGGCGATGAGCGATAGGAGGGGTTTCGTCTCTCCCGGTATTGGGAGTTGATGCTGTGCTGTGCTCGATTGGCTATATCAGTAAGTCCCTGGCCAGGGCTGTTGAGATTTACTGATAAGTGTTATCAGTAGTTTCTCGATCTGTTATAGACCATTCATCGGAACGACTTATTGAGTTATTGGGGTCGACGTTACCATCCCTAGACTCGATATGCAGCATATCTGACGAAGAGATCGGACTGTGCGATAGTGTTACCGGTTGGCTCGACGGGAGTTGTGACAAGTTTGCTTATTTTCTTATGATCGCTCAATACCCAGGTGGCCGTTACGTTTAGCTGACCTCTTGCGGCTTGGGGGTGCTTGATATGATCATCGCCCACTGCCGGCGTATTGACGAGTCTTAGAGTCCCACAATGGAGTTACCTAGTCTAGGCGAAACGATGTGGTGTGCATATGAGATATGCGCGGGGACCCGATTAAATGTGCGTATGTGATACCGTATATTAATCGGGCGGTTTGCTATTGGTCGGGTCGTATGTGATATGACCGATTTGCTAAATCAAGTGATGATTTATCATTGACCATTAGCTTTTTACTTTAAACCCTTTCTTGTCTCTTTGTTGTATGCATGCATATATGCACATATTCTTTTTGATGCACATATGGATGTGTATGCACACATACATGCATACAATATTCTATCATGGTTGTTGATACATGAGATGGTGACAATATAAGACTCACACTTTATATAAATATGTTGATATTTATTTTTGATAAAAGAAAATGGAAATGGAAATTCTATCATGGTTTAATATTTTATTCATACACTAACCCTTTGCTTTAACCATGATTTATTTTCTATGGCCATTTTGGATCCAAAATAAATATCTAGATATTTTATAACTAGGGTTAAGAATGAGAAGGAGAAAATATATATATTCTTTTTCTCATTTTAAATCCTAAGCTTATCATTATCTTGAGCTCTCATATTGCCTTCATCTTCTTCCTCCTCTCTCTTGCTCTCTAGCTTCCATTGGTGAGTGAAAGAGTGATCAAGTTAGGGTCTTTAAGTGAGAAAACAAACCACATCAACATTCTATACTACTCTAGCCAACTAGTTTAGAGTGTTGGCTTCTACTTCTCTTTTTGATCAAGTGGAGGCTTTAGCTTAGACAAAGAGGACTCCGGGTGGATCGTCATGGACTTGGAGGATCTCAAGTTCTTCCAACCTTCAAGTGGCCAAGGAGTCTAGCGTATGGAGCTACAAAGGTTGTATTCCCTAAACCTAGTCTTTATCACTTGTGAAATGTGTTTAAAGTTGTGTTATCCTAGCTTTCCTAGTATGATCCTTAGGTTAGTTTCTATAGCACCCTATAAAATTTTAATATGGCATGTGTGTTGCTACCAAACCCTATTAGTAGTGCTGTAGAAACTCCTTCATGGTATCAGAGCGTAACTAGAAGCCTAGATGATATTACGATAATACAAAAACGAAAACTTCCGCAAAATACGAAATTAGAAAGCCTTGAAAAATGCTCTCTATAAATTTTTCTAAAAGTGACCTGAAAATTATTTAAACAACTGCAGAGAGACATTTAAGATGATATAAGAAAACTGGGGCAAAACGAGATGGAGGGGCTCGGAAAATTCCTGCGACCTTTGGGGAATTTCCGGCGATGCCGACCTCTGGTGCTCCCCTCTGGCTCGTTTTGCTCCAGTGTTCTTTACATTGTGATCTGGGGTTTCTAGTATTGTTTAGTTGTCCAGAATTGCATGTGATGTAAGCTTGGTATTGGGCAATTTGCGAAATAGTTTGTATTCGTATTTTATAGTATTGCATTGGTAACTTTGGCGATGTTAAACAGGTCGAACGAATTATGAAACACTCGTGTTTTCTAAGTTGAACATACTCGATAACTAATGCAGGTATTCCTATGGACCCTCTAGAAGAAAGTAACTCTAACTCGAGATGTGACCACCAAACTACGACTGAACCTTAAGGTTTGTCGTAGTTAGTGGCGCCACAAATGAGGCTTGGGTCTTCCCTTCTACGGTTGGTCCATTAAATACTGTGGCATAGATTTTGGGTATTGTTTCGTTAATTCGATCGAAGGGTTTAACATCACCTGGTAGTATGTGATACTTGTTTCTGCGACCGTAAGCGTAGTATGCGTATCACCGGTTTCGTTGCTATATGTCAACGGCAATTGGGGTATGCACACTTGCTTACATTGATGACATGTGATGTTATGTGTTGCTGTATTGTGATGTATTGGATTGTTGTGATCGAATAGCCGGGTTTTTTTTATGTGAGATGAGAGTTTTACTTTTCATTCATGTAAAATTCATTTATAATGTAATATTCTTTTATTTGGGGCACTTCCGGGTTGAGAATGATGTCACCATTGTTGTATATTATTTACTTTTCCGCATTAGGATACACCCAAGGAGGAGAGCACAAGTGACCGGGTTCTAGAGTCCAGTGGGAGACCATCTCGAGGAGTCGAGACAGGGTCTCCTAACTCTAGAATTGGTAGGGTCGCTTGCCGCTCTCGTAGGGGTCTTGGGTGTGGGATTGGCTATTCATCACGACTGTAGAATCCGTATTTTCTATTGTTGGCTAAATACTAAATACGAACGTCCTAGCATATTCTATATTATCATATCTGTGTTTCTGCAATATTCTGTGATGAGATCGCTTAATATATCTGAGACGAATGCTATATTATATATGAGATATATAATAGACGTTGCTTTTGTTTTACATCTGCGCTAGTCCCGTCCCGGTATGCCGTTAGTTAAGTAACCTAACGGTGCATAACGTGAAAGGTTCCTAGGCACTCTAGTAAGGTCTCACAAGGCATCGAACATGCCAATTTAAAAATTTTTGTGCCGAGAAACCCTAGACTACGGATCTAATACTAGATGTTTAGGCGAAACGGAAAACTAGTTAACTATTTAACTATAGGTTAGATGCTACAACCTTTGTAGATCCGGATTTCCACCTCCTTAGCTCCACGTGGTCATGCCCTCGCTGTCCATCATGAATCCTCGACTCATTCGTCGGCTTCATCGGAATAATGTGCGGAATAGGTCGTCGGCTTTGTGTCAAAGACGATCTACGTCGAGATTGCACTAGTTCAAGCTCCGACTTCACAAACTTGTAAAACTTGTGAAGAAAACACCCAAAACCACTTGGCAAGAGGTAGAGGATGAAGAAATAGGAGATGGGTTCACTTTAGATTTGGATTTCTCACTCTAGATCACAAGTTGCCATTAATGGCATCAAGGTTTCTCACTTTGAGAAGAAGAAGAAGATGATAGAAATCTTATGATAAGTTATTTCTAAAATGAATAATAAAGGAATTCTTATCATCTTCTAACCATGGTCAAGTGTAGAGAATTGACCATGGTTAGTGGGAGTGGTTAGGTTTAAGCAAGGAGACAAAATGGCATCATTACTAAAAGCTTCATGAAGCTTCACCACACTTCATGATAAAATGAAACCCTTTTGTTTTCATAAATCTATTTAATAAATAATAAATGGATTTAATAATAAGAGAATAAATCTTAAACCCTAACCACTCTCATAACCATGGTTGCATTCTTTACACAAAGCCAAAACTACATGCATCATCAAACATGATACATATATTTGCACAAAAGTATATCACATATACAATGTGCAATCCAAGTGAGAAAAATCCGTTTAAAGTGAACCAATACTAGTTAATGCAAAGTAATATATCAAATATATAATCATACATTAAATCATTAAATCAACATTTGATTCAATGATCCGGTCATGTCGCACATAACCGACTAGTATTCAATGTATCGATTTATCGAATCGATCTTCGATTCGATAACTAGGTTATATCGCATAAAACCATACGAAACATTAATCGCGAGAATTAAATACGGTATCACATATACGCATTATTCTCGGTCCCGCACATATCTCATATGCGCTCCTATTTCGTTTCGCTTGAACCAGGAAACCTCTGTGTAGGACTCTAAAGACTCGTCAATACGCCGGTAGCAGATGATGATCATATCAAGCATCCACAAGCCGCAAGCGGTCTGCTAAACGTAACGGCCACCCGGGTATTGAGCGATCAGAAGATCGACGAGCTAGCCCGCTCACACTCCTGCGAATCCGACCAGTAACACTTACCGTACAGTCCGGTCTGTTCGTCTGATACGTCGCATATCAAGTCTAGGGGTGGTATACGTCAGACCCCAATAACCGATAAGTCGTGCCAATGTGAGGCTCGTAACGGGTCGAGAAACTACTGGTAACACTTACCAGCAAATCTCTGATCAGCCCTGGCCAGGGACTTCCCTGCTACGGCCAATCGAGCACAGCGCAACATCAACTCCCAATACCGGGAGAGACGAAACCCCTCCTATCGCTCATTGCCTCCATGTGACTCGGGACTGTACCCAAAGACCACCGTTTTGCACGCCCTCATGGACGTGGTAAGGTGGAGATCAAAGCACAGTGGGAATCACACAAGACTCTATGACGATCTCGGGTCTACAGACTAACCTGTACAAGTGTCACCTGAGAACTGCCATCTGACGTGAGGTATAATACCATCTGGGAGTTCTCGGCGAGTCCATCCAGTGTACCCAGTCTCCACTGAGCACCCGTATACCATCTCTGATGTCAAACACCAATGGATATGGGATCATCCATCGCCCATCACATGGGTCGAGAAGCGTATACGCTAGTCTACTCTGGTATATCGATGCCCCGTCTCGATACACCCACGACTAGGGACCTTGAAGGATGTACTTATAGACTACCATGTCCCCACTAGTATGATCTGCATCATAGTCCAGGTAGTCAAGTACACATCCTAAGGGCTTTACCAACATGTAACTACAAGACAGTATAAAGAGACCAGTGTACATGTTAAGATAAAGAGTAACCAGATAGCATACTATCATATCGAGCAAGAAAGTCATCTCTATATATGTCCAAGCATCCAATATAATATACAACATCTGTACAATACTGGCCTCTAGGGCATACATACAACTAACAATCTCCCACTTGCACTAGGGCCAGCTGCTGTAGTTCGCATACCGAGCATCCCGAAGAGTCTCTCAAACTGTGTCTGGGGAATGGCCTTCGTGAGTGGATCCGCCGTGTTGTTCTTCGTGTCAACTCTCCTGACCTCGATCTCCCGGCGATCAACTATCTCCCGGATCAGGTGATACCGCCTCAAAATATGCCTGGATCGCTGATGGGACCTGGGTTCCTTGGCCAAAGCCACCGCTCCATTGTTATCGCAATACAAAGGTATTGGATGCTCAATGGATGGAACCACTCCAAGTTCAGTAATGAACTTCTTGATCCAAACAGCCTCTTTGGCAGCATCGTTGGCAGCTATGTATTCAGCCTCTATCGTCGAGTCTGCCACGGTTTCCTGCTTGGAACTCTTCCAGCTAACCGCCCCTCCGTAAAGGGTAAAGACAAAGCCCAACTGCGACTTAGAGTCGTCCTTATCACTCTGGAAGCTCGAATCGGTAAAGGACTCCACTTGGAGTTCTCCGTTACCATACACCAAGAACATATCTCTAGTCCTTCGCAAGTACTTGAGAATGCTCTTCACAGCTGTCCAGTGACTCTCTCCAGGATCAGCTTGATACCTGCTCACTATACTTAGTGAGTATGCTACATCGGGTCTGGTACATAGCATCGCATACATGATAGAGCCTACTGCCGAAGCATAGGGTATCCCTTGCATGCGTGCTCTCTCCAAATCAGTCTTGGGAGACATCTCTTTGGAGAGAGTGACTCCAGAGATCGTGGGTAAGTTCCCACGCTTGGACTCTTCCATACTAAACCTCTTTAGTATGGTGTCAATGTACCTGGATTGGGACAATCCCAAAATCCGTTTGGATCTATCTCTATAGATCCTTATTCCCAATATGCAGGAGGCATCACCAAGATCTTTCATTGAGAATCTATGTGATAAGAAGAGCTTGACCGATTGCAGCATAGGAATATCATTTCCTATCAAGAGTATGTCGTCCACGTACAATACGAGGAAGACAACCTTACTCTCTGCCACCTTCTTGTAGATACAAGGTTCATCTGGATTTTTGACGAAATCAAACTCTTTGATAACGACGTCAAAGCAGATGTTCCAACTCCGCGATGCTTGCTTTAATCCATAAATGGATTTAAGCAGCTTGCACACCTTCCCGCTGCTCCCACTGTCTACGAAGCCCTCTGGCTGAGTCATGTACACGCACTCTTCTAAATCACCGTTTAGAAAGGCTGTCTTAACATCCATTTGCCAGATTTCGTAATCATGATATGCAGCGATGGCAAGCATGATCCGGATGGATTTAAGCATAGCCACTGGAGAAAAGGTCTCGTCATAGTCCACACCTGGTCTTTGACGAAAACCCTTTGCTACAAGTCTAGCTTTGAAAGTCTCCACTTTCCCATCTACACCAAGTTTCTTCTTGAAGATCCACTTGCTCCCAATGGGTTTTACCCCTTCAGGAGCAACTTCCAAAGTCCATACTTTGTTGGTGTACATGGAATCCATCTCAGACCGCATAGCATCCAGCCATTTCACTGAGTCCCCACTCGTGATGGCCTGCTCGAAGCTAGTTGGGTCATCATCCTCCATGATGCAATCCTCGCTCCCACCATCCATGAGAAAACCGTAGTATCTCTCAGGTTGGCGAGGAACCCTACTAGATCGGCGGAGAGGCTGAGGTTCGTCGGGAGCTACTGAATCCTCTGGTTCCACTAAATCTTCAGTTTGAGTTTGTGTAGCCGGAATTTCTTTTCCAAAAAGGTGGCATGTCGAGAAACAAACACTTTTTGTTCCTCTGTATGGTAGAAAAGATATCCATGTGAATGTTTGGGATATCCCACAAACTTACATAGAACTGACCGTGCCTCGAGTTTGTCCGGATTTTGTCTTTTGACATAGGCCGGGCAACCCCATATCTTAACTCGTTTAAGACATGGTCTCTTCCCACTCCATATCTCATATGGTGTGGTAGGTACAGATTTAGATGGAACTTGATTCAATAGGTATGCTGCTGTCTCCAGCGCATAACCCCAGAAGGAAATAGGCAACTCAGCTGTGCTCATCATAGAGCGCACCATATCTAATAGGGTGCGGTTCCTTCGTTCTGATACACCGTTGTGCTGTGGTGTATATGGAGGAGTCAGCTGAGAGAGAATCCCATTCTCTTTTAGGAAGTCCAGGAATTCATTGCTTAAGTATTCTCCTCCTCGATCAGATCGTAGGATTTTAATACTTTTTCCGGTTTGGTTCTCAACTTCTTGTTTATATTCTCTAAATTTCTTAAAAGCTTCTGATTTGTGCTTCATTAGGAACACATATCCGAATCTAGAGAGATCGTCAGTGAATGTAATGAAGTATGAAGAACCATCCTTGGCATGTGTAGACATGGGACCGCATACATCACTATGTATAAGTCCCAAGAGTTCGGTAACTCTTTCTCCGTGTCCCGTAAACGGAGTCTTGGTCATCTTGCCTTTGAGACATGACTGGCAAGTGTCATAAGATAAAAATTCAAACGGATTTAAATATCCATCTTTATGCAACTTATCTAGTCGTGTCGCATTGATGTGACCCAGTCTACAATGCCACAAGAAGGATTCGTTGAGTTCAGAACTCTTCCTCTTGTGTGTGTTTGTTATGCTCAGAACCGTTGATTGATTTAGAACATAAATGCCATTGCACAACGTGCCTGATCCAACCAACTTTTGGTTACGGAAAATGTTCATAACATTATCCTGTAATACAAAATTATATCCCTCTTTACTTAATAAAGAAACCGATATAACGTTGCATATCAGGTTCGGCATGTAATAGCATTCGTTCAGAACCAATGTATTAACTGTTGGTAATGCAAGGTGATATTCCCCGACAGTCTTAGCTGCAACAATTGCACCATTTCCAACTCTAATGTCTTTATCACCTTCTCCAAGTTCTCTACCTTTCCTTAGCCCATGTAACTGATTACATATATGGGATCCCGACCCGGTATCCAATACCCAGGACGTAGAGCAAATAGAGAAACAGTTCTCAGTAACGAACACACCCGAAGAAAATGCATCAACATGTACTTTCTTCATTCGGGTGGCATGGGAATCCTGGTATTCCCCTATATCCTGTTCATTCCTATAACTCTTATAGGAAAGAACGGAACCAACGTTCCCCAGCACAGTATAACATGCGGGTTCGGTTAATACATCCATATTATTATCTTGATTAAGGCATGAACTGGTCGCTACCTGGAGAGAGAGAGAAGAAAACACTTTAGCGTATGCTCGTGCAAGATCAGATTGGTTATTATCTTATCTAATCAGGATGGCTCCCACTGCTTTTTATCAAATATTCCTCCAAACCTTAAAAGGAAAGACTAGCCGGGATTAATTACACACTATAAGTTCGCCAATCTTTCAGCCAGGCCAGTGTCGGTACTTTGAGGGAGGTCCCCCGTGCTTTCGCACGAACCTAATTAATGTAAACCTCGTTTTCCCAGAGGCGTAACCTCGTTAACACCTTTCTAGACACCTACTTGATCGGCTAATTGTAATGTGTAAAACTCTCCCAGGAGTAACTCTTACTCGCAGCGGGTATCGGGATCAAACTATCTCATAGAAGGTATGCAATCTCATTGCAAATTTCAACACTTGAAATTCCCGATAATATTTTGCCCCTAACCTCCTATGACCTTGACAAAGGCCAACAAACCATAGGATGCTAGTCAAGTTCAACCCGTCATTTCTTGATCGAAATAAACCCACCCGCACGGCCCTTGACAAAGGCCAACAAGGTCGCACGACTACCCTAATCCAATCTGCATCATATGCACAAGCAGATAAGCACCAGTTAGCTACCGCACACTGCGCCTTGACAAAGGCCAACAAACGCAGCACGAATACTAACTACTACTTATCTGAAATGACGGAGGGCTACGCAGGTTTTTCATAAGAACCATGAGCGTAATGAACTTGATATCGTTGTAGAATCAAATGAAGTTTTGAAATGGAGTGATTTTGAGGCTTTTCTAGTTTTGCTAAAGGAGTCACTCCCGGCGAAGGGATCTCGGTCCTTTCCTCGTCGAATGAGGTGCGGGATATATCATATATATCGCTGTGCAAAGCAAAAACTCTTAAAAGCAGTCAAAAGCAAACCGAGTCTGTAGCATCTGCCAGTTATTGCTAAAGGAGTCACTCCCGGTGAAGGGATCTCGGTCCTTTCCTCGTCGAATGAGGTGCGGGGTATATCATATATACCGCTGTGCAAAGCAAGAACTGTAGCTACCTGTTTTATTTTAAAATTCGATTCTACAACATCTTAGGTTTCTTTATCTTTCATTAATCACATTAATGAAGTCCTATCATTTAAATACCTAAACATCACAGATAGATATGACGTACACTTATGCCATCCGCATTCGCCTCGATGTCCTCTCGTGCACCGTTAGGTTAGGTAACTAACGACAGAGCAGGGCAGGGCTAGCGCGGGTGTAAAACATAAGTAACGTCTATATAATATATCATATATACTATATACTACAACCATCACAGAGTCACAACACAGATATCGCAGCAGAATAAACATATGAAATATTGGATATACTAGGACGTTCGTGTTTTCAATACGAGCCAGTATAAAACACGGATTCCACGGTCGTAATGAATAGCCAATCCCACACCCCTAGACCCCTACGAGAGCGGCAAGCAACCCTGCCAATTCTAGGGTTAGGAGACCCGGACTCGACTCCTCGAGTTGGTCTCCCACTGGACCCCAGAACCCGGTTACTTGTGCTCTCCTCCTTGGGTCTATCCTAATGCGGAAAAGTAAATAATATACAAAAGGTGACATCTTCCGCTACCTGGAAGTGCCCCAAATAAAAGAATATTACATACAAGTTTTTACATGAATGAAAATGAAAAACACTCATCTCACATAAAAACCCCCGGCTATTCTAATACGACGATCCAATATAACATATCCAGCAACACATAACATCACATGCCATCAACGTAAGTAAGTATGCATACCCCAATTGTCGTTGACGTATAGCAAAGAAACCGGCGATATGAACATACTACACTTACGGTCACAGAAAAGAAAGTGTAAAACTACAACAATTGGAATCCGCAACTTCTTTAGATATCGCATGCCTAATCAAATGAAATACTTAGACATCCCATGCCTAACAGATATAAATCCCGCATTTTAGTCTCATTATCGAAAACTCTTTTCAATATCATATGGGACTAAACTGCTAAATTTATAACATTCATCCAGTTATCACATAACTACTTGTGAATTCCAATTATTGTATCCCATTCCGGATAAACAGAAAATGTTAAACTTTCCGATCGAACAGTCGAATGCCCAAGTTTTCCCGATACAGTCCAACTCATGAAATAAGTCTAACAACATTCAGTTCGTGCCTCAGTACCGACGGTCCAGCCGTAGAAGGGTCAAGCCAACGCCTCACATGTGGCATGCCGTACTTCCCCAAACTCGAAGGTTCAAAGGGCAGTTCAAGACGGTCACATAATCGAGTTAAGGTTTGTTGTCTTCTAGAGGGTCCATCGCGTTACTTGCACTACTTAGAACGTCGTTAAACTACGGAAAAATCCAACACTTGGAAATTTCCCGACAGGGGAAAAGTTGGGTATTTATATCCGGTCGAACTTTTTAACATATTCTATAAATTATCCGGAAAAACACAAAAGACGAAATTTGATAATCCGATCGAAATACCGAATCCCCAAAACAACCCCAGAAAATTCAACTCTTGAATAAATATTAAAAATTCCCAGAAAACTCAGCAGAATTTATCAGGAGTTACTGTGTAAAATAAATAAAATATGGTGGCCGTACGGCCGCGGAACCGCCGCACGAGGCTTGCTCGTGCCGCTGAACCGCGGCAGTTTGATGGAGTTAGGGCTACGAATTTTACAGAAACTCCTAAATTCACCTGCTGAATTTTTTAGAAACTTTTAATATGGAAAAATCCACGTTTTTGAAAAAAGGACAGAGAGCATTATATGAGATGGGGTTTCGGGTCGATCGGACTTCAAACTCCGTCGGGACTTCGCCTAAGGCTCTAGCTAGGCTCTGATACCAGTGAAAGGTTCCTAGGCACTCTAGTAAGGTCTCACAAGGCATCGAACATGCCAATTTAAAAATTTTTGTGCCGAGAAACCCTAGACTACGGATCTAATACTAGATGTTTAGGCGAAACGGAAAACTAGTTAACTATTTAACTATAGGTTAGATGCTACAACCTTTGTAGATCCGGATTTCCACCTCCTTAGCTCCACGTGGTCATGCCCTCGCTGTCCATCATGAATCCTTGACTCATTCGTCGGCTTCATCGGAATAATGTGCGGAATAGGTCGTCGGCTTTGTGTCAAAGACGATCTACGTCGAGATTGCACTAGTTCAAGCTCCGACTTCACAAACTTGTGAAACTTGTGAAGAAAACACCCAAAACCACTTGGCAAGAGGTAGAGGATGAAGAAATAGGAGATGGGTTCACTTTAGATTTGGATTTCTCACTCTAGATCACAAGTTGCCATTAATGGCATCAAGGTTTCTCACTTTGAGAAGAAGAAGAAGATGATAGAAATCTTATGATAAGTTATTTCTAAAATGAATAATAAAGGAATTCTTATCATCTTCTAACCATGGTCAAGTGTAGAGAATTGACCATGGTTAGTGGGAGTGGTTAGGTTTAAGCAAGGAGACAAAATGGCATCATTACTAAAAGCTTCATGAAGCTTCACCACACTTCATGATAAAATGAAACCCTTTTGTTTCCATAAATCTATTTAATAAATAATAAATGGATTTAATAATAAGAGAATAAATCTTAAACCCTAACCACTCTCATAACCATGGTTGCATTCTTTACACAAAGCCAAAACTACATGCATCATCAAACATGATACATATATTTGCACAAAAGTATTTCACATATACAATGTGCAATCCAAGTGAGAAAAATCCGTTTAAAGTGAACCAATACTAGTTAATGCAAAGTAATATATCAAATATATAATCATACATTAAATCATTAAATCAACATTTGATTCAATGATCCGGTCATGTCGCACATAACCGACTAGTATTCAATGTATCGATTTATCGAATCGATCTTCGATTCGATAACTAGGTTATATCGCATACAACCATACGAAACATTAATCGCGAGAATTAAATACGGTATCACATACACGCATTATTCTCGGTCCCGCACATATCTCATATGCGCTCCTATTTCGTTTCGCTTGAACCAGGAAACCTCTGTGTAGGACTCTAAAGACTCGTCAATACGCCGGTAGCAGATGATGATCATATCAAGCATCCACAAGCCGCAAGCGGTCTGCTAAACGTAACGGCCACCCGGGTATTGAGCGATCAGAAGATCGACGAGCTAGCCCGCTCACACTCCTGCGAATCCGACCAGTAACACTTACCGTACAATCCGGTCTGTTCGTCTGATACGTCGCATATCAAGTCTAGGGGTGGTATACGTCAGACCCCAATAACCGATAAGTCGTGCCAATGTGAGGCTCGTAACGGGTCGAGAAACTACTGGTAACACTTACCAGCAAATCTCTGATCAGCCCTGGCCAGGGACTTCCCTGCTACGGCCAATCGAGCACAGCGCAACATCAACTCCCAATACCGGGAGAGACGAAACCCCTCCTATCGCTCATTGCCTCCATGTGACTCGGGACTGTACCCAAAGACCACCGTTTTGCACGCCCTCATGGACGTGGTAAGGTGGAGATCAAAGCACAGTGGGAATCACACAAGACTCTATGACGATCTCGGATCTACAGACTAACCTGTACAAGTGTCACCTGAGAACTGCCATCTGACGTGAGGTATAATACCATCTGGGAGTTCTCGGCGAGTCCGTCCAGTGTACCTAGTCTCCACTGAGCACCCGTATACCATCTCTGATGTCAAATACCAATGGATATGGGATCATCCATCGCCCATCACATGGGTCGAGAAGCGTATACGCTAGTCTACTCTGGTATATCGATGCCCCGTCTCGATACACCCACGACTAGGGACTTTGAAGTATGTACTTATGGAATACCATGTCCCCACTAGTATGATCTGCATCATAGTCCAGGTAGTCAAGTACACATCCTAAGGGCTTTACCAACATGTAACTACAAGACAGTATAAAGAGACTAGTGTACATGTTAAGATAAAGAGTAACCAGATAGCATACTATCATATCGAGCAAGAAAGTCATCTCTATATATGTCCAAGCATCCAATATAATATACAACATCTGTACAATACTGGCCTCTAGGGCATACATACAACTAACATAACGGAACATTGTGGCGAATGCGGATGGCATAAGCGTACGTTGTATTTTCGTTTCTTTTCTGTGATTGGCTTAAGGACTTAAATGATGGGACAGCATTAATATGATTAATGTGAAGAAAAATAAATCTAAAAGGATGTTGTAGAATCGGATTTGAAAACCACTCGGCTTTTTACGAAAAAGCTACATTTCAAAACTGCGGAGCTTAAGCCACTCCATTTGAAAACCATTTGATTCTACGACGATATCAAGTTCAAAGCGTTAAAGATTTTCTTAAAAATCATCCGCAACCCTCCGTCATTTTAGAAAGTAGAGTACTTAGTTTTCGTGCTACGTTTGTTGACCTTAGCCAAGGCGTAGTGTACGGTAGCTAGTTGATGTCTTCCTATAATGCATATGATGCAGATTAATTGGGATGGGCATATGACTTTGTTGACCTTAGCCAAAGGTCATGTGAACGGGTCTAATTAATCAAGAAATGACGGGTTGAACTTGACTAGTGCTTGTGATTTGTTGACCATAGCCAAGGTCATGAGTGCTAGGGGTAAAACCATATCGGAAATTTCTGTTAGTGTATATGCCTTAGGGACCATTATTGTATCATACTAGATTGTATATTACTTAATGGAAGCTTGGGATATTCACAGTTATATAATAGTCTTGCTAAACATGGTAGCATGCTACTTGGTTTTATCTACTTTAATATGCGCATATGTTTCTTGTAATGTATCGCTTATACATATTAGTAGAGCCCTTAGGATCTTTGCTTGATTACCAGTGTTGTGATGGCAGTCACACTAGTGGGGGCTGGGTAATCTATAAGCAACATCCTATACAGGTCCTTAGTCATAGGATTATCGAGACAGGGCATCGATACTCCGGAGTAGACTAGCGTGCACGCTTCTCATCCCAGTTGGGGAGATGGTCTGTCCCACAGCCATCAGTACGTCGTACTGGAGATAGTATACAGCTGCTCGTTGGGTTACGGGTACACCGGACAGGACTCGCGGGAGAACTGACTGGATGGTATTATACCTAACGTCAGATAGCTGTTCTCAGGTGACATGTGTGCAGATAGTCTGTTGAATTAAGGTTGTCATTTGTCTCGTGTGAGTTCCCACTGTGCTTTGATTACTACCCTACCACGGCTCAAAAGTGTCGTATAAACAGGTTTTAGTTGGGCACAGCCCCGAGCCATATGGAGGCAGTGAGCGACTGTTAGGGATTCGTCTCTCCCGGTATAGGGAGTTGATATCGCACTGTGATCGGTTGGTCATTACCATAAGTCCCTGGCCAGGGCTGATTGAGAATTACTGGTGGACTAATCAGTAGATTCTCGGATGGTCTTGAGCCATACCGGCACGACTTGTACGGTTATTAGGGGTCTGACATTCACCACCTCCCTAGACCATACATACGATACTCTGAGACGAACAGACCGGACTGCGCGGATATTGTCACGGACAGGCTCAGTAGGAATTCGGATGGGTTTCCTCATCGGCCTTCTTATCGACATCTACCTAAGGACCGTTACGTACAACTAGTGCCGCTTGTGGTCTGTGGTTAAACCCACTGCCAGCATAGTAGTCGAGTCTTTAGAGTCCCACACAGAGGGTTTCCCTGCTCCAGGCGAAACGATAGAGAGGTCGTATGGTTTTACGACAAGGGTTCGGACGCATACGTGTGTTTTCGCACGTACGACGTTCGGACAATTTTTACTAGCCGGCTTTGGTTTAAGCCAGATTCTAGTATCGGATTATTGGATTTATACAGTCTATAGTTTTTCCGTGTTTTCACGGATAGGAGGGGCGTTCTCGTAATTTGACGGGAAGCTTCTAGAAGGATGATGATGCTCATCTTCTCTCTCCTCAAGCTCACTCTCTCTTCAAACCCTAATCCTCCCCTCTCATGTGTTGAGATCAATGATTATATAGACTAATTAATCCATAACCTCACTCTATATCACCTAGGTGACTTTGATTAGCAACTAAAGAAACCTAGTTATCTCAAGTTAGAGATCAAGCTTAGAGTAGGAGCACTCGGGTGGATCGTCTTTGACTCGAGGAAGCCGTTGAGGTGCCGACGTTCCAAAGATCCTACGAGGAGTGGAGGACAGCGATGAAGACCCGAAGGACAAGTAACGTGAGGTATAACTTCGAATCCGAGTAGTTAAACCTTTCGTAGTATGCTAGTAATGGTTTAGATACGATCCGTGTGCTCAAGTCCGTGTTACGAAGTTTTGATAATCGTTTTTCATATATTCTGCCTCCCTGCAAGCTCGTGGGGTGCGTGACATGGACTTACAGTTGTATCAGAGCCAACTAAACATTTACTAGCTTGTTAGCAACTAATTAGAACTTCGATCGTCAGAAAAAACGCGAAAACTTTACCTTGACCCCTATCAGTTTCTGTTAATTTTAAATGTGTCGAAAAAAATATTTGATATGCCTTAAAATTCACAGCGGGGAATATAAGAATACTGGGAAAATACGGTGTAGTAACTCAGTAAGATGGCCGCGGATCCACGGCCGATTAGTGCTTTTGGCCGCGGATCTGCCACCGAGTCAACTCCGAGTTGACTCGGATTTTCATAGAAATTGATATTTTAATGTGTTTTGTTTTCCATTATATTCTGTTTCTGCCCAGGTTACTTCTGTGCTGGTTTACTGTTTGTGTATATGAACTTGATTGGATCGTTGTAATGATTAGCCGGGGTTTGAGATGGGTTATTATATTCATTCATTCGATGTAATTGTAATATGTTGTAATATTATTTTGCGGGGCACATCCAGGTTGCGGTTATAGCCACCGTTGTATTATTTCTTTTTACCGTTTTTGCTCTGAGGATAGACCCAAGGTGGGGTGCACAAACTACCGGGTACTTTGAAGTGTTTAGTGGCCTACTCACGTTGTTGAGGGAGACCGCTTCACTTCGGGTACTTGGCGGGTAGTTTGCCGTACCCGTAGGGGTCTAGGGTGGGGTAATACCTATTCATCACAACTGTGTAATCCGTCTTTTGTTGCAGGCTCAAAGCAAACGCGGATTGCTTGTATATCCAATAAAGTTCATCAGTGATCTAGAATGCCTATTATTGCGTCTGACGAATGTACAATATCTATATATGATAGCTATTAGACGTCACTTATGTTTTACACCCGCGCTAGCCCAGCCCCCGCTCTGTCGTTAGTTAAGTAACCTAACGGGTGATGACGGGACCCCGTGGCGAATGCGGATGGCATAAAAGGACATGGTATTTTCGTTGTTTTCTGCAATGATAGGTTAAATGATGGGACACATTATTATAATGCAAAGAAAATAAACCAAAGTTGAGCCGTTGGAACAAATTTAAAAAGAAACCACTCGGTTATTTTAAAAGATCAGAACTTTTAATTGCGGAGCTTTAACCACTCCTTTTAAAAAGTATCAGGTTTTCTTCGATTATATCAAGTTCACTACGTTCACGGTTTTGCCAAAACCAGTCGTAGCCCCCCGTCATTTCATATGGATAGTCAATAGTATTCAAGCCGTGTTTGTTGACCAAAGTCAAGGTACAGTGTTTGGTAGCTATTGGATATTTATATGTAGCATAGATAGATGCGTTGGTTTGGGACAGTCGTACTACCTTGTTGGCCAAAGTCAAGGGTATGTACGGGTGGGTTCAAATTAATCTGGAGAATGACGGGTAAAACTTGACATGTGAGTTATGATTTGTTGGCCAAAGTCAAGGTCATAAGAGCATGGGGCAAAAATCCACATCGGGAGTTTCTAAAGAAACTGAAACTTGCTAGTGTTGCATACCATTTGGAGTTTGATGAATGTTGGTAGGATACCTTCAACATTATCATACAATGATATTTGGATCCCGATCCTACTGTGAGTACATGCTACTTATCAGGAGATTCGTCACTTAACGATCAATGCTATAAACCAAGTAGGTGCCTAGAAAGGTGTCAGCGGGGCTACGCCCCCAGAGAAAAGAGGTTCTTTAATTAAGGAACTTCGCGAAAGCGTTGGAAAACCTCCCTCGAAGTATCGACACTAGCCTGGCTGAACGGTTAAGCAAGTATTGTACGGTGAGAATAGTCCTAGCTAATTCTTCTTTTATGGTTTGAGGAAGGATTCGAGAAACAGTGGGAGCCATCCAATTTAGAAAAACTAAAAACCAATCTAAACTTGCAAGAGCATCATGCTAAAGTGTTTTCTTCTCTCTCTCTCTATTTGTAGCGACCTTGTGACCATGACTAGGTTACATCTAGATAATAATTTGACTGAATCTGACTTATATAACTGGCAAAGGTCTGTCCAGATGTCCATTGGCTTTGACAAGCTGGACCACCCTATTACTACTCAAGATCCCGCCGTCCCAGGTCCAGTTTCCACCGTCGCGGCTATGAATATCCGTCAGACAAGGGAAAAGGATAAAGAGAAAGCCAAGTGCCTCGTGTTGGCTTCAGTTGATGGTGTATACCAGAAGCAGCACGGGAAGATGGTCTCAGTTTCCATCTTTTTCCATAACAAAGATTTATATGGAGAGCAATCTCATATCACAAGATATGAGACCTCGAACGAATTGCTTCAAGCGAGGTTGGCTATCGAGTCGTCTGTAGGGGGTAACGTCCTTATAGAGACTAGCTATTTTGAGCTCACGGACCTGCAGACCACGTTAAAGAACGGGTCAGATACTGACTTGATTCTACAGTCTCTGCCTTCTACCCTGAAGGAAACCAGGGAAGTAGAAGGAAAGGGAAGGGCAAAAGTTTCGGGACTGGATGTAGTAAAAGAGGGACGTTCCTATTGTTACGGGAATGAACATTGGCAGAAGGATTGCAGGGCTAGTAAAGCCAGTAGCCAGGATTCGAAGCATGTTGTGGCTTCGGCTTCAGGTGTGTTTGTAATAGAGAACTGTATGTCAGTTAACCCTACTTCCTGGGTATTAGATACCGGATCAGGATCTCACATTTGTAATTCGTTACAGGCTCTGAGAAACCGTAGGGCTATCAGGATAGGTGATATGACTCTCATGGTTGCTAACGGAATGAGCATGAACGCTGAATCCGTAGGGGAATATCATCTTGGACTAACTACTGGGCAGATATTGATTCTGCGTAACTGTTTTTATGTACCAGGTACGACTTGTAATATCATATCAGTATCCTTACTTTCTAAGGAAGGATATGATTTTACTTTTGTAAGCGATGTGGTCCACATCCACCTAAATCAAGTTCTGATTGGGTCAGGTACATTAAAAAACGGGATATACGTATTGAATCAAGCTCAGATTTTCAGTGTCCAGAACACACTTAAAAGAAAGTCTCCGGAATTAAATCAGGCTTTCTTATGGCATTGTAGACTGGGTCGCATCAATGAGAGAATGTTGACTAAGTTACATACAGAAGGATATTTGGATCCGTTCGAATATCAATCATATACAACTTGTCAATCCTGTCTCAAGGAAAGATGACAAAGACTCCGTTCATTGGACACGGAGTAAGAGCGAGCGAGCTCTTGGGGCTCGTACACAGTGATGTGTGCGGTCTAATGTCTACACATGCGCGAAGCGGTTATTCTTACTTCATTACTTTTACGGATGACTTTTCAAGGTACGGATATGTCTTCTTAATAAAACATAAATCTGAAGCCTTTGAAAAATTCTAGGAATATAAGAATGAAGTAGAAAAACAAACAGGCAAAAGTATCAAAACACTGAGATCGGATCGAGGTGGTGAATACTTGAGTGCCGAGTTCCTGGATTACCTAAAAGAGAATGGAATTCTCTCTCAGCTTACTCCTCCATACACTCCACAACATAACGGTGTATCGGAGAGACGGAATCGAATCCTATTGGATATGGTACGTTCCATGATGAGTAACGCTGAGTTGCCGCGATCATTCTGGGGATATGCACTAGAATCAGCTGCATACCTTTTGAACCGAGTTCCAACTAAGACTGTGCCTACCTCACCATATCAGATGTGGTGTGGGAAGAAACCCTATCTTAAGCACATTAAGACATGGGGATGTCCAGCTTTTGTAAAGAAACAGCATGCGGACAAGCTCGAGGCACGCTCAGTACAGTCCAAGTTTGTGGGATATCCAAAGAACTCCAAGGGATATTGTTTCTATTACGCAGAGGAACAAAAGGTTTTTGTTTCTCGTCATGCCCACTTCTTAGAAGCTGAATTTTTAGAAAATAAGATGAATGGGAGCGCAGTAGAACTGGAAGAAATTCCAGAACCACAAGCTGTTACTGAAAGTATGGTAGAACCAGAGGTTTCAGAAGAAAGCGACATACCAGCGCCTATCCACAGAAATAGTAGGCAGTCTCATCCGCCCGAGAGATACTACGGTTTTCTCATAGACGGGGATCGAGAAGATTGCATCATTGATGATGATCACCCTACTAGCTTCCAGCAAGCCATTCAGAGTGGCGACTCGGTAAAATGGCTGGATGCAATGCGGACCGAAATGGAGTCCATGTACACTAACAAAGTATGGACTTTGGACATTTCTCCAGATGGGGTAAAACCCGTAGGATGCAAATGGATCTTCAGAAAGAAGATTGGTGTAAATGGACAGGTTGAAACCTATAAGGCTAGACTTGTTGCAAAGGGTTTCCGTCAAAGACCTGGTTTGGACTATGGCGAAACCTTTTCTCCAGTGGCTATGCTCAAATCCATTCGGGTCCTTCTTGCTATTGCTGCATTCCACGGTTATGAGATCTGGCAGATGGACGTAAAGACGGCCTTTCTAAATGGTAATTTGGAAGAGTGCGTCTATATGGATCAGCCAGAGGGATTCATTCAGAGTGGGAGCAGCGGTAAAGTGTGCAAGTTGCTTAAGTCCATTTATGGACTAAAGCAGGCATCGCGGAGTTGGAACATCTGTTTTGATGATGCTGTCAAAGAATTCGAATTTATCAAAAATCCAGATGAACCATGCATATATAGTAAGATTGTAGGGAGAGCTGTAGTATTCCTCGTCTTGTACGTGGATGACATTCTCCTAATAGGAAATGATATTCCTATGTTACAGTCAGTCAAAATATTCTTGTCACAGAAATTCTCCATGAAGGACCTGGGTGATGCCACCTACATTCTGGGGATCCAGATCTATCGTAATAGATCAAAGAGGATGTTGTGACTTTCGCAGTCCAGGTACATAGACACCATATTGAAAAGATTCAGTATGGAAGATTCTAAGCGCGGTAACCTACCAGCTTGTCACGGAATCACCCTCTCCAAAAAGATGTCTCCCAAGACTGATTTGGAAAGGGATCGCATGTCAATTATACCCTACGCTTCTGCGGTAGGCTCTATAATGTATGAGATGTTATGTACCGGACCAGATGTAGCATACGCATTGAGCGTAGTAAGCCGGTATCAGGCAAACCCATGGGAGAAGCACTGGATAGCAGCAAAGAACATTCTCAAGTACCTGAGGAGGACTAAGGAGATGTTTTTAGTGTATGGAGGAAAAGACCTCCAGATCGAGGCCTTTGCCGACTCCAGCTTCCAGAGTGACAAGGATGACTCCAAGTCCATGTCGGGTTATGTCTTTACCCTCAATGGAGGGGCGGTCTGTTGGAAGAGTTCCAAGCAGGAGACCGTTGCTGACTCAACTATGGAAGCAGAGTACATATCTGCTTACGATGCTGCAAAAGAAGCTGTCTGGATGAAGAAGTTCCTCACAGAACTTCAGGTGGTTCCTACCTGTGTTGGTCCAATACCTCTGTATTGCGACAACAACGGCGCTATAGCTTTGGCGAAGGAACCCAGGTCCCATCAGAAGTCCAGACACATCTTAAGGAGGTATCACCTGATTAGGGAGATCGTACATCGCCAGGAGATCGAGGTGAAGAGAGTGGAGACGGAGAATAACATTGCTGATCCATTCACAAAGGCCATTTCTCAGACGCAGTTCGAGAGGTTATTCGAGATGATAGGTCTGCGATATGCCAGCTCATGGCCCTAGTACAAGTGGGAGATTGTTAGTGTATATGCCCTAGGGGCTATTATTGTATCATACTAGCTTGTATATTACTTAATGGAAGCTTGGGATATTCACAGTTATATAACAGTCTTGCTAAATATGGCAGTATGCTACTTGGTTTTATCTACTTTAATATGTGCATATGTTTCTTGTAATGTATCGCTTATACATATTAGTAGAGCTCTTAGGATCTTTGCTTGATTACTAGCGTTGTGATGGCAGTCACACTAGTGGGGGCTGGGTAATCTATAAGCAACATCCTATATAGGTCCCTAGTCGTAGGATTATCGAGACAGGGCATCGATACTCTGAAGTAGACTAGTGTGTACGCTTCTCATCCCAGTTGGGGAGATGGTCTGTCCCACAGCCATCAGTACGTCGTACTGGAGATAGTATACAGGTGCTCGTTGGGTTACGGGTACACCGGACAGGACTCGCGGGAGAACTGAATGGATGGTATTATACCTAACGTCAGATAGTAGTTCTCAGGTGACATGTGTGCAGATAGTCTGTTGACTTAAGGTTGTCATTTGTCTCGTGTGAGTTCCCACTGTGCTTTGATTACTACCCTACCACGGCTCAAAGGAGTCGTGCAAACAGGTTTTAGTTGGGCACAGTCCCGAGCCATATGGAGGCAGTGAGCGACTGTTGGGGATTCGTCTCTCCCGGTATAGGAAGTTGATATCGCACTGTGATCGGTCGGTCATTACCATAAGTCCCTGGCCAGGGCTGAATAAGAATTACTGGTGGACTGATTAGTAGATTCTCGGATGGTCTTGAGCCATACCGGCACGACTTGTACGGTTATTAGGGGTCTGACATTCACCACCTCCCTAGACCATACATACGATACTCTGAGATGAACAGACTGGACTGCGCGGAATTGTCACGGACAGGCTCAGTAGGAGTTCGGATGGGTTTCCTCATCGGCCTTCTTATCGACATCTATCTGGGGACCGTCATGTACAGCTAGTGCCGCTTGCGGTCTATGGTTAAACCCACTGCCAGCGTAGTAGTCGTGTCTTTAGAGTCCCACACAGAGGGTTTCCTTGCTCCAGGCGAAACGATATAGAGGTCTTATGGTTTTACGACAAGGGTTCGGACGCATACGTGTGTTTTCGCACGTACGACGTTCGGACAGTTTTTACTAGCCGGCTTTGGTTTAAGCCAGATTCTAGTATCGGATTATTGGATTTATACAGTCTAAAGTTTTTCTGTGTTTTCACGGATAGGAGGGGCGTTCTCGTAATTTGACGGGAAGCTTCTAGAATGATGATGATGCTCACCTTCTCTCTCCTCAAGCTCACTCTCTCTTCAAACCCTAATCCTCCCCTCTCATGTGTTGAGATCAAGGATTAGATAGACTAATTAATCCATAACCTCACTCTATATCACCTAGGTGACTTTGATTAGCAACTAAAGAAATCTAGTTATCTCCAGTTAGAGATCAAGCTTGGAGTAGGAGCTCTCGGGTGGATCGTCTTTGACTCGAGGAAGCCGTTGAGGTGCCGACGCTCTAAAGATCCTACGAGGAGTGGAGGACAACGATGAAGACCCGAAGGACAAGTAACGTGAGGTATAACTTCGAATCCGAGTAGTTAAACCTTTCGTAGTATGCTAGTAATGGTTTAGATACAATCCGTGTGCTCAAGTCCGTGTTACGAAGCTTTGATAATCGTTTTTCATATATTCCGCCTCCCCGCAAGCTCGTGGGGTGCGTGACATGGACTTACAATTTCAAGAGTTGAAATTTGCAATGAGATTGCATACCTTCCATATGATGGTTGGATCCCGATCCCACTGTGGGCAATAGTTGCTCCCAGGAGAGTTTTGCAGTTTACAATTAGCTAACCCATTAGGTGTCTAGAAAGGTGTTAACGGGGCTACGCCTGTGGGAAGACGAGGTTTATATTAATTAGGTTCGTGCGAAAGCACGGGGAACCTCCCTCAAGTACCGACACTGGCCTGGCTGAACGGTTAGCGAAGTTGTAGACTGTAATTAATCCTGGAAAGTTTTCTTTTTAAGGTTTGAATGAAAAACTTGATTAAAGCAGTGGGAGACATCAATTAGATAAGATAATAACCAATCTGATCTTTGCAAGAGGTTTCGCTGAGTGTATTCTTTTCTCTCTTAATGGCAGATACCAATGACAGGACTCAAGGTTCTGTTAGTTATATGTATGCCCTAGAGGCCATTACTATACATAGGATGTATATTGTAGTGGATGCTTGGACATATATAGGGAGGACTTTCTTGCTCGACATGATAGTATGCTATCTGGTTGCTCTTTACCTTAACGTGTACACTGATTGTTTCTCTATTACATGTTGGTAAAGCCCTTAGGATGTGTACTTGACTACCTGGACCATGATGCGGATCATACTAGTGGGGGCATGGTAGTCCATAAGTACATCCTTCAAGTTCCCTAGTCGTGGGTGTATCGAGACGGGGCATCGATATACCAGAGTAGACTAGCGTATACCTTCTCGACCCATACAGATGGGCGATGGATGATCCCATATCCATTGGTGTTTGACATCAGAGATGATATACGGGTGCTCAGTGGAGACTGGGTACACTGGATGGACTCGCCGAGAACTCCCAGATGGTATTATACCTTACGTCAGATGGCAGTTCTCTGGTGACACTGGTACATGTTAGTCTGTAGATCCGAGATCGTTATAGAGTCTTGTGTGATTCCCACTGTGCTTTGATTTCCACCTTACAACGTCCAAGAGGGCGTGCAAAACGGTGGTTTTTGGGTACAGTCCCGAATCACATGGAGGCAATGAGCGATAGGAGGGGATTCGTCTCTCCCGGTATAGGGAGTTGATGTTGCGCTGTGTTCGATTGGCTATAACCGGAAATCCCTGGCCAGGGTTGCTGAGATTTACTCGTAAGTGTTACCAGTAGTTTCTCGAACTGTTATAGACCTCATATCGACACGACTTATCGAGCTATTGGGGTCTGACGTTTACCACCACTAGGCGAGATATGCGACATATCAGACGATCAGAACGGACTGTACGGTAAGTGTTACTGGTTGGATTCACAGGAGTGTGAGCGGGCTTGCTCGTTGATCTTCTGATCGCTCAATACCCGGGTGGCCGTTACGTTTAGCAGACCGCTTGCGGCTTGTGGGTGTTTGATATGATCATCACCTGCTGCCGGCGTATTGACGAGTCTTTAGAGTCATACACAGAGGTTTCCTGGCTCAAGCGAAACAAATAAGAGCGCATATGAGATATGTGCGGGACCGAGAATAATGTGTGTATGTGATACCGTATTCTATTCTCGCGATGAATGTATCGAATGGCTGTATGCGATATAACCTAGTTATCAAATCGAGGATTGATTCGATAAGTAGATACATTGGATATTAGTCGGTCATATACGATATGACCGGATCGTTAAATCATGTGTTGATTTAATGATTTAATGTATAATTATATATTTGATATATTACTTTACATTAACTAGTATTGGTTCACTTAAGATAGATTTTCTCACTTGATGTGCACATTGTATATATGATATAGTTTTGTGCACTAGTTTGTATCATGTTTGATGATACATGCAAACTTGGGTGTGTGTTTATTTTAAATCATGTTTAGGTCAATGGTTAGGTTTTATATTTGTTTTATTTATTCTTTTATTCATTTATTTTTGGAAAATGAAAATGAAACGGTGGCTTGCTTTGTCTTTTGTTGAAGCTTCATGAAGTTTTGAAGAAGTAACCATTTTGTTTCTTTCTTTTAACCTAACCATTCACCAAAACCATAGTTTATTCTCTACACTCAACCATTGTTGCAAAAATGATAATAATCACTTGGATTTTATTTTTTTAAAAAAAAATGCTTTTTCTTTCATCTTCTTCTTCTTCTTCATGAAGAGAAGAAAGTTTTCTTGAAAATTTCCAAGTGATGATTTCAAGTGAGAAATCCAAATTCAAAGTGAACCCACTTCCTATTTCTTCATCCTCTACCACTTGCCATGTAGTATAGGGTGTTTTCTTCACAAGTTTCATGACTTGGTGAAGTTGGAGCTCGAGTTAGAGTCGCCTCGACGTAGATCATCTTCGGCATCGAAGTCATTGACCTAGCCCGATCATTTCTTCGATGAAACCACCGCGAGAGTCCAGGATTCCGATGATCGCAGCGGAGGGACGTCATCACTGAGCTAAAGTAGTAGTGGACCTGATCTACAAAGGTTGTAGTCCCTTTCACTTTAGAGTAAAGTTGTTTACTTGCACAGTTATCGCCTTTAACTCTAGTCATCGATCTAGCATTAGGGTTTCTCGGCACAAGAAAAATTTGATTTTGCCATGGTTGATCTATTGTGGAACCTCTTGAGTGTGCCTAGGAACCCTACAGTGGTATCAGAGCCTAGCTAGAGCTTTAGGCGAAGTGTAGACGATATTTTAGGTCCGATCGAAACACGAAACCCTAATCCGACCCTTTCTATGTACATTTTTTAAAACTGTGCATTTTTCATAATTAAAAATATGCAGAAAAATTAGCACGGTATTTTAGGGATTACTGTGAAGCACATGCGCATGATTCTTCTAAAGCGCGGCGGAACCGTGGCACGAGCATGGCTCGTGCGGCGGTTCCGCGGCCATTCAGTCAGATTAGCTTTTGAAAATTGCACAGTAATTCCTATCTGTTGGTGCTGTATTTTCTGGGAATTTTTAACTTCTACTCAAGAGTTGAGTATTCTCGGTTGTATTGGGAGATCGTAGATTCGATCGGATTGTCAAACTTTGTCTATGTGTTTTTCCAGGTAATTTTAGAATATGTTGTAATGTTTGACCGGATATAAATACTCACTTTTTCCCCTGCCGGGAAATTTCCAATTGTTGGATTTTTCCGTTGTTTAATGACGTTCTAAGTAGTGCAAGTAACGCGATGGTCCCTCTAGAAGACAACAAACCTTAACTCGATTATGTGACCGTCTTGAACTGCCCTTTGAACCTTAGGGTTTGGGGCAGTACGGCGTGCCACATGTGAGGCGTTGGCTTGACCCTTCTACGGCTGGACCGTTGGTACTGAGGCATGAACTGGATGTTTTAAACTTATTTCATGTGTTGAGCTGTTTCGGGAAAACTTGGGTGTTTGAATGTTCGATCGGAAAGTTTAACATTTTCTATTTATCTGGAATGAGATACAATACTTGGAATCCACAAGTAGTTATGAGATAACTGATATGAATGTTATAAACATAGCACTTTAGTCTCACTTGATCGGTTGCCACGGAATTTTGATGTGATCAAAAGTCCGTCGCAATCGCGTAGCGTACGCGGATACTCGCCGGTAAACTTAATAGATAACCACGCCCCATAGCCCCGACCAAGTGACTGTAGGAGAACCCCGTCACCAAAAAGCATCCGTTCGGGTGCTCGCGGCAGCGGTGTTCCGCCTTAGTGCACTTCGTCGACGGTATCGGGAGTGCGGCCGTCTACTAAAGTTTGCGACGAGCATTCGTTCAGGATGTCGGGAATCTTGTTGAATTGCCCGACTTGATATTGAAAAGTGTTTTCGATAATGAGACTAAAATGCGGGGTTTATAATTGTTAGTCATGCGATGTCTAAGGAATTCATTTGATTAGGCATGCGATGTCTAAAGAGGTTGCGGATTCCAACTGTTGTGGTTTTACACTTTCTTTTCTGTGACCGTAAGTGTAGTATGTAGTGGTATTGCCGATTGTCGTTGCTATACGTCGACGACAATCGGTGTATGCATACTTACTTACGTTGATGACATGTGATTTTATGTGTTGCTGGATATGTTATATTGGATCGTCGTGTTTGAATAGCCGGGTTTTTTTTATGTGAGATGAGTGTCTTTCATTTTCATTCATGTAAAAACTTATATGTAATATTCTTTTATTGGGGCATTTCCAGGTTGCGGAAGATGTCACCATTTGTATATTATTTACTTTTCCGTACTAGGATAGACCCAAGGAGGAGGGCACAAGCAACCAGGTTCTGGAGTCCAGTGGGAGACCAACTCGAGGAGTCGAGTCCGGGTTTCCTAACTCTAGAATTGGTAGGGTTGCTTGCCGCTCTCGTAGGGGTCTAGGGGTGTGGGATTGTCTATTCATCACGATCGTGGAATCCGTGTTTTATACTGGCTCGTATTGAAAACACGGACGTCGTAGTATATCCAATGTTTCATATGATTCTTCTGCTGCGATATCTGTGATGTGATCATTTGATATGCTATGATGGATACTGTATATAGTATATATGATATATTATATAGATGTTACTTATGTTTTACACCCGCGCTAGCCCTGCCATGCTCTGCCGTTAGTTACCTAATCTAACGGTGCACGAGGGGACATCGAGGTGAATACGGATGGCATAAGTGTACGTCGTATTTATCTGTGATGTTTAGGTGCTTAAATGATGGGACTTCATTAATGTGATTAATGAAAGAAAAGAAATCTAAGATGTCGTGGAATCGAATTTCTTAAAAACGGGTAGCTACGGTTCTTGCTTTGCATCGCGGTGTTCCTTGTAGAACATCCTGCACCTTATTCGATGAGGAAAGGGCCGAGATCCCTTCACCGGGAGTGACCCCTTTAGCAATAACTGGCAGATGCTACACACTCGGTTTGTCTTTTGATTGCTTCTATAGTTTCTGCTTTGCACAGTGATATATTTGATATATCCCGCACCTCATTCGACGAGGAAAGTGCCGACGATCCCTTCACCGGGAGTGACCCCTTTAGCAAAACTAGAAAAGCCTCAGAAACACTCCATTTTAAAATCATTTGATTCTACAACGATATCAAGTTCATTACGCAATAGGTTTTCAGAAAAACCTGTCGTAGCCTTCCGTCATTTCAGATAAGTCCTACTTAGTATTCGTGCTACGTTTGTTGACCTCCGTCAAGGCGTAGTGTGCGGTAGCTAACTAGTATTTATCTGCTTATGCATATGATGCAGATTGGATTAGGGTAGTCGTACGGCCTTGTTGACCTCCTTCAAGGGTCGTGCGGGTGGGTTTGATTCAACAAAGAAATGACAGGTCGAACTTGACTAGTAGCCTATGGTTTGTTGACCTCCGTCAAGGTCATAGGGTGCTAGGGGCAAAATTATCGGGAATTTCAAGTGTTGAAATTTGCAATGAGATTGCATACCTTCTATGAGATAGTTGGATCCCGATACCCACTGCGAGTAATTGTTACTCCTGGGAGAGTTTTACACATTACAATTAGCCGATCAAGTAGGTGTCTAGAAAGGTGTCAATGGGGTTACGCCTCTGGAAAAACGAGGTTTATATTAATTAGGTTCGTGCGAAAGCACGGGGGACCTCCCTCAAAGTACCGACACTGGCCTGGCTGAAAGATTGGCGAACTTGTAGCGTGTAATTAATCCCGGCTAGTCTTTCCATTTATGGTTTGAAGGAAGATTTGATAAAAACAGTGGGAGCCATCCTGATTAGATAAATTAAAAACCAATCTGATCTTGCAAGAGCATACGCTGAGTGTTTTCTTCTTTCTCTCTTCAGGTAGCGACCATATCACGCCTTAATCAAGATAATAATACGGATTATTAACCGAACCCGCTTGTTATACTGAGCTGGGGAACGTTGGTCCTGCTCCAACTTATAATTATTATAAGACAGAGCAGGAAATTGGGGATTACCAGAATTCCCATGCCGCCCAAACGAAGAAAGTGCATATGATGCATCTTCTTCGGGTGTGCTCATTACAAAGAACTATTTCTCTGTATCCTCTACGTCCTGGGTATTTGATACCGGATCAGGATCCCAGATATGTAATCTATTATATAGGGCTACAGAGAGGTAGAGAACTGAGAATGGGTGATAAGTTTCATCAGGCAGAAAACGGGGCAAGTGTTGCAGCCAAGTCTGTTGGTCACTGTCACCCTGTATTACCAATACATTGATTCTGAACAAATGCTATTAGATACCGAACCTGATATACAAAATCATATCAGTCTCTTTATTAGTATAGAAAGGATATAATTTTGTATTTTTGGATAATGTTTTGAACATTTCCTATATCAAAAGTTGATTGGTTCAGGCACATTATCTAAAAGCATTGATGTTCTAAATCAAACTACAGTTCCTTGTATACAGAACACACACAAGAGGAAGAGTTCAGAAATGAACGATTCCTTCTTGAGGCATTGTAGACTAGGTCATATCAATGCGACCCGACTGGCTGAAGTTATATTTAGATGCATATTTAAAAGATTTTGAATTTACATCTTGTGAAACTTGCCAGTCATGTCACAAAGATAAGATGACCAAAGCTCTGTTTAATGAAAACAGAGAAAGAGTTGGTGAACTCTTGGGATGATACATGTTGATGTATGTAAGGTCCCCTGTCTACACATGCCAAGACTGGTTCTTTGTAGTTCATTACATTCTGTGATGATCTCTCAAGATTCAGACATATGTTCCTGTTGAAACACAAGTCCGAAGCTTTTGTGATATTCACTGAATATAAGTTAGAAGTGGAGAACCAAAAATACGGGTATAAGTATTATGTCCTTTGATGTGATCGAGGAGGAGAATACTTGAGCACAGAAATCCTGGACTATTCTAAAGGAGAATGAGTTTCTCTCTCAGCATTACTCCTCCGTATACACCATAGCACGATGGTGTATCGGGGCGGAGCGATCACACCATATTGGATATGGTGTACTCTATGATGAGTATTACTGAGTTACTTATTTCCTTTTGGGGGTTATGCACTTAAGAAGCTGCATACCTATTGAATTGGGTTCGAATCAAATCTGTGCCTACCACTCCATATGAGATATGGTATGGGAAGAACCCATCTCTTAAGTAAGTTAAGATTTGGGATTGTTCGGCCTATGTCAAAAGCAAAATCCGGACAAGATCGAGGCAAGGTCAGTTCTGTAGAACTGGAAAGGTTCTAGCTATACAAAACTGCAGCTGATGATTTGACAAGAACCAAAAGATTCAATAGTCCCCGACGAACCTCAGCCTCTCCGCTGATCTGGTAGGGTTCCTCATCCGTCTGAGAGATACTTTGGTTTCTCGATGACAGTCGGAGCGAGGATTGCATCATGAGATGATGACCTAACTAGTTTCGAGCAGGCCATCGAGAGTAGGGACCCTGTAAGAATGGCTGGATGCTTAGCAATCTGAGATGGAATCCTTATACACCAACAAAGTATGGACTTTGGTTGCTATATCTGAAGGGTTAAATCCCCATCAGGAGCAAGTATATCTTGAGAAGATTACTTGGTGTACATGGAAAAGTCGAGACTTTCAAAGCTAGACTTGTTAAAAGTTTGCGTCATCGACCAGGCGTGGAAAGTGATGAAACCTTTTCAAGTAGCTAAGCTTAAGTCCATCCAGATCCTACTTGCCACGGCTACATACCATGACTACGATATCTGGCGGTTGGGTGTCATGACTGCTTTTGTAAATGATGTTGTAGAAAAGAGCGTCTATAAGTACACAGTCAGAAGGCTTCGTAGACAGTGGGAGCAGCGGAAATGCGTGCAAGATGTTTTATGTGATGAAGTAGGCATCGCGGAGTTGGAACATCTGTTTTGATGAGTTAGTCAAACAGTTTGACAACATCAAAATAGTAGATGAACTTTGTATATACAAAAGGTAGTAGGGAGTATGGTAGTGATCCTCGTAGAGTACGTGGATGACATACTCTTGATAGGGAAGAAGTTTCCTATGCTACGCTCGGTCAATCTCCGCTTATCACAAGGATTCTCCATATAGGATCAAAGTGATACCTGCTAAATCCTAGTTTTTGGATCTATGAGATAGATCTAATTGGATGATAGGACTCTCACTAGTTGTAGTGAGATGGTATCAATTGATCCTGGGGAGAATCACTGGAAAGGTTCCAGGGTGATAAGGACGACTGAATGTCAGTCACAGGCATTGTCTTTACCCTAAGCAAATGGACGGTATGTTGGAAGAGTTCCAAGCTAGATACCGTAGCAAACTAGACGATAAAGGCTGGATACATCGCTACTTAAGATGCTACCAAAGAGGCAGTTTGGGTGTATATTGGTTCATGAGATGAACTAGGTTCCTACCATTGTGTGACAATGGAAGTGTGGTTTTGGCCCAGGAACCCCGGTCCCATCAGTGACCCAGACGTATTCTGAGGCAGCATCACCTGATCATGGAGATAGTTGATCTCCACGGTGATCGAGGTTAGGAGAGTAGACTCAGAGGACAACACGGCGGATCCACTCACAAAGGCCTTTTCCCAGAGAGAGATTTTTATGGGATGGTTGAGTTGAGATACTTCAACCACTGCTATCAGATGGTCCTAGTGCAAGTGGGAGATTGTTAGTTATATGTATGCCCTAGAGGCCATTACTATACATAGGATGTATATTGTAGTGGATGCTTGGAAATATATAGGGGGGACTTTCTTGCTCGACATGATAGTATGCTATCTGGTTGCTCTTTACCTTAACGTGTACACTGATTGTCTCTCTGTTACATGTTGGTAAAGCCCTTAGGATGTGTACTTGACTACCTGAACTATGATGCGGATCATACTAGTGGGGAAATGGTAGTCCATAAGTACATCCTTCAAGGTTCCTAGTCGTGGGTGTATCGAGACGGAGCATCGATATACCATAGTAGACTAGCGTATACCTTCTCGACCCATACAGATGGGCGATGGATGATCCCATATCCATTGGTGTTTGACATCAGAGATGATATACGGGTGCTCAGTGGAGACTGGGTACACTGGACGGACTCGCCGAGAACTCCCAGATGGTATCATACCTTACGTCAGATGGCAGTTCTCTGGTGACACTGGTACAGGTTAGTCTGTATACCCGAGATCGTCATAGAGTCTTGTGTGATTTCCACTGTACTTTGATTTCCACCTTACCACATCCAAGAGGGCGTGCAAAACGGTGGTTTTTGGGTACAGTCCCGAATCACATGGAGGCAATGAGCGATAGGAGGGGATTCGTCTCTCCCGGTATAGGGAGTTGATGTTGCGCTGTGTTCGATTGGTTATAACCGGAAATCCCTGGCCAGGGTTGCTGAGATTTACTGGTAAGTGTTACCAGTAGTTTCTCGAACTGTTATAGACCTCATATCGACACGACTTATCGAGCTATTTGGGTTTGACGTTTACCACCCCTAGGCGAGATATGTGACATATCAGACGATCAGACCAGACTGTTTGGTAAGTGTTACTGGTTGGATTCACAGGAGTGTGAGCTGGCTTGCTCGTTGATCTTCTGATCGCTCAATACCCGGGTGGTCGTTACGTTTAGCAGACCGCTTGCGGCTTGTGGGTGTTTGATATGATCATCACCTGCTGCCGGCGTATTGACGAGTCTTTAGAGTCCTACACAGAGGTTTCCTGGCTCAAGCGAAACAAATAAGAGCGCATATGAGATATGTGCGGGACCGAGAATAATGTGTGTATGTGATACCGTATTCTATTCTCGCGATGAATGTATCGAATGGCTGTATGCGATATAACCTAGTTATCGAATCGAGGATTGATTCGATAAGTCGATACATTGGATATTAGTCGGTCATATACGATATGACCGGATCGTTAAATCAAGTGTTGATTTAATGATTTAATGTATAATTATATATTTGATATATTACTTTACATTAACTAGTATTGGTTCACTTAAGATAGATTTTCTCACTTGATGTGCACATTGTATATATGATATAGTTTTGTGCACTAGTTTGTATCATGTTTGATGATACATGCAAACTTGGGTGTGTGTTTATTTTAAATCATGTTTAGGTTAATGGTTAGGTTTTATATTTGTTTTATTTATTCTTTTATTCATTTATTTTTGGAAAATGAAAATGAAATGGTGGCTTGCTTTGTCTTTTGTTGAAGCTTCATGAAGCTTTGAAGAAGTAACCATTTTGTTTCTTTCTTTTAACCTAACCATTCACCAAAACCATAGTTTATTCTCTACACTCAACCATGGTTGCAAAAATGATAATAATCACTTGGATTTTATTTTAAAAAAAATGCTTTTTCTTTCATCTTCTTCTTCTTCTTCATGAAGAGAAGAAAGTTTTCTTGAAAATTTCCAAGTGATGATTTCAAGTGAGAAATCCAAATCCAAAGTGAACCCACTTCCTATTTCTTCATCCTCTACCACTTGCCATGTAGTATAGGGTGTTTTCTTCACAAGTTTCATGACTTGGTGAAGCTCGAGCTCGAGTTAGAGTCGCCTCGACGTAGATCATCTTCGGCATTGAAGTCATTGACCTAGCCCGATCATTTCTTCGATGAAACCACCGCGAGAGTCCAGGATTCCGATGATCGCAGCGGAGGGACGTCATCATGGAGCTAAAGTAGTGGTGGACCTGATCTACAAAGGTTGTAGTCCCTTTCAGTTTAGAGTAAAGTTGTTTACTTGCATAGTTATCGCCTTTACCTCTAGTCATCGATCTAGCATTAGGGTTTCTCGGCACAAGAAAAATTTGATTTTGCCATGGTTGATCAGTTGTGGAACCTCTTAAGTGTGCCTAGGAACCCTACAACTTCTACTAGATAAAAATAAACTGAATGTGACCAATTATAAAGACTGGCTGAGGAACCTTAACATTGCCTTAACTTATGATAATGTATCATATGTCCTCACGGCTCCAGCCCCGTCTGTCCCAGGTCCTAAATCCTCAGTTGCGAATATTGAAGTCCGCGAGACATGGGACGCTGACTGTGCCACGACCAAATGTTCACGCTTGCATCGATGGATAACACATATCAAAAGCAGCACGAGAATATGGACATTCACGTCATATTCCTCCATACAAAGAAGTTGTATGGAGAGCAATCTCGCGTATTATGATACGAAGCATCAAGGAAACTGTTTCAGATGCGAATGTCCCCTGGCACATCAGTAGGAGACCATGTTCTGAAGATGATAGCTCTCATAGAGGAGCTTGAGGACCTTGGATGGACAATGGACAATGAACAATATACGGATATTATTCTGCAGTCTCCCCCCCCACCTTTGCTCAATTTATAGTTAACTTCAACATGCACAACATGGAGAAGGAACTACCTGAACTCCTTAATATGTTAAGGAGTGCAGAGAGCACACTGAAATCAGTGAAAACTCCCATTTTGAGTGTTGGGCAATCTTTCTCTTCTCGCCTAAAGGCTAAGGCCAAGGGAAAGATAAAGAAGAAACCCACCAAACCTAGGGGTGGAGTTAAAAAGGTTAAGGGGAAAGACAAGTCCAAAGCTGGAGAATCGGGGAAAGGGGAATGTTATCACTGCCACAAAACAGGACACTGGAAGCGCAACTGCACAGAGTACTTGGATCTCAAGAAGAAGCATGGGGATGCTTCCGCTTCAGGTGTGTTTGTGACTGAAAACTGTTTTTCAATAAACTCTACTTCCTGGGTATTAGATACCGGTTCAGGTTCTCATATTTGCAATTCTATGCAGGGGCCGAGAAATAGCAAGGTTTTGAAGACAGGTGACCATACTCTCCGCGTTGGAAATGGTTCCAATATACATACAGTTGCAGTGGGAGAGTATCACTTGGGGTTGCCGTCTGGGTGTATATTGGTTTTGAACTCATATTATTATGTACCTAGTATGCTTTGTAATATAATATCCGTTTCTTTGTTAGACAATGAAGGATATAATTTTGTATTGCAGAACAATGTTATGAACATTCACCTGAATTAAATGTTGGTTGGGTATGGTACGCTTAATAACGGGATATACGTCCTAAATCAATACACAGTTTTCAGCATACAACACACTAATAAAAGAAAACTTTCAGAAATAAATGAAGCTTTTCTTTGGCACTGTAGACTTGGTCATATTAACGAAACAAGGCTAAACAAGTTACACAAAGATGGATATTTAAACCCTTTTGAATATAAATCTTATGCGACTTTCCAGTCTTGTATCAAGGGTAAAATGACCAAAACTCCGTTTACAGGACATGGAGAAAGAGCTACTGAGCTCTTAGGCCTCATACATAGTGATGTATGTGGGCCAATGTCTACACAGGCTAGAGGCGGTTTTTCATAATTTATTACTTTCACTGATGATTTCTCAAGATTCGGTCATGTATTTTTATTAAAGCACAAATCTGAAGCTTTCGAGAAATTCACTGAATATAAACTTGGAGTAGAAAAACAAACCGGCTTGAGCATCAAAATGCTTCGATCAGATCGAGGTGGGGAGTACCTCAGTATAGAGTTTGCAGGCTTCCTAAAAGAGAATGGGATTCTCTCTCAGCTCACTCCTCCTTACACACCACAGCACAACGGTGTATCAGAAAGACCGAATCGGACCCTATTAGATATGGTCCGTTTCATGACGAGTGATGCTGAGTTACCCGTCTCATTTTGGGAGCATGCATTGGAGACTGCAGCATTTCTACTAAACAGGGTCCCAACCAAAACCGTGTCTACCACACTATATGAGATATGGCATGGGAGGAGACCATCTCTTAAAAGAGTTAAGATTTGGGGTTGTCCGGCCTATGTTAAAAAGAAGAATCCGGACAAACTCGAGACACGGTCAGTCATGTGTAATTTTATGGGATATCCAAAGAATTCTTATGGATATCTTTTCTACCACAAGGAGGAAAAAAAAGTGTTTGTTTCTCAGCATGCCATATTTTTAGAAAAAGAATTTTTTACAAATAATACTGATGGCAGAGTGGTAGACCTAGAAGAAGTTCTAGAAACACAAATTACAAATGATGACTTGGTTGAACCGGCTGTTGCAACAGAAACTGAGGAACCTCGGCCACTCCGTAGGTCTGGTAGGACTTCTCGCCCACCGGAGAGGTACTATGGTTTCCTCATTGATGGTGATAGAGAAGACTGCATCATAGAGGATGATGATCCTACCAGCTTTCAGCAAGCTATCACGAGTGGAGACTCTGTGAAGTGGCTGGATGTCATGAGATCCGAAATGGAGTCTATGTACACCAACAAAGTATGGATTTTGGACGTTGTACCTCCTGGGGTAAAACCTGTGGGGTACAAATGGATCTTTAAAAGAAAGATTGGTGTAGATGGGCAGGTAGAGACCTATAAGGCAAGACTTGTGGCGAAGGGTTTTCGTCAAAGACCAGGTTTGGACTATGACGAAACTTTTTCTCCCGTAGCCATGCTTAAATCCATTCGGATCCTACTTGCTATTGCTGCTCACTACAACTATGAAATCTGGCAGATGGACGTTAAAACGGCATTTTTAAATGGAGATTTAGAAGAATGCGTTTATATGGATTAGCCAGAAGGCTTCATTGACAGTGGGAGTAGCGAGAAAGTATGTAGATTGCTTAAATCCATTTATAGATTAAAGTAGGCATCACAGAGTTCGAACATCTGTTTCGATGATGTTATCAAAGAGTTTGATTTCATCAAAAATTCAGATGAACCTTTTGTTTATAAGATGGCTGTAGGGAGAGCTGTCACGTTCCTCGTATTGTACGTGGATGGCATTCTTCTGATAAGAAATGACATTCCTATGCTATAGTCGGTCAAATCTTTCTTATCACTACGGTTCTCTATGAAGGACTTGGGTGATGCCACATACATTCTGGGCATTAGGATCTATAGGGATAGATCTAAGAGGTTATTGGGATTGTCCCAAACCAGGTACATTAACACCATCCTAAAAAGATTTAGTATGGAAGACTCCAAGCGGGGTGCCTTACCCGCTTGCCATGGGGTCACTCTCTCTAAGGACTCTTGCCCAAAGACCGATGAAGAGAGAGCTCGCATGAGCATTATACCCTATGCTTCGGCAGTAGGATCTATAATGTATGCGATGTTATGTACACGCCCAGATGTAGCTTATGCACTTAGTGTAGTAAGCAGTTATCAATCTGACCCAGGAGAGAATCACTGGATAGCTGTGAAAAACATTCTTAAGTACTTGCGAAGGACTAAAGAATTGTTCTTGGTGTATGGTAATGGAGATCTCCAAATGGAGGCCTTTGCCGATTCGAGCTTCCAGAGTGAAAAGGACGACATCAAATCTATCTCTGGGTTTGTATTTACCCTCAATGGAGGGGCGGTGAGTTGGAAGAGTTCTAAACAAGATACCGTTGCAGACCCTACGATGGAGGCTGAGTACATTGCTGCGAATGATGCCGCCAAGGAAGCCGTCTGGATGAGGAAATTCATCACGGAGCTAGGAGTAGTTCCAACCATTATTGATCCAATACCATTGTATTGTGATAATAATGGGGCTATGGCGTTAGCCAAGAAGCCCAGGTCCCAACAGCGGTCTAGACACATCCTGAGGCGTTTTCATTTGATCCGGGAGATTGTATATCGCCGCGAGATCGAGATTAGGAGAGTAGATGTAACATTTCAAAAAAAATAAAATATTATTTTTGGGGAATTTTTATAATTAAATAATAAATATTGAATATTTTAATATTTCGGTATAATTAAATACCGATAAATTGGGAAAAATTTGGAAAGTTATGGAAATTACTAAAAAGATGGTGTTTTATGGAATTATGCAATTTTTAAGTTTTTATGATTAATTATACGCTAATTTAGTGCTAATCGCGATTAAAAATCGCTAATCGGGCTTTAAGCGTATTTTGTGCAAAACATGCACCATATCATTTCTACACTTGTTACATTTTTTTTATGACTTTCCTTCATGTTTTATAGCATGGTTGTTGATTTATTAGAAAAGGAAAAGAAAAGAAAAGAATAGAATATTAGGTATGGGTGAGAGAGAGAAAGTTGAGGGTTGTCTTGACTTGGCCATTCACTCACCTCACAATTTCATCACTCATTTCCTCTCCCCTCTCTTCATCATTGCCGCTGCTGCTGCACCCCCCTCCTCCTCCATCTTCATCCTCCCAAAACTCCATGAAAAACACCTCAAAACCCATCACCCATTTCATTAAAAAGATGTATGAGCTCATAAGCAACACATTGGACCAAAAAAAGCTTGTATTTTGGACACTTGAGGCAACTCAAGAAAATTCTTGAGTTGCCAAATGAGATATTTTCTGAACCTTTAGCTTAGTATTTCCATTGCTTTTACCCCCATGTTAGATTAGAACCGATATTGTGTGGTTTGGGTGAAATTTGAAAATTCTAGTTAGGGTTAATGGAAATTGAGAGTTGTGATGTGAAATTGAACTCAGTAGAGGCCACACAAACCCCCTAGTGCTAGAATTCATACCTAAATCAGAGACTAGAACCCCGGAATACGGATTCAGAAAACCCGATATCGGAAAATTGTGGATTCTGTAAGTGTAAAATGAAATGTGCTATCACCCGGAGCCTCTGAAAATTATTTTGCAAACACAGAGAGATGTGAAGTCATCCAGGAAGCTAACCCTAAGACCCCAGCCCCCGAATCCACCTTCAGGCCGCAAATTTAATCCTTCTGGCCGCAAATTGCGGCCAGACCTGGTCCAATTGTGTTCGTGTTTGGTCTGTAGCACCATCTCCTGTAAACTAGACCCCTGGCATATGCAGAATTGACCAATTTGACCTAGGGTAAAATCTGGGACCATTTTCAATAGTTGCTTTTTTGATTCGGGGTTTCGTTTCTTGTATTTTGAATTCTGGATTTGCGTATTTGTGTTTTACCTCGATCACTTGACGTTTGTACGACGATATCGAGGGTTGTTTGATGGTTTTGAAAGCGTAGTCCATAGGTTCTAACCTATAGGCTTTAGCGTGTCGTTTTGGTTTTCCGATATGATTTTAATGTGGATTTGCAATTGTGTTATCTTTGTAGGTACCTTCATGTGGGTTTCATACGAGGAAGAAGATGATGGCGACATCGACACCGACACGCAAGATGCAAGGTGAGTAGATTATATCTACGGGGGAAGCCGGGTGGATGGCGTATAGCACCCCCGCAGTTCGATATTTAGTATACTATATATATACACTATATATATATATATATATATATATATATATATATATATATGATAGTGTCACGACCCGAGAATTCGACTCGTGACCGGCACTTAACCACGCAACGTCTACAGGCGTAACGCGGCTAAGTAAGCCGAACCCAGAAATCAAAACCAATAAATATAGAGTGATTTAAAACGTTTTGTAAAAGCAATAGTAAATGTCTGAAAAACTTCCATTTTATTTAGTAGCAATCCCTTTTAAGTTCACAAGTTATGAGTTTTATAATTTTGGTAACATTTCCTTTTCAAAACATTAGCCCCGAAAGTCGGGTAAAAGCAAGATGTAGCGGAAATAACAAGTGACATGAATAAAGCATCACAATATGATATACGACGCCATAGCGAAGAATACACAGTAAAATAAGGACAATATCATAAAAGATAAGACTGCATAAAGTAACGTCGGCTCACATGCGAGCTCGACACCAGACATAAAATCATACATATCGTCCTCACAACTGTCTCTAATTCAATACAGAAGGTAGATGGAGAGTGCTAGATACATCAATATACAACTGAAAGATAACAGATACCGTACAAAACCCACCTAAACAGCAAAAGGGCTATCTCTGCTCAAAAGGGGTATCTGTGCCAAAAGGTGAGGTAACAGCCAGCCGTGACTACTCCCAAGGGCAACCTGCAAACACTGTGGCACAACGGGGGTGAGTTGCCAACTCATGAATAGAGATAACATATAAAGGTGATCGCAAGCATGCACATATAGCGTGGCTCTACTAATGCCAGCAGATGATATCAATGCATGTCAACAGTGGATACAGTAGTAATGCATGTACTCTAACAGGTAAATGCCACAGGATGAGATGTATAGTAATCAATACTGAGTATGGGATAAATAATATCTACATGGACTATGTCAACATGGAAAGCAATAATCGGTGCCTCAAACTGCACCCAAATCCCACATATACTCAGGCGCCGGCACACCCATCGGCCCTCAAATCCTGTATATCTCGGAGGAATCACGAGTGCCCAACATCGGCACCCAAAACATCATAAAATACCCGTGTCCAGCATCGACACGTAAATCCTCGAACATCGGGCGCCGTCTGCCCGGACCGGCCCCACGGGGTCTGTCTGCGGTATCGGCCCTCGGCCCCGGCAGCACGGATCATCCCGCATCCATCACTCGACTCTGGTCAGTATCCTCCGGACAACTGCCAGGTCCAACCAATCACCGGTAGGTACTCGCCCGCCTCCAGGCTCAATCGGCAAATCCCATCGATCATCTCGCCGAGGGGAACCATACCGGGCCCACCACGAACCCGCAAACGGAACATCCACTCCTCGAATCGGGTTTCAAGCACACGTCTCAGCACCGAGAAAACGCGTGGTGGACACACCAAAATATCATATCACGAGGTACCGGTTTTCAAAATAATGCATCTTTTCTTAAATATTTCCAAAATAATGCATCTTTTCTTAAATATCACGAGGTACCGGTTTTCAAAATAATGCATCTTTTCTTAAATATTTCCACGGTCCTCAAAACCAGAAATCACATGAAAATCCATCACCAATAAGTCAATCCAATGCGAGGTACAGTGTAATCAATCCATAGCAGGTATATAAGGAAAAGCAGCTTTTTAAAATAGTTTCCGTTTTTAAAGATGTCAGGCGGCTCCCAAATGTCCAGGAAATCATAATCAATCACATGTAAGATGAACTACAGCAATAATACAACAGTATAATCATGGCAGTTCTACAGTGAGTGTGGCATGGCAATTACTAACGGTGTGTGTGTAGCATGTAAATAGTGCCCGTGCAACATAAACCGTTAGTAATAGTGCGGTGTTCTATCAGTTCTAAGCAATATATATATATATATATATATATATATATATATATATATATATATATATACACACCAACACAGCAGGGAATGCGATATGCGATGACAGTCTAAGGGGTGCATGCAACATATAGTAAATAAGTCCTATCAGCCCTGACGTATAACGCCATGCGGGCGATATCCCCGTAGATGTGAAATCTACTCACCGTGCCTCGCGCTAAGTGTATCCAACCACCTGCTTGCCCTTCTTCGCGGCGTCCGTCTCACTGGCCTGTGAACCTAGAATCATAAACACATATCACACATATAAGCTCAATTTCGTCAAAAACGCGATATCACGGTCAAACTAGAAACTCGTGTCGCAACCTAATCGCGAGTGTGTGCGATACGCTAGAACACGTGTGTGCTGAACCAGGAAACACCCCGACGCGCTACGATGCGTAGCACGCACCAGACCTACAGAAACGTGCTAGTCGCACAAAACCCACATTCCAACAAAAGGGAAACAACTCCCAGATTTTTACCTGGAAGAAATCCCACAATTTCAACAAGACCAAACACTGTAAAATACCCACAGAAACCACCACACACAAAACGAGACAGAAATGGGGAAGGGAGGCCGGCGTCGCCGGCCAAACAGTGCCTGTCGCCGGCCCAACCCCGGTGGAATGGGTTCGAACTTCACTCAATTTCCTGAAAAAGCCTGCCTAGCATTCTGAAGTTGTTTCAAACACTCAAAAACTCATGCAGTAAAAGCAGATCACAGAATCCTAAAAATCTGTACAAATACGACATTTTGCAACAATTTGTGAAATTCGTGGTATTTTAGCGTAACTGGGGGTTGAACTAGATTACAATGGTCTCACTAACTTACTAACAAGCTACTGAAACCCTAACACATCACCTAAGCACAAAGTTCCCACTAAACACCCCCATGTCGCATTAAAACACACAAAATCCATAAACCGAAGCAAAACTATACCAACTAAGCTAACTAGGGGATAAGATAGGAAGTATACCTCACTCTCGACCCTAGGGAGCTGCAGGAAGAAGAAGAAGAGGAGAGGAGTCGCTGCACTTGGAACTGGGGCTGCTGCTGCTGCTCACTGCCTCTGCTGCTGCTGTTTGTGCTTGCTACTGCTGCTGTTGTTGCTGTGGAGTTTGCTGCCAATGCTTGCTGGTTCTGGAGCTGCTGCTGGGGCTGAAGGTAAGTGTGTGTGTGAGTGTAAGGGAAAGACAAAGGAATGGGGGCAACACTCAAGTCCAAGGTCAACCCCCCTCTCTCTCTCCACAACACGGCCAAGCATGGCTAAGCCATGCCTCTCTCTCTCTCATGCCAACTCAACACAATTCAAAATTAAAACAAAAGACTTAATTCTAATATTAACCTACCATGGTAAAATTATGGTATTAACACATTTCAAAAACCCTAGCTTACATGCACAAGTGTGTGCAAGCCTAGGAAAATTTTGGAAAAATATTTATTAAATTAGAAAAAATATTTAAAACACAATTTGGTAAACTTTTTATTAAAAACCATAATTTAATTATAATTATCCACTAACCCTTATCCTAAGGTGTTACAATCTCTCCCCCTTAAAGAAATTCGTCCCCGAATTTCAAAATCTAACTAAGGTTACCTTCAAAAAGATGGGGATACGTCTTCATCATCTCGCTTTCAGTCTCCCAAGTGACCTCCTCACGGTTCTGACCACGCCAAAGTACCTTAACTGATGGAATGTCCTTCGATCTCAGTTTCTTCACTTGTCGATCCAAGATCATCACCAGCTGCTCTGCATAGGAAAGGTCACGCTCAAGCTGGATCGTCGGATGCTGAATCGCATGCGAAGGATCATGTAGATATCTGCGGAGCATCGAAACATGGAATACGGGGTGCACGTCTGGAAAGCTGGGCGGAAGGGCTAACCGGTAAGCTACTGCACCGACACGCTCGAGGATCTCGAAGGGGCCCACATACCTGGGACTGAGCTTCCCCTTCTTCCCAAACCTCATCACACCTTTCATTGGGGAGACCCTTAAGAAAACATGATCACCAACCGAAAACTCAAGTCTGCGTCGTCGACGGTCTGCATAAGCCCTCTGCCTACTCTGCGCTGCTCTCATCCTATCGCGAATCAACTGGATCTTCGCGGTCGTCTCCTCAACGATCTGTGGCCCTAAGATACTGCTCTCACTGAGCTCTGTCCAACAAGTAGGCGACCTACATTTCCTCCCATAAAGAGCCTCAAACGGTGCCATCTGAATAGTCTCCTGGTAGCTGTTATTGTAGGAAAACTCTACCAAGGGCAAATGATGATCCCAGCTACCACCGAAATCTAGTACACAAGCTCTGAGCATGTCCTCGAGAGTCTGGATGGTCCGCTCTGACTGTCCGTCGGTCTGCGGATGAAATGCTGTGCTGAAACTCAAGCGAGTGCCCAAAGCCTCCTGAAGCCTCTGCCATAGTCTACTAGTAAACTGGGTGCCTCTGTCGGACACAATGCACGTCGGGACTCCGTGTAGTCGCACTATCTCGTCAATATAGATCTGGGCATACTGAGTAAATCCGAAAGTCGTCTTCACCGGTAAGAAGTGAGCCGCTTTCGTCAAACGATCCACGATCACCCAGATGGAGTCATACCCCCTACTAGTCCTGGGTAGACCTACCACGAAATCCATCGAAATCTGTTCCCATTTCCACTCCGGGATGGGTAACGGCTGTAGCTCTCCCGCGGGCCTCTGTTGCTCAGCCTTGACTTGCTGACAAGTCAGGCATCTCGATACAAAATCTGCAATGTCCCTCTTCATTCCGTCCCACCAGTAAACATCTCTCATATCATGGTACATCTTGGTGGAACCGGGATGGACGCTATACACCGATCGATGTGCCTCCTCAAGAATCTCGCGTCTCAGCCCTCCAGCATCTGGTACGCACAGTCTGACTCCAAACCGTAGTATCCCCTGGTCATCGATCACGAACTCGGTAAATCTGTCCTGTCCCATCTGTGCTATGATCTCTGAGCATCGGTCATCACTGAGCTGTGCCTCACTTATACGATCGATCAACTGTGGGCGTGCACGGACATGCGCTATCTGTCCCCCAATCGGCGTGAACTCGAACTGTACTCGACTGTCGCATAATATCTGCCAATCTGCCGATGACTGCTCCTGCACTGCGCTCAAACAAGATAAACTACTCCCGGGCCTCCGGCTCAAAGCATCCGCCACCACATTTGCCTTGCCCGGGTGATATAAGATCTCGCAGTCATAATCCTTCACTAACTCCATCCATCGACGCTGTCGAAGGTTCAGGTCCCGCTGCTGGAATATGTATTTCAAGCTCTTGTGATCCGTAAATATCTGGCACGACTCGCCGTATAAGTAATGTCGCCAGATCTTAAGTGCGAAGACCACTGCTGCCATCTCCAAATCATGAGTGGGGTAGTTCTGCTCGTGCTTCTTCAATTGTCGCGAGGCATACGCGATCACCCTATCATGCTGCATCAGAACGCATCCCAATCCCACTCGAGAAGCATCACAAAAGACCACAAATCCGCCCGATCCGGAAGGTAAGGATAACACCGGTGCCGTCGTCAGCCGTGTCCGTAACTGCTGAAAACTGTGCTCGCACTCCTCCGTCCAAACGAAAGGAATTCCCTTCCGGGTCAACCCGGTCAACGGTGTAGCAATACGGGAGAAGTCCTGCACAAAACGCCTGTAGTAACCGGCCAATCCCAAAAAGCTGCGAATCTCCGTCACTGATGTGGGTCTGGGCCAACGCTGAACGGCCTCGATCTTCCTCGGGTCAACACATATACCGTCTCGTGAAATCACGTGACCCAAGAAGTCCACGCTGTCTAACCAAAAAGCACACTTAGAGAATTTCGCATAGAGCTGATGCTCCCTCAATGTCTGCAATGTAACCCGCAGGTGCTGCTCGTGCTCCTCACTACTCCGGGAATACACCAAGATATCGTCAATGAAGACTATAATGAACAGATCCAGGTAAGGCCGGAAAATGCGGTTCATCAAGTCCATGAAGGCTGCTGGCGCATTGGTGAGTCCGAACGACATCACCAAAAACTCGTAATGGCCGTAGCGCGTACGGAAGGCTGTCCGGGGAATGTCCTCCTGTCGAACCCGCAGCTGATGATAGCCCGATCGCAAATCGATCCTCGAAAAGTACCCTGCCCCCTGAAGCTGGTCGAACAAATCGTCGATACGCGGCAAAGGATACCTGTTCCGCACTGTCACCCTGTTCAGCTGGCGGTAGTCGATACAAAGACGTAAGCTGCCGTCCTTCTTCCTGACGAACAGGACTGGAGCACCCCAAGGAGAAACACTGGGTCGAATAAGTCCCTTGTCCAGCAAATCCTGTAACTGACCCTTCAGCTCACTAAGTTCCGCCGGGGCCATCCGATAGGGCGGTATAGAAATAGGCCCCGAACCAGGAACCAAATCAATGCAGAAAGAAATGTCGCGCTCGGGCGGCAACCCAGGAAGCTCGTCAGGGAACACATCAGGAAACTCGCTAACAACCGGAACCTGATCCAATGGAACCTCTGTAGCGCGAGCATCGCGAACATAAGCGAGAAATCCCTGACATCCCTTCCTCAAAAGCTGTCCAGCGCGAAAAGAAGAAATCACACTGTGAGGGGCGGCACCACGGTCCCCCAACACAACAAAAATCGACTCACCGGGGAAACAGAATCTAACCGTCTTCTCGCGGCAGTCCACAGAAGCATAGCACGTGGCTAACCAATCCATGCCCAAAAGAACGTCGAAGTCCAACATCTCCAGAAGGATCAAGTCGACAGGCAACTCTCTCTCGCCAATACAGACGATACAGGATCGGAACACGTGCCTAGCCACAAACGACTCTCCCACAGGAGTAGTCACCACAAGCGGCTGATCAAGTAAGCCGGACTCTCTACCCAAACTCGGCACGAAGTGTGTGGATACGTACGAGTGTGTGGATCCGGGATCGAACAATACATGTGCATCAACCGAACATACGGGAAGGATACCTGAAACCACTGCATTGGACGCCTGTGCGTCCTGGTGTGTCAAAGCAAAGACCCTCGCCTGTCCACCACCTGCAACTGACTGACCTCTGCCTCGGTCATCTCGTCCCCTCTGAGCAACTCCTCCACGCCCGCGACCTCTCGGTGCATAAGTCTGGCGCGGAGCAACGGTAGGCACAACGGGCAACGCCCTCTGGGGTGGTGAAGGTGGTAAGGTAACATGCGGTGCTGCCGCCTCCCTCCGGTGTGTCTCTGGACAATCTCGAACGAGGTGAAGTAGGCTGCCACATCTGTAGCAACCCCGCGGCGACTGCTGACCGTCCTGGGGATACGAACTAAACATCCGACCCCGTCCCGAATCTCTGCTACCCCTCGTACCGGAACGATACCTGTCGCGGCGTCTGAATGACTGCCTCCGTGCGGAAATACTGGTACGAACTCTCTTCGGCTCTGGAAGTACCGAAGTCTCGACAAGGTGCTCCTCGACCACTAGGGCTGCGTCTACAGCTGCTGCATAGGTCTCGTAGTGCTGCGCGCTGATTGCGAGGAACACTGGTGAAATCAAGCCTCGAACAAATCTCCGGACTCGCAACTCCTCGGTGGCCACTAAATGTGGGGCGTAGACTACTAGCTCTGTAAACAGTACGTCATACTCTGCCACTGTCATCCCTGGCGTCTGGCGCAAAGACTCAAACCTGCGTGCTCGGGCATCTCTAACACTCCGGGGAAGGAAACGGGCTAGAAATATAGTCACGAACTCCGTCCAGGTCATAGGAGGAAGACCTGCTGCTCTGCCCTTCTCCACTGAATCACACCATTTCTGCGCAAGACCTTCCAGACGAAAGCTCGCGAACTCAACCCATCTCGCATCTGCACATCTAAGGGAACGGCATATCCTGGCCATCTTGTCGATGAAAGACTGTGGGTCCTCGGCTGTATCGGTGCCTGTGAATACTGGAGGCTTCAGCCTCATAAACTCTGATAGCGATACTGTAATCACCTCCGTGGCTGCAGGGGCAACTGGCTGTGCGGTAGGCACCATCGCGGTCTCTGGAACTGGTGGAGCTACCTCTGGTCGCTGCGCTCGAAGCGTCTCAACTAGCGATCCTATCATCTGGCGCATCTCCTGCATACCAGCCCCTAACGATGCGATCTGCTCTGTCACGGCAGGAACAGCCTGCTCGGGTACAACCGGCGTACTGCCCGGATCAGTCCTCGTCTCGGACGAGTCAACACGAATCTCGGCCCTCGCGGCCGCTCTCTGTGCCCTCGTAGTCTTAGGTGGCATATTGGCTGAAAGAAAATTTGGATTCGATAAGAATACGAAAATCGAATCACAAGAATATAAGGAGGAATCAAATCAACAAGTCCTAAGGTCGCGTAAGCGGAGTACCGTGTCGTGAGTATGCCGCGGAACATACGCACGCTACGCTACCCTGCTGCAGCTACCTACTCCATCATACCAGGGTCATCCTACACTCCGAAGGTAAAACCTACGCTCTGATACCAACTTTGTCACGACCCGAGAATTCGACTCGTGACCGGCACTTAACCACGCAACGTCTACAGGCGTAACGCGGCTAAGTAAGCCGAACCCAGAAATCAAAACCAATAAACATAGAGTGATTTAAAACGTTTTGTAAAAGCAATAGTAAATGTCTGAAAAACTTCCATTTTATTTAGTAGCAATCCCTTTTAAGTTCACAAGTTATGAGTTTTATAATTTTGGTAACATTTCCTTTTCAAAACATTAGCCCCGAAAGTCGGGTAAAAGCAAGATGTAGCGGAAATAACAAGTGACATGAATAAAGCATCACAATATGATATACGACGCCGTAGCGAAGAATACACAGTAAAATAAGGACAATATCATAAAAGATAAGACTGCATAAAGTAACGTCGGCTCACATGCGAGCTCGACACCAGACATAAAATCATACATATCGTCCTCACAACTGTCTCTAAGTCAATACAGAAGGTAGATGGAGAGTGCTAGATACATCAATATACAACTGAAAGATAACAGATACCGTACAAAACCCACCTAAACAGCAAAAGGGCTATCTCTGCTCAAAAGGGGTATCTGTGCCAAAAGGTGAGGTAACAGCTAGCCGTGACTACTCCCAAGGGCAACCTGCAAACACTGTGGCACAACGGGGGTGAGTTGCCAACTCGTGAATAGAGATAACATATAAAGGTGATCGCAAGCATGCACATATAGCGTGGCTCTACTAATGCCAGCAGATGATATCAATGCATGTCAACAGTGGATACAGTAGTAATGCATGTACTCTAACAGGTAAATGCCACAGGATGAGATGTATAGTAATCAATACTGAGTATGGGATAAATAATATCTACATGGACTATGTCAACATGGAAAGCAATAATCGGTGCCTCAAACTGCACCCAAATCCCACATATACTCAGGCGCCGGCACACCCATCGGCCCTCAAATCCTGTATATCTCGGAGGAATCACGAGTGCCCAACATCGGCACCCAAAACATCATAAAATACCCGTGTCCAGCATCGACACGTAAATCCTCGAACATCGGGCGCCGTCTGCCCGGACCGGCCCCATGGGGTCTGTCTGCGGTATCGGCCCTCGGCCCCGGCAGCACGGATCATCCCGCATCCATCACTCGACTCTGGTCAGTATCCTCCGGACAACTGCCAGGTCCAACCAATCACCGGTAGGTACTCGCCCGCCTCCAGGCTCAATCGGCAAATCCCATCGATCATCTCGCCGAGGGGAACCATACCGGGCCCACCACGAACCCGCAAATGGAACATCCACTCCTCGAATCGGGTTTCAAGCACACGTCTCAGCACCGAGAAAACGCGTGGTGGACACACCAAAATATCATATCACGAGGTACCGGTTTTCAAAATAATGCATCTTTTCTTAAATATTTCCACGGTCCTCAAAACCAGAAATCACATGAAAATCCATCACCAATAAGTCAATCCAATGCGAGGTACAGTGTAATCAATCCATAGCAGGTATATAAGGAAAAGCCGCTTTTTAAAATAGTTTCCATTTTTAAAGATGTCAGGCGGCTCCCAAATGTCCAGGAAATCATAATCAATCACATGTAAGATGAACTACAGCAATAATACAACAGTATAATCATGGCAGTTCTACAGTGAGTGTGGCATGGCAATTACTAACGGTGTGTGTGTAGCATGTAAATAGTGCCCGTGCAACATAAACCGTTAGTAATAGTGCAGTGTTCTATCAGTTCTAAGCAATATATATATATATATATATATATATATATATATATATATATATACCAACACAGCAGGGAATGCGATATGCGATGACAGTCTAAGGGGTGCATGCAACATATAGTAAATAAGTCCTATCAGCCCTGACGCATAACGCCATGCGGGCGATATCCCCGTAGATGTGAAATCTACTCACCGTGCCTCGCGCTAAGTGTATCCAACCACCTGCTTGCCCTTCTTCGCGGCGTCCGTCTCACTGGCCTGTGAACCTAGAATCATAAACACATATCACACATATAAGCTCAATTTCGTCAAAAACGCGATATCACGGTCAAACTAGAAACTCGTGTCGCAACCTAATCGCGCGTGTGCGCGATACGCTAGAACACGTGTGTGCTGAACCAGGAAACACCCCGACGCGCTACGATGCGTAGCACGCACCAGACCTACAGAAACGTGCTAGTCGCACAAAACCCACATTCCAACAAAAGGGAAACAACTCCCAGATTTTTACCTGGAAGAAATCCCACAATTTCAACAAGACCAAACACTGCAAAATACCCACAGAAACCACCACACACAAAACGAGACAGAAATGGGGAAGGGAGGCCGGCGTCGCCGGCCAAACAGTGCCTGTCGCCGGCCCAACCCCGGTGGAATGGGTTCGAACTTCACTCAATTTCCTGAAAAAGCCTGCCTAGCATTCTGAAGTTGTTTCAAACACTCAAAAACTCATGCAGTAAAAGCAGATCACAGAATCCTAAAAATCTGTACAAATACGACATTTTGCAACAATTTGTGAAATTCGTGGTATTTTAGCGTAACTGGGGGTTGAACTAGATTACAATGGTCTCACTAACTTACTAACAAGCTACTGAAACCCTAACACATCACCTAAGCACAAAGTTCCCACTAAACACCCCCATGTCGCATTAAAACACACAAAATCCATAAACCGAAGCAAAACTATACCAACTAAGCTAACTAGGGGATAAGATAGGAAGTATACCTCACTCTCGACCCTAGGGAGCTGCAGGAAGAAGAAGAAGAGGAGAGGAGTCGCTGCACTTGGAACTGGGGCTGCTGCTGCTGCTCACTGCCTCTGCTGCTGCTGTTTGTGCTTGCTACTGCTGCTGTTGTTGCTGTGGAGTTTGCTGCCAATGCTTGCTGGTTCTGGAGCTGCTGCTGGGGCTGAAGGTAAGTGTGTGTGTGAGTGTAAGGGAAAGACAAAGGAATGGGGGCAACACTCAAGTCCAAGGTCAACCCCCCTCTCTCTCTCCACAACATGGCCAAGCATGGCTAAGCCATGCCTCTCTCTCTCTCATGCCAACTCAACACAATTCAAAATTAAAACAAAAGACTTAATTCTAATATTAACCTACCATGGTAAAATTATGGTATTAACACATTTCAAAAACCCTAGCTTACATGCACAAGTGTGTGCAAACCTAGGAAAATTTTGGAAAAATATTTATTAAATTAGGAAAAATATTTAAAACACAATTTGGTAAACTTTTTATTAAAAACCATAATTTAATTATAATTATCCACTAACCCTTATCCTAAGGTGTTACAGATAGCGTTATGTGTGACATGGATTTTCAAGATGTGATTAGGTGTACTATTGTTAGATTAGGGTTTAGAAGTAAACTAGTATAGTTCCTAGTTGCGAACCCTAGAATAGGTTTACACCCACACGCACACACATGCTTACTTGTTATACTTACCTGGATGATGAGGATGGTGGATGATATTTGGGGATGAGTCGATGAGATTGGGCATAGTGCCGTGAGATCGGTGATATTGGTGTGGTTCGTATTATGGGATACGGCGTGAGATTTAGCGGGCCTTTAGGCGTGTTTTCATACACGCCCATATATCTTTATAGATGGTATCGGCCTGTACTAGACTTAAATCAGTACCCCGGTTAATGAGATATGATGATAAGGATACCAGATAAATGATGAGATGAATGTGTCATTTGACCCGTACCCAGATTTGGGATGCCGTACGATGGATTTACCGTACGAGCTTTATATTGATGATAGATCCGCACTCTTGACTCGAGAATGTCATATTGTGTATTGTATCGTATGTGATACTATTGAGGCGGGATCACCGACTATTATATTTATATATATCGACTCAGATTTAGGTGGTTTCCATACCCCTCCCGATTAGCTTGTTAGTTAGATCTGCAGTTTGCTTAGTAGATGTTAGGCTAGACCTGAGTCATACCTATTTCAAAACCAACGAATCGGGAATATTTTAAAGATAGGCATGGGGATTCTACGGATATTTTCAAAAGACACACCTTTTCTTAAAAACACTGTAGCCCTTATTTTACTAAAAACCCCGATTTGTCTTATTTCAAATGGCAAAACTGTATGACATTTTTATATTGATGTAGATTCTTCACCGTTGTGTTTATTAGTCGATTTCTGCATATTCTTGCTATTCGCATCGCATTGCATATGTAAATGTGTTTATTGTTATATTAAAATCATACTGTCAGGACACCAGCACCATTATCGATGATGCGTATGTTCCACGTACACCTGCTTGTTGGCTTACACACTTCATCATTGATAATTTCCATGTCACTACATAGTAGGACTGTTGCATCAGGATATGACTCATTGCATGACATACTTGCGTACACACATATTGTACACCCATATTTGCATACATACGTATTTGCACATACATAGATGATTCTGGCTTGATTTGAAGATTTGGAAACCGCAAGATATATTTTAAAACTGGATTCATTTTAAAAGAGTGGTTTTCCCTCAATATGTGTATATTACCGTTTTATGTTGCATGATATACTGATATGCTTACATTTCTTTTATATGTCACATACAGCATGCTTTATGATTATACGCATTGAGATATGTTGTTTCCATGATATTTCTGAATTTGGGAACCGTGGGTATTTCAAAAGAGAGTATGTATTGTTTTAAAAACCCGGTTACCTTTGATATTATATTTAAGTGCGCCCACCATGAGTTTTATCGGTTCTGATGTATATATATATACCCCATGTGAGGAAGAGCCATGGGCCGTGAGCGGGTACATGGTGGGGCCCGGTATGGTACCCCGGGGCAAGAAAGGGATGCTGTGTATACAGACGGTGAGCCTGGCAGAGGGACTACTACCTACCGGTGATAGTATTTGGGCTCGGCGGATATCCGGAGGATACCGACAAGAATCGAGAGATGATACGGGCCGATCTGGACAGACGGAGCCCGTGGGCCGATCCGGACTGACGGAGCCCGATATATGAGGATTTACGTCCGATGCTTGGCACAGATTTCTTGATGTTTTCGAGTGTCGATGCTGGACACTCAGATTCCATGATTTTGATGTTTCGCGAGGGACACACGTTGATTTATATCCTCATACTTCCATGCATATGTTTTATGATATTTACATGCATGATGTTTTGTGTTATTGGTTGACACGTGGACGAGATCCACATACATACTGACATTGATTTCATAGTTGGATGATATCCACATACATATTGACTTCATGATATAGTTGACATTGATTCATGATGATTACATTGATCATACCTTATATTTATGATATGTTGTTACCTGAGGCACTGACACGAGCACATAGGATTACACTTATGTATAGATGTTTACCCTGGCCACCTTTTCATGCTCCAAACTTATTCATATTGAGGATATATTATTACTGATCGTTTGACCTAGGATGAGTCATACATACGATTTTTGCTCTGTGATGTTTTCTATTCACGAGTTGGCAACTCACTCCCGTTGTGCCACAGTTCTTGCAGGTTTTGCCGTACAGGTTTCATTGCGGCTTTTCTGGCACACTGCTTCCTTTCTGGGTGATTGCTTTAGGAGGTGGGTTCACTCGCATCGTGACCACCCTTGTATTTATTTTAATCAGTTGTATCTAGTAATTCCATCAACCAAACTTGTATATTGTTTCAGACTTAGAAAACCAGTTGTGTATTATTTCGACCTTAGAGTCGTGCGTTGTAGTATTATGGTTTTCATGTTGTTTTTGAGTTTCCTTTTGAGTTTTGATCCTCACCCTTCGGCGTTGTATATTATATTGCTTGCGTGGTTGTGACCGTCGATTGACGAAGAGCTAGCTCCCGCTTGGGGATGCCTTTTTCATTATGCATATATTATTCTTATTGTACCCTGTTTAGGGCCAGTATTTACAAGGGGAATTCTGCCGAAATTTTCAGAAAAGACTTGAGGATTTAAAAATGCATATTCGGCTTACTTATTTAAAAACCTTGTTTTTAAAACATGTTTTCTTTACTTCTTTAAAACTAGTTTTTCCCTCATTTATTATTTAAATGGTTTTAGATTTATGGGATTTTGGCTTACTTGGATTAGATGGGGTCCTATAGACTTTATATGATTCAAGTGCCAGTCACGTGCTATTTTGGGTCGTGATAAAATTAGTATCAGAGCGCTAGGTTAACCTTGGTTCGAGTCTAAGTTTGACTATGCGGAGCGTAGAGTGTTTTATATATTCGGAACTTAGGCTTGCCCTTACGGAACTTAGACTTAGTCGAGGGGGTATTATACCCGAACTTTCGTCGCGTAGGATGATCCTTGGTTGATGGAGTAGGTAGCTTGAGTAGAGTGACGTACTATATGTATGTTCCGCGGCATACTTACGATACGCTACTCCGCCTAAGAAGCCTTAGGATTTACATTTCCTTGCACAGTATTATATTCATTCCTATGATCTATCCTCATCGATATTGATTATGATTTTGCTGCCACGATTACACGGGCAGAGGGAGCTACGGCTAGAGTTGCGTTAGCTTGAGCTCGTCACGGACGAGGATTGACCAAGGCGTGATTACAGGGACGTACGATTTCATAGAGGCGTCGTTTTATTGTGTTTTCGCGCCATGAACATTTGACGGATCGCTTTTACGAGATTTCTCGGACGTGCAGATTAGTACCAGAGGATCAGGCTACTGCTAGAGGCCATCCAGAATGTGATGACCATTGATATATCACCTATTCATGATGATTGAGACGCTGTTCAACGTGCAGACGAATGAGCCAGTTGTTGCTGCGAATGACGAGATATCGCCTCAGATGTTTGGAGCTGTTGCAGCATGAGTTTATACTTGAGATATGATAGAAGGTCGCTAGTCACCCGAGGATGAATGACTAGGACATGTGGTTCGATCACTTACCCCGATGTGAGGTCATCAGATTGATTGATTCCAGCTAGAGACGACTTCACGCAGATTCCTTGGTAGTCGATGGAGACGATCGAACGTCAAGAACCCATTTCCATGTTTAAAGTATTCGGAAGACAATGCAAGTAATTCTATGGACCCTCTAGAAGAATGAAACCCTAACTTGACGTAATGACCATGGAATGCCTTCGAACCTTAGGGTTTGCGGCAGTTTAGCGGTGTCATTTATGAGGCTTGGGTTTGCCCTTCTACGGTTGGTCCACAGGTGTTGTGGCATGTACTGGAGTACTATTAAACTGTACCCAAGATTTTTAGCTCTTGGGGGAAATTATGGAACCTTGACGAATCGATCGAAAGGTTCGACATCTTTCGGATATCATGTGATGGGATGCATTGCTTGGGAGAATCCAGATACGAGTATAGCCGTTGGAGCACAGTCCATGCAGCCACGAGAAGACGAGTCCGAATCAGTCGACATTGGAACAGGGTGGAGTAAAGAGTTCGCACGAGATGACGTTCCACTCCACTGACATCAGAGATGCGATTCGCATGCAGAGGCGTTGATTATGGTTATATCTTCCAGATGGAGTCATGATGAGAATGCAGCCGTTTCGAAACAAGAAATATATATAGTGAAGGGGTGAGAACTTCCGGGCAGTTCGGCAGAAATGAGATTTGAGAGAGACCTCGACAGGACCTTTCTGGAATACTATACGTGAAGACTTGGACCCAGGAGTGGTCATATTGTGCACACCCAGCAGGCCAGAGTTCGGCATCGTCGACGAGATAGTTGACCAGGTTCGGATAGAGGACCTCACCCAGATGCGTTGTGAATTGATCAAGAACGGATGAGTATGGAGTATACTTCCGCAGGTTGGGACGAGTTCCTGAGGACGTGTTCAGCTAGATATCTTCCACAGAGTGATGAAGATACCGAGTTCGTGATTTCGAGTCCGTGTGAGAGACTTCAGATTGACCGTAGCCAAGAACATTTGCAGTGCGCAGATAGAGACGTGACATCGAAGTGGACGATGATACAAACAAGTGGGACAAGAGGTTCGTGCGAGATGCGGACGAGCTGTTGTTACTCCCCGTTAAGATTAAAGGTCGGATATGTCTACAGAGGCGTTGGGATGCGATCAGTTTCCGAGAAAATGCTGTGCTGAGGACCCAGATGCCCAGAGAGCGAGAAAAGATTATGCAAGAGTACTAGCCTCCGTACAGTTCGGCATAGGCGAGATCGGAAGAGACCTTGAGCAGGATTCCTTCCAGGACACTGCTGCGATAAGATTTGCACCCAGGATCAGATGTGTGATGTGTATTCAGAAGACCAGAGGCCGACGCCAGTGACGTGATGCTTTACGAGTGGTCGTGAGGATTGACCGAGAGATGACTAGAGAAGTGCCAGGAAGGAATCATCCCCGTTAGCACACCTGACAGGGCAGATGAGCCGATGGATTGCGGGATTGGTAATCTACAGAAAAGATAAGGGCCCAGAGACAGAGGATGCCAGACCGTGAGCAGGAGGCAAGTAGATATCTTGCTCTGCTAGCATTAGATGTACCGACACCTTCTCGACCTTGAAGGAGGAAATATCGACGGCGGTATTTATGATTTGGTGATTCGATTATCACATATCCGTCACCGTGTATTTCGGTATTTTGGGTGACCTATTCGCATGATTTAGTCTTGATGACTGAGTTTCATGATATTTGTATTTTGTGCACCACGGTTGCACCTGACTTCGGTTTGATGTTATTTGAGATATTGATTGTGATTTCATGCCTAGGGCATGCATGTAATTTGACTTATGCTTCCAGCATAGTTTTCATGCACTTTTAGTGTTTTGATTTGATTTGTGCACGCTGATGCACATGGTTGTGAGATTATATACCACGGTATACCTGATTTGTATTGAGCTTTATAGTATACTGATTTATCAAAGAATATTTATAACCGCAATCAAGAACGGCGTCGCTTGGTAGCTAGCCAGTGAGTACAGGTCGATCCACAGGGATTTTGTGTATTCTCAATTTGCTCTAACGAGTTAATTCCGATTGTTGTCGGATTGATTAAATCTAAAAACTAATTTGATCTAGACTAGGATTAAAATCTTGCTAGGGTTAGGTTTAGGTTAAGTTTGGAAACTCAATATTCTTCACCGCTTTCTATGCCCTAATTAAGATCTGTTTTAGGTGATATGGTAATAATTAATAAAGGGGATTAGGACCATCGTGAAGAAACGATGTTCCTTCCTCTAGGTTCTTGTCCTTCCTTTCTTAATCCTTACCCTAACCTCCATGGAAAACATATACAACCGGTCTTTTATACTACGGTATCACCGCTACCTCGTGGGATAGGGTGCCGTAGGGATTGGTGTGTTATGTATGCATGGAGTCCTATAAAAACGTAAGATGGGCAAGAAAGGGGTGAGAGATCTTCATCTCTCAAGCCTTCCCCAAATCTAACCATAACAAGTGAGGAGACTACTCACTTATTAGGGAATTGATTAACATATTCTAATCTAATTAACTAGGGCTGAGAATGAAATCTATATTTGTAGGGTTCCTAGGCACGCTAATGAGGTCTCACAAGGTATCAACCATGCCAATTTCAAATTTTACAAGTGCCGAGAAACCCTAATACGGATTCGTTGACTAGAGTTTAGGCGAAAAGTGAAACTAGTTAACATTTTAACTGAAGGGTAAACGAAAATACAACCTTTGTAGATCCGGTCCTCCACCTCCATAGCTCCGTGGTGAAGTCCCCTCGCTGCGATCATCGGATCCCGGACTCTAGCGTCAGCTTCATCGGAGAAATGGGCGGGCTAGGTCGTCGACTTCGATACCGAAAATGATCTACGTCGAGGCATCACAAGATCAAGCTCCAACTTCACCAAGTCATGAAACTTGTGTAGAAAACACCCTATACTACTTGGCAAGTGGTAGAGGATGAAGAAATAGGAAGTGGGTTCACTTTAGAATTGGATTTCTCACTCTTTTTCTCAAGTTGCCATTGATGGTGGCAAGCTTTTTCTTGAAGAAGAAGAAGAAGATCAAGATAGAATATGATAGGTATTTTTAAAATAGAAAAATAAATGAATAATTATCATATGGCAACCATGATTAGGTGTAGAGAATAGACTATGGTTAGTTTGAATGGTTAGGGTTAAGGATAGAAACAAAAATGGTCAAAGCTTTTCTAAGCTTCAAGAAGCTTCAAGATAAATCCAAAAAGCCACCATTTTCTTTTCTTTCCTAAATGAACAAATAATTAAATGAATAAGAAAAATGTAAACCCTAATCATTAACTTAACCATGGTTTAATTCTTTACACAAACCCAAATGAGCATGTATCATCAAACATGATACAAACAAGTGCACAAAAGTATATCACATATACAACTTGTGAACTTCAAATGAGAAAATCCATTTAAAGTGAACCAATACTAGTTAATGCAAAGTAATATATCAAATATATAATTATACAATAAATCATTAAATCAACACTTGATTCAATGATCCGGTCATGTCGCATATAACCGACTAGTATCAAATGTATCGATTTATCGAATCAATCTTCGATTCGATAACTAGGTTATATCGCATACAAACAATCGAAACATTCATCTCGAGAATGAAATACTGTATCACATACACGCATTATTCTCGGTCCCGCACATATCTCATATGCGCTCCTATTTCGTTTCGCTTGAGCCAGGAAACCTCTGTGTAGGACTCTAAAGACTCGTCAATACGCCGGCAGCAGGTGATGATCATATCAAACACCCACAAGCCGCAAGCGGTCTGCTAAACGTAACGGCCACACGGGTATTGAGCGATCAGAAGATCGACGAGCAAGCCCGCTCACACTCCTGTGAATCCAACCAGTAACACTTACCGTACAGTCCGGTCTCGTCGTCTGATATGTCGCATATCTCGCCTAGGAGTGGTAAACGTCAGACCCCAATAGCTCGATAAGTCGTGTCGATATGAGATCTATAACAGTTCGAGAAACTACTGGTAACCCTTACCAGTAAATCTCAGCAACCCTGGCCAGGGATTTCCGGTTATAGCCAATCGAACACAGCGCAACATCAACTCCCTATACCGGAAGAGACGAATCCCCTCCTATCGCTCATTGCCTCCATGTGACTCGGGACTGTACCCAAAAACCACCGTTTTGCACGCCCTCTTGGACGTGGTAAGGTGGAAATCAAAGTACAGTGGGAATCACACAAGACTCTATGACGATCTCGGGTCAACAGACTACTCTGTACCAGTGTCACCAGAGAACTGCCATCTGACGTAAGGTATAATACCATCTGGGAGTTCTCGGAGAGTCCGTCCAGTGTACCCAGTCTCCACTAAGCACCCGTATATCATCTCTGATGTCAAACACCAATGGATATGGGATCATCCATCGCCCATCTGTATGGGTCGAGAAGGTATACGCTAGTCTACTCTGGTATATCGATGCCCCGTCTCGATACACCCACGACTAGGGACCTTGAAGGATGTACTTATGGACTACCATGTCCCCACTAGTATGATCCGCATCACAGTCCAGGTAGTCAAGTACACATCCTAAGGGCTTTGCCAACATGTAATCAGAGAGACAACCATGTCACACGTTAAGGTAAAGAGTAACCAGATAGCATACTATCATGTCGAGCAAGAAAGTCCTCTTATATATGTCCCAGCATCCACTATAATATACATCCTATGTACAGTAATGGCCTCTAGGGCATACATATAACTAACAATATTATGGCAGATAATAAAATTAACTAGGGCAATGAAAAGAAAACTTACTCTAATTTTTATTTGATGCTCTCTTCATACAGTGCAGAAATTTACAGATCTGAATTTTGATAAAATGAAATGAGGCACAAGAAGAGGCATCACCTAAAAAATGTTTAAGGGTTTCTATTTATAGAACATAGAAACCCCAGGGTTACAATCGATGCACATCAACTTTTACAATTTTACCCCCTAAGAAACCTAACTAATGTACCGACGCACCGACACGCCTTTTCTGCACTGACACGCGCGACGCACGGCCCCGGTTGTTGGATATAGTGCCCTCAAAGTCAATTATTGGATCGCAGGTACGTGATTGCAATGATTGAGGGAGGACCTATACCGATATGACAGTCTTGCTCGAGGTTATAGTATGCCATCCGGTTTGTCTTTATCATCGTATACATGCTTTAGTTCACTATTGCATGTTGATAGAGCCCATAAGATTCTTGCTTGACTGCCAGCAGTATGATGGAGATCATATACGTGGAAGCTGGGGTCTATAAGCACATCCTTAAAGTGTCCCTAGTCATGGTGTTAGTGTATATGCCCTAGAGGCCATTACTGTATCATACTAGTTTGTATATTACTTAATGGAAGCTTGGGATATTCACAGTTGTATATACAATCTTGCTCGAAATGGTAGTATGCTACTTGGTTCGTCTCTGCTTTAATATGTGCATGTGTTTCTTTTAGCATATTGCAGGTATACATATTAGTAGAGCCCTTAGGATCTTTGCTTGATTACCAGCGTTGTGATGGCGCTCGCACTCGTGGGAGCTGGGTAATCTATAAGCACATCCTTATACTGGTCCCTGGTCGTTGGACTATCGAGACAGGGCATCGATACTCCGGAGTAGACTAGCGTATGCGCTTCTCATCCCAGTGTGGGAGACGGTCTGTCCCACAGCCGTTAGTATGTTGTACTTGAGATAGTATGCGGGTGCTCGTTAGGTTACGAGTACACTGGACAGGACTCGTCGGGAACTGTTGGTTGGTAATATACCTATCGTCAGTTATCAGTTCCCAGGTGACATGAGTACAGCTTAGTCCGCTGACTTGACACTGTCACTTCGCCTCGAGTGTGTTCCCACTGCACTTTGATTACTACCCTACCACGGCTCAGAGGAGTCGTGCAAACAGGTAGTTTTTGGGTGCAGTCCCGAAGCACTTGGAGGCAGTGACGGTTAGACAGGATTCGTCTCTCCCGGTATTGGGGGTTGACATCGCGCTGTGTCCAGGAGAGCCATTACACGAGTAGTCCCTGGCCAGGGCAAGCGAGATATACTGGTAGGTTTCCAGTGTTATCTCAGGGTGTTCTGGGCTTCACTCCGACACGACTTGTACCGCTATTAGGGGACTGACGTTCACCGCCCCCCTAGGCCCGCCATGCGATGTATCAGACGAACAGACCGGACTGTACGGAGATTGTCACATACAGGCTCAGTAGGAGTGCAGATGGGGTTCACCTCGTCAGTCTTCTTATCGACATCTACCTGGGGACCGTTACGTACAGCTAGTGCCGCTTGCGGTCTGTGGTTAAACCCACTGCCAGCGTAGTGTCGAGTCTTTAGAGTCCCACACAGAGAGCTATTCGCTTTTAGGCAAAACGAGTAGAGGTCGCATGGTTTTGCGACAGGGTTCGTTCGCATCCGCGCACTTGTGCACGGTTGCTGTCCGGACAGTTTATACTAGCGGGCTTTGGTTTAAGCCGGATCCTAGTATATGATTGGAGATTGGTTTTTCTCATTGTGTTCGTGTTCCTCGGATCACGAATGCGGGTGCGTATGCACGGTTGCTTGAGATTGAGGGAGAGGACCTTGTTTAGGGTTAATGACTATTGTCATTTTATTAACCCTATTGTTTTTGTGTAGATTATAGTTAATTGATAATTAGCTTAATAAATTGTGCATGGTTGTTGTTGACATTTTTACTTCGTTGACTTGTTGACCTTGTTGACTACTTGACCATCATCATTTGTTTTGGAAGATGCTCTTTGATCTTTGCAAAATTGAAATGATAATGGTCATGTCATGATTTATCATGACAATTTTCAAGCTAATTATCTAATTAAAATTATCCACACATATTAGTGAGAATGGCTCACTAATATTTCATTCTATCATATCTTTTCTCTCTCTTGTTCATCCTCTCCCTCAAGCTCTCTCCCTCTCATGTGTTGAGAAACAAAAAGCTTGAGAAAAACCTTCACTTGATCTTCTCTACTCACTTCTAGGGTTCAAGTCTTAGCATTTCTTGCACTCTAGTTACTCCTAGCTTGGAGTTGAAGCTAAAGGTCGAGGCTTTCGGGTGGATCGTTCTTTGACGGAAGGAGACTAGCAAGGTGAGGCCTTTCTACCGTTCCGACGAGCAAGGAGAGAAGGACTAAAGACCAAAGGTATAACCTTTCCATCACTTAGCTACTTTGTAGTTAGGGTTAGCTAGTTTTAGTTTAGCAAAGATCCTCACAAGCAAGGTCCATGTTGCCTAAGTCATTAAAAATTCGTTTTTATTATGTTTTCCGCCTCCCCGTAAGTACCGGGGTGGGCAACACGGATTTACAGTGGTATCAGAGCCTAACTAAACTCAAACTAGCTAGGTAGTGAAGTGTAACGAAGTTTCGAAACCGAAAATCCAAAAACCGAACTTTGAAAAACCCTAGTTTCTGTTGAAATTTTTTCTGCTCAAAATAGAAAACTTTATATTTGTAAATTCATCTCAGGGTTTTTTAAAAACACCCAAGAAAAACGAGACAGAGAATCATCCAAACCGCCGCGCTTCCGCCGCACGAGGTAGGCTCGTGCCGCGGAAGCGCCGCGGCTTGATGTCCTCTCTGCATCGTTTTTTGTGCAGTGTCTTACTGTGTTGATTTTGGGATTTTTAGGATATATAATATATGCCCAGATTTTCCAGAACTAAAATTTGCTTTTGCGGGCCTATAAATCCGTATTTTTCGGAACTTCACTACACTTTAACTACATCGGTTATATCTGTAATGCTTGCATGTATTGAACGTCGGCTAATCGCTATAAGACGATTAGTCGGGGTTATACATGATCTGTGATTGCTATTGGTTTGTGGATATGAATGGATTGGATTGTCGCGGGTGAATGGCCGGGGTGGATGTGAGATGAGCGTTGTTTTTCTTTCATTCATTTGTAACATGTAAATTGATGTAATAATATTCTTTGTATGACCGCACAACCGGGTCGGGGTTGTAGCCGTCATTGTATAATTCTTTTTACTGTTTTTGCTCCTAGGATAGACCCATGGAGGGGGTGCACAAACTACCGGGTACTCGAAGTGCCGAGTGGCCTACTCACGGTGGTGAGGGAGGTTGCTTCGCTTCGGGTGCTTGGCGGGTAGTTTGCCGCACCCGTAGGGGTCTTGGGTGGGGTATTGGCTATTCACCGCGACCGTGTAATCCGCTTTGCGTTGCAGGCTCGAACGCATTGCGGATTCCTAGTATATCCAATGTATTCATCTGTGATCTGTAATGTCTATCATTGCTGTATATTTATATATATATAACTATTTAGGCGTTGCTTATGTTTTACAGCCGCGCTAGCCCAGCCCCCGCTCTGTCGTTAGTTAAGTAACCTAACGGGTGATGACGGGGCCCCGTGGCGAATGCGAATGGCATAAGCGTACGTCATATTTTGGTTGTTTTCTGCAATGGTAGGATTAAATGATGGGACGCATTAAAAGAACTAATGCAAGAAATAAACCAAGTAAAAGTCGATTGGAACACTTTGAAAACCACTCGGTTCTTTTCAAAACTAAACTTTTAAACGCGGAGCTTGAACCACTCCTTTTAAAAGCTATCTCGTTCCATCGATTATATCAAGTTCACTACGTTCACGGTTTCGCCAAAACCATCCGTAGCCCTCCGTCGTTTCATATGAATATTCAACGGTATTCAAGCTGTGTTTGTTGGCCTTAGTCAAGGCACAGTGTTTGGTAGCTGGTGGGTATTCATATGTTGCATAGATAGAATGCGTTGGTTTGAGACAGTCGTATTGCCTTGTTGGCCATAGTCAAGGGTGGATACGGGTGGGTTCAAATTAACCTGGATAACGACGGGTAGAACTTGACATGTGACTTATGATTTGTTGGCCTTAGTCAAGGTCATAAGAGCATGGGGCAAAAATACACATCGGGAGTTTCATAAGTACTGAAACTTGCTAGTGTTGCATACCATTTGGAGTGTGATGATTCTGGTAGGATTCCTTCGGTTTTATCACGCAATGATATTTGGATCCCGATCCTACTGTGAGTATATGCTACTCCCCGAGAAAACTCTCACTTAACGATCAATGCTATAAACCTAGTAGGTGCCTAGAAAGGTGTTAGCGGGGCTACGCCCACAGGGAAAAGAGGTTACTTAATTAAGGAACTTCGCGAAAGCGTTGGAAAACCTCCCTCGAAGTACCGACACTGGCCTGGCTGAACGGTTAAGCAAGTATTGTACGGTGAGAATGATCCCGGCTAATCCTTTTCTTTACGGTTTGAGAAGGGATTCGAGAGACAGTGGGAGCCATCCAGTTTAGACAAACTAAAAACCACTCTAAACTTGCAAGAGCATCATGCTAAAGTGTTTCTTTTCTCTCTCCTAATTGCAGCGACCATTCAAGATGACCGGACTTAAGTTACTATTAGATAAAAACATATTGACAGGGCCAAACTACAAAGATTGGCTCAGGAATGTCAAGATGGCTATCACTTATGACAAGCTGGGGTATATACTTACCACCAAAGCTCCCCCTGTCCCAGGTCCCACCTCCAGCGTCGCGGATGTAGAAATCCGTAAGACATGGGAGATAGATTGCGCGAGGGCCAGATGCCTCGTACTAGCCTCGATGGACAACGAACATCAGAGGAGGCACGAGAATATGGACCTAGAGTCCATATTTCTCCATACAAAAGAACTGTATGGAGAGCAGTCTCGTATCGCAAGATACGAAGTGTCGAAGAAGCTCTTTTCGGCAAGGTTGGCCGTCGGATCATCGGTAGCGGACCACGTGCTTAAGATGATCGGCTACATAGAGGAGCTCGCGGACCTAGGGACCACGTTGGAGAATGAACTCTATACCGATTTGATTCTCCAGTCCCTTCCTTCCACTTACGCCCAGTTCGTTCTTAACTTCAACATGCAAGGAAAGGAGGTTGAACTTGCCGAGCTTCTGAACATGTTGAGGACTGCTGAGGGCACCCTACAGAAGGGTAGGGAGACATCCACTTTGTTTGTAGGAGGATCTTCCTCTTCTAGGTCCAGGGCGAAAGCCAAGGGCAAGAAGAAGAAAGCCCCCGCCAAACCAAGAGGCGGTGTCGGTAAAGTGGATACGAAGGGAAAGGGTAAAACAACAAAAGTAGCGGGGAAGATGGTGGGGAAGGAAGAATGCTTCTATTGTCACAAAAGTGGCCACTGGAAACAAGATTGCAAGGCTTGGAAAGCCAGAACACAGGATTTGAAGCGAGTTGCAGCTTCAGCTTCAGGTGTGTATGTTATTGAAAACTGTCTATCAATAAACTCTACATCCTGGGTATTGGATACCGGATCAGGGTCTCATATCTGTAATTCTTTGCAGGCATTGAGAAAGCGTAGAGTTTTGAAGGCAGGTGACATGACCCTCAGAGTTGCGAACGGTGCTAGCATGGATGCAGAGGCCGTGGGGGACTATCACCTGGGACTATCAGATGGACACTTTTTGGTTTTGCGTAGTTGTTATTATGTACCAAATGCAACCTGTAATATCATTTCTGTATCTTTATTATCTAAAGAAGGTTATGAATTTGCATTTGTAAGTAATGTAGTGAACATTCACCTTAATCAAGTGTTGATTGGGTCAGGTACATTAAACAACGGTATTTACGTTTTAAACCAACCACAGGTTTTCAATATCCAGAATACACACAAAAGAAAGTCTCCAGATATTAATCAGGCTTTCTTATGGCATTGTAGACTGGGTCACATCAATGAGACACGGTTGACTAAGTTACATAAAGAAGGATACTTGGATCCGTTCGAGTATCAGTCTTATGCCACTTGTGAATCTTGTCTCATGGGAAAGATGACAAAGGCTCCGTTCACTGGACACGGAGAAAGAGCGAGCGAGCTCTTGGGACTCGTACACAGCGACGTGTGCGGTCCAATGTCTACACATGCGCGAAGCGGTTACTCTTACTTCATTACTTTTACGGATGATTTTTTCAAGGTACGGTTATGTTTTCTTAATGAAACATAAGTCCGAGGCCTTTGAAAAGTTCCAGGAATATAAGAATGAAGTGGAGAAACAGACCGGCAAAAGTATCAAGATTCTAAGATCGGATCGAGGTGGAGAATACTTAAGTGCCGAGTTCCTGAATTATTTAAAAGAGAATGGAATTCTCTCTCAGCTTACTCCTCCATACACTCCGCAACATAACGGTGTATCGGAGAGAAGGAACCGAACCCTATTGGATATGGTACGGTCCATGATGAGTAAGGCTGAGTTACCGCGATCTTTCTGGGGTTATGCACTGGAAACAGCTGCACATCTCTTGAACCAAGTTCCTACTAAAACAGTGCCTACCACACCATATCAGATGTGGAGTGGGAAGAAACCCTGTCTTAAATCCTTTAAGACATGGGGATGTCCAGCTTTTGTAAAAAAGCAGCATGCGGACAAGCTCGAGGCACGCTCAGTACAGTGCAAGTTTGTGGGATACCCAAAGAACTCCAAGGGGTATCTCTTCTATTACGCAGAGGAGCAAAAAGTCCTTGTTTCTCGTCATGCCCGCTTCTTGGAAACTGAGTTTTTAGAAAATCAGATAAGCGGGAGCGCAGTAGAACTGGAAGAAATTCCAGAACCACAAACCATTACTGAAAGCTTAAAGGAACTGGAAGGTTCGAAAGAACAGGACATTCCCATGCCACTCCGCAGGAGTAGTAGGCAGTCTCATCCGCCCGAGAGGTACTACGGTTTTCTCATTGACGGGGATAGAGAAGACTGCATCCTAGATTGTGATGAGCCTACTAGCTTCCAGCAAGCCATTCAGAGCGTCGACTCGGTAAAATGGCTGGATGCAATGCGGACCGAGATGGAGTCCATGTACACCAACAAAGTATGGACGTTGGACATTGCTCCAGACGGGGTAAAACCCGTAGGATGCAAGTGGATCTTCAAAAGGAAGATTGGTGTAGATGGACAGGTTGAGACCTATAAAGCTAGACTGGTAGCAAAGGGTTTTCGTCAGCGACCTGGTTTGGACTATGACGAAACCTTTTCTCCAGTAGCTATGCTGAAATCCATTCGGATCCTTCTTGCCATCGCTGCTTTCCACGATTATGAGATTTGGCAGATGGACGTAAAGACAGCTTTTCTAAATGGTCATTTAGAAGAGTGTGTCTATATGGACCAACCAGAGGGTTTCATTCAGGGTGGGAGCAGCGGAAAGGTGTGCAAGTTGCTCAAGTCCATTTATGGACTTAAGCAGGCATCGCGGAGTTGGAACATCTGTTTTGATGAGACGGTCAAAGAATTTGGCTTTATCAAAAATCCAGATGAACCATGCATCTATTGTAGATTTGTAGCGAGAACTGTAGTATTCCTCGTTTTATACGTGGATGACATTCTCTTAATAGGAAATGACATTCCTATGCTACAATCTGTCAAGGGGTTCTTGTCACACAGGTTCTTCATGAAAGACCTGGGTGATGCCTCTTACATTCTGGGTATCCGGATCTACCGTGACAGATCCAAGAGGATATTAGGACTCTCGCAGTCCAGGTACATCGACACCATACTGAAGAGATTCAGTATGGAAGATTCCAAGCGCGGTAATCTACCGGCTTGTCACGGGATCACTCTCTCCAAAGAGATGTCTCCCAAGACTGATTTGGAGAGGGATCGCATGTCTATTATACCCTACGCTTCTGCGGTAGGCTCTATAATGTATGCGATGTTGTGTACCAGACCGGATGTGGCTTATGCACTGAGTGTGGTAAGCAGGTATCAGTCAAACCCAGGGGAGAAACATTGGATAGCAGTAAAGAACATTCTCAAGTACCTGAGAAGGACTAAGGAGATGTTCTTGGTGTATGGCGGAAAAGACCTGCAGATTGAGGCCTTTGCTGACTCCAGCTTCCAGAGTGACAAGGATGATTCCAAGTCCATGTCGGGTTTTGTCTTTACCCTCAATGGAGGGGCGGTGTGTTGGAAGAGCTCCAAACAGGAAACCGTTGCTGACTCGACTATGGAAGCGGAATACATCGCTGCATCTGATGCCGCAAAAGAAGCTGTCTGGATGAGGAAGTTCTTGAAAGAACTTCAGGTGGTTCCGTCCATTGTTAACCCAATACCTCTGTATTGCGACAACAACGGGGCTATAGCTTTAGCGAAGGAACCCAGGTCCCATCAGAAATCCAGACACATCTTAAGGCGGTATCACCTGATCAGGGAGATCATGGATCGCCAGGAGATCGAGGTCCGGAGAGTTGCATCAGAGGATAACACAGCAGATCCATTCACCAAGGCCTTGCCCCAAACTCAGTTCGAGCGGCTGATCGAGATGATAGGTCTTCGATACGCCAGTACATGGCCTTAGTGCAAGTGGGAGATTGTTAGTGTATATGCCCTAGAGGCCATTACTGTATCATACTAGTTTGTATATTACTTAATGGAAGCTTGGGATATTCACAGTTGTATATACAATCTTGCTCGAAATGGTAGTATGCTACTTGGTTCGTCTCTGCTTTAATATGTGCATGTGTTTCTTTTAGCATGTTGCAGGTATACATATTAGTAGAGCCCTTAGGATCTTTGCTTGATTACCAGCGTTGTGATGGCGCTCGCACTCGTGGGAGCTGGGTAATCTATAAGCACATCCTTATACTGGTCCCTGGTCGTTGGACTATCGAGACAGGGCATCGATACTCCGGAGTAGACTAGCGTATGCGCTTCTCATCCCAGTGTGGGAGACGGTCTGTCCCACAGCCGTTAGTATGTTGTACTTGAGATAGTATGCGGGTGCTCGTTAGGTTACGAGTACACTGGACAGGACTCGTCGGGAACTGTTGGTTGGTAATATACCTATCGTCAGTTATCAGTTCCCAGGTGACATGAGTACAGCTTAGTCCGCTGACTTGACACTGTCACTTCGCCTCGAGTGTGTTCCCACTGCACTTTGATTACTACCCTACCACGGCTCAGAGGAGTCGTGCAAACAGGTAGTTTTTGGGTGCAGTCCCGAAGCACTTGGAGGCAGTGACGGTTAGACAGGATTCGTCTCTCCCGGTATTGGGGGTTGACATCGCGCTGTGTCCAGGAGAGCCATTACACGAGTAGTCCCTGGCCAGGGCAAGCGAGATATACTGGTAGGTTTCCAGTGTTATCTCAGGGTGTTCTGGGCTTCACTCCGACACGACTTGTACCGCTATTAGGGGACTGACGTTCACCGCCCCCCTAGGCCCGCCATGCGATGTATCAGACGAACAGACCGGACTGTACGGAGATTGTCACATACAGGCTCAGTAGGAGTGCAGATGGGGTTCACCTCGTCAGTCTTCTTATCGACATCTACCTGGGGACCGTTACGTACAGCTAGTGCCGCTTGCGGTCTGTGGTTAAACCCACTGCCAGCGTAGTGTCGAGTCTTTAGAGTCCCACACAGAGAGCTATTCGCTTTTAGGCAAAACGAGTAGAGGTCGCATGGTTTTGCGACAGGGTTCGTTCGCATCCGCGCACTTGTGCACGGTTGCTGTCCGGACAGTTTATACTAGCGGGCTTTGGTTTAAGCCGGATCCTAGTATATGATTGGAGATTGGTTTTTCTCATTGTGTTCGTGTTCCTCGGATCACGAATGCGGGTGCGTATGCACGGTTGCTTGAGATTGAGGGAGAGGACCTTGTTTAGGGTTAATGACTATTGTCATTTTATTAACCCTATTGTTTTTGTGTGGATTATAGTTAATTGATAATTAGCTTAATAAATTGTGCATGGTTGTTGTTGACATTTTGACTTCGTTGACTTGTTGACCTTGTTGACTACTTGACCATCATCATTTGTTTTGGAAGATGCTCTTTGATCTTTGCAAAATTGAAATGATAATGGTCATGTCATGATTTATCATGACAATTTTCAAGCTAATTATCTAATTAAAATTATCCACACATATTAGTGAGAATGGCTCACTAATATTTCATTCTATCATATCTTTTCTCTCTCTTGTTCATCCTCTCCCTCAAGCTCTCTCCCTCTCATGTGTTGAGAAACAAAAAGCTTGAGAAAAACCTTCACTTGATCTTCTCTACTCACTTCTAGGGTTCAAGTCTTAGCATTTCTTGCACTCTAGTTACTCCTAGCTTGGAGTTGAAGCTAAAGGTCGAGGCTTTCGGGTGGATCGTTCTTTGACGGAAGGAGACTAGCAAGGTGAGGCCTTTCTACCGTTCCGACGAGCAAGGAGAGAAGGACTAAAGACCAAAGGTATAACCTTTCCATCACTTAGCTACTTTGTAGTTAGGGTTAGCTAGTTTTAGTTTAGCAAAGATCCTCACAAGCAAGGTCCATGTTGCCTAAGTCATTAAAAATTCGTTTTTATTATGTTTTCCGCCTCCCCGTAAGTACCGGGGTGGGCAACACGGACTTACACATGGGAGTTTCGAGACAGGGCATTGATACTCCAATGTAGACTAGTGTATATAGTCGAGACCCCGACGAAGGGTGGTGGCCGGTCTCACAAGCCATTGGAGTCAGTTGGTTCACCTAAGATGTATACAGGTGCTCATTGAGTTATGAGTACACCGGACTGGATTCGCCGGGAACATGCTAAGTTGGTATTATACATATCGTCAGATAGCAGTTCCCAGGTGACATGTGTACAGGTTAGTCTGTCGACCTGAGATCGTTATTTGTCTCGTGTGAGTTCCCACTGTGTTTTGATTACTACCCTACCACGGCTCAAAGGTGTCGTGCAAACAGGTTTTAGTTGGGTATAGTCCCGAGCTACATGGAGGCAGTGAGCAGATCATCGGGGATTCGTCTCTCCCGGTATTAGGGGTGAGATCGCACTGTGTTTAGGAGAGCCATTACACGAAATCCCTGGCCAGGGTAATCGAGATTTACTGGTAGGTATTCCAGTAGTATCTCAGGGTGTTCTGGGCTTCTCTCTTTGACACGACTTATACAGCTATTGGGGGTCTGACGTTAACCAGCTCCTAGGCCCTATATGCGATACTCATAGACGAACGCACCGGACTGTACGGATATTGTCACTGTCAGGCTCAGTAGGGTTTCAGGATGAGTTCGCTCGTCAGCTTCCCTTCCAATCAATACATAGGCAACCATTACGTACAGCTAGTACATCTGACGTGCTAGTGGTTATACCCAGTGCCAGTGCATTGATGAGTCATTAGAGTCCCCCACAGACAGTTTCCTAAGTTCGGGCGAAACGTTGTTGAGGCCGTATGATTTTATGGCAGGGTTCGGAAAATGTACTTGCGTTTACGCACGTGTCATATTTCGGGCAGATAATACTGGTGGGCTTTGGTTTAAGCCGGATCCGAGTATTATACTGTGTAGATATAATATCTTTGTCTCAGTTGCATTTGTATTCGGTCGTAATACAAATACGAGTATGTTTATACTGTTACGGGGTTATCCTGAAATTCATTTCGGGATCGCTTTTGGAATTTGCCAGTTTTCTATCACCCGTCTTTAACATTCGGTTAAATACAGATTTATCTTTTCTTGAGGTGAGTCATGTGTGTGTGGAAGGTTCTAGAAGATTCTAGATGGTGACTAGGCTTCATGAGTCATTAGTGCATTAATTGTTCATTTAATGTTTTGATGAATAGGGTTTTTAGTTCATTGTATGCATTTATGATATGCAAGGTGTCTAATGACTCATTCTTTTCATTTATGGTAATGGTCACTCTCCTAAGCTCCTACACTCACCTCCCTCCTCCTCATTAGTGGCCGATCCTTGCTTGTGAGGGGATTTTTATGGTTGTTGATTTGAAAAAAGATGCAAGTATTTGGTTCATGAAAATTAGTATACTCAATTTCTTATTTTCACCCGATCCAAAAGGCAACTTCATTAACCGTTCATCCATAGCTTTGGATGTAACGAGACAAAGTGTTCTACTCATTCTTTACATCAATCTTGGTCATCTCTTTTGGCAGACTTGATGACCGAGTTGCCTCGGTTCAGAGGCGGGAGCCTGTTTAAAGATCCGTTGACGTGGTGTCATCTGGACGAGAAGACTGGAGATCGAGGAGATCGGAGTTGCCGCAACAAAGCGTGGGATGATGGTTAAAGACCGAAGGACTCGGATCGTTCGGTATAACATTTCTATCCACTTTACAGTTTGTTAGTTTAGCGTTAATAGCAGATCCTGGGATATAGTATACGATAGTGCCAGATGTAAAAGTTTTTGTTCCGTATTTGGCGTCTGAAAGACGGCCGGGGCGCTACCGTAGACTTACATAGTATCAGTGCCTCGCCATTAAGCTTTACTAACTTATTCTAATGCGTTTAAAAGATCGATTGAGCGGAATTTTCAAAATCGCAATTTCTAATGTTAAAGTTTCTGTTGATTTTAAATCTGGTCTAAAAATCATTTTGACCATACCAGAAAATTGAGCAGGCGTTTTTTAGAAATCAGAAGAAATTCGATCCACTGATCCGACCGTACGGCCACGGATCCGCCGCCAAAGCCATGCTTTGGCCGCGGAACCGCGGCCGTCTTAGTGAATCAGTGGGCTATATTTCTTCTGTAGCTTCTACATAGGAAATTGTGGTTTCTGGAACTGTTCTTTTGGGCCCATTTTTGGTTACTGTACAGCAGATGTACGTGGGGCCCACTTTGGAAATTTTTGTCGATCGAAATTTTAAATATGTTAGTTTGCAGTGCTTTACATTATTATCTGTGACCGTGAATGTCATTTGATCGGTAAAACATGTCTGATTGCTATAGTCCTTTTAGACGGGTTTTGCGAACGTGACATTCACGTTGATATTCTGTGTTGTGCTGTGATGTTGCGGATTTGTCGTGGTGGATAGCTCCTGTGCAATGGTAGTGCAGTTCGGATTTATTTGTACATTTGATATTGCGGGGCGAGCGTCCGACTTATGGACTGCCGTCACTACCTGTTTGTATATTATTCTTTTGGGGCACGATCGGGATGAGGTCGATGTACCCGTTGTATATTTTTTCTTTTCTGTACTAGGATTACCCCACGATGGGGTGCACGGATAGCCGGGTTCTAGAGGGCAACGGGTCTGCATCTCATGGCTTTGGGAGTCAGAGGGGCCTCACTCTAGAATTGGCAGACTATTCGCCGCACTCGTAGGGGGTACAGGTTGACCGAAGGAGGGGTGCTCAAGTTACCGGATTCCGTGAAGTGCTGGGTGGTCCATTCACTAAGTTGTAAGGGGCTGCCTCGCTTCAGGTTTTGGAGGGTAACTTGCCGCACCCGTAGGGATCTAGGTTTCATTGCACAGGCTATCCACATGACCAGGGGAACGTCGGGTTTTAGTAGCGGCTCTGTGAAACCCGGGGATCCCAGATTATCTGTATTGTTCTGTGATGCTTATTACTTTTCTGTGATATTGCATCTATCATATCTGGAGCGATTATTATATATTGATATATATAGTAGTAGATGTTGTATATGTTTTGCACCCGCGCTAGTCCAGTCCCCGCTCTGTCGTTAGTTAAGTAACCTAACGGGTGATGACGGGACCCAATGGCGAATGCGGATGGCATATACGTACATTTTATTTTCGTTCTTTTCTGGTGTGATAAATTGATGGGAATGCGTTGATTCTTATCAATGCAACAAAAAAAAACCTATATTTGATGTTGTTGGAACCAATTTTTCAAAAGTTGTTATTACAAAGACGTTTTCTTTTGTTATGCATCGTGGTATTCAGTTATGAATATCCAGCACTTCAGTCGACGAGGCAAGGGCCGAGATCCTTTCACCGGGAGTGAACCCTTGGGCAGAAGTTTGCGTCAGGGTAATAACTTCACTATAGCTACTTTGCATCATGGTATTCGGTCATGAATGTCCTGCACCTCATTTGACGAGGAAAGAGACGAGACTGTTCATATCAGATTTTTGCATTTTCATACCGCCCAATTTTTATCACATTGCATATCCGTAGATACTCTTGAGCCGTGTTTGTTAGTCAATTGCAGGATACAGGTTCTCGGTTCTCAAACGGAGAAATTCATGAAAAACACGACAAAATCCGGTTCCTGCCAACCACAGATAAAACACGGTCTCCGCTCTTCATCCGTATGTTGCCAGATACCAGTTTAGGAAGACAAAGTGTCAACTCAATGTCATTATCATGCATAAGGCTCAATGGTAGCACAAAATCTAAAAGATCTACGCGGAGCTCTAGGCAATCATCCACAAAAAAGTCCACCTTTGCTCAATAGAAATTCTGGAAGAAATAGGAATGAATTATCAGAAAATACCCACACCAGACAAGAGGGGATAGGAGATCAGGAAAAACCACAGAAGCCCACACCCTAAACCTACAGTAGGGGCGCGGATCCGCGGCCGTACAGGGAGTTCAGGCAGAGACTTTTCAGGGGCAGTTTGGTCATTTCGTCAGGGTTCTGGTGGTTGCCCTAGGGTTTCATTTCTTGGCCTATAAATAGTCCAGAATTTTGTGAAGGAAGGGTCAAATTTTTGTATTCTCATTTTTTGCCTAGTCTTAGTCTTGTTCTTCTTCCTCTTCTCACCTCTTCTCCATTAAACTTGTAGTGAGCTTTTGAGTGAAGAGTGATGAATAAAGAAGACCAATTTTTTATCATGCTTGTCTCTTTCTTTTACTTGTTGTAATGTATTGTAATTTTAATTGTTAAGTAGTTGTTGTTATTTGTTTGATTGTTTCTTTCTTCTCTCTTTTCCTTTATCCTTCATATGACAATGATACTTACGCTCGATCCTCGCCAGGGTGAGGTCGCAAATAGTTAGTCGTATTCTTCTAATCTCCTTCTTTCTATCTTCCTTTTTGTTTTGTTTTGTTTTTCCTTATCATGAAGTGTGAGTAGTTTTATACTTGTTAGGGTAGGATAAGGGAAGTTTGAGAGAAGGAAATCTCTCTCACTCTTTCCTTGCCCAACAACTTAAATCGACTCCCGTTAATTGAACCACAATCCGCTCCTTACGGCACCCTATCCTACATGATAGCGGTGATTCCGTAGTGAGACCGGTTGTGGTTGAATTAACCGGAGGTTATGGATAAGAGCCAAGAACGGACGGACAAGCACCAAAAGGAAGGACTATGCGTTGGAAAGCCTAGCTTATACTCGCAAGTACCTTCCTAGTCGTGCTAATCCCCGTTGTTGCCGATTACCGTAACACCGATATTAAGTGGGGCAACGAAAGATGTGGAGACTCCTAACTCAAACTAACCTAATCCTCACCCTAACAAGCTCTCTTTAAATATCAACTTACACTTAGATAACCACAACAAAATCTGAAAACAGGACTTAACTCGTTAAAACACTTTGAAAAAGACTCCCATCTCCCTGCGGACGACCCGTACTCAACCGGCTAGCTACAAGCGAAACCGTCTTGATTGCGGTATTTAAACTAGAACTTGAACACGCACGTATCCTATCAATCAAATGGCGCCGTTGCCGGGGAGACGGTAGTTTATTTCCTTGTGTAATTTCGGGTTAATTTGTAAGTATAAATATAAAAAAAAAAACCAAAAAACAAAAATACATACTTTGTAAAAATTCATCTTGTTATTTTTGATTAGCTTTTATGCAAGTGTGCAGGAAAACACAAGGTTCGAGTTCAGTGGCCAAGTCGTTGAAAATACGGAGTTCAAGTACAGTGCCAAAGACGTGGGAAGATAGACCCACATTTCGCGGCTACACCGTGACGGACAAAACGAAGCATCCGGTCTACTGAAAAATCTGGAGCAGTTGCAGTGAGTAGATAAAAATTCAGTACATCCAGACAAGAAGAGGAGACCCAGAGCAGCACCTACACCAAACCTGAAGTCCCAAGCCTCTGTTACTGCCGCGGATCCGCGGCATAAGGAAGCTTAGGCCGCGGAACCGCGGCCACTTGGTGGCCTCAGGCTTCCAAAATCTCTCTGTAAGTTTCTCTTGCTCTCCCCTCTCCTCCGAACTCCACTGAATTGTGTTTTCTGCAGCCTTCTTTGCGCAAATTCTTCTCCCCCTTCCAATAAACTGTTCTTGTGCAGGATTCTTTGCGCCGCAAAATAAAAATTGTTTGCAGTTGATTTGTTACTGTTTTGCATTCTTTAATACGGACTTAAGGGGCTTGAAACCAATCCAGATTGGGTGGGGATTTCATCACCCTTCCCAGGACCCCAAAAATCACTAAAGCATATGCATTGTCCATTGTAAATTAAAAAATACTAGACTTCAGCTCTAAGGACTTCGCGCTCATTAGGAGAAGATAAACCGTGTTTAGAACCTCGCTTAACCGTATATTGATTACGGGGTGTCTAGGAAAGTGTTAAAGGCGCAACCGCCGAAAGAGAAAGGGTTATTTAATTAAGGAACTTCGCGAAAGCGTTGGACAACCTCCCCTTATCTCTGCACTTACCTGGCCCCGTGATCGGTGTATTTTTAAGCCTGTTTCTCGACACTGTTTAACTTCGAAAATCAAGTTCAGGAGCAGGTCTAGTAGACCTAGGCGACCGTAGATCTAGGTGTGATTGTGCATATCTTGTTTGTGATTGCTTAAGCCGTATTTCCGTACATACTTCAGTAAATCTCTTTCTAAAAAAAAAAAATCAAAAACTTTTATAAAAACTTGCCCTTTTGTCGCCAAATCCATTTTCACCCACCACCCATCGCCTTTCTCCATTGACGTTTTCTTACCCTCACCTTCTCCGCTTTGACTATACTAAACTCGTTTAGTGTATGTCCGCTTAGACTCGGGACACTAACGCCCGTCTAGTCCGCGTTACGTTAGTCGCGACCGACTACGCGATCGACTCCGAAGTCGATACTCCGTCCACTCCTCTTTCACCCCTTCCTTTACCGGCCAACTCCGACGTTGACCGGAATTCTGTTCATACATCTTCACCTTCACCAACCTCTTCTTCCGCGATGTCGGGATTTAATCCGAACATCTCTTTGACCACCGCTGGATTGGCTCCACCTCCTACGGAGACCAATCTTCCACCACCTCCGCCTGTTGTAGCGCCGCAGCGAATTGCGCTCCAGGATCATTTCTACCCCACCCGTTCTGCACTTCCCACCTGCCTTTCTCTTCCTCCGGCCAATGGGGACAACTTTGAAATTAAGCCCCATTTCATCAACATGCTTCCACGTTTTCATGGGCTTGAAACTGAAGATGCCTATATCTTCATTTATAAATTTCAAAATGTCTGTGCCATGATGAAAACCACCCAGCTGTCGGACGATGCTATACGTCTACGGGTCATTCCGTTCACTTTATGCGATCTTGCTGAAAAATGGCTGTATAGCACCGCTTCCCACTCAATCACCAGCTGGGACGAGTTTGTTAAAGCGTTTCTGAAAAAATTCTATCCAAATCATAAGACCGCAAGAATTCGAAATGAAATCAACCAATTCTCCCAGCTTCCTTCTGAACCCTTCTGGAAGTGCTTTGACCGATACAAAGACCTTCTTGTTCAGTGTCCTCACCACGGTATAGAGAAATGGCAACTCTGCCAAACCTTATACGAGGGACTGAATCCAGCAACGAAGCAGTTGCTGGAAACCATCTGTCAGGGCCACTTCCTATCGAAATCTGACGAGGAAGCGTGGCAGTTCTTTAACGATCTTGCGGAGCAAACGCTACAGTGGGAGAGCACCAGACCAACTTCTTCTTCTTCTAACTCCACTTCTACCGGTCAGTCTAGGGTAGGAATCCACCAACTTGACGTCTCTATTGCGATGAAAGCTGAAATGGCTGCTATAACAAGAAAGCTTGAAGCAATAGAAAGCAAATTCTCTGCTCCTGCTCCTGCCCCTGTTCTCCCCCTTCATACCATCTGCGCTTGTTGTTCCGATCCTTCTCACTTGACCGAAGAGTGTCCTTACAACCCACCCTCGCAAGGACAGTATCAGGTTAATGCTGCCTTCCAGCAGAGACCGAGGAATGATCCATACTCTTCCACCTACAATCCCGGTTGGAGGAACCACCCCAATTTCGTCTGGAATCAGAATCAGAATCAATTCCAAGGCAACAATTTCCAAAGGGCCCCTCCACCGCAACAACAAGCGCCACAACAAACTCAGCATCAATATCAGCAGCCCTTCCAACCCCAATCTTTCCAAAACCAGACGAACAATTTTGCACCCAACAACTCTTTTCCACTAAACAACTTTGTTCCGTCAAACACTGATAAGGTTTCCTCGCTCGAGCGAAGTCTGGAGGAGTTTGTTAAACAATCGACTCAATCCACCGCCAACATCCAGTCTTCGATCCAATCTTTAGTGCAACACACCGCCGCACACGGGCAGAGCATCAAGACCATCGAGGCCCAGATTGCACAGCTAAACGCGGCCTTGAGCGAGCGAGAGAAGGGGAAGCTCCCGTCCCAGCCACTTCCAAATCCCGGTCACCCACATAATGCACATGTTGCTCTTGAACAACAAAACCATAATGTGAGTGCCGTGACTACACTGAGATCGGGAAGGATGCTGCAAAACAACATTGGCAAGCGAATCAACGATGACACCCCGGCCGCCGCTTCTTCTTCTCCTTCTTCTTCTTCGTCTTCCGAGCCTATTCTCCGTTCTTCAACAGGCTCTCCTTCCTCTTCTTCTGCTCTGAACGGACCCACTTCTCACTCCACGAAAACACCTATTCTGGGATCCGTTCCAACTCCAAAATCTACTCCTCCAGCATTAGACTCAACCAATTTTCAAAATGTTCCATTTCCAAACCGGTTGAGGTCTAATAAACAAAATCCTCAAATGGAGAAGATTTTGGAGTTATTCAAGCAAGTTAACATTAACATTCCTCTTTTAGATGCTGTCCAACAAGTCCCGTCTTACGCGAAAATCTTAAAGGACTTGTGCATGAAAAAGAGGAAGTCTCAGGTACCCAAGAAAGTTTTCTTGGTTAGTGCTGTGAGTGATGCCCTTACCCAATCTTTACCACAAAAACGGAAGGACCCTGGCTGTCCTACGATTTCAATTACCATTGGGGATAAGAACATCAACCGCGCACTATTAGATCTTGGTGCCAGTGTTAACTTGCTTCCGTATTCAGTATACGAGCAATTAGGCGTCGGAGAGTTGAAACCCACACACTGCACTCTCCAAATGGCCGACCGATCGATCACCCACCCTAGGGGTGAGCTAGAGGATGTGTTAATAAAAGTCGGGGACTTCATATTCCCCGTTGACTTTATTGTATTAGATACACAGCCTGTAGCTAACCCCCGGAATCAAATTCCGGTGATACTCGGTCGCCCATTTCTTGCAGCCTCAAATGCTGTGATCAATTGTCGCAACGGTTCGATGAACCTCTCTTTTGGAAATATGACGATTGAACTCAACATTTTTAGGTTGGGGAATCAGCCCGCCGAACCTAATGCTCATATACTGGACGTCTGCTCGATCCAGGAGATCACACCAGAAGAGTGTGAATTCGAGGAGTTTCTATTTGACCACGATAATCTTGACGCCACTAGTGCGTTTCTCTTCGAATCTGCTGCTGTTTCTGCGCCCGATAACGAATACGAGTGTTTCACGTTCTCGAACGATCTTAGCCGCGCACAACCCGAGTTCGAATCTTTCGACTTTCTGGATGAGTTACCTGAACCATCCGACTCGGTTGCCTACACTCGTTTTGAACCTTTGCTGGAATCCTTTGAGTTCGAGACCTTTGCACCAGTCTTGCCTTCCATCATTTCACCTCCAACGCTCGAACTCAAGCCGTTGCCGTCTCACCTTAAGTATGCTTACTTAGGTGAGAACGAGACCCTCCCTGTCATCATTTCGGCTTCTCTAGCTCCCGAGCAAGAGAAAGACCTTCTCGCGGTCTTGCACAGCAACAGGCAAGCTTTTGGCTGGTCCATGGCGGACATCAAGGGGATTAGTCCCCTGATCGTTGAGCATCACATTCATCTGATGGATGATGCCAAACCAGCCCGGGATCCACAAAGACGTCTTAATCCAGTCATGAAGGAGGCTGTGAAGAAGGAGATCGTCAAATGTCTAGATAGTGGTATCATTTACCCTATCTCTGATAGCCAGTGGGTTATCCCCATTCACGTTGTCCCCAAGAAGTCGGGCATCACGGTCATCACCAACGAGGCGAATGAGTTAATCCCTACTCGCACCCAAACTGGGTAGCGAGTTTGCATTGATTACAGAAAACTCAACGCCGCAACGCGGAAAGACCACTTTCCGCTATCTTTCATTGACCAGATGCTAGAACGATTGGCCGGACATGAGTACTATTGTTTTCTTGATGGCTACTCTGGCTATAATCAAATTCCCATCGCCGAAAAAGACCAGGACAAGACCACTTTCACTTGTCCTTTCGGCACGTTTGCATATCGACGCATGCCCTTTGGGTTATGCAATGCGCCCGCTACCTTCCAGCGGTGTATGATGGGAATTTTTTCGGACATGGTGGAAAAATTTTTGGAGATTTTCATGGATGACTTCTCCATCTTCGGCGACTCCTTTGACGAGTGTTTGCTGCATCTTGACGCGGTCCTTACCCGATGTAAGGACAAGAATCTCACTTTGAACTGGGAGAAATGCCACTTCATGGTGTGCGAAGGTATTGTCCTAGGACATATCATCTCGCAAAATGGCATAGAGGTTGACAGAGCAAAGATTGAGATCATTTCCAATCTGCCTCCTCCCCGATGCGTCAGAGATATCCGAGCCTTCCTTGGCCATGCCGGTTTCTATAGACGGTTCATCAAGGACTTTAGCAAGATTGCTAGGCCCTTGACTCTCTTGCTGGCCAAGGATACACCTTTTGACTTCAACTCGAGCTGTGTGACTGCATTCGAGTCACTGAAACGCTCACTGACTTCTGCTCCCGTTCTCTCTTCTCCTGACTGGACGCACCCCTTCGAGATTATGTGCGATGCATCCGACTTTGCCATCGGTGCTGTCCTTGGACAACACATCAACAAGATGCCGCACGCAATCTATTACGCGAGCCGGACCCTGAACGACGCCCAACTGAACTATACAACAACTGAGAAGGAATTCTTAGCTGTTGTATTTGCTTTAGAAAAGTTCAGGCCCTACCTAATCGGCTCTCCAGTCATTGTCTACACGGACCATTCAGCTCTGCGCCATCTTTTTGCGAAGAAAGATGCCAAGTCTCGGTTAATACGTTGGATCCTCTTGCTTCAAGAGTTTGACCTTGTCATTAAGGACAAACGAGGATGTGAAAACGTGGTTGCCGACCATCTCTCACGACTTCCTTCTTCGCCTTCGCTTCCAATCCCAATTAACGACATTTTTCCGGATGAACAACTCTTGACAGTATCGTACGAACCCTGGTTCGCAGATATTGTGAACTATTTGGCCACGGGATTATTACCGACCGAATGGTTGAGTCAGAACAGACTTCGCTTCTTATCCCAAGTAAAACACTTTTACTGGGACGAACCCTACTTGTTCAAGTACTGTCCCGACCTGATTATTCGTCGGTGTGTCCCCGATGAGGAATTCAAGAGTGTGCTGTCATTTTGCCACGATCAAGCGTGTGGCGGGCATTTTGGGCCCAGGAAGACAGCTGAGAAGATCTTGCAATGTGGTTTCTACTGGCCACAACTTTTCAAAGACGCTAACGACTATTGCAAGACTTGCTCCCGGTTCCAACACTTGGGCCGGATATCCCGGAGGAACGAGATGCCGCTCCAACCAATCTTGGTTGTAGAGATTTTCGATGTGTGGGGGATAGACTTCATGGGGCCGTTTCCCAGCTCTTTTGGGAACTTATACATACTTCTAGCTGTTGATTACGTCTCTAAATGGGTCGAGGCTGTGCCCAGCCGGACTAACGACAATAAGGTTGTCGTTAAGTTCCTTAAAGAAAACATTTTCTCCCGGTTTGGGCACCCCCGAGCGATCATTAGCGACAATGGAAGTCATTTCTGCAATAGGACTTTCGAGGCCTTGATGCAGAAATACTCCATTAATCATAAGCTTTCTACGCCCTACCACCCCCAAACCTGCGGGCAGGCCGAAGTTTCAAATCGGCAAATCAAGCAGATATTGGAGAAGACGGTTTCCAAGAACCGTAAGGATTGGTCTCTGAAACTCACTGATGCCCTTTGGGCATTTAGAACTGCTTATAAGACCGACCTTGGCATGTCTCCCTATCGGCTTGTGTACGGAAAAGCCTGCCACCTACCTGTCGAAATCGAGCATCGCGCATTTTGGGCGATAAAGGAGCTGAATCTTTCTCTTGAGGACGCGGGCAGCCATCGGAAGCTGCAGCTGAACGAACTATGCGAGCTTAGGGATGAGGCTTACGACAACGCGGTTGTCGTTAAGAATCGAACGAAGGTGTTTCATGATAAACACCTTTTACGCAAAACCTTCGTGCCTGGTCAGCAGGTATTGCTTTACGACACCAGACTTCACTTCCATCCTGGAAAGCTCAGATCTCGCTGGAAAGGGCCGTATTTTGTGCGGAATGTGTATCCGCAGGGCGCTCTGGATTTGGAAAATCCAAAGGACGGTTCACTTTTTAAAGTAAACGGACACCGCTGCAAACCGTACCTTAGCGCCGAACCAACAGAGGAGCTCCTGTTCCTACAGGAGCCGGTTTACCTTGAATGATCTTCCTCTGCCTACCTCCAAACTTCGGTTATCCAGCCAAGAACAGTGGACACTGTTCCAAATAAGTTTGGGGGGTATGTACAAACCATTTTGTTTATATTTGTGTATATTCTTTTTCTTTTCTTTAAAAACAAAAACAAATAAAAATTGTGTATCACTAACCGACAATTTTTGAACCTTCCAACTGCTCTCTTCATGCCACGACAGTGAGGACACTGTCCAGTTTAAGTTTGGGGGTACGCTCGGTACGCATTTCTTACTTTCACATTCATATGTATATTTTGCATCTGCATAAAAATCCATAAAATCCATAAAAATCGGAAAATTTTCTAAAAAATATAAAAACTTTTTTGTCAAGTTAGCTTGTGGAAGAACTTTGATTCAACATTTCGACGGTTTTTGTTTAAAAAAATAGGAATAACTAGATCTTATGTTTGGATTTTGAAAACCTGAAAGATAACTCTCCTTTGAAGTTAACTATAGCTGATATACGTCTTTACATCACACTACACGTGTCGTAAGATTTTGGGAATTAGATGACAAGTCTTTCATGTTTAAACTTTTAAACAGATAAATGATTTTCTGAGGATCAAATAGGTTTGTTCTGAAATAAGTAATGTCAAGAATAGTTTATGAAGTAAAGCGAATATGAAGGAATGTTATTGATGCCGTAATTGGAGCTAAGTCTGAAAAATAACCCATCTAAAACTTGATTGGAATGATTACATACCAAACACACCAAACACGTCTTTTATCCAAAAAAATATTTGAACTGCCGGTTATATCTCAGTTCGTATTAAATCATCTGATTTGCACGACAAACTGTCTTTTGTTTTTGGACCTAGGTAACTTGAGTAATTAAGTCCGCTGGGGTGTTTTTACACCTAATGCCCTAAAACCAACTGGTTTGGGTGCATTGGCCCAAAGCTCGCTAAGAAGCCTAGAAAGTCCAGTTTAAAACAAAGTCAAGCAAGTGTTCTCTCCGAGTTAAAATTCCTAACGGTTCTTTGTGTGAGAATAATCTTGATAAAAGACAGGCTTTTATAAAAAAATTTTTAACGGAGATATGAAGGTTTTACTCTTTGATAAAGACTATTGCACGTTCACAGAGGTGTGTATGAAATGAAAACAAGAAAAAGGTGGAGTGAAAAATACGACTTAGTTTCCTGTTAAGGAAGATAGAAATTCTGACGTTGAAACCTTACTGGAAAACGAAACTTGAAAAATGCTTAACTCTTTATAAAACTTATGTGATCCTTTTAAAATTGTTATCTGGGCTTTATTGTGCGACATGATGACTTTATTCGACCTTTCGGGAACTTAACGACACTATTTGCACTGCACGTAAAGACATATAAAATCTGTAGTTAAATAAGAAGCGAGGTGTGAAAAATAAAGGTTCGATGGTCTAGACTTAGGATTATAGAATTGTTATTTTCTAAAACAAAACTTTAGGGCTTGAAGCTTAGTTATTTTACAAAACCAACTTGACCGGATTTTATGGGTAGTATCCGCTAAAAACCCTCAGGAGACAACACTCCTCCTACTAGGGACACCTAGAGGTTAAACGGCTTGTTGCACATGCTCAGTGCAATCGCGTTCCCTGCGAAAGTGAGGTTAGGAAATTTTTTTGTGAATAAATGGGCTTTGCTCGGGACGAGCAAATGATAAGTTTGGGGGTATTTGTTCATATCAGATTTTTGCATTTTCATACCGCCCAATTTTTATCACATTGCATATCCGTAGATACTCTTGAGCCGTGTTTGCTAGTCAATTGCAGGATACAGGTTCTCGGTTCTCAAAAGGAGAAATTCATGAAAAACACGACAAAATCCGGTTCCTGCCAACCACAGATAAAACACGGTCTCCGCTCTTCATCCGTATGTTGCCAGATACCAGTTTAGGAAGACAAAGTGTCAACTCAATGTCATTCTCATGCACAAGGCTCAATGGTAGCACAAAATCTAAGAGATCTACGCGGAGCTCGAGGCAATCATCCACAAAAAAGTCCACCTTTGCTCAATAGAAATTTTGGAAGAAATAGGAATGAATTATCAGAAAATACCCACACCAGACAAGATGGGACAGGAGATCAGGAAAAACCACAGAAGCCTACACCCTAAACCTACAGTAGGGGCGCGGATCCGCGGCTATAGGGGGCTATAGGCGGCGGATCCGCGGCCGTACAGGGAGTTCAGGCAGAGACTTTTCAGGGGCAGTTTGGTCATTTCGTCAGGGTTCTGGTGGTTGTCTTAGGGTTTCATTTCTTGGCCTATAAATAGTCCAGAATTTTGTGAAGGAAGGGTCAATTTTTGTATTCTCATTTTTTGCCTAGTCTTAGTCTTGTTCTTCTTCCTCTTCTCACCTCTTCTCCATTAAACTTGTAGTGAGCTTTTGAGTGAAGAGTGATGAATAAAGAAGACCAATTTTTTTATCATGCTTGTCTATTTCTTTTACTTGTTGTAATGTATTGTAATTTTAATTGTTAAGTAGTTGTTGTTATTTGTTTGATTGTTTCTTTCTTCTCTCTTTTCCTTTATCCTTCATATGACAATGATACTTACGCTCGATCCTCGCCAGGGTGAGGTCGCAAATAGTTAGTCGTATTCTTCTAATCTCCTTCTTTCTATCTTCCTCTTTGTTTTGTTTTGTTTTTCCTTATCATGAAGTGTGAGTAGTTTTATACTTGTTAGGGTAGGATAAGGGAAGTTTGAGAGAAGGAAATCTCTCACTCTTTCCTTGCCCAACAACTTAAATCGACTCCCGTTAATTGAACCACAATCCGCTCCTTACGGCACCCTATCCTACATGATAGCGGTGATTCCGTAGTGAGACCGATTGTGGTTGAATTAACCGGAGGTTATGGATAAGAGCCAAGAACGGACGGACAAGCACCAAAAGGAAGGACTATGCGTTGGAAAGCCTAGCTTATACTCGCAAGTACCTTCCTAGTCGTGCTAATCCCCGTTGTTGCCGATTACCGTAACACCGATATTAAGTGGGGCAACGAAAGATGTGGAGACTCCTAACTCAAACTAACCTAATCCTCACCCTAACAAGCTCTCTTTAAATATCAACTTACACTTAGATAACCACAACAAAATCTGAAAACAGGACTTAACTCGTTAAAACACTTTGAAAAAGACTCCCATCTCCCTGCGGACGACCCGTACTCAACCGGCTAGCTACAAGCGAAACCGTCTTGATTGCGTTATTTGAACTAGAACTTGAACACGCACGTATCCTATCAATCAGAGACCCCTTCACCGTGAGTGACGTCTTTAGCAAAGGTTTTCACCACTATATTTTTATAAAAAGCTATCAGGTTCCTTCAGCGAGATCAAGTTCATTACGTTAATGGTTTTTCGCCAAAAACCAGTCGTAGCCCTCCGTCATTTCTTATGGATGGTCAGTAGTATTCAAGCTATGTTTGTTGTCCTACGTCAAGGCATAGTGTTTGGTAGCTGCTGGGGTATTCATTTGTTGCATAGATAGATGCGTTGGTTTGGGACAGACGTATAGCCTTGTTGGCCTACGTCAAGGGCTTATACGGGTGGGTTCAAACTAACCTGGACAATGACGGGAAGAACTTGACATGTGACTTATGATTTGTTGGCCTACGTCAAGGTCATAAGAGCATGGGATTAAAATTACATCGGGAGTTTCAAACATACAAGAAACTTGCCAAGCATGAGCATACCTTCTGGAGTGTGATAACTTGAGTGGCTTCCATCAAGTTATCATGCGATGATAGTTGGATCCCGATTCCCACTGATGAGTTGGTTTACTCTTCGGGTGATCCCGATTGATTCTTCTTTCAGGTTTGGAGGAGAATTTGACAGTACAGTGGGAGGTTTCCGGATTAGATAAAGTGATAACCATTCCGATCTAGGTTAGAGTGCACGCAGAGTGTTTCTTTTCTCTCTCTCTTTGGCAGCGATCTTTGACCGACCCTAGACTATAACTCAGTGACCAAGTTGACCGAACCTTCTTAAAATACTGGCTTTTGGATTGTCTAAAGTTGCATAAGTCATTGCCACTCCTTCTTTTACCCTTTGTATTTCTCAGAACACCCCGTAATACTACGGACATCCACTTCCATTGTATAGATCCATCGTATGGTTATATACGAACTCGAAGGGACTTTTTCGAGGATGGATCCAGGTTCAGGAGAAATAGAATTGGTTTATTCAGTTGTCTTTTATTATCACCTTCTCTCAGGTTGCGAGGGTTCCTTAGTTTAGGAGAGTACACCTATTACGCTTATTGGATAGTCTTCTTCCAAACCATAGGCAGGTGCCGAAAGGTAGGGAATGAAGAAAACCAATTAGCCTAAGTAGGGTGTGCAGAAGGTAATATGTAAAGACAAGATAAAGGGATTAGAAAGAGGGCAAAGTAAATTGCGACTGCTAACATTCACGACCAAACTACGTATTTCATCGCCACTCCTACTTCACCTTTCGTTTCTCCAGAACAACCCGTATCACTACGAACATCCAATTCTATTGGATAAATACATCGTATGGTTATATACGAACTCGAAGTATTTTTTTCGAGGATGGATTCTGGTTCAGGAGAAATAGGAATAAGGTTTATTCAGTTGTCTTTTATCATCACCTTCTCCCAAGTTGCGAGTACTCCTAGGTTTAGGAAGGTACACCTATTATGCTTACTGGATAGTCTTCTTCCAAACCATAGTCTGGTGCCGAACGGTAGGGAAGGAAGAAAACCATTTAGCCTAACGATGGTGTACAGAATGTAAAGACTAAAGACAAATAAAGGGAATTGGAGAGATGGCAGGGAAATATACGGTTACAGTCATGAATCTGAATAATGGAAAAGGCATTACTATGAATACCCGGATACCCTTTCGAAACATATTAATGTTTCATTTTCACTGTGTATTGTTAATAGAAAACTGATTTTCCAATTAGACCCTTGCTCCAAGGTATGTATTTACCAGGTATAATTCTCACATATGTATGGTTTTACAGTTGATGAGTGGGAGTAAGTTATTGGAAATTAGGTGATCATCCTCATTATATCGGAATTCATTGTAATTGGTGATATTTGAGGAAATCGCCTGGGTACAGTTTCAACCTACGACGCACAGGTTTTGAATTACTCAACTCAGCGGACTTATACAGAGTATTGTAAGTTGTCCAGTGTCCATCAGGACAAAGGGGTTGGTCCTCGTACTCTGTTCTGTTTACTTTTAACTTCTCTAGTTTTTGACAAGTATTTCGTAGAAATACAATGTCTAAGTTTTGAGAAGTTGTGGGTATAGGAATAAAGTAGAGAACCAGGTGTCGCAAGTATCGGGATTCTTCAAAGAAATCGAAGATGTAGATTCTTGTGATTGGTATTCAGTTGATTGTAACGGTTTTTGAGAAACTTGTTTCTCATTCGGGTTACTCATAATTGGATGTATTCCTAAGTTGAGTAATACTGATTAGCCTCTCTCCATTAAGTTGATGTGCACTGGAGACAGCTGCATGATTAGAATCTGGTTCCAATTAAACAAGTGCCAAAATTTTCTATATTGGATATAGAATGGTTCATATCTTAACGATGTTAAGGTACGGGGAGTTGTCCGGCTTATGCTTAAAACCAGACTCTGGATAACTCAAGGCATGTTTCTATAATGGTTGTTTGTAGGTTGACCCGGGCTATGTCGAGGGTTGACTTTCTACCATCTGGAAGATCAATAGTGATATTGTTCTTGACTCGCCACAGTTTTAGTAAAATGGATTCTTTCAGAAAACAGTAGTGGGAGTATGGTAGAACTGGAAGTGATTCCAGAACCGCAAACGATTACGGAAAATTTAATAGGACCTTAAGATTCAATCAGTTTTGACATTCCAATAGCCACTCCGCAGATATGGTGGGTAACCTCAGACACCTGAGAGGTACTCCAGTAGCCTCAAGGATGGTGACAGGGAGGTTCTTGTTTACCCAGACTTGACACTACTGTTGTTCCAGGCTATGAGACCCGGCAGGAGGTTAAGTATAGCATCGTTCTAAACTAGCTTTAGAAGTGTACGTATATATTATTCTGCCAGAGGGTTGTCGTAGTCAGTGGGAACAGCGGAAGCATAGTGGGCAAGTAGCTTATGTCTATTTATAGGCTCGAGCAGATATAGCGGAGATAAGATTATCTATTTTTGATGTGACAGTCATGGGTTTGACTTCATCAGAATAGGGGATGGATCTGTTAAGAAGGTAGTAAGGTGTGATGTCCTGGTATTTGGATAACATACACAGAGTAGGAAGTAAAATTCCTATACTACGATCGGTTGTACTTTGGTCGTCACACAGTTGTTTCTCCATAAAGGATATGGATATAATATCAGACATTCTGGTTTCTAGATCTATGATTTTAGATCTAGAATTGGGTAGTTTTCCAATGTGGGTACTTTGACAGTATTCTAATAGTATTTTAGAATAGATGACTCCTGGCATGGTGGTGTACCTGCAGATGATGGAGTCACCCTCTCTAAAGGTGTCTTACAGACTAAAGGGGAGAGGGATGTGCATGATTGGCAGATCACTTGTTAGGCAATTGAGTCAATCGTGAGATGTTAAGTACCACACCGGATGTTGTTTTTGCACTAGATACAATAAGTTGATATTAATCCAAACCTGAAGAAACATAAGGAAGCAGTTATAGAACATTAGTGCATGTTTTACGGACTTGATGACGGCAGCCTCCTTTGGGAGAAGGTTATCATTCCAGGCTTCAAAGGTAACATGGATGACAGAGTGATTGTCAAAGTTATAGTTTTCCCTCTGACAAGGGACAGTATTATGGACAGGTAGTCCAAGAGGATACTGTGGGAGGCATGACGCTGAATACTGATTAGGTTTAGTTGACGATACAGTCTAAGAAATTTGCTGGATTTGGAATTCATTTATGAACTGAGTCCCATCAGATATCCAGACATATTCTAAGACGGGTGTTGCTCATTTCGGGAGATGATTTTCTCAGTGAACTTGAGACAAAGAGAGACATAGAAAGAAACATCAGGGCGGATCCACTCACTGAGGCTATTTCTCGAACACAATAGACATCGCAATAATTAGCCTTAAGTGCAAGTGGGAGATTGTTGGATATAGTGCCCTCAAACTCAATTATTGAATCGCAGGTACGTGATTGCAATGATTGAGGGAGGACCTATACCGATATGACAGTCTTGCTCGAGATGATAGTATGCTATCTGGTTTGCCTTTATCATCGTATATATGCTTTAGTTCACTATTGCATGTTGATAGAGCCCATAGGATTTTTGCTTGACAGCCAGCAGTAGGATGGCGATCATATACGTGGGAGCTGGGGTCTATAAGCACATCCTTAAAGTGTCTCTAGTCGTGGGAGTTTCGAGACAGGGCATCGATACTCCAGTGTAGACTAGTGTATATAGTCGAGACCCCAACGAGGGGCGGTGTAACATTTCCAAAATAATAAAATATTATTTTCGGGAATTTTTATAATTTAATATTATTTTAATGAATATTTTAATATTCGGGTGTAATTAAATACAAATAAATGAAGAAAAATTATGGAAAATTTTGGAAAATTCTAAATTGGGGTATTTATTGGAATTATGCCATTTTAAGTGTTTGTGATCAATTATATGCTAATTTAGTGCTAATCGCGATTAAAAATCGCTAATCGGATTTTTTGCTTTTTTGCGCAAAAATGTGCACATATCTTTTTCCTACACTTGTGTTACATTTTCTACCATGTTACTTTGGGTTTACTATTGGTGTGTGAAGGATTTGGATTAAAGAAAAAAAAGAGAAAAGATTAAAGAAAATAGGTATGGTGAGAAGAGAGGGTAGGTGAGGACTTTTGACTTAAACCTTAGCCATTTTCTCTTGGTTTTTCCTCTCATTTCTCCCCTCTCTTCCTGAGCTGCTGCTGCTGCTCCTGCCATTCATTTTCCCCCCATCTTCAAGCCCTCTAATCACCTCAAAAATTACTCCAAAACCCCACCCTCATTTCATTAAAAGGATGCACAAGCCCGAGATCTACGCAATGGACTAAGAAAGCATGGATTTTGGCCACTAGGGACAACTCAAGAAAATTCTTGAGTTGCCAAATGAGATAATTACTGAACCATTAGCTTAGTTTTCGCCTTACTTTTACCCCTATGCAGGTTTAGAATCGAAATCGGGTGATTTGTTGATTTTAGGAAAAAATTGGTAAGGGTTTGAGGAAATTATGAGTTGTGATGGGAAATTGAGTTCAGTGGAGACCCTATTTTGACCAAGCCCCTGACCTGACACAACCTGAAACCCAAAAATACGGAATTACGGGACTTTCATGTCGGTTTGTGAGTGTTTAGGGTGTGCAGGGAAATCTGGAATGTACTAGGACTTTTTCAGGAAAATTAAACAACACCAGGGACCCAATTGAGACCATAGGAATCCACCATAGCGAGACGAACCCCAATGGGCATAGGGGGGCCGGCCATGCCGGTTTTGGCAAGGATGTGGCCGGCCATGTAGTGGTGGAATGTTTCGGGGTTGGTCCAGTAGCTCAAATATATCATATACATCACCCTGGACTTGTTTAATTGGCTAAATTTGACCCGAGGTGAAATCTGGGATCGTTTTCTTGGGTTGCTGCCTTACTTTCAGTATTTGGTTTTACGTATTTTGATTTCCATATTTTGGTGTTTGTACGTTATCTCGATCGTGTGACGTTTGTACGACTGCATCGAGTGATTTATGGTTGTTTTGTGAAGGCTAACCGTAGGTTCTAACCTATAGGCCTTTTAGCGTATCGTATTGGTTTTAGTGTGCCGTTTTAAGTTTCGATTTGATTTTGATGCGATGCGATACGTGTGATATGTGTAGGTACCCCGCGACAATCCGAGGCGATGCAGAAGATGACGGTGACATCGACACCGACACGCAGGATGCAGGTGAGTAGATTTATATCTACGGGGAGAAGTCGGGTGGATGGCGTATAGCACCCCCGCAGTCCGTGGTGTTGTATACGAATACGTATACACACGTATATTTATTATGTGTGGTTTAGATTAGTGATGGTAATAATGGTATTATTGATGATAAGAATATATTGGTTTAGTATAGTGTGAACCCTAGAGTAGTGGTTGCACTCACACATACACTTACATACATACTTGCATACATTCTTCCATTTATTTGTACGCATATGATGGTGCGTATATCTACACATGGGTATGGGACTATGTGTTTATATACGAGATTTGAGGATGATACGTGGATTTGAGATGATACTTGATGTGAGGCCGTGAGATCGGCGATGTGACATAGATTGTCTTTGAGGTGCGATATGATAGTTCTAGCGGGCCTTTGGACATATGTTTTGCCCGCATTCATATTTTTATAGATGGTATCGATTGTACAGGACATAGAGTAGTACCCCAGATTGTGCGATCTGATGATAGTGATACCTGATATGTGATGAGATAGTGTGATATTGACCCCTACCCAGCTATTGGGATGCCGTACGACGCTTTACCGTACGAGCCGATATTGATGATAGATCCGCCCTCATGACTCGAGGATATCTTATGATATGTTATTGAGGCGAGATCATCGACTATTATATATATATATTGACTCAGATTAGGTGGTTTCATACCCCTCCTGTCTAGCTTTCTTAGTAGACATTAGACTGACCTGAGTCATACCTATTTCAAACTAACGAATCGGGAGTATTTTAAAGATAGGTAGAAGGGTTGTACGGATATTTTCAAATGATGCATCTTTTCTTAAAACACCGTAGCCCTTATTTTACTAAAAGCCCTGATTCGTCTTATTTCAAAAGGCAAGGTTGCATGATATATCTATTGGGGCAGGTTCTGTACTTTTGCGTTGATTATTCGTTTCCGCATATTCCTGCTATTAGCATTGCGTCACTTGTATTGTTGTTATATTCAGTCATGCTGCTAGGACACCAACACCATTATCGATGATGCATATGTTCCACGTACACTTGTTGCCGGCTCATACACTCATCATCGATAATTGCCATGTCACTGCACTGTAGTACTATTGCATTCAGTATATGATCCTTGCATGACATGATGATGTGCATACCTTCCTTTACATGTCGCATACTTCATGCTCTTGATTATACGTATTGAGATATGTTGTTTCTATGATATTTCTGGATTTGGGAACCGAGGATATTTCAAAAGAGAATGTCATTTTCTTTAAAAACCCGGTTACCATTGATATGATATTTTAGTGCGTCGACCATGTGTTTTCTCGGTGCTGAGAGCGACATGTGTAACCCGAATCGAGGAGTGGACGAGCCGATTGCGGGTACATGGTGGACCCGGTATGGTTCCCCTCGGCAAGAAGATCGATGAGCTTTGCCGATTGAGCCTGGAGGCGGGCGAGTACCTACCGGTGATTGGTTGGACCTGGCGGTTATCCGGAGGATACCGACCAGAGTCGATAGACAGATTTGGGCGTACTGCCGGGGCCGAGGGCCGATACCGCAGACAGAGCCCGCGGGCCGATCCGGACTGACGGAGCCCGATATATGAGGATTTACGTGCCGATGCTGGGCACAGCTTTTCATGATGTTTTCGAGTGCCGATGCTGGGCACTCTGGTTCAATGATTTTGACGTGTCGGGAGGGACACGGGTAGATTAAATCCTCGTATTCCCATGCACATGATTTATGATATTTATATGCATGGTGGTTATTGTCATTGGGTGACGAGTGGACGGGATCCACGTGTATACAGATCTGATTACATTGATCATACCTCATATTCATGACATGCTATTACCTGATGCACTAGCACGAGCACTTGGCACTACACTCATGTATAGAGATTACATTGCCAGTTTAGCATGCTTCAGCTTTATTCATATTGAGGTTTATTTATATCTGATCGTATTGACCTAGGATGCATTCGATCTCTGCTTGTAGATATTTTCTATTCACGAGTTGCCAATTCATCCCCGTTGTGCCCCAGTTCTTGCAGGTTTGCCGTACAGATTCCATAGCGGCATTTCTGGCACACTGCTTCCATATGGGTGACTTGCGTTGGTAGGTGGGTTCTTTTGTATCAGAACTGCCATTGTTCATGTATTATTATTTTTGTATCTAGAATTCCATCAACCAAAACTTGTATATTGTTTCAGACTTAGAAAACAGTGTTGTATTATTTCGACCTTAGAGTCGCGCTTGTAGTATTGCGGTTTTCTGGCTGTTTTTGAGTTTCTTTTCAGTTTAGATCCTCGCCCTTTGGCGTTGTATATTGTTATTGCTTATGTGGTTGTGACCGTCGATTGACGAAGTGCTAGCTCCCGCTTGGGGATGCCTTTTATCATGTCATATATATTATTCTTGTTGTACCCAGTTCGGGGCCAGTTTTTACAAAGGAAACTCTGCCGAAATTTTCAGGAAAAATTACACATTTTAAAAAAATACATATTCGGCTTAGTTATTTAAAAACATGATTTTCAAACATATTTTCTTTACCTCTTAAAACTAGTTTTCCCTAATTACTCCTCAAATGGTTTTAGATTTCTGGGCTTTTGGCTTACTTGGATCAGATGGAGTCCTATAGACTTCATAGGATTCAAGGGCCAGTCACGTGCTCTTTCGGGTCGTGACAAAGTTGGTATCAGAGCGCTAGGTTGACCTTGGTTCGAGTCTAAGTTTGACTATATGGAGCCTACGGCGTTATCTATATACGGAACTTAGACTTGGTCGAGGGGGTACTAGACCCGAACTTTCGTCGCGTAGGATGACCCTTGGTTGATGGAATAGGTGACTAAAGTAGAGTGACGTACCGTTGGTATGTTCCGCGGCATACTTACGACACGCCACTCCGCTTAAGAAACCTTAGGTTGTACATTTCCTTGCATTGTGTCATATTCCTTCCTATGATCTATCTTCATCGATACTGGTTATGGTTTTGCTGCCGCGATTGCACGGGCAGAGTGAGCTACAGCTCGAGTTGTCAGCATGAGCTCGTCGTGGGCGAGGACTGACCAGGGCGTGATTCCCGAGGCATACGATTGCATTTTGAGGCGTCGTCTTATTGTGTTTCCGCACTTGGGCGATTGACAGATCGCTGTTGCGAGATTTTTAGGACGTACTGGTCGGTACCAGAGGATTGAGCCACTGATAGAGGCTAGCCAGGATGTGATGACCGTTGATGTGTCGCTTGTTCATGATGGTGAGTCGCTAGTCACCGAGGATGAATGACTAGGACGTGTGGTGAGTTCGCTTACCCCGATGCGAGGTCATCAGGTAGATTGATTCCAGCTAGAGGCGACTTCACGCAGATTCGTTGAGAGTCGATTGAGACGATCGAATGTCAGGAGCCTATTTTCCAAGTTTAAAGTATACGGAAAGACATGCAGGTGATTCTATGGACCCTCTAGAAGAATGAAACCCTAACTTGACTTAATGACCGTGTGAAAGCCTTTGAACCTTAGGGTTTGCGGCGGTTCCACGGCGCCATTAGTGAGGCTTGGGTTTGCCCTTCTACGACTGGACCACCGACGCTGTGGCATGTATTCGATACTATTAAACTGTACCCGAGATGTTGAGCTCTTGGGGGATTGTGAGCTTCTGACGAGTCGATCGGATGGTTCGACGTCTTTCAGATATTGTGATGGGACACTGCTTGGAAGACTCCAGATACGAGCATAGCCGTCGGAGCGTAGTCCGTGTAGCCACGATGAGATGAGTCCGAATCAGTCAAGCTTGGAGCAAGGTGGAGTAAAGAGTTCGCACGAGATTTCGACGAGAGACGTTCCACTTTGCGGACATTACAGATGCGACGTGCACGCTGAGGACGTGTTCGGCTAGACATCTCCTACTGAGTTAGGAAGATACCGAGTTGTGATTTCGAGTCCGTATGAGGGCCTTCGGATGGACCGTAGCCGAAGGCATTGCAGTGCGCAGATAGAGACGCGATGTCGAAATGGACGATGATACAGACATGCGGAACCAGAGGTTCGTGCGAGACGCTGGCGAGCTGTCATTACTTTCCGTCGAGACCAGAGGTCAGATATGCTTACAGAGGCGCTGGGATGCAACCAATCCCCGAGGAAATGCTGTGCTGAGGACACAGATGTCCATTGGACGAGAAGAGACTATGCAAGAGTACCAGCCTCCGTACAGATCGGCATAGGCAAGATCGGCAGAGACTTTGAGCAGGATTCCTTCTAGGACATTGCTGCAATGATGTTTGCACCCAGGATCAGATGTGTAATGAGCATTCAGAGAGCCAGAGGCCGACGCCAGTGACATGCTGCTTTACGAGTGGTCGTGAGGATTGACCGAGAGATGACCAGAGAAGTGCCAGAATAGAATCGTCCCCGTTAGCACATCTGACAGGGCCGATGAGCCGATTGATTGCGAGATTGGTAATCTACAGGGAAGATCAGGAACCAGAGGCAGAGGACGCCAGCCGTGAGCAAGAGGCAAGTGTAGATCTTGCGCCGCTAGAATTGGATGTACCGGCACCTTCTCGACTTCGAGGGAGGATATACCGACGACAATATTTATGATTTGTGATTTTATGATTCGACTATTATGTATCTGTCACTTTGGGATTTCGGTATTTTGGCGATCCATTTGCATGAATGGTTTTGATGGCTGAGTTCTATGATTTCTGTTTTCGTGCACCATGGTTGCACTTATTGGGCATTTATACCTGGCGCATCAGTATTATCCTGGAGGTATTGATTGTGAATTCGTGCCTATCTTAGGCCGGTGATTTGATTTACGCTTCCAGCATAGTTTTCATGCACTTCTAGTGTTTTGATTTGATTTGTGCACACTGATGCACACGGTTGTGAGATTTTCCTTCGCGGTACACTTGATTTTGATTGAGCCGCATTATATCGTCGATTTTGACCCTGATACTGATAATTGATTCTTGCACTCCGTACTTTTGGTTTGACTTACGCATGTTCGGCGTTTGCTATTGGATTTCGTGATTCCGTGCATGTTGAGTGCGCAGGGTTTTGATTTTCATTCGTGCACGATGGATGCACCGATTTGGATTTTCGCGCATGTTGGGCGCATGTTTTGAGATACGATTTTGGTGCACACCCGATGCACTAATCGAGATTCTTCGTGCATGTCAGATGCACCGGATTTTTGGCTGTCAGGAACATACGTTGCCTATGACAGATGCTTCGTGCACACCCGTTGCACCTAGATGCTGTTTTGTGCACCTATTTGGCACATATATGGATTTTTTTGATTTCCGTGCGCACCAGACGCACAGGATTGTGTTATGTGCATTTTTGGGATTTATTCCTTTTGGAGCAGTACATTTTTATGATATTGGATATTTGTTTTCATACTGAGCAGGACTAGTCAGAGGACAGTACCTGGATATATTTTGCATGCATTGATAGTTTGAAGGGATTTCCAAGGAGCGAGCTATAGTCTCGATATATATATACTTACGTGTCCGATATGACACGAAACGTTTTAAAAACAAGGAAACCCTTCTGATTGTTTTCAAAACGGCGGAACGTACTTATTAAACAAAGGATATATACATACACATATATAGTTATTTTCTTATGAAAAACGTCCGCCTCTGTGCAGCGTTACGCGTATCACGCAGCGACTTAAAAAGATTTGGCATGCATTTGCATCAGCTATTCGCATGTATAGATTGGATGTCTACATATATAGTTCTGATCCATATCCTATTGGTTTTGTATTGGATTTGACATTCGTGTCTTTACCTTGACTCCGATGATTGCGAGATGCTTGACGGAGTTTCGATTTTGAGTTATCTGCTCAGTACTCATGCGCATGCATTGCGCTGTGACGTTTTATGTATTGATGATTTCGGAGCCCCGACGACTTGGAATTTGTATTGAAATGTTTTAGTACTTGGGGGTTTTAAATTTAAATTCGGGGACCGAATTTCTTTAAGGGGGGTAGATTATAACATTTCCAAAATAATAAAATATTATTTTCGGGAATTTTTATAATTTAATATTATTTTAATGAATATTTTAATATTCGGTTGTAATTAAATACAAATAAATGAAGAAAAATTATGGAAAATTTTAAATTGGGGTATTTATTGGAATTATGCCATTTTAAGTGTTTGTGATCAATTATATGCTAATTTAGTGCTAATCACGATTAAAAATCACTAATCGGATTTTTTGCTTTTTTGCGCAAAAATGTGCACATATCTTTTTCCTACACTTGTGTTACATTTTCTACCATGTTACTTTGGGTTTACTATTGGTGTGAGAAGGATTTGGATTAAAGAAAAAAAAGAGAAAAGATTAAAGAAAATAGGTATGGTGAGAAGAGAGGGTAGGTGAGGACTTTTGATTTAAACCTTAGCCATTTTCTCTTGGTTTTTCCTCTCATTTCTCCCCTCTCTTCCTGAGCTGCTGCTGCTGCTCCTGCCATTCATTTTCCCCCCATCTTCAAGCCCTCTAATCACCTCAAAAATCACTCCAAAACCCCACCCTCATTTCATTAAAAAGATGCACAAGCTCGAGATCTACGCAATGGACCAAGAAAGCATGGATTTTGGCCACTAGGGGCAACTCAAGAAAATTCTTGAGTTGCCAAATGAGGTAATTACTGAACCATTAGCTTAGTTTTCGCCTTACTTTTACCCCTATGCATGTTTAGAATCAAAATCGGGTGATTTGTTGATTTTAGGAAAAAACTAGTAAGGGTTTGAGGAAATTATGAGTTGTGATGGGAAATTGAGTTCAGTGGAGACCCTATTTTGACCAAGCCCCTGACCTGACACAACCTGAAACCCAAAAATACGGAATTACGGGACTTTCATGTCGGTTTGTGAGTGTTTAGAGTGTGCAGGGAAATCTGGAATGTACTGGGACTTTTTCAGGAAAATTAAACAACACCAGGGACCCAATTGAGACCATAGGAATCCACCGTAGCGAGACGAACCCCAATGGGCATAGGGGCGCCGGCCAGGTCGGTTTTGGCAAGGATGTGGCCGGCCATGTAGTGGTGGAATGTTTCGGGGTTGGTCCAGTAGCTCAAATATATCATATACATCATCCTGGACTTGTTTAATTGGCTAAATTTGACCCGAGGTGAAATCTGGGATCGTTTTCTTGGGTTGCTGCCTTACTTTCAGTATTTGGTTTTACGTATTTTGATTTCCATATTTTGGTGTTTGTACGTTATCTCGATCGTGTGACGTTTGTACGACTGCATCGAGTGATTTCGGGTTGTTTTGCGAAGGCTAACCGTAGGTTCTAACCTATAGGCCTTTTAGCGTATCGTATTGGTTTTAGCGTGCCGTTTTAACTTTCGATTTGATTTTGATGCGATGCGATACGTGTAATATGTGTAGGTACCCCGCGACGATCCGAGGCGATGCAGAAGATGACGGTGACATCGACACCGACACGCAGGATGCAGGTGAGTAGATTTATATCTACGGGGAGAAGTCGGGTGGATGGCGTATAGCACCCCCGCAGTCCGTGGTGTTGTATACGAATACGTATACACACGTATATTTATTATGTGTGGTTTAGATTAGTGATGGTAATAATGGTATTATTGATGATAAGAATATATTGGTTTAGTATAGTGTGAACCCTAGAGTAGTAGTTGCACTCACACATACACTTACATACATACTTGCATACATTCTTCCATTTATTTGTGCGCATATGATGGTGCGTATATCTACACATGGGTATGGGACTATGTGTTTATATACGGGATTTGAGGATGATACGTGGATTTGAGATGATACTTGATGTGAGGCCGTGAGATCGGCGATGTGACATAGATTGTCTTTGAGGTGCGATATGATAGTTCTAGCGGGCCTTTGGACATGTGCTTTGCCCGCATTCATATTTTTATAGATGGTATCGATTGTACTGGACATAGAGTAGTACCCCAGATTGTGCGATCTGATGATAGTGATACCTGATATGTGATGAGATAGTGTGATATTGACCCCTACCCAGCTATTGGGATGCCGTACGACGCTTTACCGTACGAGCCGATATTGATGATAGATCCGCCCTCATGACTCGAGGATATCTTATGATATGTTATTGAGGCGAGATCACCGACTATTATATATATATATTGACTCAGATTAGGTGGTTTCATACCCCTCCTGTCTAGCTTTCTTAGTAGACATTAGACTGACGTGAGTCATACCTATTTCAAACTAACGAATCGGGAGTATTTTAAAGATAGGCAGAAGGGTTGTACGGATATTTTCAAATGATGCATCTTTTCTTAAAACACCGTAGCCCTTATTTTACTAAAAGCCCTGATTCGTCTTATTTCAAAAGGCAAGGTTGCATGACATATCTATTGGGGAAGGTTCTGTACTTTTGCGTTGATTATTCGTTTCCGCATATTCCTGCTATTAGCATTGCATCGCTTGTATTGTTGTTATATTCAGTCATGCTGCTAGGACACCAACACCATTATCGATGATGCATATGTTCCACGTACACTTGTTGCCGGCTCACACACTCATCATCGATAATTGCCATGTCACTGCACTGTAGTACTATTGCATTCAGTATATGATCCTTGCATGACATGATGATGTGCATACCTTCCTTTACATGTCGCATACTTCATGCTCTTGTTATACGCATTGAGATATGTTGTTTCTATGATATTTCTGAATTTGGGAACCGAGGATATTTCAAAAGAGAATATGTCATTTCTTTAAAAATCCGGTTACCCTTGATATGATATTTCAGTGCGTCCACCATGTGTTTTCTCTGTGCTGAGAGCGACATGTGTAACCCGAATCGAGGAGTGGACGAGCCGATTGCGGGTACATGGTGGACCCGGTATGGTTCCCCTCGGCAAGAAGATCGATGAGCTTTGCCGATTGAGCCTGGAGGCTGGCGAGTACCTACCGGTGATTGGTTGGACCTGGCGGTTATCCGGAGGATACCGACTAGAGTCGATAGACAGATTTGGGCGTACTGCCGGGGCCGAGGGCCGATACCGCAGACAGAGCCCGCAGGCCGATCCGGACTGACGGAGCCCGATATATGAGGATTTACGTGCCGATGCTGGGCACAGTTTTTCATGATGTTTTCGAGTGCCGATGCTGGGCACCCTGTTTCCATGATTTTGACGTGTCGGGAGGGACACGGGTGGATTACATCCTCATATTCCCATGCACATGATTTATGATATTTACATGCATGGTGGTTATTGTCATTGGGTGACGAGTGGACGGGATCCACGTGTATACAGATCTGATTACATTGATCATACCTCATATTCATGACATGCTATTACCTGATGCACTAGCACGGGCACTTGGCACTACACTCATGTATAGAGATTACATTGCCAGTTTAGCATGCTTCAGCTTTATTCATATTGAGGTTTATTTATATCTGATCGTATTGACCTAGGATGGTCATGCATTCGATCTCTGCTTGTAGATATTTTCTATTCACGAGTTGGCAACTCACCCCCGTTGTGCCCCAGTTCTTGCAGGTTTGTTGTACAGATTCCATAGCGGCATTTCTGGCACACTGCTTCCATATGGGTGACTTGCGTTGGTAGGTGGGTTCTTTTGTATCAGTACTGCCATTGTTCATGTATTATTATTTTTGTATCTAGAATTCCATCAACCAAAACTTGTATATTGTTTCAGACTTAGAAAACATTGTTGTATTATTTCGACCTTAGAGTCGCGCTTGTAGTATTGCGGTTTTCTGGCTGTTTTTGAGTTTCTTTTCAGTTTAGATCCTCGCCCTTTGGCGTTGTATATTATTATTGCTTATGTGGTTGTGACCGTCGATTGACGAAGAGCTAGCTCCCGCTTGGGGATGCCTTTTATCATGTCATATATATTATTCATGTTGTACCCAGTTCGGGGCCAGTTTTTACAAAGGAAACTCTGCCGAAATTTTCAGGAAAAATTACACATTTTATAAAAATACATATTCGGCTTAGTTATTTAAAAACTTGATTTTCAAACATGTTTTCTTTACCTCTTAAAACTAGTTTTCCCTAATTACTCCTTAAATGGTTTTAGATTTCTGGGCTTTTGGCTTACTTGGATCAGATGGAGTCCTATAGACTTCATAGGATTCAAGGGCCAGTCACGTGCTCTTTCGGGTCGTGACAGGCGGTGGCCGGTCTCACAAGCCATTGGTGTCAGTTGGTTCACCTAAGATGTATACAAGTGCTCATTAAGTTATGAGTACACCGGACTGGACTCGCCGGGAACATGCTAAGTTGGTATTATACATATCATCATATAGCAGTTCCCTGGTGACATGTGTACAGGTTAGTCTGTCGACCTGAGATCGTTATTTGTCTCGTGTGAGTTCCCACTGTGCTTTGATTACTACCCTACCACGTCTCAAAGGAGTCGTGCAAACAGGTTTTAGTTGGGTACAGTCCCGAGCCATATGGAGGCAGTGAGCGGATCATCGGGGATTCGTCTCTCCCGGTATTGGGGGTGAGACCGCGCTGTGTTTAGGAGAGCCATTAAACGAAATCCCTGGCCAGGGTAATCGAGATTTACTGGTAGGTATTCCAGTAGTATCTTAGGGTGTTCTGGGCTTCTCTCTTTGACACGACTTATACAGCTATTGGGGGTCTGACGTTTACCAGCCCCTAGGCCCTATATGCGATACTCATAGACGAACGGACCGGACTGTATGGATATTGTCACTGTCAGGCTCAGTAGGGTTTCAGGATGAGTTCGCTCGTCAGCTTCCCTTCCAATCAATACAAAGGCAACCGTTACGTACAGCTAGTACCTCTGACGTGCTAGTGGTTATACCCAGTGCCAATATATTGATGAGTCATTAGAGTCCCCCACAGACAGCTTCCCAAGTTCGGGCGAAACGTTGTAGAGGACGTATGATTTTATGGTAGGGTTCGGAAAATGCACGTGCGTTTACCCACGTGTCATATTTCGAGCAGATAATACTGGTGGGCTTTGGTTTAAGCCGGATCCGAGTATTATACTGTGTAGATATAATATCTTTGTCTCAGTTGCATTTGTATTCGGTCGTAATACAAATGCGGGTATGTTTTTACTGTTACGGGGTTATCCTAAAATTCGTTTCGGGATCGCTTTTGGAAGTTGCCAGTTTTCTATCACCCGTCTTTAATATTCGGTTAAATACGGATTTATCTTTTCTTGAGGCGAGTCATGTGTGTGTGGAAGGTTCTAGAAGATTCTAGATGGTGACTAGGCTTCATGAGTCATTAGTGCATTAATTGTTCATTTAATGTTTTGATGACCGGGGTTTTTAGTTCATTGTATGCATTTATGATATGCATGTTGCGCCACGGCAGCGCCCCAGCCTTCTATCCAAGGCCAAAATGCGGAATCAAAATTTTCTTAACTTTCAAACTGGCGCTACCGCGGACAATAAACCCGGATCGTAACCATTAACCGATACTAGCAAACAAGAGATGGGGTGAGAGTTATACCGAGTGATCCGAGTCCTCCGGTCTTCTCGTCGTCGTCCCGATCTCCTGCGGAAACTCCGGTCGTCGCATCCTTGCCGGAAGGGCACCACTTCGTCTGCATCTTTTACGGGCTCCCACCTCAATACCGAGGCAACTCGGGCACGAAGCTGGCTAGTCGACGTGCCCAAGGTGTGCTGTAGAATGTAGTGTAGATGATGCTTGTCTCTTTGGGGTTATGTTGCCTTGATGGAGGAATGGATTGGAACTTTCAAGTGGAACTCTCATTTATCAAGCATGGAATGAGATGATGAATTTTCCTCACCAAAAATGAAACCTCTCATTTTCTCCCCTCTCTTGAAAAAGTGGCCGGCCAATATGATATGGAAATGGTGGAGGGAAAAACAACATGTATAAGGGAGGTGAGTGTAGGATAAAGAGAATGGTGACCATATCCAAACATCATCATAACAATCTCACATCAACTCTAATCACAATCAAATCCAAGCATCATGAAAAAGCAAAGATGCTAATCAAATCATGATCCCACAAATGCAAGAAACCCCCTCCACAAATGTTATTTGCAAACTTGCAAATAACCCCCTCCATCGGAAAAGTCCGGCCGGGAAAGAACAAAGGAAAACCGGCCGGAATCGGAATGCAAACTGGCAACTCCAGAAAACTGGTCCCGTAATAAATTACAGGAAAACCCCGATAATGTGCATACACACCTGCATCTGTATTCCGACCGGATACAAATGCAATGAGACAAAATCTACACTGTACTAAACTAGGACCGGCTTAAACCAAAGCCGGCTAGTTATATCCGTTCGATCCTGATCCGTGCAATGCCGCACGTATCTGATCGAACCCTGCCATATATCCATACGGCCACTAGTACAAACCGTCCGATCCCGATCCGTGCAGTACCGCACGTATCTGATCGGACCCTGCCATATCTCCATACGGCCTCTACAGCGTTTCGCCCAAAAGCTTGAGTAACTGAATGTGTGGTGGACTCTAAAGACTCGTCAATACTATGGCTGTGGATTTAACCACTGGCACGTCAGAGGTATAAGCCAATACGTGACGGGCCACCAGCTATTGACCAAAAGGGACGTCGATGAGCGAACTCATCCTGACACCCTACTGAGCCTGTCAGTGACAATATCCGTACAGTCCGGTCCGTTCGTCTATGAGCATCGCATGTCGGGCCTAGGGGGTTGGTAAAAGTCAGACCCCCAAAAGCGGTACAAGTCGTGTCGGAGCGTAGCCAAGAACACCCTGAGATACTACTGGAATACCTACCAGTAAATCTCCTGCCTCGGCCGAGGGCTTTGTGTAATGGCTCTCCTAGACACAGCGCGACCTCACCCCCAATACCGGGAGAGACGAACCCCTGCAGATCCGCTCACTGCCTCCATGTGGCTCGGGACTGTACCCAACTAAAACCTGTTTGCACGACTCCTTTGAGCCGTGGTAGGGTAGTAATCAAAGCACAGTGGGAACTCACACGAGACAAATGACGATCTCAGGTCGATGAACCAACCTGTACACATGTCACCAGGGAACTGCTATCTGACATCTGGTATAAGACCAACTAGCAGGTTCCCGGCGAGTCCTGTCCGGTGTACTCATAACCCAATGAGCACCTGTAGACATCTTAGGTGAACCAACTGATACCAGTGGCTTGTGAGACCGGCCACCGCCCTTCGTCAGGGTCTCGACTGTATACACTAGTCTACTAATGGAGTATCGATGCCCTGTCTCGAAACTACTACGACTAGGGACCTTTTAAGGATGTGCTTATAGAATATCAGCTCCCACGTATATGATCGCCATCATACTGCTGGTAGTCAAGCAAGAATCCTAGGGGCTCTATCAACGTGTAATAGCGACATGTCAGGTCACCTAAAGCAGTACACGATGATAAAGATAAACCAGATAGCATACTATCATCTCGAGTAAGACTGTCCTACCGGGATAGGTCCTCCCTCAATCATTGCAATCACGTGCCTGTGATCCAATAATTGACTCTGAGGGCACTATCTCCAACAATCTCCCACTTGCACTCAAGGCTAATTATTGCGATGTCGCATACTCACAGCCCGTGTGATACCGAACACCCAACTCCTCTACTAGTCAGTCTCACAAAACCCGTTTGCGAAACTATTGCGTTCGAGGATTAGCCTCAGTGAGTGGATCCGCAGGAAGTTTCTTTCTATGTCTCTCTATATCTCAAGTTCGCGGAGAAAGCCATCTCCCAAAAAGAGCAATACCTGTCTTAGAATATGTCTGGATGTCTGATGGGACCTAGCTCATAAATGAACTCCAAATCCAAACTTCTTAGATTGTATCGTCAACTGAACTTAATCAGTATCCTGCACCATGCCTTCCCTCAGTATCCACCTGGACCACATGTCCAATATACTGACCTTCATCAGAGGGAAAACTATAACTCTGACAGCCACTCTGCCATCCAGGTTACCTTGGAAGCCTGGGATGATAACCGTCTCCTAAAGGAGGCTGCCGTTATCATATCCCTAGAACATCAACTTATGTTCTAAAACTGCTTCCGACTGTTTCTCCAGGATTGGATCAATATCAACTTATTGCATCTACTGCAAGAACAACATCTGGTGTGGTACTTGACATCTCATGATTGACTCAATTGCCTAAGCAAGTGATCTGTCAATCATGCGTATCCCTCTCCCCTTTAGTCTGAAAGACACCTTTAGAGAGGGTGACTCCATCACCTGCAGGTACACTACCGTGCCAGGAGTCATCCATTCTAAATACTCATAGAATGCTGTCAAGGTACCCAGATTGGGAAACTACCCAAATCTAGATCTAAAACCATAGATCTAATAACCAGAATGTCTAATATAATATCCAAGTCCTGTGTGGAGAAACTACTGTGTGACAACCAAAGTATAACAGATCGTAGTATAGGAATATCACTTCCTATTCTGTGTATGTCATCCAAATACCATGACATCACACCCTACTACCTTCTCAACAGATCCATCCCCTATTCTGATGAAGTCAAACCTATGACTGTCACATCAGAAATAGATGATCTATCTCCGCTGTAACTGCTTTAGTCTATAAATAGACATAAGCCTGATGACCACCAATGCTTCCGCTGCTCCCACTGACTACGACAACCCTCTGCCAGAGTCATATAGACGTGCACTTCTAAAGCTAGTTTAGAACGACGCTATACTCATCCTCCTGCCGGGTCTCACAGTCTGGAACAACAGCAATGGTAAGTCTGGGTAAACAAGAACCTCCCTGCCACCGTCCTTGAGCATACCGAAGTACCTCTCGAGTGCCTGAGGTTACCCATCATATCTGCGGAGTGGCCAATGGAATGTCAAACCAGATTGAATCTTTAGGTTCTTATCAAATCTTCAGTAATCGTTTGCGGTTCTGGAATCACTTCCAGTTCTACCATACTCCCACTATTGTTTTCTGAAAAAATCCATTTTTAATAAAACTGTGGCGAGTCTAGAACAATATCACTATTGATCTTCCAGATGGTAGAAAGTCAACCCTCGTCATAGCCTGGGTCAACCCACAAACAGCCATTACAGAAACGTGCCTTGAGTTGTCCAGTGTCTGGTTTTAAGCATAAGCCGGACAACTCCCCGTACCTTAACAATGTCAAGATATGAACTGTTCTATATCCAATATAGAAACAGAGGCACTGATTTAATTTAACCAGATTCAAATCATGCAGCTGTCACCAGTGCATGTCAACTAAATGGAAGGAGGCCGATCAGCGTTACTCAACTTAGGAATGCTTCCAATTATGAGTAACCTGAAAGAGAAGCTAGTTCTCTTAATCATTACTATCAACTGAATACCATATACAAGTATCTACATCTTCGATCACTTTGAAGAATCCTGATACTTGCAATACCTGGTTCTCTACTTTATTCAAATACCTATAACTTCTCAAAATTCGGACTCTGTGTTTCCACGAAACACCTGTCTAAAAACTAGAGAAGTCATAAGTAAACTGAATATAGTACGAGGACCAACCCCTCTGTCCTGATGGACACTGGACAACGTACAATACTTTGTATAAGTCCGCTGAGTCTAACAACTCTTTCACTGTGCGTCGTAGGTTGAAAACTGTACTTACGGTTAAGAAGAATTACACCGCTGTTTAATGCTCCTTACCTAACCATCCACTGATATAGGTAAATGTCATCGACATAATATCAAAAGGTATATCTCACTCTATGAAAATAGACGTACAGATATATCAATTTGAAATTGGTGCACAACAGCGGATATTCAAAACCAAATATTTGCCGACCGGCAAACAGCCCAGATGATCTCCTCAAATATCTCCGATTACAATGAATCCCGATATAATGAGGATGATCACCCTATTCCCAATAACTTACTCCCACTCATCATCTGTAAAACCATACAGATGTGAGAATCAAACCTGGTAAATACATACCCTGGAGCAAGTGTCCAATTGGGAAATCAGTTTTCTTTTAACAGTACACAGTTGAACTGAAACATTAAAATGTTTCGATGGGGTATCCTGGTATTCCTAGTAATGCCTCTACCATTATCCAGATTCACAACTATAACCGTATAATTCTTTGCCACCTCTCCAAATCCCTTTATATGTCTTTAGTCATTACCTTCTGCACACCCCTTAGGCCAAATGGTTTTCTTCCTTCCCTACCGTTCGACACCAGCCTATGTTTTGGAAGAAGACTATCCAATAAGCATAATGGGTGTACTGTCCTAGTCCTAGGAGCACTCGCAATGCGAGAGAAGGTGAAGATAAAAGACAACCGAATAAACCTTATTCCTATTTCTCCTGGACCAGAGTCCATCCACAAACTGGAACAAGTTCCTTTCGAGTTCGTATATAACTATACGATGGAGTATCCAAATAAACTGTGGATCTTCGTAGTGATACGGAGTTTCCTGGAGAAATACAAAGGTGATTTAGGATTGGCGAAGAAATACTTGGTTCGGTCGTGAATAGCAGTCGCAATTTACTTTGCCCTCTTACTAATCCCTTGCTTTGTCTTAATCTTAATACCTTCTGCACACCGTTTAGGCTAATTGGTTTTCTTCATTCCCTACCGGTCGGCATCGGCCTAAGGTTTGGAAGAAGACTATCCAATTTGCGTAATAGGTGTTCTATCTCCTAAACCAAGGAGTACTCATAACTTGAGAGAAGGTAAAAGGGAAAAGACAACTGAATAATCCTATCCGTTTTCTCCAGAACCGGAAACCATCCTCGAATTCCTTCGAGTTCGTATATAACCATACGATAGTTTTGTCCAATGGAAGTGGACGTTCGTAGTAATACGGGGTGTCCTGGAGAAAAGGGTAAACGTAGGAGTGGTAATGAGGTCTGCAACTCTGACAATCCAAAAGCCAGTGTTAAGAAGGTTCGGTCAACTTGGTTACTGAGTCATAGTCTTAGGGTCGGGTCAAAGGTCGCTGCTAGAGACAGAGAGAAAAGAAACACTCAGCGTGCACTCTAACCTAGATCAGAATGGTTACCAATTTATCTAATCAGGAAACCTCCCACTGTACCTCAAATTCTCCTCCAAACCTGAAAGAAGAATTAGTCGGGGTCACCCGAGGAGTAAACTAACTCATCAGTGGGAATCGGGATCCAACTGTCATCGTATGATAACTTGATGGAATCCACTCAAGTCACCACACTCCAGAAGGTATGCGCATGCCTGGCAAGTTTCAGTTCTTTTGAAACTCCCGATGTGATTTTTTACCCCTAGGACCCAAGTGACCTTGACACAGTCAACAAATCAAAGAGTCCTAGTCAAGTTCAACCCGTCATTATCCTGGATTGCATTAAACCCATCCGTACGAGCCCTTGACACAGTCAACAAGGCCGCACGACTATCCTAACCAATCCCATTAATATGCTACAAACAAACACTACTTAGCTACCGCACACTACGCCTTGACACAGTCAACAAACGCAGCACGAATACTAAGTAATACTTGTAAGAAATGACGGAGGGCTACGTCTAGTTTTTGGCGAAAAACTTTTAACGTAATGAACTTGATATCGTTGAAGGAACTGCATAGCCTTTTATAAAAATATAGTGACGAAAACCTTTACTAAAGAGGTCACTCCCGGTGAAGGGATCTCGGCTCTTTCCCCGTAGAATGAGGTGCAGGATATTCCAACTGAATACCACGATGCAAAGCAAAAGTAATCGGCTATAGTGAAGTTAATGCCCTGACGCAAACTTCTGTCCAAGGGGTCACTCCCGGTGCAGGGATCTCGGCCCTTGCCTCGTCGACTGAGGAGCAGGATATTCCAAATGAATACCACGATGCAAAACAAAAGTGAACGTCCTTGCAATAACAGCTTTTTGAAAAATTGTTCCAACAACATCAGAATAGGTTTGTTTATCTTGCATTGATCCGAATCAACGCAGTCCCATCAATTGATCACACCAATAAAGAACGAAAATAATGATGTACGTATATGCCATCCGCATTCGCCACTGGGTCCCGTCATCACCCGTTAGGTTACTTAACTAACGACAGAGCGGGGACTGGACTAGCGCGGATGCAAAACATATACAACATCTACTAATATATATACCAATATATTATATTCGCTCAAGGCGTGATAAGAATGCAACATCACAGAAACGTACAGCATCACAGAACAATACAGATATCTGGAAGCCCCGGGTTTCACAGAGCCGCTGCTGAAACCCGATGTTCCCCTGGTCGTGTGGATAGCCTGTGCAATGAAATCCTAGACCCCTACAGGCGCGGCAAGTCACCCGCCAAAACCTGAAGCGAGGCAGCCCCCTTCAGCACCATGAATGGACCACCCAGCACTTCATGGAATCCGGTAACTTGGGCACCCCTCCTGGGTCAACCTGTACCCCCTACGAGTGCGGCGAATCGCCCGCCAATCCTAGAGTGAAGCCCCCTCCGTCTCAATGCCATGAGATGCGGGCCCGTTGCCCTCTAGAACCCGGCTATCCGTGCACCCCTCCGCGGGGTAATCCTAGTACAGAAAGTAAAGTATACATACAACAGGTACATCGACCGCAACCAGGTCGTGCCCCAAAAGAATAATACAATCAGGCAGTGACGGCAGTCCACATGTTGGATGCTCGCCCTGCAATATCAAATATACATATAAAACAAAACTGTATTAACATTGCATCCAGGCTATCCCCATGACCGATCCGCAACATCACAGCATAAACACAGAACATCAACGTGAAAGTCACGTTCGCAAATCCGTCTAACCGGGCTATAGCAGTTAGACGGGATTTACCGATCAAGTGACATTCACGGTCGCAGATATAATGTAAATACTGTGAAATAATGTGTTTAAAATATCCAATCGATCAAAAATTAACAAGTGGGCCCCCAAGTAATACTGTAGCACTTACAGAAATTCTGGGCCCAAGTTTAATGTTCCAAAACCCCTATTTCCCTGTAAAAAGATCACTGTGAAAAATTGGTCCAGTGAACACACTGAACTGCGGCGGAAACGCGGCGCCAAGGGGGGTTTGGCCGCGGTTCTGCGGCGGTTCTATAGTAACACTCGTCCAAATTTTCACAGATGTGTTATAATTTCATGTACACCATTCTGCAACAACCTGAAAAATTTTTAGAGCCCGGAAAAAATCGACAGAAAACTGATGCAAGCAAAACGCGGTTTTTGGAATTTTGGTCGATCGGATAAGTAAAACACATTAGAACAAGCTAGGCAAGGTTAATGGCCTGGCTCTGATACCATGTTGCGCCACGGCAGCGCCCCGGCCTTCTATCCGAGGCCAAAATGCGGAATCAAAATTTTCTTAACTTTCAAACTGGCGCTACCATGGACAATAAACCCGGATCGTAACCATTAACCGATACTAGCAAACAAGAGATGGGGTGAGAGTTATACCGAGTGATCCGAGTCCTCCGGTCTTCTCGTCGTCGTCCCGATCTCCCGCGGAAACTCCGGTCGTGGCATCCTTGCCGGAAGGGCACCACATCGTCTGCATCTTTTACGGGCTCCCACCTCAATACCGAGGCAACTCGGGCACGAAGCTGGCTAGTCGACGTGCCCAAGGTGTGCTATAGAATGTAGTGTAGATGATGCTTGTCTCTTTGGGGTTATGTTGCCTTGATGGAGGAATGGATTGGAACTTTCAAGTGGAACTCTCATTTATCAAGCATGGAATGAGATGATGAATTTTCCTCACCAAAAATGAAACCTCTCATTTTCTCCCCTCTCTTGAAAAAGTGGCCGGCCAATATGATATGGAAATGGTGGAGGGAAAAACAACATGTATAAGGGAGGTGAGTGTAGGATAAAGAGAATGGTGACCATATCCAAACATCATCATAACAATCTCACATCAACTCAAATCACAATCAAATCCAAGCATCATGAAAAAGCAAAGATGCTAATCAAATCATGATCCCATAAATGCAAGAAACCCCCTCCACAAATGTTATTTGCAAACTTGCAAATAACCCCCTCCATCGGAAAAGTCCGGCCGGGAAAGAACAAAGGAAAACCGGCCGGAATCGGAATGCAAACTGGCAACTCCAGAAAACTGGTCCCGTAATAAATTACAGGAAAACCCCGATACTGTGCATACACACCCGCATCTGTATTCCGACCGGATACAAATGCAATGAGACAAAATCTACACTGTACTAAACTAGGACCGGCTTAAACCAAAGCCGGCTAGTTATATCCGTTCGATCCTGATCCGTGCAATACCGCACGTATCTGATCGAACCCTGCCATATATCCATACGGCCACTAGTACAAACCGTCCGATCCCGATCCGTGCAATACCGCACGTATCTGATCGGACCCTGCCATATCTCCATACGGCCTCTACAGCGTTTCGCCCGAAAGCTTGAGTAACTGAATGTGTGGTGGACTCTAAAGACTCGTCAATACTATGGCTGTGGATTTAACCACTGGCACGTCAGAGGTATAAGCCAATACGTGACGGGCCACCAGCTATTGACCAAAAGGGACGTCGATGAGCGAACTCATCCTGACACCCTACTGAGCCTGTCAGTGACAATATCCGTACAGTCCGGTCCGTTCGTCTATGTGCATCGCATGTCGGGCCTAGGGGGTTGGTAAAAGTCAGACCCCCAAAAGCGGTACAAGTCGTGTTGGAGCGTAGCCCAGAACACCCTGAGATACTACTGGAATACCTACCAGTAAATCTCCTGCCTCGGCCGAGGGCTTTGTGTAATGGCTCTCCTAGACACAGCGCGACCTCACCCCCAATACCGGGAGAGACGAACCCCTGCAGATCCGCTCACTGCCTCCATGTGGCTCGGGACTGTACCCAACTAAAACCTGTTTGCACGACTCCTTTGAGCCATGGTAGGGTAGTAATCAAAGCATAGTGGGAACTCACACGAGACAAATGACGGTCTCAGGTCGATGAACCAACCTGTACACATGTCACCAGGGAACTGCTATCTGACATCTGGTATAAGACCAACTAGCAGGTTCCCGGCGAGTCCTGTCCGGTGTACTCATAACCCAATGAGCACCTGTATACATCTTAGGTGAACCAACTGACACCAGTGGCTTGTGAGACCGGCCACCGCCCCTCGTCGGGGTCTCGACTGTATACACTAGTCTACTAATGGAGTATCGATGCCCTGTCTCGAAACTCCTACGACTAGGGACCTTTTAAGGATGTGCTTATAGACTACCAGCTCCCACGTATATGATCGCCATCATACTGCTGGTAGTCAAGCAAGAATCCTAGGGGCTCTATCAACGTGTAATAGCGACATGTCAGGTCACCTAAAGCAGTACACGATGATAAAGATAAACCAGATAGCATACTATCATCTCGAGTAAGACTGTCCTACCGGGATAGGTGCTCCCTCAATCATTGCAATCACGTGCCTGTGATCCAATAATTGACTCTGAGGGCACTATCTCCAATAATGCAAGGTGTCTAATGACTCATTCTTTTCATTTATGGTAATGGTCACTCTCCTAAGCTCCTACACTCACCTCCCTCCTCCTCTTTAGTGGTCGGCCCTTGCTTGTGAGGGGATTTTTATGGTTGTTGATTTGAAAAAAGATGCAAGTATTTGGTTCATGGAAATTAGTATACTCAATTTCTCATTTTCACCCGATCCAAAAGGCAACTTCATTAACCGTTAATCCATAACTTTGGATGTAACGTGACAAAGTGTTCTACTCATTCTCTACATTAATCTTGGTCATCTCTTTTGGCAGACTTGATGACCGAGTTGGAGGGTTACTAGGCACACTAACAAGGCTCTACAAGGCATCGACCATGCCAAAATTAAATTTTTATGTGCCGAACAACCCTAAGCAAGATCGTATACTAGAGTTTAGGCGAAACTAATAGTAAGTAAACAACTTTACTTCTAAGGGAACACGAAATACAACCTTTGTAGATCGGTCCTTCACTTCATTTGCTCCTTGTTGAAGTCCCTTCGCTGCGATCAAGGTTCTCCCGGGCTCTTGCATGGCTTCACGAGGCAAAAGATGCGACCTTGCTTGAAGTCTCCGAGGCCGAAGATGATCTACGTCGAGGGAATTCCGACTTAAGCTACTACTTCACTAATTTGAGAATTAGTGAAGCAAACACCATATACTAAAGTGCTAGTCTAGTAGAGGATGGAGAAATAGGAAGTGGGTTCTCTTTGGTTTTTTATTTCTCACTTTAGTTCTCACTTTGGTTCAAACCCTAGCAAGCTTTTCTTTTGAACAATGAAGAAGATGAACAAAAGAAAAGAGAAGAGTATAATGATGAAGTGTGTGATCTAACCATGGTGAGTGAGTATCATATACTAACTCTTGTAGAGACTTAACCCTAGGTGTAACACCTTAGAATGTGTTTTGTAGCTAATTATATTTTAATATGTGATTTTTAATTAAAAGTTTACCAAATTAAGTTTTAAATATTTTATCTTATTTAATGTGTATTTTATTAGAATTTTGTTAGGCACACACACTTGTGCATGTAAACTAGGGTTGGTTTTGGAGTTAAACCATGATTAGCAGCCATGGTTAACTAACCATTTCTCCCTAACCTAGTTTTTATATTGTTAAGTGTCATGGTTGTAATTAGTAGTGTTGGTTTTAAAATAAAAAGGGATTTGGAAAAAGGTTTTAAATATTTTGTTTGGTTTGACTTTGAGAGAGAGAGAGAGAGAGAGAGAGAGAGCATGGGTATCATGGCCTTGCCCATGCCTCATTTAATGAGGTGAGAGGGAGTGAGAAGAGAGGAGGGGTTAGCCTTGTTTAGTTCTCTCACTTCTCATTCTCTTTTCTCTCATTTCACTCACTCTCTCTCACACACACACACCCAGCAGCAGCAGCAGCAGCAGCAGCAGCAATAGCCACAACAGCAACTACAAGACAACAACAGCAGCAACAACAACAACATCATCATCATCAGCACCAGAGGCAGCAGCAGGAGCACAAGTAGCAAGCAGCAGCAGCAGCTTCATCAACATCATCGACAACAACAACAACCATAGCAACATCAACTACAACAACATCATCACCCTCATCATCATCATCAGCAGAAGCAGCAACACACCAGAAGCAGCAGCAGTTGCAACAGCAACAGCAGCAGGAGGAACCCCAGCACCTGCAGATGCTCTTCATCCCTCACGCACTTCTTCACCTGCTTCTTGGGGGTCTTTAGGGTATAATTGCTGAACCCAATTCCCCTTATTGCTAGCTCATGTGATAATTGGTGTCGGTTAGTGTTAAAATAGCTAATTTAGTGCTAGTTTTAGTGATTTGTGAGAAGTGGTGGTAAGTTGTTGTTTGTGTTAGCTACCTTAGGTTAATTTAGTGTTAATAGGGCCACTTCAACTGAGAAATCCTCAGATTACACTAAAATATCATAGGGTTTCTTATTTGTGCAAAATTAGTGTTTTTAAAGTGATTTTTGTGACTTTTGAAATCTGCTATGGACCAGGACCCTACAGAACAAAATTGAGGAAACTGGGACATGACACCTAGGTTTAGATCACACCACCAGAAGACGACCCCCTAACTCCTAACCCAGGCCGCCAATTTCTTCTTTTTGGCCGCAATTTGCGGCCCAGTGGGGAGCTTGGGTGTTGGGGTTTTGTTGTAGGGCTCCCTGCAGTGTTTTCTAGATCATTGGCATGTCTAGTTTGGTAATATTGTACCTGTAGGAAAATCTGGGATCATATGTCGCTTTTGGTGTCCGTTGTGTTTGCGCGATACGCGTGATACGTGAGTGGGTTCTGTGATCCAGCGTATCGCGGCGTGTCGCGATGGTTTTAGACGCGTACACACACGATTTAGCGTATCGTGCACACGCGCGTTTTGTTCGCGACGCGAGTTTCTCGTTTTGGTTCGATATCGCGTTTCGCGAGATATTTTGGCTTATATGTGATTTTCATGTCGTATTTGCAGGTTTGCAGGCAGGGACCACGGACACGGCTACAGGGGGGGAGCAGATGGTAGGATTCACCTAGCGTGGAGTGTAGGTGAGTAGATATAACATCTACAGGGGAATCGCCCGCATGGCGTTATGCGTCTGGGCTAGGATTCAATTACCTGTCGCACATTCTACGTCATTGTAGAATTGCGCCTTACTGCATTTCCTTGATATAGTTATATACTGTGACTAGCAGCCGTAGGACACTGCACACATTATTGACGGTTCATGTTGCACGAGCACGGATTGTATGCTACACACACACCGTCAATAATTTCTATGTCACACACTACCTCTTATAGCTACTATTGCTTGCCACACCTGACATCTAGCTTGTCGGTATACCTATAGCGTATCATACCTTTAGTGATAGGTATATTTTCACCTTGTGATACAGCTACAGGTATACCTCCTACATATTTTACTTATACCGGGAGGGATTTCTTACACATGTTACTTATACCCAGGGGGGTATACGACATCAGTTCCTATAGGTAGATACCTATACTTTGCTACCCTGTATGTTAGACACATGTTCAGTTGTTGTCGCATATTCACATTACTGATGTTACTTAGCTGTACCCTATCTTGATTTCGTATACATCTGGTTCAGCTATATACTTGTGATTACCTGCTCGCATTCAGATATATTGCATACATCTGGTTCAGCTATATACTTGTGTTTACCTGCTCGCATTCAGATATATCGCATACATTTATTCCTGGATTTGCGCATTGTTATCTGGATTTTATATGATGTTTTCGGGATTTGGGAACCGCGTGAGTTCATGAAATTATGCATACATAGAACAACCCGGTTTCCTTGATATGATATTTGAGCGTCCCCCATGAGTTTTATCGGTGCTGATTACAAACTCCATACGAGGTGTGGTTGCCGTATGAGAGTACATGGTGGGGCCCGGTATGGTTCCCCTCGGCAAGAAGATCGATGGGTTTGCCGATTGAGCCTGGAGGCGGGCGAGTACCTACCGGTGATTGGTTGGACCTGGCAGTTGTCCGGAGGCTACTGGCCAGAGTCGAGAGATGGAAGCGGGAGGATCTGTACTGTCGGGGCCGAGGGCCGATACCGTAGACGGACCCCGTGGGCTGATCCGGACTGACGGAGCCCGATGTACGAGGATTTCTGTGTCGATGCTTGGCACACGGTTTTCATGATATTTCTTCAACCTCTTTTAGTATATATAACAGGGGATTAGCCGTTGTTATATATACCCTTACACCAATATTAGTGGAATGGGACGCTAATATATGTGTATTGCCCCCATCACATTTATTTCTGTACATATATATATACCTTTAGGATGTTAGATTACTACTTGAGATTGACTTGGGATACTAGGTGATTCATTGGGATTGGATATTGGACATACCTATGTGATTAGTGAATTGTACATTCGGGATATAGGAGATTACTCGATATTGTACATTGAGGAGATGCGAGACTTATATGAGGTGAGTGCCCAATGTGGGGGCTGATTTGAGGATTTGGGATTGGAGTATCTTGATGGATTGTGATCCTGCCACGACGTCAGGTTTCCGTGGGAAATGACATATTCCACCCTATACCTCACCATTACCTACCTTATGCACAGATTCATATATTGGTAGTACTTGTAGTGTACCCTTATGATAGTTGCATATTTGTTTTCTCATATCTCTATTGCATATTCATTGCATACTACTATCATGCCATCATTGCTTCACATATTGATTGTACCTGCTAGTGTACTCTCCCTATTTCAGCATTTGCATGGCATATTATTACTGTAATCGCATATCTTAGATTCACGCTGTACGTGCATTCCTGCGATTACCTGCATACGTTTTATACTATTCACGAGTTGGCAACTCACCCCCATTGTGCCACAGGTGTTTCAGGTTTTTCCCCAGAGTAGTCGAGGCAGGCTATTCCTCCATTCAGCTATCCAGCTACCATCTTTTGCTACAGATACCGCATCAGCTCACAGTACCATTTTGCTTAGGTGGGTTAGATGGATATCTGTATTTCATATTGTATTTTCGTTGTATTTGTACTCTCCATCTACTATTGTATATAGGACATAGAGACTTGGTGAGGACGTTAGTGTGTACTATTGTGGATTTGATGTCTTTTATATATAGCTTTTTCTCTACTGTCATTATTTTGTGTTGCTTTCATCTTGACTTGTCTTTATTAAAAGGGGGTGTTGCTAAAATTTTAAAGAAAGAAAGTAAGACTTTTAAAGAATTTGGGTTGCGATTTCAACTGTTTCAAAACTTATATCATCTTTTCCGTATTTTTCATGGTTTAGATTTCTGGGTTTGGCTTTCTTTTACTACGTTGCGTCTTTAGGCGTTGCGTAGTATTAGTGCCGTCACGGGCCAATTTTGGATCGTGACAAAGTTGGTATCAGAGCGTTAGGTTTTACCTTTCGGAGTGTAGGATGACCTTAGTATGATGGAGTAGGTAGCTTAAGCAGAGTAACGTAGTGTGTGTATGTCTGCAGCATACCCACAGCGCGGTACCTTGCCTTAAGTGACCTAAGTACAATTTGCTTGACATTCCTTCCTTGATGATTCATATCTTTGAGATTCGAATTCCTCATTCTTATAGAATCTCATCTTATATCTATTTATAGCCTTGCCGCCGATGACTATGGGGACTCAGAGCGATGCAGCGAGGGCCGAGGTCAGAGTTAGCTCGGGTGAGACGAGTACTGACCAGGATGGCACTCTAGTTGCACAAGTGCAGACGGATCAGCCTACGACCTATACTATGGATAGACTTTTGGTAGAGATGCAGGAGTTCCGCCAGACGATGAGTTCTTTAGTTGACGTCGTTCGGGAGCTACGACAGGAGGTTGTCATCCCTGTTACTCAGCTGTCCCTTACAATCAGCATGCAGCAGTCCGTCACCTACATAGCACCAGTGGTTGCAGCTCCAGTTGACAAGGCGGACATTTCAGAGGCTCAGAGAATTCCAGGACAGTGGAGGACTCGTACCAGCGTACCAGCCCAGAGACAGAGGTTTGGTCATCGAGACAGATTTCGTGGCCGTCGCGGGAGTAGCAGAGGCTTAGGACGAGGACAGTCGTTCAGCTCTCATCCCCAGGATGGTCAGCAGTCAGCACGTGGATGCTTTCGATGTGGAAGCCTTCAGCACTTCGTCAGGGATTGTTCCTTGGCACCTCGTCAGTATCTTTTTCAGAGAGGCCGTGGACGTGGAAGATTTGCTCAGAGGGCTCAGTCTTCTAGAGGAGTTCATCCAGCTGCGAGTAGAGGGCAGACACAGGAGTTTGCTTCTACTCATCGGGACGCGCAGACGTCCAATGTGGAGTTTTCAGGTACCCTTGAGTTATATGTTCTCTTGGTGTATTTGTTTGTTTTCTTGCTGGTACCGTGGTTGGGTAGATTAGTAGTAGTTGTTTTAACTTCTGTCAGCGATCCTTTTGTTGTGCGACGCGTATTTCAGTTGTGTGCCAATCGGATAGGAGATAGAGATTCGTCCGTCGTTTTGATCCTTCTAGGGATGCTGGATTTGACGTTCTCCTGGGCACGGACTGATTAACTACGTGTTAGGCGTCTGTGGACTACCGTGTGGAAACAAGTTAGGTTTTGTTTTTCCCGGCAGGTCAGTTCTTGTTGTGCAGGTGGATAGTAGTGCCGCCTCTCACAGCTAGAATTCAGCCTTTTCGCTAGTCGGCTACTGAGGAGATGTCGTGGATTCTTGGCGTTCATTCGTGATACCGGAGCCACAGTGGGATTGTTGGATCGGGTTCCTTTCGTGCGAGAGTTTTTCCGACGTTGTTCCAGATGGGCCAGCGAAGCTTGGGAGCTAAAGGATCAGCTGCAGAGTTTTGGTTTGGGGAGTTTTGTGCGTCTGAGTGTTTCGCTTTTGGAAACTCCTATTTCTGTTCGTCCAGGAGGAAGACGGCAGCTTAGGATTGTGTATCGACGGATCGTCAATTGAACCGGCTTACGGTGCGGATAGGTATCCTTCACCTCGCCGTGGCGATTTCTTCGATCAGCTCCAGAGTGCGAGACATTTTCTAAGTGTGTTTGGGATCAGGTCATCATTATTGCGGATTCGGAGTGACGGCATTCCGAAGATTGCCTTATGCGTGCTACGGGCTTTGTGTGTATCGGTGAGTCGTTGGATTCCCTGATGCCCTAGCAGCATTCGTTGATATGATGAACCAGATTTCTGCAGGCCGTTCCTCGACCAGTTTCTGTTGTGTTACTTCCGACACTCTGGTCTACTTAATGTGTCTTGAGGGACAGGAGTAGCACTTGAGGATTTGTTATGCAGACACTGGGAGAGTACCAGCAGTTGCTAAATTCAGGCTTGTCTGTGTTGACTCCTAGGTCTTGTAGTCACGGGAGACGGTTCCGTATGGTCCCGAGGGAGATCGTGGCCGTACAGCTTAGGCCCAGACTTGTGTGCAGGACGGAGATCCGCGGATTGTTGGGCTTAGCAGGGTTTTTACCGCCGTTTCATGCAGGATTGCTAGAGTAGTGCTGCACCGCCGACTGAATTGACCGAGATGGAGGTTTCTTTCTGTGGACTGAGGCATGTGTAAGGAGTTTTCAGCAGTTGGAGATTCAGTTAACAACTGCATCAGTCTTTCTTTGCTTTTGTTTCGGGCGACTTTGTTGTTTAACTGTAGTGTTTCTTGAGTGGGCTCGATGGTGTATTGAGGTGACACTATAGAGATATCGCTTTTGCTTTCCCTACATTTGGAGGAAGTACGAGGAGGATATTCCACTCATGATCTGGAGATGGCCGCGATGGTTTTGCGTTGGAGATTTGGAGACACTACTTGCTTGAAAGTCGTGTCAGATTTTCACGGATCACTAGAGCTTAATGTACATCTTCCTGCAGCAGATTTGGATTCTTGTGTTAGTCTTCTGCAGATTTACAGTTCTTGTGTGATCGTTGAGTATAGCTTAGTTCGTCTCTACGGAGGGGACAGCTTGCTCATGTCCGCGCCCGACCACTTTCCTTAAATCGTTTTCGTGAGACACTGCCAGCCGAAGCTCGTTCGTCAGCGATACGTGAGCATACTCGGCTGGGTAATGATTCTGAGACCTTGATTTGTGACAATGATGTGCTAAGTTAGGGACGCGTTTGTGTACCTGGTTTCATCGGGTAGAGACGAATAATCCTAGAGCATGCACATCTGTCAACTCTCTATATACATTCAAGTTCCACCAGCTTCGGCATGACTTGTGAGATAGTTACGAGTGGACAGGGATGTAAAGAGAAGTTTCAGGTTTCGTTCATGGTGTCAGTCTTGTTGTGTGCTTGAGTCGAGCATCTGAGGCCGGCTGGAGAGTTGAAATCTTGTACCATTCCGAAGTAGGAATGGGAGCAGATCTCCACGAATTTCGTTATGGTTTCTACCCAAGTTTAGTCAGGGTGTGACTCCATTCGGATTCTCGTCGTCCGGTTATACTCAATATGCTCATTTGTGTTTGTTAAGTGGTGTGTTTGTTTTGTTAGTTGTCAGCAGTTGGGGATCGTCACTCGCCATCGTTAGGGTCCTCCTTCGATAGCTGTTATCAGAAGATACTCCAATTGGCCACCCTTAGGCTTAGGGGATAGGTCGTGTCGGTCACCAGTCTGTTGTTTTTCAGACTCTGCATAAGTAGGACTTTGGACCACAGCTAGTCTAGAGCTTCGGAGATAGTCCAGTTGTGTTAGGTCAGGATGAGGATTGTCCATTGCAAACGGATGTCTTATGCGACTGTACTGGTCGCAGGCTTGAGTGCGCAGTGGCAAATCATGGATTCCTATGGACTTTCCGATGAATGACGTGTTGGACGTTGGGAAGCTTATCCCAGGATTTAGGTCCTTCTGAGATCATATAAGTGAGTTAGTTTCGTTGCCTTTAAATTGGCACTTCCACCCAGATTATTAGATTTCCACCTCGTATTCCTTATGAAGATACTTTACAATTACCTTCATGACCTTTCCCACGTGATTTGGCACCAGACCATTTAGCTGGACGCGATCTTTCGTTCACCAGCAGCCAATTGTGTTAATGGCTCGGCAGGTGGAGGAACATCGGTCAAGGGTCTTGCCATCTGTGAAGGGTTTCCTTGGATGTAGCCGTATGGTGAGTTAGTCACTTGGGAGGCTGCGAGTGAGATTTGAGGATTTTAATCTTCTCTTTGAAGGTACGCGTAGAAGTATATTGTTAAATTCGGGGACGAATTTCTTTTAAGGGGGGGAGATTGTAACACCTTAGAATGTGTTTTGTAGCTAATTATATTTTAATATGTGATTTTTAATAAAAAGTTTACCAAATTAAGTTTTAAATATTTTATCTTATTTAATGTGTATTTTATTTGAATTTTGTTAGGCACACACACATTTGTGCATGTAAACTAGGGTTGTTTTTGGAGTTAAACTATGATTAGCAGCCATGGTTAACTAACCATTTCTCCCTAACCTAGTTTTTATATTGTTAAGTGTCATGGTTGTAATTAGTAGTGTTGGTTTTAAAATAAAAAGGGATTTGGAAAAGGTTTTAAATATTTTGTTTGGTTTGACTTTGAGAGAGAGAGAGAGAGAGAGAGAGCATGGGCATCATGGCCTTGCCCATGCCTCATTTAATGAGGTGAGAGGGAGTGAGAAGAGAGGAGGGGTTAGCCTTGTTTAGTTCTCTCACTTCTCATTCTCTTTTCTCTCATTTCACTCACTCTCTCTCACACACACACACCCAGCAGAAGCAGCAGCAGCAATAGCCACAACAGCAACTACAAGACAACAACAGCAGCAACAACAACAACATCATCATCATCATCAGCACCAGAGGCAGCAGCAGGAGCACAAGTAGCAAGAAGCAACAGCAGCTTCATCAACATCATCGACAACAACAACAACCACAGCAACATCAACTACAACAACATCATCACCCTCATCATCATCATCAGCAGAAGCAGCAGCACACCAGAAGCAGCAGCAGTTGCAACAGCAGCAGCAGCAGGAGGAACCCCAGCACCTGCAGATGCTCTTCATCCCTCACGCACTTCTTCACCTGCTTCTTGGGGGTCTTTAGGGTATAATTGCTGAACCCAAATCCCCTTATTGCTAGCTCATGTGATAATTGGTGTCGGTTAGTGTTAAAATAGCTAATTTAGTGCTAGTTTTAGTGATTTGTGAGAAGTGGTGGTAAGTTGTTGTTTGTGTTAGCTACCTTAGGTTAATTTAGTGTTAATAGGGCCACTTCAACTGAGAAATCCCCAGATTACACTAAAATACCATAGGGTTTCTTATTTGTGCAAAATTAGTGTTTTTAAAGTGATTTTTGTGACTTTTGAAATCTGCTATGGACCCGGACCCTACAGAACAAAATTAAGGAAACTGGGACATGATACCTAGGTTTAGATCACACCACCAGAAGACGACCCCCTAACTCCTAACCCAGGCCGCCAATTTCTTCTTTTTGGCCGCAATTTGCGGCCCAGTGGGGAGCTTGGGTGTTGGGGTTTTGGTGTAGGGCTCCCTGCAGTGTTTTCTAGATCATTGGCATGTCTAGTTTGGTAATATTGTACCTGTAGGAAAATCTGGGATCATATGTCGCTTTTGGTGTCCGTTGTGTTTGCGCGATACGCGCGATACGTGAGTGGGTTCTGTGATCCAGTGTATCGCGGCGTGTCGCGATGGTTTTAGACGCGTACACACACGATTCAGCGTATCGTGCACACGCGCGTTTTGTTCGCGACGCGAGTTTCTCGTTTTGGTTCGATATCGCGTTTCGTGAGATATTTTGGCTTATATGTGATTTTCATGTCGTATTTGCAGGTTTGCAGGCAGGGACCACGGACACGGCTACAGGGGGAGCAGATGGTAGGATTCACCTAGCGTGGAGTGTAGGTGAGTAGATATAACATCTACAGGGGAATCGCCCGCATGGCGTTATGCATCTGGGCTAGGATTCAATTACCTGTCGCACATTCTACGTCATTGTAGAATTGCGCCTTACTGCATTTCCTTGATATAGTTATATACTGTGACTAGCAGCCGTAGGACACTGCACACATTATTGACGGTTCATGTTGCACGAGCACGGATTGTATGCTACACACACACCGTCAATAATTTCTATGTCACACACTACCTCTTATAGCTACTATTGCTTGCCACACCTGACATCTAGCTTGTCGGTATACCTATAGCGTATCATACCTTTAGTGATAGGTATATTTTCACCTTGCGATACAGCTACAGGTATACCTCCTACATATTTTACTTATACCGGGAGGGATTTCTTACACATGTTACTAATACCCAGGGGGGTATACGACATCAGTTCCTATAGGTAGATACCTATACTTTGCTACCCTGTATGTTAGACACATGTTCAGTTGTTGTCGCATATTCACATTACTGATGTTACTTAGCTGTACCCTATCTTGATTTCGCATACATCTGGTTCAGCTATATACTTGTGATTACCTGCTCGCATTCAGATATATTGCATACATCTGGTTCAGCTATATACTTGTGTTTACCTGCTCGCATTCAGATATATCGCATACATTTATTCCTGGATTTGCGCATTGTTATCTGGATTTTATATGATGTTTTCGGGATTTGGGAACCGCGGGAGTTCATGAAATTATGCATACATAGAACAACCCGGTTTCCTTGATATGATATTTGAGCGTCCCCCATGAGTTTTATCGGTGCTGATTACAAACTCCATACGAGGTGTGGTTGCCGTATGAGAGTACATGGTGGGGCCCGGTATGGTTCCCCTCGGCAAGAAGATCGATGGGTTTGCCGATTGAGCCTGGAGGCGGGCGAGTACCTACCGGTGATTGGTTGGACCTGGCAGTTGTCCGGAGGCTACTGGCCAGAGTCGAGAGATGGAAGCGGGAGGATCTGTACTGTCGGGGCCGAGGGCCGATACCGTAGACGGACCCCGTGGGCTGATCCGGACTGACGGAGCCCGATGTACGAGGATTTCTGTGTCGATGCTTGGCACACGGTTTTCATGATATTTCTTCAACCCCTTTTAGTATATATAACAGGGGATTAGCCGTTGTTATATATACCCTTACACCAATATTAGTGGAATGGGACGCTAATATATGTGTATTGCCCCCATCACATTTATTTCTGTACATATATATATATACCTTTAGGATGTTAGATTACTACTTGAGATTGACTTGGGATACTAGGTGATTCATTGGGATTGGATATTGGACATACCTATGTGATTAGTGATTTGTACATTCGGGATATAGGAGATTACTCGATATTGTACATTGAGGAGATGCGAGACTTATATGAGGTGAGTGCCCAATGTGGGGGCTGATTTGAGGATTTGGGATTGGAGTATCTTGATGGATTGTGATCCTGCCACGACGTCAGGTTTCCGTGGGAAATGACATATTCCACCCTATACCTCACCATTACCTACCTTATGCACAGATTCATATATTGGTAGTACTTGTAGTGTACCCTTATGATAGTTGCATATTTGCTTTCTCATATCTCTATTGCATATTCATTGCATACTACTATCATGCCATCATTGCTTCACATATTGATTGTACCTGCTAGTGTACTCTCCCTATTTCAGCATTTGCATGGCATATTATTACTGTAATCGCATATCTTAGATTCACGCTGTACGTGCATTCCTGCGATTACCTGCATATGTTTTATACTATTCACGAGTTGGCAACTCACCCCCGTTGTGCGACAGGTGTTTCAGGTTTTTCCCCAGAGTAGTCGAGGCAGGCTATTCCTCCATTCAGCTATCCAGCTACCATCTTTTGCTACAGATACCGCATCAGCTCACAGTACCATTTTGCTTAGGTGAGTTAGATAGATATCTGTATTTCATATTGTATTTTTGTTGTATTTGTACTCTCCATCTACTATTGTATATTGGACATAGAGACTTGGTGAGGACGTTAGTGTGTACTATTGTGGATTTGATGTCTTTTATATACAGCTTTTTCTCTACTGTCATTATTTTGTGTTTCTTTCATCTTGACTTGTCTTTATTAAAAGGGGGTGTTGCTAAAATTTTAAAGAAAGAAAGTAAGACTTTTAAAGAATTTGGGTTGCGATTTTAACTGTTTCAAAACTTATATCATCTTTTCCGTATTTTTCATGGTTTAGATTTCTGGGTTTGGCTTTCTTTTACTACGTTGCGTCTTTAGGCGTTGCGTAGTATTAGGGCCGTCACGGGCCAATTTTAGGTCGTGACACTAGGCTAATTGTTATGGTTGGGTTAATAAATATCCATAGTAAAATACAAACTCAAGTTGAATTAGTCAATGCATCCACAAGCTTCCACAAGCTTCATGCATTTTCTAATCCTCCACTTGATTTTGTATTTACTTTAAATATTAGAAACCCAAACTAAAAATTAGCATAGAGTAAGTCTCATACACCCATGGATGATGTATCATCATCCATGATGCAAAAAGATAACACATTTTAATATATATCATATATATAGTAAAGATGTGTACATGTGAGAAAAAACCCTAAGTGAACATGTGTTAGTTAATGTAAACTAGTATATCAAATATACAGTTATACAATAAATTATTAAATCAACACTTGACTTAATAATCCGGTCATATCACATATAACCGACTAACTTCCAATATATCGACTTATCGAATCAACACTTGATTCGATAACCCGACTATATCATATATATAACCGACCGATATATAAAGTCGCGAGAATAGAATACGGTATCACATACTCGCATTATTCTCGGTCCCGCACATATCACATATGCGCCCTTATTTCGTTTTTCCTGAGCCAGTAAAACCTCTATGTAGAGCTCTAAAGACTCGTCAATACGCCGGCAGTAGGTGATTATCACATCACGCACCCACAAGTCGTCAGCGGTACTAGCTGGACGTAACAGCTACTCGGGTATTGAGCGATCAGAAGATCAGCAAGCAAGCCCGCTCCAACTCCTGTAAAAGCCTGCCGGTAACACTTCCCGTACAGTCCGGTCTCCTCGTCAGATATGTCGCATATCAAGTCTAGGGGTAGTAAACGTCAGACCCCAATAACCGATAAGTCGTGCCGATGTGAGGCTCATAACGGGTCGAGAAACTACTGGTAATACTTACCGGCAAATCTCTGAATCAGCCCTGGCCAGGGACTTCCCTGTTATGGCCAATCGAGCACAGCGCAACATCAACCCCCAATACCGGGAGAGACGAAACCCCTCCTATCGCTCATTTCCTCCATGTGACTCGGGACTGTACCCAAAAACCACCATTTTGCATGCCCTCATGGACATGGTAAGGTGGAAATCAAAGCACAGTGGGAATCACACAAGACTCTATGACGATCTCGGGTCTACAGACTAACCTGCACAAGTGTCACCAGAGAACTGCCATCTGACGTGAGGTATAATACCATCTGGGAGTTATCGGCGAGTCCGTCCAGTGTACCCAGTCTCCACTGAGCACCCGTATACTATCTCTGATGTCAAACACCAATGGATATGGGATCATCCATCGCCCATCTCATGGGTCGAGAAGCGTATACGCTAGTCTACACTGGTATATCGATGCCCCGTCTCGATACACCCATGATTAGGGACCTTGAAGGATGTACTTATAGACTACCATGTCCCCACTAGTATGATCCGCATCATAGTCCAGGTAGTCAAGTACACATCCTAAGGGCTTTACCAACATGTAACTATAAGACAGTATCAAGAGACAAGTATACATGTTAAGATAAAGAGCAACCAGATAGTATACTATCATATCGAGCAAGAAAGTCCTCTCTATATATGTCCAAGCATCCAATATAATATACATCATCTGTACAATACTGGCCTCTAGGGCATACATACAACTAACACGAGTTGCCTCGGTTCATAGGCAGGAGCCCGTTTAAAGATCCGTTGACGTGGTGCCACCTGGACGAGAAGACTGGAGATCGAGGAGATCGGAGTAGCCGCAACAAAGAGTGGGATGATGGTTAAAGACCGAAGGACTCGGATCGTTCGGTATAACATTTCTATCCACTTTACAGTATGTTAGTTTAGCGTTAATGGCAGATCCTGGGATATAGTATACGATAGCACCGATTGTAAAAGTTTTTGTTCCGCATTTGGCGTCTGAAAGACGGCCGGGGCGCTACCGTAGACTTACATCGGTTCCGCGGCCAAACCCCATGTTTGGCACGGTTCCGCGGCCAAATAGAGGGATCAAGAACTGAGAGTTTCTGGTCTTGGTCTGGTTGCATTTGGGTGCTTGTTTCTTCAGTTGGTTCTTCAAAATGTCTTCTAGATTCTTCCAGAATTCCACAGTGAATAGTTTCGTGCACTTTACCGCTTGCTTCATGTTGAAGTCTTGAACCTTGCGCTGCCTTTGTACTTTGTGAACTTGTTCATTGATCTTCGTTTATTTTCCAAACTGTAGGCTTGATTAAGATTCTTCCATTTGTCGGTCGTATTCTCACTTTTGTATCGTCTTTTCATCATTTTCACTATTTTTATTCCGAGAACCTGTAACCTGCAACTATGTAGCAGACATGGATCAAAAGCACTTGTTTATTTGTAAAATGAATAAGAATGGAGAATATAATAATGCAACATTATGATATGAACAAATACCCCAAACTTATCTTTTGCTCGTCCTCGAGCAAAACTAGTTTTATTCTCGTGAAAGGCCTACCCTCACTTTCGCAGGGAAATGCAATTGCACTGAGCTCGTGCAACAAGCCGTTAAACCTTTAGGTGTCCCTAGTAGGAGGAGTGTTGTCTCATGAGGGTTTTCAGCGGATACTACCCACAAAATCCTATCAATTCGGCCTATTAAATTTTATTCTCCAATTAGGTTTTCCAACAAGGAATTCTATTATCTTTAACTCAGAAATTATCCACCCGTATTTTTCACGCCTCCTTATCATTTAACTTAAGATTATATATGTTCTGTAGACTTACTTAGCTTTTAGCATCTTTTAAGTTTTCCTTCTAGGGTTCCATCTCAACTTAGGAATTTTTATCATCTCTATTAAAGATATAAGTCCTACTCTTCATTCCTATCTCTTATCTAAACCCCAATCACATACCCCTACGTGTGTGTATATATCACCCCTACACTTGGAAATTCAAATCAGGCTATCATACTCTTGTCCGTCGTCCAAAGCACTTCTTAATTGGTGAATTTTTAGATGAATTTTGCTCACACATTCTTCATGCGACCGTTAATACTTCTTGAGGTACCAACAATCGATTACAAAATGTGTTTGCACTTTAAAACGTAATTGCTAGTCTTGTAACACCTAAGGCTTTAGCAATGACTCCCAAACTAGCTGGTCTAAGGCACTAGGTGATGAAGCACTCTCGCTAAATATTTTTTCTATTTTGCAGCCTTAAGTAATTACAAAAACCAGTGTTCATTTTTTTCTTTATTCACACTTGTATTTTATTTTCCTTCATACTAAGGCTTTTAGACAAGAGCACTTCAAGGTATCCTCTACTATTCCAAGCTTCAAGGTTCGTGTTTGTGCAATTTGTAGGGTATATATTTTTAGAATTTAGACTTAAGCTTAGGAATTATTTTTCAAACTTATACTTTAATAAAAATATCAATACTTATCCCTTGTTTTAACTTGGCCCAAGAAGTCATCTCGAAATTTGCCTATTTCTAAATAAACTACAAAGACATATACTTTCTACCGTTAAATTTTAAGAAAGGTTATTTTTAGGGTTTTTAATTTACTAAATCTAAGATCTAGTTGTTTCTAGCTAGTTAACCTATTTGTCAAACTCAAGTCAATTATGGCCAAAATTGAATGTTTCAATTTTTATGGATTTTAAAATAAGTATGCAAATGCAAAAATATACAAATGAATGCGAAGGAAGAAGGCTTACCGAGCAGACCCCCAAACTTAAACTGGACAGTCCTCACTTCCATTGCTTTTACCCCCATGTCAGATTAGAACCGATATTGTGTGGTTTGGGTGAACTTTGAAAATTCTAGTTAGGGTTAATGGAAATTGAGAGTTGTGATGTTAAATTGAGCTCAGTAGAAGCCACACAAACCCCGTAGTCCTAGAATTCAGACCTAAACCAGAGACTAGAACCCCGGAATATGGATTTAGAAAACCCGATATCGGAAAATTGTGGATTCTGTAAGTGTAAAATGAAATCTGCTATCACCCGGAGCCTCTGAAAATTATTTTGCAAACACAGAGAGATGTGCAGGCACCCAGGAAGCTAACGCCAAGACCCCAGCCCCTGAATCCACCTTCATGCCACAAATTTAATCCTTCTGGCCGCAAATTGCGGCCAGACCTGGTCCAATTGGGTTCGTGTTTGGTCTGTAGCTCCATCTCCTGTAAACTAGACCCCTGGCATATGCAGAATTGACCAATTTGACCTAGGGTGAAATCTGGGACCATTTTCAATAGTTGCTGTTTTGATTCGGGGTTTTGTTTCTCGTATTTTGAATTCTGTATTTGCGTATTTGTGTTTTACCTCGATCACTTGACGTTTGTACGACGATATCGAGGGTTGTTTGATGGTTTTGAAAGCGTAGTCCATAGGTTCTAACCTATAGGCCTTAGCATGTCGTTTTTGTTTTCCGATGTGATTTTAATGTGCATTTGCGATTGTGTTATCTTTGTAGGTACCTTCACGTCGGTTTCATACGAGGAAGAAGATGATGGCGACATCGACACCGACATGCAAGATGCAAGGTGAGTAGATTATATCTACGGGGGAAGTCGGGTGGATGGCGTATAGCACCCACGCAGTTCAATGTTTAGTATACTATATATATACTAGATATATATGATAGCGTTATGTGTGACATGGATTTTCAAGATGTGATTAGGTGTACTATGGTTAGATTAGGGTTTAGAAGTAAACTAGTATAGTTCCTAGTTGCGAACCCTAGAATAGGTTTACACCCACACGCACACACATGCTTACTTGTTATACTTACCTGGATGATGATGATAGTGGATGATATTTGGGGATGAGTCGATGAGATTGGGCATAGTGCCGTGAGATCGGTGATATTGATGTGGTTCGTATTATGGGATACGACGTGAGATTTAGCGGGCCTTTAGGCGTGTTTTCATACACGCCCATATATCTTTATAGATGGTATCAGTCTGTACTAGACTTAGATCAGTACCCCAGTTCATGAGATATGATGATAAGGATACCAGATAAATGATGAGATGAATGTGATATTTGACCCGTACCCAGATTTGGGATGCCGTACGATGGATTTACCGTACGAGCTTTATATTGATGATAGATCCACACTCTTGACTCGAGGATGTCATATTGTGTATTGTATCGTATGTGATACTATTGAGGCGGGATCACCGACTATTATATTTATATATATATCGACTCAGATTTAGGTGGTTTCCATACCCCTCCCGATCAGCTTGTTAGTTAGATCTGCAGTTTGCTTAGTAGATGTTAGTCTAGACCCGAGTCATACCTATTTCAAAATTAACGACTCAGGAGTATTTTAAAGACAGGCAAGGGGATTCTACGGATATTTTCAAAAGACGCACCTTTTCTTGAAAACAACATAGCCCTTATTTTACTGAAAACCCCGATTCGTCTTATTTCAAATGGCAAAACTGTATGACATTTTTATATTGATGTAGATTCTTCACTGTTGTGTTTATTAGTCGATTTCTGCATATTCTTGCTATTCGCATCGCGCTGCATGTGTAAATGTGTTTATTGTTATATTAAAATCATGCTGTCAGGACACCAGCACCATTATCGATGATGCGTATGTTCCACGTACACCTGCTTGCCGGCTCACACACTTCATCATCGATAATTGCCATGTCACTACACAGTAGGACTGTTGCATCAGGATATGACTCATTGCATGACATACTTGCGTACACACATATTGTACACCCATACTTGCATACATACGTATTTGCACATACATAGATGATTCTGGCTTGATTTGGAGATTTGGGAACCGGAAGATATATTTTAAAACTGGATTCATTTTAAAAGAGCGGTTTTCCCTCAATATGTGCATATTACTGTTTTATGTTGCATGATATACTGATATGCTTACATTTCTTTTATTTGTTGCATACAGCATGCTTTATGATTATACGCATTGAGATATGTTGTTTCCATGATAATTCTGGATTTGGGAACCGTGGGTATTTCAAAAGAGAGTATGTATTGTTTTAAAAACCCGTTTACCCTTGATATGATATTTCAGTGCGCCCACCATGAGTTTTATCAGTTCTGATGTATATATATATATACCCCATGCGAGGAGGAGCCGTGGGCCGTGTGCGGGTACATGGTGGGGCCTGGTATGGTACCCCGAGGCAAGAAAGGGATGCTGTGTATACAGACGGTGTGCTTGGCTGAAGGAATACTACCTACCGGTGATAGTATTTGGGCTCGGCGGATATCCGGAGGATACCGACCGGAGTCGAGAGATGATACGGGCCGATCCGGACTGACGGAGCCTGATATATGAGGATTTACGTGCCGATACTAGGCACAGATTTCATGATGTTTTCGAGTGTCAATGCCGGACACTCAAGTTCCATTATTTTGATGTGTCGCAAGGGACACATGTTGATTTATAGCCTCATACTTCCATGCATATGTTTTATGATATTTACATACATGATGTTTTGTGTCATTGGTTGACACGTGGACGAGATCCACATACATACAGACATTGATTTCATAGTTGGATGATATCCACATACATATTGACTTCATGATATAGTTGACATTGATTCATGTTGATTACATTGATCATACCTCATACTTATGATATGTTGTTACCTGAGGCACTGACACGAGCATATGGGATTACACTTATGTATAGATGTTTACCCTGACCACTTTTTCATGCTTCAGACTTATTCATATTGAGGATATATTATTACTGATCGTTTGACCTAGGATGAGTCATACATACGATTTCTGCTCTGTGATGTTTTCTATTCACGAGTTGGCAACTCACCCCCGTTGTGCCACAGTTCTTGCAGGTTTTGCCGTAAAGGTTTCATTGTGGCTTTTCTGGCACACTGCTTCCTTTCTGGGTGATTGCTTTAAGAGGTGGGTTCACTCGCATCATGACCACCCTTGTATTTATTTTAATCAGTTGTATCTAGTAATTCCATCAACCAAACTTGTATATTGTTTCAGACTTAGAAAACCAGTTGTGTATTATTTTGACCTTAGAGCCGCTCGTTGTAGTATTATGGTTTTCTTGTTGTTTTTGAGTTTCCTTTTGAGTTTTGATCCTCACCCTTCGGCGTTGTATATTATATTGCTTGCGTGGTTGTGACCGTCAATTGACGAAGAACTAGCTCCCGCTTGGGGATGCCTTTTTCATTATGCATATATTATTCTTATTGTACCCTGTTTGCCGCCAGTATTGACAAAGGAAACTCTGCCGAAATTTTCAGAAAAGACTTGAGGATTTAAAAATGCATATTCGGCTTACTTATTTAAAAACCTTGTTTTTAAAACATGTTTTCATCACTTCTTTAAAACTAGTTTTTCCCTCATTTATTATTTAAATGGTTTTAGATTTCTGGGGTTTTGGCTTACATGGATTAGATGGGGTCCTATAGACTTTATATGATTCAAGGGACAGTCACGTGCTATTTCGGGTCGTGACAGTAGACACAAAGAATAACACCGCGGATCTATTCACCAAGGCCCTCCCTCAGCCGCAGCATGAGCGATTTTTTGAGATGTTGGGTATGAGATGCGCCAATAATTGGCCTTAGTGCAAGTGGGAGATTGTTGGATATATGTATGCCCTATAGGCCATTATATGATAGTGGATGTATTTATACATGTATATATATATATTCAGTGTACATTCTTGCTCGACATGATAGTGTGCTATCTGGTTCTTCTTTATCTGACATGTTGACTTGATCATGCTTTTATTCATTCACACATGTTGATAAAGCCCTGAGGATATTGGCTTGACCACTGTGATTATGATGGAGATCATACTAGTGGGACATCTGTAGTTTATAAGCATATCCTGAAATGTCCCTAGTCGTAGGTGTATCGAGATGGGGCATCGATATACTAGAGTAGACTAGCGTATATGATACTTGACCCTTATGATGGGCGATGGATGTTCCCACCTCCATTGATGTTTGACATCGAGATCGTATACGGGTGCTCAGTGGAGACTGGGTACACTGGACGGACTCATCGAGAACTCCTATATGGTATTATATCAATCGTCGGATAGCAGTTCTCTGGTGACACTGGTACAGGTTAGTCTGTAGACCTGAGATCGTCATAGAGTCTTGTGTGTTCTCCCACTGTACTTTGATTACCACCCTACCACGGCTCTACTGAGTCGTGCAAACATGTGGCTTTTGGGTACAGTCCCTAGACACACGAAGGCGATGAGCGATAGGAGGGGTTTCGTCTCTCTCGATATTGGGAGTTGATGCTGTGCTCGATTGGCTATATCAGTAAGTCCCTGGCCAGGGCTGTTGAGATTTACTGATAAGTGTTATCAGTAGTTTCTCGATCTGTTATAGACCATTCATCGGCACGACTTATTGAGTTATTGGGGTCGACGTTACCATCCCTAGACTCGATATGCAGCATATCTGACGAAGAGACCGGACTGTGTGGTAGTGTTGCAGGTTGGCTCGACGGGAGTTGTGACAAGTTTGCTTGTTTTCTTCTGATCGCTCAATACCCGGATGGCCGTTACGTTTAGCTGACCTCTTGCGGCTTGGGAGTGCTTGATATGATCATCGCCCACTGCCGGCGTATTGATGAGTCTTAGAGTCCCACAATGGAGTTACCTAGTCCAGGTGAAACGATGTGGTGTGCATATGAGATATGCGCGGCGACCCGATTAAACGCGCGTATGTGATACCGTATATTAATCGGGCGGTTTTCTATTGGTCGGGTCGTATGTGATATGACCGGTTTGCTAAATCATGTGTTGATTTATCATTGACCATTAGCTTTTCACTTTAAACCCTTTCTTGTCTCTTTGTTGTATGCATGCATGTATGCACATATTCTTTTTGATGCACATATGGATGTGTATGCACACATACATGCATACTATATTCTATCATGGTTGTTGATATATGAGATGGTGACAATATAAGACTCACACTTTATATAAATATGTTGATATTTATTTTTGATAAAAGAAAATGGAAATGGAAATTCTATCATGGTTTAATATTTTATTCATACACTAACCCTTTGCTTTAACCATGATTTATTTTCTATGGCCATTTTGGATCCAAAATAAATATCTAGATATTTTATAACTAGGGTTAAAAATGAGAAGGTGAAAACATATATATTCTTTTTCTCATTTTAAATCCTAACCTTATCATTATCTTGAGCTCTCATATTGCCTTCATCTTCTTCCTCCTCTCTCTTGCTCTCTAGCTTCCATTAGTGAGTGAAAGAGTGATCAAGTTAGGGTCTTTAAGTGAGAAAACAAACCACATCAACATTCTATACTACTCTAGCCAACTAGTTTAGAGTGTTGGCTTCTACTTCTCTTTTTGATAAAGTGGAGGCTTTAGCTTGGACAAAGAGGACTCCGGGTGGATCGTCGTGGACTTGGAGGATCTCAAGCAAGCTTCTTCCAACCTTCAAGTGGCCAAGGAGTCTAGCGTAGAGAGCTACAAAGGTTGTATTCCCGAAACCTAGTCTTTATCACTTGTGAAATGTGTTTAAAGTTGTGTTACCCTTGCTTTTCTAGTATGATCCTTAGGTTAGTTTCTATAGCACCCTATAAAATTTTAATATGGCATGTGTGTTGATACCAAACACTAGTAGTGGTGCTGTTGAAACTCCTGCAAATTGTATATATTATTCTTTTATTGGGGCACATCTAGGTTGAGGATGATATTTCCATTGATATATATTTTACTTTTCCGCAGTAGAATAGACCCAAGGAGGGAAGCACGAGTGACCGGGTTCTGGAGTTCAGTGGGAGGCCATTTCGAGGAGTCGAGACTGGGTCTCCTAAACTCCAGAATTGGAAGGGTCACTTGCCGCTCTCGTAGGGGTCTAAGGGTGTGGGCTTGGCTTTTCATCACGACCGTAGAATCCATATTTTCTATCTTAGGCTAAGTATAAAATACGGAGTTCCTAGTATATCCTATATTTTCATATATGTGTTTCTGCTGCTAATTATTCTGTGATGTGATTGCTTAATATCTGAGATGAATGTAATATTGTTATATATGTGATATGTAATACTGTTTTTCGTTTCTTTCTGTAATGGCTTAGGAACTTAAATGATGGGAATACATTAATGAGATTAATGTAAAGAAAAAGAAACCTAAAGATGTTGTAGAATCGGATTTGAAACCCACTCGGCCTTTTTATGAAAAAGCAAGTTTCAAAAGATACAGAGTTTAAGCCACTCCTTTTTCTAAAAACTATTTTGATTCTACAACGAAATCAAGTTCAAAGCGTTAAAGGTTTTCATAAAAACCATCAGCAACCCTCCGTCATTTTAGGAAGCAGAGTACTTAGTATTCGTGCTACGTATATTAATTATAGTCAAGACGTAGTGTACGGTAGCTAAGTGATGTCTTCCTACAAAGCATATGATGTGATCAGTTAGGATATTCATGTGATTATGTTGATCATAGTCAAGGGTCATATAGGTGGGTCTAGTTAATCTCGAAATGACGGGTAGAACTTGACTAGTGCTTATGATATGTTGACCATAGCCAAGGTCATAAGCATCTAGGGGTAAAAACCATATCAGGAGTTTCAAGAGTTGAAATTTGCAATGAGATTACATACCATCTATATGATATTTGGATCCCGATCCCACTATGAGTAAGAGTTACTCCCGAGAAAATTTTGCACTTTACAATTAGCTAATCCAGTAGGTGTCTAGAAAGGTGTCAATGGGGTATGACCTCTGGGAAAACAAGGTTTATTTTAATTAGGTCCGTGCGAAAGCACGGGGAACCTCCCTCAAAGTACCTACACTGGCCTGGCTGACCGGTTAGCGAAACTGTAGAATGCAATTAATCCTGGCTAGTTTTCTTTTCAGGTTTTGAAAGAAAATTTGATAAAAGCAGTGGGAGACATCGTTTAGATAATATAATAACCAATCTATTTCTTTGCAAGAGCATTTCGCTGAGTGTATTCTTTTCTCTCTCTTAATGGCAGATACCGATGACGGGACTTAAGCTTCTTTTAGAGAAAAACAAACTGACTGGACTGAATTATAATGAATGGTTGAGGAACTTGAACATTGCACTCACATATGATAAAGTATCATATGTCTTCACTACCCAAGCCCCATCCGTCCCAGGACCTGAATCATCTGTTTCGGATAAGGAGATCCGGAAAACATGGGATATTGATTGCAACACAGCCATGTGCCTCGCGCTTTCTTCTATGGACAGTATCCATCAGAAACAGCACGAGAAGATGGATATACAATCTTTCTTCATACAAAGGAGTTGTATGAAGAGCAATCTCGTACTTTACGATACGAGGCATCTCAAAAGCTGTTTCAGATGCGGTTGGCCCCCGGCACATCAGTAGGAGATCATGTTATGAAGATGATTGGTCTTATAGAAGAACTTGAGAAACTGGGATGGACTATGGATAATGAGCAATATACAGATATTGTTCTGCAGTCTCTCTCCCCCGCCTGCTCCGTTCATAGTGAATTTCAATATGAACGATTTGGAAAAATCATTGCCTGAACTTCTCAATATGTTGATAAATACAGAGAGCACGCTTAAGATAGAGAAAACTCCCGCTCTGCTTTATGGGCCATCTTCCTCTTCAGTCCCGAAAGCCAAGGCCAAGGGAAAGAAGAAGAAGAAGAATCCCACCAAGCCGAGAGGTGGAGTTGAAAAGGCGAAGGGGAAAGACAAGTCTGGGACCGCGGGAAGTGGAAAGGAGACGTTTTTACTGCCACAAGTCGGGACACTGGAAACACAATTGTGCTTTGTACCTTGCAGATCTCAAGAAGAAGAAGCATGTTGATACTTCCGCTTCAGGTGTGTTTGTAACTGAATACTGTTTTTCATTAAACTCTGCATCTTGGGTATTAGATACCGGTTCTGCTTCTCACATCTGTAATTGTATGCAGGGATTGAGAAACAACAGAGTTTTGAAGGCTGGGGACCACACTCTACGGGTTGGAAATGGTTCCAATGTACATGCTGTATCCGTAGGGGAGTATCATCTTGGGTTGCTTTCAGGATGTATTTTGGTTTTGAACCCTTGTTATTTTGTACCTGGTATGCTATGTAATATAATATTCGTATCTTTGTTGGACAATGAAGGATATCATTTGTGTTGCAAAATAATGTTATGAACATTAACTTGAATCAACAGTTGATTGGGTATAGTACACTAAGTAACGGAATTTACGTCCTAAACCAACACACAGTTTTCAATATACAACATACAAATAAAAGAAAGATTTCAGATATAGATAAATCTTTTCTTTGGCATTGTAGACTTGGTCATATTAATGAAACAAGACTTAACAAGTTACATAAAGATGGATATTTAAAACCTTTTGAATATAAATCTTATGTGACTTGTCAGTCTTGTATCAAAGGTAAAATGACCAAAACTCCGTTTATAGGACACGGAGAGAGAGTTACAGAACTCTTAAGCCTCATACATAGTGATGTATGCGGACCAATGTCTACACATGCTAGAGGCGGTTTTTCATACTTCATCACTTTTACTGATGATTTCTCAAGGTTCAGACACGTGTTTTTATTGAAACATAAATCCGAAGCTTTCGAGAAATTCAAGGAGTACACACTTGAAGTAGAAAAACAAACTGTCTCGAGTATCAAGAAACTTCGATCAGATCGAGGTGGAGAGTATTTAAGCACTGAGTTTTCAGACTTCTTAAAAGAGAATGAGATTCTCTCTCAGCTCACTCCTCCGTACACACCACAGCATAACGGTGTGTCAGAACGGAGGAATCGTACCCTATTAGATATGGTACGGTCCATGATGAGTGATGCTGAGTTACCACTTTCCTTTTGGGGACATGCATTAGAGACAACGATTTATCTATTGAACAGGGTTCCAACCAAGACCGTGTTTACCACTCCATATGCGATGTGGTGTGGGAAGAGACCATCTCTTAAAAGAGTTAGGATATGGGGTTGTCCGGCTTATGTCAGAAAGCAGAATCCGGATAAACTCGAGACACGATCGGTCATGTGTACATTTTTTGGATATCCAAAACATTCATATGGATATCTTTTCTACCACAAGAAGGAACAAAAGGTGTTTGTTTCTCAACATACCACATTTTTGGAAAATGAAATTTTTACAAATAGTATTGATGGCAATGAGGCAGAACTAGAAGAGGTTCTAGAGGCACAAATTACTCATGAAGAATTGGTTGAACCTGATGTTACAGTAGAACAACAAGAACCTCAGCCGGTCCGGAGATCTAGTAGAACTTCTCGCCCACCAGAGAGATACTATGGTTTTCTCATTGATGGTGATAGAGAAGATTGCATCATAGATGATGATGACCCTACTAGTTTTCAACAGGCTATCATGAGTGGAGACTCTGTGAAGTGGCTGGATGCCATGAGATCTGAAATGGAGTCTATGTACACCAACAAAGTATGGACTTTAGACGTTGCACCTCCTGGGATAAAACCCGTAGGTTGCAAATGGATCTTTAAGAAAAAGATTTGTATAGATGGACAGGTAGAGACCTATAAAGCAAGGCTTGTAGCGAAAGGTTTTCGTTAAAGACCAGGACTGGACTATGATGAAACTTTCTCTCCAGTAGCAATGCTTAAATCCATTCGGATCCTACTTGCTATTTCTGCTCACCACGACTATGAAATCTGGTAGATGGACGTTAAGACTGCATTTCTAAATGGTGATTTAGAAGAGTGCGTTTTTTTGGATCAACCAGAGGGCTTCATTGACAGTGGGAGCAGCGAACAAGTGTGTAGGTTGCTTAAATCCATTTATGGATTAAAGCAGGCATCTCGGAGTTGGAACATCTGTTTTGATGATACAATCAAAGAGTTTGATTTTATCAAAAATATAGATGAACCATGCATTTATAAGAAGATTGTAGGGAGTACTGTCACTTTCCTCGTATTGTACGTAGATGACATTCTCCTTATAGGAAATGATATTCCTATGCTACAATCGGTCAAATTATTCTTATCACAAAGGTTCTACATGAAGGACCTGGGTGATGCCTCGTGCATTTTGGGTATAATGATCAATAGAGATAGATCCAAGAGATTATTAGGATTGTCCCAATCAAAGTACATTGATACCATCCTAAAAAGTTTTAGTATGGAAGATTCCAAGCGTGGTGCCTTGCCCGCTTGCCATGGAATCACTCTCTCTAAGGACTTCTGTCTGACGACTGATGAAGAGAGAGCTCGCATGAGCATTATACCCTACGCTTCAGCTGTAGGATCTATAATGTATGCGATGATATGTACTCGCCCAGATGTAGCTTATGCACTAGCTGTAGTGAGCAGGTATCAATCCAACCCAGGAGAGCAACACTGGATAGCCGTGAAGAACATTCTTAAGTACTTACGAAGGACTAAAGAATTGTTCTTGGTGTATGGCAACGAGGATTTCCAAATGGAGGATTTTACCGATTCCAGCTTCCAAAGTGATAAGGGTGATAGTAAATCTATCTCAGGGTTTGTATTTACCCTCAATGGAGGGGCGGTATATTGGAAGAGTTCCAAATAGGATACCGTTGCAGACTCCACGATGGAAGCTGAGTATATTGCTGCAAATGATGCTGCCAAGGAAGCTGTCTGGATGAGGAAGTTTGTTGCAGAGCTAGGAGTAGTTCCAACCATTATTAATCCAATACCATTGTATTGTGATAATAATGGAGCTATGGCATTGGCCAAAGAACCCAGATCCCATCAAAAGTCCAGACACATCTTCAGGCGATATCATTTGATCCGGGAGATAGTTGATCGCCAAGAGATCGAGATTCGGAGAGTAGATACAAAGGATAACACCATGGATCCACTCACCAAGGCCCTTCCACAGCCGCAACATGAGCGACTTTTTGAGATGTTGTGTATGGGATATGCCAATAATTGGCCTTAGTGCAAGTGGGAGATTTTTGGATATATGTATGCCCTAGAGGCCATTATATGCATAGTGGATGCTTGGACATGTATATATGTATATTTATATATATGACTTTTTTGCTCGACATGATAATATGCTATCTGGTTTTACTTTATCTGACATGTTTACTTGATACTGTTCATTTGATACATGTTGATAAAGCCCTAAGGATATTTGCTTAACTTCCATGGCTATGATGGAGATCATACTAGTGGGGCATGTGTAGTCTATAAGCATATCCTTAAATGTTCCTAGTCGTAGGTATATCGAGACAGGACATCGATATTCCAGAGTAGACTAGCGTATACGTTTCTTGACCCATATGATGGGCGATGGATGATCCCATATCCATTGGTGTTGTGACATCGAAGATTGTATACGGGTGCTCAGTGGAGACTGGGTACACTGAACAGACTCACCGAGAATTCCTATATGGTATTATATCTATCGTCGGATAGCAGTTCTCTGGTGACACTGGTACGGATTAGTCTGTAGACCCGAGATTGTCATAGAGTCTTGTGTGTTCTCCCACTGTACTTTGATTTCCACCCTACCACGGCTCTGCTGAGGCGTGCAAACAGGTCGCTTTTGGGTATAGTCCCGAGACACATGGAGACAGTGAGCGATTGGAGGGGTTTCGTCTCTTCCGGTAATGGGAGTTGATGTTGTGCAATGTGCGATTGGCTCTGACTTGAAGTCCCTGGCCAGGGCTGATGAGATTTACTGATAAGTGTTATCAGCAGTTTCTCGACCAGCCATAGACCATATCGACATAACTTATTGAGTTATTAGGGCTCGACGATTCCATCCCTAGACTTGATATGCAGCATATCAGACGAAGAGACCGGGCTGTACGGTAAGTGTTGCCATTGGCTCGACAGGAGTTTTGACGGGTTCGCTTGTTTTTCTTCTGATCAATTAATACCCGGGTGGCCGTTACATTTAGCTGACCGCTTGCGGCTTGTAGGTGTTTTGATATGATCTTCACCTACTGCCGGCGTATTGATGAGTCTTAGAGTCCCACACAGGATTTTTCTATCTCAGGCGAAATGATGTGGAGTGCATATGAGATATGTGCGGGAGCTCGACTAAATGCGAGTATGTGATACCGTATTTTAATCGGGCATTTTTTATTGGTCGGGTCTCATTTAATGTGATCGATTTATTAAATTAAGTGTTGATTTAATATTGACTTTTTAGCTCACTTTTAATTAAACCTTTTCTTTTGGATGTATGCATATATGTTTATACATACACATGATGATGTGCATGCACACATACATACATACGTATGTATCATGGTTAATGATACATAGAAGATGGCAATACAAGAATTACATGGTTGATAAATATCTTCTATTTTGTTTATGGATTAAAGAAAAAGGAAATTAGCTAAATGGATCATTCTTTCTACACAATTCTTAGTTGACCTTTGACTTAACCCTAGTTAGATTTCCTTTGTTCTTTAACTCATCCACAAAATATCTAGATATTTAGATAACCATGGTTATTTAAAAGAGTGTCTCATATATATTCTTGTTTTTTCTCTTTATTATAAAAAGTTTTATCACAATATTTTGACAAAAGCTTTTGCCATCTTCATCTTCCTCCTTCTTCAAGCTCTCTTGAGTTTTAAAAGAGTGAGGAACTTAAAAAGAAAGGGTTTTTAAGTGAGTTCACAAACCACACAACTATTCTACACTACCCCAGCCCTTTAGTGTAGAGTGTTTGCTTCATTTTGTGAAGCTAAGAGCTTGATTTAGAAATCTCTGGGTGGATCATCGTAGACGACGAAAGACCTTGAGCGGAGTCGTTCCAAGCTTCGTGCAAAGCCGTAGGAGTCCTAAAGACCGAAGGAGTTGTCTACAAAGGTTGTATTTCCTTTTCCTTTAGCTTAGACTTCTTATTATGTTGATATTACCCTAATCTCTAGTTACGATTCGTAGTTCGTTTGTAATAGCCCTCTAGAATTTGAAAGTTCAATACTTTATAATGTTGCAACCTAACTAGAGGCGCTACTACACACCAACAGATGCTAAGCGATCTGAGATGGAATCTATATACACCAACAAAGTATGGACTTTGGTTGCTATATCTGAAGGGTTAACCCCCATCAGGAGCAAGTATATCTTTAGAAGATTACTTGGTGTAGATGGAAAAGTTGAGACTTTCAAAGCTAGACTTGTTGCAAAAGGTTCTCGTCATCGATCAGATGCGGTTTATGATGAAACCTTTTCTCCAGTGGCTATACTTAAGTCTATCTGAATCCTACTTGCCATCGCTGCATACCATGACTACGATATCTGGCGGTTGGGTGTCATGACTGCTTTTCTAAATAGAGATTTAGAAGAGAGTGTCTGTAAGTACGCAGCCAGAGGGCTTCGTAGACAGTAGAAGCAGCGGAAACGTGTACAAGTTGCTTAACGGGTTAAAGCAGGCATCGCGGAGTTGGAACATCTATTTTGATGTGGTAGTCAAAGCGTTTGACTTCATCAAAATGGTAGATGAACCTTATATATGTAAGTGCACGGCGGCGCCCCGGCCGTCAATCCGACGGCCAAACGCGGAAACGGTGGTAAACTTAAATTTTGCGGACTTAGCAAACCGGCACCACCGCGCACTAAACCCCGGATCGTGCCATTAAACTAATTCTAGCAAACAAGAGAAGGGTTAGAGATGTACCGACTGATCCGAGTCCTCCGGTCTTCATCTCCTCTCCGATCTCCTCGCGGGATCTCCGGTCGTCGCCTCCTCGCCGGAAGGGCACCACGTCGCCTGCATCTTTTACGGGCTCCCGCCTCTATACCGAGGCAACTCGGGCATGAAGCCGGCAACTCGACATGCCCAAGGTTTGCTGTAGGAAGTGTAGTGTAGAATGTATGTCTCACTTTTGGGGTATTGGTTGCCTTTTGAAGATGGAGGAATGAAGGTATGAAAAATGGTGCTTTCATTTTTCCTTGTATCAAAAATGAGATGAATGAAAGCTACTCTCTCAAAGATGAAGATGAAGCTCTCTCATTTTCTTCTTCTCTCTTTCTTTTCTCCTCAAAACTCACACACTAAGAAAATGGTGGAGGAATGGAACAATATGAAGCAAGAGGGAGGTGAGTGTAGGAAGCATAAGTGGTGACCATATCATCAAACAAGAAAACATCAACCATGCTTTTTATCATATCAAACCCATATCCTTTCTAATCTCATTTAATGCACAACATGGATGATAAAGCAAAGATGCTTATCATAATGAATCCTTTTTCAAGAAACCCCCTCCACAAATGTTATTTGCACAATTGCAAATAACCCCCTCCATCGAAAAAGTTCGGCCGGGAAAGAACAAAGGAAAACCGGCCGGAACGGAAAGCAAACTGGCAACCCCAGAAAACTGGTCCCGTAATAAATTACAGGAAAACCCCGATACTGTGCATACACACCCGCATCTGTATTCCGACCGGATACAAATGCAATGAGACAAAATCTACACTGTACTATACTAGGATCCGGCTTAAACCAAAGCCGGCTAGTAATATCCGTCCGATCCTGATCCGTGCAATACCACACGTATCTGATCGAACGCTGCCATATAACCATACGGCCACTAGTACAAAACTGTCCGATCCTGATCCGTGCAATACCGCACGTATCTGATCGGACCCTGCCATATCTCCATACGGCCTCTACAGCGTTTCGCCCGAAAGCTTGAGTAACTGAAAGTGTGGTGGACTCTAAAGACTCGTCAATACTATGGCTGTGGATTTAACCACTAGCACGTCAGAGGTATAAGCCAATACGTAACGGGCCACCAGCTATTGACTAAAAGGGACGTCGATGAGCGAACTCATCCTGACACCCTACTGAGCCTGTCAGTGACAATATCCGTACAGTCCGGTCCGTTCGTCTATGAGCATCGCATGTCGGGCCTAGGGGGTTGGTAAAAGTCAGACCCCCAAAAGCGGTACAAGTCGTGTCGGAGTGTAGCCCAGAACACCCTGAGATACTACTGGAATACCTACCAGTAAATCTCCTGCCTTGGCCAAGGTCTTCGTGTAATGGCTCTCCTAGACACAGCGCGACCTCACCCCCAATACCGGGAGAGACGAACCCCTGAAGATCCGCTCACTGCCTCCATATGGCTCGGGACTGTACCCAACTAAAACCTGTTTGCACGACTCCTTTGAGCCGTGGTAGGGTAGTAATCAAAGCACAGTGGGAACTCACACGAGACAAATGACGATCCCCAGGTCGATGAACTAACCTGTACACATGTCACCTGGGAACTGCTATCTGACGTCAGGTATAAGACCAACTAGCATGTTCCCGACGAGTCCTGTCCGGTGTACTCATAACCCAATGAGCACCTGTATACATCTTAGGTGATCCAACTGACACCAGTGGCTTGTGAGACCGGCCACCGCCCCTCGTCGGGGTCTCGACTGTATACACTAGTCTATTCTGGAGAATCGATGCCCTGTCTCGAATCTCCCATGACTAGGGACCTTTTAAGGATGTGCTTGTAGACCCCCAGCTCCCACTTATATGATCGCCCTCATACTGCTGGTGGTCAAGCAAGAATCCTAGGGGCTCTATCAGCGTGTAATAGCAACCTGTCAGGTCACCTAAAGCAGTACACGATGATAAAGGTAAACCAGATAGCATACTATCATCTCGAGTAAGACTGTTCTACCGGGATAGGTCCTCCCTCAATCATTGCAATCACGTGCCTGTGATCCAATAATTGACTCTGAGGGCACTATCTCCAACAATCTCCCACTTGCACTCAAGGCTAATTATTGCGATGTCGCATACTCACAGCCCGTGTGATACCGAACACCCAACTCCTCTACTTGTCAGTATCACAAAACTCGTTTGTGAAACTATTGCGTTCGAGGAATAGCCTCAGTGAGTGGATCCGCCTGTGGTGTTTCTTTCTATGTCTCTCTATATCTCAAGTTCGCGGAGAAAGCCATCTCCCGAAATGAGCAATACCTGTCTTAGAATGTCTGGATGTCTGATGGGACCTAGCTCATGAATGAACTCCAAATCCAAACTTCTTAGACTGTATCGTCAACCGAAATTAATCAGTATCCTGCGCCATGCCACCCTCAGTATTGCCTTGGACCACCTGTCCAAAATACTGCCCCTCGTCAAAAGGAAAAATATAACTCTGACAACCTCCTTGTCGTCCATGTCACCTTGGAAGCCTGGAATGATAACCGTCTCCTAAAAGAGGCAGCCGTTATCATATCCTTAGAACATTCACTTATGTTCTAAAACTGCTTCCGACTGTTTCCCCAGGATTGGATCAATATCAACTTATTGCATCTAGTGCAAGAACAACATCTGGTGTGGTACTTGACATCTCATGATTGACTCAATTGCCTAAGCAAGTGATATGCCAATCATGCACATCCCTCTCTACTTTAGTCTATAAGACACCTTTAGAGAGGGTGACTCCATTACCTGCAGGTATACTACCGTGCCAGGAGTCGTCCATTCTAAATACTCTTAGAATGCTGTCAAAGTACCCTGATTGGGAAACCACCCAAATCTAGATCTAAAACCATAGATCCAGTAACCAGTATGTCTGATATAATGTCCAATTCCTTTTGTGGAGAAAACACTGTGTGACGACCAAATTATAACCGATCGTAGTATAGGAATATCACTTCCTACTACCTTCTCAACAGATCCATCCCCTATTCTGATGACGTCAAACCTATGACTGTCACATTAGAAATAGATGATCTATCTCCGCTACATCTGCTTTAGTCTATAAATAGACATAAGCCTGATGTCCACCAATGCTTCCGCTGCTCCCACTGAATACGACAACCCTCTGGAAGAGTCATATACACGTACACTTCTGATGCTAGTTCAGAACGACGCTATACTCATCCTTCTGCCGTGTCTCGCAGCCTGGAACAACAGCAATGGCAAGTGTGGGTAAACAAGAACTTCCCTGTCACCGTCCTTGAGGCTACCGGAGTACCTCTCGGGTGCCTGAAGTTACCCACCTTATCTGCGGAGTGGCCAATGAAATGTCAAATCAGATTGAATCTTTAGGTTCCTTATCAAATCTTCAGTAATCGTTTGCGGTTCTGGAATCACTTCCAGTTCTACCATACTCCCACTACTGTTTTTGAAAAAATCCATTTTTAATAAAACTGTGGCGAGTCTAGAACAATATTTCTATTGATCTGCCAGATGGTAGAAAATCAACCCTCGTCATAGCCTGGGTCAACCCACAAACAGCCATTACAGAAACGTGCCTGTGAGTTATCCAGAGTCTGGTTTTAATCATAAGCCGGACAACTCCCCGTACCTTAACAACGTTAAGATATGAACTGTTCTACATCTAATATAGAACCAGAGGCACTGATTTAATTTAACCAGATTCAAATCATGCAGCTGTCTCCAGTGCATGTGAACTAAATGGAGAGCGGCCGATCAGCGTTACTCAACTTAGGAATGCTTCCAATTATGAGTAACCTGAAAGAGAAGCAATTTCTCTTTATCATTACTATCAACTGAATACCATACACAAGTATCTACATCTTCGATCACTTTGAAGAATCCCGATACTTGCTACACCTGGTTCTCTACTCTATTCAAATACCTATAACTCCTCAGAACTTAGACCCTGTGTTTCTACGAAACACATGTCTAAGAACTAGAGAAGTTAAAAGTAAACAGAATATAGTATGAGGACCAACCCCTCTGTCCTAATGGACACTGGACAACATACAATACTCTGTATAAGTCTGCTGAGTCTAACAACTCTTTCACTGTGTGTCGTAGGTTGAAAACTGTACTTATGGTTAAGAAGAATTACACCGCTGTTTAATGCTCCTTACCTAACCATCCACTGATATAGGTAAATGTTATCGACATAATATCAAAAGGTATATCTCACTCTATGAAAATAGACGTACAGATATATCAATTTGAAATTGGTGCACAACAGCGGATATTCAAAACCAAATATTTGCCGACCGGCAAACAGCCCAGGTGATCTCCTCAAATATCACCGATTACAACGAATCCCGATATAATAAGGATGATCACCCAATTCCCAATAACTTACTCCCACTCATCATCTGTAAAACCATACTGATATGAGAATCAAACCTGGTAAATACAAACCCTGGAGCAAGTGTCTAATCAGGAAATCAGTTTTCTTTTAACAGTACACAGTGAAACTGAAACATTGAAATGTTTCGATGGGTATCCCGGTACTCCTAGTAGTGCCTCTTCCATCATCCAGATTCACAACTGTAACCGTATAATTCTTTGCCACCTCTCCAAATCCCTTTATATGTCTTTAGTCATTACCTTCTGCACACCCCTTTAGGCCAATTGGTTTTCTTCCTTCCCTACCGTTCGGTACCAGCCTATGGTTTGGAAGAAGACTATCCAATAAGCATAAAGGGTGTACTGTCCTAATCCTAGGAGCACTCGCAACGCGAGAGAAGGTGAAGATGAAAGACACCTGAATGTACTTTATTCCTATTTCTCCTGAACCAGGATCCATCCCCGAACTGGAACAAGTTCCTTTTGAGTTCGTATATAACCATACGATGGATTATCCAATAAAATGGGATCTTCGTAGTGATACGGAGTGTCCTGGAGAAATACAAAGGTGATTTAGGATTGGCGAAGAAATACTTGGTTTGGTCGCGAATAGCAGTCGCAACTTACTTTGCCCTCTTACTAATCCCTTGCTTTGTCTGAACTTAATACCTTCTGTACATCGTTTTAGGCTAACTGGTTTTCTTCATTCCCTACCGGTCGGCACCAGCCTATGGTTTGGAAGAAGACTATCCAATTTGCATAATAGGTGTACTACTCCTAAACCAAGGAGTACTCGCAACATGAGAGAGGGTGAAAAGAAAAGACAACTGAATAATCCTATCCGTTTTCTCCAGAACCAGAAACCATCCTCGAATTCGTTCGAGTTCGTATCTAACCATACGATGGTTTTGTCCAATGGAAGTGGACGTTCGTAGTAATACGGGGTGTCCTGGAGAAAAGGGTAAAAGTAGGAGTGGCAATGAGGTCTGCAACTCTGACAATCCAAAAGCCAGTGTTAAGAAGGTTCGGTCAACTTGGTCACTGAGTCATAGTCTAGGGTCGGGTCAATGGTCGCTGCCAGAGAGAGAGAAAAGAAACACTCAGCGTGCACTCTATCCTAGATCAGAATGGTTACCAATTTATCTAATCTGGAAAACCTCCCACTGAACCTCAAATTCTCCTCCAAACCTGAAAGAAGAATTAGTCGGGGTCACCCGAGGAGTAAACCAACTCATCAGTGGGAATCGGGATCCAACTGTCATCGCATGATAACATGACGGAATCCGCTCACGGTATCACACTCCAGAAGGTATGCGCATATCTGGCAAGTTTCAGTACTTTTGAAACTCCCGATGAGATTTCTGCCCCATGCTCTTATGACCTTGACTTTGGCCAACAAATCATAAGTCACATGTCAAGTTCTACCCGTCATTCTCCAGGTTGAATCGAATCCACCCGCACAAGCCCTTGACTTTGGCCAACAAGGCTATACGACTGTTCCAAACCAACGCATCTATCTATGCTGCATATGAATAACCAACAGCTACCAAACACTGTGCCTTGACTTTGGCCAACAAACACAGCTTGAATACTATTGACTACCCATATGAAACGACGGAGGGCTACGAATGGTTTCTGGCGAAAACCTTTAACGTAAAGAACTTGATATCGTTGAAGGAACGGATAACTTTTTAGAAAATATAGTGACGAAAACCTTTACTAAAGAGGTCACTCCCGGTGAAGGGATCTCGGCTCTTTCCCCGTAGAATGGGGTGCAGGATATCCCAACTGAATACCACGGTGCAAACCAAAAGTAATCGGCTATAGTGAAGTTAATGCCCTGACGCAAACTTCTGTCCAAGGGGTCACTCCCGGTGAAGGGATCTCGGCCCTTGCCTCGTCGACTGAGGAGCAGGATATTCCAAATGAATACCACGATGCAAAACAAAAGTGAACGTCCTTGCAATAACAGCTTTTGAAAAGTGTTCCAACAACATCAGAATAGGTTTGTTTAACTTGCATTGATCCGAATCAACGCAGTCCCATCAATTAATCACACCACAAAGAACAAAAATATACTGACGTACGTATATGCCATCCGCATTTGCCACTGGGTCCCGTCATCACTCGTTAGGTTAGCTTACTAACGACAGAGCGGGGACTGGACTAGCGCGGATGAAAAACATATACAACATCTACTAATATATATATACCAATATATTATATTTCGCTCAAGGCGTGAAAAGAAATGCAACATCACAGAAATGTACAGCATCTCAGAACAATACAGATATCTGGGATCCCCGGGTTTCACAGAGCCACTACTGAAAACCCGACGTTCCCCTGGTCGTGTGGATAGCCTGTGCAATGAAATCCTAGACCCCTACGGGCGCGGCAAGTTACCCGCCAAAACCTGAAGCGAGGCAGCCCCCTTCAGCTCCGTGAATGGACCACCCAGCACTCCACGGAATCCGGCAACTTGGGCACCCCTCCTGGGTCAACCTATACCCCCTACGAGTGCGGCGAATAGCCCGCCAATCCTAGAGTGAAGCCCCTTCCGTCCCAATGCCATGAGATGCGGGCTTGTAGCCTTCCAGAACCCGGCTATCCGTGCACTCCTCCGCAGGGTAATCCTAGTACAGAAAGTAAAATATACATACACCGGGTACATCGACCGCAACCAGGTCGTGCCCCAAAAGAATAATACAAACAGGCAGTGACGGCAGTCCACAAGTCGGACGCTCGCCCCGCAATATCAAATGTACATAATACACCAACACAGTACTAGCATTGCATCCAGGCTATCCCCCACGACCGATCCGCAACATCACAGCATAAACATAGAACATCAACGTGAAAGTCACGTTCGCAAATCCGTCTAACCGGGCTATAGCAGTTAGACCGGATTTACCGATCGAGTGACATTCACGGTCGCAGATATAATGTAAATACTGTGAAAAATGTGTTTAAAATTTTCCGATTGACCAAAAATTAACAAGTGGGCCCCCAATCAAAACTGTAGCACTCACAGAAATCCTGGGCCCAATTTTAATATTCCAAAACCCATATTTTAAGCCCAGAAGGCCTCTGAAAAAATTTGGTGAGGTGATCTCTACAGTGTGCGGCGGAAGGGCGGCGGAAAGGGGGTTTTCGCTGCGCTTCCGCGCTCCCACTGTGGAGTTACTTCGTCGAATTTTTACAGAGTTCTTATATTTTCCAGTACATCAATATTTTACAACCTGAAAAATTTTTAGAGACCAAAATATTTCAACAGAAACTGATGTGCTTGAAATACGCGTTTTCGGGATTTTGTTCGATCGGAAACGTAAAACACATTAAACAAATCTAGACGAAGTTAATGGCGAGGCTCTGATACCACTGTAAGTGCACGGCGGCGCCCCGGCCGTCAATCCGACGGCCAAACGCGGAAACGGTGGTAAACTTAAATTTTGCGGACTTAGCGAACCGGCACCACCGCGCACTAAACCCCGGATCGTGCCATTAAACTAATTCTAGCAAACAAGAGAAGGGTTAGAGATGTACTGACTGATCCGAGTCCTCCGGTCTTCATCTCCTCTCCGATCTCCTCGCGGGATCTCCGGTCGTCGCCTCCTCGCCGGAAGGGCACCACGTCGCCTGCATCTTTTACGGGCTCCCGCCTCTATACCGAGGCAACTCGGGCATGAAGCCGGCAACTCGACATGCCCAAGGTTTGCTGTAGGAAGTGTAGTGTAGAATGTATGTCTCACTTTTGGGGTATTGGTTGCCTTTTGAAGATGGAGGAATGAAGGTATGAAAAATGGTGCTTTCATTTTTCCTTGTATCAAAAATGAGATGAATGAAAGCTACTCTCTCAAAGATGAAGATGAAGCTCTCTCATTTTCTTCTTCTCTCTTTCTTTTCTCCTCAAAACTCACACACTAAGAAAATGGTGGAGGAATGGAACAATATGAAGCAAGAGGGAGGTGAGTGTAGGAAGCATAAGTGGTGACCATATCATCAAACAAGAAAACATCAACCATGCTTTTTATCATATCAAACCCATATCCTTTCTAATCTCATTTAATGCACAACATGGATGATAAAGCAAAGATGCTTATCATAATGAATCCTTTTTCAAGAAACCCCCTCCACAAATGTTATTTGCACAATTGCAAATAACCCCCTCCATCGAAAAAGTTCGGCCGGAAAAGAACTGTCACGACCCGAAAGTACGGAACGTGACTGGCACTTAGATTACGAGACGTCTAAAGGCGTGCCGTAACCTAAGTCAGCCAAAGCCCAGAAATCTAACCCAAAATCAAAAGAGAGTGAAGGAAAACCATAAATGAAAACGGTTTTGAAATCAATTAAGCTGCATAGAATCCAAAAAAAAGAACATCAAAAATTTCTGAAAATTTCGGCAGAGTCTCCCCTGTATTTTCTATCCCCAAAAATGGGTACAACAAGATAATACATATGAAATCATAAAAATGGCATCCCCAAGCGGGAGCTAGCTCTTCGCCCAAGGCGGATCACAACCACATGCAATATAATAGTAATATCAAGAAAAGAGCAAAGGAAACGCAAAAATACCAGAAAAACACACATCGGCTCAAGTGAGCTCGATCCAAGAGAACCACAAATATACAAGTCTCCCTGTCTCATCACTAAGTCGCATATACAAAACAACTGGTAGATGGAGAATACTAGATACAATGATAAAGCAAAAGAAATAAAATATGCTCGCAACCCACCTACGGGCGAAGTCGCGAGTCTGAGCAAAATGAGCTGATGAATAGATAGCCCGCCGCTACAAAGATGACGGGTCCGACCTGCAAGACACTGTGGCACAACGGGGGTGAGTTGCCAGCTCGTGAGTAAATATAACATCTAATAAGGCAATCGTAAGAATGCACGCAATGCAGAACAACATGTATGTCCATATGTGCTATAATATCTCTAGTATGTATGCGCAGGTATGCAATGTCATTATTAAGTCTTTAAGTGTTTTAAATGCTAAGGTTATTGAAATCCTAACTTTAAAACATGAACATCTGTATAGTAGCTAAATATCATCGAGAAATCATCTGAAAACCTGTGTCAAGCATCGACACCAAAAAGGAATCATATCTGTCTCAATATCGGGCTCCGTCAGTCCGGATCGGCCCATATCATAAATCTCACGACAACGGTCGGTATCCTCCGGATATCCGCCGCGCCAGACATCACCGGTAGGTAGTCTTCCCCTGCCAGGCTCATTGTCTACAACTCGATCTTCTTGCCCCGGGGTACCATACCGGGCCCACCATGTACCCGAGACGGTTCATCCACTCCTCGAATCGGGTCTCGAAATCCAACAGAAAACATGAAAACTCATGGTGGACGACACATACATCACGAGAAAACCGCAACTTTGTTTTGAAAATGATAAATATAAGGTTTTGTTAAATTCTTGCGGTTTTCCCCAAAAATCCAGAAATCGCAGCAAAACTGAAATCCTCAAGAAAATCATAATGTCCACATGTTATATATATGATAAATGTCTATGATATCAATGTGTATGATGTAAATTTTGGCTCGAGTTCTATGTAAATATGATGATGATGCGAGATATGTGCATGCGATGCAGTTTTATATATCAAGTATGAATGCAGGTGATGATATTAGATAAACAGGTTCTATCGTGCACGTGACATGTCAATTACCAAAGGCGTGTGTGTCACATGAATAGTGCGCGTGCAACAGATGCCAATGGTAAGGTGTTCGTGTCCTATGAAATGATATCGCATATATGAAGATGAAAGTCCATGCAATCTAGCATACGGTTAGCTGTGAGGGTATGCAATGTACATAAAGGGGTAAGCTATCTAACAATATAAATCTTGCATAAAGTAGGGTGATCCTAACTAAGGGGGGGGGGGGCGCCTCGCGCCATCCAGACGATTCCCCCATAGATGAATATATCTACTCACCTGAAATCCCCGCTAATCTGATCTGGCCACCGCTTTGCCTTTTCGCGCCGTATCCGAAGTTTCCCCGACCGATCCTAAATTTGCACAACACCAAGTATAAGATTACATAACCCTAAACGATGCAAGTCACATTATACAAATATCGACGCTCACAAATTAATCATAGCATGCACTCGGTGTGCGGAAAAACACACGAAAATCGCAATCCTTTAACAAAAATCGTCATTTCGGGGAAATCGACAAACTACCACCCGACTAGACGAAACCCCACGTTCGCGCACTCTAATAGTCGTATATGAAGCTAATTATATCGCTAACATAACCTAATTTGATCGCATTCTAATTTCTACGAAAATCTAGTAAGCGATTTTCTTACCGATTCGCTACAAACATCGAAATTTATCGATTTAGCAAGCACATAATTACACCATTAACCATTCTAATCAATTAGAAACCCAAAGCCCTAATTTAACTCTAACCCTATGCTTCAAACCCTAGTTCAAGATCAATCCCATTCTTGACTTTCATGAACAAACAATTACTACAAAATTAACACTTCAAAATTCGATTTTAGCACATCTAAACTACAAGTTAACAAACTAGTTTAGAAATTTCACCTTACAAGTTGAACCCTAGTTTGCTCAAGCCACCAAAGAAGCCTCCTTTCTTCAAGTTTTGAACTAATTTGGCTTGAGGAGAGAGTGGATTAGGGTTTTGCTTTGAATTGGAGAAGAAATTTGTGAATTTTTCATGAATTTTGGCATGAAAATGAAGCAAAAAGAAGTGAGGAAATGGAAGGGAGCTGCAGAAATTTCGGCCAGCAGCAAGAAGAGGGAAGTGTGGGTGTTGTGTAGATGATTCTAGGTCAAAAAACCCCTTAAGTTTCCATTTAATGCCTTTCACATCAAACTTTTTACAAAAAAACCCCATTTTAAGCCATTTTTCCATTAAATTTCAAACCATAAAACTAAAAATGTGAAAGTCATGACACAATTTTTTTAACACCATATTTTAGCTTATAAAGACTCCTAATTAAGAAATTTACCTAATTAAATTTGTATTTATCCCTAATTAAATGTATTTAAAAAGGCTTAAAATAATAAAAAAATAATTAATTACGAAATTTTTTTTATTTAACTAGAAAATTATAAATGACATTTTAGTGACAAAATTATAGTAATATCTTGTCTAAATTTTGTATAATTAGGTCTACAATGAAAAATATCAATTTTGACTTTTTACGGAAAAAGCCGAAAAATTTGCCGAATACCGAAAAACTGCCTAAACGATTTTCGAAGGGTTACAATCTTCCCCCCTTAAAGAAATTCGGTCCCCGAATTTAGAATTTAACTACGCGTACCTTCAAAAAGATGGGGATATCTCTCCCTCATCTCGACCTCGGTCTCCCAGGTGACCTCCTCGCTGTTCGGGCCACGCCAAAGGACTTTGACAGACGGTATGACCTTCGACCTCAATTTCTTCACCTGCCGATCCAAGATGACCACCGGCTGCTCGGTGAAAGAAAGATCACGCTCTAACTGGATCGTCTGGTGCTGAATCGCCTGGGAAGGATCATGAAGGTACTTGCGGAGCATCGAGACATGGAATACGGGGTGAACATCGGGGAAGCTGGGCGGAAGAGCTAACCGATAAGCGACTGGACCAACACGCTCTAGGATCTCAAAAGGACCAACATATCTAGGACTCAACTTCCCTTTCCGCCCAAATCTCATCACACCCTTCATCGGAGAGACCTTCAGGAAAACATGATCGCCAACAGCGAACTCAAGTCGGCGACGACGCCTGTCAGCATAAGATTTCTGCCTGCTCTGTGCCGCTCTCATCCTATCCCGAATCAGCTGTATCTTCTCGGTCGTCTCCTGTACAATCTGCGGCCCCAAAATACTGCTCTCCCTGAGCTCTGTCCAACATACTGGCGATCGACATCTCCTCCCATATAAAGCCTCGAAAGGTGCCATCTGAATCGTCTCCTGGAAGCTATTATTGTAGGAAAACTCGATCAAAGGCAAATGACGATCCCAGCTACCACCGAAATCTAAAACACAAGCTCTGAGCATGTCCTCAAGAGTCTGAATCGTACGCTCCGACTGACCGTCAGTCTGAGGATGGAAGGCTGTGCTAAAACTCAATCGGGTGCCCAAAGCTTCCTGGAGTTTCTGCCACAATCGGCTGGTAAACTGGGTGCCACGGTCGGACACGATGCAAGTCGGAACACCATGCAGTCGCACTATCTCATCAATATAAACCTGGGCGTACTGAGAAAATCCAAAAGTGGTCTTCACTGGCAGAAAGTGAGCCGCTTTCGTCAGTCGATCCACAATCACCCAAATAGAGTCATACCCTCGACTGGTCCTGGGTAGACCCACAACGAAGTCCATGGAGACCTGCTCCCACTTCCACTCAGGAATGGGCAAAGGCTGTAACTCGCCGGCTGGCCTCTGGTGCTCGGCCTTGACTTGCTGACAAGTCAGGCATCTCGACACAAAGTCTGTAATATCCTTCTTCATCCCGTCCCACCAGTAAACCTCTCTCAAATCATGATACATCTTGGTGGAACCTGGGTGAACACTGTATACTGATCTATGTGCCTCCTCGAGAATATCACGCCTCAGTCCCTCTGAATCTGGCACACACAGTCGAGTCCCAAATCGGAGTATCCCCTGATCATCAATCACGAACTCAGAAACTCTGCCCTGCCGAATCTGCTCAATAATCTCTAATGTACGGGCATCGCCGGACTGTGCCTCGTGGATACGGTCAAGTAACTGTGGGCGTGCTCTGAAATGGGCCAGCTGTCCCCCCGTAGGAGTAAACTCGAACTGCACTCTGCTTTCACATAACGCCTGCCAATCCGCCGTCGACTGCATCTGTACTGCGCTCAAACAAGATAAGCTACCTCCGGGCCTCCTACTCAAAGCATCAGCCACCACATTCGCCTTGCCCGGATGGTATAAAATCTCGCAGTCATAATCCTTCACCAACTCCATCCAACGGCGCTGCCTCAGGTTCAAATCTCGCTGCTGGAAGATATACTTCAAACTCTTGTGGTCAGTGAATATCTGGCATGACTCACCGTATAGGTAATGTCTCCAGATCTTGAGTGCAAATACCACTGCAGCCATCTCTAAATCATGGGTGGGGTAGTTCTGCTCGTGTTTCCTCAGCTGCCGAGAAGCATACGCGATAACTCTGTCGTGCTGCATCAACACACATCCCAGCCCCACTCTAGAAGCATCACAATATACCACGAACCCGCCTGATCCTGAAGGCAATGCTAACACTGGAGCAGTAGTCAGACGAGTCTTCAACTGCTGGAAGCTATCCTCACATGCCTGGGTCCAATCAAAAGGAACCCCTTTCCGGGTCAACCCGGTCAACGGTGCAGCAATGCGGGAGAAATCCTGGACAAAACGTCGATAATAGCCGGCCAGACCTAGAAAGCTACGAACCTCTGTAACTGATACCGGTCTAGGCCAACGCTGAACTGCCTCGATCTTCTTCGGGTCCACGCAAATACCATCTCTCGTCACCACATGACCCAAGAAGTCGACACTGTCTAACCAGAATGCGCACTTGGAGAATTTGGCGAACAGCTGATGCTCCCTCAAAGCCTGTAATGTGATACGTAAGTGCTGCTCATGCTCCTCCCGGCTCCGAGAATAAACCAAGATGTCGTCAATGAACACAATGATGAACTGATCGAGATACGGCCTGAATACGCGGTTCATCAAATCCATAAAAGCTGCCGGGGCATTGGTGAGCCCGAACGACATCACCAAGAACTCATAATGACCATATCGAGTACGGAAGGCAGTCTTCGGAATATCCTCCTTCCGAACCCGCAACTGGTGATATCCTGACCGTAAATCAACCTTCGAGAAGAACCCTGCACCCTGGAGCTGATCAAATAAGTCATCAATGCGGGGTAGGGGATATCTGTTCCGCACAGTAACTCGGTTCAGCTGACGATAATCAATGCATAAACGCATACTTCCGTCCTTCTTCTTAACAAACAGGACGGGAGCACCCCAAGGTGACACACTCGGTCGGATAAGCCCTTTGTCCAGCAAGTCCTGTAACTGATCCTTTAGCTCTCTCAGCTCCGCCGGGGCCATCCGATAAGGAGGAATAGAAATAGGCCCAGTGCCAGGGATCAAGTCAATACAGAACTCAATCTCGCGCTCTGGTGGCAGACCAGGCAGCTCGTCAGGGAATACATCAGGGAACTCTCTCACAATAGGGACCTGGTCCAACGGAACCTCTGTGGAGCTAGTATCACAAACATAAGCTAAGAATCCCTGACACCCTTTCCTTAAGAGCTGACCAGCGTGAAGAGAAGAAATCAAGCTGGGAAGGGTAGCACTACGATCTCCCTGAATAATAAGAACCGGCTCACCAGGAAAACTGAATCTGACTGCTTTTTCACGGCAGTCCACGGATGCATAACAGGTGGCTAGCCAGTCCATACCAAGAAGAACGTCAAAGTCTAACATATCGAGGAGAATCAAATCAACTGAAGAATCTCTCTCCCCGATACGAACGGAACACGATCGGTATACGAAACGGGCAACAAAAGACTCGCCTACCGGGGTAATAACGACAAGCGGCTGATCTAACGGAGAAGACTCTCGGCCCAACCTCGGTGCAAAATACGTGGAAACATAGGAATGTGTGGAGCCTGGATCAAATAATACCCGTGCATCAAAAGAACATACTGGCAGAGTACCTGTCACGACGGCATTGGATGCCTGTGCATCCTGAGGAGTCAATGCGAACACTCGGGCCTGTCCACCACTAATAGCTGGCTGTGCTCTGCCTCTACCTCGGCCTCTGCCTCTGCCTCTGTCGCCTCGTCCTCGCTGAACCGGACCGCCACGCCCACGGCCTCTAGAAGCATCTGGCTGGCGTGAAGCATCATCAGGAGTAGGAAGTAAAGCTCTCTGCGATGGTGGTGAAGGTGGTAAAGTCACATGCGGGACTGTCACCGCGCCCGGACGTCCCATGGTACAGTCTCTGACACGGTGGTACTGACTCCCGCACCGAAAACATCCTGGAGACGACTGCTGGGTCTGTGGATATGAACCAAATAACTGACCTCGTCTCAATCCTCTGCCTCCACCATCTCCCGGAAATAATCTATCACGATGTCTGCCCATCTGCCGCTGAGCTGGCGTATCAGTACGGATCCTCTTCGGCCCAGAAACGACCGGAGTCTCAGAAATACGCTCCTCCAAAAGTAAGGCTGCATCCATCGCGGCAGCGTATGTATCAAAGTGCTGGGTGCCGATGGCAAGGAATAACTGTGTATCAAGCCCTCGTACAAACCTCTTTATTCTCTTCTCTTCTGTGTCGACTAGGTACGGAGCATATCGAGACAACTGGGTAAACTGTATATCATACTCCGACACTGTCATCCCCGGAGTCTTGCGCAAAGACTCAAAACTACGGGCTCGAGCATCTCGGACACTATCCGGAAGAAAACGGGCAAGAAATGCAGATGTAAACTCATCCCAGGTCATAGAAGGCAGACCTGCAGCTCGGCCTCTCTCTACTGAGTCGTACCATGTCTGGGCAAGACCCTCCAGACGAAAACTCGCAAACTCCACCAATCTATCATCAGAACACCTCAACGAACGGCCAATCCGTGCCATCCTATCGAGAAATGTCTGTGGGTCCTCTGTCGCATCTGTACCGGTAAAAGCTGGGGGTCTCAATCTCATGAACTCCTGTAGTGAAATAGGGATAGTCTCCGTAGTAGCAGCAGGAGTGACCATCTGTGCAGCAGGTACGATCGTGGTCTGTGCGGTGGAAGGAACGTCCTCGGATCTCTGTGCCCGGCTAGACTCAACTAAAGATCCCATCATCTGCCGCAACTCTTGCATGCCGGCCTCTAATCTGGCAATACGGTCAGGATAAGGCGGATCAGTGGGACCCTGAGGGGTAGGAGTATCCTCCCGCTCGATCCTCGCCTCAGACGGGCCCGCCCGAATCTCATCCCTAGCGGCAGCCCGCTGAGCCCTCGTAGTCTTTGGCGGCATCGAAGCTAGAATAAGAAAAAGGACTGATAAGATCATTGCAATTGAATCAAGGAATGCAAGGAATCAAGAAAGGAAATACAAGCAATTATGTCCTAAGGTCACTTAGGCGGAGTACCGTATCGTAAGTATGCCGCGGACCATACCCACGCTACGCCACTCTGCTTAAGTCACCTACTCCATCTACCAAGGTCGTCCTACACTCAAAAAGGTAAAACCTACGCTCTGATACCAACTTTGTCACGTTCCGTACTTTCGGGTCGTGACAAAGTGATATCATTTCATAGGACACGAACACCTTACCATTGGCATCTGTTGCACGCGCACTATTCATGTGACACACACGCCTTTGGTAATTGACATGTCACGTGCACGATAGAACCTGTTTATCTAATATCATCACCTGCATTCATACTTGATATATAAAACTGCATCGCATGCACATATCTCGCATCATCATCATATTTACATAGAACTCGAGCCAAAATTTACATCATACACATTGATATCATAGACATTTATCATATATATAACATGTGGACATTATGATTTTCTTGAGGATTTCAGTTTTGCTGCGATTTCTGGATTTTTGGGGAAAACCGCAAGAATTTAACAAAAATCGTCATTTCGGGGAAATCGACAAACTACCACCCGACTAGACGAAACCCCACGTTCGCGCACTCTAATAGTCGTATATGAAGCTAATTATATCGCTAACATAACCTAATTTGATCGCATTCTAATTTCTACGAAAATCTAGTAAGCGATTTTCTTACCGATTCGCTACAAACATCGAAATTTATCGATTTAGCAAGCACATAATTACACCATTAACCATTCTAATCAATTAGAAACCCAAAGCCCTAATTTAACTCTAACCCTATGCTTCAAACCCTAGTTCAAGATCAATCCCATTCTTGACTTTCATGAACAAACAATTACTACAAAATTAACACTTCAAAATTCGATTTTAGCACATCTAAACTACAAGTTTAGAAATTTCACCTTACAAGTTGAACCCTAGTTTGCTCAAGCCACCAAAGAAGCCTCCTTTCTTCAAGTTTTGAACTAATTTGGCTTGAGGAGAGAGTGGATTAGGGTTTTGCTTTGAATTGGAGAAGAAATTTGTGAATTTTTCATGAATTTTGGCATGAAAATGAAGCAAAAAGAAGTGAGGAAATGGAAGGGAGCTGCAGAAATTTCGGCCAGCAGCAAGAAGAGGGAAGTGTGGGTGTTGTGTAGATGATTCTAGGTCAAAAAACCCCTTAAGTTTCCATTTAATGCCTTTCACATCAAACTTTTTACAAAAAAACCCCATTTTAAGCCATTTTTCCATTAAATTTCAAACCATAAAACTAAAAATGTGAAAGTCATGACACAATTTTTTTAACACCATATTTTAGCTTATAAAGACTCCTAATTAAGAAATTTACCTAATTAAATTTGTATTTATCCCTAATTAAATGTATTTAAAAAGGCTTAAAATAATAAAAAAATAATTAATTACGAAATTTTTTTTATTTAACTAGAAAATTATAAATGACATTTTAGTGACAAAATTATAGTAATATCTTGTCTAAATTTTGTATAATTAGGTCTACAATGAAAAATATCAATTTTGACTTTTTACGGAAAAAGCCGAAAAATTTGCCGAATACCGAAAAACTGCCTAAACGATTTTCGAAGGGTTACAAGAACAAAGGAAAACCGGCCGGAACGGAAAGCAAACTGGCAACCCCAGAAAACTGGTCCCGTAATAAATTACAGGAAAACCCCGATACTGTGCATACACACCCGCATCTGTATTCCGACCGGATACAAATGCAATGAGACAAAATCTACACTGTACTATACTAGGATCCGGCTTAAACCAAAGCCGGCTAGTAATATCCGTCCGATCCTGATCCGTGCAATACCACACGTATCTGATCGAACGCTGCCATATAACCATACGGCCACTAGTACAAAACTGTCCGATCCTGATCCGTGCAATACCGCACGTATCTGATCGGACCCTGCCATATCTCCATACGGCCTCTACAGCGTTTCGCCCGAAAGCTTGAGTAACTGAAAGTGTGGTGGACTCTAAAGACTCGTCAATACTATGGCTGTGGATTTAACCACTAGCACGTCAGAGGTATAAGCCAATACGTAACGGGCCACCAGCAATTGACTAAAAGGGACGTCGATGAGCGAACTCATCCTGACACCCTACTGAGCCTGTCAGTGACAATATCCGTACAGTCCGGTCCGTTCGTCTATGAGCATCGCATGTCGGGCCTAGGGGGTTGGTAAAAGTCAGACCCCCAAAAGCGGTACAAGTCGTGTCGGAGTGTAGCCCAGAACACCCTGAGATAGTACTGGAATACCTACCAGTAAATCTCCTGCCTTGGCCAAGGTCTTCGTGTAATGGCTCTCCTAGACACAGCGCGACCTCACCCCCAATACCGGGAGAGACGAACCCCTGAAGATCCGCTCACTGCCTCCATATGGCTCGGGACTGTACCCAACTAAAACCTGTTTGCACGACTCCTTTGAGCCGTGGTAGGATAGTAATCAAAGCACAGTGGGAACTCACACGAGACAAATGACGATCCCCAGGTCGATGAACTAACCTGTACACATGTCACCTGGGAACTGCTATCTGACGTCAGGTATAAGACCAACTAGCATGTTCCCGGCGAGTCATGTCCGGTGTACTCATAACCCAATGAGCACCTGTATACATCTTAGGTGATCCAACTGACACCAGTGGCTTGTGAGACCGGCCACCGCCCCTCGTCGGGGTCTCGACTGTATACACTAGTCTATTCTGGAGAATCGATGCCCTGTCTCGAATCTCCCACGACTAGGGACCTTTTAAGGATGTGCTTGTAGACCCCCAGCTCCCACTTATATGATCGCCCTCATACTGCTGGTGGTCAAGCAAGAATTCTAGGGGCTCTATCAGCGTGTAATAGCAACCTGTCAGGTCACCTAAAGCAGTACACGATGATAAAGGTAAACCAGATAGCATACTATCATCTCGAGTAAGACTGTTCTACCGGGATAGGTCCTCCCTCAATCATTGCAATCACATGCCTGTGATCCAATAATTGACTCTGAGGGCACCATCTCCAACAATATATACAAAAAGGTAGTGGAGAGTAAGGTGGTCTTCCTCGTATTGTACGTAGATGACATACTCTTGATAGGGAAGGTGTTTCATTTGCTACAATCGGTCAATCTTCTCTTATCACAACAATTCTCCATAAAGGATCAAGGTGATACATCATAAATCCTGGATTTTGGATCTATGCGATGGATCTAAGTGGATGCTAGGATTCTCACTAGGTGTTGTGAGATGGTATCAATTGATCCTGGAGAGAATCACCGGATAGCTTCCAGGGTGGTAAGGTCGACTGAATGTCAGTCATAGGCATTGTCTTTACCCTCAGTGTAGGGACGGTATGTTGGAAAAGTTCCAAGCTAGATACCGTGGCAAACTAGACGATAAAGGCTGGATACATCGCTACCAAAGATGCTACCAAAGATGCAGTCTGGGTGTATATTAGTTCATGAGATGAACTTTGTTCCTACCAATGTGTGACAATGGAGTTGCGGCTTATGCCTAGGAACCCCCATCCCATCAGTGATCCAGACATATTCTAAGGCAGTATCACCTGATCATGGAGATGGTTGATCCCCAGGGAGATCGAGATTAGGAGAGTAGACTCAGAGGACAACACGGCGGATCCACTCACAAAGGCCTTTTCCTAAGAGAGACTTTTATGGGATGATTGAGTATGAGATACTACAACCACTGCTGATTGTTGGGTATTGGATACTACAACATATGGCCCTAGTGCAAGTGGGAGATTGTTAGTTATATGTATGCCCTAAAGGCCATTATTGTACATATGATGTATATTATAGTAGATGCTTGGACATACATAGAGAGGACTTTCTTGCTCGACATGATAGTATGCTATCTGGTTACTCTTTATCTTAACATGTATATTGATTGTCTCTCTGTTACATGTTGATAAAGCCCTTAGGATGTTTACTTGACTACCTGGATTATGATGCGGATCATACTATTGGGACAAAGGTAGTCCGTGAGTACATCCTTTAATGTCCCTAGTTGTGAGTGTATCGAAACAGGGCATCGATATACCAGAGTAGACTAGCGTATACCTTCTCGACCCGTGTAGATGGGCGATGGATGATTCCATATCCATTGGTGTTTGACATCAGAGATGATATACGGGTGCTCAGTGGAGACTGGGTACACTGGACGGACTCGCCGAGAACTCCTAGATGGTATTATACCTCACGTCAGATGGCAGTTCTCTGGTGACACTGGTAAAGGTTAGTCTGTTGACCCGAGATCATCATAGAGTCTTATGTGATTCCCACCGTGCTTTGATTTCCACCTTACCATGTTTAAGAGAATGTGCAAAATGGTGGTTTTTGGGTACAGTCCCGAGTCACATGGAGGCAATGAGCGATAGGAGGGGATTTCGTCTCTCCCGGTATTGGGGGTTGATGTTGCGCTGTATTCGATTGGCTATAACAGAAAAGTACCTGGCCAGGGCTGTTTATGAGATTTACTGGTAAGTGCTATTAGTAGTTTCTCGACCCTTTATGCGCCTCACATCGTTATGACTTATCAAGCTATTGGGGTTTGACGTTTACCATCCCAGGTGAGATATGCGACATATCAGATGAAGAGACCGGACTGTACGGTAGTGTTACTGATTGGATTCGCAGGAGTATGAGCAGGCTTGCTTATTGATCTTCTGATCGCTCAATACCTGGGTGGCCGTTACGTTTAACAGACCGCTTGCGGCTTGTAGATGTTTGATATGATCATCACCTACTGCTGGCGTATTGACGAGTCTTTAGAGTTCTACACAGAGGTTTCCTGGTTCATGCGAAACGAAGTAGGAGCACATATGTGATATGTGCCGGATCGAGATTAATGCGCGTATGTGATACCTCATTCTATTCTCACGATATGTGATATCGGTCGGTTATATGTGATATAGCCGGGTTATCGGATCAAGTGTTGATTCGATAGATTGTTACATTTGATATTAGTCGGTTGTATGCGATATAGCCGGATTATTAAATCAAGTGTTGATTTAATAATTTAATGTATAATTATATATTTGATATATTAACATACATTAACTAATATTAGCTCACTTAAGATTTCTTTTCTCACTTGTGTGCATATAGTATATAGGTGATATATATTAATGTATATTATTTTGTGTTATGCTTGATGCCACATGTGACATGGGTGCATGAGACTCACACCAAGCTTATGATAATGTATGGTTTTATTTATTTAATGTTAATCAAAATTAGTAGGAAATTAGTCACTTTCTTGGAAGCTTGGAGAAGCTTGTAGAATCTTTGACTTTGTCCACTAGTTTTGTTTTACTTGCAGATATTTATTAACCTAACCATTATTGTAACCCATGGTTTATTCTCTACATGAGTTAGTGTATGAGACTAACTCACCTATGGTTGCTATTCTCACCATATAAGTTCATTCTCTCATTATTCATTCTTCATCATCTTCTTCATTGAAAAAGCTTACTAGCTTTTCTCAAGGTGAGAAAATATTATGAGAAAAAGAAAACTAAAGTGAGCCCATTTCCTAGTTCATCATCCTATACTATTAGCCATTTAGTTAAGGGTGTTTGCTTCACTAATTTCACCATTAGTTAAGATGTAGCATGAGCTTGAGTCTCCTCAACGTAGATCATCTTCGGCCTCGAAGACATTGAGCAAGCTTGTTCATTTCTTCATGTGAACCCTCTCTAGAGTCCGGGTGTTCACTACATGGGGCGAAGGGACTACTACATGGAGCTTTAGAAGTGAAGGACCGGTCTACAAACGTTGTATTCCTCATTCACTTACTTGTAAAAGTTTTTTATATGTTGTTTCGTTTAAAACTCTAGTTAAAGATTCTAGGTTAGGGTTCTTTAGAATGGCAAAAATTTGAAAACGGCATGGACGATGCCCCCCGAAACCTTGCTGCCGTCCTAGGGAACCCTATAATTGAGTCATGCAAACCGGTGGTTTTTGGGTACAGTCCCAAGACACATGGAGGCAGTGAGCGATAGAAAGGGTTTCATCTCTCCCGGTATTAGGAGTTGATGTTGTACTATGCGTGATTAGCTATAACCGCAAGTCCCTGGTTAGGGCTGATGAGATTTACTGATAAATGTTATCAGTATTTTCTCGACTTGTTATAGGCCACACATCGACAAGACTTATTGAGTTATTAGGGCTTGACAATTCCATCTCCAAACTCAATATGCAATATATCAGACGAAGAGACCGAACTGTACGGTAAGTGTTGCTTGTTGGATCTATAGGAGTTTGAGCAAGTTTTCTTGTTGTTCTTCTATTTGTACAATACCTGGATAGCCATTACGTCCAGCTAGTACCGCTGATGGCTTGTGGGTATCTGATATGATCATTTCCTACTGCTAGCGTATTGACGAGTCTTAAGAGTCCCATATAGGGGTTTCCGAGCTCAAGAGAAACGAAGCGGGGTACATATAGAGATATGTGCGGGAGCTTGATTAAATACGAGTATATGATACTGTATTTTAATCTAGCGGTTTTTATTAGTCGGATTATATGTGATATGACCGGATTATTAAATCAAGTGTTGATTTAATAAATTGTCTAATTACTCATTTATAATTCTTTTCTTTATGTGATTGCATATATGTATGTACATGTGTGTGTATATATATATGTATATATGTATATGCATATATGTGTATATTTGTGTGTGTGTGTGTGTGTGTGTGTGTGTGTCTGTATCATGGTGGATGATACATTGGACATGGCTATGCTAGAATTATATGGAAATATATTATATATTTAAATGTTTTGAGAAAATGGAAATTGAAGTAATGAGTTATGGTTTCTACACTTTTCTAAAAACATCTCCACCATGGCTCATTATTTTATTCTCCACTCACTTCTTAAATATCTAAGATATTTTTCTATGGTTCATTATGATTATCCTTCTCATTATCTATCTTAAGCTTGGCTATTAGTTCATCTCCTTCCTCTAAGCTCTCTAGATTTTCCTAGAAAGAAAAAGAGAAAGAAAAAGAAAGGTCTTTTAGTGAGAAAAATCCCACTTCATCAATCTATATTAGTTTAGCAAACTTGTATAGGCTGTTTGCTTCACTTCTACTTAGTTTAGTGAAGCAAGAGTTTGAGTATAAGATTCTCCGTGGTGGATCATCGTAGACGTCAAAGAATTCGAGCGGAGTTGTTCCAAACTTCAAGTGGAGTCAAAAGGAGCTAAGGGACTTCTACACGGAGCCATTGAAGAGAAGGAGTAGTTTACAAAGATTGTAGTTCTCTTTCTCTTAGATTTTTAAACTCTTAGTTTTTGATAGTAACCCTAATCTCTAGTTTGATTCGTGGGTAATATGCTTTAGCACTATAATTTTTTTAAAAATCTTCACATATTGTTGATTAAACACAAATAGAGGTACTAAGACATACTTACATAAGCAAGCCAATATAGTTTCAGAGCTTAGATCGTATGGCTATTACTTTTATCATCTTGCTTTCTTTCCTTCTCCAAAGAAAAAGAACCCACAGCTTCCGCACCAGATTCTCCAAACCTAAGACCCTCCTCAAGTTCAACTATTCTCATCCTTCACCGCCTTCTCAACTCCAAATCCTAACTCTAAACTGCCTTTGGCTCGCGCTGTCCTCTTCATGCCGACAATATCTCTCACAACGCCACCCCCCACAAGGTTTCCTCCCACGATCTCTTTATGTTGCTGCCCCTCATCAATTGTGAAGCTGACCTCAGATCTCATATCTGATCCGAATCTAGACTTTCTCAGATCCGCATCCGTGCCCCAGAGTATCCGCACGCGCACCCCTTGCGCGTCGGACCTCTGGAAGCTTCCTGACTGCCTCTTCCTCAAGTAATTTCCCAACCGCCGATCCTTCCTTCGTTAAGCTCTCATTTCCTCTCCACCGTCGGTCTCTCTGGTCATATCTTCTGTTGGATCTTCAGTCTTCTCCACCGCTAGACATCTCTTAGGTGATAAACTCCATCATCACACTTTTTTATGGTGGTGAGACTCGGCATCTCCTTTTGATGATCATTATCTTCTCTCTGTTAGAGACCGACTACAAGATCAAGTCAATATTGTTGAAGATTTTAAATCATAACTGTGCAGTAACTAATTCTATTGATTTATCTTGTTGTAACAAATCTTCAACAAGAGATTCTCATGTATCCTAATATCATCTAGTTATAACCTATCTCAGAAAACTCTCTCTCTCTCTCTCTATATATATATATATATATATATATATATATTGTTCGCACCTGTTTTATCGTGCAAATAGCAACTGTGCACAAGGGAAATGTCAATAACATGCACAACCATATACATGCGGATATATATAAATTGCAACACAAGACAACTGCGACATGTGCAAAGCATGTGCGCACTGTCTTACAGTCTGTAACTATACCCAATGAAGCATGCGCTTCTAATAAAGAAGAAAAATATTCTTTGTTAATTTGAAAATATATTTCCTAACAAGAAAAATTGACATGGCTCTTGATCCAACGGTGCGCATGCACTATAAATTGATCCAATGGTGCGCACGTGTCTCTAAATTGATATGAATCAATTTAAAATCGATTTAAAATCAAATGAAATAAAAACAAACCAATAATCAGGAACAAACCCTAATTTTCCCATCTCCTATAAATAGAAGCCCCATACAAAGAAAATCATATACCGCAGAACCCTCATAAGATGAAGAAAAAAAATTCTCATCTTCTTCAACCTTCGACCAGGTAAAAAAGAAAGAAGAAGAAGAAGACTTCTCTTCTCCCAAAAAGCTACAGCTTTAAATAATAAAAAAAGAAAAAAAGCTTTTGCTTTACATAAAAGCCTTCGCTTTTTTTTGAATCTGTTGATTCACAGTACAAAAGTTCAAGAGATCTTAGGGTTGATCCTTTTTTTTACAAAAATTTCAACTTTTGTGAGAGATTAATTCCAAGGTTTAAGAAAACCCCATTAAGGATGCCTATGCATCATAAAAGGTAAAGCTTTTGCTTCTTTATAAAAAAAGAGAGAAGAGGAAGAAAAAGAAAAAAATCAAAGAACAGAAACCATTGCTTCTTTTTGAAAGCCAAAGCTTTCTGTATGACGGTGTGCATCCAACCCTATGGCGCACTTGGTAAAAAAATTGCCTATGCAGACTTGCGCATCACGTGATATGCACGTGTGTGCATAGGGGAAAAATAATGTCCCCCAGAGAGGTGTGTATCACGTGGCATGCATGTGTGCGCAAATGAAAATGTTGACTTTTGAATACATGCGCATATATATATGCGCAAATGGAAATTTGGCCTTATGAAGAAGTGTGCATCACGTGATATGCACGTGTGCACAGACGACGAAATTACATCTATATAGATGTGCACATCATGTGAAACTCATATGTGCGCAAGTAGGAAATATTGTCCCTAAAATACACACGCATATATACATGTGCAGACAACAACTTGGAAGACAAGGCGGTGCGCATCATGTAAGATGCACGTGCGCAACCCCCCGATAGTAAGACAAATGGGCACCCTATGCAAATGTGCACATGTGCATATTGCACGTAGACAACAAGCTTTTGGTTGATCACTTAGTTAAAAATGAACTAAGTATAGAAGCTTTTGCATCTCATATATGATTCATTGATCGGAATATCAATAAACCTAGGTTGATCTTAGTCTCAAAGAAGACTAACGATCCTTAGTCTTTATTTGTTAAGTTGATCTTTATCTAAAACAAGATTAATGATTCTTAACCATATTCCTAAGTTGATCTTAGTCAGATGGGACTAACGATACTTAGATAACATATTTCGAACTAATGGACCTCATTCATATGAGAAATGCTACCAGGGTTCAAACCCAAATATGATATGTACGGATTTGGACTAATCCACGCCCTACGGGCAATGACATAAATTTGTCTCCATATACAATTTAAGGGAAACCAAAAAAAAACAAAATATAATATGACACGAAGCGATAGACATGGAGTAGAGAAATTTGTTATCGCTTAGCGATAACGTAATTAACTGCAGGGGCTTGCGCTTGCAGGAAAAAACGTCCCAACAATAAAAAACTGCTCATCATTGAAGGGGAATCTGATAAGTCTGCTACAATGGTCACATTCATCCAAATCTTCGAATAACGGTGCCGTATATCAACTTGTTATCTTCGAAGAGGTGGATGGATATATTCCATACAGCATCTGCCCCCAGATTCTGGCTGGATGTGCTACCCGCACCTCAGTCTGATTTCCGACGGTAAATCGATTCTGGCACGCTCTATGGGTCACTTTTTCAATTTCCACTCCACACTTCGTGTATCATGTTTCACGGTTCACTATGTTTATGGTAGCTCTTGGATTTGGGATACTAAAAATTGGTGTTTCACCTCCGTGTAGATCAATAGCTTTCAGCTCCACCAATTGCAATAACAAGCCTCATGACAACTCCACCCTATTAGGAGGGGTTGTCTACGGGCCAAATGTGGCCTTGATCTTCTCTATTCTGGCTGAGCAGGTCATCCAAACGACTAGCGGATTGTTCTTCTGGGCCATACTCCCGTCTCTAAACTTTGGTGCATGTTTATCACGAAAAACTGCATTTCAATACTGCTCCTTCATTAACATTTTTGTATATATTGGTACTATTAATCCGTGTCTGTTCAATAAGTACAGATTACATGTATCCATGTCAAAACACTGGAAACACACTCAAATGCATGAAAACGACATTTGTAAGCCGACACTGCAACCAGAACAGATAACCGATCAGTATTCAAAGAGTTTGCAATACAATTCAAGTGTACACATCTTTATTTAAGAATGGTCCAACATGATGCAATATGATACAAGTGTGAACACAATCCTTTTGGATGCATGAACCATGGTAGGACAGCCTAGCATAAGTAGGCACACAAGTTGGCTATGAAAATAATGATTTTTGCAAGTGGGGCTATGCGTGATGAGTGGAAATAAAGGTATGATGTGATTTAAAATTACATTTTCTCTCCAAATATATAGATTGCAACCCAAGCTTATATAAAAGAATCAAACAATGCTAGAGAGATCATAGAGAGGACACAAGACCACCATAAGAAAACGGGCCCCACCTCTCAACACATAACCGCCAGAAACAGGCAAAAGCCCGCCACCGCCGGTCCCACATCCACATTTTGGTTCCATTTTTCTTATGGTCATTCCAAATTGTCACATCATTTCAATTATATTGTTTTTTTTTGGATGAAGTGCCTATATATATTAGAACTGAGAACAAGCTCACGGAGAAGATACTTTTGTCCAATTTTCACTCTTCACTCTACATTAGTGTAATTTTGTTTTAGTTCTTGTACATAGTAGTTAGTTGGCTTGAGTGCTTTTTCTTTTATCTAATCTTGAAACCTTTTAACTGAGCTTGCAAGATTAGATTTTAGTATTTGAATTCATAGCTTGTATCTTGGAGTTGAACTTAATAAAGCGTTCATTTTGATGCAATTTAGTTCTTAGTATTTTCTTCTCTTTACTTACTTGTAATTTACTTTCTTGCTTTACTTACTTGCAATATTGTTTTCTTTAATCTCTTCTCTTGTGTATTTTCTTTAGATATTGGTTATGCATTGTGAGTAGTTGATCTTGTTAGGGAATGAGAGGGCTGTTTAAGTTAAGATTTTCTTTACTTATTTCATTTGCCCAAAACTTGCTATTCGAACTCCGACCAAATCTCACGCAAGCACATTGTTAGGCACCCTATCCTACCAAGATAGTGGTGATTCCTAACCGCGACCGGTTGCGTTTGGTTTGGCCGGATGCGAGAGTTAAGAGACAAGAATGAAGGACAAGGGTTAATAAATCGGATTTCGCGCACAATCGCAAATATTGTGCTTAAGCACCCTAATCCACGTTGTTGCCGATTACCCTGGCATCATTGGTCAAGTGAGGCACAAAAGAATAAGTACGGATTTACTTAATTTAAACTAACCTATCTCTATCCCTAACAAGCGTTTCATTTGCATATATACATAACACTTAGGTTTGAATCGAACTCATTTCGACCTTTTGCTTAACTCGAGAGAACTAGAACATAAAATGCACCATCTCCCTGCGGACGACCTGTACTCATCACGGCTAGCTACACGCGACGCCGTCTTGATTGCGGTACTTTAAAACTAAATATGACACGTAAAATCCTTTTCAATCAAATGGTGCCGTTGCCGGGGAGACGGTAACGTTTTTATTCTTGTTATTTCGAGTTAATCTCTATATATTTTGTTTATAAATCTAACACTATTATGAAAACAAACTAAAAAACGAAAAAATTTGAAAAACCAAAATGGAAATTTAATGTTTTTGATATTTTGTTCTCTGATATTTTGACCTTCTAATACTCTGTGATTAAAATGGAAAATCAAAGTATAACAATGGCATACTTGGATAACAAAGAGCACCCACACAAAAATTTGAACACCTAGTTTTTAAAGTCGACCGCCGGTTTCCCTGATTGGCCTGCTACCAGTGGTTTTATAGGAAGGGTTTGACAAATTTCTATATGGTTTGTTCAATTATTCTTTTAGTACTCGACTTTTATTGTCTGATTTTCATAATTTTGTGTGTGCAAGAGTTTGGGCACTTATATTGCTTTTTCGCACTAAATATCCGTTTTTCCGACATTTTCAGATTTAAAGGAATTGAGAATTGCGATTGTTAGTTGTATACATGCCCTAGAGGCCATTGTTGTACATATGATGTATATTATAGTGGATGCTTGGATATATATAGAGAGGACTTTCTTGCTCGATATGATAGTATGCTATCTGGTTTTACTTTGTCTTAACATGTTGACTTGTATTGGTTTACTGTCTTTCTCTCACATGTTGATAAAGCCCTTAGGATATGTACTCGACTACTAGGACTATGATGTAGATCATATTTGTGGGGCCAGGGTAGTCCAAGAGTACATCCTATAGCTGTTCTTAGTCGAGAGAGTATCGAGACAGGGCATCGATACTCACGAGTAGACTAGCGTATACGCTTCTCGACCCATATGATGAGCGATGGATGATCCAATATCTATTGGTGTTTGACATCAGAGAAGGTATACGGGTGCTCAGTGGAGACTGGGTACACTGAACGGACTCCCTGAGAACTCCTAATTGGTATTATACCTATTGTGAGATAGCAGTTCTCTGGTGACACTGGTACAGGTTAGTCTGTAGACCCGAGATCATCATAGAGTCTTGTGTGATTCCCACCGTGCTTTGATTTCCACCTTACCACGTTCATGAGAACGTGTAAAACGGTGGATTTTGTGTACAGTCCCGAATCACATGAAGGCAATGAGTGATAGGAGGGGTTTCGTCTCTCCCGGTATTGGGAGTTGATGTTGCGCTGTGTTCGATTGGCTATAACTGGAAGTCCCAAGACATGGCTGATATAGAGATCTACTGGTAAGTGTTATTAGTAGTTTCTCGACCCGTTATGAGCCTCACATCGACACGACTTATCGGTTACTGGGGTCTGACGTTTACCACCCCTAGACTTGATATGCGACATATCAGACGAAGAGACCGGACTATTCGGGAGTGTTACTGATTGGATTCACAGGAGAATGTACAGGCTTGCTTGTTGATCTTCTAATCGCTCAATACCGGGTGGCTGTTACGCTTAGCTGACCGCTTGCAGCTTGTGGGTGTTTGATATGATCATCACCTACCGCCGGCGTATTGACGATTCTTTAGAGTCCTACACAGAGCTTTCCTGGCTCAGGAAAAACGGAGTAGGAGCACATATGTGATATGTGCAGGACCGAGAATAATACATGTATGTGTTACCGTATTCGATTCTCGCGATATGTGATATCGGCCGGGTATATGTGATATAGACGGGTTATCGGATCAAGGGTTGATTCGATAAAATAATACATGTTATATTAGTCGGTTATATGTAATATAGCCGGATAATCGGATCAAGTGTTGATTCGATAATTTAATGTATAATTATATATGTGATATATTACATTACATTAACTAATATAAGCACACTTAAATGATTCTTTTTCTCACTTGGTGATACATTGATATATATGTGATATATGTTAATTGGATTATTTTCTTTTGATACATTTTATATTATATATGTGATATATAATATTGTAACATGTTAGGGTTACAAATGCAACTAGGGTTTATGAGTTAAACCATGATTAGGGTGGGGATTAGGTTAATTGTTTTGGTTAATTATTAATGATGGATTAAGTCATGGATAAGCTTTGATGAAGCTTCATGAAGGTTGACTTAGTCCACCCTCTTTAGATATTTGTCAAGATATTTGTTAACCTTACCCTAACCCTAACCTATGGTTTATTCTCTACAAGGGTTAAGCATGGCATGCTTAACCCTTAGTTGCGTTTCTAACCTCAACAATCATTTTTTCATCACAACACTTCTTCATCTTCTTCAAGCTCACAAAAGGGCTTGCTTGATTCTTGATTTGTGATGAAACAAAGTGAGAAATAGAAAACAAAAGAGAGCAAAATTCCTACTTCATCATCCTCATCTATTCTAGCCACTTAGATTAGGGTGTTCACTTCACTAATACTTTCATTAGAGAAGTATGAGCTTGGGTTAGTGTTTCTTCAAGGTAGATCATCTTAGAAAGTGAAGATTTCAAGCAAGATGCCTCATTCACCTCATGGAGCCTCTCTAGAGTCCGGATTCTTGATGATCGCACCGAAGGGACCTCAACTCAGAGCTTATGAAACGAAGGAACGGACTAAAAAGGTTGTAATCCCTAACTCTTACATGTTAAGTTGTTAACATATAGTTTTTGTTTGATTCTTTAGCTTAAGATCTTGCGTTAGGGTTATCTATAATGTTAAAAATATGAAATTGGCATGGGAGATGCCATCTGTAACCTTGCTGCCGTTGTAGGTAACCCAACAGTAATCGTGTGGAGCAAAGTGTACATTCAAAACCAAGATGATAGTGAAGAACAGTGCCAAAGACCCGAGTAGTTTAACCCACGCAAACGAACTTTTCAAACTAATTAAATTCAATTCAGCGGTGGCTCTTTAACCGAAAAACCTATCGGTACGTATTTCCTGAATACCTTCTTTCTCAAATCCGACGCGTCCACTATTCTATCTTTGCAGGATTCTTTGTAAGTTCGCTGCCAAAAACTATAGTGACTAACCCGTATTTGTTGCAGCACCGCGCTTAAACATAAAAAACGATTGTTTGATGTTTTGAACAACTTTTTCATTGATTTGCGTATTGCATCCATTAATACAGACTTAAGAGCAAGCGAACCCCACAACATACGGTAAAGGATTTCATCACCTTTTCCGTGGCCCACAAATCACGAAATTGAGTATAACGTTTACCCGCACAAATTTTAAAAGAAACTAGACTTTAAACTTTTAAGGACTTCGCGCTCATTAGGAGAAGTTAACAGTGTTTAGAACACAGCTAAACGGTATATCGTTCATGGGGTGTTTAGGCAAAGTGTTTACGGCGCAACCGCCAAAAGAGAAAGGGTTATTCTAATTAAGGAATTTCGCGAAAGTGTTGGAAAACCTCCCCTTATCTCTGCACTTACCTGGCCTCATGATTAGTATATCTTGAGCCCTTTTCTCGACACAGTTTTACTTCAACAATTAAGTTCTTGAGCAAGTATAGTTAACCTAGGTGAACTCTAGATTGATTAGGTGTGTGGTATTTGTGTCGTGATTGTTTTTCTTTACCTTTTGTGTGTGTATTTCATTCTTTTGTTGATAACTAACATAAAAAAACATAAAAAAGAAAAAAAACCTCACCACCTTTTCACCCCTTCTTCTTTTTATATCATGGGTACCCCACATCAACCAACTTTTGCCGAACTTTGGTAACCTCAATCAGATATTACTTCATACGACTCTTATTTTGGAAGTGTCACCACCCGTAATTTAGCACGTGACCGGCACTTAAATTACGCAACGTATAAAGGTGTAACGTAAATCAAGTAAGCTGAACCCCAAAAAATCTAAACCTTTTTGCGGAAAATAGTGGGGGTGCAGTTTTGAAATAAAGGTATAATGAATCATGTTTTTTTATAAATGCATAGCTAATGAAACATAAAAATGCAAGTGAATTATACTAGTTGAAGACATGTTTCGTCTTTAAAAACTTGGGCAGCACCTTTCTTGTATATTTTGATCCAAAAATATATACACAACAATATATAGGCATCCCCAAGCGAGAGCTAGCTCTTCGCCAACTGGCGGAATCATAACTACGCAATAACATATATACGACGTCCAACGGCGAAGAATCAACCCAGAAAGAACAAATAAAGAAGCAAGACATCAAAACTCAAGAAAAGTGATCATAAACCCATTGCTCTAAGTCTCGCACAATACCCAAGTCTGACTTGGTCTACCAATATACAATTTCTAGTCTCTGATTTGATCTGATGGAGTTTATCTAGATACAACGGAATATAAAAGTACGAGAGTGGGCACGATCCAACATGTGTCCCACCTACCGAAGAAAAACACTCTGGATGAAGCTGTGTGCCAGCGATACCGCAACTGATCCCAAGCGGTCAAACCTGCAAGAACTGTGGCACAACGTGGGTGAGTTGCCAACTCGTGAGTAGAAAACATCAGCAAGTAGAAATCGAATAAAACAACGATCTCCTAGGTCACTATATCATGAAGGTAATACTATGATATCGAGGGTGACCATGTATGCATATATGTCAACAATCGAGTCAATGCAATGACACATATAAATAAACATCTGACATCGTATGCATGTAAGCATGTGGATATCATCCACGTGTCCATCAATGACACAAACAATATCATGGAACCTGAGTGTCCCACACCGACACTCGAACATCATGAAACCATAGGCCTTTATATATATATGAGAATATCAACCACGTGTCTCTCTCAACGACACATCAAAATCATGGAACCTGAGTGTCCAACACCGACACTTGAAACATCATGAAAACATAAGCCTGTATATATATATATATATATATATATATATATATATATATATACATATATGAGGATATCAACCACGTATGTCCCTCAACGACACATCAAAATCATGGAACCCGAGTGTTTAACACCGACACTCGAAACATCATGAAAACCCGTGTCCAACTTCGACACGTAAATCCTAATATCTAAGGCGCCGCACACTCAGATCGTCCTTCATATCTATCTCATCTCAGGCACCGCATCTTAAGATCGGCCCTTATATCTATCTCATCTCAGGCATCGGATCCTCAGATCGGTCCTCATATCCATCTCATATCATAACTCCAAAACGGTATCCTCCGGATATCCGCCGAGTTCTATACAATCACTGGTAGGTAGTGCTCCTCTGTCAGGCTCACCGCCTAACAATACAAGTCTTCTTCCCCCGGGGTACCTCCACCATGTACCCGCAGACGGTGCCTACCGCTCCTCAAATCGGGTATACTCACTGCTTAGAACCGAGAAAACTCATGGCGGACACCTCGAAATATCATATCAAAAGAAGCCATATCTTTAAAACAAAACACAATTTCCTTTGAAATTAAACTGCGGTTCTCAAATCCAAAGATCTCATAGAAACATCTCAATGCATATAACCATAAAGTATGATGTATGCAACATAGAGTAGTAATATGAGCATATCGAGTATACCATGGAAGCATGTCAAGTGATAATACTGAACAATGAATGTACTTTTATGGTTAGGAATAATATTATGATAGGGCAGTTCTACCGTGTAAGTGGCATGTCAATTACCGATGATGAATGTGTGTGAGCCGGCAAATCTGTATAAGTGTAACATGCGAATCAACGGTAATTGTGCATGTGTACTAGCAGTTTATATCATATAACATTAAATACTGAAAACATGATAGGTATCACACGAGGAATAATCCAACATAAACATGAACTATAATAAGGTAGCCTCTTATGTCAACGATCCCGCCTTATAGTATCAAGTGTCGCAATATCCTCGATCATCATTCTCAATTCATGAGCGCGGATCAAATACTCGGTAAACGCATCGCGTACGGTAATCCATCGTACAGTGTCACAAACAGAGTAGGGAGTCTATCATCCTAACCACCAGCAAAGGTACATATCTATAATCTCGTACGACATACCTTATCAATCACATCTATATCAATCTTATATCATGTCATCTTGCATATATGTTATATCTTGTAAATCTCAAGTCGTATCGATCTCGATCTCATATCCTACCATTATCAATTCATACTTGTCCTCTTTCAATTCATACTTATCATGATTCACTTTCTCATTTCATATTCTCAAGCCAATATGTATTCATTAGTGTCAACTTTTATCATATCATCTCTTTCTAAATCCTATAATCATGTTATCTTAAGTTCGTAGCATATCCTTTATCAAACTTATAAGTTATATAACAATCTTTCCATATCAATGGTTGCGGGGGTGCTATACGCCATCCACCCGACTTCCCCTGTAGATATAAATCTACTCACCTGCTAAACTCCTCGCTTAGCCAAATTCTATGTGCTTCGTCGTCTTGGAAGTCTACGCAAAGATACCTACAATCAATACACAATCACAATACTATTAAAACCAATATCCGAAAACCGATACAGCACACAAATTGCTTATAGGTTAAAACCTATAGCTTACGCATGGAAGATAAACCAAACAACCCTTGTCGTTGATGTACAAACGTCCAACAACCAATTCAAATCCCAATTATAAAAACCAAGAATTCAAATATTAGAAAACTTTAGCCCAAGCACTCGCAAACAACTCCCAGATTTTGGCTCAGGTAAATGGGAACTAAACAAGCAAGTACAGGAGATAGGTTGTAGGGTAAGTAAGCTACAAGCAAAACCACAATACCAAATCCAATAGGAGACCCAACGAGAAGTACAAAAAGTTCGGTGTCGCCGGTTTTTATAGGGTAGAATGGGTTCGTATTTTTGTGGTGGTCTTTTATTGTTCTAGTTAAGTCAGTGATATTGTTTGATTTTCATAAAAATACCCCAGATAGCTCCAGATACCCTGTAGGCTAACCAACTCCACAAAACCGACACGGGGTAAATTCCAAGTTCGTGTATTGGGTTCTATTCTCAGTTCTTGGTCCAGAAATCATGACACAAGTCTTGAAAACACTCACTACACCTTTACCACATCTTTACAAGTCCACAAAATCACTAAATATCATCTTGGAAATTTCCAAGATCACAAAACTAACTAATACAGAATCTAAACTAACTAGGATATACTAAATACAAATACTTAACTAAAGCAAAGGAAATATACCTCATTTGGCAACTTAGGAAAAATCTTGAGTTGTCCAAAATCTTCAAAATCCAAACTTGAATGGTTCAAAGGGTTTAGAATAGTCTTGTGCATGTTTATTGTGAAGGTGGCATAGGGTTTTGGAAATGATATGAGATGATACATGGAGGTAGAGAATGATGAAGGAGATAAAGGAAATGGAGATGATGAATGAAATGATGAAGGAAATGGAGATGAGGAATGAAATGATGAATAAAAGGAGATGAAGGATTTGGTCAAGGGTTACTCTCTCTCTCTTAACCTCACTCTCTCCCTTATGCTCACTCTCTACAAAATATCTATTTTGTTTTATTCCTCTCTCTCAATTAACCATGGCATCTATTTCTTCTCTTTTTCTCTTTGCTTTTCTTTTTTAAATCGCACAAACTCACAAGTCACAAACACAATGCATAACATGCACATGACATGGTGCACTAGCCATGGAAAAATATAAAAATACGGATTTGGCTTAATCGTGATTAGTAGTGCACTAATCAAATTTAATTTAAATATGCATATCATTTATTATAAAAATGCCAAAATCTGATAAATATCATTGTAATAAATAAATCATTTTAATCTCCGATTATATTCCAAATATTGGTATATAGCTATACCATTTTACGAAAAGCCCTTATTCGCAAATCGAATAGTTTCGCGAAATATATTATTTTAATATTAAATTTCCAAAAATAATATTTATATTTCTGAAATGTTACAGTCTTCCCCCCTTAAATAAATTTGGTCCCCGAATTTAAATTTAAATACTCAAATGCTAAAACATTTCAATAATCAGCTCAAATCAACGGGGCTCCGAAATCACGGAAGATACAGAAATACCACAGCGCATCATGTGCGCCTGAAAACGAGTACGAACTCAAAATCAAACTCCGTCAAGTATCACGCAATTATCGGAGTTAAAATGGAAATACGAATCTCGAATTCCACTACTGGAAGTCAAATGCACTATAATCAAATCATAATACGTATATAGCACGCATCTTTGTAAAACCATTTTAAAAGTTGAATAACTCATGCTAATTCTTTCCCAAATCTCCGTGCTATGCGTAACTCACGGCATACGTGGCGGACGATCATTTGTAAACTAGTAAATATATACTTATATATGTTTTCCTCAAATTATACGTCCTTCCTTTTTGAAATATCCTAGAAGGTTTTTCCTTATAAAATTTCGTGTCAATCGCGGACACATACGAAATAGCGAGACTATAGCTCCTTTTTGAAAACCTTTGGTAACTTTTCATGCATGCAAAGTATTCGGGCACTGTCCTCAGACCAGCCCTGCTCGGCTACTCTATAATATAGTATCAATCATCAAAACGCGATACTCATAAATAAAATCAGACTCCAAATGCGTATCCAACATCACGTGCGTCTGGTGCACATGGAAATCAAATCCAATACAATTTCCACGAATATGCACAAAAGTAAAACTAAGTGCAACGGGTGTGCATGAAAGCATCTGTCCATTGCAACGGATGTGCACGACAACCATATCGAATGCATCTATAGTGCATGAAAATCTCAACCCAGTACAACTAACATGCACAAAGGACAATCCCAAATCAAGTGCATCCAATCATGCACGAATAAAAAATCTCAATCGAGTGCACCCGGTGTGCAGAAAATCTCATATCATGCGCCCAACATGCGCGAAAATCCAAAATAAGTTCGTCGGGTTCGTATAAAACATCTAGTGCAATGGTATGCACGATAACGAACATCAAGTGCTGATGCTCACGAAAAGATAAATCTGGTGCAACTAATGCACGAAATACAAATCCGGTACAACAAATGCACGAAATACAAATCTAGTGCAACAAATGCATGAAATACAATCTGGTGCAACAAATGCACGAAAACTCATCAATATTTTAAATTCTCACAAAAACAACACCGATTATACCAAGGCGTATCGAATCATAAATGCGTGCAACTGTGTGCACAAAATCCATCCCAATGTACTGCAAGCACATATAAGCTATACCGAGTGCATAAGTAAAGGCAAGTGCATATAATATGCATGAAATCAAATCGATAGTATCGAATCCATGAAACCATAAATACGTGCTACGAAGGAACAAATCGATACCAAGTGCAATAGATATGCACAAATCATAAACTAACGTAGCGGTGTATATAACATAAATCAAGTGCAATAACTATGCACAAAATATAAATCCCCAATAGGTGCAGCCATGGTGCACAAAAACATAATCACGAAACCCAATCATCGAAACTCAAGTACAAACGATAATAGTGTGATACTCGGATCACAAAATGCAAATCGCAATAACTAACATTGAGGTACACCTCCTCCAATGTCGAAAAATATACCGGTGCACCCAAAGCTGGCAGAACAAGATCATCTAGTTGCCTCCTGCTCACGGTCTGACATCTTCGGTCTCTGGGTTCCCTATTTTCTCTGTGGATTACCAATCTCATGATCCTTCTACTCGTCGGCCTGATCAGGTGTACTAACAGAACAGTCCCGCTCTGCAACTCCTCTGATCACCGTTTGGCCAATCAACATGACCACTCTCAAACGGCACATTACTGACGGCAGTATCTGGCCCTTCAAATATGCACGATATAACTGATCCTGGGTGCAAGTCTCTATCGCTGCGGTGTCCTGGAAAGAACCTGCTCGTGGCTTCTTCCGATCTCATCTATGACGAACTATACGAATGTTGGCACTCTTGCTTAACTCTTTTCTCATAACCGGACAGCTGCGTCCTAAGCATGGCTTTCCTCTGAAATTTGGCTGTATTTAATGCCTCTGCACACATATCAATCCTCTAGCATCAACGAAGAGTAACAACCGCTCGTTAACATCTCGCATGAATCTCTTGTTCTACTCGTCTTTATTATCGTCCACTTCGACGTCATCTCTTGCTGTCTGTATATTGCAATTCATTCTCGGCTACGGTCAATCCGGAGTCTCTCACACGGATTCGAAATTACGAACTCGGTATCTTCATCACTCTGTAGAAGATATTTAGCCCAACACGTTCTCGGGAACTCTTCCAAATCATCGGAGGGATACACTTTATTCATTCGTTCTCGATCAACTCACAATGCATCTGGGTGAGGTCCTTCTATCCGAAACCGGTCAACTTACCGATCTCACATCGGAGCATCCAACGAACAATGTCCACTCTTGCTCGATTTACTCTAGATCCAAGTAAGATCCTTCAACTGGAATTCTTCGACTCAACTGAGCCTGCATCGGCACATCAAATCTGACGAATCATATAAGTCGATCAACTCAAGATAGACTAGCTATCTCCTGTCACATCTCTGCCTGAAAGCTCCAGCGGTTTCAGTTCATAAACTCTGGAATCGACATCCCATCAATCTCAGCAACAGCTGGGTCATCTTTCTGCACGGTAGACAACATCCCGATCTCTGAGGGAGGCTGTACATCAACACTCCTCCCAATCCGACAGCCTCTATCAATGGCCTGATCATCCGGTGCAAAACCGAACACTCGTCTCAAACGAGAGATCACAACACAACACTATACTACACGTCCCTATGTCACCAGAAACAACATGGCCAGTCCTCGTCCATGACAAGCTCGCTTTGATCGCAACACTAGCAGCAGCTCAATCTGCACTCAAACCATGGTAACAGGAACCTCAAGCAGGTATCGATGAAGATAGATCAATTGAATGAAAGAAATCAACAGATCCTAAATGGATATATGATCATAGGAATGAATAGTATCAAAGATCTCAAGATATGAACATCCTAAGATTTCTTAAGTGGAGTATCATATCGTAAATATGCCGCGGAACATTTGTACGGTATGTCACTCTACCCAAGCTACCTACTCCATCAATCAAGATCAACCTATGAAACGAAAGTTCGGGTCTATTACCCCCCGTCAAGTCTAAGTTCCGTAAGGTCAAGCTTAGGTTCCGAAATATATATGCCCTAGACTCCGCATAGTCAATCTTAGACTCAAACCAAGGTTAAATCTAACGCTCTGATACCAACTTTATCATCACCCGTAATTTAGCACATGACCGGCACTTAAATTATGCAACGTCTAAAGGCGTAACGTAAATCAAGTAAGCCGAAGCCCAGAAAATCTAAACCTTTTTGCGAAAAATAGTGGGGGTGCAGTTTTGAAATAAAGGTATAATGAATCATGTTATTTATAAATGCATAGCTAATGAAACATAAAAATGCAAGTGGATTATACTAGTTGAAGACATGTTTCGTCTTTAAAAATTTGGGCAGCACCTCCCTTGTATATTTTAATCCAAAAACATATACCCAACAATATATAGGCATCTCTAAGCGGGAGCTAGCTCTACGCCAACTAGCGGAATCACAACCACGTAATAACATATATACGACGCCCAATGGCAAAGAATCAACCCAGAAAGAACAAATAAAGAAGTAAGACATCAAAACTCAATAAAAGCGATCATAAACCCATCGCTCTAAGTCTCGTACAATACCCAAGTCTGACTAGGTCTTCCAATATACAATTTCTAGTCTCCGATTTGATCTGATAGAGTTTATCAAGATACAACAGAATATAAAAGTACAAGATTGGACCGGGTCCACCATGTACCCACGGACAGTCTCTACCGCTCCTCGAATCGGGTATACTCACTGCTCAGAACCGCGAAAACTCATGGTGGACACCTCGAAATATCATATCAAGAGAAACCGCATATTTAAAACAATACACAATTTCCTTTGAAATTAAACTGCGGTTCTAAAATCCAGAGATCACATAAAAACATCATCTTAATGCATATAACCATAAAGTACGATGTATGCAACATAGAGTAGTAATATGAGCATATCGAGTATATCATGCAAGTATGTCAAGTGATAATACTGAACAAAGAATGTACTTTTACGGTTAGGAATAATACCATGATAGGGCAGTTCTACTGTGTAAGTGGTATGGCAATTCCCGAAGATGAATGTGTGTGAGCCGGCAAATCTGTATAAGTGTAACATGCGAATCAACGGTAATTGTGCAGGTGTACTAGTAGTTGATATCATATAATATTAAATACTAGAAACATGATAGGTATCACACGAGGAATAATCCAACATAAACATGAACCATAATAAAGTAGCCTCTTATGTCAACGATCCCGCCTCATAGTATCAAGTGTCGCAATATCCTCGATCATCATTCTCAATTCATGAGTGCGGATCAAACATCCGGTAAGTGCATCGCGTACGGTAATCCATCGTACGGTGTCACAAACAGAGTAGGGAATTGAAGGGTTTTCCATAGCACCACTACAATGATTTGGAAGCATCACACATGCCATATTTAAAAATTAGAGGGTGCTAAAGAATAAAGCATAGGAATCATACTAGAAAAGCTAGGGTAACAAACTTTTAACCACTAAGTGAACTAGAAATACAACCTTTGTAGATTGGTCCTTCACTTCATAAGCTTCTTGTTGTAGTCCCTTCGCTGCGATCGTGGTTCTCCTGGACTCTTGCATGGCTTCATGAGGCGAAAGGAGCGACCTTGCTTGAAGTTTTCGAGGCCGAAGATGATCTACGTCGAGGGGATACCAACTCAAGCCACTACTTCACTAACTTAAGAATTACTGAAGAAAACACCCTATACTAATGTGCTAATCTAGTAGAGGATGGAGAAATAGGAAGTGAGCTCACTTTAGAATTTGTTTTCTCACTTTACTTTCTCACTTAATAAAAACCTAGATAGCTTTTGAGCTCAAGGAAGAAGATGAACAAAATGAGATGAAGAATAGAAAATGAATAATTTAGTGAGTAAACCATGGTGAGTGAGTATCATATACTAACCCATGTAGTGACATAACCATGGCTAAGTGTGATGGTTAAGTTACTAAATATTTAAGGTAAAAACAAAGTGAGTGGACTTTGTCAAAGCAAACCCTAGCTTCTACAAGCTTCATGCTTTTGACAAAATCTCTACTAATTTTGTAATTACCTTAAATAATAAAACCCCACTATCACAATTAGAATGGTGTATGTTTTACACACCCATGAATGATGTATCAACAACCATAATACAAAAAGAAACACAATTTAATATATATTTCATATATATATATATATATATATATATATATATATTAAGTGTGCATATGTGAGAAAAAATGCTTAAGTGAGCCAATGTTAGTTAATGTAAATTGGTATATCTAATATACAATATACACTAAATTATCAAATCAACACTTGATTTAATAATCCGGCTATATCACATATAACCGACTAACACTTAATGTACCAACTTATCGAATCAACACTTGATTCGATAACACGGCTATATAGCATATAACCGACCGATACAAAAGTCACGAGAATAGAATACAGTATCACATACAGGCATTATTCTCGGTCCCGCACATATCACATATGTGCTCCTATTTCGTTTTGCCTGAGCCAGTAAAACCTCTGTGTAAGACTCTAAAGACTCATCAATATGCCTGCAGTAGGTGATGATCACATCAAACACCCACAAGCCGTCAGCGATACTAGCTGGACGTAACGGCTACCTGGGTATTGAGCGATCAGAAGATCAGCAAGCAAGCCCGCTCCAACTCCTGCAAAAGCCTGATGGTAACACTTGCCGTACAGTCCGGTCTCCTCGTCTGATATGTCGCATATCAAGTCTTGTGGTGGTGTTCAGACCAGAATATTGCATTTTAATACCGCCCATTCATTATCTATTTTTTGTATATATCGGTACTATTAACCGGTGTTTGCTCAGTAATACAGATTACAGGTGTCCGTGACAAAATACTGGAAATACATCCAAAATCACGGATATATCATGTGTGAGCTGACACTGCAACCAGAACCGCAAACAGACCGATATCTCAAGAGTTATTTTGCAAACAAGTGTGTGCACAATATTTTGGTCCAACACATAGCATGTGTACACAATAACTCTTGGGGCTTGCACCATGGACCTAGGGGGGCTGCCATGACACACTCAAGTGGGCTAGTGCAAGTGGGCTATATGGTGTGATGTGCATTTATTGCAAAAAGTAGTGATGTGATTTGTATCTACCATGTTCCCTCCAAGACATGAGTGTATCCAGAGATATTTCTGACCAAGCAAACAACACCAGAGGCATGCTGGAGACAACACAAGACCACCACTGTAATACGGGACCCACCCATCGGATTTGGGCCGAGATCTTCATAGCCAAAACCGGCCTGGCCGGCCGTACTGCCTCATGTGGGCCCCATCTTCTCACAGTAGCTTCCATGCTGCCATTTGGTCTTTATTTTATTGTTTGCTTAATCAATTTTCTTGCCTATAAAAGCAGACCATGGGGCAAAGGTTCATGGTCATTCTTTAGTCCAATTTATCCATACATTGTATTATTCTTTTCATTTTGTTTCTCTATTGTAAATAGCTTAGCCTCCCCCTTTAGCTCTCTACCTTAACTTGATCTTGCAACCTCTCCATGAGCTTGCAAGTTTAAGCTTTTGTCATTGATCTCAAGGGGTTGTATCTTCATATGGAATCAATAAAGCTTCTCTTTTGTGCTTCATATCACATGAGTTCTTTACCCTTCTCTTGATCTTGCAAGCTCTTGATTGAGCTTGCAAGTTTAAGGATTGGTTATTGATCCTATGGCTTATCTTGAGTTGTATGGTTCTTAGTGTTACTTTCTTGCTTATTTCTTTCTTGCACTTTTCATTCTTGCTCTTTTACATTCATGCAATTTATTACCTAGCTTTACTTTCATGCAATTTATTACCATGTCATTTACATTCTTGTAATGCTTTTCTTTTCTTTGTTTATCTTCTCTTTTCTTCTCTCTTTTTGGTTCGTTTTGTGAATGGTTGTTAATATACTGTTGTTATGAATAAATACAATATTGTAAGTTAATCTTTCTTGCTCATTTCCTTTTCCCGTATTTTCCATTGAACTCCGTCCAAACGTTACGCAAGCGCTCCGTTAGGCACCCTACCCTACCAAGGTAACGGTGATTCCTAACCGCGACTGGTTGCGTTCGGTTTGGCCGGAGGCGAAAGCAAGAGACGAGAACGGACGGACAAGGGTCAATAAGCCGGATTCCACGAATACCGTGCTTAAGCACCTTAATCCACGTTGTTGCCGATTATTCTATCTTCAATCGTTAAGTTCGGCTCAAAGGTTTTAGTGCGGATTCCTTAGCTTAAACTTTCGTATCTTTTCCTAACAACTTTATACTTGCATATAACACATAGGTTAGATTTGAACAATCCGCCCACGCGCATTAACTCGTTATGACAAGAACCTAAGACGCTCCGTCTCCCTGTGGATCGACCGTGCTCATCGCGGCTAGCTGCAAAGCGACACCGTCTTGATTGCGGTTAACTTTAAATTCTTCCAATCAAATGGCGCCGTTGCCGGGGAGACGGTAACATTTTTATTCTTGTTATTTCGGGTTAATCATTGTACATCTCACTTATACAACTAACCCTATTTTCAAAATCAACTAAAAATCTCAAAATTTTCAAAACCAAACAAAAAACTAACTTTGCTAACTTTGTTTTGTTCTCTGGAATTCTTACCTGCTAACACTCTGGATCTGAACTAAAAAACCAAACAATACCAGTGTGACATTAGTATGACAGAGTGAACCCAGAAGAAGATTGGAGCCCATTCTCCCAAGGAGAACCAGCGACACACCCTCAAATTCCGGCGATGCCGGCCGTACATCCACCTTTTGCCTCCAATTTTGTTCTCTGTGCTCCAGTGTTCTGTTTTTGTCCCATTTTTATTGTTTGTATTTTATAATTTTTAGTGTGCAGGTATTTGGGCATTCTTATCGCTTTTCCGCACTAATATCCATTTTTTCGACATTTGTAGATTTTGCGGATTTGCGAACTACGATCGTGGGGAGCAAAGTGTACATTCTAGGCTAAGGTGATTGCGAAGTATAGTGCCAAAGATCCGGGTTGTTTGACCCGTGCAAGCGAACTTTCAAGCAAACCGGATTCACTTCAACGGGGGTTTCTTAACCCAAAACTTATCGGTACGTGCTTTACTAACACCTTCTTCTCAAATCCGACGCATCCACTATAATATCTTTGCAGGATTCTTTGCAAGTTCCCTACCAAACGCCAAAATTAACTAACCCGTATTTTTTTGCAGTGCCGTGCTAAATATAAAAAACGATTGTTTGATTCTTTATAGAATTTTTACTGAATTGCGCATTGCATACATTAATACGGACTTAAGGGCAAGCGAACCCTACAACATACGGTAAAGGATTTGATCTCCTTTCCCGTGGCCCACAAATCACGAACTTGAGCATAACGATTACCCGCAAAATTTTTAAAAGAAACTAGAATTTAAGCCTTAAGGACTTCGCGCTCATTAGGAGAAGTTAACTGTGTTGAGAACACCGCTTAACGGTATATTGTTTACGGAGTGTCTAGGAAAGTGTTAACGGTGAAACCGCCAAAAGAGAAAGGGTTATTTAATTAAGGACCTTCGCGAAAGCGTCGGAAAACCTCCCCTTATCTCTGCACTTACCTGGCCTCGTGATCAGTATATCTTGAGCCCGTTTCTCGACACAGTTTTACTTCGACAACAAGTGCTTGAGAAGGTCTAGTTGACCAAGGTGAACCCTAGACCGATTAGGTGCATGGTATTTTTGTGCCGTGATTATTTTGTCCAGATTCTTTTTGTGTGTATATTTCATTCTTTTCTTTATAGTTAAGTAAAAAAAAAAACTAAAAAAAATCATTCTTTTTCTTCTTCTTCTTATCTTCATATCATGGGTACCCCACCCCGAAAAACTCTTGCCGAACTTTGGTACCCACAACCAGACATTACTTCCTACGGGTCTTGCTTTGGTCGAACGTCGAACGACCCCTCCATGCCCAAAATTTCATTGAAAGACCACATAGACTCGTCTAGGACAAACACTTATACTCCGCAATCCATTTTGTATCAACCTTTTCAACCTCCCCTACCCTCTTATGTTGATACCCCTTTTGCAAGTCGTCCTTTGTCTCTCGCTGAACATATTAAACAATCCCATAGCCGATCTTTCACTCCTTTCACCACTATAAATTCTTTGGATCAACAATTCCATTCACCTTCTTATTCGTATGTTGATCCTACCCCTGTCCAACCATTCAATTCCTATCCATCCTACCCAACTTTTGCACTTTCCCTAGACATTGCTTCTGAACCGCTATTTGATGGTTTCCAGTATCCAAACTGTTGGAGACAGTGCCCTCAGAGTCAATTATTGGATCACAGGCATGTGATTGCAATGATTGAGTGATGACCTATACCGGTAGGACAATCTTACTCAAGATGATAGTATGGTATCTGGTTTATCATTATCATCGTGTACTGCTTTAGGTGACCTTACAAGTCACTATTGCACATAGATAGAGCCCTTAGGATTCTTTCTTGACGGCCAGCAGTATGATGGCGATCATATACGTGGGAGCTGGGGTCTATAAGCACATCCTTAAAAGGTCCCTAGTCGTGGGAGTTTTCGAGACAGGGCATCGATACTCCAGAGTAGACTAGTGTATACAATCGAGACCCCGACGAGGGGCGGTGGCCATTCTCACAAGCCACTGGTGTCAGTTGGTTCACCTAAGATATATACAGGTGCTCATTGGGTTATGAGTACACCGGACAGGACTCGCCGGGAACATGCTAGTTTGTATTATACCAGACATCAGATAGCAGTTCCCTGGTGACATGTGTACATGTTAGTTCATCGACCTGAGATCGTCATTTGTCTCGTGTGAGTTCCCACTGTACTTTGATTACTACCCTACCACGGCTCAAAGGAGTCGTGTAAACAGGTTTTAGTTGGGTACAGTCCCGAGCCACACGGAGGCAGTGAGCGGATCTGCAGGGGTTCGTCTCTCCCGGTATTGGGGGTGAGGTCGTGCTGTGTCTAGGAGAGCCATTACACGAAGTCCTTGGCAAAGGCAGGAGATTTAGGTATTCCAGTAATATCTCAGGGTGTTCTGGGCTACACTCCAACACGACTTGTACCGCTTTTGGGGGTCTGACTTTTACCAACCCCCTAGGCCAGCCATGCGATGCTCATAGACGAACGGATCGGACTGTACGGATATTGTCACTGACAGGCTCGGTAGGGTGTCAGGATGAGTTCGCTCATCGACGTCCCTTTTGGTCAATACCTGGTAGCCCGTTACGTATGGCTAATACCTCTGGCGTGCTAGTGGTTAAATGCACAGGCAAAGTATTGACGAGTCTTTAGAGTCCCCCACAGACAGTTTCTCAAGTTTCAGGCGAAACGCTGTAGAGGCCGTATGGATATATGGCAGGGTTCGATCATATACGTGCGGTATTGCACGGATCATGATCGGACGGATAATACTAGCGGACTTTGGTTTAAGCCGGATCTTAGTATTATAGAGTGTAGATTTTGTCTCATTGCATTTGTATTCGGTCGCAATACAAATGCGCGTATGTATATACAGTCGCGGGGTTTTCCTGTAATTTATTACGGGATCGGTTTTTTGAAGTTTCCAGTTTGCATTCCGTTTCGGCCATTTTCCTTTGTTTCTTTCCTTGGCTGAATATTGGTGGAAGGGGGTTATTTGCAATTGTGCATTTTATAAAGGAGAAGACTTTTTGTGGCACATGATGGTTCTCATGATGGTTCTAGTATATGATGATTCTTTGTGCATCATTACTTAGGTGATGGGTTTTGGTTTTGACTTGTGTGGTGATCATTGTTCATAATCATCACCCTTTCTCTTTCATGCATTATTATTGGCTCACTCCCTCTCTCATTCTCTTGATGAGGCCGGCCACACAATAAGTGGGGGCTGTCCAAAAATTTAAGTGAGGGATTTTCCTCATTTTGGCTTGGAAAAATTCCTTAGTTCATCACAAAAGTTCACATCTCTTTTCTCCACTTCCAAATGGCAACCTCAATAACCCCATGAGACAAAACCATTCTACACTTAGCATACAACATTCTTGGACACGTCGACTCGCCAACTTCGTGCCCGAGTTGCCTCGGTCCACAGGTGGGAGCCCGTAAAAGAACCCGGCAATGTGGTGCCCTTCCGACGAGGAGATGAAGACCGGAGATTCCGCGGGGAGATCGGGATGACGACGAGAAGACCGAAGGACACGGAGCGTTCGGTATATCTCTCTACCCATTCTCTAGTTCGCTAGTATTAGATTAATGGCCCGATCCAGGTTTAAAGTCCGCGGTAGCACCGGTTTTTAAAGTTATAGAAAAGTTTTTGATTCCGCATTTTGGCCTCGGAAAGACGGCCGGGGCGCTGCCGTGCACTTACACTGGTATCAGAGCCACGCCTTTAACCTAGTCTAGTTTGCTCTAACGTGTTTACAGGTTCGATCAAACGGATTTTCCAAAAACCGCGTTTCCTTGTCAAGTTTCTGTCGAATTTTTCCAGTGCTCTAAAAATTATTTGGTACATTGTAAAAATACGTGCAGGGTTTTTTATGCATTCTGTGAAAATTTGGTAGCTCGGTGGCACTGTTCCACCGCGGAACCCCGGCCAAACCCACGCAGTGGCCGCGGTTCCGCCGCCATTTAAACTGTTCACAGCACCAAATTTTTACAGTGGGCTTCTGACATGGAAATAGGGTTTTTGGTATGTTTTGTTTGGGCCCAGATTTATTTTGAGTGTTACAGTTATGCTTGGGGCCCAGTTCGGTAAATTTAGTCGATCGAAAATTTTAAACATGTTATTTCACTGTATTTACATTATATCTGCGACCGTGAATGTCACTTGATCGGTAAATCCTATCTAACTGCTATAGCCCTTTTAGACGGATTTGCGAACGTGACATTCACGTTGATGTTCTGTGTTGTGCTGTGATGTTGCGGATTTGTCGTGGTGGATAGCTTGGATGCAATGGTAGTACAGTTTGGTTGTTTATGTACATTTGATATTGCGGGGCGAGCGTCCGACATGTGGACTGCCGTCACTTTCTGTTTGTATATTATTCTTTTGGGCCACGACCGGGCTGAGGTCGATGTACCCGTTGTATATTTTACTTTCTGTACTAGGATTACCCCGCGGAGGGGTGCACGGGTAGCCGGGTTCTAGAGGGCAACGGGCCCGCATCTCATGGCGTTGAGACAGAGGGGGCTTCACTCTATAATTGGCGGGCTATTCGCCGCACTCGTAGGGGGTATAGGTTGACCCAGGAGGGGTGCCCAAGTTACCGGATTCCGTGAAGTGCTGGGTGGTCCATTCACGTTGTTGAAGGGGGCTGCCACGCTTCAGGTTTTGGCGGGTAACTTTCCGCGCCCGTAGGGGTCTAGCATTTCATTGCACAAGCTATCCACACGACCAGGGGAACGTCGGGTTTCAGTAGCGGCACAATAAAACCCGGGGATCCCAGATATCTGTATTGTTCTATGATGCTTATTACATTTATGTGATGTTGCATTTTATCATGCCTGGAGCGAATATTATATATTGATATATATACTAGTAGATGTTGTATATGTTTTGCATCCGCGCTAGTCCAGTCCCCGCACTGTCGTTAGTTAAGTAACATAACGGGTGATGACGGGACCCAGTGGCGAATGCGGATGGCATATACGTACATCATTATTTTCGTTCTTTATTGGTGTGATCAATTGATGGGACTGCATTGATTCGGATCAATGCAAGCTAAACAAACCTATTCTGATGTTGTTGGAACAATTTTTCAAAAAGATGTTATTGCAAGGACGTTCTCTTTTGTTTTGCACAGCGGTATTCGGTTATGAATATCCCGCACCTCAGTCGACGAGGCAAGGGCCGAGATCCCTTCACCGGGAGTGACCCCTTGGACAGAAGTTTGCGTCAGGGCAATGACTTCACTATAGTCGGTTACTTTTGCTTTGCATCGTGGTATTCAGTTGGAATATCCTGCACCTCATTCTATGGGGAAAGAGCCGAGATCCCTTCACCAGGAGTGACCTCTTTAGCAAAGGTTTTCGTCACTATATTTTTATATAAGCTATCCGGTTCCTTCAACGATATCAAGTTCATTACGTTAAAGGTTTTTCGCCAAAAACCATTCGTAGCCCTCCGTCATTTCAGTTATATGTTCGGTAGTATTCAAGCTATGTATTTTGACCTACGCCAAGGCATAGTGATTGGTAGCTACCGGATATTTATCTGTTGCATAGATAGATACGTTGGTTTGGGACAGTTGTACTACCTTGTTGGCCAAAGTCAAGGGTATGTACGGGTGTGTTCAAATTAACCTGGATAATGACGGGTAGAACTTGACATGTGACTTATGATATTTTGGCCTACGTCAAGGTCATAAGAGCATGGGGTAAAAATCACATCGAGAGTTTCTAAAGAAACTAAAACTTGCCAGATATGCGCATACCTTCTGGAGTGTGATAACGTGAGTGGATTCCATCACATTATCATGCGATGATACTTGGATTCCGATTCCTACTGATGAGTTGGTTTACTCCTCGGGTGATCCCGACTAATTCTTCTTTCAGGTTTGGAGGAGAATTTGACGTTACAGTGGGAGGTTTCCTGATTAGATAAAGTAACAACCATTCTGATCTAGGTTAGAGTGCACGCTGAGTGTTTCTTTTCTCTATCTTTTTGGCAGCGACCATGACCCGACCCTTGACTATGACTCAGTGACCATGTTGACCGAACCTTCTTAAACACTGGCTTTTTGATTGTCAGAGTTGCATACCTCATTGCCACTCCTACTTCTACCCTTTTCTCCAGGACACCCCGTATTATAACGAACATCCACTTCCATTGGATAAAACCATCGGATGGTTATATACGAACTCGAAGGAACTTGTTCCAGATTACAGGATGGTTTCTGGTTCTGGAGAAAACGAATAGGACTATTCTGTTATCTTTTCTTTTTACCTTCTCTCAGCTTGCGAGTGTTCCTTGGATTAGGACGGTACACCTATTACACAAATTGGATAGTCTTCTTCCAAACCATAGGCAGGTGCCGACCGGTAGGGAATGAAGAAAACCAATTAGCCTAACGATGGTGTACAGAAGGTATTATGTAAAGACAAATAAAGGGATTAGTAAGATGGCAAAGTAAACTGCGACTGCTATTCACGACCAAACCAAGTATTTCATTACCACTTCCACTTCACCTTTATATTTCTCCAGAACACTTCGTATCACTATGAAGATCCACAGTTATTTGGATACTCCATCGTATGGTTATATACGAACTCGAAAGGGACTTGTTCCAGTTCGGGGATGGATTCTGGTTCAGGAGAAATAGGAATAAGGTTTATTCAGGTGTCTTTTATCTTTACCTTCTCTCGGGTTACGAGTGCTCCTAGAATTAGGACAGTACACCCATTATGCTTATTGGGTAGTCTTCTTCCAAACCATAGACTGGTGCCGAAAGGTAAGGAAGGAAGAAAACCATTTAGCCTAAGAGGGTGTACAGAAGGTAATGACTAAAGACATATGAAGGGACGTTGAGAGACGACATAGAAATTTACGGTTACAGTTGTGAATCTGGATAATGGAAGATGCATTACTTGGAATACCAGGATACCCCTACAAAACATTTCAATGTTTCAGTTTCACTGTGTACTGTTAAAGGAAAACTGATTTCCCAATTAGACACTTGCTCCAGGGTATGTATTTACCAGGTATGAATCTCACATCTGTATGGTTTTACAGATGATGAGTGGGAGTAAGTTATTGGGAATTAGGTGATTGTCCTCATTATATCGGAATTCGTTGTAATTGGTGATATTTGAGGAAACCACCTGGGCTGTTTGCCGGACGACAAATATTTGGTTTTGAATATCCACTGTTATGCACCAATTTCAAATTGATATATCTGTACGTCTATTTTTATAGAGTGAGATATAACTTTTTGAAATTATGTCCATGACATTTACCTATATCAATGGATGGTTAGGTAAGGAGCATTAAACAGCGGTGTAATTCTTCATAACCAAAGTACAGTTTTCAACCTACGACACACAGGGTATGAGTTATTAGACTCAGAGGACTTATACAGAGGATTGTATGTTGTCCAGTGTCCACGAGGACATAGGGGTTGGTACTCGTACTATATTCTGCTTACTTGTGAATTCTCTAGTTCTTAGACATGAGTTTCGTAGAAATGCAAGGTCAAAGTTTTTAAGAAGTTATAGGTATAAGAGTAAAGTAGAGAGCCAGGTATTGCAAGTATCGGGATTCTTCAAGGTGATCGAAGATGTAGATACTTGTGTGTGGTATTCAGTTGATTGTAATGATTAAGAGAACTTGCTTCTCTTTCAGGTTACACATAATTGGAAGCACTCCTAAGTTGAGTAATGCTGAACGGCATCCTTCCATTTAGTTGACATGCACTGGAGACAGCTGCATGATTTGAATCTGGTCCAATTAAATCAGTGCCTCTGTTTCTGTATTGGATATAGAACAGTTCATATCTTAACGATGTTAAGGTACGGGGAGTTGTCCGGCTTATGTTTAAAACCAGACTCTGGATAAATCAATGCACGTTTCTGTAATGGATGTTTGTGGGTTGACCCGGGCTATGACGAGGGTTGATTTTCTACCATCTGGAAGATCAATAGTGATATTGTTCTTGACTCGCCACAGTTTTAGTAAAATGGATTTTTTCAGAAAACAGTAGTGGGAGTATGGTAGAATTGGAAGTGATTCCAGAACCGTAAACGATTACTGAAAATTTGATAAGAACCTAAAGATTCAATCTGGTTTTGACATTCCATTGGCCACTTCGTAGATATAGTGGGTAACCTCAGGCACCCGAGAGGTACTCCGGTATGCTCAAAGACGGTGACAGGGAGGTTCTTGTTTACCCAGACTTGCCATTGCTGTTGTTCCAGACTGTGAGACCCGGCAGGAGGATGAATATAGCGTCGTTCTGAACTGGTTTTAGAAGTGCACATCTATATGACTCTGCCAGAGGGTTGTCGTAGTCAGTGGGAGCAGCGGAAGCATTGGTGGACAAGTGGCTTATGTCTATTTAGAGACTAAAGCAGATGTAGCGGAGATAGATCATCTATTTCTGATATGACAGTCATAGGTTTGACTTCATCAGAATAGGGGATGAATCAGTTAAGAAGGTAGTAGGGTGTGATGTCCTGGTATCTGGATGACATACACAGAGTTGGAAGTGATATTCCTATACTACGATCGGTTATACTTTGGTTGTGACACAGTGGTATCTCCACATAGGATATAGATATAATATCAGACATTCTGGTTACTGGATCTATGATTTTAGATCTAGATTTAGGTTGTTTCCCAATCTGGGTATTTAGACAGCATTCTAAAGGTGTTTTAGAATGGACGACTCCTGGCACGGTAGTGTACCTGCAGGTGATGGAGTCACCTTTTCCAAAGGTGTCTTATAGACTAAAGGGGAGAGGGATGTGCATGATTGGCAGATCACTTGCTTAGGCAATTGAGTCAATCATGAGATGTCAAGTACCACACCAGATGTTGTTTTTGCAGTAGATGCAATAACTTGATATTGATCCAATCCTGGAGAAACATTCGGAAGCAGTTTTAGAACATAAGTGGATATTCTAGGGATATGATAACGGCAGCCTCATTCGGGAGATAGTTATCATTCCAGGCTTCTAAGGTGACCTGGATGACAGAGTGACTGTCAGAGTTATAGTTTTTCCTCTGACGAAGGGTAGTATTTTGGACAGGTGGTCCAGGAGGATACTGAGGGAGGCATGGTGCGGGATACTGATTAAGTTCAGTTGACGATACAGTCTAAGAAGTTTGGATTTGGAGTTCATTTATGAACTTGGTCCCATCAGACATCCAGACATATTCTAAGACAGGTATTGCTCATTTCGGGAGATGGCTTTCTCCACGAACTTGAGATAAAGAGAGACATAGAAAGAAACATTAGGGCGGATCCACTCACTGAGGCTATTCCTCGAACGCAATAGTTTCGCAAACGGGTTTTGTGAGACTGATTGGTAGAGGAGTTGGGTGTTCGGTATCACACGGGCTGTGAGTATGCGACATCGCAATAATTAGCCTTGAGTGAAAGTGGGAGATTGTTGGAGATAGTGCCCTCAGAGTCAATTATTGGATCACAGGCACGCGATTGCAATGATTGAGTGAGGACCTATACCGGTAGGACAGTCTTACTCAAGATGATAGTATGCTATCTGGTTTATCTTTATCATCGTGTACTGCTTTAGGTGACCTTACAAGTCACTATTGCACATTGATAGAGCCCTTAGGATTCTTTCTTGACGGCCAGCAGTATGATGGCGATCATATACGTGGGAGCTGGGGTATATAAGCACATCCTTAAAAGGTCCCTAGTCATGGGAGTTTTCGAGACAGGGCATCGATACTCCAGAGCAGACTAGTGTATACAGTCGAGACCCCCACGAGGGGCGGTGGCCGGTCTCATAAGCCACTGGTGTCAGTTGGTTCACCTAAGATGTATACAGGTGCTCATTGGGTTATGAGTACACCGGACAGGACTCGCCGGGAACATGCTAGTTGGTCTTATACCAGACGTCAGATAGCAGTTCCCTGGTGACATGTGTACAGGTTAGTTTATCGACCTGAGATCGTCATTTGTCTCGTGTGAGTTCCCATTGTACTTTGATTACTACCCCACCACGGATCAAAGGAGTCGTGCAAACAGGTTTTAGTTGGGTACAGTCCCGAGCCACATGAAGGCAGTGAGCGGATCTGCAGGGGTTCGTCTCTCCCGATATTGGGGGCGAGGTCGCGCTGTGTCTTGGTGAGCCATTGCACGAAGTCCTTGGCCAAGGCCGGAGATTTACTGGTAGGCATTCCAGTAATATCTCAGGGTGTTCTGGGCTACACTTCGACACGACTTGTACCGCTTTTGGGGGTCTGATTTATACCAACCTCTAGGCCCGCCATGCGATGCTCATAGACGAACGGACCGGACTATACGGATATTGTCACTGACAGGCTCAGTAGGGTGTCAGGATGAGTTCGCTCATCGACGTCCCTTTTGGTCAATACCTGGTAGCCCGTTACGTATGGCTAATACCTCTGACGAGCTAGTGGTTAAATCCACAGCCAAAATATTGACGAGTCTTTAGAGCCCCCACAGACAGTTTCTCAAGTTTCGGGCGAAACGCTGTAGAGGCCGTATGGATATATGGCAGGGTTCGATCATATACGTGCAATAGTGACTGAGTTGCCTCGGTCCAGAGGTGGGAGCCCGTAAAGAACCCGGCGATGTGGTGCCCTTCCGACGAGGAGATGAAGACCGGAGATTCCGTGGGGAGATCGGGATGACGGCGAGAAGACCAAAGGACACGGATCGCTCGGTATATCTCTCTACCCATTCTCTAGTTCGCTAGTATTAGATTAATGGCCCGATCCGCGTTTAAAGTCCGCGGTAGCGCCGGTTTTTAAAGTTATAGAAAAGTTTTTGATTCCACATTTTGGCCTCGGAAAGAAGGCCGGGGCGCTGCCGTGCACTTACACAAACTAGTTTGAATCTTTTATTGAAACCCCTCCACAACCTATGTCTAGTCTGGAACAGTCGTTGGAAGACTTCCGGGTAGCGTCGTGCCAACAGACGATGAATTTGAATGCTTCCATGGCCGCCCTCATACAACCTAGTGACCAGGTAGCTAGTTTCCAACTAGCTCCTAATTTTCCAATGTATGATGAGGCGGTTGGACAGGTTGTGAATTTGAGTGGAGAGAGTGAGCTGTATACCCTTCCAAATAAAACCTACCCATTACAAATTGAATCCCACAACTCCTGTTTTGAAAGTCTATCAAGTGTCCCAAATGAATTATCAATTGAAGATAGAATGATGAATGAGTTGTGCGACTTTGTAGTGTTTGATTTGCCCGATTGTGAAGGGTCCCTTTTGAGTGAAACCACACCCAATCCTTTTGACCTCTACACCTCCATCTTAGAACCAAAATTGATTGAAATCCATGCTTTTGATGAGGTGTGTGAGAATATTGATTTTCACTTGATTGAGGATATTGACGCCGGGAATATTTTGGATGATGAACCCACAGTTTTGGATGAATTTTTCTCTCCAATTCATCATCCCGAGTCATTAGCTGTTTTTCCCGAACTCCATATGCATCTTAATATTAATGAAAAATGCATGGATGAGATAATTTTTAAGGAGAATTTTAAGGATAATGTTGAGGATGAACCGGTTTTACTTAATGAGTCGGATTTCCCAATTCATCCCGTCCCTTTAATTAACTGTGTACACCCTCCTGAACCTTTACCTAATACCCTTTCTCAATCACTTCCCTTCATCCTTTCCATCGTTCTGACCTTGCAAGTGTAGGGTTTCTAGGCACGCGCACAGGGGTCTACGAGGCATCAACCATGCCCGATTAAAAAATTAGACGTGCCGAACAACTCGAATACGGATCTTTAAACTAGAGATTAGGCGAAAACTAACATGCTAAACACTTTAACACTAAGTGAGAGGGATTACAACCTTTGTATATCCGGTCCTTCACTTCATATGCTCCGTGTTGAGGTCTCTTCGCTGCGATCATCGTGCTCTGGACTCTCGAGAGGCTTCACGAAGAGAAAGGTGCAGTCTTGCTTCCGATCTTCGATCAAAGATGATCTACCTTGAAGTTTCATTAACACAAGCTAACACTCACTAAAATTGAGTGAACACTCTCATCTAAAGGGCAAGGGAAGATGAGGATGATGAAGTAGGATTTTTGCTCTCTTTATTTATCTTTTTCTCACATTTATTCATCACTTGGAAAAAGCTAGTGAGCTTTTTCCATGAAGAAAGAAGAAGGAAAAAGATGATGAGTATGATAGAATTCCTTTTGTGATGAATAAGGAAAAGAATAATATGATGAATAATGCAACCATGGTTGACTAAACCCATGTAAAGAATTAACTAGGGTTTGGGTTGGGTTAAAGCATGAGTCACTTGAAAATATCTTTCACAAAACAAAACCAAAACCTTCTAGAATCATCTAGAAAGCTTAACCCTAATCCAAACCCTAATCATGTTTAAACTCCACTAAACATGTTGCATTATTTATCATATCATGTTACAATATTATATATCATATATATAATATTTATCGTAACAAAATAAAATAATACATTTAACATATATCGCATATATATCAATGTATTACCCGAGTGAGAAAAAGAATCTTTTAGTGAGAAAATATTAGTTAATGTAATTTAATATATCATATATATTATTATACATTAAATTATCGAATCAACACTTGATCCGACAATCCGGCTATATCGCATATAACCGACTAATATTTATCCGTACCGATTCATCGAATCAACACTTGATCCGATGACCCGGCTGATATTATATATCGCGAGAATAGAATACGGTATCTCATATCGCATTATCCTCGATTCCGCACATATCACATATGTGCCCCTACTCCGTTTTGCCTGAGTCAAGAAACCTCTGTGTAGGACTCTAAAGAATCGTCAATACGCCGGCAGTAGGTGATGATCATATCAAACACCCACAAGCTGCAAGAGGTCAGCTAAACGTAACAGCTACCCAGGTATTGAGCGCTCAGAAGATCAACAAGCAAGCCTATAACTTCTCCTGTGAATCCAAACAGTAACACTCCCGTACAGTCCGGTCTCGTCGTCTGATATGTTGCATATCTCGCCTAGGGGTGGTAAACGTCAGACCCCAGTAGCTTGATAAGTCGTGTCGATTTGAGGTCTATAACAGTTCGAGAAACTACTGATAACACTTACCAGTAAATCTCAGCAATCCTGGCCAGGGATTTCTGGTTATAGCCAATCGAACACAGCACAACATCAACTCCCTATACCGGGAGAGACGAATCCCCTCCTATCGCTCATTGCCTCCATGTGATTTGGGACTGTACCCAAAAGCCACCTTTTTGCACGCCCTCTTGGACGTGGTATGATGGAAATCAAAGCACAGTGGGAATCACACAAGACTCTATGACGATTTCGGGTCAACAGACTACTCTGTATTAGTGTCACAGGAGAACTGCCATCTGACGTATGGTATAATACCATCTTGGAGTTCTCGGCGAGTCCGTCCAGTGTACCCAGTCTCTACTGAGCACCCATACACCATCCTTGATGTCAAACACCGATGGATATGGGATCATCCATCGCCCATCATATGGATCAAGATGCGTATACGCTAGTCTACTCTGGTGTATCGATGCCCTGTCTCGATACACCCTCGACTAGGAACAATTATAGGATGTACTCGTCGACTACCGTGGCCCCACTAGTATGATCTCATCATAGTCCCAGTAGTAGAGTACAAATCCTAAGGGCTTTATCAACATGTAATATAGAGACAATCAGAGTACATGTTAAGATAAAGTACAACCAGATAGCATACTATCATGTCGAGCAAGAAAGTCCTCCCTATATATGTCCTAGCATCCACTACAATATACATCGTATGTACAGTAATGGCCTCTAGGGCATACATATAACTAACAATCTCCCACTTGCACTAGGGCCATCTGTTGTGGTATCACATACCCAACAATTAGCTGCGGTTGAAGTATCTCATACTCAACCATCCCATAAAAGTCTTTACTGGGAAAAATGCCTTTGTGAGTGGATCCGCGCTGTTGTCCTCTGTGTCTACTCTCCTAACCTCGATCTCCCTGGAGATCAACCATCTCCATGATCAGGTGATACTGCCTAAGAATTATATCTGGACTTCTGATGGGACGGTAGTTCCTTGGCCAAAGCCACAACTCCATTGTCACACAATGGTAGGAACGAAGTTCCTCTCATGAAGTTATATATCCAGACTGCTTCTTTGGTAGCATCCTTGGTAACGATGTATCTTGCCTTTAATCGCCTAGTAAGTCACGGTATCTAGCTTGGAACTCTTCCAACATACCGTCCCTCCACTGAGGGTATAGACAAGCCTGCGACTGACATTCAGTCGTTCTTATCACCCTGGAACCTTTCCAGTGATTCTCCCCAGGATCGATTGATACCATCTCACTACAACTAGTGAGTATCCTAACATCTAATTAGATCTATCTCATAGATCCAAAACACATGATTTAGGAGGTATCGCTTTGATCCTATATGGAGAATCGTTGTGATAAGCGGAGATTGACCGAGCGTAGCATAGGAAACTCCTTCCCTTTCAAGAGTATGTCATCCACGTACTCTACGAGGATCACCACCATACTCCCTACTACCTTTTTGTATATACAAGGTTCATCTACCATTTTGATGAAGTCAAACTCTTTGACTACCACATCAAAACAGATGTTCCAACTCCGCGATGCCTGTTTTATCACATAAAACATCTTGCACACGTTTCCACTGCTCCTACTGTCTACAAAGCCCTCTGGCTGTGTACTTATAGACTCTATTTTTTAAAACATCATTTAGAAAAGCAGTCATGACACCCAACCACCAGATATCGTAGTCATGGTATGTAGCCGTGGCAAGTAGGATCTGGATGGACTTAAGCATAGCTTTGAAAATCTCAACTTTACCATGTACACCAAGTAATCTTCTCAAGATATACTTGCTCCTGATGGGGATTTAACCCTTCAGATAAAGCAACCAAAGTCCATACTTTGTTGGTGTATAAGGATTCCATCTCAGATCGATAAGCACCCAGCCATTCTTACAGAGTCCCACTCCTGATGGCCAGCTCGAAACTAGTTGGGTCATCATCTCATGATGCAATCCTCTCTCCCACTGTCATAGAGAAACCGAAGTACCTCTCAGGTAGGTGAGGAACCCTACTAGATCGGCGGAGAGGCTGAGGTTCGTTGGAAACTATTGAATCTTTTGGTTCTACCAAATCATCAGCTGCAGTTTGTATAGCTGGAACCTTTCAAGTTCTACATAACAGACCTTGCCTCGAGCTTGTCCGGATTTTGCTTTTAGACATAGGCCGGACAACCCCAAATCTTAACAAACTTAAGATATGGGCTCTTCCCATTCCATATCACATATGAAGTGGTAGGCAGCGGATTTGATTTGAACCCTATTCAATAGGTATGCAGCTTCTCAAGTGCATAACTCCCCAAAGGAAATAGGAAACTCAGTAATACTCATCATAGAGCACACCATATCAAATAGGGTGCTAATGCTCCGCCCCGATACACCGATGTGCTGTGGTGTATACGGAGGAGTAATGCTGAGAGAGAATCTCATTCTCCTTTAGAATAGTCCAGGAATTCCGTGCTCAAGTATTCTCCTCTTTGATCTCATCAAAGGACATAATACTTATACCTGTATTTTGGTTCTCTACTTCTAACTTATATTCTGTGAATATCTCAAAAGCTTCGGACTTATGTTCAACAGGAACACATGTCTGAATCTTGAGAGATTATTAGAGAACGTAATGAAGTAAAAAGAACCGGTCTTGGCATGTGTAGACAGGGGACCTTCATACATCAGCATGTATCAATCCCAAGAGTTCACTAACTCTTTCTCTGTTTCCAATAAACAGAGCTGTGGTCATCTTATCTTTGTGACACGACCGACAAGTTTCATAAGATGTAAATTCAAACTAATTTAAATATGCATCTATATGTAACTTCAGCTAGTCGGGTCGCATTGATATGACCTAGTCTACAATACCTCAAGAAGGATTCATTCATTTCTGAACTCTTCCCCTTGTGTATGTTCCTTATACTAAGAACTGTAGTTTGATTTAGAACGTCAATGCTTTTAGATAACGTGCCTGAACCGATCAACTCTTGATATAGGAAATGTTCAAAACATTATCCAACAATACAAAATTATATCCTTTCTTTACTAATAAAGAGACTGATATGATTTTGTATATCAGGTTCGGTATCTAATAACATTTGTTCAGAATCAATGTATTCCGGTAATACAGGGTGACAGTGACCAACAGACTTGGCTGCAACACTTGCACCGTTTTCTGTCTCATGAAACTTATCACCTGTTCTCAGTTCTCTACCTATCTGTAGCCCATGTAACAGATTACATATGCGGGATCCTGATCCGGTATCACATACCCAGGACGTAAAGGATACTGAGAAACAGTTCTCTGTAATGAACACACCCGAAGAAGATGCATCAGCATGCACTTTCTTCGTTTGGGCGGCACGGGAAATCTGGTATTCCCCAATTTCCTGCTCTGTCTTATAACAATTATAAGTTGGAGCGGGACCAACGTTCCCCAGCTCAGTATAACAAGCAGGTTCGGTCAATATATCCGTTTTATTATCTTGATTAAGGCGTGATATAGTCGCTACCTGGAGAGAGAGAGAAGAAAACACTCAGCGTATGCTCTTGCAAGATTAGATTGGTTATATAATATATCTAATCAGGATGTCTCCCACTGTTTTAATCAAATCTTCCTTCAAACCCTAAAAGGAAAGACTAGCCGGGATTAATTACACGCTACAAGTTCGCCAATCTTTCAGCCAGGCCAGTGTCGGTACTTTGAGGGAGGTCCCCCGTGCTTTCGCACGAACCTAATTAAAGTAAACCTCGTTTTCCCTGAGGCGTAACCCCGTTAACACCTTTCTAGACACCTACTTGATCGGCTAATTGTAATGTGTAAAACTCTCCTAGGAGTAACTCTTACTCGTAGCGGGTATCGGGATCCAACTATCTCATAGAAGGTATGCAATCTCATTGCAAATTTCAACACTTGAAATTCCCAATAATATTTTGCCCCAAGCGTCCTATGACCTTGACAGAGGTCAACAAACCATAGGCTGCTAGTCAAGTTCAACCCGTCATTTCCTGATTGAATTAAACCCACCCGCACGACCCTTGACGGAGGTCAACAAGGCCGCACGACTACCCTAATCCAATCTACATCATATGCATAAGCAGATAAATACTAGTCAGCTACCGCACACTATGCCTTGACGGAGGTCAACAAACGTAGCACGAATACTAAGTAGGACTTATCTGAAATGACGGAAGGCTACGACAGGTTTTTAAGAAAACCCTTTGCGTAATGAACTTGATATCGTTGTAGAATCGAGTGATTTTTAAATGGAGTGTTTTTTGAGGCTTTTCTAGTTTTGCTAAAGGGGTCACTCCCGGTGAAGGGATCGTCGGCCCTTTCCTCATCGAATAAGGTGCAGGATATATCATATATACCACTATGCAAAGGAAGAACTATAGAAGCAATCAAAAGACAAACCGAGTTTGTAGCATCTGCCAGTTATTGCTAAAGGAGTCACTCCCAGTGAAGGGTCCTTTCCTTATCGAATAAGGTGCTGGATGTTCTACAAGGAACACCGCAATGCAAAGCAAGAACTAGAGCTACCATTTTTTAATTTAAACAAGTTTCTACAACATCTTAGGTTTCTTTTATTTTATTAATCACATTAATGAATTCCCATTTTAATATGCTTCATAAGCATCTCTTTTGAAAAGAAATCTGCAATATGACATATATCTCATATATATAATATAAACATTCGTCTCAGGCAGTAATATGATCTCATTACAGAACATTGCAGCAGAAGAACATATATGAAATATTGGATATACTAGGACGTCCGTGTTTTCAATACGAGCCTGTGTAAAACACGGATTCCACGGTCGTGATGAATAGCCAAACCCACATCCCTAGACCCCCACGAGAGCGGCAAGTAACACTGCCAATTCTAGGGTTAGGAGACCCAGTCTCGACTCCTCGAGATGGTCTCCCATTGGACCCTAGAACCCGGTTACTTGTGCTCCCCGCCTTGGGTCTACCTAATGCGGAAAAGTAAATAATATACAACGGTGACATCTTCCGCAACCTGGAAGTGCCCCAATAAAAGAATATTACATACAAATGAATTTTACATGAATGAAAAAGAAAAAACTCTCATCTCACATAAAACCCCCGGCTATTCAAACGCGACGATCCAATACAACATATCATAGCAACACATAATATCTCATATCATCAACGTAAGCAAGTATGTGTATCCCGATTGTCGTTGATGTATAGCAACGAAGCCGGCGATACACCACATACTACGCTTACGGTCACAGAAAAGAAAGTGTAAAACTACAACAGTTGGAATCCGCAACCTCTTTAGACATCGCATGCCTAACCAAATGAATTCCTTAGACATCTCATGCCTAACAATTATAAACCCCGCATTTCAGTCTCATTATCGAAAACTCTTTTTAATATCAAGTCGGGCAATTCAACAAGATTCCCGACGTCCTGATCGAATGCTCGTCGCAAACTTTAGTAGACGGCCGCACCCCCAGATGCCATCGACGAAGTGCACTAAGGTGGAACACCGTTGCCGCGAGCACCCGAACGGATGCTTTCGGCGACGGGGTTCTCCTACAGTCACATGGTCGGGGCTATGGGGCGGGGCTGTCTATTAAGTTTACCCGGCGAGTATCCGCGTACGCTACGTGATTGCGACAGACTTTTGATCACATCAAAATTCCGTGGCAACCGATCATCTGAGATTGAACTGCTAGATTTATAATATTTAAATTAGTTATCTCATAACTACCTGTGGATTCCAAATATTGTATCACATTCCAGATAAATAGACAAAGTTAAACTTTCCGATCGAATAATCAAACACCCAAGATTTCCCCAATATATCTCGACACTTGAAATCAGTTTAAAAACATCCATCACACGCCACAGTACCAATGGTCCAGCCGTAGAAAGGTCAAGCCAACGCCTCACATGTGGCATGCCGTACTGCCCCAAACCCTAAGGTTCAAAAGGCAGTTCAAGACGGTCACATAATCGAGTTAAGGTTTGTTGTCTTCTAGAGGGTCCACCGCGTTACTTGCACGACTTAAAACATTCTTAAACACGAGAAAAAATCCAACTTTTGAAAAATTAACTGACAGGGGAAAAAGTGAGTTATTGATATCCGTTCGAACTTTTTAACAGTTTCTAAAAAATTATCCGGACAAACTAAACAAAGTTAAAATATCCGATCGAAATAACGAGTCCCCAATACAACCCAGAAAACTCAACACTTGAGTAAAAAAATAAAAATACCTAGAAAAATCAGGAAGTACAGACTGTCATTACTGTGTAGAAACTAACCCTCAATCTACAGTAACGGCCGCGGAACCTCAGTCAATGCCTTGGTTTGGCCGCGGTTCCGCGGTGAAATAGTTGAGTTAGGGTGTCGTTTTTCACAGTAATTCCCAAAATACCCTGCTGAATTTTTTGAGCATTTTTAATATGAAAAAAAATCACGGTTTTGAAAAATTTCCAGAGAAGGGGTTTTATCGGGTTTTCCGGGTTCGATCGGACTTTAAACTTCGTCTAGACATCGCCTAAAGCTCTTGCTTGGCTCTGATACCACTGTAGGGTTGCTAGGCACGCGCACAAGGGCCTACGAGGCATCAACCATGTCCGATTAAAAAATTAGCCGTGCCGAACAACCCGAATACGAATCTTTAAACTAGAGATTAGGCGAAAACTAACATGCTAAACACTTTAACACTAAGTGAGAGGGATTACAACCTTTGTAGATCCGGTCCTTCACTTCATATGCTCCGTGTTGAGGTCCCTTCGCTGCGATCATCGTGCTCTGGACTCTCCAGAGGCTTCACGAAGAGAAAGGTGCAGTATTGCTCCCGATCTTCGATACAAAGATGATCTACCTTGAAGTTTCATTAACACAAGCTAACACTCACTAAAATTGAGTGAGCACTCTCATCTAAAGGGCAAGGGAAGATGAGGATGATGAAGTAGGATTTTTGCTCTCTTTATTTATCTTTTTCTCACATTTATTCATCACTTGGAAAAAGCTAGTGAGCTTTTTCCATGAAGAAAGAAGAAGAAAGAAGATGATGAATATGATAGAATTCCTTTTATGATGAATAAGGAAAAGAATAATATGATGAATAATGCAACCATGGTTGACTAAACCCATGTAGAGAATTAACTAGGGTTAGGGTTTGGGTTGGGTTAAAGCATGAGTCACTTGAAAATATCTTTCACAAAACAAAACCAAAACCTTCTAGAATCATCTAGAAAGCTTAACCCTAATCCAAACCCTAATCATGTTTAAACTCCACTAAACATGTTGCATTATTTATCATATCATGTTACAATATTATATATCATATATATAATATTTATCGTAACAAAATAAAATAATACATTTAACATATATCGCATATATATCAATGTATTACCCGAGTGAGAAAAAGAATCTTTTAGTGAGCGAATATTAGTTAATGTAATTTAATATATCATATATATTATTATACATTAAATTATCGAATCAACACTTAATCCGACAATCCGGCTGTATCGCATATAACCGACTAATATTTATCCATACCGATTCATCGAATCAACACTTGATCCGATGACCCGGCTGATATCATATATCGCGAGAATAGAATACGGTATCTCATATCGCTTTATCCTCGGTTCCGCACATATCACATATGTGCCCCTACTCCGTTTTTCCTGAGTCAAGAAACCTCTGTGTAGGACTCTAAAAAATCGTCAATACGCCGGCAGTAGGTGATGATCATATCAAACACCCACAAGCTGCAAGCGGTCAGCTAAACGTAACAGCTACCCAGGTATTGAGTGCTCAGAAGATCAACAAGCAAGCCTGTAACTTCTCCTGTGAATCCAAACAGTAACACTCCTGTACAGTCCGGTCTCGTCGTCTGATATGTTGCATATCTCGCCTAGGGGTGGTAAACGTCAGACCCCAGTAGCTTGATAAGTCGTGTCGATTTGAGGTCTATAACAGTTCGAGAAACTACTGATAACACTTACCAGTAAATCTCAGCAACCCTGGCCAGGGATTTCCGGTTATAGCCAATCGAACACAGCACAACATCAACTCCCTATACCGGGAGAGACGAATCCCCTCCTATCGCTCATCGCCTCCATGTGATTCGGGACTGTACCCAAAAGCCACCTTTTTGCACGCTCTTGGACGTGGTATGATGGAAATTAAAGCACAGTTGGAATCACACAAGACTTTATGACGATCTCGGGTCAACAGACTACTCTGTACCAGTGTCACCGGAGAACTGCCATCTGACGTATGGTATAATACCATCTGGGAGTTCTCGGCGAGTCCGTCCAGTGTACCCAGTCTCTACTGAGCACCCGTACACCATCCTTGATGTCAAACACCGATGGATATAGGATCATCCATCGCCCATCATATGGGTCAAGATGCGTATACGCTAGTCTACTCTGGTGTATCGATGCCCTGTCTCGATACACCCTCGACAAGGAACAATTATAGGATGTACTCGTCGACTACCGTGGCCCCACTAGTATGATCTCATCATAGTCCCAGTAGTCGAGTACAAATTCTAAGGGCTTTATCAACATGTAATATAGAGACAATCAGAGTACATGTTAAGATAAAGTACAACCAGATAGCATACTATCATGTCGAGCAAGAAAGTCCTCCCTATATATGTCCTAGCATCCACTACAATATACATCGTATGTACAGTAATGGCCTCTAGGGCATACATATAACTAACAGCAAGACACCGTATCACTTACACTTCATGTGTCTGGTTTACCAAGTTCGGCTTACCCATGGTTTCTTACGAATCTTGAGGGATTTGACCCCATTTCTCGACGGGTTAATAGATTAGCACAAACGCTTCTTACACATCGGTCATCACGAATTGTGCTAATTTATTCACTCCATTTTCACCCTCAAGTTCGTACTCCATTTCTTTTTCCCTTCCGCCATTCTTCTCCTCCACCGAGACCGTATCCCGCTTCTATTCGCATACGGTCTCGCGTATTCTACATCTCTTTTCTCTACGCCTTCTTCCACCAACCTGTACATTGTAGCGATAAAATCTTTGAATGGTTGGTGTTAATTTTTGCCAGTGTAAGGCCTTGTATAGATTGATACTGTTCTCTATCCCTCTAATCCTGAACTTCAACGCTTAACAGTGGGAACACTGTTTTACTTAAGTTTGGGGGGATCCTTTTGGTGTATATATTTTTGGTTTTCTTTTTTTTTCTGTTTTGTATAAAATTTTCTTTTGGGGAGCGCCGATAATTTTGACCCTCTTTGTGTAGCCTGACAGTGAGGGCACTGTCAAGTTTAAGTTTGGGGGTGTGCTCGGTAAGCTTTCTTCCTTCGCATTCATTTGTATATTTTGCATTTGCATACTTATATAAAAACCCACAAAAATCGAAAATTTTCCAAAAAATAGAAAAACTTTGTCGTTAAGTTTGTTAATAGGGTAACTTTGATTTTATTCCGAAAGCTTAGTTGATATGTTAGAAATAACTAAATCCTAGGCTTAGAAATTTAAAACCCTAAAAATAACCCCTCTTTCTGTTAAACTTTGGAAAGTATACGTTCTTACAGTTTTTTTTGAGAAACAGGTAATTTTGAGTTCAGTTCTTGAGTTAAGTCAAGATGAAGGGAAAGTATTGAAGTTTTACTGAAAGATAAGTCTGAAAAATAGTTTCTATTCTTGAGTTCAAATTTAGAAAGTATATACCCAACAAACTGCACATACACGTACCTTGAAACTTGGGATAGTAGAGGATACCTAGAAATACTCTTGCCTGAAAACCTAGTATGAAAGAAAAAACGGTAATTAAAGCTAAACACCAAAAGGGCATCATTGAAAAAAATATATCCGGTCTTGAAAAAAAAAATAAAAGAAAAAGAAAAAGAAAATAAATTCAAGACTTGGAAACTTCTATTTACGCTTTAAAGCTCACGCATTCAGTAATCGGCCGTTAGTGCCTCAAGAAGCATTAATTGTCGCATGAAAGGTGTTGTCACGACCCGAAAGAGCACGTGACTGGCCCTTGAACCATATGAAGCCTATAGGACTCCATCTGATCCAAGTAAACCAAAAGCCCAGAAATCTAAAACCATTTTGAAGAATAAGTAAAGAAAAACTGGTTTAAAGAAGTGAAGAATACAGGATTGAAATCAAGGTTTTTAAATAACTAAGCCGAAGGTACGTTTTGAAAACAATAAGTCTTTTCTAAAAATTTCGGCAGAGTCTCTTTTGTAAAACTGGCCCCGAATGGGGTAAAACAAGGATAACAATACATATACAATGATAAAGGCATCCCCAAGCGGGAGCTAGCTCTTCGTCAAACGACGGTCACAACCACACAATGATATAATAATATACAACGCCAAGTGGCGAGGATCAAATCCAAAGAAAGCTCAAAAGCAACAAGAAACCGCAATACTACTAAGCGCGACTCTAAGGTCGAAATATACAACACTGACTCTGAGTCTGAAAGAATATACAAGTTTTGGTTGATGGATATTTCTAGATACAATGAATAAATAAGTACAATGGTGATTCTTGATACGAAAGAATCCACCTACCAAAGCAAATCACCCGCAAGAAGGTAGTGTGCCAGAAATGCCGCAATAGAACCTGTACGGCAGAACCTGCAAGAACAGTGGCACAACGGGGGTGAGTTGCCAACTCGTGAATAGAAACATCTACAAGTAGAAACCGAATGCAAGACATAATCCTAAGTCAACGATCAGTAATATAATCCACAAGAGTGCATCTGAGTGTAATAAGGTGGCAAGGTAACATCTAATCATGTAAATAGTGCCAGGTACTCAGGTAATCACATGTCATCAGTGTAAGGTATGTCTGCATGAAGTAACCACGATGAAATATCAATGATATCAATACACATATATTAGCGTCCCATACCACTAATATTGGTGTAAGGGTATATATAACAGCGCCCTCATACCCTGTTATATATACAATAAAGTATGATCAATGTAAAACCAGTCTGTCTATGATCCAAGTCTGTATGTATGTGGAACCCGTCCACCCGTCACCCAATGACAATAAACATCATGTATGCAATGTGAGTATATAAACAAAATCATGGAAAAACATCATGAAACCCGTGTCTAGCATCGACACGTAAATCCTCCTGTATCGGGCATCCGTCATTCCGGATCATTCCCTATATCAAAGTACATATCGGGAATCCGTCAGTCCGGGTCATCCCTCTCTCAATGCATTGGGCATCCGTCATTCCGGATCATGCCCTATATCAAAGTACATATCGGGAATCCGTCAGTCCGGGTCATCCCTCTCTCAATGCATCGGGCATCCGTCATTCCGGATCATGCCCTATATCAATCCATCGGGCATCCGTCATTCCGGATCATGCCCTATCTCAAAGTATATATCGGGAATCCGTCAGTCCGGGTCATCCCTCTCTCAATACATCGGGCTTCCGTCAGTCCGGGTCAGCCCTCTATCAGTACATCGGGCTTCCGTCAGTCCGGGTCAGCCCTCTATCAATCCATCGGGCTTCCGTCAGTCCGGGTCAGCCCTCTCTCAGTACATCCTCTAGCACCGAGAAAACACGGGGCGACGCCCCAAATATCATATCAAGGGAACCGGTTTTTTTAATGATTGCTATTGAAAAGGACACGGTTCCCAAATCCAGAAATCCCATGAAAATCCAACATCAAGAAGTACATCCAATGCGATGTGCTATGCAATCAATCCATGATGTATGCGACATAAAAGGAAAGGTAATCATATCGGAAATCATGCAACATGGAATAGTAATGTACATAAGTCGAAGGAAGAATCATCTCATGAATGCAATAGTACTACAGTGTAGTGGCATGGCAATTATCGATGATGAAGTGTGTGAGCCGGCAAATAGTGTACGTGGAACATACGCATCATCGATAATGGTGCTGGTGTCCTAACAGCATGATAATAATATAGCAATGAACATATGCCAGCAATATGAACAGCATGAAGATGCAGAAATCTAGTAGTCAACATCACAGCGAAGTATCTACAATGCAAACTACATCTAAGTATCAGGTCTATCAGGAGGGGTAGGTGTGGAAACCACCTAAATCTGAGTCGGTATATATATAAAGATATATAGTCGGTGATCTCGCCTCAATGTCATATCATAAGATATCCTCGAGTTATGAGTGCGGATCTATCATCAATATCGGCACGTACGGTAAATCATCGTACGGCATCCCCATAGCTGGGTAGGGGTCAACATCTCACTGTCTCATCACATAGCAGATATCACCATCATCAGATCATATAGTCTAGAGTACCACTCTATGTCTAGTACAAACGGTAAGATCAGAGAAGTATGCATGCGGGGGTAAATATATATCCCAAGCCTGCAAGAATCACAAGTCATATCCCACATATGAATCGTATAGAATCACCGATCCCAGGGCACCAAGCCCACATCATCGACTCATCTCCAAAGTCATCACATATCATCAATAACAGTGCAAGTACAAGTGATAAGCAAGGATGTGTGTGTATAGGTGTAATTCTATCCTAGGGTTCGCGACTATGAACTGCACTAGTCACAGCTAACCCTATACTATCCACAATACACCTAATGTCACAATAAACTACATAGTAATCTATCTACGGACTGCGGGGGTGCTATACGCCATCCACCCGACTTCCCCCTGTAGATATAATCTACTCACCTTGCATCATCATTTGCGGACGTCACCACGCAATTGCTTGTCGTCCCGAAGTCTTCATGGGTACCTACACATCAAATATCGTATATGCGCATTAAAACCAAATCTAAACTAAAACGGCGCATGAAATCCAAAACGATACGATAAGGGGGCCTATAGGTGAGAACCTATGGCACGCCTTCAAAACCATCAATAAATCCTCTATATCGTCGTATAAACGACAAGTAGTCGAGGCAAAACACATTCCACCATTTCAGAATCAAGAATACGGAATACGGAAATACGAATCCAAAACAGCAACTTAGGATATATGTCCCAGATTTCACCCTAGAAAGAGTCAGTCAAAACTAGAAGTACCCAGGGCCAAGAATTGATGAAATGGGGCCAGGCACGCAAAACGAGGAAAATCCCCTCTGCTCTGGCCGCAAATTGCGGCCAGAATGGGAGAATTGGCGGCCGTACGGAGGAGTTAGGGGCTAGGGTTTGGGGTGTTGCCTCTATGTTTCCTGCACATCTCAATTCCCACTCAATATTATTTTAGGGTTCTCGGGGTGTTAGCAGATTCCAAATAACAGTGACAGAATACACAATTTCCCCGATATTGGTTTCTAAAATCCGTATTCTGGTGTTTGCTTCAGGTTTTGGGTTTCAATTCAAACACTAGGGTGTTGGTGTATCCTCAATTGAACTCAATTTCACAATACAACCCAAGTTCCTCTCAAACCCTAACTAGGTTTTCATCACATCCATAATATCACACAATATCGATTAAATCTTAACATGGGGTTATAGGAAAGGCTATGATTGAGCAAATGGTTCAGAAATTACCTTCATTAGCAACTCAAGAATTTTCTTGAGTTGCCCTCTAGTGGCCAAATCCATGCTTCTTTAGCTCCATGTGTAGATCTAGGGATTTTGCACATTTTTAATGAAAGGAGATTGGGGTTTTGGGGTGTTTTATGAGATGAAGTGGGGAGTTGAAGGTGGAGGAAGGGGGAGGAAGAGGCAGCAGCAGCAAAGCAAAGGGAGAGGGAGAGAAATGATGAAAATGGCTATGGGTTTGGTCAATGGTTCAACCCTCTCTCTCACCTACCCTCATCATTACACTTTCTTTTCTCTTTTCTTTTCCTTTTTCTCTAATTCAAATCCTTCTCACACCAATAGTAAACCCAAATGAAAACCATGGCTAGAAAAAGCACAAGTGTAGAAAAAGAAATATGTGCAAGTTTTGCACAAAATTACCAAAAAACCCGATTAGCGATTTTAATCGCGATTAGCACTAAATTAGTGTCAAAATGATCACAACAACTTAAAAATGTCATAATTTCAATAATTAACCCATTTTAGAATTTTCCATAATTTTTCCTAATTTTTCTAACATTTTTCCTATTTATTTGTATTAAATATTAAAATAATCAATAAAATAATATTAAATTATAAAAATTCCCAAAATTAATATTTTATATTTTTGAAAATGTTACAATCTACCCCCCTTAAAGAAATTCGGTCCCCGAATTTAAATTTAAATCCCCAATACTAAAACAATTTCAGTAATAATCCATTTGTCGGGGCTCCGAAAATATCAACACATAAAACATCACAGCACAATGCATGCGCATGAAAAATGAGCAGATAACTCGAAAACAAAACTCCGTCAAGCATCCCACAATCTTCGGAGTCAATGTAAAAACACAGTGTCAAATCCAATACAAAACCGATATGATAGGGATCGGAACTACACATGTAGACATCCAATCTAAACATAACACCATCCTGTGCGTCTGGTGCGCACTGAAATCAAAAATCCATATATGTGCTAAACAGGTATACAAAAAAACATCTAGGTGCAACGGGTGTGCCCGAAACATCTGTCGTAGGCAACGTGTGTGTGCCTGACAGAAAAAAATCAGGTGCATGTGACATGCACGAAAAATCCCGATTTAGCGCATCTGGCGTGCACCAAAATCGTATCTAAAAACATGCGCCCAACATGCGCGAAAATCCAAACCGGTGCATTCATCGTGCACGAATTAAAGCATAACACTAAAATGCATGAAAACTCTGCGTAAAATATATAAATGTCCAGTGGGTGCCTGAAACCAATATCATGAAACTCAGTCACCAAAACTAAATCATGCAAACAGAACACCCAAAATACCGAAATCCAAAATGACGGATACGTGATAATCGAATCACAAAATCACAAATCACAAATACCGTCTTCGGTAGTTCCTCCTTCAAGGTCGAGAAGGAGTCAGTGCAATCCACTGCTAGCAGCGCAGGATATCTACCTGCCTCTTGCTCACGATCTGGCGTCCTCTGACTCTTTGGGTCCTTATCCTCTCTGGGGGTTACCAATCTCATAGTCAATCGGCTCATCGGCCCTGTCAAATGTGCTAACGGGGACGATTCCGTTCTGGCACTCCTCTGGTCACCTCTCGGTCAAACCTCACGACCACTCGTAAGGCAGCATATCACTGGCGTCGGCCTCTGGCTCTCTGAAAGCACGTCTCACATCTGATCCTGGGTGCAAACATCGTTGCAGCAATGTCCTGGAAGGAATCCTGCTTAAGGTCTCTTCCGATTATGCCTATGCCGAACCAAACGGAGGCTGGCTCTCCTGCACAACCTCTTCTCGCTCAAAGGGCATCTGTGTCCTCAGCACAATATTCCTCCAGAAACTGGTCACATCGCAACGTCTCTGTAAGCATCTCAGGTCTCTAGTCTCGACGGGAAGCAATGACAGCTCGTCAGTGTCTCACACGAACCTCTTGTTCCAACTGTCTCTATCGTCGTCCACTATGACGTCACGCCAAGCTACTATGCACTGCACTGTCTCGGCCACGGTCAATCTGAAGTCTCTCACACGGACTCAAAATCTCGTACTCTGTAGCTTCATCACTCTGTAGCAGATGTCAGGCCGAACTGGTCCTCGGGAACACATCTCAACCATCGGAGGAATACTCATCGCCCGTCCATCCTTGATCAATTCGCAACGCATCTGGTTAAGTTCCTCTATCCGAACTTGGTCAACTACCTCGTCGACAATGCCGAACTCTGGCCTGCTGGGTGTGCGCAAAATGACGACTCTGGGTCTAAGTCTTCTCGTATCGTACTCCAGAAAAGTCCTGTCGAGGTTCCTTTCTCAAATCTCAATCCTGCCGAATTGCCCGGAAGTCATCATCCAATGCTGAAGCTAAAGCTTATTCCGGAACGGCTGCATACTTATCGCGCTTCTTTCTGGAAGATATATCCATATACCACGCCTCGGGGTGCATATCACATCTCTAATATCAGTGGAGTGGAACATCATCTCGTCGAAATCTCGTACGAACTCTTTTCTTCACTCTGCTCAATATCGACTGATTCGGACTCGTCTCATCATGGCTACACAAACTGCGCTCCGACGGCTATCCTTGCATCTGGAGTCTCCCAAGCAGTGTCCCATCACGATATCCGAAAGATGTCGAACCATCCGATCGACTCGTCAGATCCTCATAATCCCCCAAGAGCTCACATCTCGGGTACAGTTTAATAGTATCGAGTACATGCCACAGCGTCGGTGGTCCAGCCGTAGAAGGGCAAACCCAAGCCTCACTAATGGCACCGCGGAACCGCCGTAAACCCTAAGGTTCAAAGGCTGTCACACGGTCATTAAGTCGAGTTAGGGTTTCATTCTTCTAGAGGGTCCATAGAATCACCTGCATGTCTTTCCGTATACTTTAAACTTGGAAAATGGCTCCTGACATTCGATCGTCTCAATCGACTCTCAACGAACCTGCGTGAAGTCGTCTCTATCTGGAATCAATCCACCTGATGACTCGCATCGGGGTAAGCAAACTCACCACACGTCCTAGTCATTCACCCTCGGTGACTAGCGACTCGCTATCATATCTCCAAGAACATGCTCATGCTGCAGTAACTCCAATCATCTGGGCGATATCTTATCATTTGCAGCAACAACGGGCTCATATGCCTGTACGCCGAACAACGCCTCAATCCTCCAGGAAGGGCAACACAATGGCGGTCGTCTCTGAATCAGCCTGCTCTAGATCTGAGTAAGACTCTCCACACTGGAAATCTTCAACTCAACTGGGCTCGCTCTGGCGCAAAATCGGACGAATCACATTCGTCTCTCAAATCGGGTAGACTAGCTATCATCTGTCGCATATCTGCCTGAAAGCTCCGGCAATCTCAGCTCGTAAGCTCTGAAAGCAACATCCTGACAATCTCAGCAACAGCTGGTCCATCTGTCTGCACGGTAGGCGACATCACATCTCTGAGGTATGCTGTACATCAACAGTCATCTCTCAACTGGCAGCTCTAACAATGGCCCGATCATCCGGTGTAAGACCAAGCACTCACCTCCACTAGAGGTCACAATCACCAACACTAACTCGAGACGTTCCCATGTCACCAGAAAACACAAAGGTCGGCCCTCGTACCAAACGAGCTCACACCGGCTGTAACCCTAGCAGCAGCCCAAACTGCGCTCAAACACGGTGACAGGAATCTCAATCGAGTATCAAAGAGTACACCAGTGGCAAGAAGGGAAACAACAGATCCAAAGTGGATACATGATCATAGGAAGGAACAGTATCAATGAAGGTATGATCATGAAACTAATAGAATCGGGGATCTCAAATGGATGTATGATCCTGGATAGGAAGAGAATCACTGATCTCTAAACAAATGTCCATCCTAAGGTTCCTTAAGCGGAGTGGCGTGTCGTAAGTATTCCGCGGAACATACCAACGGTACGTCACTCTACTTTTGTCACCTAATCCATCAACCAAGGGTCAACCTAGCGCTCTGATACCAACTTTGTCACGACCCGAAAGAGCACGTGACTGGCCCTTGAACCATATGAAGCCTATAGGACTCCATCTGATCCAAGTAAACCAAAAGCCCAGAAATCTAAAACCATTTTGAAGAATAAGTAAAGAAAAACTGGTTTAAAGAAGTGAAGAATACAGGTTTGAAATCAAGGTTTTTAAATAACTAAGCCGAAGGTACGTTTTGAAAACAATAAGTCTTTTCTAAAAATTTCGGCAGAGTCTCTTTTGTAAAACTGGCCCCGAATGGGGTAAAACAAGGAAAACAATACATATACAATGATAAAGGCATCCCCAAGCGGGAGCTAGCTCTTCGTCAAACGACGGTCACAACCACACAATGATATAATAATATACAACGCCAAGTGGCGAGGATCAAATCCAAAGAAAGCTCAAAAGCAACAAGAAACCGCAATACTACTAAGCGCGACTCTAAGGTCGAAATATACAATACTGACTCTGAGTCTGAAAGAATATACAAGTTTTGGTTGATGGACATTTCTAGATACAATGAATAAATAAGTACAATGGTGATTCTTGATACGAAAGAATCCACCTACCAAAGCAAATCACCCGCAAGAAGGTAGTGTGCCAGAAATGCCGCAATAGAACCTGTACGGAAGAACCTGCAAGAACTGTGGCACAACGGGGGTGAGTTGCCAACTCGTGAATAGAAACATCTACAAGTAGAAACCGAATGCAAGACATAATCCTAAGTCAACGATCAGTAATATAATCCACAATAGTGCATCTGAGTGTAATAAGGTGGCAAGGTAACATCTAATCATGTAAATAGTGCCAGGTACTCCGGTAATCACATGTCATCAGTGTAAGGTATGTCTGCATGAAGCAACCACGATGAAATATCAATGATATCAATACACATATATTAGCGTCCCATACCACTAATATTGGTGTAAGGGTATATATAACAGCGCCCTCATACCCTGTTATATATACAATAAAGTATGATCAATGTAAAACCAGTCTGTCTATGATCCAAGTCTGTATGTATGTGGAACCCGTCCACCCGTCACCCAATGACAATAAACATCATGTATGCAATGTGAGGATATAAACAAAATCATGGAAAAACATCATGAAACCCGTGTCTAGCATCGACACGTAAATCCTCCTGTATCGGGCATCCGTCATTCCGGATCATGCCCTATATCAAAGTACATATCGGGAATCCGTCAGTCCGGGTCATCCCTCTCTCAATGCATCGGGCATCCGTCATTCCGGATCATGCCCTATATCAAAGTACATATCGGGAATCCTTCAGTCCGGGTCATCCCTCTCTCAATGCATCGGGCATCCGTCATTCCGGATCATGCCCTATATCAATCCATCGGGCATCCGTCATTCCGGATCATGCCCTATCTCAAAGTATATATCGGGAATCCGTCAGTCCGGGTCATCCCTCTCTCAATACATCGGGCTTCCGTCAGTCCGGGTCAGCCCTCTATCAGTACATCGGGCTTCCGTCAGTCCGGGTCAGCCCTCTATCAATCCATCGGGCTTCCGTCAGTCCGGGTCAGCCCTCTCTCAGTACATCCTCTAGCACCGAGAAAACACGGGGCGACGCCCCAAATATCATATCAAGGGAACCGGTTTTTTTTAATGATTGCTATTGAAAAGGACACGGTTCCCAAATCCAGAAATCCCATGAAAATCCAACATCAAGAAGTACATCCAATGCGATGTGCTATGCAATCAATCCATGATGTATGCGACATAAAAGGAAAGGTAATCATATCGGAAATCATGCAACATGGAATAGTAATGTACATAAGTCGAAGGAAGAATCATCTCATGAATGCAATAGTACTACAGTGTAGTGGCATGGCAATTATCGATGATGAAGTGTGTGAGCCGGCAAATAGTGTACGTGGAACATACGCATCATCGATAATGGTGCTGGTGTCCTAACAGCATGATAATAATATAGCAATGAACATATGCCAGCAATATGAACAGCATGAAGATGCAGAAATCTAGTAGTCAACATCACAGCGAAGTATCTACAATGCAAACTACATCTAAGTATCAGGTCTATCAGGAGGGGTAGGTGTGGAAACCACCTAAATCTGAGTCGGTATATATATAAAGATATATAGTCGGTGATCTCGCCTCAATGTCATATCATAAGATATCCTCGAGTTATGAGTGCGGATCTATCATCAATATCGGCACGTACGGTAAATCATCGTACGGCATCCCCATAGCTGGGTAGGGGTCAACATCTCACTGTCTCATCACATAGCAGATATCACCATCATCAGATCATATAGTCTAGAGTACCACTCTATGTCTAGTACAAACGGTAAGATCAGAGAAGTATGCATGCGGGGGTAAACACATATCCCAAGCCCGCAAGAATCACAAGTCATATCCCACATATGAATCGTATAGAATCACCGATCCCAGGGCACCAAGCCCACATCATCGACTCATCTCCAAAGTCATCACATATCATCAATAACAGTGCAAGTACAAGTGATAAGCAAGGATGTGTGTGTATAGGTGTAATTCTATCCTAGGGTTCGCGACTATGAACTGCACTAGTCACAGCTAACCCTATACTATCCACAATACACCTAATGTCACAATAAACTACATAGTAATCTATCTACGGACTGCGGGGGTGCTATACGCCATCCACCCGACTTCCCCCTGTAGATATAATCTACTCACCTTGCATCATCATTTGCGGACGTCACCACGCAATTGCTTGTAGTCCCGAAGTCTTCATGGGTACCTACACATCAAATATCGTATATGCGCATTAAAACCAAATCCAAACTAAAACGGCGCATGAAATCCAAAACGATACGATAAGGGGGCCTATAGGTGAGAACCTATGGCACGCCTTCAAAACCATCAATAAATCCTCTATATCGTCGTATAAACGACAAGTAGTCGAGGCAAAACACATTCCACCATTTCAGAATCAAGAATACGGAATACGGAAATACGAATCCAAAACAGCAACTTAGGATATATGTCCCAGATTTCAGCCTAGAAAGAGTCAGTCAAAACTAGAAGTACCCAGGGCCAAGAATTGATGAAATGGGGCCAGGCACGCAAAACGAGGAAAATCCCCTCTGCTCTGGCCGCAAATTACGGCCAGAATGGGAGAATTGGCGGCCGTACGGAGGAGTTAGGGGCTAGGGTTTGGGGTGTTGCCTCTATGTTGCCTGCACATCTCAATTCCCACTCAATATTATTTTAGGGTTCTCGGGGTGTTAGCAGATTCCAAATAACAGTGACAGAATACACAATTTCCCCGATATTGGTTTCTAAAATCCGTATTCTGGTGTTTGCTTCAGGTTTTGGGTTTCAATTCAAACACTAGGGTGTTGGTGTATCCTCAATTGAACTCAATTTCACAATACAACCCAAGTTCCTCTCAAACCCTAACTAGGTTTTCATCACATCCATAATATCACACAATATCGATTAAATCTTAACATGGGGTTATAGGAAAGGCTATGATTGAGCAAATGGTTCAGAAATTACCTTCATTAGCAACTCAAGAATTTTCTTGAGTTGCCCTCTAGTGGCCAAATCCATGCTTCTTTAGCTCCATGTGTAGATCTAGGGATTTTGCACATTTTTAATGAAAGGAGATTGGGGTTTTGGGGTGTTTTATGCGATGAAGTGGGGAGTTGAAGGTGGAGGAAGGGGGAGGAAGAGGCAGCAGCAGCAAAGCAAAGGGAGAGTGAGAGAAATAATGAAAATGGCTAAGGGTTTGGTCAATGGTTCAACCCTCTCTCTCACCTACCCTCATCATTACACTTTCTTTTCTCTTTTCTTTTCCTTTTTCTCTAATTCAAATCCTTCTCACACCAATAGTAAACCCAAATGAAAACCATGGCTAGAAAAAGCACAAGTGTAGAAAAAGTGATATGTGCAAGTTTTGCACAAAATTACCAAAAACCCGATTAGCGATTTTAATCGCGATTAGCACTAAATTAGTGTCAAAATGATCACAACAACTTAAAAATGTCATAATTTCAATAATTAACCCATTTTAGAATTTTCCATAATTTTTCATAATTTTTCTAACATTTTTCCTATTTATTTGTATTAAATATTAAAATAATCAATAAAATAATATTAAATTATAAAAATTCCCAAAATTAATATTTTATATTTTTGAAAATGTTACAGGTGTGTGAGCAGCACCGTCCATCATTTAATGAAAAGAAGTAGTATTAGGTATTAGGGTAAGGGTGCTATAGCTTGAATTGAATTCTTAAGTGTAGGGGTGCAAATTTACACACACGTAGTGGTATACAATCGATTTTTGGAGGAAAGATAAAAATGAAGAATAAGACTTATGTTTTCTGTAAAGTTGATAAAATTCCCTGATTTAAGACCGCACTTTTAGAAGGAAAACTCAGGAGATACCAACATCTTTCTAAACTTTTTTGGAACGTATAGGATCTGGGGTTAAATAGATAGGAGGTGTGAAAAATAAGGGTTGGATATTTCTAACTTAGGATGATAGAATTTTTAACCTAGATAATAAACTGCAGGAGTAGAATCGATGTTAACTTATGAAACTAGCTTGATGGGATTTTGTGGGTAGTATCCGCTGAAAACCCTCAGGAGATAACACTCCTCCTACTAGGGACACCTAGAGGTTTAACGGCTTGTTGCACGTGCTCAGTGCAATCGCGTTCCCTGCGAAAGTGTGACTAGGATTTTATTTTTCTCGGGACGAGCAAAAGATAAGTTTGGGGGTATTTGTTCATACCAGAATATTGCATTTTTATACCGCCCATTCATTATCTATTTTTTGTATATATCGGTACTATTAACTGCTGTTTGCTCAATAATACAGATTACAGGTGTCCGTGACAAAATACTGGAAATACATCCAAATCACGGATATATCATGTGTGAGCTGACACTGCAACCAGAACCGCAAACCGACCGATATCCCAAGAGTTATTTTGCAAACAAGTGTGTGTACAATATTTTGGTCCAACACATAGCATGTGTACACACTAACTCTTGGGGCTTGGACCATGGACCTAGGGGGGCTGCCATGACACACTCAAGTGGGCTAGTGCAAGTTGGCTATATGGTGTGATGTGCATTTATTGCAAAAAGTAGTGATGTGATTTGTATCTACCATGTTCCCTCCAAGACCTGAGTGTATCCAGAGATGTTTCTGACCAAGCAAACAACACCAGAGGCATGCTGGGGACAACACAAGACTACCACTGCAATACGGGACCCACCCATCGGATTTGGGTCGAGATCTTCAGAGCCAAAACCGGCCTGGCCGGCCGTACTGCCTCATGTGGGCCCCATCTTCTCACAGGAGCTTCCATGCTGCCATTTGGTCTTTATTTTATTGTTTGCTTAATCCATTTTCTTGCCTATAAAAGCAGACCATGGGGCAAAGGTTCATGGTCATTCTTTAGTCCAATTTTGCCATACATTGTATCATTCTTTTCATTTTGTTTCTCTGTTGTAAATAGCTTAGCCTCCCCCTTGAGCTCTCTACCTTAACTTGATCTTGCAACCTCTCCATGAGCTTGCAATTTTAAGCTTTGGTCATTGATCTCAAGGGGTTGTATCTTCATATAGAATCAATAAAGCTTCTCTTTTGTGCTTCATTTCACATGAGTTATTTACCCTTCTCTTGATCTTGCAAGCTCTTGATTGTGCTTGCAAGTTTAAGGGTTGGTTATTGATCCCATGGCTTATCTTGAGTTGTATGGTTCTTAGTGTTACTTTCTTGCTTATTTCTTTCTTGCACTTTTCTTTCTTGCTCTTTTACATTCATGCAATTTATTACCTAGCTTTACTTTCATGCAATTTATTACCATGTCATTTACATTCTTGTAATGCTTTTCTTTTCTTTGTTTATCTTCTCTTTTTTTCTCTTTTTGGTTCGTTTTGTGAATGGTTGTTAATATGGTGTTGTTATGAATTAATATAATATTGTAAGTTAAGCTTTCTTGCTCATTTCCTTTTCCTGTATTTTCCATTGAACTCCGTCCAAACGTTACACAAGCGCTCCGTTAGGCACCCTACCCTACCAAGGTAACGGTGATTCCTAACAGCGACCGGTTGCGTTCGGTTTGGCCGAAGGCGAAAGCAAGAGACAAGAACGGACGGAAAAGGGTCAATAAGCCGGATTCCACGAATACTATGCTTAAGCACCCTAATCCATATTGTTGCCGATTGTTCTAGCTTCAATCGTTATGTTCGGCTCAAAGGTTTTAGTGCGGATTCCTTAGCTTACACTTTCGTATCTTTTCCTAACAACTTTATACTTGCATATAACACATAGGTTAGATTTGAACAATCCACCCACGCATATTAACTCGTTACGACAAGAACCTAAAACGCTCCTTCTCCCTATGGAACGACCCGTGCTCATCGCGGCTAGCTGCAAAGCGACACCGTCTTGATTGCGGTTAACTTTAAATTCTTCCAATCAGGTTCTAAACTTCAGACCCCAATAAACGATAAGTCATGTCGATGTAAGGCTCATAACGGGTCGAGAAACTACTGGTAACACTTACGAGTAAATCTCTAAATCAGCCCTGGCTAGGGACTTCCCTGTTATGGCCAATCGAGCACAGCGCAACATAAACTCCCAATACCGGGAGAGACGAAACCCCTCCTATCGCTCATTGCCTCCATCTGACTCGGGAATGTACAAAAAAACCACCGTTTTACACGCCCTCTTGGACGTGGTAAGTTGGAAATCAAAGCACAGTAGGAATCACACAAGACTCTATGACGATTTCGGGTCTACAGACTAACCTGTACAAGTGTCACCAGAGAACTGCCATCTGACGTAAGGTATAATACCATCTGGGAGTTCTCGGCGAGTCCGTCCAGTGTACCCAGTCTCCACTGAGCACCCGTATACCATCTCTGATGTCAAACACCAATGGATATAGGATCATCCATCGCCCATCTCATAGGTCGAGAAGCGTATACGCTAGTCTGTTCTGGTATATCGATGCGCTGTCTCGATACACCCATGACTAAGAACATTAAAGGATGAACTTATGGACTACCATGGCCCCACTAGTATGATCTGCATCATAGTCCTGGTAGTCAAGTACACATCCTAAGGGCTTTACCAACATGTAACCTTAAGACAGTATCAAGAGACAAGTATACATGTTAAGATAAAGAGCAACCAGATAGCATACTATCATATCGAGCAAGAAAGTCATCTCTATATATGTCCAAGCATCCAATATAATATACATCAACTGTATAATACTGGCATCTAGGGCATACATACAACTAACAATCTCCCACTTGCACTAGGGCCAGCTGCTGTAGTATCGCATACCGAGCATCCCGAAGAGTCTCTCGAACTGTATCTAGGGAATGGCCTTCGTGAGTGGATCCGCTGTGTCGTTCTTTGTGTCAGCTCTCCCGGCGATCAACTATCTCCCGGATCAGGTGATACCGCCTCAGAATATGCCTGGACCGCTGATGGGACCTGGGATCCTTGGCCAAAGCCACCGCTCCATTGTAATCACAATACAAAGGTATTGGATCCTTAATGGATGGAACCACTCCATGTTCAGTTATGAACTTCTTGATCCAGACAGCCTCTTTGGCAGCATCGTTGGCAGCGATGTATTCAGCCTCCATCGTTGAGTCTGCCACGGTTTCCTGCTTAGAACTCTTCCAGCATACCGCCCCTCCGTAGAGGGTAAAGACAAATCCCGAGTGCGACTTAGAGTCGTCCTTATCACTCTGGAAGCTCGAATCGGTAAAGGACTCCACTTGAATTTCTCCGTTACTATACACCAAGAGAATCTCTTTAGTCCTTCATAAGTACTTGAGAATACTCTTCACAGCTTTCCAGTAACTCTTTCCAGGATCTGCTTGATACCTATTCACTACACTTAGTGAGTGTGCTCCATCGGGTCTGGTACATAGCATCGCGTACATGTTAGAGCTTACTGCCGAAGCATAGGGTATCTCTTGCATGCGAGCTCTCTCCAAATCAATCTTGGGAGACATCTCTTTGGAGAGAGTGAGCCCAGAGATCGTGGGTAAAAATCCACGCTTGGATTCTTCCATACTAAAATGCTTTAGTATGGTGTCAATGTACTTGGATTGGGACAATCCCAGTATCCGTTTAGATCTATCTCTATAGATCTTAATCCCCAAGATGTAGGAGGCATCCCCTATATCTTTCATTGTGAATCTTTGCGATAAGAAGGGCTTGACCGATTGCAGCATAGGAATGTCATTTCCTATCAAGAGTATGTCGTCCACGTACAATACGAGGAAGACAACTTTACTCTCTGCCACCTTCTTGTATATATAAGGTTCATCTACATTTTTTACGAAATCAAACTCTTTGATAAAGACGTCAAAGCAGATGTTCCAACTCCGCGATGCTTGCTTTAATCTATAAATGGATTTAAGCAGCTTGCACACCTTCCCGCTGCTCCCACTAGCTACGAAGCCCTCCGGCTGAGTCATGTACATGCTCTCTTCTAAATCACCATTTAGAAAGGCGGTCTTAACATCTATTTGCCAGATTTCGTAGTCATGATATGCAACGATAGCAAGTATGATCCGGATGGATTTAAGCATAGCCACAGGAGAAAAGGTTTCGTTCACACCTGGTTTTTGACGAAAACCCTTTGCAACAAGTCTAGCTTTGAAAGTCTCCACTTTCCCATCTACACCAAGTTTTTTCTTGAAGACTCACTTGCTCTCAATGGGTTTTACCCCTTCAGGAGCATCTTCCAAAATCCTTACTTTGTTGGTGTAACATTTCAAAAAAAATAAAATATTATTTTGAGAATTTTTATAATTAAATAAGAAAATAATGAATATTATAATAAGGCGGTATAATTCAATACCGATAAATTTGAAAAAAAATTTGGAAAATTATGGAAATTACTAAAAAGAGTGTACTTTATGTGATTTAAGCAAATTATGAGAGTTTATGATTTATTTGACACTAATTTTGCGCTAATCGCGATTAAAAATCGCTAATCGGGCTTTAAGCGTGTTTTGTGCACATGTCTTTTTTTTTTACACTTATTACATTTTAGCATGGTTTTCCTTCATGATCATTTCATTTAGGTGTTAATGAAAACTAAAGAAAAGGAAAAGAAAAGAAAAGAAAAGGATATGATTAAAGAATGGAGGGATGGGCATGAGAGAGAGTGAGAGGGTAAGGGGTCAACCTAGGTCCAAGCTCCCATTCCCACTTCACTCTTCACCATTTTCTCTTCTCTCCTCACTCATTTGCTGCTGCTGCTGCCCCCTCATCTCCCCTTCCACAAATCCTTATGCAACATAGCTAGCCATGTCGCATTGATATGACCAAGTCTACAATGCCACAAGAAGAATTCGTTCATTTCTGAACTCTTCCTCTTGTGTGTGTTTGTTATTCTCAGAACTGTTGATTGATTTAGAACATAAATTCCATTGCACAACGTGCCTGATCCAACCAACTTTTGGTTCAGAAAAATGTTCATAAAATTATCCTGTAATACAAAATCAATCTCTTTTTACTCAACAAAGAGACCGATATAATGTTGCATATCAGGTTCAGCATGTAATAGCATTCGTTCAGAATCAATGTATTACCAGTTGGTAATACAGGGTGATAGTCCCCGACGGTTTTAGCTGCAATAATTGCACCATTTCCAACCCTTATGTCTTTATCACCTTCACTAAGTTCTCTACCTTTTCTCAGCCCATGTAACTGATTACATATATGGGATCCTGACCCGTTATCTAATACCCAGGACGTAGAGCATGTAAGGTTAGTATAGCACCCTATGAAGAGTTTTGAAGCATCACATGACCCAAAGTTATAATTTTTAAGGTGCTAAACTAACATGCAAATGGATCGATCCTAGAAAATTAGGGTTATTAAACATTAAGCTAGAAAAGATTAGGTTTTGAAGGCTACAACCTTTGTAGCTCCCCTTTGCTAGACTTCTTGGTGTCTTGGGTGTTGAGTCGAGGTCCTCTCGAAGTTCCCTTGCGTCCACGACGATCCACCACGGAGTACTCCGTCCAAGCTCGCTTCTTTGGAAAACCGAAGGAAACACTCTAATCAAGTCGGCTAGACTTGAGTAGAATGATGTTGTGGTTTGGAATCTCACTTCAAAAACCTATCTTTAAGTGGTATTTGCTCACTAGGAAAATCAAGAGAGCAAAGGAGCTAGAGGAAGAAGATGGTGGCAATTTTTAACAAGAGATAAAAAGATAACTCTAGTGAAGAAAAAAAAATATATCCATATATATTTTATTCCTTCATGCTATGAACCATGGTTAAAGTGATGGAGACATTATTTAACTTTAGTTTGGAATGATAAAGAGAAGGATAACCATAGGTTAGTGGTAGTTGAGCATGGTTAGGTCAAAGGAAGAATTTAGAAGCAAGAATGATTATCCTTCCCTTTTTCATTTTCTTTTAAATCCAAAATTAAATAATAATCCATTATATAATCCTTGGTGTGAGTCTTATATTGCCACCATTTCCATATGCTAACAACCATGATGGATGAGTGTATGTATGTGTGCATGTATGCACATCCACATGTGCATGAAACTAGCATGAAAGAAAGAAAGAAAAGCACACATGCATGCACACATCTATCATCTAAGAAAAGGTTTTAAGTGAGAAAACTAATGGTTAAATGATAAATCAACACTTGATTTATCAATCCGGTCATATCTCATATGACCCTACCAAAAGCAGTTCACCCGATCAATGTTCGGTATCATATACGCACATTTCAATCGGGTGCATGCGCATATCGCATATACGCACCACAACGTTTCGCCTGGACTGCGTAACTCCTTTGTGGGACTATAAAATTCGTCAATACGCCGGCAGAGGGTAATGATCATATCAAGTACCCTCAAGCCGCAAGCGATCAGCTAAACGTAACGGCCACCCGGGTATTGAGCGATCAGAAGACAACAAGCGAACCTGCTACAACTCCCGTCGAGCCATCCGGCAACACTACCGTACAGTCCGGTCTCTTCGTCAGATATGCTGCATATCGAGCCTAGGGATGGTCACGTCGACCCCAATAACTCAATAAGTCGTGTCGGTGAATGGTCTATAACAGATCGAGAAACTACTGATAACACTTATCAGCAAATCTCAGCAGCCCTGGCCAGGGACTTGCTGTTATAACCAGTCGGGCACAGCACAGCATCAACTCCCAATACCGGGAGAGACGAAACCCCTCCTATCGCTCATCGTCTTCGTGTGTCTCGGGACTGTACCCAACGGCCACCTGTTTGCACGACTCAGTAGAGCCATGGTAGGGCGGCAATCAAAGTACTGTGGGAGAATACAAAAGACTCCATGACGATCTCGGGTCTACAGACTAACCTGTACCAGTGTCACCTGAGAACTGCTATCCGACGATAGATATAATTCCATATAGGAGTTCTCGGTGAGTCCGTCCAGTGTACCCAGTCACCACTGAGCACCCGTATATGATCTTGATGTCAACCATCGATGAATGTGGGAACATTCATCGCCCATCGTATGGGTCTAGTATCATATACGCTAGTCTACTCTGGTATATCAATGCCCCGTCTCGATATACCTACGACTAGGGATGTTCCAGGATATGCTTATAGACTACAGATGTCCCACTAGTATGATCTCCATCATAATCAGAGTAGTCAAGCCGATATCCTCAGGGCTTTATCAACATGTATGAATGAATAAAAGCATGATCAAATCAACATGTCAGATAAAGAAGAACCAGATAGCATACTATCATGTCGAGCAAGAATGCAAACTGAATATATATACATGTATAGATACATCCACTATCACATAATGGCCTCTAGGGCATACATATATCCAACAATCTCCCACTTGCACTAAGGCCAGTTATTGGCGTATCTCATACCCAACATCTCAAAAAGTCGCTCATGCTGTGGCTGAGGGAGGGCCTTGGTGAGTGGATCCGCGGCGTTGTTCTTTGTGTCAACTCTCTTAATCTCGATCTCGCGGCGATCTACAATCTCCCGGATCAAATGAAAGCGCCTCAGGATATGTCTGGACCGCTGATGAGATCTGGGCTCCTTGGCTAACGCCATTGCCCCATTATTGTCACAATACAAAGGTATTGGATCAATAATGGTTGGAACTACTCCTAGCTCCGAGACGAATTTCTTCATCCAGACGGCTTCCTTGGCGGCATCATTTGTAGCAATGTACTCAGCTTCCATCGTAGAGTCTGCAACGGTATCTTGTTTGGAACTCTTCCAACTTACCGCCCCTCCATTGAGGGTAAATACAAACCCTGAGATAGATTTGCTGTCATCCTTATCGCTCTGGAAGCTCGAATCGGTAAAGGCCTCCATTTGGAGATCTGTATTACCATACACCAAGAACAATTCTTTAGTCCTTCGTAAGTACTTAAGAATGTTCTTCACAGCTGTCCAGTGGTTCTCCCCTGGGTTGGATTGATACCTGCTTACAACACTAAGTGCATAAGCTACATCTGGGCGTGTACATAACATCGCATACATTATAGATCCTACTGCCGAAGCATAAGGTATAATGCTCATGCGAGCTCTCTCTTCATCGGTCTTTGGACAAGAATCCTTGGAGAGAGTGACTCCATGGCAAGCGGGTAAGGCACCCCGCTTGGAGTCTTCCATACTAAACCTCTTTAGGATGGTGTTGATATACCTGGTTTGGGACAGTCCCAATAACTTTTTGGATCTATCCCTATAGATCCTTATGCCCAGGATGTATGTGGCATCACCCAGGTCCTTCATGGAGAACCTTAGTGATAAGAATGATTTGACCGACTGTTGCATAGGAATATCATTTCCTATCAGAAGAATGTCATCCATGTACAATACGAGGAATGTGACAGCTCTTCCTACAGCCTTCTTATAAACACAAGGTTCATCTGGATTTTTGATGAAATCAAACTCTTTGATGACATCATCGAAACAGATGTTCCAACTCCGAGATGTCTGCTTTAACCCATATATGGATTTAAGCAATCTACATGCTTTCTCACTGCTCCCACTATCAATGAAGCCCTCTGGCTGATCCATATAAACGCATTCTTCTAAATCTCCATTTAGAAATGCTGTTTTAACGTCCATCTGCCAGATTTCATAGTCGTAGTGAGCAGCAATAGCAAGTAGGATCCGAATGGATTTAAGCATGGCTACGGGCGAAAAAGTTTCGTCATAGTCCAAACCTGGTCTTTGACGAAAACCTTTCGCCACAAGTCTTGCCTTATAGGTCTCTACCTGCCCATCCACACCAATATTTCTTTTAAAGATCCATTTGCACCCTACAAGTTTTACCCCATGGGGTACAACGTCCAAAGTCCATACTTTGTTGGTGTACATAGACTCCATTTCGGATCTCATCGCATCCAGCCACTTCACTGAGTCACCACTCGTGATAGCTTGCTGAAAACTGGTAGGATCATCATCATCCATGATGCAATCTTCTCCGTTACCATCAATGAGGAAACCGTAGTACCTCTCCGGTGGGCGAGAAGTCCTACCAGATCTACGGAGTGGCCGAGGTTCTTCAGTTTCTGTTGCAACAGCCGGTTCAACCAAATCGTCATTTTTAGTTTGTGTCTCCAGAACCTCTTCTAGATCTACTACCTTGCCATCATCTTTATCTATGAAAAAATCTTTTTCCAAGAATGTGGCATACTGAGAAACAAACACCTTTTGTTCCTCTTTGTGGTAGAACAGATATCCATAAGAATTCTTTGGATATCCCACAAAGTTACACATGACTGACCGTGTCTCGAGTTTGTCCGGATTCTGCTTTTGAACATAGGCCGGGCAACCCCAAATCTTAATTCTTTTAAGAGATGGTCTCTTCCCATTCCATATCTCATATGGCGTGGTAGACACGGCTTTGGTTGGAACCCTGTTTAGCAGAAACGCTGCAGTCTCCAATGCATGTCCCCAAAACGAGACTGGTAACTCAGCATCACTCATCATGGACCGGACCATATCTAATAGGGTCCTATTCCGTCGTTCTGACACACCGTTGTGCTGTGGTGTGTAAGGAGGAGTGAGCTGAGAGAGAATCCCATTCTCTTTTAGGAAGTTTGCAAATTCTGTACTGAGATACTCTCCACCTCGATCTGATCGAAGCATCTTAATACTCAAGCCGGTTTGTTTTTCTACTTCTTGTTTATATTCAATGAATTTCTCGAAAGCGTCGGACTTGTGCTTTAATAAAAATACATGACCGAATCTTGAGAAATCGTCTGTGAATGTAATGAAGTATGAAAAACCGCCTCTAGCCTGTGTAGACATAGGCCCACATACATCACTATGTATGAGGCCCAGGAGCTGAGTAGCTCTTTCTCCGTGTCCGGTAAACGGAGTTTTGGTCATTTTACCCTTGATACAAGACTGGCAAGTCGCATAAGATTTATATTCAAAAGAATTTAAATATCCATCTTTGTGTAACTTGTTTAGTCTTGTTTCGTTAATATGACCAAGTCTACAGTGCCAAAGAAAAGCTTTATTTAATTCTGAAAGTTTTCTTTTATTAGTGTGTTGTATACTGAAAACTGTGTGTTGATTTAGGACCTATATTCCGTTATTAAGTGTACCATACCCAACCAACATTTGATTTAGGTGAATGTTCATAACATTGTTCTGCAACACAAAATTATACCCTTCATTGTCCAACAAAGAAACGGATATTATATTACATAGCATACTAGGTACAAAATAACATGGATTCAAAATCAAAATACATCCAGATGGTAACCCCAAGTGATACTCTCCCACTGCGACTGTATGTACATTGGAACCATTTCCAACGCGGAGAGTATGGTCACCTGTCTTCAAAACCTTGCTATTTCTCAGCCCCTGCATAGAATTGCAAATGTGAGAACCTGAACCGGTATCCAATACCCAGGAAGCAGAGTTTATAGAAAAACAGTTTTCAGTCACAAACGCACCTGAAGCAGAAGCATCACCATGCTTCTTCTTGAGACTTAGGTACTCCGTGCAATTGCGCTTCCAATGTCCTGTCTTGTGGCAATGAAAACACTCGCCTTTCCCCGGGTTTCCAGCTGTGGACTTTCCCTTTCCCTTCACCTTTTTGACTCCGCCCTTAGGATTAGTGGGTTTCTTCTTTTTCTTTCCCTTGGCCTTAGCTTTCGGGTGAGAAGAAGAAGACTGTCCAATAGTCATAACGGGAGTCTTTTCTGACTTCATAGTGCTCTCTGCACTCCTTAACATATTAAGGAGTTCAGGGAGTTCCTTCTCCATGCCATGCATGTTAAAGTTCACTATGAACTGAGCAAAGGTGGAGGGGAGGGACTGCAGAATAATATATATATATATATATTGTTCATTGTCCATTGTCCCTCCGAGGCCCTCAAGCTCTTCTATAAGAGCTATCATCTTCAAAACATGGTCTGCTACTGGTGTGCCAGGGGCCATCTGCATCTGAAACAGTTTCTTTGATGCTTCGTATCGTAATACGGGGGACTGCTCCCCATACAACTCCTTTGTATGGAGCAATATCCCGTGAATGTCCATGTCCTCGTGCTGCTTTTGATGTGTGTTGTCCATCGATGCAAGCGCGAGGCATTTTGCCGTGGCACAGTCAGCGTCCCATATCTTGCGGACTTCAATGTCCGCAACTGAGGACTTTGGGCCTGGGACGGGCGGGGCTGAAGCCGTGAGGACATATGATACTTTATCATAAGTCAAGGCGATCTTTAGATTCCTCAGCCAGTCTTTATAGTTGGTCCCATTCAGTTTGTTTTTATCTAGTAGAAGCTTACGTCCAGTCATTGGTATCTGCCATTAAGAGAGAGAAAAGAATACACTCAGCGAAAGCTCTTGCACAGATTAGATTGGTTTATTATCTTTTCTAATCGATGTTTCCCACTGCTTTTTATCAAGTTTTCTTTCAAACCTTAAAAAGAAAAACTAGCCAGGATTAATTACAGTCTACAACTTCGCTAACCGTTCAGCCAGGCCAGTGTCGGTACTTTGAGGGAGGTTCCCCGTGCTTTCGCACGGACCTAATTATAGTAAACCTTGTTTTCCCAGAGGCGGAGCCCCGTTAACACCTTTCTAGACACCTAATGAGTTAGCTAATTGTAAACTGTAAAACTCTCCTAGGAGCAACTATTGCCCACAGTGGGATCAGGATCCAACCATCACATGGAAGGTATGCAATCTCATTGCAAATTTCAACACTTGAAATTCCCGATGTAATTTTTAACCCTAGTACTTATGACCTTAACTATAGTCAAAAAATCATAAGTACCAGTCAAGTTCTACCCATCATTTCTTGATTAATTAGACCCACCCATATGACCCTTAACTATGGTCAACAAAGTCGCATGAATGTCCTAATTAATCTGCATCATATGCAGTGTAGGAAGACATCACTTAGCTACCGTACACTACGTCTTAACTAAAGTCAACAAACGTAGCACGAATACTAAGTACTCTACTTCCTAAAATGACGGAGGGTTGCGAATGATTTTTAAGAAAATCTTTAACACTTTGAACTTGATATCGTTGTAGAATCAAACAGTTTTTCAAAAGGAGTGGCTTAAGCTCCGCAGTTTTGAAATGTAGCTTTTTCATAAAAAGCCGAGTAGTTTTTAAATCCGATTCTACAACATCTTTTTAGGTTTATTTTCTTTACATTAATCACATTAATATAATCCCATCATTTAAGTCCTTAAGCCAATCACAGAAAAGAAATAAAAATAACACGTACGCTTATGCCATCCGCATTCGCCGCAATGTTCCGTTATGCACCGTTAGGTTACTTAACTAACGGCATACCGGGACGGGACTACCGCGGGTGTAAAACATAAGCAACGTCTACTATATATCATATATATAATATGTCATTCGTCTCAGATATCACAGAACACAGGCAGCAGAAACATAGATATAACGTGGGATATCCTAGGACGTCCGTATTTAGTATTTAGCCAGAATAGAAAATACGGATTCCACAGTCGCGATGAATAGCCAAGCCCATACCCTGGACCCCTACGAGAGAGGCAAGTGACCCTACCAATCCTGGAGTTTAGGAGACCCGGTCTCGACTCCTCGAGATGGCCTCCCACTGAACCCCAGAACCCGGTCACCTGTGCTCCCCTCCTTGGGTCCATCCTAATGCGGAAAAGTAAATAATATACAACACTGGTGACACAACCGCAACTTGGAAGTGCCCCAAATAAAAGAATATTACATTACATTTGAATTTACATGAATGAAAATATAGAACTCTCATCTCACAAAAACCCCCTGGCTATTCGATCGCGACAATCCTACACATCATACCTCAGCAACACATAATATCATATATCATCAACATAAGTAAGTATGCGTACCCCGATTGTCGTTGATGTATAGCAACGAAACCGGCGATATCGTACATACTACACTTACGGTCACAGAAAAGAAAGTGTAAAACTACAATATTTGGAATCCAGATTCTCTTTAGACATCATAAATGCGAAATATCACATATTTCGTATTTCATGCCTAAACTATATGAATTCCACATATTGTATCACATTCCAGACAAACAGACAGTATTAAAGTTTTCGAACGAACGATCAAGCACCCAAGATTCAGTAAAGCTCAACACTTGAGCAGGGTTCAAAAATCCGGAGTGTGACACAGTAGTAGCGGTCCAGCCGTAGAAGGGTCAAGCCAACGCCTCACATGTGGCACGCCGTACTGCCCCAAACCCTAAGGTTCAAAGGGCAGTTTGAGACGGTCACATAATCGAGTTAAGGTTTGTTGTCTTCTAGAGGGACCACCGCAAAAAGACTTGCACGTATCTCCAAAGTATTTAAACCCCGTGAATAGTGAGTAAATGATACTCGTTCAAACACTTCAATACTTTCTAATTTACCCGGAAAAGCTACGAAATAAAAATCCCGATCGAAATGACGAGTTCGAAACCATCTCCAGAATTTTTCAAAACTAAATACAGATTGAAAATATCCAAAAATTTATACAAGCAGATTCATGAATCACTGTACAACAAATATTCATCAATATATTTATACGGCCGCGGAACCGCGGCCTAAGCAAGCTTAGGCCGCGTTTCCGCGGCGAGAATCACTGTTCACTGAACAAATTTTGTACCGTAACTCTTATTTTTTCCTGCTGTATTTTTTACATATTTTTAATTCTGCAAATTATCAAATTTTAGAAAATTTCCAGAGAGCACCCAAAAATACGGTATTTTTGTCCGATCGGGGTTTTAACTTCGTAAAAACGTCGCCTAATGTTCTAGGTCGGCTCTGATACCAATGTAAGGTTAGTATAGCACCTTATGAAGAGTTTTGAAGCATCACATGACCCAAAGTTATAATTTTTAAGGTGCTAAACTAACATGCAAATGGATCGATCCTAGAAAATTAGTGTTATTAAAAATTAAGCTAGAAAAGATTAGGGTTTGAAGGCTACAACCTTTGTAGCTCCCCTTTACTAGACTCCTTGGTGTCTTGGGTGTTGAGTCGAGGTCCTCTCGAAGTTCCCTTGCGTCCACGACGATCCACCACGGAGTACTCCGTCCAAGCCCGCTTCTTTGGAAAACCGAAGGAAACACTCTAATCAAGTCGGCTAGACTTGAGTAGAATGATGTTGTGGTTTGGAATCTCACTTCAAAAACCTATCTTTAAGTGGTATTTGCTCACTAGGAAAATCAAGAGAGCAAAGGAGCTAGAGGAAGAAGATGGTGGCAATTTTTAACAAGAGATAAAAAGATAACTCTAGTGAAGAAAAAAAAAATATATCCATATATATTTTATTCCTTCATGCTATGAACCATGGTTAAAGTGATGGAGACATTATTTAACTTTAGTTTGGAATGATAAAGAGAAGGATAACCATAGGTTAGTGGTAGTTGAGCATGGTTAGGTCAAAGGAAGAATTTAGAAGCAATAATGATTATCCTTCTCTTTTTCATTTTCTTTTAAATCCAAAATTAAATAATAATCTATTATATAATCCATGGTGTGAGTCTTATATTGCCACCATTTCCATATGCTAACAACCATGATGGATGAGTGTATGTATGTGTGCATGTATGCACATCCACATGTGCATGAAACTAGCATGAAAGAAAGAAAGAAAAGCACACATGCATGCACACATCTATCATCTAAGAAAAGGTTTTAAGTGAGAAAACTAATGGTTAAATTATAAATCAACACTTGATTTATCAATCCGGTCATATCTCATATGATCCTACCAAAAGCAGTTCACCCGATCAATGTTCGGTATCATATACGCACATTTCAATCGGGTGCATGCGCATATCGCATATGCGCTCCACAACGTTTCGCCTGGACTGGGTAACTCCTTTGTGGGACTCTAAGACTCGTCAGTACGCAGGCAGAGGGTAATGATCATATCAAGTACCTTCAAGCCGCAAGTGGTCAGCTAAACGTAACGGCCACCCGGGTATTGAGCGATCAGAAGACAACAAGCGAACCTGCTACAACTCCCGTCGAGCCATCCGGCATCACTACCGTACAGTCCGGTCTCTTCGTCAGATATGCTGCATATCGAGCCTAGGGATGGTCACATCGACCCCAATAACTCAATAAGTCGTGTCGGTGAATGGTCTATAACAGATCGAGAAACTACTGATAACACTTATCAGCAAATCTCAGCAGCCCTGGCCAGGGACTTGCTGTTATAACCAGTCGGGCACAGCACAGGATCAACTCCCAATACCGGGAGAGACGAAACCCCTCCTATCGCTCATCGTCTTCGTGTGTCTCTGGACTGTACCCAACGGCCACCTGTTTGCACGACTCAGTAGAGCCGTTGTAGGGTGGCAATCAAAGTACAGTGGGAGAACACACAAGACTCCATGACGATCTCGGGTCTACAGACTAACCTGTACCAGTGTCACCTGAGAACTGCTATCCGACGATAGATATAATTCCATATAGGAGTTCTCGGTGAGTCCGTCCAGTGTACCCAGTCACCACTGAGCACCCGTATATGATCTTGATGTCAACCATCGATGAATGTGGGAACATTCATCGCCCATCGTATGGGTCTAGTATCATATACGCTAGTATACTCTGGTATATCAATGCCCCGTCTCGATATACCTACGACTAGGGACGTTCCAGGATATGCTTATAGACTACAGATGTCCCACTAGTATGATCTCCATCATAATCAGAGTAGTCAAGCCGATATCCTCAGGGCTTTATCAGCATGTATGAATGAATAAAAGCATGATCAAATCAACATGTCAGATAAAGAAGAACCAGATAGCATACTATCATGTCGAGCAAGAATGCAAACTGAATATATATACATGTATAGATACATCCACTATCACATAATGGTCTCTAGGGCATACATATATCCAACAGAGCAAATGGAGAAATAGTTCTCTGTAACGAACACACCCGAAGAAAATACATCAACATATACTTTCTTCATTCGGGTGGCATGGGAATCCTGATATTCCCCTATATCCTGTTCAGTCTTATAACTTTTATAAGAAAGAACGGAACCAACTTTCCCCAGCACAGTATAACATGCGGGTCCGGTCAATACATCCATATTATTATCTAGATTAAGGCATGATATGGTTGCTACCTGGAGAGAGAGAGAAGAAAACACTTTAGCGTATGCTATTGCAAGATCAGATTGGTTATTATTTTATCTAATCAGGATGGCTCCCACTGTTTTTATCAAATCTTCCTTCAAACCCTAAAAGGAAAGACTAGCCGGGATTAATTACACCCTACAATTTCGCCAATCTTTCAGCCAGGCCAGTGTCGGTACTTTGAGGGAGGTTTCCCGTGCTTTCGCACGGACCTAATTAAAATAAACCTCGTTTTCCCAGAGGCATAACCCCGTTGACATCTTTCTAGACACCTACCTGATCGGCTAATTGTCCTGTGTAAAACTCTCCCAGGAGTAACAATTACTCTCAGAGAGTATCGGCATCCAACTATCTCATAGAAGGTATGCAATCTCATTGCAAATTTCAACACTTGAAATTCCCGATAATATTTTTCCCCTAACCCCTATGACCTTGACAAAGGCCAACAAATCATAGGAGGCTAGTCAAGTTCAACCCGTCATTTCTTTATTGAATCAAACCCACCCGCACGAACCTTGACAAAGGCCAACAAGATCGTACGACTACCACAAAACAATCTGCATCATAAGCATAAGCAGATAAGCACTATTCAGGTATCAAGCACTATGCCTTGACAAAGGCCAACAAACACAGCACGAATACTAAACAGTTCTTATCTAAAATGACGGAGGGCTACGACAGGTTTTTCTGAAAATCTATTGCGTAATGAACTTGATATCATTGTAGAAACAAGTGAATTTTGAAAAAAGGAGTGTTTTTTAGGCTTTCATTAGTTTTGCTAATGAGGTCATTCCCGGTGAAGGGATCTCGGCTCTTTCCTCATCGAATAAGGTGCGTGATATATCATATATATCACTGTAACATTTCAAAAAATTAAAATATTATTTTTGGGAATTTTTATAATTTAATATTATTTTATTGAATATTTTAATAATTCGGTATAATTAAATACCGATAAATGGAAAAAAAAATTTGGAAAAAATTATAGAAAATTCTAAAATAGGGTATTTAAGGAATTATGTCATTTTTATGTTTTAAGATTAATTATATGCTAATTTAGTGCTAATCGCGATTAAAAATCGCTAATCGGTTTCTAGTATTTTTGTGCAAAACTTGCACCATACTTTTTTTTACACTTGTCCATTTCTACAATGTTGTTTTGGGGTTACTATTGGTGTGAGAAGGAATTGGGTTTTAGAAAAGAAAAGAAAAGAAAAAGAGAAAGGATTATTATATGAAGTATAGGTGAGAGAGAAAGGGGTTGCTTTGACCAAGACTTGGCCATTCTCTCATGTTTCCAACACTCATCTCTCTCCCCCTTCTTTGGTTGCTGCTGCTGCTGCCCTAGCTCCTCATTCCCTCCCTTCTTCAACTCCTCAAATCATCTCAAAAACAACTCCAAAACCCTATCTCTTTTTTACAAAAAAAGATGCACAAGCTCAAGACAAGCCCATTGGACCAAGAAAGCAAGGATTTTGACCACTTAAGGCAACTCAAGAAAATTCTTAAGTTGCCAAATGAGGTATTTTTCTGAACCATTAGCTTAGTTTTTGCATACTTATACCCCCATGTTAAGATTAGAATCGATATCGTGTGATTTTGTGGATTTAGGAAAACCTAGTTAGGGTTTGAAGGAATTGTGAGTTGTGGTGAGCAATTAAGCTCAGTAGAGGTTATACAAACACCTTAGTGCTAGATTTGAGACCCAAACCTGAGACTTGAAACCCGGAATACGGATTTAGAAACCGATATCGGAAAATTTATGGAATCTGTGAAGGTTATATGGGATCTACTATCAACCCGAGGCTCTGAAAATTATTTTGGTTGGACAGTGATATGTGCAGGCACCCAGGAAGATAACCCCAAGACCCCAGCCCCTAACTCCTAGTCCCGGCTGTAAATTTATTCCGTTTGGCCACAATTTGCTGCCTGAACCCCACCAAATTGGCTCGTTTTGGTTTTGGTGTCCCCTTATCAGTAGATTAGACCCTTGGCATGTGCCAAATTGTCAAATTTGACCTAGGGTGAAATCTGAGACCCTTTTCTCTAGTTGCTGTTTTGGATTCGTGTTTCCGTTTCCGTATTTTGAATTCTGGATTTATATATCTGTGTTTTACCTCGAATACTTGGCGTTTATACGATGATATCGAGAATTGATTGATGGTTTTGAAAACGTACCCATAGGTTCTAACCTATAGGCCTTAGCGTATCATTTTGGTTTTCGTGTGTCGTTTGGGTTTTGATTTGGTTTTAATACGCATTTACGATACGTTGATGTGTAGGTACCCCTTGAAGACTTCGGGACGACAAGTAAGCGCGTGGCGACGTCGACAAATGAAGACGGAGGGTGAGTAGATTATATCTACGGGGGAAGTCGGGTGGATGGCGTATAGCACCCCCGCAGTCCGAAATTGGTATACTATATATATATATATATTATATGATAGTTTATAGTATGTTGTGGATATTGTGTTAGCTGTACTATGGATAGATTAGGGCTAGAAGTAAACTAGTGTAGTTAATAGTTGCGAACCCTAGAAAAGGTTTACACCCATACGCACACCCTTGCATATTTATTATACTTACACTGTGTTGATGATGATAGTGGATGACATTAGAGATGAGTCGATGATATTGGGCATAGTGCTGTGAGATCGGTGATATGATATGATTCGTATTTGGGATACGACATGTGATTTTTAGCGGGCCTTTGGACGTGTGTTTCACACACGCATTCATACTTATATAGATGTTATCGATTTGTACTAGACTTAGATCAGTACTGTTAGTTATATGTATGCCCTAGAGGCCATTACTGTACATAGGATGTATATTGTAGTGGATGCTGAGACATATATAGGGAGGACTTTCTTGTCGACATGATAGTATGCTATCTGGTTGCTCTTTACCTTAACATGTATACTGATTGTCTCTCTGTTACATGTTGGTAAAGCCCTTAGTATGTGTACTTGACTACCTGGACTATGATGCGGATCATACTAGTGGGGACATGGTAGTCCATAAGTACATCCTTCAAGGTCCCTAGTCGTGGGTGTATCGAGACGGGGCATCGATATACCAGAGTAGACTAGTGTATACCCTCTCGACCCATACAGATGGGCGATGGATGATCACATATCCATTGGTGTTTGACATCAGAGATGATATACGGGTGCTCAGTAGAGACTAGGTATACTGGACGGACTCGCCGAGAACTCCCAGATGGTATTATACCTTACGTCAGATGGCAGTTCTCAGGTGACACTGGTACAGGTTAGTCTGTAGACCCGAGATCGTCATAGAGTCTTGTGTGATTCCCACTGTGCTTTGATTTCCACCTTACCACGTCCAAGAGGGCGTGCAAAACGGTGGTTTTTGGGTACAGTCCCGAATCACATGGAGGCAATGAGCGATAGGTGGGGATTCGTCTCTCCCGGTATAGGGAGTTGATGTTGCGCTGTGTTCGATTGGCTATAACCGGAAATCCCTGGCCAGGGTTGCTGAGATTTACTGGTAAGTGTTACCAGTAGTTTCTCGAACTGTTATAGACCTCATATCGACACGACTTATCGAGCTACCGGGGTCTGACGTTTACCACCCCTAGGCGAGATATGCGACATATCAGACGATCAGACCGGACTGTACGGTAAGTGTTACTGGTTGGATTCACAGGAGCGTGAGCGGGCTTGCTCGTTGATCTTCTGATCGTTCAATACCTGGGTGGCCGTTACGTTTAGCAGACCGCTTGCGGCTTGTGGGTGTTTGATATGATCATCACCTGCTGCCGGCGTATTGACGAGTCTTTAGAGTCCTACATAGAGGTTTCCTGACTCAAGCGAAACGAAATAGGAGCGCATATGAGATATGTACAGGACCGAGAATAATACTAGTATGTGATACTGTATTCTATTCTCACGATTTGTATCATTGGACGGTTATATGAGATATAGCTGGGTTACCGAATCAAGTGTTGATTCGATTCATCGATACATTGGATATTAGTCGGTCATATGCGATGTGACCAGATCGTTAAATCAAGTGTTGATTTAATGTATAATTATATATTTGATATATTACTTTACATTAACTAGTATTAGTTCACTTAAGATGGATTTTCTCACTTGATATGCACATTGTATATATGATATAGTTTTGTGCACTAGTTTGTATCATGTTTGATGACACATGCAAACTTTGGTGTATGTTTGCTTTAAACTATGATTAGGTTAATGGTTAGGGTTTGAATTATTTATTTATTCATTTTGGAAAAGATGAAAAGGTGGCTTTCTTTTTATTTCTTTGCTTGAAGCTTCTTGAAGCTTCAAAGCATCTTTGAAAGTCTACCACTTTGTCTTCATCCTAAACCTAACCATTATACCAAACCTTAGTTAAGTCTCTACACTTGTTAGGCTCACCCATGGTTGCATTATGATACATATCACTTCATTTTTCTTTTTGAGAATAATTCATTCTTTTTTCTTTCATCTTCTACTTCTTCTTCATGAAGAAAAGAAAACTCTTCTTGAAAATTTCTAAGTGATGAATCCAAGTGAGAAATCCAAATCCAAAGTGAACCCACTTCCTATTTCTTTATCCTCTACCACTTGCCATGTAGTAGAGTGTGTTATCTTTACAAGTTTCATGACCTAGTGAAGGTGGAGCTTGAGTTTGAGTCGCTTCGACGTAGATCATCTTCGGCATCGAAGTCAACGACCTAGCCCGCCCATTTCTCCGATGAAATCGACGCTACGGTCCAGGACGACGATGATCGCAGCGGAGGGACTTCAACACGGAGCTAGAGAAGTGGAGGACCGGATCTACAAAGGTTGTATTTCCAATCACTTAGCAATAAAGTTTTTTATTTGCATGTTTCGCCTTTGCATCTAGTTAACGATCTAGCATTAGGGTTTCTCGGCACAAGAAAATTTTTATTTTGGCATGGTTGATGTCTTGTGGAACCTCTTGAGTGTGCCTAAGAATCCTTCAGTGGTATCAGAGCCTAGCTAGTGCTTTAGGCGAAGTGTAGACGATGTTTTAAGTCCGATCGCAACACGAAACCCTAATCCGACCCCTTCTCTGTACAATTTTTGAAACAGTGAAATTTTCTATATTTAAAATATGCAGAAAAATCAGCAGGGTTTTCTAAGAACTACTGTGCAAAACGAGCGCCTGAATCCACTAAAGCGCCGCGGAAGCGCGGCACGAGCATGGCTCGTGCGGAGGTTCCGCGGCCATACAGTCAAATTGGTTTTTGGAATTTGCACAGTAATTCCTATCTTTTAGTGCTGTATTTTCTGGGAATTTTTAACTTCTACTCAAGATTTGAGTTTTCTGGGTTGTATTTGGGAACTCGGTGTTTCGATCGGGAAGTTTTACTTTCTGTGTTTTTCCGGATAATTTTAGAATATGTTAAAAAGTTCGACCGGATATAAATACCCAAATTTTCCCCTGCCGGAAAATTTCCAAGTGTTGGATTTTTCCCTGGTTTAAGAACGTTCTAAGTAGTGCAAGTAACGCGATGGTCCCTCTAGAAGACAACAAACCTTAACTCGATTTTGTGACAGTCTTGAACTGCCTTTTGAACCTTAGGGTTTGGGGCAGTACGGCGTGCCACATGTGAGGCGTTGGCTTGACCCTTCTACGGCTGGACCGTTGGTACTGTGGCATGAAGTGAATGTTTTTGAACTTATTTCATGTGTTGAGCTGTTTCGGGAAAATTTGGGTGTTTGATTGTTCGATCGGAAAGTTTGACATTTTTTATTTATCTGGAATGCGATTCAATAATTGGAATCCACAAGTAGTTATGAGATAACTGATTTGGATGTTATAAACATAGCACTTTAGTCTCACTTGATCGGTTGCCGCGGAATTTTGATGTGATCAAAAGTCCGTCGCAATCTCGTAGCGTACGCGGATGCTCGCCGGTAAAACTTAATAGATAGCCTCTCCCCATAGCCCCGACCAAGTGACTGTAGGAGAACCCCGTCGCCGAAAGCATCCGTTTGGGTGCTCGCGGCAGCGGTGTTCCGCCTTGGTGCACTTCGTCGACGGCATCGGGGGTGCGACTGCCTACTAAAGTTTGCGACGAGCATTCGATCAGGATGTCGGGAATCTTGTTGAATTGCCCGACTTGATATTGAAAAGAGTTTTCGATTATGAGACTAAAATGCGGGGTTTATAATTGTTAGGCATGCGATATTTAAGGAATTCATTTGATTAGGCATGCGATGTCTAAAGAGGTTGCGGATTCCAACTGTTGTAGTTTTACACTTTCTTTTCTGTGACCGTAAGTGTAGTATGTAGTGGTATTACCGGTTTTCGTTGCTATACGTCGACGATGATCGGTGTATGCATACTTACTTACGTTGATGACATGTGATGTTATGTGTTGCTGGATATGTTACATTGGATCGTCGTGTTTGAATAGCCGGGTTTTTTTTATGTGAGATGAGTGTTTTTCATTTTCATTCACGTAAAAACTTGTATGTAATATTCTTTTATTGGGGCACTTCCAGGTTGCGGAAGATGTCACCGTTGATGTATATTATTTACTTTTTCACACTAGGATAGACCCAAGGAGGAGGGCACAAGTAACCGGGTTCTGGAGTCCAGTGGGAGACCAACTCGAGGAGTCGAGTCCGGGTCTCCTAACTCTAGAATTGGTAGGGTTGCTTGCCGCTCTTGTAGGGGTCTAGGGGTGTGGGTTTGGCTATTCATCGCGACCGTGGAATCCGTGTTTTATACTGGCTCGTATTGAAAACACGGATGTCCTAGTATATCCAATGTTTCATATGTTTCTTCTGCTGCGATATCTGTGATGTGATCATGTGATATGTTCAGATGGATACTGTATATAGTATATATGATATATTATATAGATGTTACTTATGTTTTACACCCACGCTAGCCCTTCCCTGCTCTACCGTTAGTTACCTAACCTAACGGTGTACGAGGGGACATCGAGGCGAATGCGGATGGCATAAGTGTATGTCGTATTTATCTATGATGTTTAGGTGACTTAAATGATGGGACTTCATTAATGTGATTAATGAAAGAAAATAAACCTAAGATGTTGTGGAATCGAATTTCAAAAATAAAACAGGTAGCTATAGTTCTTTCTTTGCAACGCGATGTTCCTTGTAGAACATCCTGCACCTTATTCGATAAGGAAAGGGCCGAGATCCCTTCACCGGGAGTGACCCCTTTATCAATAACTGGCAGATGCTACAACCCTCGGTTTGTCTTTTGATTGCTTCTATAGTTTTTGCTTTGCACAGTGATATATATGATATATCCCGCACCTCATTCGACGAGGAAAGGGCCGACGATCCCTTCACCGGGAGTGACCCCTTTAGCAAAACTAGAAAAGCCTCAAAAACACTCCATTTTAAAATCATTTGATTCTACAACGATATCAAGTTCATTACGCAATAGGTTTTCAGAAAAACCAGTCATAGCCCTCCGTCATTTCAGATAAGTAGTAGTTAGTATTCGTGATACGTTTGTTGGCCTGCGTCAAGGCGTAGTGTGCGGTAGCTAACTAGTATTTATCTGTTTATGCATCTGATGCAGATTGGATTAGGGTAGTCGTGAGACTTTGTTGGCCTACGTCAAGGGTCGTGCGGGTGGGTATAATTCAATCAGGAAATGACGGGTTGAACTTGATTAGCGCACTATGATTTGTTGGCCTGCGTCAAGGTCATAGGACGCTAGGGGCAAAATTATCGGGAATTTCAAGTGTTGAAATTTGCAAGGAGATTGCATACCTTCTATGAGATAGTTGGATCCCGATACCCGCTGCGAGTAATTGTTACTTCTGGGAGAGTTTTACACATTACAATTAGCCGATCAAGTAGGTGTCTAGAAAGGTGTCAACGGGGTTACGCCTCTGGGAAAACGAGGTTTACTGTAATTAGGTCCGTGCGAAAGCACGGGGAACCTCCCTCAAAGTACCGACACTGGCCTGGCTGAAAGATTGGCGAACGTGTAGCGTGTAATTAATCCCGGCTAGTCTTTCCTTTTAGGATTTGAAGGAAGATTTGATAAAAACAGTGGGAGCCATCCTGATTAGATAAAATAATAACCAATCTGATCTTGTAAGAGCGCACGCAGAGTGTTTTCTTCTCTCTCTCTCCTGGTAGCGATCATGTCACGCCTTAATCAAGATAATAATACGGATGTATTGACCGAACCCGCTTGTTATACTGAGCTGGGGAACGTTGGTCCCACTCCAACTTATAATTGTTATAAGACAGAGCAGGAAATAGGGGAATGCCAGAATTCCCATGCTGCCCAAACGAAGAAAGTGCATGTTGATGCATCATCTTCGGGTGTGTTCGTTACATAGAACTGTTTCTCAGTATCCTTTACGTCCTGAGTATGTGATACCGGATCAGGATCCCGCATATGTAATCTGTTACATAGGGCTACAGAAAGGTAGAGAACTGAGAACGGGTGATAAGTTTCATGAGACAGAAAACTGAGCAAGTGTTGCAGCCAAGTCTGTTGGTCACTGTCACCCTGTATTACCAATACATTAATTCTGAACAAATGCTATTAGATACCGAACCTGATATACAAAATCATATCAGTCTCTTTATTAGTAAAGAAAGGATATAATTTTGTATTGTTGGATAATGTTTTGAACATTTCCTATATCAAAAGTTGATCGGTTCAGGCACGTTATCTAAAACCATTGATGTTCTAAATCAAACTACAGTTCTTAGTATACGGAACACACACAAGAGGGAACACACACAAGAGGAAGAGTTCAGAAATGAATGAATCCTTCTTGAGACATTGTAGACTAGGTCATATCAATGCGACCCGACTGGCTAAAGTTACATTTAGATGAATATTTAAATTAGTTTGAAGTTACATCTTGTGAAACTTGCCAGTCATGTCACAAAGATAAGATGACCATAGCTCCGTTTACTGGAAACAGAGGAAGGGTTAGTGAGCTCTTGGGACTGATACATGATGATGTATGTAAGGTCCCCTGTCTACACATGCCAAGACCGGTTCTTTATACTTCATTACATTCTCTGATGATCTCTTTAGATTCAGACATATGTTCCTGTTGAAAAACAAGTCCGAACCTTTTGAGATATTCACAGAATATAAGTTAGAAGTAGAGAACCAAAATATGGGTATAAGTATTATGTCCTATGATGAGATCAGGGAGGAGAATACTTGTGCATGGAATTCTTGGACTATTCTAAAGGAGAATGAGATTCTCTCTCAGTGTTACTCCTCTGAATATACCACAGTACAACAGTGTATCGGAGCGGAGCAATCACACCCTATATGATATGGTGTGCTCTATGATGAGTACTACTGAGTTTCCTATTTTCTTTTGGGAGTTATGCGCTTGAGAAACTGCATACCTATTGAATTGGGTTCCAATCAAATCAGTGCTTACCACTCCATATAAGATATGGTATGGGAATAGCCTATCTTTTAAGTAAGTTAAGATTTGGAATTGTCCGGCCTATGTCAAAAGCAAAATCCGGACAAGATCGAGGCAAGGTCAGTTCTGTAGAACTGGAAAGGTTCCAGCTATACAAAACTGCAGCTGATGATTTGAAAGAACCAATGGATTCAATAGTAACCAACGAACCTCAGCCTCTCCACCGATCTAGTAGGGTTCCTCACCCACCTGAGAGATACTTTGGTTTCTCTATGACAGTGGGAGCGAGGATTGCATCATGAGATGATGACCCAACTAGTTTCGAGCTGGCCATCAGGAGTAGGACTCTGTAAGAATGGCTGGATGCTTAGTGATCTGAGATGGAATCCTTATACACCAACAAAGTATGGACTTTGGCTGCTATATCTCAAGGGTTAAATCCCCATCAGGAGCAAGTATATCTTGAGAAGATTACTTGGTGTAGATGGAAAGGTTGAGACTTTCAAAGCTAGACTTGTTAAAGGTTTTCTTCATCGACCAGGCGTGGATAATGATGAAACCTTTTTCCAGTGCCTATGCTTAAGTCCATCCAGATCCTACTTGCCATGGCTACATACCATGACTACGATATCTGGCGGTTGGGTGTCATGACTGCTTTTCTAAATACTGATTTAGAAGAGAACGTCTATAAGTACACAGCCAGAGGGCTTCGTAAACAGTGGGAGCAGCGGAAACGTGTGCAAATTGCTTTACAGATTAAAGCAGGCATCGCGGAGTTGGAACGTCTGTTTTGATGTGTTAGTCAAACAGTTTGATATCATCAAAATAGTAGATGAACCTTGTATATACAAAAAGGTAGTAGGGAGTATGGTGGTGATCCTCGTAGAGTACGTGGATGACATACTCTTGATAGGGAAGGAGTTTCATATGCTACGCTCGGTCAATCTCCGCTTATCACAAGGATTCTCCATATAGGATCAAAGTGATACCTGCTAAATCCTAGCTTTTGAATCTATGAGATAGATCTAATTGGATGTTAAGATACTCATTAGTTGTAGTGAGATGGTATCAATTGATCCTGGGGAGAATCACTGGAAAGGTTCCAGGGTGATAAGGACGACTGAATGTCAGTCACATGCATTGTCTATACCCTCAGTAAAGGGACGATATGTTAGAAGAGTTCCAAGCTAGATACCGTGGCATACTAGACGATAAAGGCTGGATACATCGCTACTTAAGATACTACCAAAGAGGCAGTTTGGGTGTATATTGGTTCATGAGATGAACTAGGTTCCTACCATTGTATGACAATGGAAGTGTGGCTTTGGCCCAGGAACCCTGGTCCCATCAGTGACCCAGACGTATTCTGAGGCAGCATCACCTGATCCTGGAGATAGTTGATCTCCAGGGTGATCGAGGTTAGGAGAGTAGACTCAGAGGACAACACGGCGGATCCACTCACAAAGGCCTTTTCCCAGAGACGGATTTTTATGGGATGGTTGAGTATGAGATACTGCAACCACTGCTACAGATGGTCCTAGTGCAAGTGGGAGATTGTTAGTTATATTTATGCCCTAGAGGCCATTACTGTACATAGGATGTATATTGTAGTGGATGCAGGGACATATATAGGGAGGACTTTCTTGCTCGACATGATAGTATGCTATCTGGTTGCTCTTTACTTTAACGTGTATACTGATTGTCTCTCTGTTACATGTTGGTAAAGCCCTTAGGATGTGTACTTGACTACCTGGACTATGATGCGGATCATACTAGTGGGGACATGGTAGTCCATAAGTACATCCTTCAAGGTCCCTAGTCGTGTGTGTATCGAGACGGGGCATCGATATACCAGAGTAGACTAGCGTATACCCTCTCGACCCATACAGATGGGCGATGGATGATCCCATATCCATTGGTGTTTGATATCAGAGATGATATACGGGTGCTCAGTAGAGACTGGGTACACTGGATGGACTCGCCGAGAACTCCCAAATGGTATTATACCTTACGTCAGATGGCAGTTCTCAGGTGACACTGGTACGGTTAGTCTGTAGACCCGAGATCGTCATAGAGTCTTGTGTGATTCCCACTGTGCTTCGATTTCCACCTTACTTCGTCCAAGAGGGCGTGCAAAATGGTGGTTTTTGGGTACAGTCCCGAATCACATGGAGGCAATGAGTGATAGGAGGGGATTCGTCTCTCCCGGTATAGGGAGTTGATGTTGCGCTGTGTTCGATTGGCTATAACCGGAAATCCCTGGCCAGGGTTGCCAAGATTTTCTGGTAACTGTTACCAGTAGTTTCTCGAACTGTTATAGACCTCATATCGACACGACTTATCAAGCTACTGGGGTCTGACGTTTATCACCCCTAGGCGAGATATGCGACATATCAGACGATCAGACCGGACTGTACGGTAAGTGTTACTGGTTGGATTCACAGGAGTGTGAGCGGGCTTGCTCGTTGATCTTCTGATCGTTCAATACCCGGGTGGCCGTTACGTTTAGCAGACCGCTTGCGGCTTATGGGTGTTTGATATGATCATCACCTGCTGCCGGCGTATTGACGAGTCTTTAGAGTCCTACACAGAGGTTTCCTGGCTCAAGCGAAACGAAATAGGAGCGCATATGAGATATGTATAGGACCGAGAATAATACCAGTATGTGATACTGTATTCTATTCTCGCGATTTGTATCATTGGACGGTTATATGAGATATAGCCGGGTTACCGAATCAAGTGTTGATTCGATACATCGATACATTGGAATTAGTCGGTCACATGCGATGTGACCAGATCATTAAATCAAGTGTTGATTTAATTTATAATTATATATTTGATATATTACTTTACATTAACCTGTATTAGTTCACTTAAGATGGATTTTCTCACTTGATATGCACATTGTATATATGAATTAGTTTTGTGCACTAGTTTGTATCATGTTTGATGATTCATGCAAACTTGGGTGTATGTTTGCTTTAAACTATGATTAGGTTAATGGTTAGGGTTTGAATTATTTATTTATTTATTCATTTTGGAAAAGATGAAATGGTGGATTTCTTTTTCTTTCTTTGCTTGAAGCTTCTTGAAGCTTCAAAGCATCTTTGATAGTCTACCACTTTGTCTTCATCCTAAACCTAACCATTATACCTAACCCTAGTTAAGTCTCTACACTTGTTAGGCTCACCCATGGTTGCAGTATGATACATATCACTTCATTTTTCTTTTTGAGAATAATTCATTCTTTTTTCTTTCATCTTCTTCTTCTTCTTCATGAAGAAAAGAAAACTCTTCTTGAAAATTTCTAAGTGATGAATCCAAGTGAGAAATCCAAATCCAAAGTGAACCAACTTCCTATTTCTTCATCCTCTACCACTTGCCATATAGTAGAGTGTGTTATCTTCACAAGTTTCATGACCTAGTGAAGGTGGAGCTTGAGTTTGAGTCTCCTCGACGTAGATTATCTTCGGCATCGAAGTCAACGACCTAGCCCGCCCATTTCTCCGATGAAATCGACGCTAGGGTCCGGGATGATGATGATCGCAGCGGAGGGACTTCAACACGGAGCTAGAGAAGTGGAGGACCGGATCTACAAAGGTTGTATTTACAATCACTTAGCAATAAAGTTGTTTATTTGCATGTTTCGCCTTTGCATCTAGTTAACGATCTAGCATTAGGGTTTCTCGGCACAAGAAAAATTTGATTTTGGCATGGTTGATGCCTTGTGGAACCTCTTGAGTGTGCCTAGGAATCCTTCAAGTACCCCAGATTATGTGATATGATGATAAGGATACCAGATAACTGATGTGATGATTGTGCTATTGACCCGTACCCAGCTATTGGGATGCCGTACGATGATTTACCGTACGAGCTATTTATTGATGATAGATCCGCACTCATGACTCGAGGATGTCAGATGATATACGGTATCGTACGCGATACTATTGAGGCGGGATCACCGACTCTTATATATATATATATATATATATATATATCGACTCAGATTTAGGTGGTTTCCATACCCCTCCCGATTGACTCGATAGTTAGACGTAGTTTACTTAGTAGATGTTAGACTAGACCCGAGTCATACCTATTTCAAAAGCTAACGAATCGGGAGTATTTTAAAGACAGGCAAAAAGGGATTCTATGGATACTTAAAAAAGGCGCATCTTTTCCTAAAAACACCGTAGCCCTTATTTTACTAAAAACCCCGATTCGTCTTATTTCAAATGGCATAACTGCATGACATATACATATTGATGTAGATTCTTCACTGTTGTATTGGTTATTCGATTTCCGCATATTCATGCTATTCACATTGCTTTGCATGTGTAAATGTGTTTATTGCTATATTACCATCATGCTGTTAGGACACCAGCACCATTATCGATGATGCGTATGTTCCACGTACACTTTCTTGCCGGCTCACACACTTCATCATCGATAATTTCCATGTCACTACAGAGTAGTATTATTGCATCAGGATATGATCCTTGTATGTGCATACTATTATTCCATGTTGCATGATATACTGTATACTTGCATTTCATTTATATGTCACATACATCATGTTTTCAGATTATGCGCATTGGGATATTTGTTTTCATGATATTGCTGGATTTGGGAACCGTGGATATTTCAAAGAGATTGTAACATTTTCAAAAGTATAAAATATTAATTTTGGGAATTTTTATAATTTAATATTATTTTATTGATTATTTTAATATTAAATCTATAATTAAATGCAAATAAATAGGAAAAATGTTAGAAAAATTATGAAAAATTTTGGAAAATTCTAAAATAGGTTAAATTAGTGAAGTATGACATTTTTAGGTTTTTGTGATTAGTTTGACACTAATTTAGTGCTAATCGCGATTAAAATCGCTAATCGGGTTTTTTTGGCAATTTTGTGCAAAACTTGCACATATCACTTTTCTCACACTTGTGCATTTTCCTACCATGTTATTTTGGGATCACTATTCTTGTGAGAAGGGTTTTGGAATTAAAAGAAAAAGGAAAAGAAAAGAAAAAGATTAAAGAATGGGTTTGGTGAGAAGAGGGTATGGGCACCTTTGACTAACCCTTAGCCATTGTTTCTCCTCCTCATTTCCTTCCCTCTTCACTCCCCTCCTGCAGCTGCTCCTGCACCATTTTCCCTCCCTCTTCAACTCCTCACTTCACCTCAAAATCTATCTCAAAACCTCACATCCTTTTCACGAAAAAGATGCACAAGCTCGAGTTCTACGCAATGGACCAAGAAAGCGTGGATTTTGGCCACTAGGGGCAACTCAAGAAAATTCTTGAGTTGCTAATGGAGGTAATTACTGAACCATTAGCTTAATTGTAGCATTTCCTTTAACCCCATGTTAAGATTATATCGATATTGTGTGATATTATGGACTTGGTGATAACCTAGTTAGGGTTTAAGAGAAACTTGAGTGTAATGTGAAATTGAGCTCAGTAGAGGACTTGTAAACACCCTAGTGCATGAATTGAGACCCTAACCTGAAACTAGAACCCATAATACGGATTTTTGGAAACCGATATCGGGGAAAATGTGAAATCTGGGAAGGTTAATTTGAATCTGCTATCACCCAGAGAACTCTAAAATGATATTGAATGGACAGTGAGATGTGCAGGCACCATTGAACCAACACCCCAAACCCTAGCCCCCAATTCCTTTTTCCGGCCGCCAATTTTCCTCTTTTGCCGCCAATTGCGGCCTGGGTCCCACCATTCTGGCTCGTTTTGGTTCTGTAGCTCCTACATGTATAGATTAGACCCATGATATATATAGTTTTGTCTAATTGGACCTAGGGCAAAATCTGGGACATATTTCCTAAGTTGCTGTTTTGGATTCGTGTTTCTGTATTCCGTATTTTTTTGATTCTGCAATTGTGGATAGTGTTTTGCCTCGAATATTTGGCGTTTATACGACGATATAGAGGATGTGTTGATGGCTTGGAAGGCGTGCCATGGGTTTTAACCTATAGGCCCCTTATTGTATCGTTTTGGGATTTCATATGCCGTTTTAGCTTTGATTTGGTTTTAATACGCATATACGATACGTTGATGTGTAGGTACCCCATGAAGACTTCGGGACGACAAGCAAAGTGCGTGGTGACATCGACAAATGAAGACGCAAGGTGAGTAGATTATATCTACAGGGGGAAGTCGGGGGATGACGTATAGCACCCCCGCAGTCCGTAGTTGATATACTTTATGATAGTTATAGTGTGTCATGGATATTGTGTTAGGTGTTTTATGGATAGTTTAGGATTAGAAGTAAACTAGTGTAGTTTATAGCCACGAACCCTAGAATAGGTTCACACCCACACGCACACCCTTGCATATTCACTATACTTACATTGCGTTGATGATGATATTGGATGACTTTGGAGATGAGTCGACGGTATTGGGCTTGGTGCCGTGAGATCGGTGATTTGATATGATTCGTATGTGGGATACGATATGTGACCCTTAGCGGGCCTTTGGGCATGTGTTTTACCCCCGCATTCATAATTATATAGATGGTATCGATTTGTACTAGAATTAGATTCAGTATCCCAGATTATGTGTTATGATGATAAGAATATCAGGTACTTGATAAGATAATGTGATATTGACCCGTACCTAGCTATTGGGATGTCGTACGACGATTTACCGTACGAGCTTTATGTTGATGATAGATCCGCACTCATGACTTGAGGATTGTCATATGATATACTGTATTGTAAGCGATACTATTGAGGCGGGATCACTGACTATTTTATGTATATATATATGTTTGTATCGACTCGGACATTAGGTGGTGTCCTTACCCCTCCTGATTTACTTGATACTTAGATCTGTAGCTACACAGTAGATGTTAGACTAGACCCGAGTCGCTCTTTTCAAATGGTATAACCGCACGACATGTACACGTGGGTGTAGATTCTTTACTGTTACGTCGATTATTCAATGTCCGCATATTCCTGCTATTCACATTGCTGCATATGTTAATGATTCATATTCCTTGTGCACATGCCTTTACATAGTTGCATGCTTATATTAGTGTTCTTGTTGCATGTATTAATTCACGGATTTCGCACTGTGATATGGTTGCACATGATGATTCTAGATTGTTTTACTCCTGCATATATATATCAGTGCTATGGGACGCTGAAATATATATGTGTACCCCTAGAGTATATATATATTAGTGGTAAGGGACGCTGATATATATATATATATATTATATGCGCATACTTAAATATATCATCACGATGATCTATGCAAATTTTACATAAGCATTTGGAGAGGAGCCTATGTGCTCGGAGCCTATGAGCTCGATGTGATAGGAGCCTATGTGCTCGGAGCCTATGAGCTCGATGTTATAGGAGCCTATGTGCTCGGAGCCTATGAGCTCGATGTGATAGGAGCCTATGAGCTCGATGTGATAGGAGCCTATGTGCTCGGGGCCTTTATGGTTGATGGTATATTATATCTCCCCTACCCCACATTTATTGTATATGCTTTGCATCACCTGTTAGCAGTACCTGATAGAGTACCCTCATAAATGTTTCATACATGTCGGATACATGATACATGGGTTTTATTTGATATTGAGTTATATAGTTTGTGTCAATGCTCGACGTTGATTTTCTGACGATTTCATTCACGATATCTCCTGTTTTCATTTTACCGCATACATACATCATATCTGTGATACATTGTTACGTGAGGCACTGGTACGAGTACTCGGCACTACACTTATGTTCAGATGTTACATTGCTACTTTACTATGCTTCAAACTTATTCATTTGAGGTTTATATTATATCTGATCGTTATGACTTAGGTTTATGTCTTGCTTCCAATTTCTGCTTGTAGATATTTTCTATTCACGAGTTGGCAACTCACCCCCGTTGTGCCACAGTTCTTGCAGGTTCTGCCGTACAGGTTCCATTGCGGCATTCCTGGCACACTACTTCCTTGCGGGTGCATTGCTTTTGGTAGGTGGATTCTTTTGCATCAAGAACCACCCTTGTACTTGTATTATTCATTGTATCTAGAATTTCCATCAACCAAAATATGTATATTGTTTCAGACTCAGACTTGTGTATTATTTCGACCTTAGAGTCGCGCTTAAGTGGTGTTGCTGTTTCCATGTTTATCTGGGTTTCTTTTAAATTTGATCCTCGCCTTTCGGCGTTGTATAGTGTATTGCTGGTGGTTTTTATCCTTAAATGGTTTTAGATTTCTGGGCTTTCGGCTTACTTGGATCAGATGGAGTCCTATAGACTTCATATGGTTCAAGGGCCAGTCACGTGCTCTCTCGGGTCGTGACAAAGTTGGTATCAGAGCGCTAGGTTGACCCTGGTTCGAGTCTAAGTTTGACTATGTGGAGCCTAGGGAGTTATTTATATACGGAACTTAGGCTTGACCTTACGGAACTTAGACTTGGTCGAGGGGGTATTAGACCCGAACAGTCGTCGTATTAGGATGGCCCTTGGTTGATGGATTAGGTGACTAAAGTAGAGTGACGTACCGTTGGTATGTTCCGCGGCATACTTACGACACGCCACTCCGCTTAAGGAACCTTAGGATGTGCATATTCTTCGAGATCAGTGATTCTCTTTATATCCGGGATTATACATCCATTTGAGATCCCCGATTCTATTAGTTTCATGATCATACCTTCATTGATGCTGTTCCTTTCTATGATCATGTATCCATTTTGGATCTGTTGTATCCTTATTTGCCATTGATGTGCCCCTTTTGATACTCGATCGAGGTTCCTGTCACCATGTTTGAGCGCAGTTTGGGCTACTGCTAGGGTTACGGCCGGTGTGAGCTCGTCTGGTGCGAGGGCCGACCATTGTGTTTTCTGGTGACATGGGAATGTCTCGAGATAGTATTGGTGTTTGTGACCTCTGGTGGAGGCGAGTGCTTGGATTTGCACTGGATGATCGGGCCATTGTTAGAACTGCCTGTTGTGAGAGGACTGTTGATGTGCAGCATACCTCAGAGATTGTGATGTCGCCTACCGTGCAGACAGATGGACCAGCTGTTGCTGAGATTGACAGGATGTCGCTTTCGGAGCTTACGAGCTGAGATTGCCGGAGCTTTCAGGCAGATATGAGACAGATGATAGCTAGTCTACCCGATTGAGAGATGAAGGTGATTCGTCCGATTTTGCGCCAGAGCGGGCCCAGATGAGTTGAAGAATTCCAGTGTGGAGAGTCTTACTCAGATCTAGAGCAGACCGATCCAGAGATGACCGCCTATGTATTGCCCTTCCTGGAGGATTGAGGCATTGTTCGGCGTACAGGCGAATGAGCCAGCTGCTGCTGCAAATGACGAGATATCGCCCAGATGATTGGAGCTATTGCAGCGTGAGCATATACTCAGAGAGATGATAGCGAGTCGCTAGTCATCTGAGGATGAATGACTAGGACATGTGGTTCGTTTGTTTACCGATGCGAGGTCATCAGATAGATTGTTTCCAGCTAGAGACGACTTCACGCAGGTTCGTTGAGAGTCGATAGAGACGATCGAATGTCAGGAGCCCATTTTCCAAGTTTAAAGTATGCGGAAAGACATGCAGGTGATTCTATGGACCCTCTAGAAGAATGAAACCCTAACTCGACTTAATGACCGTGTTAAAGCCTTTGAACCTTAGGGTTTGCGGCAGTTCCACGGCACCATTAGTGAGGCTTGGGTTTGCCCTTCTACGGCTGGACCACCGACGCTGTGGCACGTACTCGATACTATTAAACTGTACCCGAGATGTGAGTTCTTGGGGGATTATGAGGATCTGACGAGTCGATCGGATGGTTCGACATCTTTCGGATATCGTGATGGGACACTGCTTGGGAGACTCCAGATGCGAGCGTAGCCGTCGGAGCGCAGTTCGTGTAACCACGATGAGATGAGTCCGAATCAGTCGATATTGAAGCAGAGTGAAGAAAAGAGTTCGCAAGAGATTTCGACGAGATGACGTCCCACTCCGCTGACATCAGAGACGTGATACGCACCCAGAGGCGTTGTATATGGATATATCTTCCAAAAAAAAAACGCGATAAGTATGCAGCCGTTCCGGAATAAGAATTTGCTTCAGCGATGGATGATGACTTCCGGGCAATCCGGCAGGAAAGAGATTTGAGAGAGAAATCTCGATAGGACCTTTCTGGAATACGATACGAGAAGACCTAGACCCAGGGGTGGTCATATTGCGCACACCCAGCAGGCCAGAGTTCGGCATTGTCGACGAGGTAGTTGACCAGGTTCGGATAAAGGAACTTACCAGATGCGTTGCGAATTGATCAAGGACGGATGAGTGTTGAGTATTCCTCCGATGATTGGGACGTGTTCCCGAGGACCTGTTCGGCCAGACATCTTCTACAGAATGATGAAGCTACAGAGTACGCGACTTCGAGTCCGTGCAAGAGACTTCGGATTTATCGTGGCCAAGAACAGTGCAATGCGTAGATAGCTTGGCGTGACGTCATAGTGGACGACGATGGAGACAAGTGGAACCAGAGGTTCGTGTGAGACACTGACAAGCTGTCATTACTTCCCGTCGAGACTAGAGACCAGATATGCTTACAGAGACGTTGGGATGCGACCAATTTCCGAGAAAATATTGTGCTGAGGACACCGATGTCCATCGAGTGAGAAGAGATTATGCAAGAAAGCCAGCCTTCGTACAGTTCGGCATAGGCAAGATCGGAGAAACCTTGAGTGGGATTCCTTCCAGGGCATGGTTGCAGTGGTCTTCGCACTCAAGATCTGACGACATTACCGGTATAGAGAGTCGTGCCAGATATTCACTGACCACAAGAGATTAAAGTACATATTTCAGCAGCGAGACCTGAATCTTAGACAGCACCGATGGATGGAGTTAGTGAAGGACTACGATTGTGCGATCTTGTATCACCCGGGCAGGACGAATGTAGTGGCGGATGCTTTGAGCAGGAGGCCCGGGGGTAGTCTATCCTGTTTAAGCTCAATGCAGAGGCAGTCGTCGGCAGATTGGCAGGTCTTATGCGACAGCCGGGTACAGTTCAAGTTTACGCCGATCGGATGACAAGTTGCGCATGTTCGTGCACGCTCACAGTTGCTTGACCATCTACATGAGGCACAGCATAGTGATGACCGCTGTTCAGAGATCAGGACACAGATGGGACATGGCAGATTTTTCGCGTTCGTGATCGATGATCAGGGGATACTACGATTTGGGACTAGACTGTGCGTACCAGATGATGAGGGATTACGGTACAAGACTCTTGAGGAGGCACATTGATCGGTATATAGTGTTCATCCCGGTTCCACCAAGATGTACCATGTTATGAGAGATGTTTACTGGTGGGATGGTCTGAAGAGGGACATTGCAGATTTTGTGTCGAGATGCCTGACTTGTCAGCAAGTCAAGGCTGAGCACTAGAGGCCTGCGGGAGAGCTACAGCCGTTACCCATTCCGGAGTGGAAATGGGAATAGATATCTATTGATTTCATTGTGGGTCTACTCAGGACTAGTCGAGGGTATGACTCCATCTGGGTGATCGTGGATCGTTGACGAAGGCGACACACACATCCTACCGGTGAAGACGACTTTCGGATTTGCTCAGTATGCCCAGATTTACATGGATGTGACGGTACGACTACACGGAGTTCCGACTTGTATCGTGTCCGATAGAGGCACCCAGTTTACCAGCCGGCTATGGCAAAGGCTTCAGGAGGCTTTGGGCACTCGCTTGAGTTTCAGCACAGCATTCCATCCGCAGACCGACGGGAAATCAGAGCGGACTATTCAGACTCTCGAGGATATGCTCAGAGCATGCGTATTAGACTTCGGAAGTAGCCGGGATCATCATTTGCCATTAGTAGAGTTCTCCTACAACAACAGCTACCAGGAGACCATTCCGAGGGCATCGTTTGAAGCTCTTTATGGGAGGAGATGCAGGTCGCCCACCTGTTGGATGGAGCTCAGAGAGAGCAGTATCTTAGGGCCGCAGATTGTGGAGGAGACGACCGCGAAGATCCAGTTGATTCGCGATAGGATGAGAGCAGCCCGGAGTAGGCAGAGTCTTATGCGTACCATCGACGGTGCAGACTTGGGTTTTCCGTTGGTAATCGTGTTTTCTTGAGGGTCTTCCCAATGAAAGGCGTGATGAGGTTTGGGAAAAGGGAAAGCTTAGTCCCAGATATGTGGGTCCTTTCGAGATCCTCGAGCGTGTTGGTGCGGTTGCGTATCGATTTGCCCTTCCGCCCAGTCTTCCAGACGTACACCCCGTATTTTACGTTTCGATGCTCCGCAGATCTCTTCATGATCCTTAGCATGCGATTCAGCACCCGACGATCCAGCTGGAGCACGACCTTTTCTATGCAGAGCAGCCGGTGATGATCTTGGATCGGCAAGTGAAGAAATTAGGGTCGAAAGAGATACCGTCCGTCAAGGTACTTTGGCGTGGCCAGAGCGGCGAGGAAGTCACTTGGGAGACCGAGAGCGAGATGAGGAAGTGGTATCCCTATCTTTTTGAAGGTGCGAATAGTTAGATTTGTTAAATTCGGGGACCGAATTTCTTTAAGGGGGGTAGATTGTAACATTTTCAAAAGTATAAAATATTAATTTTGGGAATTTTTATAATTTAATATTATTTTATTGATTATTTTAATATTAAATCTATAATTAAATGCAAATAAATAGGAAAAATGTTAGAAAAATTATGAAAAATTTTGGAAAATTCTAAAATAGGGTAAATTAGTGAAGTATGACATTTTTAGGTTTTTGTGATTAGTTTGACACTAATTTAGTGCTAATCGCGATTAAAATCGCTAATCGGGTTTTTTTGGCAATTTTGTGCAAAACTTGCACATATCACTTTTCTCACACTTGTGCATTTTCCTACCATGTTATTTTGGGATCACTATTCTTGTGAGAAGGGTTTTGGAATTAAAAGAAAAAGGAAAAGAAAAGAAAAGGATTAAAGAATGGGTTTGGTGAGAAGAGGGTATGGGCACCTTTGACTAACCCTTAGCCATTGTTTCTCCTCCTCATTTCCTTCCCTCTTCACTCCTCTCCTGCTGCTGCTCCTGCACCATTTTCCCTCCCTGTTCAACTCCTCACTTCACCTCAAAATCTATCTCAAAACCTCACATCCTTTTCACGAAAAAGATGCACAAGCTCGAGTTCTACGCAATGGACCAAGAAAGCGTGGATTTTGGCCACTAGGGGCAACTCAAGAAAATTCTTGAGTTGCTAATGGAGGTAATTACTGAACCATTAGCTTAATTGTAGCATTTCCTTTAACCCCATGTTAAGATTATATCGATATTGTGTGATATTATGGACTTGGTGATAACCTAGTTAGGGTTTGAGAGAAACTTGAGTGTAATGTGAAATTAAGCTCAGTAGAGGACTTGTAAACACCCTAGTGCATGAATTGAGACCCTAACCTGAAACTAGAACCCATAATACGGATTTTTGGAAACCGATATCGGGGAAAATGTGAAATCTGGGAAGGTTAATTTGAATCTGCTATCACCCAGAGAACTCTAAAATGATATTGAATCGACAGTGAGATGTGCAGGCACCATTGAACCAACACCCCAAACCCTATCCCCCAATTCCTTTTTCCGGCCGCCAATTTTCCTCTTTTGGCCGCCAATTGCGGCCTGGGTCCCACCATTCTGGCTCGTTTTGGTTCTGTAGCTCCTACATGTATAGATTAGACCCCTGATATATATAGTTTTGTCTAATTGGACCTAGGGCAAAATCTGGGACATATTTCCTAAGTTGCTGTTTTGGATTCGTGTTTCCGTATTCCGTATTTTTTTGATTCTGCAATTGTGGATAGTGTTTTGCCTCGACTATTTGGCGTTTATACGACGATATAGAGGATGTGTTGATGGCTTGGAAGGCGTGCCATGGGTTTTAACCTATAGGCCCCTTATTGTATCGTTTTGGGATTTCATATGCCGTTTTAGCTTTGATTTGGTTTTAATACGCATATACGATACGTTGATGTGTAGGTACCCCATGAAGACTTCGGGACGACAAGCAAAGTGCGTGGTGACGTCGACAAATGAAGACGCAAGGTGAGTAGATTATATCTACAGGGGGAAGTCGGGGGATGACGTATAGCACCCCCGCAGTCCGTAGTTGATATACTTTATGATAGTTATAGTGTGTCATGGGTATTGTGTTAGGTGTTTTATGGATAGTTTAGGATTAGAAGTAAACTAGTGTAGTTTATAGCCACGAACCCTAGAATAGGTTCACACCCACACGCACACCCTTGCATATTCACTATACTTACATTGCGTTGATGATGATATTGGATGACTTTGGAGATGAGTCGATGGTATTGGGCTTGGTGCCGTGAGATCGGTGATTTGATATGATTCGTATGTGGGATACCATATGTGACCCTTAGCAGGCCTTTGGGCATGTGTTTTACCCCCGCATTCATAATTATATAGATGGTATCGATTTGTACTAGAATTAGATTCAGTATCCCAGATTATGTGTTATGATGATAAGAATATCAGGTACTTGATAAGATAATGTGATATTGACCCGTACCTAGCTATTGGGATGCCGTACGACGATTTACCGTACGAGCTTTATGTTGATGATAGATCCGCACTCATGACTTGAGCATTGTCATATGATATATGTATTGTAAGCGATACTATTGAGGCGGGATCACTGACTATTTTATGTATATATATATGTTTGTATCGACTCGGACATTAGGTGGTGTCCTTACCCCTCCTGATTTACTTGATACTTAGATCTGTAGCTACACAGTAGATGTTAGACTAGACCCGAGTCGCTCTTTTCAAATGGTATAACCGCACGACATGTACACGTGGGTGTAGATTCTTTACTGTTACGTCGATTATTCAAGGTCCGCATATTTCTGCTATTCACATTGCTGCATATGTTAATGATTCATATTCCTTATGCACATGCCTTTACATAGTTGCATGCTTATATTAGTGTTCTTGTTGCATGTATTATAATTCACGGATTTCGCACTGTGATATGGTTCCACATGATGATTCTTGATTGTTTTACTCCTGCATATATATATCAGTGGTATGGGACGCTGAAATATATATGTGTACCCCTAGAGTATATATATATTAGTGGTATGGGACGCTGATATATATATATATATATTATATGCGCATACTTAAATATATCATCACGATGATCTATGCAAATTTTACATAAGCATTTGGAGAGGAGCCTATGTGCTCGGAGCCTATGAGCTCGATGTGATAGGAGCCTATGTGCTCGGAGCCTATGAGCTCGATGTGATAGGAGCCTATGTGCTCGGAGCCTATGAGCTCGATGTGATAGGAGCCTATGAGCTCGATGTGATAGGAGCCTATGTGCTCGGGGCCTTTATGGTTGATGGTATATTATATCTCCCCTACCCCACATTTATTGTATATGCTTTGCATCACCTGTTAGCAGTACCTGATAGAGTACCCTCATAAATGTTTCATACATGTCGGATACATGATACATGGGTTTTATTTGATATTGAGTTATATAGTTTGTGTCAATGCTCGACGTTGATTTTCTGACGATTTCATTCACGATATCTCCTGTTTTCATTTTACCGCATACATACATCATATCTGTGATACATTGTTACGTGAGGCACTGGTACGAGTACTCGGCACTACACTTATGTTCAGATGTTACATTGCTACTTTACTATGCTTCAAACTTATTCATTTGAGGTTTATATTATATCTGATCGTTATGACTTAGGTTTATGTCTTGCTTCCAATTTCTGCTTGTAGATATTTTCTATTCACGAGTTGGCAACTCACCCCCGTTGTGCCACAGTTCTTGCAGGTTCTGCCGTACAGGTTCCATTGCGGCATTCCTGGCACACTACTTCCTTGCGGGTGCATTGCTTTTGGTAGGTGGATTCTTTTGCATCAAGAACCACCATTGTACTTGTATTATTCATTGTATCTAGAATTTCCATCAACCAAAATATGTATATTGTTTCAGACTCAGACTTGTGTATTATTTCGACCTTAGAGTCGCGCTTAAGTGGTGTTGCTGTTTCCATGTTTATCTGGGTTTCTTTTAAATTTGATCCTCGCCTTTCGGCGTTGTATAGTGTATTGCTGGTGGTTTTTATCCTTAAATGGTTTTAGATTTCTGGGCCTTCGGCTTACTTGGATCAGATGGAGTCCTATAGACTTCATATGGTTCAAGGGCCAGTCACGTGCTCTCTCGGGTCGTGACAGAGATTATGTAAATGCTTTAAAAACCCGGTTACCCTTGATATGATATTTCAGCTTCCACCATGAGTTTTATCGGTTCTGATATATATATATATATATATATATACACACACACACACACACACCATGCTAGGAGGCGTAGAGGCCGTATGAGGGTACATGGTGGGGCCCGGAGGTACCCCGAGTCAAGAAAGGGATGTCGATGTGCCATGAGTCGATGAGCCCGTCAGGGGAACCATACCGTCCGGTGACATTACCTTTTACTCGGCGGTTTTCTTGGGGATACCGATCGGAGTTATGTACGTATGTATACGTCGAAATTCGAGGGTCGAAGCTGGGCACTTGGGTTTCGAGATAGCGTATGATACGTACCTATCAGGGCCAGTCTTGGTGACGGCGCCTGATAGATGAGGATTTACGTGCCGATGCTAGGCACAGGTTTCATGATGTTTTCCATAGTTTTGATTACATCCTTATATTTACATGCATGATGCTTATTGTCATTGGGTGACAGGTGGACGGGATCCACATATATACAGACATTGATCACATACAGACTTTGATTACATTTATCATACCTCATATGTATATATAACAGGGGATGAGGACACTGTTATATATGCCCTTACACCAATATTAGTGGAATGGGACGCTAATATATGTGTATTGATATCAATTCAGATACTTCATCATACTTATTTATGCAGACATACCTTATATTTTTGATATGTTATTACCTAAGGCACTGGCACGAGCACTTGGCACTGCATACATGTTTAGATGTTACATTGCCACCTTTTCCTGCTTCAGCCTTTATCACATTGAGGATATGTATATTACTGATCGTTAACCTAGGATTATGTCATGCTTTCGATTTCTGCTTGTAGATATTTTCTATTCACGAGTTGGCAAGTCAACCCCGTTGTGCCACAACTTCTTGTAGGTTTTGCCGTACAGGTTCCATAGCTGCATTTCTGGCACACTGCTTCCTTTGCGGGTTAATTGCATTTGGTAGGTGGGTTCTTTTGCATCAGAACCACCATTGTACATGTATTATTCTTTTGTATCTAGAAATTCCATCAACCAAAACTTGTATATTGTTTCAGACTTAGTAACCCGTTATGTATTATTTCGACCTTAGAGTCGCGCGTAGTAGTATTACGGTTTTCATGCTTATTTGATTATCTTTTGAGTTTTGATCCTCGCCCTTCGGCGTTGTATATCATATTGCTTGCGTGGTTGTGACCGTCAATTGACGAAGAGCTAGCTCCCGCTTGGGGATGCCTTTTATCATTGCATATATATTATTCTTGTTGTACCCCGTTCGGGGCTAGTATTTACAAGGGAAACTCTGCCGAAATTTTCAGAAAAGATTATACATTTTAAAACTTCATATTCGGCTTACGTATTTAAAAACTTTACTTTTGAAACATGTTTTCTTTGCTTCTAAAAACTATTTTACCTTCATTTACTATTAAAAATGGTTTTAGATTTCTGGTCTTTTGGCTTACTTGGATTAGATGGGGTCCTATACACTTCATATGATTCAAGTGCCAGTCACGAGCTATTTCGGGGTGTGACAATCACTATGCAAAGCTAAACTCCAAAACCAATCAAAAGACAAACCGAGTGTTGTAGCATCTGCCAGTTTTGCTAAAGAGATCACTCCCGGTGAAGGGATCTCGGCTGTTTCCTCATCGAATAAGGTGCGGGATATATCATATATATCACTATGCAAGGAAAAACTGTAGCTACCATTTTTGAAAAATTAGATTCTACAACATCTTTTAGGTTTCTTTTCTTTCATTAATCACATTAATGAAGTTGTATCATTTAAGTCACCTAAACATCACAGATAAATACGACGTACACTTATGCCATCCGTATTCGCCTCGATGTCCCGTCATGCACCGTTAGGTTAGGTAACTAACGGCAGAGCGGGGCAGGGCTAGCGCGGGTGTAAAACATAAGTAACGTCTATATAATATATCATATATATACTATATACAGTATCCATCTCAACATATCATATGATAACATCACAGATATCGCAGCAGAAGAAACATATGAAATAATGGATATACTAAGAGGTCCGTGTTTTATTTTGAGCCTCTATAAAACATGGATTCCACGGTCGCGATGAATAGCCGAACCCACACCCCTAGGCCCCTACGAGAGCGGCAAACAACCCTACCAATTCTAGAGTTAGGAGACCCGGACTCGACTCCTCGAGTTGGTCTCCCACTGGACTCTAGAACCCGGTTACTTGTGCTCTGCTCCTTGGGTCTATCCTAATGCGGAAAAGTAAATAATATACATCAATGGTGACATCAACCTCAACCCGGAAGTGCCCCAATAAAAGAATATTACATACATTTAATTTTACATGAATGAAAAGTAAAACTCTCATCTCGCATAAAACCCCGGCTATTCAAAACGCGACGATCCAATATAACATATCCAGCAACACAGAACATCACATGTCATCAACGTAAGCAAGTATGCGCACCCCAATTGTCGTTGACATATAGCAACGAAAACGGCGATACACATACTACGCTTACGGTCATAGAAACTAGTATCACATACTATTAGGCGATGTTAAACCCTTCGATCGAATTAACGAACACCCACATTCCCCAGCAAGCTCAACACTTGAGCGCTGTTAAACAATACCCAAAGTCCATGCCACAGTATTTAATGGACCGGCCGTAGAAGGGCAAACCCAAGCCTCATTTGTGCGCCACTAACTACGGTAAACCCTAAGGTTTAGTCCCAGTTCGGTGGTCACATCTCGAGTTAGGGTTTCATTCTTCTAGAGGGTCCATAAGAATACCTGCATTATATATCGAGTACGTTCAACCAGGAAAATACCTGTGTTTGATAATTCGTTTGACCTGTTTAACGTCGCCAAAGTTACCAATGCAATGCTATAAAAATACGAATACAAAATACTCCGCAAAGAGCCCATTACTAAACATACATCACATGCAAATCTGGACTTCCCAAACAATACCAGAAACTCTAGATCAAGAGTGAAAGAGCACTGGTGCAATACGAGAAGGGGAGGAGCCTAAATGGCCGGCGTCGCCAGAAATAGCAAGTTGGTCGCCGGTTTTTTTCCTATGGCCCCCACTTGTATTCCTCCAGTGTTCTTAAAACATCTTAACTAGCACTCTGCAGTTGCTGAAATAATTTTTAGAACACCTTTTAAAAAATTTCCAGAGAGCATATCCAAGGGTTTCTAAAATCGTATTTTGCGGAGTTTTTAGGTTTCGTATCATCGTAACATCCTCTAGGTTTCTAGTTAGGCTCTGATACCATGAAGGGTTTTCCATAGCACCACTACAAGGGTTTGGTAGAATCACACATGCCATATTTAAAAATTAGAGGGTGCTAAAGATTAAAGCCTAGGAATCATACTAGAAAAGCTAGGGTAACAAACTTTTAACCACTAAGTGAACTAGAAATACAACCTTTGTAGATCGGTCCTTCACTTCATAAGCTCTCTGTTGTAGTCCTTTTGCTGCGATCGTGATTCTCCCGGACTCTTGCATGGCTTCACGAGGCGAAAGGAGCGACCTTGTTTGAAGTCTTCGAGGCCGAAGATGATTTACGTCAAGGGGATGCCAACTTAAGCTACTACTTCACTAACTTAAGAATTAATGAAGCAAACACTCTATACTAAAGTGCTAAACCAGTAGAGGATGGAGAAATAGGAAGTGGGCTCACTTTAGAATTTGTTTTCTCACTTAATCAAAACCTAGATAGCTTTTGAGCTCAAGGAAGAAGATGAACAAAATTAGATGAAGAATAGAAAATGAATAATTTAGTGAGCAAACCATGGTGAGTGAGTATAATATACTAACCCATGTAGAGACATAACCATGGCTAAGTGTGATGGTTAGGTTACTAAATATCTAAGGTAAAAACAAAGTGAGTAGACTTTGTCAAAGCAAACCCTAGCTTCTACAAGCTTCATGCTTGTGACAAAACCTCCACTAATTTTTTAATTACCTTAAATAATAAAACCCCACTATCACAATTAGAATGGTGTATGTCTTACACACCCATGAATGATGTATCAACAACCATGATAAAAAAAGAAAACACAATTTAATATATATCATTTATATATTAAGTGTGCATATGTGAGAAAAAATTCTTAAGTGAGCCAATGTTAGTTAATGTAAATTAGTTTATATAATATACAATTATACACTAAATTATTAAATCAACACTTGATTTAATAATCCGGCTATATCACATATAACCGACTAACACTTAATGTACCAACTTATTGAATCAACACTTGATTCGATAACCCGGCTATATCGCATATAACCGACCGATACAAAAGTCACGAGAATAGAATATGGTATCACATACACGCATTATTCTCGGTCCCGCACATATCACATATGTGCTCCTATTTCGTTTTGCCTGAGCCAGTAAAACCTCTGTGTAGGACTCTAAAGACTCGTCAATACGCCGGCAGTAGGTGATGATCACATCAAACACCCACTAGCCGTCAGCGGTACTAGCTGGACGTAACGGCTACCCGGGTATTGAGCGATAAGAAAATCAGCAAGCAAGCCTGCTCCAACTCCTGCAAAAGCCTGATGGTAACACTTGCCGTACAGTCCGGCCTCCTCGTCTGATATGTCGCATATCAAGTCTAGGGGTGGTAAACGTCAGACCTCAATAACCGATAAGTCATGCCGATGTGAGGCTCATTACGGGTCGAGAAACTACTGGTAACACTTACCAGTAAATCTCTAAATCATTCCTGGCCAGGGACTTCCCTGTTATGGCCAATCGAGCACAGCGCAACATAAACTCCCAATACCGGGAGAGACGAAACCCCTCCTATCGCTCATTGCCTCCATGTGGCTCGGGACTGTACCCAAAAACCACCGTTTTGTATGCCCTCTTAGACATGGTAAGGTGGAAATCAAAGCACAGTGGGAATCACACAAGACTCTATGACGATCTCGGGTCTGCAGACTAACCTGTACAAGTGTCACCAGAGAACTGCCATCTGATGTGAGGTATAATACCATCTAGGATCTCGGCGAGTCCGTCCAGTGTACCCAGTCTACACTGAGCACCCGTCTACCATCTTTGATTTCAAACACCAATGGATATGGGTTCATCCATCGCCCATCTCATAGGTCGAGAAGCGTATACGCTAGTCTACTCTGGTATATCGATGCCCTGTCTCGATACATCCACGACTTGGAACATTAAAGTATGAACTTATGGACTACCATGGCCCCACTAGTATGATCTGCATCATAGTCCTGGTAGTCAAGTACACATCCTCAGGGCTTTACCAACATGTAACCTTGAGACAGTATCAAGAGACAAGTATACATGTTAAGATAAAGAGCAACCAGATAGCATACTATTATATCGAGCAAGAAAGTCCTCTCTATATATGTCCCAGCATCCAATATAATATACATCAACTGTATAATACTGGCCTCTAGGGCATACATACAACTAACAGGAATCTATCATCCTAATCTCCAGCAAAGGTACGGATCTATAATCTCGTACGGCATACCTTATCAATCACATAACATATCTATATCAATCTTATATTATGTCATCTTGAATATATGTTATATTTTGTAAATCTCAAGTCGTATCGATCTCGATCTCATATCCTACCATTATCAACTCATACTTTTCATCTTTCAATTCATACTTATCATGATTCACTTTCTCATTTCATATTCTCAAGCCAATATGTATTCATTAGTGTCAACTTTTATCATATCATCTCTTTCTAAATCCTATAATCATGTTATCTTAAGTTCGTAGCATATCCTTTATCAAACTTATAAGTTATATAACAATCTTTCCATATCAATGGTTGCGGGGGTGCTATACGCCATCCACCCGACTTCCCCCGTAGATATAAATATACTCACCTGCTAAACTCCTCGCTTAGCCGAAGTCGATGTGCTTCGTCGTCTCGGAAGTCCACGCGAAGGTACCTACAATCAATACACAATCGCAATACTATTAAAACCAATATCCGTAAACCGATACAGCACACAAAATGCTTATAGGTTAAAACCTATAGCTTACGCATGAAAGATCAACCAAACAATGTTCGTCGTTAGCGTACAAACATCCAACAACCAATTCAAATCCCAATTATAAAAACCAAGAATTCAAATATCGGAAAACTTAAGCCCAAGCACTCGCAAACAACTCCCAGATTTTGGCTCAGGTAAATGGGAACTAAACAAGCAAGTATGGGGGATAGGTTGTAGGGTAACTGAGCTACAAGCAAAACCACAATATCAAAGCCAATAGGGACCCGGCGAGAAGTCCAAAAAGTTCGGTGTCGCCGGTTTTTATAGGGTAGAATGGGTTCGTATTTTGGTGGTGGTCTTTTATTGTTCTAGTTAAGTCAGTGAAATTGTTTGATTTTCATAAAAATACCCAGATAGCTCCAGATACCCTGTAGGCTAACCAACTCTACAAAACCGACACGGGGTAAATTCTAAGTTCGTGTATCGGGTTCTATTCTCTGTTCTTGGTCCAGAAATCATCACACAAGTCTTGAAAACACTCACTACACCTTTACTGCATCTTTACAAGTCCACAAAATCACTAAACATCATCATGGAAATTTCCAAGATCACAAGACTAACCTATACGAAATCTAAACTAACTAGGATATACTAAACACAAATACTTAACTAAAGAAAAGGAAATATACCTTATTTGGCAACTTAGGAAAAATTTTTAGTTGCCCAAAATCTTCAAAATCCAAACTTGAATGGTTAAAAGGGTTTAGAATAGGCTTGTGCATGTTTATTGTGAAGGTGGCATAGGGTTTCAGAAATGAATATGAGATGATACATGGAGGTAGAGAATGATGAAGGAGATGAAGGAAATGGAGATGAGGAATGAAATGATGAAGAAAAGGAGATGAAGGATTTGGTCAAGGGTTACTCTCTCTTAACCTCACTCTCTCCCTTATGCCCACTCTCTACAAAATATCTATTTTGTTTTATTACTCTCTCTCCATTAATCATGGCATCTATTTCTTCTTTTTTTCTCTTTGCTTTTCTTTTCTAAATCTCACAAATTCACAAGTCACAAACATAATGCATAACATGCACATGACATGGTGCACTAGCCATGGAAAAATGTAAAAATACGGATTTGGCTTAATCGTGATTAGTAGTGCACTAATAAAATTTAATTTAAATCTGCATATCATTTATTATAAAAATGCCAAAATCCGATAAATATCATTATAATAAATAAATCATTTTAATCTCCGATTATATTCCAAATATTGGTATATACCTATACTATTTTACGAAAAGCCACTATTCGCAAATCGAATAGTTTTCGCGAAATATATTATTTTAATATTAAATTTCCAAAAATAATATTTATATTTCTGAAATATTACAGGAAGAACGTCAAACGATCCATCCATACCAAAAATTTCTTTGAATGATCAGATAGATGCTTCTAGGACCGCCACTTGGACACCATAATCCACGTCTTATCAAACTTTTGAAACTTTTACCCCTTCTTATGTTGATACCCCTCTCGAGGATAACGTGGCGACTCTTAAACCCATGTCCATTGCCAAACGTATTGCACAATCCCATAGCCGATTTTTCACGCCTTTCACCACTCTGAATTCCTTAGGACAACAATTCCAACCATCTTCCTATCAAGATGTTGATCGTAATCTTATCCATTCCACGGAACCATTCGATTCCTATCAATCCTACCCGACTTTTACACCCTCACTAGACATTGCCTCTGAACATCAACTTGGGAATTTCATGTATCCAAATGAATTTGAATTTTTTACTGAAACCCCTTCACAACCCATGTCTAGCCTGGAACAATCATTAGAAGATATTTGGGTAGCTTCGTGCCGAAAAATAGAGAAATTGAATGCATCCATGGCCGCCCTCATACAACCTAACGAACTAGCAGTTAGTTCCCAACTACCTCAAAATTTTACAATATATGATATGTCGATTGAATATGTTGATAAATTGAGTAGTGAAAGTGCGCAATCCATCCTTCAAAATCAAGCCTACCCAATCCAAATTGAATTTCACAACTCTAGTTCCGAAAGTCTATCAAGTAGACCAAATGTTTCACCAATTGAAGATAGATTGTTTAATGAGTTGTGCGACTACGCGGTGTTTGATTTATCTGATTGTGAAGAGTCCCCTTCAAGTGAAATCAATGCCACTTCATTTAATCTCTACGTCTCCACTCTAGAAACCTAACCGATTGAAAACCATGCTTTTGTTGAGGTATTTGAGAACTTTAAGTTTGACTTGATTGAGGATATTGATATTGGGGACAATTTTGATGACGAATCCACAAATTTTGGTGAATTTTTCTCACCAATTTAACACTTTCTTTTAGAACTGTGTGGACATCATTCCGATACATTAATTATTTTTTCTGAACCCCGTTTGCTTCTGGATATTATTAATGATGAATGCATGGATGATCTTGATTTTAAGGTGAATTTAGAGAATTTTTTTGAGGATAAACACGTTTTTTTGGATGAGTCGGATTTTTCGATTCATCATGTCCTCTTCATTGACTGTGAACATTCTCCTACGTTTCTAACCAATACCATTCCTCAGTTACTTCCCTACATTGTTCCCATCGTTTCCTTACCAGAAGACGACGTGATACATTTATCTTGTTCACCAAGTTCGAGCCCATGTTTTCTTTCGAATCTTGAGAGGTTTGACCCCATTTCGCAAAGTATTGATAAGTTAGTACAGTAAGAAAACTTCAATTTCAAATCATTTCATACTGTACTAATTCATTAAATCAATTTAAAATCTCAAGTTTGTACTCCATTTTCTTCTCCCTTTCGTTCATCTTGTCATCTACCGAGGCTATATACCACTTTCATCTACACACGGTCTCGCGAATTCTTCGTTTTCTTTCTCTTCGCATTCTTCCACCAACCCTGGTCCCATCACGATAGAATCTTTAAATGGTTGGTGTTAACTTTTGGTCTGTGTAAGGCCTTGTATAGATTGATGATATTCCCTTCCCCAACTTTGAACTTCATGTTAGTGTATATGCCCTAGAGGCCATTACTGTATTATATCAGCTTGTATATTACTTAATGGAAGCTTGGGATATTCACAGTTGTATAGACAATCTTGCTCAAAATGGTAGTATGCTACTTGGTTTGTTTCTACTTCAATATGTGCATGTGTTTCTTTTAGCATATCGCTTATACATATTAGTAGAGCCCTTAGGATCTTTGCTTGATTACCCGCGTTTTGATGGCAGTCATACTCGTGGGGGCTGGGTAATCCATAAGCACATCCTTATACAGGTCCCTAGTCGTAGGACTATCGAGACAGGGCATCGATACTCCGGAGTAGACTAGCGTATGCGCTTCTCATCCCAGCGGGAGAGACAGTCTGTCCCACAGCCGTCAGTACGTCGTACTTGAGATAGTATGCGGGTGCTCGTTAGGTTACGAGTATACTGGACAGGACTCGTCGGGAACTGTTGGTTGGTATTATACCTATCGTCAGTTATCAGTTCCCAGGTGACATGAGTACAGCTTAGTCTGCCGACTTGACACTGTCACTTCGCCTCGAGTGTGTTCCCACTGTACTTAGATTACTACCCTACCACGGCTCAAAGGAGTCGTGCAAACAGGTAGTAGTTGGGTGCAGTCCCGAAGCACTTGGAGGTAGTGACGGTTAGACAGGATTCGTCTCTCCCAGTATTAGGGGTTGACATCGCGCTGTGTCTAGGAGAGCCATTACACAAGTAGTCCCTGGCCAGGGCAAGCAAGATATACTGGTAGGTTTCCAGTGTTATCTCAGGGTGTTCTGGGCTACACTCCGACACGACTTGTACCGCTATTAGGGGACTGACGTTCACCGCCCCCTAGGCCCGCCATGCAATGTATCAGACGAACAGACCGGACTGTACGGAGATTGTCACATACAGGCTCAGTAGGAGTTCGGATGGGTTTACCTCATTGGCCTTCTTATCGACATCTACCTGGGGACCGTTACGTACAGCTAGTGCCGCTTGCGGTCTGTGGTTAAACCCACTGCCAGCGTAGTGTCGAGTCTTTAGAGTCCCACACAGAGAGTTTCCCTGCACTGAGCGAAACGTGTAGAGGCCATATGGTTTTACGGCAGGGCAGCGATCACTTACGTGTACTTGTGTGCGTATGCTGTTCGGGCAGGCAATACTAGTGGGCTTTGGTTTAAGCCAGATCCTAGTATTGTACGGATGGATTTGATTTGTCTTCTGTGCATTCGTATTCTTCGGAATGTGGATGCAGGTGTGTATGCACAGTTTCGAGGAGCGATGAAGGAGGAGGTGCCCCATCAGGGTTTTGGCAGATGGTTCGGCCAAAACCGTTATGTGGCAGGCTCATTAGGGTTTTGGCAATTCGTTTGGTCAAAACCGTTATGAGCCGGAGACATTGTTTACTAATCCTTTTAGTGATAGTTTAGTGATGGCTAATTGCATTGACCATTTGACCACATAGACCTCTCTTGACTTTGTTGACCCGTTGACCGGAGTTGACCATTGACCTTCAAGAGAGGTCTACACTCTTCTTTGATTTTCTTTTTATTTCTTGAGTTATGAATATGGTCAAGTCATTTGTGTCTTCAACTTTATCATGATAGGATTAGTAATGATGGTTTTGGATGTATTATTGCAACCATGGTTGATTTTCTTTAGTTAATCTTTTTCATTATTCTCTTCTCATTCTCTCTCTTGAAGTGAGAAGAAAAGAAAAGCTCCATGGTTGCTAAAGTTTCTCTTTCATCTTCCTCCTCTTGATAATTCTTTTGATCTTATGTGTTGAGAGAAAAAGAATCCACATAGACAAACACTTCCATCTTTCTCTTCTACACAACCTAGAGCATCTAGATTAGCGATCTCGTTGCCCTAGTTGCCTCGGCTTGAGGTGGAGCTTAGTGTACAACTCTCGGGTGGATTGTCTTCGACTCAAGAAGGTCGCGGAGGTGACTAAGAACCTGATCGACCCTCGGAGCGTGGATCGACGAGCCGGACAGCGGAGAGAAGACCCGAAGGACCGGTTCCGTGACGTATATTTTCTACAGCATAGTAGTTAAAGCCTTTACTTGTTTTCTAGTTTCTAGTTTATCCAAGATCCTTGCTTTTGAGTCCATGTTGCCTTGCGCCAAATTATTGTTTTTCGCCGTTTCCGCCTCCCCGTAAGAACCGGGGTGAGCAACGTGGACTTACACTTCAATACTTAACAGTAGAAACACTGTTTCACTTAAGTTTGTGTGGACCTTTTTGTGTATATATTTTGTTTACTTTTTCTTGTATGTGTGTGTGTGTGTGTGTGTTGTCACGACCCAGAAGTGGCACGTGACCGACACTTAAATCACGTGACATCTAAAATCGTCGAGACGATCCAAGTAAGCCAGAACCAGGAATCTAAAACTTTTTTCAAAAATATGGGAGGTGAAGTTTAAAAATAGTCATTAAATATAATCAGTTTAAATAAGTGTATTTGAAAAGCATCTATGATGTTTTAAAAATCGGCAGCACCTCCTTTGGAAATTTTGAATAAAACATGATACAGGCACAATAATATATAATGCATCCCAACGGGAGCTAACTTCTATACCAAAACGGCGGAGCAACCACACAGATAATATACGACACCTAATGGCGAAGAACAGAAAAGCAAAACAAAACCATGAAGTATAAGAGAGTCGACTCCAACGAGTGCGACGCCTAAAATCACATAAACTCTAAGTCTCGCTTCTAAGTCCACAATATATAAGTTCTACGTCGATGGAGTTTTAACTAGATACAAGAGAACATGTATATATATATATAAGTGTGGGTACGATACAACAGTAGCCCACTTACCAAAGCAATCATCGAAAAGAACGGTGTGCCGCAGGCCGCTGATGATCCGAGCGGTATATCCTGCAAGAAACTGGGATACAACGGGGGTGAGTTGATAACTCAGTGAATAAAAGTATATCACAAGGTAGAAATCGAACCGCACAGCAATAAACCTAGGTCATAAAATATAGTACTATCATATCCTGAACTAATATATATATATATATATATATATATATATATAATCCATAAGTACTATAAATGCAACACTATCCATCACGTAAACCTAAAATATATCATCTCATATGTATATAACATGCATCCGGGTATAAACCTATAAGATAGCCGAAATATATATGTAAAACCTCTTCTTAAAATAGCTGCGGGATATATATGTCACGGCATAAAAGCAGACGTAATAGAATGAAGTATTATATGTATTCTATTTAAGATAAACGTTTCGCTGTTTAGTAAAGAGTTTTAAGAGGTTTATAGTTTTAAAAGATCCTTGTGTTATTCTGGACATGTCAAAAATAATGAGACTATAGCTCGTTTAGACACCCTTTTTATATGTATCAACCGGTAAAATAGTATTCAGGTACTGTCCCCCGGATCAGTCCTGGTCGGTTATTATAACGCATAAACTATAACGGTATATCTCGAATGATCGCAAAACATCAATATATGGGTGTCCATCATCGATACCCTAAATCATCAAATCTCTCCTGTCCATCACCGACACGCAAATCTAGATATCGTCGACACTGTCTCAACATATCGGTCTCATACACCCATGTAGCATGTGACATCAAGCATGATACAATAAAATGTACATTAATATATATCACATATATACTATATGAACACAAGTGAGAAAAATAAAACTTAAGTGAGCTGATATTAGTTAATGTAAATTAATATATCACATATATAATTATACATTAAATTATTAGATAAACACTTAATTTAATAATCCGGTTATATCACATACAACCGACTAATATCAAATGTAACAATCTATCGAATCAACACTTGATCCGATAACCCAGCCATATCATATATAACCGACTGATATCACATATCGTGAGAATAGAATATGGTATCACATACGCGTATTAATCTCGGTCCCGCTCATATCACATATGTGGTCCTATTTCATTTCGCATGAACCAGGAAACCTCTGTGTAGGACTCTAAAGACTCGTCAATACGCCGGCAGTAGGTGGTGATCATATCAGTCACCCACAAACCGCAAGCGGTCTGATAAACGTAACAGCCACCCGGGTATTGAGCGATCAGAAGATCAACAAGCAAGCCTGCTCGTACTCCTGCGAATCCAATCAGTAACACTACCGTACAGTCCGGTCTCTTCATCAGATATGTCACATATCTATCATGACCCGAAAATATTAGCCCGTGACCGACACTTAAATCACGCAACGTCTACAGGCGTAACGTAACTAAGTAAGCCGAAGCCCAGAAATCTAAACCTATCAAGAAGTACATAATGAAAACATTGATACAACATTTGGAAACCTTAAGTAAATGTCCTTAAACTTAATTATATTTTCTTAAAATTATCGGCAACACCTCCTTTGTAAAACTAGCCCCGAAACGGGTACAACATAGAAAATGAATAAAGCACCCCCAAACGGGAGCAAATCACGTCTAACGGCGGAATCAAACACCATAAGCATAAATATGTATACGATGCCCATCGGCGAAGATCAACACAAGAAATAATGTAAAGCAAGACACCAAACCCACCAAGCGAACATATAACCCATTGCTCAAGTCTCGCAACTACAAGTCTTGCTAAGTCTTACTGCTTATACAAATACTAGTTTCTGATTAATGGAGTTGACTAGATACAATAAGAATAAAAATACAAGAGGGGCACGGTCCAACATGTACCACCTACCAAAGCAAATCACCCGAATACAATTTGTGTGCCAACGATGCCGCTACTGATCCATGCGGTCAACCTGCAAGAACTATGGCACAACGGGGGTGAGTTGCCAACTCGTGAGTAGAAAACATCATCATGTAGAAATCGAATAAAACAACGATTCCTAAGTCAACTATATCATAAAGGTAATACTATGATATCTAGGGTGACCATATCTGCATATGTGCCAACAATATAATCGATGCCTATCAGCATATGGATAACATCCTACGTGTCCATCAATAACACAACAACATCATGCATGTAAATATCATGAAAGCATATGCATGAAAATATGATGATATAAATCAACCTGTGTCCATCAATGAGACAACAAAAGCATGGAACCTGAGTGTCCAACATCGACACTCGAAACATCATGAAACCGTGTCCAGTACCGATACATAAATCCTCATATCTTGGGGTTCGTCAGCCCAGATAGGTCCTCGGGCTTCGTCAGTCCGGATCGGCCCTTATCAATATCTCGGGCTCCGTCAGTCCGGATCGGCCCACGGGCTTCGTCAGTCCGGATCGGCCCGCATCATCTTACGACTCCGGCCCGTATCCTCCGGATAACCGCCGAGCCCAATACTGTCACCGGTAGGTATTACTCCCTCTACCAGGCTCATCGTCTACACCACGAAAATCACCTCTCGCCCCGGGGAACCATACCGGGTCCACCATGTACCCACAGAGGGTGCCTCCCACTCCTCGAATCGGGTTTCACGGAAATCACCTCTCGCCCTGGGGAACCATACCGGGTCCACCATGTACCCACAGGCGGTGCCTCCCACTCCTCGAATCGGGTTTCACATGCCAATCTCAGAACCGAGAAAACACATGGTGGACGTCTCGAAATATCATATCAGGAGAAACCGGGTTTTCAATACAATGCATACTTTCTTGAAATATCCCCACGGTTCTCAAATCCGTAAATCACATGAAATATGATATATGCAACATAAGCAGTAATATGAGCATATTAAGGGAAAACCGCTCTTTTAAATGAATCCAATTTTTAAATATATCATGCGGTTCCCAATTCCTCCAAAATCAAATTCAACATCATATAAAGGTGTACATGTAGCTCTAGCAAGATGTGTGTATATACATATAAGTATGTAAGCATGATGCATTTCATATGCGCAATAGCACAAGAATCAACGTTTAAATATCAATAATGATACAGTACCACATAAGTGTATGTGCAGCTATAGCAGAGTATGTCATGCAACATAGCATAATAATGTGAGCATAGCAAGTATATCATAGCATGATGTAGCAACTCTACTGTGTAAGTAACATAGCAATTATCGATGAAGAAAGTGTGTTAGCCGGCAAATCTGTGTAAGTGTAACATACGTATCATCGATAATGGTGTAGGTGTACTAGCACAGGTACATATATAATGCAATGAGAATATAATAAATGTATCATAAGGTACATCGTACGTGAAATGCTATCAGGTATACGTATCTACAATATATCTGAATCGGTGAAACTATCAATCAGCATCCAGCCTCACAACACCACGTCCGGTATAATCTATCTTACGACATCCTCTAATCAAGGGTATGGAACAATCAACAAGTAAAACTCATCGCGTACGGTAATACATCGTACGGCGGCATTAAACATGTCACGACCCAAAGGTACAGAACGTGACTGGCACTTAAATTACGAAACGTCTAAAGGCGTAACGTAATCTAAGTAAGCCAAAGCCCAGAAATCTAAACCAAAATTTTAAGTAGAGTGAAGGAAAACTTGATAAAAGAAAACGATTTTATCCAAAACAAATCGCATTACACATTTTGAAAGCATCAGAATTTTCCGAAAATTTCGGCAGAGTCTCCTTTGTAAATACTGGCCCTGAAATGGGTATAAACAAGAAAATACAAATAAATAGAGAATAAAGGCATCCCCAAGCGGGAGTTAGCTCTTCGCCCAAGGAGGAGTCACAACCACATGCAATATGTAAATCAAAAGCACGAAAATAAACATCTGAAAGCAAGAAATAAGAAACACTACGTTGGCTCAAGTGAGCATCGACACCAATCCACAAATACAAGTCTCAAGTCTCACCGTCTAGACCAATAAACAAGGGTAGATGGAGTATACTAGACACAAATAAAAATACACGGTGGGAGCAAAAGGAAAACCTCCAAAAACCCACCTGTGCGCAAGCTCTAAATCGATGCAACGAAGCAGAAAAGAAGGTACACCCGCTGCTACTGCATTGACGGGTCATACGTGCAAGATACTGTGGCATAACGGGGGTGAGTTGCCAACTCGTGAGTAGTAAGTAACATCTAATAAGGCTATCGTAAGCATGCACGCAAATGCGTTACAACCTACATATTCCGATATGATGCGATGCACTAGTATGGATGCAATATGAATGCATAATCGACCCGAAAGTTGAATATATTTGGTATGAGAAAATCAGCGTTCTTATCGTCGTAAAACTTTTGTAAAATCACTGAGGTATCATCAATGAAATCATCAGAAATCTGTGTCAAGCATCGACACAAATACGAATATCCCAATGTTTCAATGTATCAATATCTCAGTATCTCAATGTCTTAATATATCAGTATCTCAATGTCTCAATATCTCAATATCTCGGGCTTCGTCAGTCCGGAGCGGCCCATATCATCAAATCTTACAACTACGATGGTATCCTCCGGATATCCGCCGTGCCTGACTTCACCGGTAGGTAGTCTGCCCCTGCCAGGCTCATCGTCTACAACTCGAGCTTCTTGCCCTGGGGTACCGTACCGGGCCCACCATGTACCCGAAACGGTTCATCCTACTCCTCGAATCGGGTCTCGAAAACCAACAACAATCATGAAAACTCATGGTGGACGACTCATACATCACTAGAAAACCGCAACTTGCATTTTAAAATGATGATAATAAGTTTTTATAAAATTCTTGCGGTTTTCCACAAAATCCAGAAATCTTATAAATACTGAAATCATCGAGAAGAATCACAATATATAAATATACCAGTGATGATCGAAATCTATGATACGGTAGTATATACCATACGAAATACGGCCAAAAGCTATGCATGAATCATGATGCAATGAGGTATGTATACATAATTAACAATCCTATGAATCCCTTTTAATGATATGAATATGCAAGCATAAGGCTATGGATTTTATATACGATGCAAATGCATGAATATCAGTTCTAAGAAAGATCTATAGTGTTCGTGACATAGCAATTACCAATGGCGTGTGTGTTTGCATAAATAGTGCATGTGTGGCATAAACCAATGGTAATGGTGCAAGTGTCCTATGAGATGATAATCACACACGCACACGTGTGTGTGTACACACACACACACACACAACGATGCGATGCAATGAGATGGAAAACTAGGAAACTACGTGTTAGTTATATGTATGCCCTAGAGGCCATTACTCTACATGCGATGTATATTGTAGTGGATGCTTGGACATATATTGCTCGACATGATAGTATGCTATCTGGTTGCACTTTATCTTAACATGTAAAAAAATAATGTTTTGTGATCACAAGTTGATAAAGGCCTTAGGTTGAGTACTTGACTGCCAGGACTATGATGTAGATCATACTAGTAGGGACTGGGTAGTCGATAAGTACATCCTTTAAATGTTCCTAGTCGTGGGAGTATCGAGACAAGGCATCGGTACTCTAGAGTAGACTAGCGTATGCGCTTCTTGACCCATATGATGGGCGATGGATGATCCCATATCCATTGGTGTTTGACATCAGAGAAGGTATACGGGTGCTCAGTAGAGACTGGGTACACTGGACGGACTCGCCGAGAACTCCTAGATGGTATTATACCTATCGTCGGATAGCAGTTCTCTGATGACACCGGTACAGGTTAGTCTGTTGACCCGAGATCGTCATAGAGTCTTGTGTGATTCCCACTGTGGTTTGATTTCCACCATACCACGGTCAAGAGATCGTGCAAAACTGTAGCTTTTGGGTACAGTCCCGAATCACAAGGAGGCAATGAGCGATAGGAGGGGTTTCGTCTCTCCCAGTATTGGGGGTTGATGTTGCGCTGTGCTCGATTGGCCATAACAGGAAATCCCTGGCCAGGGTTGCTGAGATTTACTGGTAAGTGTTACCAGTAGTTTCTCGAACCGTTATGGACCTTTCATCGGCATGACTTATTAGTCTATTAGGGTCTGACGTTATACCACCCCCAGGCTATTGATATGCGACATATCAGATGAAAAGACTGGACTGTACGATAGTGTTACCGATTGAATTCGCAGGAGTTATAGCAGGCTTGCTTGTTGATCTTCTGTTCACTCATTACCCGGATGGCCGTTACGTTTAGCAGACCGCTTGCGGCTTGTGGGTGTTTGATATGATCATCACCTACTGCCGGCGTATTGACGAGTCTTTAGAGTTCTACATAGAGGTTTCCTGGTTCATGCGAAACGGAGTAGAAGCACATATGTGATATGTGCGGGACCGATTGATACAAGTATGTGATACCGTATTCTATTCTCGCGATATGAAATATTAGCCGGTTATATTTAATATAGACGGATTATTAAATCAAGAGTTGATTTAATAGTTTAATGTATAATTATATATTTGATATATTATATTACATTAACTAATATTTAACTCACTAATGATTTCTTTTCTCACTTGATGTGCACATTGTATATATGTGATATGTATATTTGTGTACATGTTTGATGATACATAAAAGATGGGTGTACGAGACTTATACCATGCCAGGGTTAAATTAGGGTTTTGATTATTTCTTAAGTTATTACAAAAGAGCAAAAGACTTGGTCAAAGTTTTAAGCTTGGAGAAGCTTGTAGAACTTTGACAAAGTCCACTCTTTTGTTATTGCTTAGGATATTTTACTTGACCAAACCTTTAACCATAGCCATGAATTAATTCTCTAAATGAGTTAAGCATGATAGCTTTAACTCAACCATTGGTGCAATAATTTATTTGGATGAATTATTCATGAGTTCTTCTTCTTCTTCATCAAGCTCCATGAATAGCTTTCTAGCTTCAATGGAGGTATGGGATAAAATGTGAGAAAATGATTTCTAAAGTGAGCAAACTTCCTACTTCATCATCCTCCACTACTTGCCATTTAGTAAAGTGTGTTTGCTTCACTAATCTACACAATTAGTGAAGAGATAGCATGAGCTAGTGTCTCCTCGACGTAGATCATCTTCGGCCTCGAAAACTTCGAAGCAAGCTTGTTCGTTTCTTCTTGGGAGCCTCTCTAGAGTCCAGACGATCATGATCGCAGGGAAGGGACTTCTACATGGGGCTATTGAAGTGAAGGACCGGTCTACAAAGGTTGTATTCCTTGTTCACTTAGATGTAAATAGTTTACATTTCATGTTTCACCCTAAGTCTCTAGTTAAGATCTTGGTTAAAGTTTCTTCAGCACTGAAATTTTTTTAAACTAGCATGATTGATGCTTACCAAAACCTTGCTAAGGTGCTAGGCTAACCCTACAGTGGTATCAGAGCCAAGCTAGAGCATTAGGCGTTGTCTAGACGAAGTTTAAAGTCCGACCGAACTCCGAAACCCCAAAAAATCCCACTTTATGGAAATTTTTTCACAAGTTGAAAATTTTCATATTAAAAATACTCAGAAAATCATGCAGGGAATTATAAGGATTACTGTGAAGTACGAAGCCATAACTCGCTTAAGTGACCGCGGAACCGCGGCTAGACCATGCGTTTGGCGGCGGTTCCGCGGCCAACTTTGGGAGTTAGGGGCTAATACTTCAGGGGTTTATTCTTGGGTACTTTTTCATGCTTCTGGGATTTTTTAATTCTACTCAAGTGTTGAGCTTTCTGGGAAATATTGGGAACTCGTTGATTCGATCGGAAAGTTTAACTTCATTTAAGCTTTTCCAGGTACTTTAGAACGTGTTAAAAGGTTCGAACGGATATCAATAACTCACTTTTTCCCCTGTCGAAAAACTTTCAAGTGTTGGATTTTTCCTGAGTTTAAAAGTTTCAGAAAATCATGCAAGCGAATCTGTGGACCCTTTAGAAGAACATAACCTTAACTCGATTATGTGACCGTCAAAACTGCCACCGAACCATATGGTTTGTGGTAGTTTAGCGTTGTCACATGTGAGGCGTTGATTTGACCTTCTACGGCTGGTTCATTACGGCTGTGACATGTTCTGGTACCTTTTGAACTCCGCTCAAGTGTTGAGCTATTTGGGAAATCTTGGGTGTTTGTTTATTCGATCGGAAAGTTTAAAATTGTCTATTTATCTGGAATGTGATACAATATGTGGAATTCATATAGTTAGGCATGAAATGCGAAGTATGTGATATTTCGGATTTAAGATGTCTAAAGTGATTGTGGATTCCAAATGTTGTTGTTTTTCACTTTCTTTTCTGCGACCGTAAGTGTAATATGTGGTGTATCGCCTGTTTCGGTGCTATATGTCAATGACCACTGGGATAACACCTATTTATATACGTTGATGATATGTGATGTTATGTGTTGCTGTGATATGTTATATTGGATCGTCGCATTTTGAATAGCCGGGGTTTTATGTGAGATGTGAGTTTTTCATTTTCATTCATGTAAAAGCTTGTATGTAATATTCTTTTATTGAGGCACTTCCGGAGTGAGAATGATGTCACCATTGTATATTATTTACTTTTCCGCATTAGGATAGACCCAAGGCGGGGAGCATAAATAACCGGGTTCTAGGGTACAGTGGGAGACCATCTCGAGGAGTTGAGACTGGGTCTCCTAACTCTAGAATTGGTAGGGTTGCTTGCCGCTCTCGTAGGGGGTCTAGGGATGTGGGTTTGGTTATTCATCGCGACCGTGGAATCCGTGTTTTATACTGGCTTAACTTAAAACACGGACGTCCTAGTATATCCAATATTTCATATGTTGACTTCTGCTGCAATGTTCTGTGATGTGATCATATTATATGCCTGAGACGAATGCCTATATATTATATATATGAGATATAATTAATATTTTTGCTTTCGTTTCTCTGTGATGCTTAGGAAGCATAAATAAATGGGACTTCATTAATGAGATTAATGAAAGAAAAAGAAACCTAAAGATGTTGTAGAAACTTGTTTAAAAAATTGTAGCTCTAGTTTTTGCTTTGTATAGCGGTATTCTTTGTAGAATATCAAGCACCTTATTCGATAAGGAAACAGCGGAGATCCCTTCACCGAGAGTGACCTCTTTAGCGAAACTAGCAGATGCTACAAACACGGTTTGTCTTTTGATTGCTTTTATAGTTTTTGCTTTGCATAGTGGTATTTGTGAAATATCCTGCACCTTATTCGATGAGGAAAGAGCCGAGAACCCTTCAACGGGAGTGACCTCTTTAGCAAAACTTGTAAAAGCATAAAAAACACTCTTTTTCAAAATTCACTCGATTCTACAACAATGTCAAGTTCATTACGCTCATGGTTTTCTGAAAAACCTGTGTAGCCCTCCGTCCTTTCAGATAAGTACTACTTAGTATTCATGATGCGGTAGTTTGGCATGCGTAAAGGAGTAGTGTATGGTAGCTAACTAGTGCTTATCTGCTAGCATACGATGCGATTGGATTAGGGTATTCGTACGGCGTTGTTTGGAATGCGTCAAGGGTCGTGCGAGTGGGTTTAATTCAATCAAGAAATGTACGGGTTGAACTTGACTAGCGGACTATGGGTTGTTTGGCATGCGTCAAGGTCATAGAGCGCTAGGGGTAAAAATATTATCGGGGATTTCAAGTGTTGAAATTTGCAATGAGATTGCATTTCTTGTATGAGATAGTTGGATCCCGATACCCATTGCGAGTAAGAGTTACTCCTGCGAGAGTTTTACACATTACAATTAGCCGATCAAGTAGGTGTCTAGAAAGGTGTCAACGGGGTTACGGCCCTAGAAAAACGAGGTTTATTTTAATTAGGTCCGTGAGAAAGCACGGGGAACCTCCCTCAAATTACCGGCACTAGCCTGGCTGAAAGATTGGTGAACTTGTAGCGTGTAATTAATCCCGGATAGTCTTTCTTTTTAGGGTTTGAAGGAAGATTTGACTAAAACAGTGGGAGACATCCTGATTAGATATATTAATAACCAATCTAATCTTGCAAGAGCATACGCTGAGTGTTTTCTTCTCTCTCTCCTGGTTGCGACTATGTCACGCCTTAATCAAAATAGTAATATGGATGCATTGACCGAACCTGCTTATTATTCTGAGCTAGGGAACGTTGGTTCCGCTCAAATCTTATAATTGTTACCAAACAGGAAATAGGGGAATATCCGGATTCCCATGCCACCCAATCAGAAGAAAGTACTTGTTGATGCATATTCTTTGGGTGTCCTTATTACCGAGAACGTTTTCTTAGTATCCTCTACATCCTGGGTATATGATACCGGATCTGGATCCCGCATATGTAATATGTTACATGGGCTACAGAAAGGTAGAGAACTGAGTATGGGTGATATGTCTCTAAATGTTAGAGAATAATGCAATTGTTGCAGCCAAATCAGTTGGTAGATATCACCTTGTATTAGATACATTGATTCTGAACAAGTGTTATTACATACCGAACCTGATATACATCATTACATTAGATTCTTTATTAAGTTAAAAAAAGGATATAATTCTGTATTGGAGGATAATGTTGTGAACATTTCCCTGAATCAAGAGTTGATTCGATCAGGCACGTTATATAATAGTATATACGTTCTAAATAACACCACAGTTCAAAGTATATAGAACACAGACAAGAGGAGCAGTTCAGGAATGAACGAATCCTTCTTGAAGCATTGTAGACTAGGTCATATCAATGAGACACGACAAGCTAAGTTACATAAGGAGGAATATGAGAATTTGTTTGAATTTTCATCTTAGATACTCTAAGTCCACGTTACCAATCCCGGTGCTTACGGGGAGGCAGAATAGGTAAAAATCAAATTTTTAACACTAGGCAACAAGGACTAGAAATGGAGGATCTTTGCTAAACAATAACTAACAAAACTAGAAGAGGTTCTATCTACTATGCTCAAGAGATTATACCTCACGAACCGAGTCCTTCGGGTCTTCTTTCCACTTTCCTCCTCGTCCATGCTAGCTCTGAGGATCGATCCGGATCTTGGTCACCTCCGCAGCCTCCTAGAGTCGAAGACAATCCACCCGAGAGTTTGTGTTCCGAGATCCACCTCAAGCCGAGGTAACTAGGGCAACAAGTGTGGTATGCTTGATGTCCTAGATGATGTAGAAGATGGTGGTGGATTTGTTTGTCTATTTTGTTTCTATTTTTCTCAACACATGAGATCTATAGAAAAATCAAAAGGAGGAAGAAGGAGGAGGAACCATGGGAGCTCACTCTTTGAAGAGAGAGAATACCAAGGAGATAATGATCATAGAAAAATATATTTAGTAATCTTTTATTTTGATAATGTAGATGGCTCACCTTGATTTGACGATTATCATATCAAAGATAAATCCAAAACAATAAGAAGGATCTAGTTCTCTTAAAATATCCAAGTCAACAATAGTCAACTAGGTCAAATGGTCAAGCAAGGTCAAATGGTCAAGCAAGGTCAAATGGTCAAACCAACTAGCCGTCACACAAATATCACTAAAAAGATTAGTAAATAATGTCCCCGCCTCATAATGGTTTTGACCGAACCAACTGTCAAAACCCTAATGAGGCACCTCCTTCTTCTTCGCTCCTCACAACTGTGCATACACACCCGCATCCGCATTCCGTAGAATGCGAATGCACAGAAGACAAAACTAATCCATCCATACAATACTAGGATCCGTCTTAAACCAAAGCCCACTAGCATTGTCTGCCCGAACAGCATACGCGCACAAGTGCACGTAAGTGATCGTAGCCCTGCCGTAAAACCATACGGCCTCTACACCTTTCGCCCAGTGCAGGGAAACTCTCTGTGTGGGACTCTAAAGACTCGACACTATGCTGACAGTGGGTTTAACCACAGACCGCAAGCGGCACTAGCTGTACGTAACGGTCCCCAGGTAGATGTCGATAAGAAGGCCGATGAGGTAAACCCATCCGAACTCCAACTGAGCCTGAATGTGACAATCTCCATACAGTCCGGTCTGTTCGTCTAAGAGTATCGCATGGCGGGCCTAGGGGGCGGTAAACGTCAGTCCCCTAATAGCGGTACAAGTCGTGTCGGAGTGTAGCCCTGAACACCCTGAGATAACACTGGAAACGCTACCAGTATATCTCGCTTGCCGTGGCCAGGGACTTTGTGTAATGGCTCTCCTAGACACAGCGCGATATCAACCCCCAATACCGGGAGAGACGAATCCTGTCTAACCATCACTGCCTCCAAGTGCTTCGGGACTGCACTCAACCACTACCTGTTTGCACGACTCCTTTGAGCCGTGGTAGGGTAGTAATCAAATAACAGTGGGATCACACTCGAGGCGAAGTGACGGTGTCAAGTTAGCGGACTAAGCTGTACTCATGTCACCTGGGAACTGATAACTGACGATAGGTATAATACCAACAAACAGTTCCCGACAAGTCCTGTCCAGTGTACTCGTAACCTAACGAGCACCCGCATACTATCTCAAGTACGTCGTACTAATGGCTGTGGGACAGACCATCTCCCCTGCTGGGATGAGAAGCGCATGTGCTATTCTACTCCGGAGTATCGATGCCCCGTCTCGATAATCCAACGACTAGGGACCTGTATAAGGATGTGCTTGTAGATTACCCAGCCCCCACTAGTGTGATTGCCATCACAATGCTGGCAATCAAGCAAAGATCCTAAGGGCTCCCCTAATGTGTATAGGCGATATGCTAAAAGAAACACATGCACACATTAAATTAGAAACAAACCAAGTAGCATACTACCATTTCGAGCAAGATTGTCTATACAACTATGAATATCCCAAGCTTCCATCAAGTAATATACAAACTAGTATGATACAGTAATGGCCTCTAGGGCATATACACTAACAATCTCCCACTTGCACTAAGGCCATGTACTGGCGTATCGAAGACCTATCATCTCGATCAGCCACTCGAACTGAGTCTGGGGTATGGCCTTCGTGAATGGATCTGCAGTGTTATTCTCCGAATTTACTCTCTTCACCTCGATCTTCCGGCGATCTACGATCTCCCTGATCTGGTGGTACCGCCTCAAAATGTGCCTGGACTTCTGATGGGACCTGGGTTCCTTAGCGCCGTTGTTGTCACAATACAGCGGTATTGGATCAACAATAGTAGGAACCACCTGAAGCTTCATGAGGAACTTCTTCATCCAGACAGCTTCCTTTGTGGCATCGCAAGCAGCTATGTACTCCGCTTCCATAGTTGAGTCAGCAACGGTTTCCTGCTTGGAGCTCTTCCAGCAAACCGCCCCTCCAATAAGGGTAAAGACATAACCCGAAATGGACTTGGAGTCATCCTTGTCACTCTGGAAGCTGGAGTCAGCAAATGCCTCGATCTGGAGGTCTTTTCCACCATACACCAAGAACATCTCCTTAGTCGTTCTCAGGTACTTGAGAATGTTCTTTAATGCTATCCAGTGTTTCTCCCCTGGGTCCGACTGATACCGGCTTACAACGCTCAATGCATATGCTACATCTGGTCTGGTACACAACATCGCATACATTATAGAGCCTACCGCAGATGCGTAGGGTACAAATGACATCCGAGCCCTTTCTAAATAAGTCTTGGGAGACATCTCTTTGGAGAGGGTGATTCCGTGACAAGCCGGTAGATTACCGCGCTTTGAATCTTCCATAGAGAATCGTTTCAGTATGGTGTCGATGTACCTGGACTGCGAAAGTCTCAACATCCTCTTAGATCTATCACGATAGATCTGGATCCCCAGAATGTAGTTAGCATCGCCCAGGTCCTTCATGGAGAACCTCTGTGACAAGAATCCTTTGACTGACTGTAGCATAGGAATATCATTTCCTATTAGGAGAATGTCATCCACGTACAAGATGAGGAATACCACAGTTCTCCCTACAATCTTATTATAAATGCATGGTTCATCTGGGTTTTTGATAAAGTCGAATTCTTTGACAGTATCATCAAAGCAGATGTTCCAACTCCGAGATGCCTGCTTCAGTCCATAAATGGACTTAAGCAACTTGCACACTTTACCGCTGCTCCCACTCTAATTGAAACCCTCCGGCTGATCCATATAGACGCACTCTTCCAAATTTCCATTTAGGAAAGCCGTCTTTACGTCCATCTGCCAGATCTCATAATTGTGGAAGGCAGCAATGGCAAGAAGGATCTGAATGGATTTGAGCATAGCCACTGGAGAAAAGGTCTCCTCATAGTCCAAACTAGGTCTTTGACGAAAACCCTTTGCAACAAGTCTAGCTTTATAGGTTTCAACCTGCCCATCTACACCAATCTTCTTTCTGAAGATCCATTTGCAGCCTACGGGTTTTACCCCTTCTGGAGCAATGTCCAAAGTCCAAACTTTGTTGGTGTACATGGACTACATCTCGATCCGCATTGCATCCAGCCATTTTACTGAGTCACCGCTCTGAATGGCTTGCTGGAATTAGTAGGCTCATCATTTAATATGTCGCAATCCTCTCGATCCCCGTCTATGAGAAAACCGTAGTATCTCTCGGGGGGATGAGACCGCCTACTACTCCTGCGGAGTGGCGCTGGGATGTCCGGGTCTCCTGAAACTTCTGGTTGAACCGAGCTTTCAGTAATAGCTTGTGGTTCTGGAATTTCTTCCAGTTCTATTGCACTCTCACTTATCCGATTTTATAAAAATTCAGTTTCCAAGAAGTGGGCATGTTGAGAAACAAAAACCTTTTGTTCCTCTGCGGAATAGAAAAGAAACCCCCTAGAGTTCTTGGGGTATCCCACAAACTTACACAGTACTGAGCATGCCTCGAGCTTGTCCGCTGCTGCTCCTTTACAAAAGCTGGACATCCCCATGTCTTAAGATATTTAAGACAAGGTTTCTTCCCACCCCACATCTGATATGGGGTGGTAGGTACAGTCTTGGTTGGAGCCTTGTTCAAAAGATATGCAGCTGTTTCTAGTGCATAACCCTAGAAAGATCGCGGTAACTCAGCCTTACTTATCATGGAACGAACCATATCCAATAGAGTTTGATTCTGTCTTTCCGATACACCGTTGTGTTGTGGTGTGTATGGAGGAGTAAGCTGAGAGAGAATTCCATTCTCTTTTAAGTAGCCCAGAAACTCGGCACTGAAGTATTCACCACCTCGATCAGATCTCAGTGTCTTGATACTTTTGCCTGTTTGCTTTTCAACTTCATTCTTGTATTCCCGAAATTTCTCAAAGGCCTCGGATTTATGCTTCATCAGGAAGACATGTCCATACCTAGAGAAATCATCCGTAAAGATAATGAAGTTTGAATAACCACTTCGCGCATGTGTAGACATTGGACCACACAAGTCACTGTAACGTTTTAAAAATCGTTTCGGTGAAATTTCGAAAAAAGGTAAAATAAGGGGGTTTTCTGTAAAAAGTCAAAATGAAAATATCTTTATTATAAAATTAAATATACATATTCTAGCTATATAATTGCTAGTATTTGGTGTATATTGAGCCACTGGTGAAATTTCAAATTTTCTGAAAATTTTTCCGAAATTAATTATTTTAATATTATTTTAAGCCGTCACTAATATATTTAATTAGGGAAAATTAAAAATTGGAATGAGTTGAAACAAATTTTGTGCATCATAAAACATTAAATAAAATTTTATCATGTGGTTTTTGAAATGAAATCGTTTGCCAAAATGGTTTAGAAAATATCGAAGAAAAAGGCTTTTTTTCGGTGAAATTAGTGTTAATGGTTTTGGGGGTATAATATGTATCTTTTTCTTTCCACACCCACACTCAAACTCCACATTTTTCCTCCCCTCCTTGGCTGAATTTCAGCAGCCCCATGTTGTTTCCCTCTCACTTTCCACACTTGAATTGTTAAAAGAAAAGAAAAGAAAAGAACAGAAAAGAAATGAGAGTGGACTTTGACTAGGGTTGACTTGATATCATTTTTCCCCAATTTCTCCACCTCACTCTCTCTCCTCTCCCCCTCAATTCCAGCCGACCCTCCCTCCAACAGTGGCCCCCCAATTTTATCCCCTCATTTCTCATCAAAAACTTCATCAATTTGCCCCAAAAATCAAGTTAAAACCTCAAAAATTCTCCAATCCAACTCTTACCTATTATTTCTTTGGCCAAGCTAGCATGGATCTTGGAGGAAATTTGGCATTTTGGAGGCTATGATCTTCATGTTGATCTCTTGATCATGAGGTATGAAGATTTATCCATATTTGTTAGTTGTTAGTTGAATGTTTAAATCAAACTTAATTAGGTATTTTAAAAATATATATATAAATAGGTTTTGAATTCAAGTTTGGAAATTCAAGTGGATGGTTTTAGATTATAGTTAGGGTTTTGTTGTATGATTATGGTTGCAAGTGGAATTCTTTTTTTTGTGGAATGTGAAACAAAATCAAATTGTTAGTTTGCAAATTGTTAAGTTGGAATTGTAATATTTAAGCTATTTTGCTTACTAGATTTTTGAAAAATTATAAAATGTCTTAGATTAAAATATAATTATGGTTTCATGTCGTAATTAATATTATAATAAGTGGTTTAATGCCTTTGGACCATGCAAAACCAAGCTTATTTTTAAAATTGTGAATTTTACTTTAAAAAGAGTTAAAGTCGGTATTTTTGCAAACTAGTTGTTTGAACGTATGTGGTTTGGTGAAATTAAATCGCGGAAATGGGTTATATGACTTATTTAAGTTATTTAATAAGCATTATGGCCGCTAGAATTGTTTAAACGTCGAGTTTTGTACTAAAACGGGTAATTTTGCTTGCTAGTTTTTCGGAAAAAAGGCTTTTAAAGTGAATTTGGGGTTTTTGTGAGTTTTAACCTATTTTATATTAAAATTAGTGTTCGTGAATGTGCAAATGAGTGTATTTGGGTTTTTCTCGATGGTCTGGCGTTTGTACGCCGATGTCGAGGATTTTTGGGTTGATTTGTGGAAGCAACCATAGGTTTTGATCTATGTGGAATTCGTGTGTCGTTTTGGTCATGAGTTGGATTTTAATGCGATACGGTGCGTTATGATATGTAGGTACCCCATGTGGACTTCGAGACGACAAGCAAGCGCGTGGCGACATCAGCACCGGTACCCCATGTGGACTTCGAGACGACAAGCAAGCGCGTGGCGACATCAGCACCGGCGAGCGAGGACTAGGTGAGTAGATTTATATCTATGGGGAGAAGTCGGGTGGATGGCGTATAGCACCCCCGCAGTCCGTGGTGGTGTATACGGATGCGTATACACACCAACAATTATTATATGTTATTTGGGATTAATAACGATGTTTAGGATGGATATTGATGTGTTGGATTATTTTAGTGTTGCGAACCCTAGGGTAGTGTTGCACTACACATACACACATACATACTTGCATACATTCCTATTTATATGTGCTCTTGGGATTCCTTATAGTTATGTGTTCACATGGGTATGGGACTATGTGTTCACATACGGATTTGAGGATGATACTTGGGATTGAGCTGAGTCGGTGAGATTTGTTTTGTGGTTGTGATATCGGTGATATGGCAGGATTCGTACTTGAGGTACGTCCTGGTGTTATAGCGGATCTTGGGGCGGCGATACGGGTGAATAGTGTTATAAATAAAATGGTCGACATGTGATCGTGATATGAGGCATGATATGATAGGATATTGATCCTAGGCTGTATTGGGCTATGTATACCCCTTGATGATGCTATGTGCTGACGGTATCGGTTTGTATGAGATTGTCGATCTGCAGTTAGATCATGACTATATTGATGATATTAGTATTGTATTAGACATAGGTCAGTACCTTAGACTATGATCTTTGATAAAGAGGATACCGGATGAATAGTGTGATGAATATGATTTTGACCCGTACCCAGATTTGGGATGCCGTACGACGGTTTTACGTACGAACTATATATTGATGATCGATCCGCACTCTTGACTTGGGATGTCTGATTATAGATATGGTATCGGATATGATATTATTGAGGCGGGGTCACCGACTAATATATATACAGGTATGTATATGGATTGACTTAGATGTTAGGCGGTTTCCTTACCTGTAGTCCAGTTTGTTAGCTTAGCCCTTTAGTTTAGTTTAGTTGTTAGATTAGATTCGATTCTTACCTATTTCAAAAACTAACGAATCGTGGGTATTTTAAAAGACAGCCCAAGGGATCCTACGGATATTTCGAAAGACGTATCTTTTCATAAAAACACCGTAGCCCCTATTTTCAAAACCCCATGATTCGTGTTATTTCAAAAGGCACCATTTGTAGGACTTATATTAGATTAATGCAGGTTAGTTACAGTTGCGTCTAGTATTCAGCTCCGCTTATTATTGTGGTTCGCTTCGCATCGCATACTTATGTTATAATTTCTAATTGCAATGTTGATATCATATTGTTAGGACACCAGCACCATTACCGATGATGCGTATGTACCACGTATACTTACTTGCCAGCTCACACACATCTTCATCGGTAATTGCAATGTCACGTACACCTTAGAAAATATTATTGCTTGACTTAACTTGTTAGTTAGTAATTTGACATGATATTAGTGTACCTGCCTTATATGCCAGCTTAACATTGTAGTTATTACTTGTCACTTCATGCATACTTTTATTCATTGTTATGCCTATATTCATGGTTTTACATGCTATTGATGATTTGGATTCGGATTTTCATGAAATTTTCTGGATTTGGGGGGAAAACCGCAAAACTTATATAAACTGATTTCGCTCTTTTTAAATAAAAAGTGCGGTTTTTCCCATGATGTATGAGTCGTCCACCATGAGTTTGCTGATGGATTTCGAGACCCGATTCGAGGGGGCGGATGAACCTTTTTGGGTACATGGTGGACCCGGTAAGGTACCCCGGGGCAAGAAGCGCGTGATGATGACGATGTGAGCCTGGCAGGGGAGCACTACCTACCGGTGATTTTACCCGACGCGTCGGATATCCGGAGGATACCGTCGTGGTCTTGAGATGGATGGTAGGGGCCGGTCTGGACTGACGGCGCCCTAGATATTGTGATTAAGACATTGAGATTTCGAGATATTGAGGTACAGAGACTGTGATACAGAGATATCGAGATATTGGGATTACGTTTTGTGCCGATGCTAGGCACTGTTTTATGCTGATTTCATTATGATACCTCATTTTAAAAATACAAAGGAAATCTCACTAAATTATGAAAACAGTTTCTTCATTTACATGTATTCCGTTTTCATTCATTCATACCTCATTCATATGTTATATTGCTACCCGAGGCACTGACACGGGCACATGGAATTACACTTGGGTTAGATATTTGCCCTAACCATTGTTATGGGTTGCTGGTTATATATTTGAGGATATGTTATGATCATTGACCTAAGATTACGTTATTTATGCGATTTCTTTTCGTAGATGTTTTTCTATTCACGAGTTGGCAACTCACCCCCGTTGTGCCCCAGTTCTTACTGGTTTCGCCGTACAGGTTTCATTACGGCTTGCTGGCACTCTTTCCATTTCCGGGTGACTTTCTAGTAGGTGGGTTTATTTGTATCGTACCCATCATTATATCTTGTATATCATTATTCTGTTGTATCTAGAAGTTCCATCAACCAAACATGTATTTATTTTTGAGATAGAGACCTGTGATGTTATTCTTTCGACCTTAGAGTCGCGCGTTATATTTCTGTGGTTTTCTTGTGGTTTTGAGTTTCCTTTTGAGTTTTGATCCTCGCCCTTGGCGTTGTATATTATATTGCTTGTGTGGTTGTGACCGTCGACTGACGAAGAGCTAGCTCCCGCTTGGAGATGCCTTTTTATTGATTTCGTATACTATTCATGTTGTATCCCGTTTGGGGGCCAGTATTTACAAAGGAGACTCTGCCGATATTTTCAGGAAATATTTGATGTTTTTTAAAAACGCATAATTCAGCTTATGCTATTAAAACTACTTGATTTAAATTGGTTTCCTTCACTCTACTACTTTTCTTGGTTTGGATTTCTGGGTTTTCGGCTTACTTAGATTACGTACGCCTCGAGACGTTTCGTAGTTTAAGTGCCGGTCATGTTTCGTACTTTCGGGACGTGACAGTCACTGTGTATGAGTCCCAAAAGCTCGCTTGCTCTTACTCCGTGTCCAATGAACGGAGTCTTTGTCATCTTTCGCATGAGACAAGATTCACAAGTGGTATAAGACTGATACTCGAACGCATTCAAGTATCCCTGTTCACACCAAAATATTGCTTTTACTACCGCCCATTCTTATGCTCGTTTGCTTATCGGTAAGTACTCTTGAGCCGTGTTTTCTAGTTAATTGCAGGATACTGGTTCTCAGCTCTAAACAGTGAAATTCATGGAAAAGTATGACAAATTCCGAATTACTGCCAACCACAGTTAAAACACGGGTCTCCGCTCTCATTCCGTATGTTGCCACACACCAGTTTAAGGAACAAAATGGCAAATCAATGTCATTTTCATGCACAAAGCTCAATTTCAACACAAAATCCAACATATCTACGTGGAGCTCAAGAAAAATCATGGCAAAAGATCCACATCACATCACCTTTTGATCTGCTAAAATCTGGAAATATTGCGAAGAGATTCTGAGAAACAACATATACCACACTAAAGAGTATAGAAAACCAGGGAAACCCACCAAAACACATGGCCTAACTCTTCTTTATGGTCGCGGTTCCGCGGCATAAGCGTGCTTAGGCCGTGGAACCACGGCCGTATAGGCTCGTCAGTTGAAAAATTTTCAGGGGCTGTTTGTTCAATTCATATAGTGTTAGAATGTTGCCCTAGGTTCTCTGTTTCCTGCTTATAAATTTCCCAGAACATGCCAAGCCAATGGTGTTCTTTTCATGCCCACTTTTTGTTAGTTTTTAGTTTAACTTCTTCTTCTTCTTCGTCTTTCCTCCATTAAATTGTTGTGAGAGCTTTTGAGCGGATGTTAAATGAAGATGAGGTTTATTTTGTATCATTTTTTTGCTTAGCTTCCCCCTTGAGCTCTCTACCTTAACTTGAGCTTGCAACCTCTTAAGTGAGCTTGCAAGTTTAAGCTTTGGTCATTGATCTCAAGGGGTCGTATCATTTTGGAATCATTAATGCTCTCTTTTTTGTGCTTCATTCTCCATGAGTTCTTTTCCTTTTCTTGATCTTGCAACCTCTTAATTGAGCTTGTAAGTTTATGATTTGGTTATTGAACCCATGTCTTGTTTTGGGTTCTATGGTTCCTAGTTCCATTTCTTGCTCATTTACTTTCATGCACTTAAATTCTATGCACTTTTAATTACTTTCTTGTAATCTTTTCTTTTCTTTGTTTATCTTTTCTTTTGTTCTTTTTGGTTCGTTTTGTGAATGGTTGTAAATTTTTGTTGTTAAGAATAAATACAATATTGTAAGTTAAGATTTCATTCCTCATTTTCTTTTCCCGTTATTTCCCTTTGAACTCCGCCCAAACGTTACGCAAGCGCTCCGTTAGGCACCCTACCCTACCAAAGTAACGGTGATTCCTAACCACGAACGGTTGCGTTCGGTTTGGCCGGAGGCGGAAGCAAGAGACAAGAACGGACGGACAAGGGTCAATAAGCCGGATTCCGCGAATACCGTACTTAAGTACCCTAATCCACATTGTTGTCGATTGCTCTAGCTTCAATTGGTCAAGAATCGGCTCAAAGGTTTTGAGTGCGGATTTCTTTAGCTTACACTCTCGTATCTTTTTCTTAACAACATTATACTTGCATATAACACTTAGGATAGAATTGAACAAACATATACACATTCTTTATTGACTCGTCTAAAACTCGAACGGACATACAACCATCTCCCTGTGGATCGACCCGTGCTCAACTGGCTAGCTGGAAAGCGACACCATCCTGATCGCGGTTATAATTTTAGAACTTTGAACACCGACACGCCAAAAGCGTGCGATCAATCCCTCTTTATGTAACTTTTTTAACCGTGTCTCATTAATGTGACCCAGTCTACAATGCCATAAGAAAGCCTGATTTGTTTCCGGAGACATTCTTTTAAGTGTGTTCTGGACACTGAAAACCTGAGCTTGATTCAATACGTATATCCCGTTTTCTAATGTACCTGACCCAATCAGAACTTGATTTTGGTGGATTTGGACCACATCGCTTACAAAAGTAAAATCATATCCTTCCTTAGAAAGTAAGGATACAGATATGATATTATAAGTCGCACTAGGTACATACAAACAGTTACGCAGAATCAATATCTGCCCAGTTGTCAGTCGATGTTGAGATTCCCCTACGGATTCTGCGTCCATGCTTATTCCATTGGCAACCCTGAGAGTCATATCACCTATCCTGATAACTCTACAGTTTCTTAGTGCTTGTAATGAATTACAGATGTGAGATCCTGATCCGGTATCCAATACCCAGGAAGTAGGGTTAACTGACATATAGTTCTCTATTACAAATACACCCAAAGCCGAAGCCACAACATGCTTCGAATCCTGGCTACTGGCTTTGGTAGCCCTGCAATCCTTCTGCCAATGTTCATTCCTGCAACAATAGGAATGTCCCTCCTTTACTACATCCAGCCCCGAAACTTTTGCCCTTCCCTTTCCTTCTACTTTCCTGGTTTCCTTCAGGGTATAAGTAGAGGGCAGAGACTGTAGAATCAAGTCAGTAGTCGACCCGTTCTTCAACGTGGTCTTCAGGTCCGTGAGCTGATCAAAATAGCTAGTCTCTGTAAGGACGTTGTCCCCTACAGATGACCCGAAAGCCAACCTCGCTTGAAGCAATTCGTTCGAGGTCTCATATCTTGCGATACGAGATTGCTCTCCATATAAATCTTTGTTATGGAGGAAAACAGAAGCTAAGTCCATCTTCTCGTGCTACCTCTGGTATGCACCATCAACTGAGGCCAACACGAGGCACTTGGCATTCGCACAGTCTTTTTCCGATGTCTTACGGATATCAATATCCGTGATAGGGGAAACTGGTCCTGAGACGGCAGGGGTTTGATTAGTTAGGAGGTGTCCCACCTTTTCATGGGCAATGGACATCTGGACAGACCTTTGCCAGTCATAACAGTCAGATTCAGTCATTTTATTATCTAGATGTAACCTATGTGTGGTAACTGGATCGCTGCAATTAAGAGAGAGAGAAGAAAACACTTAGCAGATGCTCTTGCAAGTTTAGATTGGTTTTTAGTTTATCTAAACAGGATGTCTCCCACTGTTTCTCGAATCCTTCCTCAAACCATAAAAGAAGAATTAGTCGGGATCAATCTCACCGTACAATACTTGCTTAACCGTTCAGCCAGGCCAGTGTCGGTACTTCGAGGGAGGTTTTCCAACGCTTTCGCGAAGTTCCTTAATTAAATAACCTCTTTTCCCTGTGGGTGTAGCCCCGCTAACACCTTTCTAGACACCTACTTGGTTTATAGCAATGATCGTTAAGTGAGAAAGTTCCCGAAGAGTAGCATATACTCACAGTAGGATCGGGATCCAAATATCATCATGTGATAAAACTGAAAGAATCCTACCAGAATCATCACACTCCAAATGGTATGCAGCTATAGCAAGTTTCAGTTTTTTAGAAACTCCCGATGTGGATTTTTGCCCCATGCTCTTATGACCTTGATGAAGGTCAACAAATCATAAGTCACATGTCAAGTTCTACCCATCATTGTCCAGATTAATTTGAACCCATCCGTATATACCCTTGACGAAGGTCAACAAGGTAATACGACTGTACCAAACCAACGCATCTATCTATGCTACATATGAACACCCAACAGCTACCAATCACTATGCCTTGACGAAGGTCAACAAACATATCTTGAATACTATTGAATACTCATATGAAATGATAGAGGGCTACGAATGGTTTTGGTGAAATCGTGAACGTAGTGATCTTGATATAATCGAAGGAACCTTGATAGCTTTTTAAAGGAGTGGTTTAAGCTCCACGTTTTTTAAAAGTTTCTGTTTTGAAAAGAAACCGAGTGGTTTTGATATTGTTCCAATGATTTAACTTTGGTTTATTTTCTTGCATTAATTTAATGCGTCCCATCAATTAATCCTACCATTGCAGAAAACAACGAAAATATGACGTACGCTTATGCCATCCGCATTCGTCACGGGGCCCCGTCATCACCCGTTAGGTTACTTAACTAACGACAGAGCGGGGGCTGGACTAGCGCGGATGCAAAACATAAGCAACGCCTACTAGATATCATATACAGATATATACATTCGTCAGATGCAATGATAGCCATTCCAGATCATAGATGAACACATTGGATATACTAGGAATCCGCGATTCGTTCGAGCCTGCAACGAAAGACGGATTGCACGGTTGCGATGAATAGCCAAATCCCACCCTAGACGCCTACGGGTGCGGCAAACTACCCGCCAAGTACCCGAAGTGAAGCAACCTCCCTCAACAACGTGAGTAGGCCACTCGGTACTTCAAAATACCCGGTAGTTTGTGCACCCCACCTTGGGTTTATCTTAGGAGCAAAAACAGTAAAAGAAATAATATACAATGGCGGCTACAACCTCATCCCGGATGTGCGGCCATAAAATAATATCACATCAATTTACATATTACATCAAATGAAAGATAAAGAAAACTCCTATCTCACAAAACCCCGGCTATTCATCCGCGACAATCCAACGAGTTTATATACACAATCCAACAACATTGCAGATCACAGATATGCACAACCCCCACTAATCGACGTATAGCGATTAGTTGACGTTCAGTGCATATATCTTATTACAGATATAACCATTTAGCAAAAGTTTGTAGAACTTCGATCAAAACACCTATTTGTAACTACCCCAAACACAACTTCGTTCTCTGGAAATTCTGTGCAGAAACAAAATACTTTAAAAATCCCAAAACAGAATACTGAAGAAACTGCAGCACACCCGAGTCGAGGCTGAGTCAACTCGGCCGCGGATCCGCGGCGATACGCTTGGTTTCGCCGCGGTTCCGCGGCGCTTTGACCGAGTCATCGGCTCGTTTTTGCTGGCTGTTTCTAAAAACCCTGCACTGATTTTTAAGATATGTGGAATTATTTTTAGAGCAGTTTTAAAAATCGGCAGAAAGTGTGGGTTTTTGTCATGTTTCGCGATTTTTTTCCGGATCGAAGTTCTAATCACTTTGTTAACATGCTAGTTGTTGTTTAGCTAGTCTCTGATACCACTGTAAGTCCACGTTACCCACTCCGGTGCTTACGGGGAGGCGGAATAGGTAAAAAACAAATTTTTAACACTAGGCAACATGGACTAGAAATGGAGGATCTTTGCTAAACAATAACTAAAAAAACTAGAAGAGGTTCTATCTATTATTCTCAAGAGATTATACCTCACGAACCGAGTCCTTCGGGTCTTCTTTCCGCTTTCCTCCTCGTCCATGCTAGCTCCGAGGATCGATCCGGATCTTGGTCACCTCCGCGGCCTCCTAGAGTCGAAGACGATCCACCCGAGAGTTTGTGTTCTGAGCTCCATCTCAAGCCGAGGTAACTAGGGCAACAAGTGTGCTATGCTTGATGTCCTAGGTGATGTAGAAGATGGTGGTGGATTTGTTTGTCTATTTTGTTTCTATTTTTCTCAACACATGAGAGCTATAGAAAAATCAAGAGGAGGAAGAAGGAGGAGGAACCATGGGAGCTCACTCTTTGAAGAGAGAGAATGCCAAAGAGATAAAGATCATAGAAAAATATATTTAGTAATCTTTTATTATGATAATGTTGATGGCTCACCTTGATTTGACCATTATCATCTCAAAGATAAATCCAAAACAATAAGAAGGATCTAGTGCTCTCAAAATTTCCAAGTCAACAATAGTCAACTAGGTCAAATGGTCAAGCATGGTCAAATAGTCAAGCAAGGTCAAATGGTCAAACCAGCTAGCCATCACACAAATATCATTAAAAAGATTAGTAAATAATGTTCCCGCCTCATAATGGTTTTGACCGAACTAACTGTCAAAACCCTAATGAGGCACCTCCTTCTTCTTCGCTCCTCACAACTGTGCATACACACCCGCATCCACATTCCGTAGAATGTGAATGCACAGAAGACAAAACTAATCCATCTATACAATACTAGGATCCGGCTTAAACCAAAGCCCACTAGCATTGTCTGCCCGAACAGCATACGCGCACAAGTGCACGTAAGTGATCGTAGCCCTGCCGTAAAACCATACGGCCTCTACACCTTTCGCCCAGTGCATGGAAACTCTCTGTGTGAGACTCTAAAGACTCGACACTACGCTGACAGTGGGTTTAACCACAGACCGCAAGCGGCACTAGCTGTACATAACGGTCCCCAGGTAGATGTCGATAAGAAGGCCGATGAGGTAAACCTATCCGAACTCCTACTGAGCCTGAATGTGACAATCTCCGTACAGTCCGGTCTGTTCGTCTAAGAGTATCGCATGGCGGGCCTAGGGGCGGTAAACGTCAGTCCCCTTATAGCGGTACAAGTCTTGTTGGAGTGTAGCCCAGAACACCCTGAGATAACACTGGAAACGCTACCAGTATATCTCGCTTGCCCAGGATAGGGACTTTGTGTAATGGCTCTCCTAGACACAGCGCGATATCAACCCCCAATACCGGGAAAGACGAATCCTGTCTAACCGTCACTGCCTCCAAGTGCTTCGGGACTGCACCCAACTACTACCTGTTTGCATGACTCCTTTGAGTCGTGGTAGGGTGGTAATCAAAGAACAGTGGGAACACACTCGAGGCGAAGTGACGGTGTCAAGTCAGCGGACTAAGCTGTACTCATGTCTTCTGGAAACTGATAACTGACGATAGGTATAGTACCAACCAACAGTTCCCGACGAGTCCTGTCCAGTGTACTCGTAACCTAACGAGCACCCGCATACTATCTCAAGTACGACGTACTAATGGCTGTGCGACAGACCATCTCCCCTGCTGGGATGAGAAGCGCATGCACTAGTTTACTCCGGAGTATCGATGCCCCATCTCGATAATCCAACGACTAGGGACCTGTATAAGGATGTGCTTGTAGATTACCCAGCCCCCACTAGTGTGACTGCCATCACAACACTGGTAATCAAGCAAAGATCCTAAGGGCTCCACTAATGTGTATAGGCGATATGCTAAAAGAAACACATGCACATACTAAAGTAGAAACAAACCAAGTAGCATACTATCATTTCGAGCAAGATTGTCTATACAACTATGAATATCCCAAGCTTCCATCAAGTAATATACAAACTAGTATGATACAGTAATGGCCTCTAGGGCATATACACTAACAGATACTTGCCAGTCTTGTCTCAAAGGTATATGACCAATACTCCGTTTACTGGAAAAAGAGAAAGAGTTACTGAACTCTTAGGAAAAATACATGATGATGTATGTGGTCCCATGTCTGCAAATGCCAAGGTTGGTTCTTTTGAGAACCAAACGGGTAAAAGTATTAAAAGTCCTACGATGTGATCGTGGAAGCGAATACTTGTGTATGGAGTTCCTGGAGTTTCTAAAAGGTGAATATGATTCTCTCTCAGCTTACTCCTTCGTATACACCACAACACAACGGAGTATTGGGGCGGAGGTATCGCACCCTATGAGATAAGGCGCGCTCTATGATGAGTACTGCTGAGTTACCTGTTTCTTTTTGGTGTTCTGCACTTGAGAAGCTGCATACCTATTGAATGAGGTTCCATCCAAATCAGGGCCTACCACTACATATGAGATATCATATGGGAAGAGACCATGTCTTAAACGAGTTAAGATATAGGGTTGTCCGGCCTATGTTGAAAAGCAAAATCCGGACAAGCTCAAGGCAAGGTTAGTTATGTAAGTTTGTCATGATATCCTGGACATTAGTGAGGGAATATCTTCTACCTAACTGAGGAGCAAAAGGTGTTTTATTTCTCAGTATGCCCCCTTTTTAAAAAAAATGGTAATTCTTATGAAGAAATAAGTGGTCATAAGGTAGAACTGGAAGGAGTTCCATCTAGACAAGCTAACCGCTGATGATTTGGTGAAACTAAAGGATTCAATAATCTCCAACGAACCCCAGCCTCTCCGAATCTGGTAGGGTTCCTCATCCACTTGAGAGATACTACGATCTTCTCGGTGACAGTAGGAGCGAGGATTGCATCATGAGATGATGGTCCAACCGGGTTCAGGTAGTTGGAACGTCTGTTTTGATATGATAGTCAAAGAGTTTGACTTCATCAAAATGGTAGATGAACCATGTATATACAAGAAGGTTGTAGAGAGTAAGGTTGTGTTCCAAGTATTGTACGTAGATGACATATTCTTGATAGGAAATGGTTTCCTATGCTACACTCGGTCAAAGCTCCTCTTATCACAAAATTCTCAAAGAAAGATCTGGATGATACCTACTACATCTTGTGGATTATGATCTATGAGATAGATTTAAGTCGATGTTGGGAGTGTCCCAAATCCAGGTACATAAACACCATACTAAAGGGGTTTAGAATGGAAGATTCTAAGCGTAGTGGTTCGTCCACTTACTCTTGGATCACTCTCTCCAAAAAGATGTCTCCCGAGAATGATTTGAAGAGAGATCGCATGCAAAGGATACCCTATGCTTCGGTAGTAGGCTCTATCGGAGTGTGCGATTTTATGTACCAGACCAGATGTAGATGACTCACTAGGTGTAGTGATCAGGAATCAATCGGATCTTAGGAGAATCACTGGGTAGCTGTGGAGGACATTCTTAAGTACTTGAGAAGCACTAAAAGAAAGTTCTTGGTTCGAGCTTCTAGAGTGATAAGTTCGACTGAGAGTCAGTCACATGCATTGTCTTTACCCTCAGTGAAGGGACGGTATGTTGGAAGAGTTCCAAGCTAGATACCGTGACATGTTAGACGATAAAGGCTGAATGCATTGTTACCAACGATACTACCAAAGTGGCTGTCTGGACATTTCTTGTTCATAAGATAAACAAGGTTCCTACCATTGAGCGTCCAATAACTATTATTGTGACAGCAATGGAGTTGTGGATTTGGCCTAGGAACACCCATCCCATAAAAGATCCAGACATATTCTGAGGCTAGTATCACCTGATCAGGGAGATGGTTGATCTCAAAGAGATCAAGGTTAGGAGAGTAGACCAGAAGGTTGACACAGCGGATCCACTCACAAAGGCCTCACACCTAGAGAGACATCTCTACAATGGTTGAGTATGGGATACTACAACCTCTGCTATATTGTTGGGTATTGGATACTACAACAAATGGCCTTAGTGCAAATGGGGGATTGTTAGTTATATGTATGCCCTAGAGGCCATTACTGTACATGCCATGTATATTGTAGTGGATCCTTGGACATATATAGGAATGACTTTCTTGCTCGACATGATAGTATGTTATCTGGTTGCACTTTATCTTAACATGTAAACAGATACTGTTTTATGATCACATGTTGATAAAGCCCTTAGGATGAGTACTTGACTACCAGGACTATGATGTAGATCATACTAGTGGGGACTGGGTAGTCGATAAGCACATCCTTCAAATGTTCCTAGTCGTGGGAGTATCGAGACAGGGCATCGGTACTCCAGAGTAGACAAGCGTATGCGCTTCTTGACCCATATGATGGGCGATGGATGATCCCATATCCATTGGTGTTTGATATCAGAGAAGGTATACGAGTGCTCAGTGGAGACTGTGTACACTAGACGGACTCGCCGAGAACTCCTAGATGGTATTATACCTATCGTCGGATAGCAGTTCTTTGGTGACACCGGTACAGGTTAGTTTGTAGACTCGAGATCGTCATAGAGTCTTGTGTGATTCCTACTGTGCTTTGATTTCCACCATACCACGGTCAAGAGATCGTGCAAAACGGTGGCTTTTAGGTACAATCCCGAATCACATGGAGGCAACGAGCGATAGGAGGGGTTTCGTCTCTCCCGGTATTGGGGGTTGATGTTGCTCCGTGCTCGATTGGCCATAATAGGAAATCCCAGGCCAGGGTTGCTGAGATTTACTGGTAAGTGTTACCAGTAGTTTCTCGAACCGTTATGGACCTTGCATCGGCATGACTTATCAGGCTATTGGGGTCTGACGTTATACCACCCCCAGGCTGTTGATATGCGACATATCAGACGAAGAGACCGGACAGTACGGTAGAGTTACTGATTGGATTCGCAGGAGTTATAGCAGGCTTGCTTGTTGATCTTCTGATCGCTCAATACCCGGGTGGCCGTTACGTTTAGCAGACCGCTTGCGGCTTGTGGGTGTTTGATATGATCATCACCTACTACCGGCGTATTGACGAGTCTTTAAAGTCATACATAGAGGTTTCCCGGTTCATGCGAAACGGAGTAGGAGCACATATGTGATATGTGCGGGACCGAGATTGATACAAGTATGTGATACCGTATTCTATTCTCGCGATATGAAATATTAGCCGGTTATACGTAATATAGCCGGATTATTAAATTAAGAGTTGATTTAATAGTTTAATGTATAATTATATATTTGATATATTATATTACATTAACTAATATTTAGCTCACTAATGATTTCTTTTCTCATTTGATGTGCACATTGTATATATGTGGTATGTATATTTGTGCACATGTATTGTGTTATGTTTGATGATACATACAAGATGGGTGTACGAGACTTATACCATGCTAGGGTTAAATTAGGGTTTTGATTATTTCTTAAGTTATTACACAAGAGCAAAAGACTTGGTCAAAGTTTTAAGCTTGGAGAAGCTTGTAGAACTTTGACAAAGTCCACTCTTTTGTCATTCCTTAGGATATTTTACTTGACCCAACCCTTAACCATAGCCATGAATTAATTCTCTACATGAGTTAAGCATGATAGCTTTAACTCAAGCATGGGTGCAATAATTCATTTGGATGAATTATTCATGAGTTCTTCTTCTTCTTCATCAAGCTCTATGAAAAGCTTTCTAGCTTCAATGGAGGTATGGTCTAAAATGTGAGAAAATGATTTCTAAAGTGAGCAAACTTCATACTTCATCATCCTCTACTACTTGCCATTTAGTAGAGTGTGTTTGCTTCACTAATCTACACAATTAGTGAAGAGATAGCATGAGCTAGTGTCTCTTTGACGTAGATCATCTTCGGTCTCGAAGACTTCGAAGCAAGCTTGTTCGTTTCTTCTTGGGATCCTCTCTAAAGTCCAGACGATCGTGATCGCAGCGAAGGGACTTCTACACGGAGCTATTGAAGTGAAGGACCGGTCTACAAAGGTTGTATTCCTTGTTCACTTAGATGTAAAGAGTTTACATTTCATGTTTCACCCTAAGTCTCTAGTTAAGATCTTGGTTAGAGTTTGTTCAGCACCGAATTTTTTTTAAAGTAGCATGATTGATGCTTACCAAAACCTTGCTAAGGTGCTAAGCTAACCCTACAGTGGTATCAGAGGCAAGCTAGAGTATTAGGCGTTTTCTAGACGAAGTTTAAAGTCCGATCGAACTCCGAAACCCCGAAAAATCCCACTTTCTGGAAAATTTTTCAAAATTTGAAATTTGTCATATTAAAAATACTCAGAAAATCATTCAGGGAATTATAAGGATTACTGTGAAGTACGAAGCCATAACTCGCTTAAGTGACCGCGGAACCGCGGCCAGACTATGTGTTTAGCGGCGGTTCCACGGCCAACTTTGGGAGTTAGGGGCTAATACTTCAGGGGTTTATTCTTGGGTACTTTTTCATGCTTCTGGGAATTTTTAATTCTACTCAAGTGTTGAGATTTCTGGGAAATATTGGGAACTCGTTGATTCGATCAGAACGTGTTAAAAGATTCGAACGGATAACAATAACTCACTTTTTCCCTTGTCGGAAAACTTTCAAGTGTTGGATTTTTCCTGAGTTTAAAACTTTCAGAAGATCATGCAAGCGAATCTGTGGACCCTCTAGAAGAACATAACCTTAACTCGATTTTGTGACCGTCAAAACTGCCACTGAACCATATGGTTTGTGGTAGTTTAGCGTTGCCACATGTGAGGCGTTGATTTGACCTTCTACGGCTGGTTCATTACGGCTGTGACATGTTCTGGTACCTTTTGAACTCCGCTCAAGTGTTGAGCTATTTGGAAAATCTTGGGTGTTTGTTTATTCGATCGGAAAGTTTAAAATTGTCTATTTATCTGGAATGTGATACAATATGTGGAATTCATATAGTTAGGCATGAAATGCGAAGTATGTGATATTTCGGATTTAAGATGTCTAAAGTGATTGTGGATTCCAAATGTTGTTGTTTTTCACTTTCTTTTCTGCGACCGTAAGTGTAATATGTGGTGTATCGCCTGTTTCGGTGCTATATGTCAATGACCACTGGGATAACACCTATTTATATACGTTGATGATATGTGATGTTATGTGTTGCTGTGATATGTTATATTGGATCGTCGCATTTTGAATAGCCGGGGTTTTATGTGAGATGTGAGTTTTTCATTTTCATTCATGTAAAAGCTTGTATGTAATATTCTTTTATTGAGGCACTTCCGGAGTGAGAATGATGTCACCATTGTATATTATTTACTTTTCCGCATTAGGATAGACCCAAGGCGGGGAGCATAAATAACCGGGTTCTATGGTACAGTGGGAGACCATCTCGAGGAGTTGAGACTGGGTCTCCTAACTCTAGAATTGGTAGGGTTGCTTGCCGCTCTCGTAGGGGGTCTAGGGATGTGGGTTTGGTTATTCATCGCGACCGTGGAGTCCGTGTTTTATACTGGCTTAACTTAAAACACGGACGTCCTAGTATATCTAATATTTCATATGTTGACTTCTGTTACAATGTTCTGTGATGTGATCGTATTATATGCCTGAGACGAATGCATGTGTATTATATATATGAGATATAATTAATATTGTTGCTTTCGATTCTTCTGTGATGCTTAGGAAGCCCAAATAAATGGGACTTCATTAATGAGATTAATGAAAGAAAAAGAAACCTAAAGATGTTGTAGAAACTTGTTTAAAAAATTGTAGCTCTAGTTTTTTCTTTGCATAGCGGTATTCCTTGTAGAATATCCATCACCTTATTCGATAAGGAAAGAGCCGAGATCCCTTCACCGGGAGTGACCTTCTTAGCAAAACTAGCAGATGCTACAAACACGGTTTGTCTTTTGATTGCTTTTATAGTTTTTTCTTTGCATAGTGGTATTTGTGAAATATCCTGCATCTTATTCGATGAGGAAAGAGCCGAGATCCCTTCACCGGCAGTGACCTTTTTAGCAAAACTAGTAAAAGCCTCAATAACACCTCTTTTCAAAATTCACTCGATTCTACAACGATGTCATGTTCATTACGCTAATGGTTTTCTTAAAAACCTGCGTAGCCCTCCGTCCTTTCAGATAAGTACTACTTAGTATTCATGCTGTGGTAGTTTGTCATGCGTCAAGGCGTTGTGTATGGTAGCTAACTAGTGCTTATCTTCTAGCATACGATACGATTGGATTAGGGTATTCGTACGACGTTGTTTGGCATGCGTCAAGGCTCGTGTGGGTGGGTTTAATTCAAATAAGAAATGTACGGGTTGAACTTGACTAGCGGACTATGGGTTGTTTGGCATGCGTCAAAGTCATAGGACGCTAGGGGTAAAAATATTATCAGGGATTTCAAGTTTTGAAATTTGCAATGAGAGTGCATACCTTCTATGAGATAGTTGGATCCCGATACCCACTACGAGTAAGAGTTACTCCTGGGAGAGTTTTACACATTACAATTAGCCGATCAAGTAGGTGTCTAGAAAGGTGTTAACGGGGTTACGCCCCTGAGAAAACGAGGTTTATTTTAATTAGGTCCGTGCGAAAGCACAGGGAACCTCCCTCAAAGTACCGACACTAGCCTGGCCAAAAAATTGGCAAAATTGTAGGGTGTAATTAATCCCGGCTAGTATTACCTTTTAGGATTTGAAGGAAGATTTGACGTAGCGATCTACGCCCAAAGGCGGAAAACAACCACCACAACAGATATACGACGCCGTAGTGAAGAAAAAGATGATATAAAGTGAAACAACATGAAAGACCTCCAAAGTCACAAATAATATACAATATCGTTCTCACAACTCGTCTCTAAGTTAATACATGAAGGTGGTAGATGGAGAGTACTAGATACAACGAATATACAAATGAGCATCTTCGGATAATCGCAAAACCCACCTATAGCAAAACTGCACACAATTAGCCGTAGCGGTATCCGCTGCAAAAGATGATACGATGTGATGAAGAAGCCCTACCGCGACTGCTCTGAGAGACTCCTGCAAACACTGTGGCACAACGGGGGTGAGTTGCCAACTCGTGAATAATAAATATCATATGTAGGTAATCGCAGGTATGCACGTACTGGGGTAATCTATCACATGCAAGCTGATAGCAATAAATAGCACTATGTATATCCAACAGTCATGAAAGGCACTCTTTCAGGTACTACTAAAACATGAAACAATGCATATCAAATAAATGTTGAGTATGGGATAAAACATATCATCAACATGGAATCCTCATCGTGGAGAAGCTAGTGTCCATCAATGACACGCTAAATCCCAATACCATAGTCACCGCATCCTCAGGTCGGCCCTCATATCCTGTAAGCCTCATGGAACCTGAGTGCCCAACATCGACACCCGAAAACATCATGAAAACTATGCCTGTAGATATGTGTGTGTGTGTGTGTCCCTCAACGACACATCAAAATCATGGAACCTGAATGTCCAACACCGACACTCGAAACATCATGAAACCCGTGTCCAGCATCGACACGTAAATCCTCATAACTCAGGCGCCGTCACCACGACTGGCCCTGATGTCATGTCCGTACATCACTCCGTTCGGTATCGCCACGATAACCGCCGAGTCCAAATACTATCACCGGTAGGTACTAGCCCTGCCAGCCAGGCTCATCGTCTATACCACGAAAAATCATATCTTGCCCCGGGGAACCATACCGGGTCCACCATGTACCCACAGACGGTGCCTATCTGCTCCTCGAATCGGGTATCACATGAAAATCTCATAACCGAGAAAACTCATGGTGGACGCACTAAAATATCATATCAAGAGGAACCGGGTTTTCAAACAATACATAATTTTCTTGAAATACCCCCACGGTTCTCAAATCCATAAAACATCAAATAATGAATAAGAATACTTGCATAGATCATTATGATGATATTGCATGGTTACGACAGCGTCCCGGCCATCAAAACACAGCCAAAATGCGGAACAAAAATTTCTAAACTGGTGCTACCATTACACGAATCCCGGATCGACCTTAAACCCTAAACTAGCAATCTAAACTAAGAGTTAGAATGGTTATACCAAGTTGATCCGTGTCCTTCGGTCTTCATTCCAAACTCCTAGTGGTTCCTTGATGTGGTTTGGTTACCGGCCTTCCTCCATCTCCGATGATCCACTGAGGGAAACGGCGCAAGCTCTAGCCTTGTCGAACGAGACAACCGACGCTCCAAAGTTGCTAGCGATGGAGTGTGGGGGGTGTATAAATGCGTCACTATAATATTCTCTCATCTCATATGCTCCATGGAGCTACTCAAGAAGATGATGGAGGTGAGGAAGCTTTGGCATGAGCAACAAAAATTGGCTAAGTATTTTTGGTGAGCATGAGAGAGTGTTGTGAGTAAGTGTGTAAAATGTAATGTTTCAAATGAAAAATGAACCCCCTCTCTCATTCCCACAAAAACATCTTACCAATTATCCAATAAACAATTGCAAACTATACTTTGCTACATGCCCAAGCCCATGTTTTGACTCATGCCCATGCCTATGCCATGTCACCTTTTTCCACCTCATCTAAAAGCAAATGATTTTCAAAAGAACATCAATAATGAGGTGGCATCTTCTAGAAGTCATTCTGTATAAATACGGAATACTTCCCTGTACATGTATCGAAATACATATACGCGTATTCGTACCAAAATACGAATAGCCAAGAGAGAAAAAGAATAGTGAACAATAATACTTGAATACATATATATAGATACATATGTAAATTATTAAATCGAATCCTGATTTAATAATCCGGCTCAATCGTATGCCACTAGTATTATCAACCGTCCGATTAAAATCTACGCAGCATATGTAGGGTTGCCTAGTACGGCAGCAAGGTTTTGGGAGGCATCGTCCATGCCATATTCAAAATTTTGCCGTTCTAGCTAATCTTAACCATGAATCGTTAACTAGAAATAATACGGAAAACATATGCAAACACTTTGCAACTAATAGTGAGCTAGGAATACAACCTTTGTAGACCGGTCCTTCACTTCAAATAGCTCTATGTAGTAGTACTCTTCCCTGTGATCGTAAACTCCGGACTCTAGAGAGGCTCCGTTGAAGAAACGAACGTGCTTGCTTCAAAGACTTCGAGGCTGAAGATGATCTACGTCGATGCGACAGTAACCCAAGCCATCTCTTCACTAATCATGTAATTAGTGAAATAAACACACTCTACTAAATGGCAAGTAGTAGAGGATGATGAAGTGGGAATTTTGCTCACATTAGAAATCATTTTCTCACAAGGTTTCATCACTTTGTCAAAATCAAGAGAGCTCAAGAATGAGGAAGAAAAAGATGAAGTTGTGATGAAAGAAAAGAATGAACTCATGAGGTTACAAATGCAACCATGGTCACAAAATATCATGCCTAACTCAAGTAGGGAATAAACCATACACTAAGGTTAAGGGTTGGGTAAAATAAATATCTTAAACTTGACAAAAGAGTTGACTTTGTCAATGGCTATCCAACATCTTTTGTCCAAGCTTAACCATAACAAACTTAAACACTTTTGAATTAGCTTAACATAAATAAAACCCTAGCTTAGCCCTATCATGGTATAAGTCTCATACATCCATGTTGCATGTGTAACCTAGCATGACACACTTATATACATCACATATATATTTTGTGCCAAAAAGAAAATAATACATATATCACATATATGTAAAGTATATTAAATGTGAGAAAAGAAATCTTAAGTGAGGTAATACTAGTTAATGTAATGTAATATATCAAATATATAATTATACATTAAATTATTAAATCAACACTTGATTTAATAATCCGGCTATATCATATAAAACCGACCAATATCGAATGCAACATCTTATCGAATCAACGCTTGATCCGATAACTCGGCTATATCACATATAACCAATCATGTCACACATCGCGAGAATAGAATGCGGTATCACATACTCGCATTGATCTCGGTCCTGCAAATATCACATATGCGCTCCTACTCCGTTTCCCTTGAGCTAGAAATCCTCTGTGTAGGACTCTAAAGACTCGTCAATACGCCGGCAGTAGGTGATGATCATATCAAACACCAACAAGCCGCAAGCGGTCTGCTAAACGTAACGGCCACCCGGGTATTAAGCAATCAGAAGATCAACAAGCAAGCCTGTTCATACTCCTGTGAATCGAATCAGTAACACTACCGTACAGTCCGGTCTCTTCGTTTGATATGCCGCATATCACAGCCTGGGGATGGTATAACGTCAGACCCCAATAACCTGATAAGTCATGCCGATGCAAGGTCCATAACGGTTCGAGAAACTACTGATAACACTTACCAGTAGATCTCAGCAACCCTGGCCAGGGATTTCCTGTTATGGCCAATCGAGCATAGCGCAACATCAGCTCCCTATACCAGGAGATATGAAACCCCTCCTATCGCTCATTGCCTCCATGTGACTCGGGACTGTACCCAAAAGCCACCATTTTGCACGTTCTCTTGAACGTGGTAAGGTGGAAATCAAAGCACAGTAGGAATCACACAAGACTCTATAACGATCTCGGGTCTACAGACTAACCTGTACCAGTGTCACCAGAGAACTGTTATCCAACGATAGGTACAATACGATCTAAGAGTTCTCGGCGAGTCCGTTCAGTGTACCTAGTCTCCACTTAGCACCCGCATACCTTCTCTGATGTCAAACACCAATGGATATGGGATCATTCATCGCCCATCATATGGGTCGAGAAGCGTATACGCTAGTCTACTCTGGTATATCGATGCCCTGTCTCGATACACCCTCGAGTAAGAACATTTGAAGGATGTACTTATCGACTACTCTGTCCCGACTAGTATGATCCACATCATAATCCTAATAGTCAAGTACTCATCCTAAGGGCTTTATCAATATGTAACATAAAGACAATCAGTGTACATGTTAAGATAAAGGGCAACCTGATAGTATACTATCATGTCAAGCAAGAAAGTCATCCCTATATATATCCAAGCATCCACTACAATATACATCGCATGTACAGTATTGGCCTCTAGGGCATACATATAACTAACAATCTCCCACTTGCACTAGGGCCATCTGTTGTGATATCTCATACCCAACAATCAGCAGTGGTTGTAGTATCACATACTCAACCATCCCATAAAAGTCTCTCCTGGGAATTGGCCTTTGTGAGTGGATTCGCCGTGTTGTCCTCTGTTTCTACTCTCCAGACCTCGATCTCCCTGGAGATCATCTATCTCCATGATCAGGTGATACTTTGTAAGAATATGTCTAGATCTCAGATGAGACGGGGGTTCCTAGACCTAAGACACAACTCCATTGTCACACAATGGAAGGAACAAAGTTCATCTCATGAACTAGTATACATCAAGACTATTTCTTTTGTAGCATCCTTGGTAGTAATATATCCAGCCATTATCGTCTAGTAAGTCACAGTTTCTATCTTGGAACTCTTCCAACATACTGTCCCTCCACTGAGGGTAAAGACAATACCTGTGAATGACATTCAGTCATCCTTATCACCCTGGAACTTTTCCAGTGATTCTCCCCAGGATCGATTGATACCTTCTCACTACAGCTAGTGATATTCCTACCATCTACTTAGATCTATCTCATAAATCCAAAACCAGGATTTTGGAGGTAGCACCTTGATCCTATTAGGAGAATCCTTGTGGTAAGAGGAGATTGACCGAGTGTAGCATAGGAAACACCTTTCCTATCAAGAGTATGTCATCCACGTACAATAAGAGGATCACCACCATACTCCCTACTACCGTTTTGTATATACAAGGTTCATCTACCATTTTGATGAAATCAAACTCTTTGACTACCACATCAAAACAGACGTTCCAACTCCACGATACCTGCTTTATCCCATAAAGCAACTTGCACATGTTTCCGCTGCTCCCACTGTCTACGAAACCCTCTCGCTGTGTACTTATAGACGCTCTCTTCTAAATCACTATTTAGAACAGCAGTCATGACACCAAACCGCCAGATATCGTAGTCATGGTATGTAGAAATTGCAAGTAGGATCTGGATAGACTTAAGCATAGCTTTGAAAGTCTCAACTTTCCATGTACACCAAGTAATCTTCTCAAGATATACTTGCTTCTGATGGGGATTTAACCGTTCAGATAAAGTAACCAAAGTCCATACTTTGTTGGTGTACATAGATTCCATCTCAGATCTCATAGCATCCATCCATTCTCATAGAGTCCCCACTCCTGATGGCCTGCACGAAAATAGTTCGGTCATCATCTCATGATGCAATCCTCGCTCCCACTTGATTGAGAGTGATTTATTATGCTTTTGCTTTTAAAATATGAATCAAAGAATATTAATCGCAATCAAGAACGGCGTCGCTTGGTAGTTAGCTGGTTGAGTACAGGTCGGTCCACAGGGAGATGGATTCCTTATCTTTGTGTTCTAACGAGTTAATCCAAAAAAATGGTGTTTTTATTTTAAGATCTAAGAGTTCATTTTTATGATTTTAATTTAACAACTAAGACAGATAAATAAAATCAACAACTATGGCAGATAAATAAAATTTATAACTAGGGCAGAAACGAAATTTATAACTAGGGCAGAAAAGAAATTAACTAGGGCAAGATAAAAAAAAACTTACTTCTTTATTGATGCACTCTTTGACGATTACATTGAATTGAAAATCTATGATCTGGAATTTAAAAGAGGCATCTCTAAAGAGGCACCCAAAAGGAGGCACGCTCCAAAAAGAGCTGTAGGGTTCCTATTTATAGATTATAGAAGCCCTAGGGTTTACATTTGATCCATATCTAGAATTACAAAAATACCCTTAAGAAAACCGTGTCAATGCACCGACGCACCGACACGCGCCGACACGCGCTTAGCCCGGCCGCGGATCCGCGGCCACAAGCATGGTTTGGCCGCGGTTCCGCGGCCATTTGATTGTCTTGATGCATCATTTCTTCACGGCTTCATTCTGTTGCTTTTTCCCTCTATTTTATTCACTTGGTTCTTCAGAATGTCTTCTAGTTTCTTACAGATTTCTACAGTGCAGAATGTTGTGGACTTTTCCCGTTTGCTTCGTGTAGAAGTCTTGAATCTTGTGCCGCCCTCATACGTTGTGAAATTGTTCGTTGATCTTCGTTTGTTCTTCAAACTGTAGGCATGATAAAGATTCTCTATTTGTTGGTCGTAGTCTCACTTTTATAGCGTCTTTTCATCATTTTCACTGTTTTGTTCCGAGAACCTGTAACCTGCAACTATTTAGCAGACATGAATCAAAAGCACCTATTTATTTGCAAAATGAATAAGAATGGGGAATATAATAATGCAAAATTATGATATGAGAAAATACCCCCAAACTTATCTTTTTCTTGTCCTCGAGCAAAACTAGTTTTATTCTTGAAAAAGCGTAACCTCACTTTTGTAGGGAAATGCGATTGCACTGAGCTCATGCAACAAGCCGTTAAATCTCTAGGTGTCCCTAGTAGGAGGAGAGTTGTCTCCTTAGGGTTTTCAGCGGATACTACCCACAAAATCCTATCAATTTGACCTATTGACTTTTATTCTTCAATTCGGTTCTCTAGCAAGAAATTCTATTATCTTCAACTCAGAAAATATCAACCCGTATTTTTCATCCTTCCTTATCATTTAACTTAAGATTATATATGTTCTGTAAATTTATTTTGGCTTTTAGCATCTTTTGATTTTTCCTTCTATGGTTCCACCTCAACTTATGAATTTTTATCATCTCTACTAAAGATATAAGTCCTACTTTTCATTCCTATCTCTCATCCAAACTCCAATCATATACCTCTACGTGTGTGTATGTATCACCCCTACACTTGGAAATTCAATTCAAGCTCTTATACTCTTGTCCATCGTCCAAAGTACTTTTAGTTTGTGAATTTTAGATGAAATTGCTCACACATCCTTCATGCGACTGTTAATACTTCTTGAGGTACTAACGACCGATTACAAAATGTGTTTGCACATTAAGACGTAATTCCTCATCTTGTAATACCTAAGGCTTTAGCAGTGACTCCCAAACCAGTTGGTCTAAGGCACTAGGTGATAAAGCACCCTCGCTATATATTTTTCTTATTTTACGCAGCCTTAAGTAATTACAAAATCAGTGTTCATTTTTTTGATATCTCTTTATTCACACTTATAATTTTATTTTCCTTCATACTAAGGATTTTAGACAAGAGCATTTCAAGGTATCCTCTACTATTCCAAGTTTCAAGGTTCGTGTTTATGCAAGTTATAGGGTATATATTTTCAGAATTTAGACTTAAGGTTCAGAATTATCTTTCAGACTTACACTTCAAATAAAAATTCAATACTCTTCCCTTATTTTTACTTAGCCCTAAAACTGAACTCAAAATTTGCCTATTTCTAAATAAACTACAAGGACATGTATTTTCTACCGTTAAACTTTAAGAAAGGTTATTTTTAGGGTTTTTAAATTTACCAAGTTTAGGATCTAGTTTTTCCTAACTATTCAACCGTCATGTTGAACTTAAGTCAAATATGGCCAAAATTGAACTTTTCAATTTTTATAATTTTTAATTTATTTTCAATTTTTATGGGTTTTAAAATAAGTATGCAAATGCAAAAATATACATATGAATGCGAAAGAAGAAAGCTTACCGAGCACACCCCCAAACTTAAACTTGACAGTGTCCTCACTGTCAGTCTACACCAAGAGGGTCAAAATGTCGGCACTCCCCTGTTTATTTTTTTTATAGTTTTTTTTATTATAAAAAATAAAAAACAAAATATATTTACAAAAAGGTCCCCCTAAACTTAAGTGAGACAGTGTTTCCACAGTTTAAGCGTTAAAGTTCAGAGTTAGGAAGGAGAAAAACACAGTATCAAGCTATACAAGGCCTTACACAGGCCAAAGGTTAGCACCAACCATTCAAAATTTTTATCGTTATAATGGTAGGGTTGGTGAAAGAATGGAGTGTAGAGAAAAGAGATGAGAAGCACACGAGACCGTGTAGAAATAGAAGCAGTATACGGTCTCGGTGGAGGAGAAGAATGGCGAAAGGGAAAAAGAAATGGTGGTGGTTCGACTTCTTCAGGTGGAGGTTGATTAATCACAATATCCGTGTCATTTAGGAATGCAAGTTCGTCAGCAAAAAGTTCTTCAAAACTCTCATCGAAGGTCTGATTGAACGTTTCAATGTCAATAAGTGTCACGCCAGAATTCAACACACTTGATTTTTAAAAAATTACGGAGGTAGTAGACTCGTAAAGCTCATCTACCCTATTCTCAAAAGATTCTAAATCAAGTTGCTTTTCTAAAATTATCGAACTCAAAATATCGGATTGTGATTCATTAACACTCGATATCATTAAAAGAAGATTAGAAAAAGAACCAAAGAATGTGGGAATACGAACTTGAGGGTGGGGATGGAGTGTATAAATTAGCATAATTTGTAATGACCGATGTGTAAAAATCGATTGTGCTAATCTATCAACCCACGGAGAAATGAGATCAAATCCCTCAAGATTCGTGAACAAACATGGGTACGTCGAACTTGGTAAACCAGACATTGGAGATAAAAGTGTAACGAATTCTTGCGCGGTCGGAACGATGGAAAGGACGAAGGAGAGTGATTTAGGAAGGGTTACAGTTAAAGGTTTAGGAGAGTGTACACAGTCAGTGGAAGGAACAGGATGAATTGGAAAATCCGACTCATCAACCAAAACTGGTTCATCCTCAATAATTTTCTCAATATTCTCCTCAAAATTTAGCTTATCCATGCTATTATCATCAAAATCAAGACGCATATGAAGTTCGGGAGAAACATCTAATGACTCGGGATGATGAATTGGAGAGAAAAATTCAGTCAAATCTGCGGGTTCATCATCCAAAATATTCCCGGCGTCAATATCCTCGATCAAGTGAAAATCAATTTTTTTAGACACCTCATCAAAAGCATGGATATTTATCAATTCAGATTCTAGAGTGGAGGTGTAGAGGTCAAAAGGATTGGTGATGGTTTCACTCGAAAAGGGGCTCTTCACAATCAGGTAAATCAAATACTACAAAGTCGCACAACACATTACACGTTTTATTTGGGACACTTGATTGAAAACCGGAGTTGTGGGTTTCAATTGGGGATGGGTAGGTTTGATTTGGAAGGGTGCACAGCTCACTCTCTTCACTCAAATTCTTAATCTGTCCCACTGTACATTGGAAAATTTGAAGCTAGTTAGATACTAGCTACCGGTTCACTAGGTTGTCTTGATGAATTAAGGGCGGCAATGGACGCATTCAAATTCCTCATCTGTTGGTTTGTCGCTACAATATAAGCTTCCAACGACTGTTCCAGACTAGACATGGGTTGTGAAGGGGTTTCAGTAAAAAATTCAGAGTTGTTTGGATACTGGAAACTCCCAATTAGTTGTGTAGAAGCAATGTTTAGGGAAGGTGTGAAAGTTGGGTAGGATTGGTAGGAATTGAATGGTTGGACAGGAGTAGGATCAACATTTGGATGAAAAGGTGAATGAACTTGTTGATCCCAAGAACTAGAAGTGTTGAAAGGAGTGAAATATCGGTTACGGGATTGTTCAATATGTCCAGCAATAGACATGGGTTTCAGAGTTACCACCAGACTCTCAAATGGGGTATCAACGTAAGAAGGTGGTGAAGGTTTAAACGGTTGATACACAGTGGATTGCGGAGTCCAACTGTTTCTCCTAGACGCTTCTTTTCGATCTTTCAAAGAAATTTTGGGCATGGATGGGTCGTCTGTAATTCGACCAAAACAAATCGCCTAGGAAGCAAAGTTTGGTTCAGGGTACCAAAGTTCGGCAAGAGTTTTGGGAGGTGGGGTACCCATGATGTGAGAAAGGAGAAGAAAAAGAATGCGATGATTTTTTTTATTTACTTTTTTTAAATTTATTTTATTTATTTTAAAAACTTGTTTGTTTTTGGAGTTTTGGAATTTTTTAAAGTGTTTTTTTTAAGAAATAGTTTTGCAAAAATTTGTACGGTACTACGGCACAATTTCAAACAACCACAATTTATACATGCACAATCAAGCCTAGAGCTAGGGTCTCCTAAGTTAACTGACTGCTCCTAACTGTTCCAAAAGGCATGTTGAGAGATCCTCAAATCGCCTCTTCACCGCCAATTGTGGCCAGGTAAGCACAAGTAAAGAGAGGAGGGATCCGCTCACGAATCACCGTGAGACGGGCCTTTTAAAATTACCTCTCCCACTTGTCTAGCCTAGGCACCACAAAGTTTGGTTTAGATAAATGATCGATTCCTACAACTATTCCTTTGTCCTAATGGGCACGACAGTCTTTATAGGCTGAGTCTAATCTTTTTTATTTAACTCGAGGGTTGATGCAAAATACTTTTTGTGATTTTTGGGGTCCTAGGAAGGGTAATGAAATCTCCATCCAATCTGGATTGGTGTTATAGCCCCTTAAAAGTCCGTTTTAAATATGCAAAGCAATTAACACACAAAATCTAAAACACTTAAAAAAAAATTTTATTTTGCAGCGCAAAGAATCCTGCACAAAAACAATTTATTGGAGAGGGAGAAAGATTTTACGCAAAACCCTGCAGGAAATTTTTTTTCAGTTGAGTTCAGAGGGTAGAAGAGGGGACAAAAATACTTACAGAAAATTTGGGGGTGCCGACGTCAGCAGTTGAACGCGGTTCCGCGGTCGAACGCTTCTTCCCGCCGCGGTTCCACGGCGGTTCTGTTAGTTTGGATCTCCAACAACTTTCTGTTTGTGTTATGATTCTCCTTTGTCTGTTCAGATTTTCTGTTTCTTGATTTGTTCACTGGGATTTTCCAGATCTGAATCTGCCCATCTTCTTTTTCTGCACAATTCACACAATACCTCTCAAAAAGAACAAGATGAATTTTATTTTATTTTATTTTAAAATTTTAAAATTTTAAAAATTTTATAATTTTAAATTTTTTTATTTTTTATAATTTTTTTTCTTAACCCGAAATTACACAAAGAAAGAGACTACCGTCCCCCGGCAACGGTGCCATTTGATTGAGAGTGATTTATTACGCTTTCGCTTTTAAAAAATGAATCAAAAAATATTAACCGCAATCAAGAACGGCGTCGCTTGGTAGCTAGCCGGTTGAGTACGGGTCGGTCCACAGGGAGATGGATTCCTTATCTTTGTGTTCTAACGAGTTAATCCAAAAAATGGTGTTTTTATTTTAAGATCTAAGAGTTTATTTTTATGATTTTAATTTAACAACTACGGCAGATAAATAAAATTAACAATTACGGCAGATAAATAAAATTTATAACTAGGGCAGAAAAATAATTTAAAACTAGGGCAGAAAAGAAATTAACCAGGGCAAGATAAAAAAAAACTTACTTCTTTATTGATGTACTCTTTGACGATTACATTGAATTGAAAATCTAAGATCTGGAATTTAAAAGAGGCATCTCTAAAGAGGCATCCAAAAGGAGGACCGCTTCAAAAAGAGCTGTAGGGTTCCTATTTATAGATTATAGAAACCCTGGGGTTTACATCTGATCCATATCTAGAATTACAAAAATACCCTTAAGAAAACCGAGTCAATGCACCGACGCACCGACATGCACCGACACGCGCTTAGCCCGGCCACGGATCCGTGAATATAAGCATGGTTTGGCCGCGGTTCTGCGGCCATTTGATGGTCTTGATGCATCATTTCTTTAGGGCTTCATTCTGTTGCAATTTCCTTCTATTTTATTCACTTCGTTCTTCAGAATGTCTTCTAGTTTCTTCCAGATTTCCACAGTACAGAATGTTGTGGACTTTTCCCGTTTGCTTCGTGTTGAAGTCTTGAATCTTGTGCTGCCCTCATATGTTGTGAAATTGTTCATTGATATTCGTTTGTTCTTCAACATGTAGTAATGTTAAAGATTCTCTATTTATTGGTCGTAGTCTCACTTTTGTAGCGTCTTTTCATCATTTTCACTGTTTTGTTTCGAGAACCTGTAACCCGCAACTATTTAGCAGACATGGATCAAAAGCACCTATTTATTTGCAAAATTAATAAGAATGGAGAATATAATAATGCAAAATTATGATATGAACACCACTGTCATAGAGAAACCGAAGTATCTCTCAGGTGGGTGAGGAACCCAACTAGATCGGCGGAGAGGCTGAGGTTCGTTGTGAGCTATTGAATCCTCTGGTTCTACCAAATCATCAGCTGCAGTTTGTATAGCTGGAACTGCTTCCACTTCTACCTGGTGACCACTGGTTTCTTCACAAGAATGTAGGGCTCCCTTCGACGGCAGTAAGGTTTCGGGAGGCATCTACCATGCCATTTTCAAAAATTTGCCGTTAAAACGAACTCTAAACTAGAATCGTTAGCTAGAAATATAATACGGAAACACTTGTAAACCATTTACAACTAAGTGAACTAGAAATACAACCTTTGTAGATCGGTCCTTCACTTCAAAAGCTCCTTATAGTAGGCCCTTCTCTGCGATCGTCGAACTCCCGGACTCTTGCATGGCTACACGAGGTGTAAAGAGAGTTCTTGCTTGAAGTCTTCAAGGCCGAAGATGATATACGTCGAGAGAATACTAGCTCAAGCTTCTACTTCACTAACTAAAGAATTAGTGAAGCTAACACCCTAAACTAAAGTGCTAGTCTAGTAGTGGATGATGAAATAGGAAGTGGGTTCACTTTAGAATTCTTTTTCTCACAATGCTTTCTCACTTTTTCCAAACCCTAGAGAGCTTTTTCTTTTGGAGGAAGAAGATGAAGAAATGAGAAGAGAATGAAATGATCAAGTGAGAGAGTGAACCATGGTGAGTGAGTATCATATACTAACTCATGTAGAGACATAACCATGGCTAATTAACATGGTTAGGTTAACAAATATCTAAAGTAAAACAAACCTAGTGGACTTAGTCAATGCATCCAAAAGCTTCTACTAGCTTCTTGCAATTTTCCAATTTTCCACTAATTTTGTAATTACTTTAAATACTAAACCCAACATGATAATTATCATGGTGTAAGTCTTGTACACCTATGAAAGTTGTATCAACAACCATGATACTAAAATCAATACACAAATGAATATATATCACATATATATATTAAGTTGTGAACAAGTGAGAAAAACAAATGCTTAAGTGAACCAATGTTAGTTAATGTAAATTAGTATATCACATATACAATTATACACTAAATTATTAAATCAACATTTGACTTAATAATCCGGATATATCACATATAACCGACTAACATCCAATGTATCGTCTTATCGAATTAACTCTTGATTTGATAACCCGGCTATATCACATATAACCAACAGATACAAAAGACGCGAGAATAGAATACGGTATCACATACTCGCATTATTCTCGGTCCCGCACATATCACATATGTGCCCCAATTCCGTTTTGCTTGAGCTAGTAAAACCTCTATGTAGGACTCTAAAGACTCGTCAATACGCCGGCGGAAGGTGATGATCACATCCAGCACCCACAAGCCGTCAGCGGTACTAGCTGGACATAACGGCTACCCGGGTATTGAGCGATCAGAAGATCAGCAAGCAAGCCCGCTCCAACTCTTACAAAAGCCTGACTGTAACACTACCGTACAGTCCGGTCACCTCGTCAAATATGTCGCATATCTCGTCTAGGGATGGTAAACGTCAGACCCCAGTAACTCGATAAGTCGTGCCGATATGAATCTCATAACGGGTCGAGAAACTACTGGTAACACTTACCGGTAAATCTCTAAACCAGCCCTGGCCAGGGACTTCCCTGTTATGGCCAATCGAGCACAGCGCAACATCAACTCCCAATACCGGGAGAGACGAAACACCTCCTATCGCTCATTGCCTCCATGTGATTCAGGACTGTACCCAAAAACCACCCTTTTGCACGCGCTCTTGGATGTGGTAAGGTGGAAATTAAAGCACAGTGGGAATCACACAAGACTCTATGACGATCTCGGGTCTACAGACTAACCTGTACAAGTGTCACCAGAGAACTGCAATGTGACGTGAAGTATAATACCATCTGGGAGTTCTCGGCGAGTCCGTCTAGTGTACCCAGTCTCCACTGAGCACCCGTATACTATCTTTGATGTCTAACACCAATGAATATAGGATCATCCATCGCCCATCTCATGGGTCGAGAAGCGTATACGCTAGTCTACTCTGGTATATCGATGCCCCGTCTTGATACACCTACGACTATGGACATTAAAGGATGAACTTATGCACTACCATGGCCCCACTAGTATGATCTGCATCATAGTCCTAGTAGTCAAGTACACATCCTAAGGGCTTTACCAACATGTAACCATAAGACAGTATTAAGAGACTAGTATACATGTTAAGATAAAGAGCAACCAGATAGCTTATTATCATATCGAGCAAGAAAATCCTCTCTATATATGTCCAAGCATCTATTATAATGTACATCATATGTACAATACTGGCCTCTAGGGCATACATACAACTAACAATCTCCCATTTGCACTAGGGCCAGCTGCTGTAGTATCGCATACCGAGCATCCCGAAGAGTCTCTCGAACTGTATCTGGGGAATGGCCTTCGTGAGTGGACCCGCTGTGTTGTTCTTCGTGTCAACACTCCTGAGCTCGTTCTCCCGGCGATCAACTATCTCCCGGATCAGGTGATACCACCTCAGAATATGCCTGGATCGCTGATGGGACCAGAGTTCCTTGGCTAACGCCACTGCTCCATTGTTATCATAATACAAAGGTATTGGATCCATAATGGATGGAACCACTCCAAGTGCAGTTATGAACTTCTTGATCCAGACAACCTCTTTGGCAGCATCGTTGGCAGTGATGTATTCAGCCTCCATCGTCGAGTCTGCCACGGTTTCCTGCTTGGAACTCTTCCAGCATACCGCCCCTCCATTAAGGGTAAAGACAATTCCCGAGTGCGCCATAGAGTCATCCTTATCACTCTGGAAGCTCGAATCGGTAAAGGACTCCACTTGGAGTTATCCGTTACCATACACCAAGATCATCTCTTTAGTCCTTCGTAAGTACTTGAGAATGCTCTTCACAGCTGTCCAGTGACTCTCTCCAGGATCTGCTTGATACCTACTCACTACACTTAGTGAGTGTGCTACATCGGGTCTGGTACATAGCATCGTGTACATGATAGAGCCTACTGCCGAAGCATAGGGTATCCCTTGCATGCGAGCTCTCTCCAAATCAGTCTTAGGAGACATCTTTTTGGAGAGAGTGAGCCCAGAGATCGTGGGTAAAAACTTACTCTTGGATTCTTCCATACTAAACCTCTTTAGTATGGTGTCAATGTACTGGATTGGGAGATTCCCAGTAGCCGTTTAAATCTATCTCTATAGATCTTAATTCCCAAGATATAGGAGGCATCCCCTAGATCTTTCTTTGAGAATCTTTGTGATAGGAAGAGCTTGGCCGATTGCAGCATAGGAATGTCATTTCCTATCAAAAGTATGTCATCCACGTACAATACGAGGAAGACAACCTTACTCTCTTCCACCTTCTTGTATATACAAGGTTCATCTACGTTATTGACGAAATCATACTCTTTGATAACGACATCAAAGTAGATGTTCCAACTCCGTGATGCTTGCTTTAACCCGTAGATGGATTTAAGTAGCTTGCACACCTTTCCGCTGCTCCCACTGTCTACGAAGCCCTCTGGCTGAGTCATGTACATGCACTCTTCCAAATCACCATTTAGAAAGGCGGTCTTAACATCCATTTGCCAGATTTCATAGTCATGTTATACAGCGATGACAAGCATGATCCGGATGGATTTAAGCATAGCCACTGGAGAAAAGGTTTCGTCATAATCGACACCTGGTCGTTGACGAAAACCCTTGCAACAATTCTAGCTTTGAAAGTCTCCACATTCCCATCTACACCAAGTTTTTTCTTGAAGATCCACTTGCTCCCAATGGGTTTTACCCCTTCAGGAGCAACTTCCAAAGTCCATACTTTGTTGGTGTACATGAATTCCATCTTGGACCGCATTGCATCTAGCCATTTCACTGAGTCACCACTCGTGATGGCCTGCTCGAAGCTAGTTGGGTCATCATCCTCCATGATGCAATCCTCGCTCCTACCATCCATGAGAAAACCATAGTATCTCTCAGGTCGGTGAGGAACCCTACTAGATCGGCGGAGAGGCTGAGGTTCGTTGGGTACTATCGAATCCTCCGTTTCCACCAAATCTTCTGTTGTAGTCTGTATTGCTGGAACCTCTTCCAGTTCTACCTCCTTGCCACTAATCTCTTTTTCAAGAAATTCCTTTTCTAAAAAGGTGGCATGTCGAGAAACAAATACCTTTTGTTCCTCGGTGTGGTAGAAGATATACCCGCGCGAATATTTGCGATATCCAATAAACTTACACAGAATGGACCTTGCCCCGAGTTTGTCCAAATTTTGCGTTTTTACATATGCCGGACAACCCCATATCTTAACACAATTAAGATATAGTCTCTTTCCTTTCCATATCTCATATGGAGTAGTAGGCACAGATTTGGTGGGAACCATATTCAATAGGTCTGCAGCTGTTTCCAGTGCATACCCCAAGAAGGAAATAGGTAACTCAGCTGTGCTCATCATAGAGCGCACCATATCTAATAGTGTGCGGTTCCTCCGTTCCGATACACCGTTGTGCTGTGGTGTATATGGAGGAGTTAGCTGAGAGAAAATCCCATTCTCTTTTAGGAAGTCCAGGAATTCATTGCTCAAGTATTCACCTCCTCGATCAGATCGAAGGATTTTAATACTTTCCCGGTTTGGTTCTTGACTTCTTGTTTATATTCTCTAAATTTCTCAAAAGCTTCTGATTCGTGTTTCATCAGGAACACATATCCGAATCTAGAGAGATCGTCAGTGAATGTAATGAAGTACGCAGAACCATTCCTGGCATGTGTAGACATGGGACCGCATACATCACTATGTACTAGTCCTAAGAGTTCCGTAACTCTTTCTCCGTGTCCCGAAAACGGAGTTTTGGTCATTTTGCCTTTGAGACATGACTGGCAAGTGTCATAAGATGAAAATTCGAAAGGATTCAAATATCAATCCTTATGCAACTTAGCTAGCCATGTCACATTGATATGACCAAGTCTACAATGCCACAAGAAGGATTCATTCATTTCTGAACTCTTCCACTTATGTGTGTTTGTTTTGCTCAGAACTGTTGATTGATTTAGAACATAAATGCCATTGTACAACGTACCTAATCCAACCAACTTTTGGTTCAGGAAAATGTTCATAGCATTATCATGTAATACAAAATTATATCCCTCATTACTTAATAAAGAAACCGATAAAATGTTGCATATCAGGTTCGGCATGTAATAGCATTCGTTTAGAATCAATGTATTACCGGTTGGTAATACAAGGAGATATTCTCCGACGGTTTTAGCTGCAACAATTGCACCATTTCCAACCCTTTTGTCTTTATCTCCTTCTCCAAGTTCTCTGCCTTTTCTCAGCCCATGTAACTGATTACATATATGGGATCTTGACCCGGTATTTAATACCCAGAACGTAGAGCAAATGGAGAAACAATTCTCAGTAACGAACACACCCGAAGAAAATGTATCAACATGTACTTTCTTCATTCGGGTGGCATGGGAATCCTGGTATTCCCCTATATCCTGTTCAGTCTTATAACTTTTATAACGAAGAATGGAACCAACGTTCCACGGCTCATTATAACATGTGGGTTCGGTCAATACATCCATATTATTATCTTGATTAAGGCATGATATGGTCGCTACCTGGAGAGAGAGAGAAGAAAACACTTTAGCGTATGCTCTTGCAAGATCAGATTGGTTATTATTTTATCTAATTAGGATGACTCCCACTGTTTTTATCAAATCTTTCTTCAAACCCTAAAAGGAAAGACTAGCCGGGATTAATTACACCTTACAATTTCGCCAATCTTTCAGTCAGGCCAGTGTCGGTACTTTGAGGGAGGTTCCCCGTGCTTACGCACGGACCTAATTAAAATAAACCTCATTTTTCCAGAGGCATAACCCCATTGACACCTTTCTAGACACCTACTTGATCGGCTAATTGTCCTGTGTAAAACTCTCCCAGGAGTAACAATTACTCGTAATGGGTATGAGAATCCAACTATCTCATAGAAGGTATGCAATCTCATTGCAAATTTCAACTTTTGAAATTCCCTATAATATTTTGCCCCTAGCGTCCAATGACCTTGACGTAGGCCAACAAACCATAGTGCGCTAGTCAAGTTCAACCCGTCATTTCTTGATTGAATTAAACCCACCCGCACGACCCTTGACGCAGGACAACAAAGTTGCACGACTACCCTTAATCCAATCTGCATCATATGCATAAGCAGATAATTACTAGTCAGCTACCGCACACTACGCCTTGACGCAGGCCAACAAACGTAGCACGAATACTAAGTAGGACTTATCTGAAATGACGGAGGGCTACGACAGGTTTTTCAGAAAACCTATTGCGCAATGAACTTGATATCGTTGTAGAAACAAGTGAATTTTGAAAATCAGTGCTTTTAGGCTTTCAATAGTTTTTCTAAAGAGGTCATTCCCTGTGAAGGGATCTCGGCTCTTTCCTCATCGAATAAGGTGCGGGATATATCATATATATCACTATGCAAAGCAAAACTCCAAAAGCAATCAAAAGACAAACCGAGTGTTGTAGCATCTGCCAGTTTTGCTAAAGAGGTCATTCCCAGTGAAGGGATCTCGGCTCTTTCCTCATCGAATAAGGTGCGGGATATATCATATATATCACTATGCAAAGCAAAAACTGTAGCTACCCTTTTTGAAAATTTGATTCTACAACATCTTTTAGGTTTCTTTTCTTTCATTAATCACATTAATAAAGTCCCATCATTTAATTCACCTAAACATCACAGATAAATACGACGTACACTTATGCCATCCGCATTCGCCTCGATGTCCCGCCATGCACCGTTAGGTTAGGTAACTAACGGCAGAGCGGGGCAGGGATAGCGCGGGTGTAAAACATAAATAACGTCTATATATAATATATCATATATACTATATACAGTATCCATCTCAACATATCAAATGATCACATCACAGATATCGCAGCAGAAGAAACATATGAAATAATGGATATACTAGGAGGTCCGTGTTTTATTTTGAGCCTCTATAAAACACGGATTCCACGATCGCGGTGAATAGCCAAACCCACACCCCTATACCCCTACGAGAGCGGCAAGCAACACTACCAATTCTAGAGTTAGGAGACCCGGACTCGACTCCTCGAGTTGGTCTCCCACTGGACACTAGAACCCGTTTACTTGTGCTCTCCTCCTTGGGTCTATCCTAATGCAGAAAAGTAAATAATATACATCAATGGTGACACAACCTCAACCCAGAAGTGCCCCAATAAAAGAATATTACATACATTTGTTTTTACATGAATGAAAATAAAAACTCTCATCTCACAATAAACCCCCAGCTATACAAAACGCGACGATCTAATATAACATATACAGCAACACATAACATCACATGTCATCAACGTATGTAAATGTGCGCATCCCAATTGTCGTTGACATATAGCAACGAAACCGGCGATATCACATATTACACTTACGGTCGCAGAAAAACTAGACGATGTTAAACATTCCGATCGAATCAACAAACACCCACAATTACCCAGAAAGCTCAACTCTTGAGCGTAGATTAGAAAGATTCTGCACATGCCACAGTACAAATGAACCAGCCATAGAAGGGCCAAACCAACACCTCACATGTGGCACCGCTGAACCACCATAAACCCGAGGGTTAAGTGGCGGTTTTGACGGTCACATAATCGAGTTAAGGTTTTGTTCTTCTAGAGGGTCCATCGCATAACTTGCATGATGTTTGAAAGCTTTTTAACTACAGGAAAAATCCAACACTTGGAAATTTTTTCGGCAAGGGTTAAAGCGGGTATTTGACATCCGATTGAACATTTTAACAACGTCTAAAGTATCCCGAAAATAGTTAAAATACGACTACGAAACACTCAGAGTTGTTATTATAGTAAATTAACATCACATGACAATTTAGAAAAACTAAACAACACCTGAAGCACCAAAACCCATGCAATAGAACACTGGAAAAATATGGAGGGGGGCTCGGATTTGGCCGGTGGGGGGGTGAGTGTCGCTGGCCCAAAAGTTCGCAATGTTAGTGTGTAGTAGCGCCTCTAGTAAGGTTGCATCATCATAAAGTAGTGAACTTTTAAATTCTAGAGGGCTATTACAAACGAACTAAGAATCGTAACTAGAGATTAGGGTAATAATATCATTATGTGAAGTCTAAACTAAAGGAAAAAGAAATACAACCTTTGTGGCCAACTCCTTCGGTCTTTAGGACTCCTATGGCTTTGCTCGAAGCTTGGAATGACTCCGCTCAAGGACTTTCGTCGTCTACGATGATCCACCCGGAGATTCCTAGATCAAGCTCTTTGCCTCACTAAATCAAGATGAAGTGGAGCAAATACTCTACACTAAAGGGCTAGGGCAGTGTAGAATGGTTGTGTGGTTTGTAAACTCACTTTAAAAACCCTTTCTTTTTAAGTTCCTCACTCTTTTAAAACTCAAGAGAGATTGAAGAAGGAGGAAGAAGAAGATGGCAAAGCTTTTGTCAAAATATTATGATAACATTTTTTCCAAAAAGAAAAAGAAAAGAATATATATGAGACATTCTTAAATATAACTATAGTTAACTAAATATCTAAATATTTTGTAGATGGGTTAAAGAACAAAGAAAATCTAACCATGGTTAAAGTCAATGGTCAAAGAAGAAGTGTGTAGAAAATGAGTCATCATAGCTAATTTCCTTTTTCTTTAATTCATTAACAAAAGTCTAGATATTTATCAACCATGTGAGTCTTGTATTGCCATCTTATATGTATCATCCACCATGACACATATGTATGTATGTATGTGTGCATGCACATCATCATGTGTATGTATAAACATATATGCATACATACAAAAGAAAAGGTTTAATTAAAAATGAGCTAAATGTTAATATTAAATCAACACTTGATTTAATAAATCAGTCACATCAAATGCGACCCGACAAATAATGAACGCCCGATTAAAATACGGTATCACATATTCGTATTTAATCGAGCTCCTGCGCATATCACATATGCACTCCACATCATTTCGCCTAAGCTAGAAAAATCCCGTGTAGGACTCTAAGACTCGTCAATATGCCGGCAGTAGGTGATGATCATATCAGAACACCTACAAGCCGCAAGCGGTCAGCTAAATGTAACGGCCACCCGGGTATTGAGCGATTAGAAGAAAAACAAGCGAACCCGTCAAAACTCCCGTCGTGCCATTGGCAACACTTTCCGTACAGTCCGGTCTCTTCGTCTGATATGCTGCATATCAAATCTACGGATGGAATCGTCGAGCCCTAATAACTCAATAAGTTATGTCGATATGAATTATGACCGGTCGAGAAACTACTGATAACACTTATCAGTAAATCTCTTCAGCCCTGGCCAGGGACCTCATGTAAAAGCCAATTGCACATTGTACAAAATCAACTCCCAATACCGGGAGAGACGAAATCCCTCCTATCGCTCACTCTCTCCAAGTGTCTCGGGACTATACCCAAAAGCCACCTGTTTGCACGACTCAATAGAGCCGTGGTAGGGTGGAAATCAAAGTACAGTTGGAGAACACACAAGACTCTATGACGATCTCGGGTCTACAGACTAACCTGTACTAGTGTCACCAGAGAACTACTATCCGACGATAGATATAATACTATATAGGAATTCTCCGTGAGTCCGTTCAGTGTACCCAGTCTCCACTCAGCACCCATATACAATTTTCGATGTCACAACACCAATGGATATGGGATCATCCATCGCCCATCATATGGGTCAAGAAACGTATACGCTAGTCTACTCTGGAATATCGATGCCCTATCTCGATATACCTACGACTAGGAACATTTAAGGATATGCTTATAAACTACAAATGCCCCACTAGTATGATCTCTATCATATCCATGGAAGTCAAGAAAATATCCTTAGGGCTTTATCAACATGTATCAAATGAACAGTATCAAGTAAACATGTCAGATAAAGTAAAACCAGATAGCATATTATCATGTCGAGCAAGAAAATCATATATCAATATATATATATATATATATATGTGTGTGTGTGTGTGTGTGTGTGTGTGTGTCCAAGCATCCACTATACATATAACGGTCTCTAGGGCATACATATATCCAACAATCTCCCAATAGCACTAAGGCCAATTATTGGCGTATCTCATACTCAACATCTCAAAAAGTCGCTCATGTTGCGGCTGTGGAAGGGCCTTAGTGAGTGGATCAGCGGTGTTATCCTTTGTATCTACTCTCCGAATCTCGATCTCATGGCGATCAACTATCTCCCGGATCAAATGATATCGCTTGAGGATGTGTCTGGACTTTTGATGGGATCTGGGTTCTTTGGCCAACGCCATAGCTCCATTATTATCACAATACAATGGTATTGGATTAATAATGGTTGGAACTACTCCTAGCTCCGCAACGAACTTTCTCATCCAGACGGCTTCCTTGGCAGCATCATTTGCAGCAATATACTCAGCTTCCATCGTGGAGTCTGAGTGTTGCTCCCTTGGGTATCCTATTTGGAACTCTTCCAACATACCGCCCCTCCATTGAGGGTAAATACAAACCCTGAGATAGATTTACTGTCATCCTTATCACTTTGGAAGCTGGAATTGGTAAAGGCCTCCATTTGGAGATCCCCATTACCATACACCAAGAACAATTCTTTAGTCCTTCGTAAGTACATAAGAATGTTCTTCACGGCTATCCAGTGTTGCTCCCTTGGGTTGGATTGATACCTGCTCACTACAGCGAGTGCATAAGCTACATCAGGGCGAGTATATAACATCGCGTACATTATAGATCCTACGTCTGAAGCGTAGGGTATAATGCTCATGCGAGCTCTCTCTTCATCAGTCTTCGGATAGAAGTCCTTAGAGAGAGTGATTCCATGGCAAGCGGGCAAGGCACCACGCTTGGAATCTTCCATACTAAACCTTTTTAGGATGGTCTCAATGTACTTTGATTGGGACAATACCAATAACCTCTTGGATCTATCTCTATAGATCCTTATGCCCAAAATGCATGAGGCATCACCCAGGTCTTTCATGGAGGACCTTTGTGATAAGAATAATTTGACCGATTGTAGCATATGAATATCATTTCCTATTAAGAGAATGTCATCTACGTACAATACGAGGAATGTGACAGTACTCCCTACAATCTTCTTATAAATGCATGGTTCATCTATATTTTTTATAAAATCAAACTCTTTGATTGTATCATCAAAACAGATGTTCCAACTCCGAGATGCCTGCTTTAATCCATAAATGGATTTAAGCAACCTACACGCTTTTTCACTGCTCCCACTGTCAATGAAGCCCTCTGGCTGATCCATAAAAACACACTCTTCTAAATCACCATTTAGAAATGCAGTCTTAACGTCCATCTTCCAGATTTCATAGTCGTAGTGAGCAGAAATAGCAAGTAGGATCCTAATGGATTTAAGCATATGCTACTGGAGAGAAAGTTTCATCATAGTCCAGTCCTGGTCTTTGACGAAACCCTTTCTCTATAAGCCTTGCTTTATAGGTCTCTACCTGTCCATCTACACCAATCTTTCTCTTAAAGATCCATTTGCACCCAACGGGTTTTATCCCAGGAGGTGCAACGTCCAAAGTCCATACTTTGTTGGTGTACATGGACTCCATTTCGGATCTCATGGTATCCAGCCACTTCACTGAGTCACCACTCGTGATAGCTTGCTGAAAACTAGTAGGGTCATCATCATCTATGATGCAATCTTCTCTATCACCATCAATGAGAAACCCATAGTATCTCTCCGGTGGGTGAGAAGTTCTATTAGATCTCAGGAGCGGCTGATGTTCTTGAAGTTCTACTGCAACATCAGTTTCCACCAATTCGTCCTGAGTAATTTGTGTCTCTAGAACTTCTTCTAGTTCTACCACTTTGCCATCAGTACTGTCTGTTAAGATTTCATTTTCCAAAAATGTGGCATGCTGAGCAACAAACACCTTTTGTTCCTTCTTGTGGTAGAACAGATATCCATACGAATGTTTTGGATATCCCACAAATTTACACATGACCGATCGTGTCTCGAGTTTGTCTGGATTCTTCTTTTTAACAAAAGCCGGACAACCCCAAATCCTAACTCTTTTAAGAGATGGTCTCTTTCCACTCCATATCTCATATGGAGTGGTAGACACGATCTTGGTTAGAACCCTGTTTAATAGATACATTGCTGTCTCCAATGCATGCCCCCAAAAGGAAAGCGGTAACTCAGCATCAAACATCATGGATCGTACCATATCTAATAGGGTACGATTCCTTCGTTCTGACACACCGTTGTGCTGTGGTGTGTAAGGAGGAGTGAGCTGAGAGAGAATCCCATTCTCTTTTAAGAAGTCTAAAAACTCTGTACTTAAGTACTCTCCATCTCAATCCGATCGAAGTTTCTTGATGCTCAAGCTTGTTTGTTTTTCTACTTCAAGTTTTTATTCCTTAAATTTCTCAAAAGCTTCGGATTTGTGCTTTATCAAAAACACGTTTCCGAATCTTGAGAAATCATCAGTAAAAGTGATGAATTACGAAAAACCATCTCTTGCATGTGTAGACATTGGTTCGCATACATCACTATGTATGAGGCTTAAGAGTTCCACAACGCTTTCTCCGTGTCCAGTAAACGGGGTTTTGGTCATTTTACCTTTGATACAGGACTGGCAAGTTGCATAAGATTTATATTCAAAAGGATTTAAATATCCATCTTTATGTAGCTTGTTTAGTCTTGTTTCATTAATATGACCCAGTCTACATTGCCAAAGAAAAGCTTCATTTATATCTGAAAATTTTCTTTTATTAGTATGTTGTATATTGAAAACCATGTGTTGGTTCAGGACGTAAATACCGTTATTTAGTGTACCATACCCAATCAACTCTTGATTCAAGTTAATGTTCGTAACATTATTTTGCAACACAAAATTATATCCTTCATTGTCTAACAAAGAAACGGATATTATATTACATAGCATGCTTGGTACAAAATAACACGGGTTCAAAACCAATATACAACCCGAAGATAACCCCAGATGATACTCTCCTACGGATACAGCATGTACATTGGAACCATTTCCAACCCGCAGAGTATGATCTCTAGTCTTCAAAACTCTACCGTTTCTCAGCCCCTGCACACAATTGCAGATGTGAGAACCAGAACCGGTATCTAATACCCAAGATGCAGAGTTTAATGAATAATAGTTTTCAGTTACAAACACACCTGAAGTGGAAGCATCAACATGCTTCTTCTTCTTGAGATCTGCAAGGTACAAAGCACAATTGCGTTTCCAGTGTCCCGACTTGTGGCAGTAAAAACATTATCCTTTTTCACTTCCCGCGGTCCCAGATTTGTCTTTCCCCTTCGCCTTTTCAACTCCTCCTCTCGTCTTGGTGGATTTCTTCTTCTTCTTTCCCTTGGCCTTGGCTTTCGGGACTGAAGAAGAAGATGGCCCATAAAGAAGAGCGGGAGTTTTCGCTATCTTAAGCGTGCTCTCTGCATTTCTCAACATATTGAGAAGTTCAGGCAATGATTTCTCCAAATCGTTCATATTGAAATTCACTATGAACGAAGCAAAGGCGGGGGAGAGAGACTGCAGAACAATATCTGTATATTGCTCATTATCCATATACCATCCCAGTTCCTCAAGTTCTTCAATAAGACCAATCATCTTCAAAACATGGTCTCCTACTGATGCACCGGGGGCCAACCGCATCTGAAACAGCTTTCGAGATACCTCGTATCGTAAAGTACGAGATTGCTCTTCATACAACTCCTTTGTATGAAGAAGGATGGGTTGTACATCCATCTTCTCGTGCTATTTCTGATGGATACTGTCCATAGAAGCAAGCGCGAGGCACGTGGCCGTGTTGCAATCAATATCCCATGTTTTTCGGATCTCCTTATCCGAAACAGATGATTCAGGTCCTGGGACGGGTGGGGCTTTGGTAGTGAGGACATATGATACTTTATCATATGTGAGTGCAATGTTCAAGTTCCTCAACCATTCTTTATAATTTGGTCCAGTTAGTTTGTTTTTCTCTAAAAGAAACTTAAGTCCCGTCATCGGTATCTGCCATTAGGAGAGAGAAAAGAATACACTCAACGAAATGCTCTTGCAAAGATCAGATTGGTTATTATCTTATCAAATCGATGTCTCCCACTGCTTTTATCAAATTTTCTTTCAAACTTGAAAAGAAAACTAGCCAGGATTAATTGCATTCTACAGTTTCGCTAATCGGTCAGCCAGGCCAATGTCGGTACTTTGAGGGAGGTTCCCCATGCTTGCGCACGGACCTAATTAAAATAAACCTTGTTTTTCTCAGAGGTCAAACCCCGTTAACACCTTTCTAGTCACCTACTGGATTAACTAATTGTAAAGTGCAAAATTCTCCCGGGAGTAACTCTTACTCACAGTGGGATCGGGATCCAAATATCATATAGATGGTATGCAATCTCATTGCAAATCTCAACTCTTGAAACTCCCGATATGGTTTTTATCCCTAGATGCTTATGACCTTGGCTATGGTCAATATATCATAAGCACTAGTCAAGTTCTACCCGTCATTTCGAGATTAAATAGACCCACCCATATGACCCTTGACTATGATCAACATAATCACATGAATGTCCTAACTGATCGCATCATATGCTTTGTAGGAAGACATCACTTAGCTACCGTACACTACGCCATGACTATAATCAACATACGTAGCACGAATACTAAGTACTCTGCTTCCTAAAAGGACGGAGGGTTGCAGATGGTTTTTATGAAAACCTTTAACGCTTTGAACTTGATTTCGTTGTAGAATCTAAATTGTTTTAAGAAAATGAGTGGTTTAAGCTCCGCATCTTTTGAAACTTTCTTTTTCATAAAAAGGAGCCGAGTGGGTTTCAAATCCGATTCTACAACATTTTTAGGTTTCTTTTCTTTTACATTATTCTCATTAATGTATTCCCATCATTTAAGTTCCTAAGCCATTACAGAAAGAAATGAAAAACAATATTACATATCACATATATAACAATATCACATTCGGCTCAGATATTAAGCAATCACATCACAGAATAATTAGCAGCAGAAGCACATATATGAAAATATAGGATATACTAGGAACTCCGTATTTTCAACTTAGCCTAAGATAGAAAATACGGATTCCACGGTCGTGATGAATAGCCAAGCCCACACCCTTAGACCCCTACGAGAGCGGCAAGTGACCCTTCCAATTCTGGAGTTTAGGAGACTCGGTCTCGACTCCTCGAGATGGCCTCCCACTGAAAACCAGAACCCGGTCACTCGTGCTCCCCTCCTTGGGTCTATCCTAATGCGGAAATGTAAAATATATATCAATGGAGACATCATCCTCAACCCGGATGTTCCCCAATAAAAGAATATTATATACAATGAATTTTACATGAATGAAAAGGTAAACTCTCGTCTCACATAAAACCCCCGGCCATTCGATCACGACGATCCTATACATCATATCACATTAACAATTGAAAAGCATAGACGGCGTTAAAATATATCATTCAACACATCTACATACCCACTGTTGTAATAGATCTCAACACTTGAACCTGCATAAAAAAAATTCCCAGAGAGCATATATAGTACCTACGGATCAACGCAAGAGCGCACGGTCCAAACCTCACCAACGGCGCCGCGGAACCGCCGCAAATTCACCTATTTTGCCGCGGTTCTGTGGTCGTTATGTCGAGTTAGGCGCTCGTTTTTCTTGGGGATCCATAGAAAACCCTGTTCTATTTTCTGAATATTTTTAATTACAAAAATTCCAACTTTTGAAAAAATTTCCAGTGAGCATGTAAAAATCACATTTTTTTTATGTTCGATTGAGTTTTTAAATGTCGTCCGGCTTACCCTAAAGCTCTAGCTAGGCTCTAATACCATGTTAGTGTGTAGTAGCCCCTCTAGTAAGGTTGCATCATCATAAAGCAGTGAACTTTTAAATTCTAGAGGGCTATTACAAACGAACTACGAATCGTAACTAGAGATTAGGGTAATAACATCATTATGTGAAGTCTAAACTAAAGGAAAAGGAAATACAACCTTTGTATCCAACTCCTTCGGTCTTTAGGACTCCTACGGCTTTGCTCGAAGCTTAGAACGACTCCGCTCAAGGTCCTTCGTCGTCTACGATGATCCACCTGGAGATTCCTAGGTCAAGCTCTTTGCCTCACTAAATCAAGATGAAGTGGAGCAAACCCTCTACACTAAAGGGCTAGGGTAGTGTAGAATAGTTGTGTGGTTTGTAAACTCATTTAAAAAACCCTTTCTTTTTAAGTTCCTCACTCTTTTAAAACTCAAGAGATGAAAGAAGAAGATGGCAAAGCTTTTGTCAAAATATTATGTTAACTTTTTTCCAAAATGAAAAAGAAAAGAATATATATGAGACACTCTCAAATATAACCATAGTTAACTAAATATCTAGATATTTTGTAGATGGGTTAAAGAACAAAGAAAATCTAACCATGGTTAAAGTCAATGGTCAAAGAAGAAGTGTGTATAAAATGAGTCATTATAGTTAATTTCCTTTTTCTTTAATTCATTAACAAAAGTCTAGATATTTATCAACCATGTGAGTCTTGTATTGCCATCTTCTATTTATCATCCACCATGACACATATGTATGTATGTATGTGTCCATGCACATCATCATGTGTATGTATAAACATATATGCATACATACAAAAGAAAAAGGTTTAATTAAAAATGAGCTAAATGTTAATATTAAATCAACACTTGATTTAATAAATCGATCACCTCAAATGCGACCCGACCAATATTGAACGTCCGATTAAAATACGGTATCACATATTACTATTTAATCGAGCTCCTGCGCATATCACATATGCACACCACATCATTTCGCCTGAGCTAGAAAAATCCTGTGTGGGATTCTAAGACTCGTCAATACGCCGGCAGTAGGTGATGATCATAGAAAAACACCTACAAGCCGCAAGCGGTCGGCTAAACGTAACGGCCACCCGGGTATTGAGCGATCAGAAGAAAAACAAGCGAACCCGTCAAAACCCCCGTCGTGCCATTGGCAACACTTACCGTACAGTCTAGTCTCTTCGTCTGATATGCTGCATATCAAGTCTAGGGATGGAATCGTCGAGCCCTAATAACTCAATAAGTTATTTCGATATAAACTTTGACCGGTTGAGAAACTATTGATAACACTTATCAGTAATCTCATGAGCCCTGGCCAGGGACTTCATGTCAGAGCCAATTGCACATTGCACAACATCAACTCCCAATACCGGGAGAGACGAAACCCCTCCTATCGCTCACTGTCTCCATGTGTCTCGGGACTATACCCAAAAGCCACCTATTTGCATGACTCAATAGAGCCATGGTAGTGTGGAAATCAAAGTACAGTTAAAGAACACACAAGACTCTATGACGATCTCGGGTCTACAGACTAACCTGTACTAGTGTCACCAGAGAATTGCTATCCGACGATAGATATAATACCATATAGGAATTCTCCATGAGTCCGTTCAGTGTACCCAGTCTCCACTGAGCACCCGTATACAATTTTCGATGTCACAACACCAATGGATATGGGATCATCTATCCCCCATCATATGGGTCAAGAAACGTATACGCCAGTCTACTCTGGAATATCGATGCCCTATCTTGATATACCAACGACTAGAAATATTTAAGGATATGCTTATAGAATACACATGCCCCACTAGTATGATCTTCATCATATCCATGGAAGTCAAGCAAATATCCTTAGGGCTTTATCAACATGTATCAAATGAACAGTATCAAGTGAACATGTCAGATAAAGTAAAACCAGGTAGCATACTATCATGTCGAGCAAGAAAATCATATATCAAAATATACATATATATATGTCCAAGCATCCACTATACATATAATGGCCTCTAGGGCATACATATATCCAACACCCAAATGCCTCCAAATTTCATAAGTGTTCATGATATCACACATGTATGATTTTGTACTTGTTTAAAAAAAATTTAGGGCTCATTTTAAAATCGACAGAAACATGGATTTTAGGGTTTCAAGTTCGGAGTTTTTTTCGTGTTCGTAATCTTACATTATCCGTATAATTTCCTAGCTAGGCTCTGATACCACTGTAGGGCTCTCTTCGACGGCAGCAAGGTTTCGGGAGGCATCTACCATGCCATTTTCAAAAATTTACCGTTAAAAGGAATTCTAAAGTAGAATCGTTAGCTAGAAATATAATACGGAAACACTTGTAAACCATTTACAACTAAGTGAACTAGAAATACAACCTTTATAGATCGGTCCTTCACTTCAAAAGCTCCTTGCAGTAGTCTCTTCGCTAAGATCGTCGAACTCCCGGACTCTTGCATGGCTTCACGAGGTGTAAAGAGAGTTCTTGCTTGAAGTCTTCGAGGCCGAAGATGATCTACGTCGAGGGAATACTAGCTCAAGCTTCTATTTCACTAACTAAAGAATTAGTGAAGCTAACACCCTAAACTAAAGTGCTAGTCCAGTAGTGGATGATGAATTAGGAAGTGGGTTAACTTTAGAATTCTTTTTCTCACAATGCTTTCTCACTTTTTCCAAACCCTAGAGAGCTTTTTCTTTTGGAGGAAGAAGATGAAGAAATGAGAAGTGAATGAAATGATCAAGTGAGAGAGTGAACCATGGTGAGTGAGTATCATATACTAACTCATGTAGAGACATAACCATAGCTAATTAACATGGTTAGGTTAATAAATATCTAAAGTAAAACAAACCTAGTGGACTTAGTCAATGCATCCAAAATCTTCTACTAGCTTCTTGCAATTTTCCAATTTTCCACTAATTTTGTAATTACTTTAAATACTAAACCCAACATGATAATTAGCATGGTGTAAGTCTTGTACACCTATGAAAGTTGTATCAACAACCATGATACAAAAATCAATACACAAATTAATATGTATCACATATATATATTAAGTTGTGCACAAGTGAGAAAAACAAATGCTTAAGTGAACCAATGTTAGTTAATGTAAATTAGTATATCACATATACAATTATACACTAAATTATTAAATCAACATTTGACTTAATAATCTGGATATATCACATATAACCGACTAACATCCAATGTATCGTCTTATCGAATCAACCCTTGATTTGATAACCCGGCTATATCACATATAACAGACAGATACAAAAGACGCGAGAATAGAATACGGTATCATATACTTTCATTATTCTCGGTCCCGCACATATCACATATGTTCTCCTATTCCGTTTTGCCTGAGCCAGTAAAACCTTTATGTAGGACTTTAAAGACTCGTCAATACACCGGCAGTAGGTGATGATCATATCAAGCATCCATAAGCCATCAGCGGTACTAGCTGGACGTAACGGCTACCCGGGTATTGAGTGATCAGAAGATCAGCAAGCAAGCCCGCTCCAACTCCTGCAAATGCATAACGGTAACACTACCATACAGTCCGATCTCCTCGTCCGATATGTCGCATATCTCGTCTAGAGGTGGTAAACGTCAGACCCCAGCAATTCGATAAGTCGTGCGGATATGAGGCTCATAACGGGTCAAGAAACTACTGATAACACTTACCAGTAAATCTCTAAACCAGCCCTGGCCAGGGACTTCCCTGTTATGGCCAATCGAGCACAGCGCAACATCAACTCCCAATACCGGGAGAGACGAAACCGCTCCTATCGCTCATTGCCTCCATGTGACTCGGGACTGTACCCAAAAACCATCGTATTGCACGCCCTCGTAGACGTGGTAAGGTGGAAATCAAAGCACAGTGGGAATAATACAAGACTCTATGACGATCTCGGGTCTACAGACTAACCTGTACAAGTGTCACCAGAGAACTGCCATCTGACGTGAGGTATAATACCATCTGGGAGTTCTTGGCGAGTCCGTCCAGTGTACCCAGTCTCCACTGAGCACCCGTATACCATTTCTGATGTCAAACACCAATGGATATGGGATCATCCATCGCCCATCTCATGGGTCGAGAAGCGTATACGCTAGTCTACTCTGGTATATCGATGTCCCGCCTCGATACACCTACGACTAGGGACATTAAAGGATGAACTTATGCACTACCATGGCCCCAGTAGTATGATCTGCATCATAGTCCGGGTAGTCAAGTACACATCCTAAGGGCTTTACCAACATGTAACCAAAAGACAGTTTCAAAAGACAAGTATACATGTTAAGATAAAGAGCAACCAGATAGCATACTATCATATCGAGCATGAAAGTCCTATCTATATATGTGCAACCATCCAATATAATATACGTCATATGTACAATACTGGCCTTTAGGGCATACATACAACTAACAAAGAAATGCCCTTTCATAAAGGTGGCATGCTGAGAAACAAAACACCTTTTGTTCCTCGGTGCGGTAGAAGATATTCCGTTGCTAATGCTTGGGATATCCAACAAACTTCCACAGAACTGACCTTGCCTCGAGCTTGTTCGGATTTTGTTTTTGACATAGACCGGACAACCCAAATCTTAACTTACTTAAGAGATGGGCGCTTCCCATACCATATCGCATATGGAGTGGTAGGCACCTGATTTGGTTAGAACTCAATTCAATAGGTATGCAACTTCTCAAGTGCATAACTCCTAAAAGGAAATAGGAAACTCAGTAGTACTCATCATAGAGCGCACCATATCTAATAGGGTGCGATTGCTCCGCCCTGATACACTGACATGCTGTGGTGAATGTGTAAGAATAATGCTGAGAGAGAATCTCATTCTCCTTTAGAATAGTCCAGGAATTCCGTGCTCAAGTATTCACCTCCTTGATCACATCAAAGGACATAATACTTATACCCATTTTGGTTCTCTACTTCTGACTTACATTCTTTGAATTTCTCAAAAGGTTCAGACTTGTGTTTCAACAGGAACACATGTACGAGTCTGGAGAGACCATCAGTGAATATAATAAAGTACAAAGAACCGGTCCTGGCATGTGTAGACAGGGGATCTACATATATCATCATGTATCAATCCTAAGAGTTCACTAACTTTTTCTCTGTTTCCAGTAAACGGCGCTATGGTCATCTTATCTTTGTGACATGACTGGCAAGTTTCATAAGATGTAAATTCAAATAGATTTAAATATGCATCTAAATGTAATTTCGCTAGTCGAGTCGCATTGATATGACCTAGTCTACTAAGCCTCAAGAAGGATTCATTCAATTATGAACTCTTCCTCTTGTGTGTGTTTTGTACGTTGAGAACTGTGGTTTGATTTAGAACGTATATGCTTTTAGATAACGTGCCTGAACCGATCAACTCTTGATATAGGAAATGTTCAAAACATTATCCAACAATACAAAATTATATCCTTCTTTACAAAATAAAGAGACTGATATGATGTTGTATACAGGTTCGGTATCTAATAACATTTGTTCAGAATCAATGTATTTGGTAATACAGGGTGATAATCGCCAACTAACTTGGCTGCAACACTTGCACCGTTTCCAACTCTTGAAACTTATCACCCGTTCTCAGTTCTCTACCTATCTGTAGCCCATGTGACAGATTACATATCTGGGATCCTGATCCGATATCTCATATCCAGGACGTAAAGGATACCGAGAAACAGTTCTCTGTAATGAACACACCCGAAGAAGATGCATCATCATGCACTTTCTCCGTTTGGTTGGCACGGGAATCCTGGTAATCCCCAATTTCCTACTCGGTTTTATAACAACTATAAGTTAGAGCGGGACCAACGTTCCCCAGCTCAGTATAACAAGCGTGTTCGGTCAATACATCCATAATTTTATCTTGATTAAGGCGTGACATGGTCGTTACCTGGAGAGAAAGAGAAGAAAACACTCAGCGTATGCTCTTGCAAGATTAGATTGGTTATTAATATATCTAATCAGGATGTCTCCCACTGTTTTATTCAAAACTTCCTTCAAACCCTAAAAAGAAAGACTATCAGGGAATAATTACACGCTACAAGTTCACCAATCTTTCAGCCAGGCTAGTGCCGGTACTTTGAGGGAGGTTCCCCGTGCTTTCGCACGGACCTAATTAAAATAAACCTCGTTTTCCTAGGGGCGTAACCCCGTTGACACCTTTCTAGACACCTACTTGGTCGGCTAATTGTAATGTGTAAAACTCTCGCAGGAGTAACTCTTACTCGCAGTGGGTATCGGGATCCAACATCTCATAGAAGGTATGCAATCTCATTGCAAATTTCAACACTTGAAATTCCCGATAATATTTTGCCCCGAGCGATCTATGACCTTGACAAGGTCAACAAACCATAGACCGCAAGTCAAGTTCAACCCGTCATTTCCTGATTGAATTAAACCCACCCGCATGACCCTTGACAAGGTCAACAAGGTCGCACGACTACCCTAATCCAATCACATCATATGCTTATACAGATAAGTAGTAATCAGCTACCGCACACTACGCCTTGACAAGGTCAACAAATGCAGCACGGATACTAACTATTACTTATCTGAAATGACGGAGGGCTACGACAGGTTTTTAAGAAAACCCTTTTCGTAATGAACTTGATATTGTTGTAAAATCGAATGATTTTAAATGGAATGTTTTTGAGGCCTTTTCTAGTTTTACTAAGAGGTCACTCCCGGTGAAGGGATCATCGGCACTTTCCTTATCGAATAAGGTGCAGGATATTTCACAAATACCGCTATGCAAAGCAAAAAACTATAGAAGCAATCAAAAGACAAACCGTGTGTGTAGCATCTGCTAGTTTCGCTAAAGAGATCACTCCCGGTGAATGGATCTTGGCTCTTTCCTTATCGAATAAGGTGCTGGATATTCTACAAGGAATACCGCTATGCAAAGCAAGAACTAGAGCTACCAGTTTTTAAAACAAGTTTCTACAACATCTTTAGGTTTCTTTTATTTCATTAATCTCATTAATGAAGACCCATTTTATTATGCTTCACAAGCATCACATTTGAAACGAAATCAATAATATATAATATATATCTCATATATAATATAAACATTCGTCTCAGGCAGTAATATGATCTCATCACAGAATATTGCAGCAAAAGAACATATATGAAATTTTGGATATACTAGGATTTCCGTGTTTTATATCAAGCCAGTTTAAAACACGGATTCCACGGTCGCGATGAATAGCCAAACCCGCATCCCTAGACCCTTACGAGAGCGGCAAGTAACCCTGCCAGTTCTAGAGTTAGGAGACCCAGTATCGACTCCTCGAGATAGTCTCCCACTGGACGCTAGAACCCTGTTACTTGTGCTCCTCGCCTTGGGTCTAACCTAATGCGGAAAAGTAAATAATATACAATGGTGACATCATCCTCAGCCCGGAAGTGCCCCAATAAAAGAATATTACATACAATGAATTTTACATGAATGAAAATGAAAAACTCTCATCTCACATAAAACCCCGGCTATTCAAAATGCGACGATCCAATATAACATATCACAGCAACACATAACATCACATGTCATCAACGTAAGTAAATATGCGTATCTCAATTGTCGTTGACATATAGCACCGAAACCGGCGATACACCACATATTACACTTACAGTCGCAGAAAAGAAAGTGAAAAACCATAACAGTTGGAATCCACAACCACCTTAGACATCACATGCCTAACTAAATGAATTCTTTAGACATCGCATGCCTAACAATTATAAACCCCGTATTTTAGTCTCAATATCGAAAACACTTTTCAATATCAAGTCGGGCAATTCAACAAGATTCCCGACATCCTGATCGAATGCTCGTCGGAAACTTTAGTAGACGGCCGCACCCCCGATACCATTGACGAAGTGCACTAAGGCGGAACACCGATGCCGCGAGCACCCGAACGGATGCTTTTGGCGACGGGGTTCTCCTACAGCCACTTAGTCGGGGCTATGGGGTGTGGCTATCTATTAAGTTTACCCGGCGAGTATCCGCGTACACTACGTAATTGCCACGGACTTTTGATCACATCAAAATCCCATGGCAACCGATCAAATGAGACTAAATTGCTAGATTTATAACATTCAAATTAGTTATCTCATAACTACATGTGGATTCCAAATATTGTATCCCATCACATGATACCCGGACGATGTTAAACATTCCGATCGATTCATCAAAGTCCCACAATTTCTCGACAGCTCAACACTTGAGCATAATTCAATAATACCCAGAAGATGCCACAGTACCTATGAACCAGCCGTAGAAGGGTCAAACCAACGCCTCATATGTGACAACGCTAAACTACCACAAACCCTAGGGTTCATTGGCGGTTTTGACGGTCATATAATCGAGTTAAGGTTTCGTTCTTCTAGAGGATCCACGGAATCACTTGCATGATTTTCCGAAGACGTTAAACTTGGAAAAAAGGGTTTTTGACATTCGATCGAACTTTCTAACTTCTCCTAGACAATATGTGAACAACCCGAAACAATGTTAAAACTATGAATACGAAACACTCCGAATTGCTTATAGTGTAAAATTACATCACATTCAAAATTAGCAAAAATAAACAACACCTAAAACACCAAAACCAAGTCACTGGAGCACAGGAAAAATTTCGGGAGGGCTCGGTTTTGGCCCATATGGGGAGGGGGTGGGGCTCGGCCTAATTTTCACCAAATGCCCTGAAATTTTTTGTGTGTTCATGATATATCCATACATTACTCTGTACTAGTTTGAAAATTTTTTTGATAACATTTTAAAACCGACAGCAAGCAGGTTTTGACGATGCAGATTTCGGAGTATTTCGGTTTCGTAATCTTAACAAAATCCGTATAAATTTCTAGCATGGCTGTGATACCACTGTAGGGTTGTCTAGCATGGCAGCAAGGTTTCGGGAGGCATCGTCGATGCCATATTCAAAATTTTGCCGTTCTAGCTGACCCTAACCATGAATCGTTAACTAGAAATAATACGGAAAACATATGCAAACACTTTGCAACTAATAGTGAGCTAGGAATACAACCTTTGTAGACCGGTCCTTCACTTCAAATAGCTCCATGTAGTAGTCCTCTTCCCTGCAATCGTAAACTCCGGACTCTAGAGAGGCTCCGTTGAAGAAACGAACGTGCTTGCTTCAAAGACTTCGAGGCCGAAGATGATCTAGACACTAACCCAAGCTATCTCTTCACTAATCATGTAATTAGTGAAGTAAACACACTCTACTAAATGGCAAGTAGTAGAGGATTATGAAGTAGGAATTTTTCTCACATTATAAATCATTTTCTCACAAGGTTTCATCACTTTGTAAAAATCAAGAGAGCTCAAGAATGATGAAGAAGAAGATGATGTTGTGGTGAAAGAAAAGAATGAAGTCATGAGGTTACAAATCCAACCATGGTCACAAAATATCATGCCTAACTCAAGTAGAGAATAAACCATACACTAAGGTTATGGGTTGGGTTAAATAAATATCTTAAACTTGCCAAAAGAGTTGACTTTGTCAATGGCTATCCAAAAGCTTTTGTCCAAGTTTAACCATAACAAACTTAAACACTTTTGAATTAGCTTAACATAAATAAAACCCTAGCTTAACCCTATCATGTTATAAGTCTCATACATCAATGTTGCATGTGTAACCTAGCATGACACACTTATATACATCACATATATATTTTGTGCCAAAAAGAAAACAATACATATATCACATATATGTAAAGTATATCAAATATGAGAAAAGAAATCTTAAGTGAGCTAATACTTGTTAATGTAATATAATATATCAAATATATAATTATACATTAAATTATTAAATCAACACTTGATTTAATAATCCGGCTATATCACATATAACCGACTAATATCGAATGCAACATCTTATAGATTCAACGCAAGATCCGATAACTCGGCTGTATCACATATAACCATTCATGTCACACATCGCGAAAATAGAATGCGGTATCACATACTCGCATTAATCTCGGTCCTGCACATATCACATATGCGCTCCTACTCCGTTTTGCTTGAGCCAGGAAACCTCTGTGTAGGACTCTAAAGATTCGTCAATACGCCAGCAGTAGGTGATGATCATATCAAACACCAACAAGCTGCAAGCGGTCTGCTAAACGTAACGACCACCAGGGTATTGAGCGATCAGAAGATCAACAAGCAAGCCTGTTTGTACTCCTGTGAATCCAATCAGTAACACTACCGTACAGTCCGGTCTCTTCGTCTGATATGTCGCATATCACAGCCTGGGGGTGGTATAACGTCAGACCCCAATAACCTGATAAGTCATGCCGATGCAAGGTCCATAACGGTTTAAGAAACTACTGATAACACTTACCAGTAGATCTCAGCAACCCTGGCCAGGGATTTCCTGTTATGGCCAATCGAGCAGAGCGCAACATCAACTCCCTATACCGGGAGAGACGAAACCCCTCCTATCGCTTATTGCCTCCAAGTGATTCGGGACTGTACCTAAAAGCCACCGTTTTGCACATTCTCTTGAACGTGGTAAGGTGGAAATCAAAGCACAGTGGGAATCATACAAGACTCTATGACGATCTCGGGTCTACAGACTATCTTGTACCAGTGTCACCAGAGAACTGCTATACGACGATAGGTACAGTACCATCTAGGAGTTCTTGGCGAGTCCGTTCAGTGTACCCTGTCTCCACTGAGTACCCGCATACCTTCTCTGATGTCAACCACCAATGGATATGGGATCATCCATCGCCTATCATATGGTTCGACAAGCGTATACCCTAGTCTACTCTAGTATATCGATGCCCTGTCTCGATACACCCCCGACTAGGAACATTTGAAGGATGTACTTATCGACTACTCTGTCCCCACTAGTATGATCCACATCATAATCCTAGTAGTCAAGTACTCATCCTAAGGGCTTTATCAACATGTAACATAGAGACAATCCGTGTACATGTTAAGATAAAGAGCAACCTGATAGCATACTATCATGTCGAGCAAGAAAGTCATCCCTATATATGTCCAAGCATCCACTAAAATATACATTGCATATACAGTAATGGCCACTAGGGCATACATATAACTAACAGCATGTGCACATATTTAATCGGACACCTGTATGTACCAACATACGCCATGTACACCATATCGCCTGAACCATGAAAACCCTCTTTGTGGGACTCTAAAGACTCGTCAATACGCTGACAGTGGGTTTTAACCACAAGCACGTCAGCGGCATTAGTTGTACGTAACGGCTACCCAGGTATTGAGCGTAAGGGAGGCTGATGAGAAAAATCATCCTGAACCCCTACAGAGCCTGACGGTGACAATATTCGTACAGTCCGGTCTGTTCGTCTAAGAGTATCGCATATCGAGTCTAGGAGGGTGGTTAAAGTCAGACCCCTAACAACATGACATTTAGTGTCGGTATGAAACCCCATCACCACCTGAGAAACTATCGATCCTGGATCGATAATTCTCGTCCACCGTGGCCACGGATTTATGGTGATGGCCATCCGTACACAACGCGACATCAACCCCCAATACCAGGAGAGATAAATCCCTGACGATCCGATCATTGCCTCCATGTGGCTCGGGACTGTATCCAACCAAAGCCTGTTTGCACGACTCCTTTGAGCCGTGGTAGGGTATTAATCAAACCACAGTGGGAACTCACACGAGACAAATGACGATTTCAGGCCGAAAGACTAACCTTTACACATGTCACCTGGGAACTGCTATCTGACAATAGGTATAATACCAACTAGCAGGTTCTCGGCGAGTTCGTCCTGTGTACTCATAACCTAATGAGCGCCTGTATACTATCATAGGTGAACAAACTAACACCAATGGCTTGTAAGACCTGGCCACCACCCATCGTCGGGGTCTCGATCAGTATACACTAGCCTACACTGGAGTATCGATACCCAGTCTCGATACTCCCACGACTAGGGACATTTAAGGATGTGCTTATAGACCCCCAGCTCCCACGTATATGATCACCATCATAATGCTGGAAGTCAAGAAAGAATCCTATGGGCTCTATCAACATGTATATGATGATAAAGAGAAACCAGAAAGCATACTATCATCTTGAGTAAGATTGTTTTATCGGTATAGGTCCTCCCTCAATCATCATAATCATCTGCCTGTGATTACGATAATTGCCTTGAGGCACTATAGCCAACAGATATATATTATATAGGTGTACATATATAACAGCGTCCCATACCACTGATATATATATATTAGCATCCCATACCACTGATATATATAGTCAGAAGTAAAACATCCAGAAAATATTATATGAAATCCATATCTCAATACGTAAATCCATGAAACATGATATATGCAACACAAAACAGTAATATGAGCATATAAAGGAAAAACCGCTATTTAAATGTAACAAGTTATTAAATATATCATGCGGTTCCTAATTCCTTCAAAATCCAACGCAACATCATATAAGGGTGAACATGTAGCTACAACATGGTATATGTGTGTACATGTAAGTATGTATGCAAGATGTACATGTGGCTATATCTCATATGTGTATATACCTGTCAATAATGATGTAATACTCTCTAGGTATAGGTGTAGCTATGTCCATGTATGTGTATATACATGTCAATAATGATGTAATACTCTCTAGGTATATGTTTAGCTGAAGCTAGCTATATGTATATACACGTCAATAATGATGCAATACCCTCAAGGTATATATGTAGCTGTAGCACAGAAATGTATGTGTATATACATGTCAATAATGATGCAATACCCTCTAGGTATATGTGTAGCTGTAGCATAGCAAGGTATGTGTGTGTACATGTCAATAATGATGCAATACCCTCCAAGTATATGCGTAATCATGTAGGTATACAGGTATGCTATATCTCATATGCACAATGGAAATATGGATCATGACTCAATATCCCTAACCAATACAATATCACGTATGTATAGGTATTGTGCGTGTCATGGCAGTTATCGACGGTGTGGGTGCAGCATACAAATTGTGCTCGTACAATATGAACCGTCAATAATAGTACAGTGTCTAAGGGATACAAGTCCCAGCACAATAAGTAATAATATGAAATGAAGTTCATGCACAATCTTTATATGTTCAATACTTGTAACTAATAATCAAGTCATATAATCCAGCCCAGACGCATAACGCCATGTGTGCGATTCCCCTGTAGATGTTAAATCTACTCACCGATGACCTCGAGCTAAGTAAATCCGACCACCTGCTTCCCTTTCTTCGCAGCGTCCGAAGTCCCTGCTCGCGATCCTAAAAGTTCACAAACACAACACATAAGACTAAATATTCTGCGCCTACACAAAGACAACGAAACTAAAGGATAACGTCCACAAGATATACAAACTGTGCACTCAGTGCACAAAACGCGTACGATATCTGCACAACCCTAACTAGGATAACACAACCACCAAGCCTAGACCCCGATCATACCGATCGGGCGTTCACAACATAATATATATCGTGGAAACTAATATATATAATATCGCATCGTCAATAGAAACCCACACCTAATTTATCCGAAAACCTAGTAAGCATACTTTTCATCATTTTAGCTTAAATCTACAAGTTTAACCAAAACTAGTAATCACAATCATTTCATAATAGCTTGATTAAACCACACAAACCCTTACTAGAATTTTAATCTCACCCAAATAAGATTTAGAAAAGTTTAGTTTGCACTTAAGCTTAATTAGACAATTAGGAAAATAACAAATAATATTCTCACAACTGGGTTATGTTTTCCTTGTCTAAACCATACACTTAACCATTATAAATAATCAAAACCATTTCTTGAATTTCCAAACATGCAAATCTAAAGCTTTATTTAAACATCTAATAAGCTAGCTTAATGATTTAAACAACAATTAAAGTTTAGGGTTAGGATTTTATTACTCACTTTGATCCAAAAACTTGCAACTAGATCCACAAAAAAAATTGTCCAAAAAGAACACTTTCATGAAGATCCAAGCTTTTTTAGGGTTGAAGAACAAAGGGTATGGATTTGTATTTGAGTTTGTGGGATTCTTTAAGAATTTTTGATGATTTATTTGAGCTTTTAGAAGCGTAAATGGAGTGTGAAAAATAGATGGCCAGCCAGGGTGGAGGGGTCGGCCATGCCATGAAAATGAGGAGGTTTATGGAATTGTGTAGAAATTTCTAGCTAAAAACACCAATTAATTCCCATTAATGCACCTCCCATCCATATCCACCTCATAATATTTTATTTTTCTAATTAAAGTTTTCATTTAATCAACAAATATCTAGATATTTGTAGGATATTTTGCATGGATGGATTAATGCTTAATCTTGTGATTAAGATAGCATAGATTCACTTTAGCATAATTAATTCAATTAAATTTGTAATTACCACTAATTAAGTGCATAATTAAAAGCTTATAATAAAATTTTAATTAAGGAAAAATATTAAAATGCACTAAAATTACAAGTGACTTACTAAAAACCGCAAACTAGCAATTTCCTAGTTAAACTAGGTGCAGTGAATTCTATACAGAAAAATGATCACTTCCGGGTTTTTAAGGAAAAACACCGCCTATTTTACCCATTAACGGAAAATTTGCCTAAACGATTTCTAAAACGTTACAATGTGTGTGTGTATGTAGGTAGAAGCTTCTCTAATTATCACTTCTTTAACTCTTTTTCTTTAATTATTAAATTTCTCTTTCTTTTAACTTTGAAGTGAGGAATGTGTGGGTATGTGTTAGTGTGTGTAGAAATTTCTAGGTTAAGACAACACTTCAAACCTCATTTAATGCACCTCTTATAAATTTTATTTTTTATTTCATGTTATTTTCTAATTCCCTTAACCATAGAAAAATCTAGAACCATAAAGATAAGTGGAGAAAAAGAAAATATATTGTAAACTTGTATTTAACTTGTCATGGTTCACATTTGTATATTTAATCCATTACAATTTTTAATTTATACTAATTAAATGTGTAAATAAAAGCTTAAAATAATATTAAAAATAATTAATTATGGAAAAATATTTAAGTAACTAATAATTTATAAGTGACTAAATAAATACCAATCACTAGCAATTACCTAGTTAAAATAGTTGTTTTCAAGTCTATGTTGAAAAATATTTATATTTACATTTTACGGAAAGTACGAGTTATTTTACCGGTTATCGGAAAAATTCACCTAAAAGATTTATTTATTTATTTATATTCAAAACATTGCAATCTTCACCCTTAAGGAAATTCGGTACCCGAATTTAAAAATCTAACTACGCGTACTCTCGGGGAGATTGGAATATTCCTCCTGCATCTCGACCTATCCTGAATCACTGAATACTTTCGGTCGTTTCTTACACCATCTGTGGCCCCAAAATACTGCTCTTACTGAGCTTTGTCCAACTTACGGGTGATCGACATCTCTTCCCATAAAACGCCTCTAAGGGTGCCGTCTGAATCTTCTCCTGGATGCTGTTATTATTGGAAAACTCTATCAAGGGCAAGTGGAAATCCCAACTGCCACCGAAAACTAGAACGCAAGCCCGGAGCATGTCCTCAATCATCTGAATGGTCCTCTCTAATTGACCGTCGGTCTGCGGATAGAAAGCTGCACTGAACTCAATTGGTGTACAAAGCCTCCTAAAGTTTCTGCCATAGTCGGCTGGTGAACTGAGTGCCTCTATCGGACACAATACAAGTCGGAACTCCATGCAGTCGCACCATCTTATCAACATACATCTGAGCATACTGAACGAATCCGAAAATGTCTTGACTGGCTGAAAGTGAGATGCTTTCGTTAATCGGTTTACGATTACTCAAATAGTGTCATACTCTCAACGGATTCTAGGTAGACCCACAATATGATCCATAGAAGTCTGTTCCCGTTTCCACTCCAGAATGGCCAAAGGTTATAATTCTCTTGCTGATCCCTGATTCTCGGCCCTGAATTACTGATAAGTCCGTATCCCGAAAAAAATCTATGACATCTCTCTTCATCCCTTCACCTGATATTCGGACGACGTTAAACTTTTCGATCGATTCATCAAAATCCCACCATTTCCCAAGAGCTCAACACTCGAGCACAGTTTAATGATATCCAGTACATACCTCGGTACTTGTGGACCAGCAGTAGAAGGGTAAACCCAAGCCTCACTAATGGCACCGCGGAACTGCCACAAACCCTAAGGTTCAAAAGCGTTCCCATGGTCATTATGTCGAGTTAGGGTTTCATTCTTCTAGAGGGTCCATAGAATTACTTGCAAGTTTTTCTGAATACCTTAAACTTGGAAAAAATGGGTTTTTGACATTCGTTCGAACTTTTTAACTTCGCCTAGCCAACATGCGAACACCCGAAACAATGCTGAAACTACAAATATGAAACACTCCGACTTTCCTATATTGTAAGATCACACCACCTGCAAACTTAGCACAAACAAGTAACACCTGAAACACTAAAACCCAGATCCTGGAACACTGCAAAATAATTTTGAAGCCAGAACTCTCAAACTAAGCCGGCTGTCACGAAGAATCTGCTAATCTGCCGTCGAATGTCTCCGAACCGTGCTCAAACAACAAAAGCTACCTCCGGGACCCCAACTCAAAACATCTGCCACAACATTCGCCTTACCCGGATGATAAAGAATCTCCCAGTCATAATCTTTCACTAGCTCCATTCAACTGTGCTATCTCAAAATTCAGATCTCGCTTCTGAAGAAAATGTACCTTAAACTCTTGTGGTTTGTGAACATCTGGCACGACTCGTCTCCAAATCTTAAGTGTAAAAATCACTGCGGCTATTTCTAAATCATTCCTGAAATAGTTCTACTCACGCTTCTTCAACTTCCTAGAAGCATCACCATAATCAACAACACCGCCTGATCCTAAAGGCAAGACAATACTAGCACCGTAGTCAAACGAATCTTTAACTGCTAAAAGTTCGTCTTGCATACCTCAGTCCAAAGAAGAGAAACTCCTTTTCGGGCCATCCCGGTCAACTTGCAGCTATCTGTGAGAAATCCTGTACAAATGTCAATAGCATCCGTCCAAACCCAAATGCTATGAACCTCCGTTACTGATACAGGACTGGGCCAGTGCTGAACGGCCTCAACCTCATTCGGTTCCATACTTATTATTTCTCGTAACAACGTGACCCACGATGTCAACACCATCCATCCAGAAAATACACATGGATAATTTAGCGAATAGCTGGCGCTCTCTTAAAGTCTGCAACGAAATCCTCAATTACTGCCCAGGCTCCACTCCGCTCCAAAAGTACACCATGACGTCCTCAATGGAAATGATGATAAACTGATCAAGAATAGCCTGGATATTCATTTCATCCAATCCATAAATGCTGCTGGGGCATTGGTGACCTCGAACGACATCACCAAACTCATAACGCCCATAACTTGTGTGGAAATAATCTTCAGAATGACATCCTCTCGAACCCGCAACTAGTGGTAATCTGATCGCAAGTCTACCTTCGAGAAACATCCCGCTCAATAACCCAATTCAACTAACGATAACCAATACGTAGACGCAAATTGACCGTCCTTCTGACGAACAGAACAGGAGCTCCCCAAAGTGACGCACTCGGACGAACAAGCTCTTTATCCAACAATCTTGCAACTGTTCCTTCAGTTCTTTACGCTTCGCCGGAAATCAAGTTAAGGCAGAACACAATATCGCTCTCTGGCGACGAACAAAGCATCTTTTCAGAAAGATATCTGGAAACTCCCTCATAAATGGGACCTGGTCCAGCAGGATCTATACATTTCCAACATCGCAAACATACGCCAAGAATTCCTGATATCCCTTTATCTCAAAAGTTGACTAGTGCCAAAAAGAACTCAAACTGCGAAAGGCGACGCTATGGTCTCCCCGAAAACAAGAACTGGTTTACCGAAAAACTAAAACTGACTTCCTTCTTACGGCAGTTCATGTTGGATATGTATGCCGTAGAGGCCTGTATTGTATAGGATACTAGACATGTATATGTACAGAAACAATCTTTACTCGAAATGATAGTATGCTATCTGGTTTATCTTTATCATAACATGTGATGTGTTGATGAAGCCCTTAGGACTATGCTTGACTACCAGGATTATGATGAGATCATACTGGTGGGACCTGGGCAGTCTACAAGCATATCCTTCAATAGTTCCTAGTCGAGGGTATATCGAGATAGGGCATCGGTATTACCAGATAAGACTAGTGTGTACGTTTCTTGACCCTGGGGGCAATGGTTGATTCCACAACCATTGATGTTAGACATCAAAGATTGTACACAGGTGCTCATTGGAGAATAGGTATACCGAGCAGGACTCGCTGAGAACTCCTAGATGGTATATATACCTATTGTCAGATAGCAGTTCTCTAGTGATACTTGTACAGGTTAGTCTGTAGACCCGAGATCGTCATAGAGTCTTGTGTGATTCCCACTGTACTTTAATTTCCTCCCTACCACGGCTCTACTGAGTCGTGCAAACAGGTGGATTTTGGGTACAGTCCCGAATCATATGGAGACAGTGAGCGATAGGAGGGGTTTCGTCTCTCCCGGTATAGGGAGTTGATGTCGCGCTATGTTTGATCGGCTATAACACCTAAATCCCTGGCCAGGGTTCTCGAGGTTTACTGATAAGTGTTATCAGTAGTTTCTCGAACTGTTATGAGCCATAAATCAGCATGAATTATAAAGTTACTGGGGTCTGACATTTACCACCCCTAGACTTCATATGCGACATATCAGACGAAGAGACCGGACTGTACGGTAAGTGTTGCTTGCAGGCTCGTAAGGGTTGTGATGGGTTCGCTTGTCGGCCACCTTTTCGTCGAGTACCTGGGTAGCCGTTACGCACAGCTAGTGCCGCTGACGTGCTTGTGGTTAAACCCACTGCCAGCGTACTGTCGAGTCTTTAGAGTCCCACACCGAGGGTTCCCTCGTTCAGGCGAAATATGTAGAGGCTGTAAGTTGTTATGGCAGCCGTAAGCTGTTACAGCAGGGTTTCGATTTTATTCATGTAAATGTTACAGGAATAATAATCGGAAGGATAATACTGGTGGGCTTTGGTTTAAGCCGGATACCGGTATTATATTATTGGATTAATAGTATTCGTATTTTTCGGAATTCGGATTCGGGTATACGGTATACGGTATACGGAGGAGGGGTATTTTTGTAATTGTTACAAGAATACCTTCTAGAAGGTGCCACCTCATAATGGCATAATAATGACATCATTTATGAAAAATAAAATGAGGTGGAAATTAAAAGGTACAAGCATGATGAGGTTGTTGTTATGGAGTTACTATTCAAGCATGATACTAATTTATATAATGCATGCTTCAATTAATTCTCTTAGTGCTATATCTTTATTCATCATGCTTGAACACTTTCATTATGATAAACACTTACACCTTCTCATCTCCTCCTTCTCCTTCTTGTTATAAATAGCTTCACATGAGATGTGAATGTTAAGTGAATGAAAAGAAGGTTAAGAGAAAGAAATTCTATAGATTTCAAGCTAATCCAATACATTCATCTCTATATAATCCTAGTGATCTATTCTAGCAAAATTGGTCTGTAGGTTAATGTCACGACCCGAAAGAACGGAACATGACCGGCACTTAAACTACGAACGTCTCGAGGCGTACGTAATCTAAGTAAACCGAAAACCCAGAAATCCAAACCAAGAAAAGTAGTAGAGTGCAGGAAACACCAACTTAAAGCAAGTAGTTCAAAAGCATAAGCTGAATTATGCGGTTTTTAAAACATCAAAATTTTACTGAAAATTTCGGCAGAGTCTCCTTTGTAAATACTGGCCCCCAAACGGGATACAACATGAAAAGTATACGAAAACAAGAAAAAGGCATCCCCAAGCGGGAGCTAGCTCTTCGTCAAATGACGGTCACAACCACACAAGCAATATAATATACAACGCCAACGGCGAGGATCAAAACTCAAAAGGAAACTCAAACCACCAGAAATATTACGAGCGACTCTAAGGTCGAAAGAATAACCAACACTGGTCTCTATCTCAATAAATACATGTTTGGTTGATGGAATTTACTAGATACAACGGAATAATATTATACAAGGTAATATGATGGGTACGATACAAGAAAAACCCACCTACTAGCAAGTCACCCGAATGAAACTGAGCCCGAAAAGCCGTAAGGAACCTGTACGGCAACCTGCAAGAACTGGGGCACAACGGGGGTGAGTTGCCAACTCGTGAATAGAAAAACATCTACGCACAGAAATCGCATAAATAACGAAACCTAGGTCAATGATCATAATATATCCTCAAATATATGTATAACAGGCAGCCTATGACAATGTCTAGGGTAATATCTAACCCGAGTATAATTTCATGTGCCCGTGTCAGTGCCTCAGATAGCAATATATCATATGAATGAGGTATGAATGCATGAAACAGAATACATGTAAATGAAGAAACTGCTTTCATAAATTAGTGAGATTTCCTTCGTATTTTTAAACTGAGGTATCATAATGAAATCAGCATCAACAGTGTCTAGCATCGACACAAAACATAAATCTCACTGTCTCGAAATATCAATGTCTCAATCTCAATATCTAGGGCGCCGTCAGTCCAGACCGGCCCCTACCATCATCTCAAGACCACGACGGTATCCTCCGGATATCCGACGCGTCGGGTAATATCACCGGTAGGTAGTGCTCCCCAGCCAGGCTCAATGTCAACACCACATTCCTCTTGCCCCGGGGTACCATACCGGGCCCACCATGTACCCGTGACGGTTCCTCCACTCCTCAACACGGATCTCCAAAACCACAGCAAACTCATGGTGGACGACACTTTACATCACTAGAAAACCGCAACATTTTATATTTAAAAGATCATAAGTTGTAAATTTTGCGGCTTTCCCCGAAATCTAGAAATATCATAAATCTCAAGAAATCATCACAAGTGCATATGTCAATGATAATGAACTAGGCATGAACAACTGAATAACAGTATGCATGAAGTGGTAGGTAATAACTACAATATCTAATATGGCATATAAGGGAAGTACACTAATATCGTGTCAAAACTACCAGCTAACAATCTAAGTCAAGCAATTATATTCTCTAAAGTGTACGTGACATGGCAATTACCGATGAAGATGTGTGTGAGCCGGCAAGTAGGTGTACGTGGTACATACGCATCATCGGTAATAGTGCTGGTGTCCTAACAGCTTGATATCAATAATGGAATATGCAGCAAAATAAATATGCGAGGTAGAGCGAACAGCAATAATGTGCGGGAGCTGAATACTAGACACAATGATAACTAATCTACAATAATCTAATATAAGTCCTACAAATGGTGCCTTTTGAAATAACACGAATCATGGGGTTTTGAAAATAGGGGCTGCGGTGTTTTTATGAAAAGATACGTCGTTTTTGAAATATCCGTAGATTCCCTTGAGCTGTCTTTAAAAATGCCCACCATTCGTTAGTTTTTGAAATAGGTAAGAAGTCTAATCTAATCTAACAACTACACTAAACTATACGGCTGAACTAACAAGCTGAACTACAGGTAAGGAAACCGCCTATCATCTGAGTCGATACATATATATATCTGTATATGTATAGTCGGTGATCCCGCCTCAATAATATCATATCCGATACCATATCTATAATCAGGCGTCCCAAGTCAAGAGTGCGGATCAATCATCAATATAGCTCGTACGTAAATCCGTCGTACGGCATCCCAATCTGGGTACGGGTCAATATCACATTCATCATACTATTCACCTGGTATCCTCTTATCAAATATCATGGTCGGGGTACTGATCTACGTCTAGTACCATACTGATACCGCCTACGTATGCATGCACGTGTGTGAAACACTACGTCAAGGACCCGCTACAACGTCATGTCGTATCTAAGATACGAACCCTGCTATATCACCGATCTCATGGCCTCAAATCGAATCTCATCGACTCAGCTCAATCCCAAGTATCATCCTCAATCCGTATGTGAACACATAGTCCCATACCCATGTGAACACATAACTATAAAGAATCCCATGAGTACATATCAATAGGAATGTATGCAAGTATGTATGTGTGTATGTGTGTGTAACACTACCCTAGGGTTCGCAACACTAAAAATAGTCCAACACACCAATATCCATCCTAAGCATCGTTATTAATCCTAAATAACATATAATAAATGTTGGTGTGTATACGCATCCGTATACACCACCACGGACTGCGGGGGTGCTATACGCCATCCACCCGACTTCTCCCCGTAGATATAAATCTACTCACCTGGTCCTCGCTTGCCGAAATCGATGTCGCCACGCGCTTGGTTGTCTTCTCGAAGTCCTCGTGAGGGTACCTACGTATCAGGACACATCGCATCGTATTAAAAACCCAATTCGAAATCGAAACGGCATACGAAAACAAAATCGGCACGCGTATCATACATAGGTCTAAACCTATCACCTACGCATGCAAAAATAGCCAAACCAACACTCGATGTCGATGTCCAAACGTCAAACCATCGAGAAAAACCCAAACGCACCTATTTGCGCATTCACAAACACTAATTATAATATGAAATAGGTTAGAATTCACAAAAACCTCAAACTCACTTTAAAAGCTATTTTTCCGAAAACCTAGTAAGCAAACTTTTCCATTTTAGTACAAAACTAAATGTTTTAATGATTTTAGTGGCTACAATGCTCACTAAATATCTTAACTAAGCCACCCAAACCATTACTAGATTTTAAACTTACTCATTTCCATAAATCCCAAAATTCTAGTTTGCAATTTAGCTTAAATAATAAAATTCTAAAATACAATTTGCAAACTAGCTACTAGGTTCGATTTAACATGCCTTAATATGATAAATTACACACTTAAACCATGTTCAAATGATATAAAACCCTAACTAGATTTAAATCTCACATTTGCAATTAAATTACAAAACCTAGTTTGCTAAAAACTTAATTTGGACATTTTAAATGTTACAATTAGCAAATTAGCAATCAGATTAGTTTTAGCATAGCATTAACATGTTAATCTACTCATCATAACCATAATCTAATGATAAACACACTAATTTGATCACAAACCATTTTCTTGAATTTCCAATCATGCAATTAGAACCAATTTAAAACCTAATTAAACACTTAATAACTAAATTAAAGTAATTAACTAACAATTTACCAAAGGGTTAGAATTTATACCCAATGAATTGAAGATCCACAAGCACACACATAGCCTCCCAAATTGGAATCTTGTTCCCTAGATCCATGCAATTTTGGCTATAGAGAAATGGGTAGGAGTCGGATTTTGATTTTGTGAGGGTTTGTGTTGATTTTTGTTGATTTTTTTTGAAGGAAATGGAGGTGAAGGAAGATGGATACTTGGAGAAAATGGGGGGGCTGGTTCTGGCCGAAAGTGGGGAGGGTGAGGTGAGTGGGAGAGTGAGAGAGAGAGGGTGTTGGTTTCAAAGTCAAAGAAAAGTCAAAAGCCCATTCTTATACATTCTTTTATCCTTTCTTTTCCTTTTCTTTTCTTTTGCAAAACAAGTGGGGACAAGAGAGGGGGGCTGCTGAATTCAGCCAAGGGGGAGGGAAAATGGGGGTGTGTGAGTGTGGGTATGGGTGTGGGGTGATGGAAAATGATAAATACTATACCCCAAACATCCATTTACACTAAAAAAAAGCCTTTTTTCTTCAATAATTTCTAAACCGTTTTGGCAAATGATTTCGTTCCAAAAACCACATGATAAATATTTATTTAATGTTTTATGATGCACAAAATTTGTTTCAACTCATTCCAATTTGTAATTTTCCCTAATTAAATGTATTAGTGACGGCTTAAAATAATAATAAAATAATATTTTTTTCAGAAAATTTGAAATTTCACCAGCGGCTCAATAAACACCAAATAATAGCAATTACATAGCTAGAATATGTATATTTAATTTTTATAATAAGATATTTGTATTTTGACTTTTTACAGAAAACACCCTTATTTTACCGATTTTCCGAAATTTCACCGAAACGATTTTCAAAACGCTACAGTTAAACTCTTGTGAAGAGTTTCTTGCTCGCACGACAACTCTCGGTTAGATCATCTAGGTCTTGGGTGGCCGGAGATCGAAGACATCGGCAACGTCAAAAGGAGCTAAGGAGTTCATCAAAGAGAAGACCCGAAGGACCGTATCATTGAGGTATAATCCCTAACATAGTAGATAAGATCTCTAGTTAGGTTTTTCTAGTTGTGGTTTAGACAAGATCTTCGGTTAAGTACGGTTGTATGCCAAGAAAATTTTTGTTCACCGCTTCCGCCGCGCCACAAGAGTTGTGGGAGCATGCAACATACACTAACATGGTATCAGAGCATAACTAAACCACAATTAGATGTTAGCCAAAAGTTAGAACCTCGATCGACAGTTTTTTCTCCCGAAAACTCGTTTTCTGCCCTTGCTGCTGTCAGTTTTTGAATGTGTTCCAAAATTAATTTGACATATCTTAAAAATACAAGCAGGCTTTTATAAGAACACTGTAAAAATTTGCACTCATGATTCTACTAAAGTGGCGCGGATCCACGGCCAAACCCATGGTTTGGCCGCGGATCCGCCGCCATATTGGGGCCTTGTTGACTAATTTTTCCACAGTGTTCATATAATGCAGAATTAGGGTTTCTGGGATATAAAGAATTTTAAAAAGATTTTTTGTACAGGAACATGTCAAGTGTTGGCATGGTTTAAAATTATCGATCGAAATTCTAATAGTGTTTGGCTAATCGGGTTTTTCATTTTTGTGATATGTGTTTGAAACGTCCGCTAATTGCTATATGACGATTAGTGGGGGTTGCACATATGGATATCATGAGATGGTATGTGTTTATGAATGTGTTGAATCGTCGTGATGAATGGATGGGGGGTGTGAGAAGAACGTTTTTTCTTTTCTTTCATTCCATGTAATTTGTAAAAAGCCATGTAATATTGTTTTACGGATACATCCGGGATGAGGTTGTAGCCACCGTTGTATAATTTCTTTTTACTGTTTTTGCTCCTAGGATAGACCCAAGGTGGGGTGCACAAACTATCGGGTTTTCAAAGTGCCGAGTGGCCTACTCAATTGTTGAGGGAGGTTACTACACTTCGGGAATTTGGCGGGTAGTTTGCCGCACCCGTAGGGGTCTAGGGGGGTTTGGCTATTCATCACGACCGTGGAATCCGTCTTCCATTAAGGGCTTGAATGAAATACGGAATTCCTAGTATATCCAATGCATTCATCTGTGATCTGAAATGGTTATATTTATATATATGAGATATATAATAAATGTTGCTTATGTTTTGCACCCGCACTAGTCCAGTCCCCGCTCTGCCGTTAGTTAAGTAACCTAACGGTGCATGACGGGACCCAGTGACGAATAAGGATGGCATAAGCGTACGTTTTATTTTTTCGTTTCTTTTCTGTGATGTTTAGGAAACGTAAATGATGGGACTACATTAATGTGATTAATGATAAGAGAAAGAAACCTAAAGATGTTGTAGAATCAAATTTTTAAGAAAAAGGGTAACTCTAGCTTTTGTTTTGCATAATGGTATTCTTGAATATCTTGCACCTCATTCGATGAGGAAAGGGCCGAGATCCCTTCACCGGGAGTGACCCCTTTAGAAAAACTGGAAAATGTTACAAAGAACTCGATTTGATTTTATAGTTGATCTAACTTTGCTTTGCATCGTGGTATTTTCATATCCAGCACCTTATTCGATAAGGAAAGAGCCGAGATCCCTTCACCGGGAGTGACCTCTTTAGCAAAATTAGAAAGATACTACAAAACCATTCGATTTTTAAAAACTGGAGCTTAAACCACTCTTTCCCACTCGATTCTACAACGATATCAAGTTCAAAACGTTAAAGATTTTCATAAAAACTATCCGTTGCCCTCCGCCATTTTAGGAAGCAGAGTACTTAGTATTCGTACCACGTTTGTTGACCATAGTTAAGACGTGGTGTACGGTAGCTAAGTGATGAATTCTTACAAAGCATTTGATGCGATCGATTAGGGCATTCTCATGACTTTGTTGACCATAGTTAAGGGTCATGTGGGTGGGTCTAAATCAATCACGAAATGGCGGGTTGAACTTGACTAGTACTTATGATTTGTTGACCATAGTTAAGGTCATAAGTCACTAGGGGTAAAAATCATATCGGGAATTTCAAGAGTTGAGATTTGCAATGAGATTGCATACCTTCTATATGATAGTTGGATCCCGATCCCACTGTGAGTAAAAGTTACTCCCGGGAGAATTTTGCACTTTTTGGTTAGCGAACTTGTAGATTGCAATTTATCCTGGCTAGTTTTCCTTTTAGGTTTGAAGGAAAATTTGATAAAAAGCAGTGGGAGACAACAATTAGATAAGATTAATAACCAATCTAATTATGCAAGAGCAATCGCTGAATGACTTCTTTTCTATCTCCTAATAGCAGATACCAATGTCGGGACTTTAACTTTTATTAGACAAAAACAAACTCACTGGACCGAATTACAAAGATTGGCTAAGGAACGTGAATATTGCCCTGACATATGATAAGGTCGCATACGTCCTGACTACTGCAGCCCCTCCTAGCCCAGGCCCTGATTCTTCAGTTGCGGATAAAGAAATCCGCAAGAAATGGGATACAGACTGCGCAACAGCCAAGTGCCTCGCGCTAGCTTCTATGAACAATGAACATCAGAAGCAGCACGAGAAGATGGATGTCCAATCCATCTTTCTCCATACAGAGGAGTTGTAGGGAGAGCAATCTCGTACTCTCCGATACGAGGCATCTCGAAAGTTGTTTCAGATGCGCATGGCTGCTGGCACGTCTGTAGGTGACTATGTATTGAAGATGATTGGACTTATCGAAGAACTTGAGGACCTGGGTTGGACCATGGAGAACGAGCAATATGTTGATATTGTTCTGCAGTCCCTTTCCCCTGCCTTTGCTCAATTCATTGTAAACTTCGACATGCACAAAATGGAGAAGTCTTTACCAGAACTCCTCAATATGTTGAGGAGTGCAGAGAGCACGCTAAAGGTAGCGAAAACTCCCGCTCTTAATGCTGGGCCATCTTCTTCCTCCATCCCGAAAGCCAAGGCCAAGGGAAAGAAGAAGAAGAATCCCATCAAGCAGAGAGGCGGAGTGAAAAAGGCATCGGGAAGGGACAAGAAAGGGGCTGCTGCAACAGGTCGTGGGGAATGTTTCCACTGCCACCAGACTGGGCACTGGAAGAGAAACTGTGCTATATACTTGGCCGACCTCCAGAAGAAGAAGCATGGTGATGCTTCCACTTCAGGTGTGTTTATAACCGAAAACTGTTTTTCAATTAACTCTGCTTCCTGGGTATTAGATACTGGATCAGGATCTCATATCTGCAATTGTATGCAGGGGTTGAGAAATAGCAGGTTGTTGAAGAAAGGTGATCACACTCTCCGGGTTGGGAATGGTTCCTCAGTACATGCTACTGCAGTGGGAGAGTATCATCTTGGTTTGCTGTCTGGTTCTATATTGGTTTTGAACCCATGTTATTTTGTACCTTCGATGTTATGTAATATTATATATGTATCGTTGTTGGACAATGCTGGATATAATTGCGTATTGCAATCTAATGTTATGAACATTAATCTTAATCAAGAGTTGATTGGGTATGGAACATTAAATAACGGGATATACATCCTAAATCAGCATACAGTTTTTCATATACAACACGGAAACAAAAGAAAGGTTTCAGACATAAATGAAGCTTTCATTTGGCATTGTAGACTAGGTCATATTAATGAAACAAGACTGACCAAGCTACATAAAGATGGATATTTAAACTCGTTTGAATATAAATCTTATGCGACTTGCCAGTCTTGCATCAAAGGTAAAATGACCAATACTCCGTTTACTGGACACGGAGAGAGAGCTACTGAACTCTTAGGCCTCATACATAGTGATGTATGTGGACCAATGTCTACACATGCTACAGGTGGTTTTTCATACTTCATAACTTTCACTGATGATTTATCGAGATTCGGGCACGTGTTCTTGTTGAAACATAAGTCCGAAGCCTTTGAAAAGTTCAAGGAGTATAAATCTGAAGTAGAAAAACAAACAGGCTTAAGTATCAAGAAACTTTGATCGGATCGGGGAGGTGAGTATCTAAGCTCAGAGTTTCTAGATTTCCTAAAAGAGAATGGGATTCTCTCTCAGCTCACTCCTCCGTATACACCACAGCACAACGGTGTATCGGAAAGGAGGAATCGCACATTATTAGATATGGTACGATCTATGATGAGTGATGCTAAGTTACCAATATCATTTTGGGGGCACGCATTGGAGACTGTGATTTATCTATTGAATAGGGTTCCAACCAAAACCGTGTCTACCACTCCATATGAGATATGGTACGGGAAGAGACCATCTCTTAACAGAGTTAAGGTATGTGGTTGTCCGGCTTATGTGAAAAAACAGAATCCAGACAAACTTGAGACACGATCGGTTTTGTGTAAATTTGTCGGATATCCAAAACACTCGTATGGATATCCATTCTACCACAAGGAGGAACAAAGGGTGTTTGTTTCTCAGTATGCCACATTTTTAGAAAATGAATTTTTTACAAATGATACTGTTGGCAATGCGGTACAACTGGAAGAAGTTCCAGATGCACAAACCATTACCGATGATTTGATTGAACCTGAGGTTTCAATAGAACCTGACATACCTCAGCCACTCCGTAAATCTAGTAGGACTTCTCGCCCACCTGATAGATACTACGGTTTTCTAATTGACGGCGATAGAGAAGATTGCATCATGGATGATGATGACCCTACTAGTTTTCAGCAAGCTATCACGAGTGGTGACTCAGTGAAATGGTTGGATGCCATGAGATCCGAAATGGAATCCATGCACACCAACAAAGTATGGACTTTGGAGGCTGCACCTTCTGGAGTAAAACCCATAGGGTGCAAATGGATCTTTAAAAGAAAGATTGGTGTGGATGGTCAGGTGGAGACCTATAAAGCTAGGCTGGTAGCAAAAGGATTTCGTCAAAGACCGGGCTTGGACTACGATGAAACTTTTTCACCAGTCGCGATGCTCAAATCCATTCGGATCTTGCTTGCAATAGCTGCTTACTATGATTATGAGATCTGGCAGATGGATGTTAAAACGACATTTCTAAATGGTGATTTAGAAGAATGCGTTTTTATGGATCAGCCAGAGGGCTTCATTGATAGTGGGAGCAGCGGAAAAGCATGCAGGCTGCTTAAATCCATCTATGGATTAAAGCAGGCATCACGGAGTTGGAACATCTGCTTTGATTATACAATCAAAGAGTTTGGTTTTATCAAAAATATGGATGAACCATGTATTTATAAAAGGATTGTAGAGAGTACTGTTACATTCCTCGTATTGTACGTGGACGACATTCTCTTGATAGGAAATGATATTCCTATGCTACAATCGGTCAAACTATTCTTATCGCAGAGGTTCTCCATGAAAGACCTGGGTGATGCCTCGTACATTGTGGGGATTAAGATCTATAAAGATAGATCTAAGAAATTATTGGGATTGTCCCAATCGAGATACATTGACACCATACTAAAGAGGTTTAGTATGGAAGATTCCAAGAGGGGTAATTTACCCGCTTGTCATGGGATCACCCTCTCCAAAGAGATGTTTCCAAAGACTGATGAGGAGAGGGCTCGCATGAGCATTATACCCTATGCTTCGGCAGTAGGATCTATAATGTATGCGATGTTATATACTCGCCCAGATGTAGCTTATGCACTAAGTGCAGTAAGCAGGTATCAATCCAACCCAGGGGAGAAACACTGGACTGCTGTGAAGAACATTCTAAAGTACTTGAGAAGAACTAAAGAAATGTTCTTGGTGTATGGTAAAGGAAATCTCCAAATGGAGGGATTTACCGACTCCAGCTTCCAGAGCGACAAGGATGATAGTAAGTCCATCTCAGGGTTTGTATTTACTCTAAATGGAGGGGCGGTATGTTGGAAGAGTTCCAAACAAGATACCGTCGCTGACTCCACGATGGAAGCTGAGTATATTGCTGCTAATGATGCCGCAAAAGAAGCCGTCTGGATGAGGAAGTTCATTTCAGAACTTCAAGTGGTTCCATCCATTGCTAATCCAATACCTCTGTATTGCGATAACAATGGAGCCATGGCTTTGGCAAAAGAACCGAGGTCCCATCAGAAATCCAGACATATCTTGAGACGGTATCACCTCATCAGGGAGATAGTGGATCGCCACGAAATCGAGGTACGGAGAGTAGACACGAAAGACAACATAGCAGATCCATTCACTAAGGCTATCCCTCAAGTACAGTTTGAGAAACTGTTTGAGCTGTTGGGCATGCGGTACGCCGGAAACTGGTTCTAGCTGGTACTTATTGCATTAATTACAGGCCTTAGTGCAAGTGGGAGATTGTTGGATATGTATGCCCTAGAGGCCTGTATTGTATAGGATACTAGACATGTATATGTACAGAAACAATCTTTACTCGAAATGATAGTATGCTATCTGGTTTATCTTTATCATAACATGTGATGTGTTGATGAAGCCCTTAGGACTATGCTTGACTACCAGGATTATGATGAGATCATACTGGTGGGACCTGGGCAGTCTACAAGCATATCCTTCAATAGTTCCTAGTCGAGGGTATATCGAGACAGGGCATCGGTATTACCAGATAAGACTAGTGTGTACGTTTCTTGACCCTGGGGGCAATGGTTGATTCCACAACCATTGATGTTTGACATCAAAGATTGTACACAGGTGCTCATTAGAGAATGGGTACACCGAACAGGACTCGCTGAGAACTCCTAGATGGTATATATACCTATTGTCAAATAGCAGTTCTCTAGTGATACTTGTACAGGTTAGTCTGTAGACCCGAGATCGTCATAGAGTCTTGTGTGATTCCCACTGTACTTTAATTTCCTCCCTACCACGGCTCTACCGAGTCGTGCAAACAGGTGGATTTTGGGTACAGTCCCGAATCATATGAAGACAGTGAGCGATAGGAGGGGTTTCGTCTCTCGCGGTATAGTGAGTTGATGTCGCGCTATGTTTGATCAGCTATAACACCTAAATCCCTGGCCAGGGTTCTCGAGGTTTACTGATAAGTGTTATCAGTAGTTTCTCGAACTGTTATGAGCCATAAATCAGCATGACTTATAAAGTTACCGAGGTCTGACATTTACCACCCCTAGACTTCCTATGCGACGTATCAGACGAAGAGACCGGACTGTACGGTAAGTGTTGCTTGCAGGCTCGTAAGGGTTGTGATGGGTTCGCTCGTCGGCCACCTTTTCGTCAAGTACCTGGGTAGCCGTTACGCACAGCTAGTGCCGCTGACGTGCTTGTGGTTAAACCCACTGCCAGCGTACTGTCGAGTCTTTAGAGTCCCACACAGAGGGTTCCCTCGTTCAGGCGAAATATGTAGAGGCTGTAAGTTGTTATGGCAGCCGTAAGCTGTTACAGCAGGGTTTCGATTTTATTCATGTAAATGTTACAGGAATAATAATCGGAAGGATAATACTGGTGGGCTTTGGTTTAAGCCGGATACCGGTATTATATTATTGGATTAATAGTATTCGTATTTTTCGGAATTCGGATGCGGGTATACGGTATACGGTATACGGAGGATGGGTATTTTTGTAATTGTTACAAGAATACCTTCTAGAAGGTGCCACCTCATAATGACATCATTTATGAAAAATAAAATGAGGTGGAAATTAAAAGGTACAAGCATGATGAGGTTGTTGTTATGGAGTTACTATTGAAGCATGATACTAATTTATATAATGCATGCTTCAATTAATTCTCTTAGTGCTATATCTTTATTCATCATGCTTGAACACTTTCATTATGATAAACACTTACACCTTCTCATCTCCTCCTTCTCCTTCTTGTTATAAATAGCTTCACATGAGATATGAATGTTAAGTGAATGAAGAGAAGGTTAAGAGAAAGAAATGCTATAGATTTCAAGCTAATTCAATACATTCATCTCTACATAATCCTAGTGATCTATTCTAGCAAAATTGGTCTCTAGGTTAAACTCTTGTGAAGAGTTTCTAGCTCGCACGACAACTCTCGGGTGGATCATCTAGGTCTTGGGTGGCCGGAGATCGAAGACATCGGCAACGTCAAAAGGAGCTAAGGAGTTCATCAAAGAGAAGACCCGAAGGACCGTATCATTGAGGTATAATCCCTAACATAGTAGATAAGATCTCTAGTTAGGTTTTTCTAGTTGTGGTTTAGACAAGATCTTCGGTTAAGTGCGTGTTGTATGCCAAGAAAATTTTTGTTCACCGGTTCCGCCGCGCCACAAGAGTTGTGGGAGCATTCAACATACACTAACAGTTCACGGACCCATAAACACATGGCTAACCACTCCATACTATGAAGAACTTTGAAGTCAAACATCTTAGGAAGAATCAAATTGACAAATGAATCTTTATCTCCGATGCAAACGAATCCCGAATAAACAACATATCGTGTGACCAAAAGATTTGCCTGTCACAACGGCGTCTATCTAACCGCCTCTGAGCTGGCATACTAGTACAATTCCGCTTTGGTCCAGAAACGACCCAAGTCTCAGAAAAGCGCTCTTCTAGCAGTAAAGTTGAATCCATCGCGGCTGCATAAGTGTCAAAATGCTGGGTGCCTATAGCAAGTAATACTTGTATGTCCAGTCTCCACACAAACCTCTTTATCCGTCTCTCTTCAGTGTCCTCCAGGTAAGGAGCATATCGAACCACCAAGAAATCTGAATGGGTACTCGGACACTGCCATCCCTGAAGTCTTACGCAAAGGCTCGAAACTACAAGCTCGGCACTTCGAATGCTCTCCGGAAGGAAATGAGAAAGAATTACAGATGTGAACTCATCCCAAGTCATAGGTAGTCGGTCTGCAGCTCGACCTCTCTCAATTTACTCGCACCACGTCTTAGCAAGACCTCTAGATGAAAACTTGCAAACTTAGCCCATATCTTGTCAGAACATCTCTGCGAACGACAAATTCCAGCCATCATGTCGAGAATTGTCTACGTGTCCACTGCATCTGTGCCGGTAAAAACAACTGGAGGTCTCAGCCTCAAAACTCCTATAAGGATACGGAAATCAACTTGGTAATAACAGAAACAGCTGCCTGTGCAGCAGGTACAAACACAATCCCTGAAATAGAAGGGACATCATTGGCTCTCGGAGATCGGCTAACCTCAACTAACAATCCAACCATCTATCACACGTCCTGAATACTCGACTCCATCCTAGCCATCCGTCCTGGAAAAGGCGGACCACCCTGTCCCTGAGAGGTAGGCGTACCACCCTGATTGGTCATCGTCTCAAACGAACCCTACTCTAACATCATCTCCGGCGGCAGCCCTCTAGCTCTCGTAGTCTCCGGCGGCATAGCGGTTGGAGCAAGAACAAGATCGATAGGAACATTGCACTTGAATCAAAGGGTTTCCGGAATCAAGCAAGGAAATACTAGCAAATACATATCCTAAGGTCACTTAGGCAGAGTACCATATCGTAAGTATGCCGCGGAACATACCCACGCTACGCCACTCTGCTTAAGCCACCTACTCCATCTACCCAGGGTCATCCTACACTCAGAAAGGTAAAACCTTACGCTCTAATACCAACTTTGTCACGACCCGAAGGTACGGAACGTGACTGGCACTGAAATTACGAAACGTCTAAAGGCGTAACGTAATCTAAGTAAGCCAAAGCCCATAAATCTAAACCAAAATTTTAAGTAGAGTGAAGGAAAACTTGATAAAAGAAAACGATTTTATCCAAAACAAATCGCATTAAACATTTTGAAAGCATCAAAATTTTCCGAAAATTTCGGCAGAGTCTCTTTTGTAAATACTGGCCCCGAAACGGGTACAAACAAGAAAATACATATAAATAGAGAATAAAGGCATCCCCAAGTGGGAGCTAGCTCTTTGCCCAAGGCGGAGTCACAACCACATGCAATATGTAAATCAAAAGCACAAAAATAAACATCTGAAAGCAAGAAATAAGAAACACTACGTCAGCTCAAGTGAGCATCGACACTAATCCACAAATACAAGTCTCAAGTCTCACCGTCTAGACCAATATACAAGGGTAGATGGAGTATACTAGATACAAATAAAAATACACGGTGAGAGCAAAAGGAAATCCTCCAAAAACCCACCTATGCGCAAGCTGTAAATCGATGCAACGAAGCAGAAAAGAAGGTACACCCGCTGCTACTGTATTGACGGGTTAGACGTGCAAGATACCGTGGCACAACGGGGGTTGCATTGCCAACTCGTGAGTAGTAAGTAACATCTAATAAGGCTATCGTAAGCATGCACGCAAATGCGTCACAACTTACATATTCCGATATGATGCGATGCACTAGTATGCATGCAATATGAATGCATCATCAACCCGAAACTTGAATATATTTGGTATGAGAAAATCTGTGTTCTTATCTTCGTAAAACTTTTGTAAAATCACTGAGGTATCATCAATGAAATCATCAAAATTTTGTGTCAAGCATCGACACAAATACGAATATCACAATGTCTCAATGTATCAATATCTCAATATCTCAATGTCTCAATATCTCAATTTCTCAATATATCAATATCTCAATATCTCAATGTCTTAATATCTCGGGCTTCGTCAGTCCGGATCGGCCCATATCATCAAATCTCACGACTATGATGGTATCTTCCGGATATCCGCTGCGCCCGACATCACAGGTAAGTAGTCTGCCCCTGCCAGGCTCATCGTCTACAACTCGAGCTTGTTATCCTGGGGTACCGTACCGGGCCCACCATGTACCCGAAACGGTTCATCCTACTCTTCGAATCGGGTCTCGAAAACCAACAACAATCTTGAAAACTCATGGTGGACGACCCATACATCACGAGAAAAGCGCAACTTGCATTTTATAATGATGATAATAAGTTTTTATAAAATTCATGCGGTTTTCCCCAAAATTTAGAAATCTCATAAATACTGAAATCCTCGAGAAGAATAACAATATATAAATATACCAGTGATGATGGAAATCTATGATACAGTAGTATATACCATACGAAATACGACCAGAAGCTATGCATGAATAATGATGCAATGAGGTATGTATACATGATTAACAACCTACGAATCCCTTTTAATGAAATGAATATGCAAGTATAAGGCTACGGATTTTATATACAATGCAAATGCATGAATATCAGTTCTAAGCAAGATCTATAGTGTTCGTGACATAGCAATTACCAATGGCGTGTGTGTTTGCATAAATAGTGCACGTGCGGCATAAACTAATGGTAATGGTGCAAGTGTCCTATGAGATGATAATTGTTAGTGTATATGCCCTAGGGGCCATTATTGTATCATACTAGTTTGTATATTAATTAATGGAAGCTTGGGATATTTACAGTTATATAACAGTCTTGCTAAACATGGTAGTATGCTACTTGGTTTTATCTATCTTAATATGTATGTACGTATTGATAGAGCCTTTAGGATCTAGCTTGACTACCAGCGTTGTGATGGTAGTCACACTAGTGGGGGCTGGCTAGTCTACAAGCACATCCTTTTTCAGGTCCCTAGTCGTAGGATTATCGAGACAGGGCATCGATACTCCGGAGTAGACTGGTGTGTACGCTTCTCATCCTAGTTGGGGAGATGGACCGTCCCACAGCCGCCAATACGTCGTACTGGAGATAGTATACAGGTGCTCGTTGGGTTACGGGTACACCGGACAGGACTCGCGGGGAACTGTTGGTTGGTATTATACCCGTCGTCAGTTAACAGTTCCCAGGTGACATGAGTACAGCATAGTCCGCAGACTTGACACTGCTGCTTCGCCTCGAGTGTGTTCCAACCGTTCTTAGATTGCTACCCTACCACAGCTCAAAGGAGTCGTGCAAACAGGTAGCAGTTGGGTGCAGTCCCGAAGCACTTGGAGGTAGTGGCGGTTAGACAGGATTCGTCTCTCCCGGTATTGGGAGTTGATATCGCGTTGTGTCAGAGAGCCCTTACGCAAAGTCCCTGGCCAGGGTAAGCCAGATTTACTGCTAGGTTCCAGTAGTTTCTCAAGGTGTAATGGGCTTCGCTCCGACACGACTTATACCGCTTTTAGGGGCTGACACTTGCCGCCCCATAGGCCCGATATGCGATAGTCCTAGACGAACAGACCGGACTATACGGAGATTGTCACATTAGGCTCAGTAGGAGTTCGGATGGGTTTCCTCATCGGCCTTCTTATCGACATCTGCCTGGGGACCGTTACGTACAGCTAGTGCCGCTTGCGGTCTGTGGTTAAACCCCCTGCCAGCGTGGTAGTCGAGTCTTTAGAGTCCCACACAGAGAGTTTCCCTGCTCCAGGAGAAACGATATAGAGGTCGTATGGTTTTACGACAAGGGTTCGGACTCATACGTGTTTAAACGCACGTACGACGTTCGAACAGTTTTTACTAGTCGGCTTTGGTTTAAGCCAGATTCTAGTATTGGTTTATTGGATTTATACAGTCTAAAGTTTTTCCGTGTTTTCACGGATAGGTGGGGCGTTCTCGTAATTTGGCGGGAAGCTTCTAGAAGCATGGTGACTTGAGGGTTTAGGTGGCATTTAAATTAAATGCATTTGTGACTCATTAGATGAATCATTCAAGTGAGTTAATGAAGCATTTATTGCTTAATGACTCACTTGATGATTCATTGCATATATTAAATGAAGCATGATGATAAATCATTTAGATTTATTTATTTGATTTTCTTTATGCTTCATAATATATTAGAAGTGAGAAACATTTTCATCATTATTCATGCTCACCTTCTCTCTCTTCAAACCCTAATCCTACCCCTCATGTGTTGAGATCAAGGATTAGATAGACTAATTAATCCATAATCATACTCTATATCACCTAGGTGCCTTTGATTAGCAACTAAAGAAACCTAGTTACCTCAAGATTAGAGGTGAAGCTTGGAGTAGAAGCTCTCGGGTGGATCGTCTATTACATAAAGAAGGCCGACGAGGAGGTGGATAACGAAAAGACGAAGGACAAGGTTCACTAGGTATAATCTCTTCTCATAGTAGTTAACAACTCCTATGTATTTGTTAGTTATAGTTTAGCAAAGATTCTTCGGTTAGTCGATGTTAATCCAAAGAACAAGATTGTTTTTCATATTTCCGCCTCCCCGCCACTCGTGAGGTGTAGTACATCGACTTACAGTGGTATAAGAGCCTCGCTAAAAAATAACTAACTTATTAGCAAAGTCGTTACAATTTCGAACGCAAAACGAACCGGAAAAAACATCGAAATCACCAAGTTTCTGTCGAATTTAAACTGAGGTCTAAAAATTTTTCAGGGACCTCTAAAAAGACAAGCAGGAAAATATAAGACTTCTGGAGAAAATTGAGTTCCTGAATCAGCCACGACGCCGTGGAACCGCGGCCGATCCAAGATTGGCCGTGGATCTGCGGCCGAGTTGCGGCCGATTCGGCCCAACTTTCCCCAGAACTTCTCTGTGATGTTTTTTGTTTTTTCTGGAATGTTTATTTTATGCTCAAGTCTCAGGTGCACAGAGAAGTTTTTGGAGTAGAATCTAATGTGTTTGCTCGATCGAAATTATACGATGTTTGCTAATTAGATTATATCTGTGAACTGTATAATGTGTTCGTAAACCTCCCCTAACTGCTAGTATGTCGGTTGGCAGGGGGTTGCACATTTCTGTTATGTTTTAACTGTTTGTGATTATGAACTGTATTGGATTGTTGTGATGATTAGCCGGGGTTTGAGATGGGTTATTATATTCATTCATTCGATGTAATTGTAATACGTTGTAATATTATTTTGCGGGGCACATCCAGGTTGCGGTTGTAGCCACCGTTGTATTTTTTCATTTTACCGTTTTTGCTCCTAGGATAGACCCAAGGTGGGGTGCACAAACTACCGGGTACTTTGAAGTGTTTAGTGGCCTACTCACGTTGTTGAGGGAGACTGCTTCACTTCGGTTACTTGGCAGGTAGTTTGCCGTACCCGTAGGGGTCTAGGGTGGGGTAATGGCTATTCATCACAACTGTGTAATCCGTCTTTCGTTGCAGGCTCAAAAGAAACGCGGATTTCTTGCATATCCAATAATGTTCTTCTGTGATCTGGAATGCCTATTATTGCGTCTGACGAATGTACAATATCTATATATGATAGCAATTTAGACGTCACTTATGTTTTACACCAGCGCTAGACCAACCCCCGCTCTGTAGTTAGTTAAGTAACCTAACGGGTGATGACGGGACCCCGTGGTGAATGCGGATGGCATAAGAGGACATTATATTTTCGTTGTTTTCTGCAATGATAGGTTAATGATGGGACGCATTATCATTAATGCAAAGAAAATAAACTAAAGTTGAATCGTTGGAACAGTTTAAAAGAAACCACTCGGTTATTTTTAAAACAGAAGATATTTTTTAAATTGCGGAGATTTAACCACTCCTTTTAAAAGCTATCAGGTTCTTTCAGTTATATCAAGTTCACTACGTTCACGGTTTCGCCAAAACCATTCGTAGCCCTCCGTCATTTCATTTGAGTATTCAGTAGTATTAAAGCTATGTATTTTGACCAACGCCAAGGGATAGTGTTTGGTAGCTGCTGGATATTCATTTGTTGCATAGATATATGAGTTAGTTTGGGACAGTCGTATTATCAATTTGGCCAACGTCAAGGATATGTACGGATGGGTTCAAATTAACAAGATAATGATAGGTAGAACTTGACATGTGACTTATGACATTTTGACCAACGCTAAGGTCATAAGAGCATGGGGCAAAAATTTATATCGAGAATTTTTAAAGAAACTGAAATTTGCAAAGAGATGCATACCATTTCGAGTTTGATGAATGTTGGTAGGATTCCTTCGGCATTATCATACGATGATATTTGGATCCCGATCCTACTGTGAGTATATGCTACTCATCAGGAGATTCGTCACTTAACGATCAATGCTATAAACCAAGTAGGTGTCGAGAAAGGTGTCAGCGGGGCTACACCCCCAAAGAAAAGAGGTTATTATTAGTTATGTATATGCCCTAGAGGCCATTGTTGTACATGTGATGTATATTATGATGGATGCTTGGATATATATAGAGAGGACTTTCTTGCTCGTCATGATAGTATGCTATTTGGTTTCACTTTATCTTAACATGTTGATTTGTACTGATTTACTGTCTTACTCTCACATGTTGATAAAGCCCTTAGGATCTGTACTCGACTACTGGGACTATGATGAGATCATACTAGTGGGGCCAGAGTAGTCGATGAGTACATCCTATAACTATTCCTAGTCGAGGGTATATCGAGAAAGGGTATCGATACACCAGAGTAGACTAGCGTATACGCATCTTGACCCATATGATGGGCGATGGATGATCCCATATCCATCGGTGTTTGACATCAAGGATGGTGTACGGGTGCTCAGTGGAGACTAGGTACACTGGACGGAATCGCCGAGAACTCCCAGATGGTGATATACCACTCGTCTGATGGCAGTTCTCCGGTAACACTGGTACAGGGTAGTCTGTAGACCCGAGATCGTCATAGAGTCTTGTGTGATTCCCACTGTGCTTTGATTTCCACCTTACCACGTCCAAGAATGCATGCAAAACGGTGGCTTTTGGGTACAGTCCCGAATCACATGGAGGCAATGAGCGATAGGAGGGGATTCATCTCTCCCGGTATAAGGAGTTTATGTTGTGCTGTGTTCGATTGGCTATAACTGGAAGGCCCTGTCCAGGGCTGATATAGAGATTTACTGGTAAGTGTTACCAGTAGTTTCTCGACCCGTTATGAGCCTCACATCGACATGACTTATCGGTTACTGGGGTCTGACGTATACCACCCCTAGACTTGATATGCGACATATCAGACGAACAGACCGGACTGTACGGGAGTGTTACTGATTGGATTCACAGGAGAATGTACATGCTAGCTTGTTGATCTTCTGATCGCTCAATACCTGGGTGGCTGTTACGTTTAGCTGACCGCTTGCAGCTTGTGGGTGTTTGATATGATCATCACCTGCTACCGGCGTATTGACGATTCTTTAGAGCCCTACACAGAGGTTTCTTAGCTCAGGCAAAACGGAGTAGAGGCACATATTTCATATGCGCAGGACCGAGGATAATGCGATATGAGATACAATATTATATTCTCGCTATATTTAGATATGAATTGGGACATCAGATCAAGTGTCGATTCGATGAATCGGTGCATGATATATTAGACGGTTATATTCGATATAGCCGGATTGTCGGATCAAGTGTTGATTCGATGATTTAATGTATAATAATATATATAATATATTGTATTACATTATCTAATATTGGCTCGCCTTATTATTCCATTTTCTCACCGGATAATACATTGATATATATGCGATATATGTTAATTGTATTATTTTCTTTTGTTGCAAATATATAATATATATGTGATATATATTATTGTGACCTGATATGATTAATAATGGAACATATTTAGTAGAGATTAAAAAAGGTTAGGGTTTGATTAGTAATGGAACATATTTAGTAGAGATTAAACAAGGTTAGGGTTTGATTAGGGTTAGTTCTTTCTTGCACATTCTAGAAGGAATTCCTTTTGTCATGAGAAAGATATTATGTTGATATTTATCCATGACTCACTCTTTAACCCAACCAAACCCTAGCTCTAGTTGATTCTCTACAAGGGTTATCCTTGTCATCCCTTGACCATGGTTACATTATTAATTCATATATACATTTCATTATTCATCACAAAAGGAATTAAATCTTTTTCATCATCATCTTCTCTCTTGAGCTTTGAGAAAGCTAGCTAGTTTTTCATTTTGTGATGAATTCATGTGAGAATTTGATATAAAAAGATAGCATAAATACTACTCCATCATCCTCATCTAATCTAGACTATTAGATTAGGGTGTTCACCTCATTAGAGTGAGAGAGCTTGAGTTATTGCAACTTCGCCGTAGATCATCGGAGAAACGGAACACTACAAGCTAGCATGGATCGTTCGAGTCGTGGGGCCTCTCTTGAGTCCGGGAGATCGTGGATCGCGGCGAAGGGATTTCTACTCGGAGCTTATGAAGCGAAGGAGCGGACTACAAAGCTTGTAATCCCTCACACTTAGTAGTAAAGATGTTTAATTGCATGTTAAACCCTAATAATCTAGCAAAGATCCCGGCTTTGGGTTGTTCGGCACGTCTAAATTTTTATTCGGGCATGGTTGATGCCTTATGAACTCTCACAAGAGTGTCTAGGAATCCTACAGTGGTATCTGAGCCTAGCTAGAGCATTAGGCGATGTGTATACGAAGTTAAAACTCCGAACGAACCCCGAAACGACATTTTAAACCCCTCTATGGATATTTTTTAAAAACTGTGATTTTTCAAAATTAAAAATGCTTAAAAATACCAGCAGGAAAATATAAGCACCACTGTGAAATACGTGGCAATGATCCATACAATCCTCCACGGAACCGCGGCAATTCCTTGCTCCTGTCGCGGATCTGCGGCCGTACAGAAGTGTTGTTGACTCGTTTTTCCAGAGTTATATCCGTAGGTGATTATGTATTTTTCTGGGTACTTTTAATCTGACTTCAAATGTTGAGTGTTCTGGGGTTTATTTTGTAATCGTTGATTCGATCGGAAAATTTAAATTTATTATTGTTTTCCGGATATTTAGAAACTGTTAAAATGTTCGAGTGGATATCATTAACTCACTTTTTCCCGGCACGAAAAATTTTCAAGTGTTGAATTTTTATCGGGTTTAAATCTTTCGGATAAACGTACAAGTAACCGGGTTCTAGGGTCCAGTGGGAGGCCATCTCGAGGAGTCGAGACCAGGTTTCCTAACCCTAGAATTAGCAGTGTTACTTGCCGCTCTCATAGGGGTCTAGGGATGTGGGTTTGGCTATTCATCGCGACCGTGGAATCCGTGTTTTATACCGGCTCGTATTGAAAACACGGACATCATAGTATATCCAATATTTCATATATGTTCTTCTGCTGCAATGTTCTGTGATGACATCATATTACTGTCTGAGACGAATGCTTATCCTATATATATATATGTTGATATATAAATATTACTTCTTTCGTTTCATCTGTGATGCTTAGGAAGCATAAGCTGATGGGATTTATTAATGGGATTAATAAAAAGAAAAGAAACCTAAAAGATGTTGTAGAATCAAAAACTTTATAAAAAGGGTAGCTACAGTTTTGCTTTGCATAGCGGTATATATGATATACCCTGCACCTTATTCGATGAGGAAAGAGCCGAGATGCTTTCACCGGGAGTGACCTCTGTAGCGAAAATGGCAGATGCTACAAACTAGCTATTTAGTTTTTGACAGCTTATATAGTTCTTGCTTTGCACAGCGATATATATGATATATCCTGCACTTTATTCGATGAGGAAAGAGCCGATATCCCTTCACCGGGAGTGACCTCTTTAGCAAAACTAGAAAAGCCTCAAAAACACTCCTTTTCAAAAACAGTCGATTCAAAGACGATATCAAGTTCATTACGCTCAAGGTTTTCTGAAAAACCTGCGTATCCCTCCGACATTTCAAATAGGTAATACTTAGTATTCGTGCTACGTTTGTTGGCTTTCGTCAAGGCGTAGTGTGCGGTAGCTAACTATTACTTATCTGCTACATATGATGAGATTGGGTTAGGGTAGTCGTGCGGCTTTGTTAGCTTTCGTCAAGGGACGTACGGCTGGGTTTAATTCAATCAAGAAATGTTCGGGTTGAACTTGACTAGCGGACTATGGTTTGTTTGCATTCGTCAAGGTCATAGCACGTTAGGGGTAAAAGCATTATCGGGAATTTCAAGTGTTGAAATTTGCAATGAGATTGCATACCTCCTATGAGATAGTTGGATCCCGATACCCACTGCGAGTAAAGTTACTCCTGGGAGAGTTTTACACAGGACAATTAGCCGATCAAGTAGGTGTCTAGAAAAGTGTTAACAGGGTTACGCCTCTGGGAAAATGAGGTTTACTTTAATTAGGTCCGTGCGAAAGCACGGGGAACCTCCCTCAAGTACCGACACTGATCTGGCTGAAAGATTGACGAAATTATAGGGTGTAATTAATCCCTGCTAATCTTACCTTTTAGGACTTGAAGGAAGATTTGATAAAAACAGTGGGAGACATCCTGATTAGATAAGATAATAACAAATCTAATCTTGCAAGAGCATACGCTAAAGTGTTTTCTTCTCTCTCTCTCCAGGCAGCGACCATGTCAGACTATAATCAAGATAATAATATGGATGTATTGACTGAACCAGCTTATTATACTGAGCAAGGGAACGTTGGTCCCGTTCTTTCTTATAAGAGTTATAAGACTGAACAGGGAATAGGAGAATATCTGGATTCTCAAGCCGCCCAAAAGAACATGCATGCTGATGCATCTTCTTCGGGTGTGTTAGTTATTGAGAACTGTTTCTCATTTCACCCTACGGCCTGGGTATTAGATACCGGATCAGGATCCCACATATATAAATTGTTACATGGGCTACGTAAAGGTAGAGAACTGGGAGGAGGTGAACATTCCGTTCAAGTAGGGAATGGTGCAAGTATTGCAACCAAAGCAGTTGGCGAATATCTCCTAGTATTACCAAGTCGTAATACACTGATTCTGAATGAGTGCTATTATATACCGAACTTGATGTGCAACATTATATCGGTTTCTTTATTAAGTAAAGAAGGATATAATTTTGTAGTACAGGATAATATTATGAACATCTTCCTAAATCAAAAGTTGATTGCATTAGGCTCGTTACATAATGGCATATTCATTTTCAATCAAAATACAGTCCTCAATATACAAAACACACACAAGAGGAAAAATTCTGAAATGAACGAATCCTTTTTATGGCATTGTAGACTTGGTCATATCAATGCTACACGACTAGCTAAGTTACATAAGGATGGATATTTGAACCCGTTCGAATTATCATCTTATGATACTTGCCATTCATATCTCAAAGGTAAAATGACCAAAGCTCCGTTTAGTGGACACGAAGAAAGAGTTACAGAACTCTTAGGACTGGTACATAGTGATGTATGCGGTCCCATGTCTATGCATGCCAGGAACAGTTCTTCCTACTTCATTACATTCACTGACGATCTTTCTAGATACGGACATGTGTTCCTGATGAAACACAAGTCTGAAGCTTTTGAGAAATTCAGAGAATATAAGCACGAAGTAGAGAACCAAACGGGCAAAAGTATTAAGATCCTTCGATCTGATCGAGGAGGAGAATACTTGAGCAATGATTTTCTGGATTATCTAAAAGAGAATGGGATTCTCTCTCAGCTTACTCCTCCTTATACACCACAGCATAACGGTGTATCGGAACGGAGGAATCGCACCCTATTAGATATGGTGCGCTCTATGATGAGCGAGGCTGAGTTGCCTATTTCCTTCTGGGGGTATGTGCTTGAGACAGCCATGCACCTATTGAATATGGTTCCTACCAAATCAGTGCCTACCATTCCATATGAGATATGGAAAGGGAAGAGACCATCTCTTAAGTATGTTAAGATATGGGGTTGTCCAGCCTATGTCAAAAGATAAAATCTGGACAAATTCGAGGCAAGATCTGTCTTATGTAAGTTTGTAGGATATCCCAAGAACTCACAAGGGTATATCTTCTACCACACTGAGGAACAAAAGGTGTTTGTTTCTCTACATGCCACCTTTTTCGAAAAGGAATTTCTTGAAAAAGAAATTTGTGGCAAGGAGGTAGAACTGGAAGAGGTTCCAGCGACACAAACTATAGCAGAAGACTTGATAGAACCAGAGGATTCAGTAGTACCCGACGAACCCCAGCCTCTCCGCCGATCTAGCAGGGTTTCTCATCCACCTGAGAGATACTACGGTTTTCTCATTGAAGGTGGAAGCGAGGATTGCATCATAGAAGATGATGACCCGACTAGTTTCGAGCAGGCCATCACGAGTGGTGACTCTGTGAAATGGCTGGATGCGATGCGATCTGAGATGGAATCCATGTACACCAACAAAGTATGGACTTTGGAAAATGCTCCTGAAGGGGTAAAACCCATTGGGAGCAAGTGGATTTTTAAAAAGAAATTTGGTGTAGATGGAAAAGTTGAGACTTTCAAAGCTAGACTTGTTGCAAAGGGTTTTCGTCAAAGACCAGGTATGGATTATGATGAAACCTTTTCTCCAGTGGCTATGCTTAAGTCCATCCGGATCTTACTTGCCATTGCTGCATGCCATGACTACGAAATCTGGCAAATGGATGTTAAGACCGCCTTTCTAAACGGTGATTTAGAAGAGTGCGTGTACATGACTCAGCCAGAGGGCTTCGTAGATAGTGGGAGCAGCGGAAAGGTATGCAAGCTGCTTAAATCCATTTATGGGTTAAAGCAAGCATCGCGGAGTTGGAACATCTGTTTTGATGTTGTAGTAAAAGAGTTTGACTTAATAAAAAATATAGATGAACCTTGTATCTATAAGAAGGTAGCAGAGAGTAAGGTTGTCTTCCTCGTATTGTACGTGGATGACATACTCTTGATAGGAAATGATATTCCCATACTGCAATCAGTCAAGCTCTTCTTATCACAAAGATTCTCAATGAATGATCTAGGTGATGCCTCCTGCATATTGGGAATCATGATCTATAGAGATAGATCTAAACGGATACTGGGATTGTCCTAATCTAGGTACTTTGACACCATACTAAAAAGGTTTAGTATGGAAGAATCCAAGCATGGGAACCAACCCACGATCTCTGGACTCACTCTCTCCAAAGATATGTCTCCCAAGACTGATTTGGAGAGAGCTCGCATGCAAGGGATACCCTATGCTTCGGCAGTAGGCTCTAGCATGTATGCGATGCTATGTACCAGACCCGATGTAGCATACTCACTAAGTGTAGTGAGTCGGTATCAAGCAGATCCTGAAGAGAGTCACTGGACAGCTGTGAAAAACATTCTCAAGTACTTACGAAGGACTAAAGAGATGTTCTTGGTGTATGGTAACGGAGAACTCCGGGTGGAGTCCTTTACCGATTCCAGCTTCCAAAGTGATAAGGACGACTCTAAGTCGCACTCGGGATTTGTCTTTACCCTCAATGGAGGGGCGGTATGTTGGAAGAGTTCTAAACAGGATATCGTTGCAGACTCGACGATGGAGGCTGAATACATCGCTGCCAACGATGCTGCCAAAGAGGCTGTCTGGATAAAGAAGTTCATTAGTGAACTTGGTGTGGTTCCATCCATCGAGCATCCAATACCTTTGTATTGCGATAACAATGGAGCTGTGGCTTTGGCCAAGGAACCCAGGTCCCATCAAAAGTCCAGACATATTCTGACGTGGTATCGCCTGATCAGGGAGATAGTTGATCGCCGGGAGATTGAAGTCAGGAGAGTAGATACGAAGGAAAACACTGCGGATCCACTCACGAAGGCCATCCCTAGATACAGTTTGAGAGATTATTCGGGATGCTAAGTATGAGATACTGCAGCAGCTGGCCTTAGTGCAAGTGCGAGATTGTTAGTTATGTATATGCCCTAGAGGCCATTGTTGTACATGTGATGTATATTATGATGGATGCTTGGATATATATAGAGAGGACTTTCTTGCTCGTCATGATAGTATGCTATTTGGTTTCACTTTATCTGAACATGTTGATTTGTTCCGATTTACTGTCTTACTCTCACATGTTGATAAAGCCCTTAGGATCTGTACTCGACTACTGGGACTATGATGAGATCATACTAGTGGGGCCAGAGTAGTCGATGAGTACATCCTATAACTGTTCCTAGTCGAGGGTATATCGAGACAGGTCATCGATACACCAGAGTAGACTAGCGTATACGCATCTTGACCCATATGATAGGCAATGGATGATCCCATATCCATCGGTGTTTGACATCAAGGATGGTGTACGGGTGCTCAGTGGAGGCTGGGTACACTGGACGGACTCGTCGAGAACAGATGGTGATATACCACACATCAGATGGCAGTTCTCCGGTGACACTGGTACATGGTAGTCTGTAGACCCGAGATCGTCATAAAGTCTTGTGTGATTTCCACTGTGCTTTGATTTCCACCTTACCATGTCTAAGAGGGCATGCAAAACGGTGGCTTTTGGGTACAGTCCCGAATCACATGGAGGCAATGAGCGATAGGAAGGGATTCGTCTCTCCCGGTATAGGGAGTTGATGTTGTGCTGTGTTCGATTGGCTATAACTGGAAGTCCCTGGTCAGGGCTGATATAGAGATTTACTGGTAAGTGTTACCAGTAGTTTCTCGACCCGTTATGAGCCTTACATCGACAAGAGTTATCGGTGTACGGTTCCTAGGCACACTCAAGAGATTCCACAAGGCATCAACCATGCCAAATTCAAAATTTTCCGGTGCCGAGAAACCCTAAACTAGATCGTTAACTAGAGATTAGGCGAAACTACAAGCTACTAAACTGCTTTAGTACTAAGTGAATGGAAGTACAACCTTTGTAGATCCGGTCCTCCACTTCCTTGGCTCCGTGATGACGTCCCTTCACTGCTACCATCGGAATCCTGGACACTCGCGGTGGTTTCATCGGAGAAAAGATCGGGCTAGGTCGTTGACTTCGATGCCGAAGATGATCTACGTCGAGGCAACTCAAGATCAAGCTCCAACTTCACCAAGTCATGAAACTTGTGAAGAAAATACTCTAAACTACATGGAAAGTGGTAGAGGCTGAAGAAATAGGAAGTGGGTTCACTTTGGATTTGGATTTCTCACTTGGAATCAACAGTTGAAAATTTTCTAGCAATGGTTTTCTTTCTTCTTGAAGAAGAAGAAGAAGAAAGAAAAAGAATGAATTAACTAAATAGAAAATTCAAGTGATGCTTATCATTTTTGCAACCATGGGTGAGTGTAACTCATGTAGAGAATAAACTAGTATTTAGGTAATGGTTAGGTTTTTGAACAAAACAAAAATGGTAAGACTTTTCAAAGATGCTTGAAGCAACAAGAAACTTCTAGCAAAAATGAAGAAAAGCCACCATTTAGTTTAAAAAAATAAATAAATAAAAGAAAACCCTAACCATTAACTAAACAAAGGTGTACGTCACACACCCACCGATGTTTGCATGTATCATCAAATCATGATACAATCAAGTGCACAAAAAAATATATCATATATACAATGCGCACCATCTAGTGAGAAAATAATCTTAAGTGAACAAATACTAGTTAATATAAAGTAATATATCAAATATATAATTATACATTAAATCATTAAATCAACACTTGATTTAACAATCCGGTCATATCGCATATGACCGACTAATATCCAATGTATCGACTTATTGAATCAATCCTTGATTCGATAATTAGGTTATATCACATACAACCAATTGATACATTCATCGCCAGAATAGAATACAATATCACATACATGTATTATTCTCGGTCCCGCACATATCTCATATGCGCTCCTATTTCGTTTCGCTTGAGCCAGGAAACCTCTGTGTAGGACTCTAAAGACTCGTCATTATGCCGGAAGTAGGTGATGATCATATCAAACACCCACAAGCCACAAGCGGTCTTCTAAACGTAACGGCTACCCGGGTATTAAGCGATCAGAAGATCAACGAGCAAGCCCGCTCACACTCTTGTGAATCCAACCAGTAACACTTACCGTACAGTCCGGTCTCGTCGTCTGATATGTCGTATATCTCGCCTAGGGGTGGTAAACGTCAGACCCCAGTAGCTCGATAAGTCGTGTCGATATGAGGTCTATAATAGTTCGAGAAACTACTGGTAACACTTACCAGTAAATTTCAGCAACCCTGGCCAGGGATTTCCGGTTATAGCCAATCGAACACAGCGCAACATCAACTCCATATACCGGGAGAGACGAATCCCCTTCTATCGCTCATTGCCTCCATGTGATTCGGGACTGTACCCAAAAACCACCGTTTTGCACGCCTTCTTGGACGTGGTAAGGTGAAAATCAAAGCACAGTGGGAATCACACAAGACTTTATGACGATCTCGGGTCTACAGACTAACCTGTACCAGTGTCACCAGAGAACTGCCATCTGACGTGAGCTATAATACCATCTGGGAGTTCTCGGCGAGTCCGTCCAGTGTACCTAGTCTCCACTGAGCACCCGTATATCATCTCTGATGTCAAACACCAATGGATATGGGATCATCCATCGCCCATCTGTATGGGTCGAGAAAGTATACACTAGTCTACTCTGGTATATCGATGCCCCGTCTCGATACACCCACGACTAGGGACCTTGAAAGATGTACTTATGGACTACCATGTCCCCACTAGTATGATCCGCATCATAGTCCAGGTAATTAAGTACACATCCTAAAAGCTTTACCAACATGTAACAGAGAGACAATCAGTGTACACGTTAAGGTAAAGAGCAACCGGATAGCATATTATCATGTCGAGCAAGAAAGTCCTCCCTATATATATCCAAGCATCCACTATAATATACATCCTTTGTATAGTGATGGCCTCTAAAGCATACATATAACTAACAATCTCCCACTTGCACTAGGGACAAGTGATAGCAGTGGTTGTAGTATCTCATACTCAACCATCCCATAAAAGTCTCTCTCTGGGAAAAGGCCTTTGTGAGTGGATCCGCCGTGTTGTCTTCTGAGTCTACTCTCCTAACCTCGATCTCCTTGGAGATCAACCATCTCCTTGATTAGGTGATACCGCCTTAGAATATGTCTAGATCACTGATGGGACGGACGTTCCTTGGAATAAGCGACAACTCCATTGTCACACAATGGGAGGAACTAAGTTCATCTCATAAACTAATATACACTCAGACTTCCTCTTTGGTAGCATCTTTGGTAACGATGTATCTTGTTTTTATTATCTAGTATGCCACGGTATCTAGCTTGGAACTCTTCCAATATACCGTCCCTCCACTGAGGGTAAAGACAATGCCTGTGACTGACATTCAGTCGTCCTTATCACCCTAGAACCTTTCCAGTGATTCTCCCCAGGATTGATTGATAACATCTCACTACTACTAGTGAGAATCCTAGCATCCAGTTACATCTATCTCATAAATGAAAACTCGGGATTTAGGAGGTATCACTTTGATCCTATATGGAGAATCCTTGTGATAAGCGGAGATTGACCGAGCGTAGCATAGGAAACTCTTTCCCTATCAAGAGTATGTCATCCACGTACTCTACGAGGATCACTACCATACTCCCTACTACCTTTTTGTATATACAAGGTTCATCTACCATTTTGATGATGTCAAACTGTTTGACTAACTCA